>OX387378.1:31088803-33588803 GCA_947563715.1 Lycia hirtaria
TTGTGTCAATTGTATGACATAAAAGTGACTGAATCAAAAAAACTATGGCGGCCGACGGGAAACGCTCCACATATGGTTCGGCTATGGAGCGGTCTTGAATAACTGAATTTGGCCCCTGGTCTAGATGACCGTACATTGTAAGTTCCTATTGATTGTCCTGTAATAATTTAAGTCACTTGAAGGTATTTCAAATGGGTTCATTTCTAAAATCAAGACGACCATTAATGTGCAATATTTACATCATACATGACTGGCCTTGTGGCCCAGTTGGTAGTGTGTTTACGTCTACCTGCTGAACTGAAAGGTCGTGGGTTCAATCCCCACCCAGGGCAAACATTTGTGTGATGAGCATGGATGTTTGTTCTGTGTCTGGGTGTAGTATTTACTTTTTGAAGTCGGTTAATAAAGTATACCAGACATTTTCACATATTATGAGTGATAAACCTACTTACCGAATTTCGTCCAAATCCGCCCAGTAAGTAGTTTGTATAGCGTCGTTGATAAAAAAACCCATATCTTGAAAACTACTGAACCGATTTTGATATAAATTACAGTGACTCCTACGTTGAAAGATACTTTATTCAATAAAAAAGAAAAGAAATACGACTTCTAGTTTTGCGTAATGCGTGGACAATCATACAAACACATAAACCTACAAACATACTCGTACATACACTTATGAAATTTGGCACACATGTTTAGAAGCTGGTATAGACTAACTTATATAAAAATTGTGCAATTCAGACAATATTACAAACATACAGGTCGAATTGATAACCTTCTTTTTTTAAAGTCGGTAAAAATATATTAAAATTAAAACTATAAATATTTAGTGGTAAGTATAAAAGTAAACAGCGGTTATATCCACATCTCATTCAGAATAGAAGCAATAAAAGCACTTCAACGTTACTATTAATTTGGCAAGTCAAGCGAAATATCGAAGCCTGTACGTAATACCGTTGTATCTACACAAACGAAGATTGACAGATTCAAAATTTTCAATATAGAAAATTAGAAAATAAATCAACTAACAAAATAAATTGGGCCGGATCAAGTAATTAATTTTGAAGATAGGAAATTTTAGTATTAAATCTCTTACAAACATTTTAGTATTAAATCTTGTAGAGAACAAAAGGTACAAAAGATATTCGACCTGTTTGGATGCACCTTTTATCGCCATCCACGGCTTCTTCTATATCTTTTGCTGGCTGCCTAGTGCCTTGGTTGTGCTAATCTAGTCCAGGTTCTGTCCGCGATAGAGACAAATATCGTTCAACTTTCTCGCAGCTGGTCGACTCACGCTCTCTTTTCTTTGCTTTGCTGTTAGATTCAAGCATTACTTGTTTTGAAGCGATGTCTTACGCATTAAAATGTAGTCACTTACTATGGGTCTTATAGGGAAGCTCAAAGTGACGTAATGAGCTATGGAGAGGACTATGCTCTGGGTCTCTGTGAAATCGAATGAAATGAAGAGATCCTTATACGCACAAAAATCACCGTCATAGCACAGCGGATTGCCAAGTTTAAGTGAAAGCACGTAGAATTTTATAAATTTTGAGTCAGAGAAACTTGAACATTTTCAGATAGATACATTTATATTAAGAGTTCGCTCAACGCGCGCAGCTATCTCTCTTGCGCATTACAACCTTTTTTCAACATATAAAATTATTTAGTAGAGTTATTAAAAAAGTAAGAGCCAGTTTGCTTTTTTAGATAGAAGGAATTTAAAAGAAAAATCTTCGATATCTTTTAAATTGGCTGAGTAGAAGGAAAATATACGTATTTTCACTATTCCGTCCCCAGTATAAATGATGTCTGATATTTCTTTTTTTTAATGTTTCTTCTATCTAAATAAACAATTGTCCTCGTACTTTTCTAACATCCTTACTCAAAGATTTCATGTTTAAAAATTTTGTGATGCGCGAGAGAGATACTGCGCGCTTCAATCTCCACATTAACAAGTATAGGTAAATACTTTAATGCTCTTATTTGCTTCGTTAATTAAAAGGTATTTCCGGGCTGTTAGAGATAACTCCTGTTGCTCTCGATAATATTGCGTCGGTAAATACAAAGCTAATCGGTATTATCTGTATTTAGGCGAAATTGTTTTGATAGTCGTTGGATTTTTCCGTTCTTATGAATTCTTCCGCATTATTCTGTTTTTTATACGAGATAGATTTACGTTCAATCGGCAACTTTGATGTTTTTTTTTCTTAGGTTTATATTAATACAATTAGACCATTGGTCGGCAATAGCTATGCCTAAACTTGAAGCCTCTGAAGTCGTATATTAGGGCCCTTATTCCATATGACCATCGCCCACGTTACGTGAACGTGACGTGGGTGCATTGACAATGAAAATTAGCCTTTAAGTTTAAGACGCCAAATTGTAATTTTTACTGTAGACGCACTCACGTCAAATTCACGTGCCGATGGTCATACGGATTATGGGCCCTGAGCACTCTTTCCAGTACCGAATTATAACCATTGATACTCCCGAGATATGCTGGCTACAGAGTAAGTTTCAACTCCATGCAGTTAACTGGATTATTACAACCCATGTTAAATTATCATGTTTTAAAAACGGCGATAAAGTTTTTTAGTCAGGAAAACTATATTTTCCCGATTGTAGGAAAAGGTGGCTTATAAAAACTGAAGTTAGAAATTATAAATTTGGTTCTTTAAATATTTTAGTACCTGGGCGACCGAGCTCTGCTCGGATTTTTATAACTGAAAATACGAGCAAACCCGGGTTCACTAAAAATAAACTTAGCAAGATCGATTTATCGTCCCCTAATCTACCTACAAACAAAATTTCATTAAAATCGTTGGAGCCGTTTTCGAGATTCAGATTAAAAATACATATATGTGTGTATATAATTATATATATATATATATATACAAGAATTGCTCGTGTATAGGTATTAGATATTAAAATACAAAAAATACAAAAATCTTTATTTGACTTAATTTACATACCTTATTGTGCAAGTCCCTGCCCCCTATACTTACTAGGTTATTTACCTGTATTGTTAGTATAGTGTTGATTATGAGAAGCTACATCCTATATGGGGGCACAAAATGAATTTTTAGTAATTTTAATTACCTACTTATAGAAAATCAATCAACCATGCGGATTAAATGTGTTAAATATTATAACGTAGAACAATTTACCATCCCGGAGAACGCTTTCCTGAACGAAAACGCGCGAATTTGCCATCCCTTTGTATGTACAATAATCTATCAAAAATACGTAAAAAACGTTTCTATAATATATAAAAAACGTGTGCGTCTCGGGACGCCCGACAGAAGTGTTAACGTCTTATACTAATCTAGCCAGACAGACTGGCGCCGTAACGCGTTACGTAACGAAGCGGTTTACCCTCCCATAAGAAGTTATCACTTCAAAACTTTACTATAAAAGTCAGGGTCGCCATTTTTGAGAACAGAAGTAAGTCATCCGTCATCATTCGTGAAGCCGTGAACAATGAGAGCATAAGTCCCGTTTTTTACGATATTGGTTTAATTAGTCTTTAGTCTCCGGTCGCCTACAAAGTAATGATTGACTATAAAAATAATGATCTAAAGTAATTGCCCATTTTATGTCTACGGTGGACAAAGGCTTCCTTATTACTATCATCTATACAACGATAGGTATTCATAGGGACCAGATTTTTTGCGGGTCGAGTGATGCTCGGTAAAAACAAGATGATTAAGCTCGAAAACCAGAAATTGTGCGTTAAAAGACTACGAAAGAAAATCATCGTTTGAAAGATTTTAGTGACAAAAACATATTTTGAATAGATTTAGGAACGCTTGTATAAGGATTTTCACGATTAGCCTCTTGCACAATTTAAAATTTGCTCCAAGACAGGTGTGATACGTTTTATTCTAAGTAAACTTCTAATACAAATTGAAGTAGGTACATAGCAATAAGCTCCGTTATAGTACTTGCGAATATGAGGTCCGAGGTAGATATATTTATTTTATATTTACTTACTGAATCGAACGTCAGACACATTACCTGTAAACAAAAATATAATAATTAAAGAATGAAATTAAAAATATTAATTTGAGGTTAACTCAGCTGCCGAAAAATAAGTAATGTTTGTGACCTTCCCCATAGCTTGCAAAACAGCTAGTATTTTATATGCTGAGGTACCTATTTTTATATCCGTATCATAGGATATTATATTGTACAATCGGAATTTGTACAATATAATATCTAATTCTTACCCGACTACGTAAGAAGGAGGGTTATGTTTTTCGAGTGTATGTATGTAGACATAGACATAGACAGAAATGTATTGTAACAAGACACATACACAGAGAGATGATAAGTAAGTAAGTTCGTATAGACTGAGTGGCCAGCCCTATTGTCAGAGTTATTAAGCCGCCGAAAGGCCTTAATAACTCTGACAATAGGGTTGTTATTTCCGTCCCAGTTGTTCAGCAATCGTCAAGCCAAGTCAGAGAGATGATGAGAGATGTATGTACATATGTACCAGTATGTATGTTTCTAGGTATATGCCTACAGTCTAAACGACTTGACCGTTTTTGATGTGCAAGGTGTCGTTAGATTTGTCTTCACTTCCTGATTATGATAGGCTATATTTTTTAATAATAATAATACGTCTCTCGCAAAAATAAAAAATGCGTTATTTTCGTAACCTCCGACGAACTTTTTTGTAATAAAAAAGTGATTTTACTATAATTTTTATAAAGAATGCACATTTATAATCTTTTAAAGTGATTATACGCAAATTTTATCACAAAAAACATACACTCAACAGCGCATCAAGCGTAAAGAAATCGTAAGTTGACTGCAAAAACTGCTTTTCTCCAGTCGGGTATTTTATTTTTCTTTTAATATAGATACTTGTTTATATTCTGTTATATCAGAATAAAGGCAACCGCTTTTTGTAGCAATTGGAAGGTACAGGTATTTTTTTTAATCACAATAAATTATTCTTACTAACATTAATCAAATCTCCAAAGCTAAAATAAAATTTACGATTGCAAATTTCACTCACTTTAAAAAAATAAAGGTTTCACAATTTTAGTTCTAGCCGCCTCAAATCGTCCGAAATCAAAAATGTTCGATCAAAATTCGACAGTAAAAGAATCACAGGTGCGGACTGCAAACATTTCTACCCCGAATAGATAGAAAAGGCGTTTTACAGCTCGCTTCATCGGCGCTCCTATTGGCTTACGGTTAGTTTTCAGCTACATAAAAGTTTACAACTAAGGTGGCCGATAAAAGCTTACACCTAAACAGAATATGTTACAGGTACTATTGCTGATAAACATAAACAAAAGTGTGATTTGAAATTGGTGTCGTCCACTCGAATGGATAATAATTAGTAAGTATTGGGTTAAATAACTAGGGAAATCAGTTTTTGGTTAAATATATACATACTTGTAGGTACGGCCTGTCGTTGATACGGCCAGGTACCTACTGAAAAAAAAGTACTGCTTAATTCTACGGGTTATTTTCATTAAATGATAATTGAAATCATGATAATTGATAATGAGTATTTATTTGGTTGTAAATCTTGGGATTGAGTTTATTTATTTACTTAATTTACCTATTCTCTAATGACATCACGAAATTTATTCATTGTACCAAAACTTCCGTGAGTATTCATTTATATTATTTAATTAACCGGAAAAAACTCACGATATTAATCGGTCAAAAGAACGATGTCTTCTAACCGGTCTGACCGATTAAAGACTTCAAGGGCCAACATATAAAATCAAGTTACCGTATGTTAGAAATATTTGTGCTGTATCCGAGTATTTTCGAGTAGAAACAGTTAATTAGCTCGAGAGAGGTGGGAAACATACTCACAATCGGCTGTTAGCGGCCCTAACGAACGGTTTCAATGTTTGCGAATCAATCACTGCTCTTGTCCAGTCGAGGGCCACGGGGATCGTTCTGAAGCGATAGAAATTATATCTATCCCTTTCACACTTATGGTATAGTATAGTTGATGAGAAACAATAAATTTGATCTCGAGCGCGCCAGATTAGGGGCGTTGAGGGCAGCCTATTGCTCATTATTTAGCTTGGAGGAAAATTATTAGTAACATTTGCAAATTAAGTTATCTGTTGTAGAAATAATAACCTGAAGGCTTTTTTGTATAGATATTACATCCATCTATACTTTTGAGCAGTTGTTTTTTTTTTTAATTCTGTGTATTTGATAGACGACGCATTGATTACTTGGAAGCACAATGAAGTAACAAGTTAAGTGCGAATAATGCATATTGCAATATAATGGACAGTCAAAAAAACAGGTCTCAAAATTAAATAAACGTATCTAAGTGACAAATCCGTCAAAACTTGTTTAATTTTAATGAGTAATAATCGCAAAAAGTTAATAAATCATTACGTAAACTATGGAAATTAACGTGGTTTTCACACATTTTTATATAAAAACTACGAACTACGAGAAGGACTCTTACTCTTCACGTTCTAGTGAAGAGGACACTTCAGCTGAACGGACGCAAGACGACCAGCTTCCCACCCTAACCCTTTTGCAACCGATGACATCACGTGCGGCACGAGCTGCACGTCGCAGTGCAAGGCGCGTCACCGATCGAGAGTGACGTGTGTGCTGCTCCTATTTTGACATATCAAGAAGGTAAAACTGTACACATACCGTTGTATCCGTGGAATATAGCCACAATTAAAAGACCCCAGGTTTTTTGGGGGAGGTTTTTTAGGATATATGTTTTTTTATTCTAAGCTGATATGTACATTGTACATGACACATGATAGGTATATACATAATACAATATATACATATAACATATATAATACAGTATAAAAATATCAATGTACATTGATATATTTATACCTGTTGTTATACATATTTTGTCTTTACGTCTGTATTCCGCGGAGTTTTATCACGTTCACATGAATTTAATCTCCATTAGGGATCTTATCTGCGACACAATCAACGTTACAACATTTTTTGACGTCAATAGCTAGTCTCTCTCAGCAATTTAACGTGAAATAAGGGAGCACAGGTGTCAGTGGCCATTTGCGACGGCAAAAATCGGATGCAGTGACGTCAGTGGCTCTCTTTGACGGACAACATAGTAATGTGGCTTTTTATATTAAAAAAATCTGGACAAGTGCGAGTGAAATCCGCTCACCGAGGGTTCCGTACAAACTAGTAAATAAAAGGGAGATATTGTTTTTTTTATATTTTCTTGCATAAAGACACTATTTTTTGTGATTACATTAAAAAAATTCAGATTTTTTTCCTATATGTGTACTCTAACACAACGCTTCTTGCCAAATTTCATTGTCCTAGGTCAACGGAAAGTACCCCATAGGTTTTGATTCCCTTGTGAGTGTCGAAATGTGCGTATTTTACGATATATTCGGCTGTATTTTTTTTTTACGAAAACTTAGAAACTTTATTTTTCTTTCTGCAGGAAGATACTATGGATCTGCGTATATGGTTTTAATTTCAACTCGATACCTTCACGCGTTCCCGAGATAAAGGTCTTGACACCCGACGGACGGACAGACTAACAGACGGACAACAAAGTGATCCTATAAGGGTTCCGTTTTTTCCTATTGAGGTACAGAACCCCAAAAATACTATGTATGCCTACTTACCTATATAAAACCAGGAAGCAGGTTGCTACATCTTCCTCAAATTAAAATATAAACCATTAATTTGACGATGGAATATTTCCATCAATTATAATTACTTAATGAAAAATTTCGTGAAAATATTCTTCCCTTAAAGTTTCGCAGTAATTTACATCGGGTGTTTCATTTTGTTAAATTATACAGTGAGAGCAAAATATTCAATATACGCCCGTCGCGTCAAGCCCAGGTCCTGTGCTGAATTAACATAAAATTATGGCCAATATGTACCGTTCTTAAGCTGAAAGCTGAAATTCAGTTGTTCTTACTGAACAACGAACAACGGGGATAGACGGTATTTTTCTTTTTTCTGGGAGATAGCCTTGGAGGTTTTTTGAACAGTTCGCTTCTTTGGTGTTCATTGTGTGAACACAAAATATATAGATAAATAAACAATAATTTCAAAAACTAAAACCGGACTACTAAAAAATCATGCTCTAAAAAATATGAAACAAGAAAATATTCACATCTGAAATTGTTCAAACTATTATAGATATGTATCTTGTATTAAATAAACCACTTACATGTAATAAATATTTTATTATATTACATACATAATTCATATTGGTGTTCAGAGGATAACCTAATCTTGGAATTTTCATGGCTGAGTAAATAGATATATTTTAGATTAACGAGCTCCATCCTCGGCCAAACCGTCGCTCAACATCAGACGACTTAGTGGTCAATTCTATCTAAGCTATCTAATATTTAAAAAAAACTTATGGGTAAGGCCGCCAAAATTGTCAATTATATCACAAAAGTAACACAACAGATTTTGTGTTACCATTACACAAATGTAACTCAAAAGTAACATCTTTTGGGTAAAGGTGGTTTCATAATGGTTAAATAAATAACCTAAAATAATACAAGATAAAAAAAATTAATTGGACGGACTGCAGTGCAGTGCTATAGGAGTAATGAAATACGATTTTTAAACGATATAGGTACTTGCGTACCTTTAATAATAAAATTTAAAATAAACACACTTAACACAAATCTATCAGAAAACATGAGTTAAAAAATAAAAAAGAATCCCGAGTTCTCTAGGAGTAAAAAAAAAATGTACAGGATGAAATTTTAATCACCGTTTTCCTCATAAGGGGTCGTTGTACTCGTCATTATGAACAACTTTTACTATGGGACCAAACATGAAATCGTGAAAAAAAATCAGCTGTTCCCTCCCTACATTTTGACGAGATAAGCGAACATTGTAGGGAACAGCTGATTTATTTTCTCGATTTCAGGTTTGTTCCCATAGTAAAAGTTGTTCATAATGACGAGTACAATTACCTCTTAAGAGGTTGTTGGTGTTTTTCCTATAACCCTGTATATGCACATGAATAGATTATATTTCAATAGAAGAAAAACATACTCAATTAGTTCGGTGCTAAAGAGCCTTTCGTGCAAGTTTAACTTGCACTTGGCAGGTTTTCACTAGTAAAAAGTAGGTATGTAAGTACTGAGTTTGTCATACCTACAAAATCACACTCAGATACATTACTTTCAAAAATCAGTACAAATGCCACTAAGCATGCGGCTTTATAGATCTACTGTGTTACGTAACACATACTTTTGTGTTACAATAACAACAAATGCAACACAAAAGCTAAATTTTTACAACAGATTTTTGGTTATATTTCGGTTATTTATTACAATTAGGCACTAATCGGCGGTTCTAAGTATACTTTAACCTCATCGCCAACAAATATAATACAATAACATTAAAATATCTGTTTCTTGCCTCAAAATCGCATTAAATCATTTTTTTTTCACAAACAAACAATAACGTGACGCGCACTTTAAGATCCTTCACTGGCAAAACAATATAGCTGCCTTGTTTTTTTTATTTTTTTCGATTACGGCGTTGCCATATTAATACTGCGTTTTGCACTAAACTTAGGCTCTATAAATAGTAGCTTTGGGGGTAAAAATTCGTCACACAAATAAATCGTAACACAAAATTAAGTCATTTTTTAATTTTAAACTATCAATAAAACAACTCAGTTCAAGGATTTTCGTAACAATATTATTATCAAAGCAGGGGTCTATCATCTAATTCTTCCACGGTATACATATAATTCAGATATTCTCTACAAAATATTGAATATTTTAACCAAAAGATACTGCAAAAAAAAAAAACGACAGAAATGTCACACAAAAAAATTGACAATTTTGGCGGCCTTACCCTTATATTTTACCTACCTGTGTCCGATATTGAAAATCCAATTTAGGAAATGTAGACTGTTTTGTTTGAAGTCTACACGCTCTTATTTTCTTAATTCTTTAAAGAAAGTTACCTTGTACGTACACGAGGAATACGCACTCTTCTAACTATGTCACTTGTCTCAGATCTAGATTGGAGAACTCCCTCGAGGCCCGAGGCGGGGGCGATGACAACTTCCAACCGAGCCCCAACAATGAACATTCATAATGTGAGGATAAATGTAATCACCAACACTCGACTCCAGCCACCTGAACCGCTCCAGAAATATATTTAGCGCTTAATGTTTACATAATGAGCTGAATAAGCGGTTGTACGTATGCTTTGCTACCAAAATTCATGAAATTGCCAGCTTTGTTGCCAGTTGTACGTTACTGTAGGCATCAATTAACGAAAGTAGCTACGTAAACACATGTTACTAACTATGGAATCCGATGTTTTGTTGCTGTGAACGTATTTTTGTCTTTTTGTCGACATTTATAGACTGTACAGGTCAGGTACTTTGTGAAAGCAGTCGTTACATAGGTAATATTATTACCAGTTAAATTACAATACAATATTAAATACAAATATACAATACAATGTACTTTACAATACAATACGTATTAACAAGGTCATTTAACTATTTACTGACTTACCGAAAAACGTTACTGAACTTTAAGTAATACTTTTAACATATTATTTTGTCAACTTCTGGCTGACACGTAATGACACTTGTGGAAAAAGACAGAAAATCTAAGACGTTGGTTAAAGTTAAGTAACGTTTTTCGGTAAGGCCCTAATTGACAAGATACAGTATAAGTTAAGTATAACCTTATACTCTGCATTTTTCTGTGTAATTTTTTTTTTATCCTCATCTTCTTACCCTTATCCTATTTAGGTGGGATGGTGCAGTATGGATGTTTTTTTCCATTCGTCTATCTTTAGTTATATATAAATGCACCCGTTTCTTACTCATTTCATCATTCACATGATTCATCTACTTCGAGCCTCTTCCTATTGGATTTCTAGAAGTACGAAAAACCGTCATTGTTTGGTGAATATTCCAAAAACCCGAATTAAACGCTTTGGTTTCACTGTTAGCACATTAACAGTGCCTTTGATAAGGTATGCGTACCGACAAAATGTGGTATATGCTTCCTGAATGGGTTTTTCCGTGGGGTACCGGCTTAGAATAGTACCTCCCCCTCTCTTCCCGTGGGTGCCGTAAGAACCGGCTAAGGGAAATATAACCAGAGATGGGCAGCAGCATCCTCTGCGGAAAACGCTACCCACTGCGCTCGCCAACCCGCATGCCAAGCGTGGCGAGTAATGGCAAAACCCCCCCCTATGACAGACGACAAAAATACCAGGCCCCCAGTCCCCGGCAGCTCCGCTATTCCGGACTACGGTAGCGGTCCCGGTCACGGCGGAGCAAGGGGTGCTAAGAATCTCCGGAAGAGATCCGGCTACCACCCCCTGCATAAACGACGACTGGCCCTGGTAACACACAATATTCGCACGATGAGGACAGACGAGAAGCTAGCTGAGCTGGAAGAAGAAATGAGTAGGTTACATTGGGATATCCTGGGGTTATCGGAAGTCCGACGAGAGGGTGAGGACACGATAACCCTGAAATCCGGTAACCTACTATACTACCGGGAGGGCGACCAACAGTCCCAAGGTGGTGTCGGGTTTCTCGTCCACAAGTCTCTTGTTAACAACATTCTTGCCATCGACAGTGTATCGAGCAGGGTTGCGTACCTGATACTCAGAGTATCCAAGAGATATTCGTTGAAGGTCATCCAGGTATACGCACCGACCTCGGCACACTCGGATGATGAGGTGGAGGTGATGTATGAGGACATTAGTAGGGCCATACACACTTCTGAGACCTATTTTAATGTTGTTATGGGGGACTTCAATGCGAAGCTGGGCAGGAAATGCGAAAGTGAGTTGAGAGTGGGGCAATTTGGATATGGACAACGGAACCCCAGGGGACAGAGGTTGGCCGACTTTCTGGAGAAAGAGGGACTCTTCATGATGAACTCTTTCTTCCAGAAGCCACCTCATAGGAAATGGACCTGGTTGAGTCCCGATGGTTCTACGAGAAATGAGATAGACTTCATCCTGACCACCAAGAAACAAATATTCAATGATGTCTCTGTGATCAACATGGTTAAAACCGGAAGTGATCACCGAATGGTACGAGGCACTTTGAATATTAATGTTAAACTGGAGAGGTCCCGTATGATGAAGTCTACACTCCGACCCACTCGCGCCCATATCCAAAACCCCGAGAGCTTTCAGCTCGAACTATCAAATCGCTTCGAGTGCCTGGAGAGCTGCGCATCGGTGGATGAGATCAATAACAGGTTTGTGGAAACTGTCCGTACGGTGGGCGCGAAGTTTTATAAACCCCACCGTACAAATAGACCGCAAAAGCTCTCGAGCCATACCCTCGACCTCATGGCTGAACGACGCTCATTGCAACTGCAGTCTTCCGGTGACGCCGAGTCATATAGGCGGCTCAATAGACTCATATCAAAGTCTATGCGACACGACATCCGTACCTTTAATACTAATCGTATTAAAGAGACGATAGAGCGGAATAAAGGCTCCAAAGTGTTCGCAAGAGACATGTCTATTGGGCAGAGCCAGTTGACGAAGCTTAAGATGGAAGATGGCAGTATAGCGTCGACCAAAGCAGAAGTCTTGAGGGAAATCGAGAGGTTCTATGGACAGTTATACACATCGGTCGCAAAACCTGTTAGCAGTTTGGGCAAAGATCCAAGAGCCAAACTGACTCGACATTATACCGAAGATATCCCGGACATCAGCCTGTACGAGATTAGGATGGCCTTGAAACAGCTCAAGAACAACAAGGCACCGGGCGACGACGGAATTACATCAGAGCTACTGAAAGCGGGTGGAACACCGGTACTGAAAGTCCTTCAGAGGCTCTTCAATTCCGTCGTGCTTGAAGGTACAACGCCAGAAGCATGGAACAGAAGCGTGGTGGCGCTGTTCTTCAAAAAAGGAGACAACACTTTGCTGAAGAACTACAGACCCATCTCGCTTCTGAGTCATGTCTATATGTGTGAGTAAGGGTTATGCTGTTTTCAAGGGTCATCACGAATCGTCTTGAACGCAGGTTTGATGACTTCCAGCCTCCCGAACAAGCCGGTTTCCGAAAAGGCTATAGTACCATAGACCACATCCATACGCTGCGGCAAGTGATACAGAAGACCGAAGAGTATAACTTGCCCCTTTGCTTAGCGTTTGTGGACTATGAGAAAGCCTTTGATTCGATCGAGACCTGGGCGGTGCTTGAGGCTCTCCAGCGATGCCGTATTGACTATCGGTATGTCGAAGTGCTGAAGTGCTTGTACAACAACGCCACCATGTCAGTCCGAGTACAAGACCAGAACTCAGAGGCAATTTCATTGAAAAGAGGCGTGAGGCAGGGAGACGTTGTCTCTCCGAAACTGTTTACCGCCGGTTTGGAAGATGCCTATAAGCTTCTGGAATGGAAAGGGCTCGGCATTAATATTAACGGCGAGTACATCACTCACCTTCGGTTTGCCGACGATATAGTAGTCATGGCAAAGTCGATGGAAGAGCTCAGTACGATGCTCGAAGACCTCAATAGAGTTTCCCAACGGGTGGGCCTCAAAATGAACATGGACAAAACGAAGGTTATGTCGAACGCCCATGTAGTGCCCACCCCAATATCTGTGGGGAACTTCACTCTTGAAGTTGTTGACGAATACGTCTACTTAGGACAGACGGTCCGATTAGGCAGGTCCAACTTTACGAGGGAGGTCAATCGTCGTATCCAACTCGGCTGGGCAGCGTTCGGGAAACTTAAAAGCGTCTTCTCGTCCCATATTCCCCAGTCCCTCAAGTCGAAAGTTTACAACCAGTGTGTGTTACCAGTGATGACATACGGCACTGAAACGTGGTCCCTAACTATGGGCCTTATAAGGAAGCTCAAGGTCACGCAACGAGCTATGG
The DNA here is from genome assembly GCA_947563715.1 of Lycia hirtaria. NCBI lineage: Eukaryota > Metazoa > Arthropoda > Insecta > Lepidoptera > Geometridae > Lycia > Lycia hirtaria. The sequence goes on from OX387378.1 coordinate 31,102,688, forward strand.
AGAGGGCTATGCTCGGAGTCTCTCTACGAGATCGAATCAGAAATGAAGAGATACGTAGACGTACAAAAGTCACCGATATAGCACAGCGGATTAGCAAGTTGAAGTGGCAGTGGGCAGGGCACATAGCACGCAGAACTGATGGCCGATGGGGCCGAAAGGTTCTCGAGTGGAGACCACGTACCGGCAAGCGCAGCGTAGGAAGACCAGCCACGAGATGGACAGACGACCTCATACAAGTGGCGGGAAGACGCTGGATGCAAGCCGCTTCCAATCGGTCTTTTTGGAAATCCATGGGGGAGGCCTATGTCCAACAGTGGACTTCTTATGGCTGAGATGATGATGATGATGAATGGGTTTTTCAGAATGGATATAATGTGGATGTTTTCGAATTGCTAGTGAATGAAGTTTCCTTCTAGGCAAGCGCACTCCACCTTATTTCGCATTTGTCACTTAACACCAGTCTAATTTTGAATAAAAAATAAACCGGACAAGTGCGAGTCAGACTCGCCCAACGAGGGTTCCGTACAAACTAGTAGATAAAAGGGGGAAATCAATTTTTTATTTTCCTTCTTATACCGAAAAACATACAACGTAAAAATATTTAAAAACCTGTTTTAACATAGGCTATAATTAAGCTCTTTCATATGATACCTCACATGATACAGTTAATCCTCTTTAAAATTTGGACCCTCATTCCTTGCATAAAGACACAATTTTTTTTGTGATTAAATAAAAAATGTCTGGTTTTCGGATTTTTTCCTATATGTGCACTATAACACGATGCTTCTTTGCAAATCTCATAGTTTTCAACGAGAAGTACCCCATAGGTTGCGATTCCTTTGTGAGTGTCGAAAAGTGCATCTTTTACGATATATTCGGCTGTAACTTTTTTTAACGAAAACTGAGAAATTTTATTTTTCTTTCTGCGGCAAGAGACTATGGATCTGCGTATATGGTTTTAATTTCAACACGATATCTTCACGCGTTTCTGAGATAAAGGTCTTGACACCCGGACGGACGGACAGACAGACAGATGGACAACAAAGTGATCCTATATGGGTTCCGTTTTTTTTGTTTTGAGGTACGAAACCCTAAAAATCAATTAATTAAAAATCAATCAATCAAATCAATTAAAAATAAATTATTATAATATTAATATTATGTATTAATACACGGTCGTAGTCTATTGCTGTGACTCATTCACACTCATGACATGAGTTACATGAGTGTGAAACAATGCACATTGTGCATTGTTCTTTTTAACAGATTTTAAGAAGGAGACCGATTTTATGGGATTTAATTCGACTGTATGTGTTTTTGTACGTTTGTTCAGCGATTACTCCGGCAATTATGAATTGTTTTTGATGATTTTGTGATGAACACCATGTACAAATGTTATGTGTACGTTTGTGTTTTTAGGAAAGTTGGCGCAATGCAAATATGGCGTCTGCTGTACTGCGGCGGCCGGGAATAAACCCAGATTTAATTTGTTATATAAATATATTCAGTAGGTAATTATCTGATTAGTATGAACATTTATCGCGTATATTTAAAGGTACGGGGAGGTAATTGCAACTATCGGGAAAATGCAACTAATTTAAATAATTTCGCGCCGTTTGATTATTACGAATAATGCCATCTACTCGTATGTAAGAAACACGTTAAAATTTATTTAATTTCAATGAGTAACTATAAAAAAAATATTACACTTGGTGTAAGATTGTGGTTTTCTGAAACCAGAGAAGGCGTGTTGTAAATATACATTTACCTAAGTATATGTATGTTAGGTACATAGAATATCATCATCATCATCATCATCATCGTTTCAGCCCTTATCGATACCTGCTGGACATAGGCCTCTTCTTTATCACACCATTCTTTCCGATCCTGATCTCATCCAGCTTTGCCCTCTGACTTGACGATATCGTCTCTCCATCTGGCTGACATAGAATATACTTTCACTTACTCTAAAACGTTTTCTTTCATTTTAGAAAATCGGGCACAAAATATCAAACAAGCATAATAAAATTTTCAAGCAAATCATTTCAATCAAAACTGTCGAAAAGCGATCTCCAATCGTCGAGTTAGTAAAACCTTATCTTTTGAACCCTTCGAATGATAGATGTTCCACCCCAGTTCAAATATTGATTTTCAATTTCAGACTAGGCCCGGATCTCAAAAGTGTATTCGACTATTTTAGACAAAATAAAATTAGTTTCCTTCGGTTTAGCACTACCGGATTGTTAAAATGTTTACGTGACTTGATTCCGGAATAGTATTTCCTTAAATTATAGCGCCGCCGTACCCTTATAACCGGTTTTTTTTCTACAAATATTTTTCTTACCGTTCGTATAATTTTGTACAAGTCTTATAACTATTTGAACACTGTATAGGATGTTTTGTTGACGAGAGATTTATTATTGTAATCTGGATGTTGAACAAGATCTAAGTGAGTCTGTAGTTTGGTATGCGCGAACGAGATGGACGATGGCCGAACTCATTAAGGCTATGTCGGTAGAAACTCTTTTGTCTTGCTCACACATAGCAATGTTACGAAAAAAATAGTATGCAAAAACCTAGAAAACGGATAAAAAATATTACAAACACAAAGCCACTCAAAAGATGGATTCAAGTAATTTTTAATTACAATTTCATAATTGTATGTATAAAAATTAGTATATCAAAATTATTTTTTTACGGAAGGTTTACAATGTTAATCTCTAGGTTTACATATACCCGATTTTCTGTTAGTCTAATAAATTGTATATCATCAAAAATCTAGGTAGGTAGCGCGACAGAGGTTTTACTACCCTCAGGGTTTTATGTACTTTCCAAGATAAATCCAACAACTCTTATTTGATACAGTTTTCTTGAGTAAAGAATTACAGCCAAATCTTTGGTATCATAAAATTAGAGTTTTAACACTTTTCCATCGTTTGTACTCTAAGACGCTGTATTCTACTTCTTTTAGAACATACAAGCAATTGATGATACGATTATCAAATAAGGCGACACTTTTTGCGTTTCATCGCTGCTGCTTCTTAAGGTCGAGATTAAAGCGCGCAGCTATCTCTCTCTCGCGCTTCACAACATTTTTTTACTTAAATAAAAGTTAGCTTATAAAAGGCACGGACCCTGGAGTCTGTGGAGCTCAAATTAAAAAAAAAACATATAAAATCATTTTCTCACAAAAACGTACTCTCAGCGTATCAAACGTAACGGTATCATAAGTTAACCTACAAAAACTGCTTTTTTGCAGCTTGTTTTCTTTTTATTATAGATACTTGTTTACTTCTCTACACTTATCGGCTCTACGGATATCAGTGAAATATACAATAGAAATGGTTAATGCAAATCTCAGAATACCACACAGGGTATTTTTTTCCTGAAAAATAAAGGGTTTGTGCGGGAGAACAAGTGAAACCGCGGAGCGCTGCTAGCTTTAACTACCTAAATGTGGACAGAACAAAAAATTATATAATCATAATAATTTACAACAAATACCGAAGTATAGTTAGAGTTAGACAATGGTTACAAATAAAGAAAAAGAAATTAACAAAATACAGAAAATAAAATAAGTGCACAAAGCACTGTAATTAGGTACAGACTCTTTATCATTAAACATCTTTTTACTACATCCACATTTCTATGAAATTTATTTTTTGTAAAAGGTATTAATGACTCGTCTACCTGTTACAAAAAAAAACGAATACTTAGTGTTTTAAACGTTTATTTTGGCTCAAATTGGATATATTTGCTTAACTAAACTAATTTTAGTCAAAATATATTGTTGGAATATGAACTTCATTGTAAGTTGATTAAATTTTTTATTCGATTTGTAAAAGGTCAAAATACTCATCAACTGAAGAGTTTATACAAACAGTAAACATTGTGTAAAGCCGGGTGTATAGCAATATTTTAACGATTTTTCACGCATCGTTGCTTCTAATTAATATTTTTTTTAATGTTCTCTCCAATTTTTCGGCGACGACGCGACAGTCTAAATGCTTATAGAATTTTGAATAAAGACAGGATAGAGATATAGGGCCTTACCGAAAAACGTTACTTAACTTTAAGCAATGCTTAACATATTTTGTCAACTTCTGGCTGACATATAATGACACTTGCGGAAAGAAGACAGAGAATTTAAGACGATGGTTATAGTTAAGTAATGTTTTTCGGTAAGGCAGATAGATTGTTTTAGTAGGTACTGTTAAAAACTGTCGGTACCAGGAAAACGAGTAGCTGCAGACCTGGTTTTACGATTTTGTGAGTAGATGGTTCAAGATCACCACATAAAATTAAATAAAACCAGCCAAGTGCGAGTTGGACTCGCGCACGAAGAGTTCCGTACCATTATCTATAAAAACGGCAAAAAAATCACGTTTGTTGTATAAGGGGCTCCCCTTAAATATACATTTTATTTTAATTTAATTATTTATTTCTTAAGGTGAATAATACTCAATATTCAGTGATTATTTCAAACGTCTACCTGTTGTCGTTATCAATATCGAGCAAAAACGAGCAAAAAAATCACGGACGGACGGACGGACGGACGGACAGATAGCGGAGTCTCAGTAATAGGGTCCCATTTTTACCCTTTGGGTACGGAACCCTAAAAATCCACTTAAGGACTCAAGCGCAACGACTATATTTAGATTGTTACTAGCAAACCATAAAATCGCCGTGCACCTAATTTTAGAATAAATTTAGCGATACAACTTATACTTTGTACACTGTACAGATTTGATTTAACTCATCCCCTTTTAATAAAGCGCACGAAATGCACTTTCATAAATAAGTCTTCTAGGTATAAAGTAATATGTTTCCAAGCTACAAAGAGTTGATCGCGGCGCTGAAATATAAAGTTAAACAGAAAATATAATTTGGTTCGATCTCCACTACAATGGAAATTATTATGCAAAGAACACCGTCGGGTATCGAACCCATATCAGAGTTGTTATTAGACGCGATTGCATTACCGATAGGTAGGGCACTGATAAAGAACTTCGCTCCAGAGCTTGAAATCTCAATAAGGTAAGCTTATATTTGACGTGATCTCTTAGTAATCTCTACTTGAATTTGGAAATGGAACGAGGTAGCGTGTAGCTATGCTTAAGGCACCAGGGTGGTAGGGTCAGATGTTACTAGCGCGTGACAAATCTGTTTTAGTTAATTTTGATAAATATGTAAAATTGCTTGAGTCGTATGGATACAACCTACAATCTTATTTGAGTCGTATTTATACAATACGTTTAAATTTTTATGTTAATATTCTTTATATTGATCGAAATAAAGGTACAAATATAAAAATATCCACCTTCTAATGTTATATATAAACGTTTAATTGTGATAATATTCATGTTATACTTATTATTATATTATGTTAATATATGTTATTTATTTTATTATATTATGTTAATATATTTAGTATGTGTAGGTATTTTATACATTGTTTTCATATTGTTTTTACCCACATTATATTGTTCAATAAGTCGTTAATTAATAAAAGACATAACATTGTTATGACAAGATAAAAAAAAACTAAATATTTTTTAATATTGTTTTCATGTATATAGTTAATTACTAACTACTACCTCAAAAGCGAATACTTAAACATATGATGAGGAAACCTGCATTTCAGACAGTTTTTATAATTCTTAAAAATGTGTGAAGTCTGGTAACCTGACATCTTACAGAAGCAGCAGTGGAACAGGTACTATACAAATAGTAAATAAATTACTCTGATTTGAATTTTATTTAAAATGTAAAGTAAAGTAAAATTTTATTTGCGAAACACATGAAATACTATGTACAAAAAGGTAAATTTTATGGCATTAATGTATTACTTAGTCTAAGTTATGTAACAGTGGGCCCCAAACTAGGCAATGCCTGTATCTTGGCGACCCAGGGCTTCGATTTTCCTATATACAGATTGGTGCGACTGCAACAAACAAAAAATAATGTCGCTTATAAGTGCGTGGCCAACTCCAGCGCCTTAAGCCGAAAGCTTTATGACAAATATTACCTATTTTAATTAGCTGTATAGGAGTTTAAATGTTAATTGTTTTATAAATGCTTAATAGTACTCCTAAACAGTGAATCTAAGTGATATCACTTAGTGAGCTGATTGAATTGATTATTAGCCTAGGTGTGGTATTTAAATATATTAAAATCAAGATTTTTCAAGATTTTTCTATCAGAAATGAAATGAATGCTTATTCTACGAGTTAGAGAATTGGTAGTCAGATCCCAGTTTTATTAAAATTCCACCCTTTTATTGTGAAACGGAGAGTAAAGGCCATTTTTAATTCCAACTTAGCGAGTTTTCTATTTTAAAGCACAACTAAAATATTTATTTTAACAGATAACAAAAGCATCTTTTACTCCTCATTATCAAAGGGACCATGCGAGTAGGGGTGGTTTCATTTATTAATCTTTAATATTAGTAGTTTTTTTACAGTTCTTTGCTACAGATATATTTTAAACATTAATATTTTGTTCAAGCATTGTTTAAGTCGGTTTTTTAGTTTTATTTTCTGGCAATTAAAATAATTGAAGTTGTATAAAAGTGTTTCCAATTTTAGTAGAAATATGGCCTGAAAATATCTATCTCGTCTTGTTGTATTTTTTTCAATTTTAAATAGAAACATGTCGCTTATATTTCTTTAAGGTTGGGCTTAAAGCGCACAGAAATCTCTCGCGAATCACAACATTTTATACATAATACGAGTATATGTATATAAAATCACTGAATGGGGATATTAGGAAAATAAGAGACAGTTGTTTATTTAGATAGGATAATATTTTGAAAAAAATATTTATTCACCTACCATTTATTTTGGTGATGGAGTAGTGAAAAAATACATATATGTTATAACTCCTCAGCTAAGTTAAAAGATAGAAGAAATAAAACCGGCCAAGTGCGAGTCGGACTCGCGCACGAAGGGTTCCGTACCATTATCTATAAAAACGGCAAAAAAATCATGTCTGTTGTATCCTTAAATATTAATTTTATTTTAATTTAATTGTTGATTTTTTAAGTGAATAATATAACTCAATATTCTGTGAATATTTCAAGCGTCTACCTGTTGTCGTTATCAATATCGAGCAAAAAAAGCACGTTTGTTGTATGGGAGCCCCCCTTAAATATTAATTTTATTTTTATTTAGTTATTTAATTTTAAAGTAAATAATATAACTTAATATTCAGTTAATATTTCAAGCGTCTACCTGTTGCCGTTATCAATATCGAGCAAAAACGAGCAAAAAAATCACGTTTGTTGTATGGGAGCCCCCTTAAACATTTTTTTTTTTTGTTATAGCGGCAACAGAAATACATCATCTGTGAAAATTTCAACTCTTTAACAATCACGGTTCATAAGATGGACGGACAGACAGCGAAGTCTTAATAATAGGGTTTTATTTACCCTTTAGGTACGGAACCCTAAAAAAGTGTGTTTTTTACATTTCTCCTATCTAAATAAACAAATCTGTCTTTCTCTTTTGTCATATTCCTAATCAGTGATTGTTTATGCTTAAAAATATTGTGATGTGCGAGAGAGATAGCTACGCGATTTAGTATTAATAAACACGTTTTGTCCAGACGTCCGTCATTAATTCGATCAATCCGTCACACTCATAGGAGTTCATTTTTAACCGACTTCGAAAAAGGAGGAGGTTATCAATTCGTACCGTATATATTTTACGAATTACTCCGTCATTCGAGAACCAATTTTTGTTTCCAGAATTGGTGTATTACAATACACCAATGAAGAAAGCTCCCAAGTTGGTTATAAAAAATATATACGCTACGAATTGATAACCTCCTCCTTTTTCGAAGTTGGTTAAAAATAGGTATTAAATTAATAGTAGCCGGTTCAAGATGTTTATACTACCAAAACCAATAATGACAGGTTGTAGCACCCTCAAGTGTAAGTTTAGCGTGCGAGTAGCTCCCATTACCTGTTAAATTTATTACAGAACTGAAAATAAAGATATATTGCTAAGGAACAACATTAAGAAGTCGCATTTATAAATAGAAATAAATAGTATTTATAAAATATATAGTAATGTTATGTTCATGTTTTGCCATATTTATTTTTTCTGCTCATGAATAGAAAATATTTGTCTATTTGACTTCAATCCATTACGAAAATTTTGTGAGTCTGGGTTTCAGTAATTACTACCTGAAAACGGCCTGTTAGGTACCTCATGGGAATAATATAATTGTAATAAAGTTCTTTACATTTTACCTGAAAGCGCAAAAAGGAGGATATATTTGTATGTATGTATGTGGATAGGTATATATGTTTGTATACCTTGTCATTTCAATCATTTGTATGTACTTGCGTAGGCACGAGAGCAGACACCACCCATAGCTACTTTGTTACATTAAATTGCGGCGCGAGCGCCGCACCTCACTCAGTGGCTTACTAGTGAAGTGAGTGCTTTCGACGTTTTGCTGGCGAGAAAACATACCATAGATACAATACTGCGTTGCAAGTATCAATCGTATCGTATAATCGTAGATAAACGATGTAATTATTATTCCAGCGCTGTAATGCTGTTATGTTTACTTTACCAAAAAATGTGACATTAATAATTTTGCTTCAGATAACTCCTCTAGTACGTAAATACATAAAGCTCAATGGTGTCAAAGATTAAATTTTTTCAAATAGTAGGCAGTCGTATATATTACTTATATAGGTACATAAAATAATTATACATATCCGACAAGTGAAAAATCCGATGTATTTATCTCGAATGAACATTAAAGTATAAAACCGAACATGTGCGAGTCAGTCTCGCCCACCGAGGGTTCCGTACAAACTAGAAGATAAAAGGGGGAAATCATTTTTTTTCCATCTTATACCGAAAGGTATAGATCGTAAAAATATTTAAAAACCTGTTTTAATTTATACTAATTGAGCTCTTTCATATGATACCCCACATGATACGGTTAATTCACTTTAAAATTTGGGCCCTCATTCCTTGCATAGAGACACTATTTTTTTGTGATTAAATTAAAAATGTCCAGTTTTCGGATTTTTTCCTATATGTGTACTCTAACACAATGCTTCTTGCCAAATTTCATAGTTATAGGTCAACGGGAAGTACCCCATAGGTTTTGATTCCCCTGTGAGTGTCGAAATGTGCATTTTTGACGACATATTCGCCTGTAACTTTATTTACGAAAATTTAGAAAATTTATTTTTCTTTCTGCAGCAAGATACTATGGATCTGCGTATATGGTTTTAATTTCAACTTGATACCTTCACGCGTTTCCGAGATAAAGGTCTTGACACCCGACGGACGGACAGACAGACAGACGGACAGACGGACAACAAAGTGATCCTATAAGGGTTCCGTTTTATCCTATTGAGGTACGGAACCCTAAAAATTATAAGATCATCCGTATAAGGCGCGTCGTGCGTCAACAAAATAAACGGCTGCACAGATTTTGATGAAACATATAGCTAAGAACACTCACAACAAGTTTCGCTTTCAAACAAAAAAACAATAGATCAAAATCGGTCCATCCGTTTGAGATTTACAATGTTACAGACATATAGATACACAGATATACAGATACACAGATGCACACATCAAACTTATTTCTTCTTTTTGAGTCGGGGGTTAAAAAATATGCATATCCCCCATATCTATTTCTTGAACAGTTAATTGAGTTTTACTGTTTCAAATATTTTCGATATGATATCGTGGAAAGAAAAAACGTAGGAAAGCAATAAAATGCCTTGTTTAGTATGTTTCTTTCAGGTAGGAATGCCATCGTCGGAAGCACCGAAATGAGCAATAAGCATTTATTAGCACAAACGCTGGGGATGCCCATAGTATGTCCGCTCCGGGCATCCGTGTAAATTCCGGTAAGGGCACTACTTTAAATTCCGTATTTCCCAATTTCCCGTAACGATTGTCAAGAATTGAATTTCATTCGAACGAAAGGAAGGCCGTTGTTTCATTTTAAAATGACTACCAATTAGCTGTCGATCGGGCCGGCGTTTTCTTTAAATTAAACTTGGCTCCTATTAAAACGGTATCATTTATATGTGAAATCGTTGTTTCTGCTCTGTTGTTTATTAAATTTTCGGACGTCCGAGTATGTATATATGTATTAGAATACTAAGTCTTCTATGGTCCGAGTGTGTTTTTTACGCGTTGAAGTTTTTTTATATTGAAGAATTGATGAAGAACTTTTAAATAGCTTCGATATTTTTATTTAAGGAAATAAGTTTAACATCTTTTTACAACATACTTAGCCCACAATAATTTAATCAGACACGAAATAACTTGAGATCGAACAATATGTAGTATGCTTACCTTTTAATTTTCGGGTGACCCAAGGAGGCAAAGAAATAATTGTGAAAGAAAAAAGATTTTTCTATAAATTGAAACAAACGTCTTCAAAATGCCATTTTTTTGCCGATTTTGATGAAATTCTATGGAATCAATTTAAAGCCTTTCATTAAAAAAAAACTAAATTTATAAACTGATAAATGACAGAGCTATGCGATAATAAACATAAACAATACGACCGAATTGAGAATCTCCTTTTTTAAAGTCGGTTAAAAACTACTATTACTTGACCAGTCGGCACACTTAGGTAATCTCTGAGATGCGTATAGAACAAAAAATCGTTTTCGAAAGAAAGTAATTCAATTTATTTTGATGAATGAATGAATGAATGAACGAACCTACAAGTATTTGAGCCATTGTTTCCTTTTAGCGGCAAAAGCGTTAGACCGCGAGTGAAGGATGTAGCGTTTCCACTACGGATCGATTGCAAAACAATGGAAGCTTTTCCACTCTCGATTTGTACTAGTGGTTCCTAACCTTTTACATTGATGAATGACTGACATTTGTTTTTTTTTGTCTTCCACTAAATTTGATAAACAAATGAAAGAATGATACATATCATCATAGACGGCTAGATGCGTCAAATAGAATGGAAAAGTCACTGCATGGATAATTAATTATTGGCGTTTTTTTTGTAGTCAAACCAAAAAACATACGATTTAATGATATAGATACGAGTGTCATAAATTTAGTGCAAATTTTATTTAAAAACAAGAATAGTCCCGTAGTTTTATCTGCTATTTTTATTTTATTTTTTATTTGAAAAAATTCGAGCACCACAGACTCCAGGGTCCATGCCTTTTATAAACTAATACATTTTTTTTTAGCTAACTTTACATTTTTTTTAAACTAGAGTACAAGAGGAAGACGCTCTGCTATCTGCTATTTAAAAAATATTTCTTCACTTGACACCGTATGCACTGTCCAAATTTCAAGTTTATACATGCAAGTGCTTAGTACACTGTAAAGCCTCGATGACACTGGGCTAGTTTACGAGCTGCTAGTCGGCGAGTTTAAAAGCTAGCGAGTGAGCGAGTAGCGAGTGTCGATGACATAATCAAAAGCAGATTGTAAAAAAAGCTCAATGACACGGAGCGAGTTTACAAGCTGCTCGCGAACTCGCTGGCTTGTAGCTTGCATACTAGCCCAGTGTCATCGAAGCTTTAGTGATATTCTGTCAGTAAAACAACCGAAGTGGAGTTGTATAGTGAACATCCAAAGTGAACCAAATTGGTACACTTTGGATATTCACTCTATAACTAGTGGTCCACAGACCACTAGTTATAAACCACTGACTTGAAAATTTTAACATATCAGCTCACATACAATATATATGCACTAGGCATACGTATTATATGAAGCTCATTCCTCTGAAGCGATTAAGTATGCGAGCAGATAACCGTGACGCGGGCGAGTATAAGAAAATGGTTAATGTAATCATGGCAGGCTGCAATCGCTGACTGAATATTGATGCCGGCGCCTCACTGTAGCCAATCTGTACTCTATGCATAAGTAATGAAGAAAATATGGAACCTAGATTCGAGCGCACGATAAATATTGACAGGGAATGTCGTTCACAGGTCCTATTGTCAAATCAGAGTGGTTTGCTGATACACAAATTCGATAACACTTATGGAACGATGCTCGTGGAATTTGAAAATATATTATTTTTGGGGGCCCGCAACTCAAAAGAAAAAGAAAACATTTTTATGCACTTTTATAAGTGGAATGAAAACTGCTTAATATGATATAAATAAAATCGGACAAGTGCTAGTCAGAGTAGGTCACCGAGGGTTCCGTACAAACTAGATAAAAGAACAACCCGGCGAAGCTAGTCATTGATAAAAGGGGGAAATTATATATATTTTTAAAATTTTTGGTCATAATCCAAAAATTATTCATCGTAAAAATAATTAAAAACCAATTTTAGCTTGTGCTAATGAAACTCTTTCATATGATACCCCACATGATACGGTTAACTCACTTTAAAATTTGGTCCCTCGTTCCTTGCTTAAAGACCCTATTGTTTCCAGAGATAGAAGGTTTTGACAGACGGACAGATGGGCAAGAAAGTGATTCTACTTATAAGGGTTCCGTTTTTTCTTTTGAGGTACGGAACACTAAAAATTAGCATGAACTTAACTGTCTCAGCACTTTCCGTCAGCCAGTTCCAGGGGTAATCTCCCAGCTCCATCTTCAGACCCTCGTTATCATGTGCAATGGAAGCTACCCAAGACAACATAGCTAACGAGTCCAAACACGACTTTCTTAGCACTTTCAACCAGAAAGTTCCCGTCTTTCCATTCCGGTACCATCATCAGATCAGCTCCATATCACAATTAAATCGCATTGTCATCCGATTTAAGAGTACAAAAAAAAATATTTGGAAAATCTTTTTTTTTTTCTTTTTTTCATGCAAATTTTTTCAAATCAATAAAGATCGCATCAGATATAAGGAATTGATTACAAAAACACGGACAGATGAAACTAATAAAAAAAAATAAGAATTATATTTACTTATGTAATTCTGTTGTGTGGGTCCCACACACACAACAGAATTACATAAAACATAGGTACATAGGTAAGAGAGTAGAAATTAATATCCAATATTTAAGTCTATGGCGCCTTGAAGCTATAAAAAACGAAACTTAAACTTCTTAATCTTCTGAATCATAAAGAAAAGCTTAACTATATAAGTAAGTTAATTTTCATACATAAAAATGATTTTTACAAACTGCGTAACATTACGTGATTATTATTGGAGAATTTTTTTTTTTTGATGAAAATTTGCGATTTTGTTTTCCAGTGTGTGGATTAATGATTTTTTATGAGTTCATTCGATTATTTTATAATATATCTTCAAAAATGTTGATACGCGCGAACGAGACAAACGATTTTGAACTACACTCTTAATACCCCGAACAAATAGTGATAAACAGCTGTAGTAGGCCATTCATTAAACTGCTACCCCGTACCCATTTAATGAATTAATAATACAATTTATGTGTAACAGGGTTAACATATGGTTGGTTACTACTGCTTACTCTATTAGCGAGCTAACTCATTTAAAAGTTTAATTAAAATAGTCCTAAGATAATATTGTATGAGTGTTTCACGATGTAATTGCGGAGACCCCTAAAAGGGCTTTTTATTGAGTTAAAAGAAAAGGTTAGGTGAGTGTTTCGCGGAGCCTATTGTATCGAGCCTCACATGAGTTTAACACAGAACAAATACTAAAATACAATTATATTAAGTACTGCACTAAATTTTAGTTACATAAATAAAACTCCAGTAAAATCTCTTTATATGCAGGGTTTCAATGATGCAATATAAAGTAGTCATATAAATAAGTTTAAATTTAGTTATTAAAGTTTCAGTTTAATAAGTATATTACAAAAAAAAACTCGAAAAAATACTCGACTGCATAATATCAATTGAGGTACCTATTCAGTGTAATTTATGGCTGCGTTACGCTTGATATGATATTGAATGAACTTTTTTTAAGAAAGTATGCGCAAAACCGGTGTAGAATATAGCATTTTTAGAGATTTTATGTATAATTACTTATTTGTTACAAAAAGTTTGTTGGAGCTTACTAAATTTTGTAATTGTTATTTTTGCTAGATTCATTTATTTATTTAATTTGTTACATTTAAGTTTTTTTAAAATGAAAACATAAATATTATAAAAAACCTAAACCTAGGGTGCCGCCGGCATTGGGTCGGGGCCTAGTTGCTGGCGATAGGGGCTACAGACTCAGAAACCTCCTGACAATCGTGCCGTGGCTAGGACGACTGCCTTCTGAATCCGACCCTTGACCCCACCATCGAGCGAGAAGTCAAAATAAAACTAACAACGACGTGTGAGGTACACGTCAAAATTATAGTCGTTTAGGCTGTAACTGTACCTCTGAAATACATAATCCTCTTTCTATCACAGTCGGTTAAAAATTAGATCATACTCAATGCGTCCACCAATTACCATTTGGAAGTTCCCATGACTATTTTTCAGTTTACTCGTCAATGCCTATGTATGTATATATATATACTATATGTGTACATATGTACTTAAAAAAGTACTCAAGTAACTAAACAAATTAACTTTTACTCGATACATTTATTTAATATCAGTCATCAAAAACTTAAAGCTAACTTTCCAGCTCCGTCGTCAAACCAGGTCCATAGAACTATTATTACACTATTATCAAAGTTACACACTTGTGGTTAACGGTCTACCATGCTACTTAAATTTTTATATAAAAGCATAGACATTGTTGGTGCTGTTCCACCAGGCACATAAAAAAAGCATAATTTTAACCCTAGTAAAAATATAAAAAAAAAACGTCGTAAAAGCTCCGATTGTTGAAGGTAAACTTAAGTTCTCTGGCTGTCATTCGAAATTACCCTTTTACGCAGTCTATATGAAAAGAGAATGTCTGCACATATGACACCATTAGAGGAGACGGCCCTCGGTAATGGAAATTTGCATACGTACCTTAAAATTTTATTCATAAGGAGAAAATTGTTTCACATATCCGCGTCAGGCGCGGACGCGAACCAACATGAACCAACCTCGCCCCAACATGAACCAACGTCGCCTAGCGCGCACTCGAGCAAAAAAATCGAATTATTGCCAAGCATTAGGTACGAATTTAGGGTGCGTTACTCACAAGCGTGATTACTGCCTGCGGAAAATCTATAGCCTTCAAGAAAAGGTGTTCTAATATTAGCACCTTTCACATAGACTTTTCAATTGAACGGCCTCATATTCAGGCGACCTTTTCCAATATGCTTAGAATATTGCCGTTGGATTGATATAATTATTAATTAGTCATTTATTATATAGTAAGTAAGTATGTATGTATATAGTAAGAAATTTCGTTTTCAGGTAGCCAAAATAATGGTGCGTAATTATTGCCACCTTCCTGGTGGCAATAATTACGCATTTGTAGTCTTCAAAGAAAGATATTTTAATATTAGTATAAAAGCATAAATATTGCTGCTGCGAGCTGTGAGGTTAATCGGTGACGATAAATTAGCTGCCAAGAAGCTACTTAGTCTCGAGCACCGCCGTAAAGTAGCTTGTCTGTCTATTTTCTACAGGATTCATTTCGGGGAATGTGCGCAAGAGCTTCACGACCTAATTCCACCCTCCCCATTTCACTACAGGACTAGCAAAAAGTCGGCGAATTACCACCCATTTCTCGTTGAAATGCCAAAAATCCGTACTCAGCGATATCGATCCACATGTCTGTTGCGTACGGCACAAGAATGAAATTCGTTGCCGCCATCTCTGTTTCCTGCGATCTACCATCTTGGAATTTTCAAGGCTAAAGTGAATAGATATCTTCTAGATCGACGAGCTCCATCCTCGGCCACACCGTCGCTTAACATCAGGCGAGTTGGTGGTCAATCGTAGATCTATAATGTATATAAAAAAAAGTAGCTTTAGACAGCGTTTTCCAAAATCTTTTTCAAATCGTCTGTTTCTTCTAGGTAAGCGCGCTTCATCGTAGACCGGAACATCGCTTAACATCAGGTGAGTTGACGGTCAAGCGTAAATCTATAAAAAAAGTTTACAATATTGCCGTTAGGTTGATACGGAAAAAAACTTCTTCAGTCGATACTAGTATCGTACCAAGAATAATTATGTTTCGTACGAAACTAGTTACGAAACAATACGTATACGTACAATACCTACGTTACGTACGCGGCCGAAGCGAATATAATTAGTAAAATATCTTTAAACAGTTCTTTTACCGGACTGCGTAGAAGGGAGTTATGTTTTTAGAGTTTATGTATGTATGTATATTATGTGGGTATGTATGTTTCTATATGACAGCCTAAACAGCTTGACCGATTTTGATGTGCAAGGTGTCGTTAGATTCATCTTCACTTCCTGAGTGTCATAAGCTAGGTATATTTTTTGTAATAATAATACATCTCTTGCAAAAATACAAAATGTGTTTTTTCGTAACCTCAAATGAACTATTTCGTAATAAACAAGTGTTTTTACTTTTTTTTTGCCGTTAAAAGTAGCTTTATTTCAATTTAGTACATACCATTGGAAATATTTTACATTATAAGCTAGTAAGCATATCATGCACATATATGCTAATATATTATGCATATCAACAACGCGGTAATGCCGACAGCCTAATGGGCACGTTTGAGTGGGGACCTCGTTTTAGGTTGTGACGTTAAATTGTTTTTTTTTTTTGTTTCAAATTTTCAAAAGCTAAAACTAAATTATTCAAATAACCCACCCCTAACTGTTCCTGGTGCAAAGGTACCCATAATACTTGCGGCGCTACCCCACTGAATGTCGATTGCCAGTCTTTGCACCAGAAACATGCAGGAGCGGGAGTCACCTGTCCTTTCCATTATTCTGTGGCCCAACTCACCTATGAACAATATTAAAGATTTAGTAACTACTAGAATTATTCTAAAGAATGCGCATTCATAATTTTTTACAGCGATTTCACGCATACTTTCTCACAAAAAACGTACACTCTACAAGCTAGACGAAATCGTAAGTTAGACTGCAACAACTGCTTTTCTGCAGTCGTACATTTAGTTTTTCTTTTAATCTAAATACTTCTTCGGATAACCATAATCATATTTTTGAGAATCATCGTACTTATGTGAGGAGATAACTGAACTGCTTCTGTTTGTAAGCATTGGGATCGAAACGAAACTTTCAAATGAGTACCCATTTAGAAATATGTTTGCTGCTCGCTACCGAAGTGCATTCCGTAATACTGTGTACTAATATCAAGTTTGTTTATTAGGGTTTCGTACCCAAAGGGTAAAACGGGACCCTATTACTAAGACTGTTGTCTGTGTCTGTCCGTCCATCTGTCACCAGGCTGTATCTAATGAACGAGGCCGCTTGTAGACGTCCGTTTTTTTCACCGGACGTCTACACACACTCATTATTATAAACCAAACTCCACCGCGAATCCGGTGAAATAAACGGACGTGTACAAGCGCTCGATAGTTAGACGGTTGTATTTCTGTTGCCGCTATAACATCAAATACTAAAATAACAGAATAAAACAAATTTTTAAGGGGGCTCCCATACAACAAACGTGATTTTTTTGCTCGTTTTTGTTCGATATTGATAACGGCAATGAGTAGACGCTTGAGATATTCACATTGTATTAAGTTATATTATTTACTTTAAAAATAAATAATTAAATTAAAATAAAATTAATATTTAAGGGGGGCTCCCATACAACAAACGTGGTTTTTTGCCGTTTTTAAAGATAATAGTACGGGACCCTTCGTGCGCGAGTCCGACTCGCAATTGGCCGGTGTTTTCGAGAACTCCACTCAAAGCTTTCAAGTGACCTTTTGAAACGGAATTTCGTAAACGAAATGAGATTCTCTCTCCGCATGCATTTGTCAACTAGGTACCTACGTAAGTAATATTCTATTGTAAAAATTCTTTATTACCCAACATTGGTAGCTTTTTTCGCGATTGGTACTCATTTAAATTAAACAATCTTATACGCTATAAATCGGTTAAAAATGATTAATTTCAATGAGACCTATGTATATGTTTTTATTTACGTGAGTATTTTCCACCATAATTTCATGAATGAGGTATCGATCTACTCGTTACTGTCCAAGTAACATAGTTTTTAGTTATTTTTTGTACGGCGTAATATCAATATGGCAGGTGTTACATCCAAAAAGTGTCCTATACTTACTTTGTTTTATAAAAAGGGCTTAATATATTTACTTTGCAATTCTTTTACTAAATTCAAGTTCGTGCAGGTGATTACTTCGTAAAATAGTTGGTAAATTTACAACAACATTAGCGAGTCTAGACGTAAAAATAGGCGTATTTATCAAAATAAATTCAACCATTATAACAAATAGTAAACGTCCCAAAAATTGTTGCCGATAGCAATTTAGAGGCGAGTGTTTCATCGTCGCACAAGCTTTGGCCTTTATTACAAAGGTTATTATGGCATATTTCATAAATTATTTGAGACAGCGATTACCCAGGCAACGGGAGGTGATACTCCAATACTCCCAGGGACTACCATGATTCATGTAATTAATCAATCTACCGAACGTACATTGAATTGGATAAAAGTAGTTCCGAATTAAAAGTTCACTCCCAAAATAGTTCACGACTGTCGAATCGAGTTCAGTTCAAACTTTGTAACGGACACTATAATGCGACGTTGTAAGCTGGTTATTATCCATTTAGTTTTGGAGTCATGATCTCAATCCGAAACGGTCTATGTTTGGGATACAATCGAATGAACTATTCATCGCTAGGTATTAAGTAAATACAAATGTCCCCTAAAACAGAACGAAGCCATAAAAGAAACGGTTGTCGTCATCAGTTAAAGTTACAGCCCTTTTCGTCTTTGCTCATCGGTATTCCCAGCTGGGATTTTTAAAGCCTTTTTTGATGTTCATGATCTCCGTTCAACGTCAGCTGTCATGGTGGCTTTTTTCTTTATTTGTCAATCAAAGGGAATGTTTTATTTATTGTTTTTAGGTTACAGCTTGATCACAATGCGGTCTAAAGAGTGACAGTAAATGTGTGTGACGTCATGGATTTCATCATCATCATCATCTCAGCCATAAGAAGTCCACTGCTGGACATAGGCCTCCCACATGGAATTCCAAAAAGACCGATTGGAAGCGGCTTGCATCCAGCGACTTCCCGCCACTTCGTCATGGATTTCATATTTACTTAAATGCAAGAAAAAGAAAGGGAAAGTTTTTTATCCAACTGCACAAAAAGGAAGAATATATTTTTCGTATGTTCGTGAGTTTATATGTTGTATGTAGATAATATGTTATATGTTCTAGCTGATGGGGCCAAAAAGTTCTCGAGTGGAGACCACGCACCGGCAAGTCAAGATGGACAGATGACTTGTGGATGGATACAAGTGGTGGAAAGACGCTAAATACAAGCCGCTACCAATCGGTATTTTTGAAAGTCCATGTAGGACACCGATGTCCAGCAGTGAACTTCTTATGGCTGAGATGATGATGATGATGATGTAAAGACATTTACAAGAGGATTTAAGAAACTAAAAAAACTGACTTCAAAATACGCAATTCGATTATATTTTTAAAACATATTTTCCAGTTAGTTAGTTTTTTAATCAAAATACTGAACCGATTTTGATAAAATTTCTATGGGACTACCTGGGAATTATACCGTTTCAATCAAAAAAATAATTTTTCAATCGGTCCAGGTGTCTTCGTAATCGGGAAACCTACATAAAAACATTATAAAAAAAACGATTCCGTCGAATCGAGAACCTCCTTTTTGGAAGCCTATTATAAATACTTTTGTACTTATGGTAATCATGCCACCTTAAATTCTTTATTTATTATTTATCAGCCCTGTTTGTACAAACTGTCCCACTGCTGGGAACGGGCCATCTTCTCATTGTGAGGGTTGTTCCTTAAATACTTAATAATATTCAAATACGCATTCCGTAGCTACATCCGATGCGGCTGCCACCTGTAAGAAAGTGTATCGATAGTATTCCGTAGTTCGCGGACTACGCGACAATCACGATCATCAGCTGCGCCGGCTCGCGGGCGTTCTTTAAGAATATGCTGCATTGTCACGACCCCTAAGACATACGCGTTTTAGAGCCGCAACGGCTGCAACTCTTGGAATGCTATTAATGCTGTAACTTTATGAAATCAGTATTAGTGGAGGCAAGGCGTGTGCATCACGTTTGTTAGTTTAGCTTCCATTAAAAACGCTACCAACTACCGGTTTGAAACTAATTAGGTAAATAGTGCTACTTTACCATATTTGTACACTCAGAAGCAGACAAGGTAATTCCATTAAGCTCACTTATGTTTATTTCAAGTAGGTATACAATGGGATGTCGGCCATAAGATAAGGCTAATGTGATTGAAGAAAGTTAAAGCTCAGTAATTTTTGTAATATTTGTTGGAGGCGACTTAAATTTAATAATTAACTAGCTGAGCGCGGTAGATATTGGTTCTGCCAGTTTGGCGATTCGCTTACTCAACTCTGGGCTTGCTAAAATATATTGAGTTCATACAAAAATCCCATAGAAAAAAATGCTTGTCTGTAAAGTCGGTTTACGGACGATAATAATTTTACGTGATAACCCTGCGTCACAAGCCGAACGCTTAGGCCGATCGTGCCTCTCTATCGCTTGTTCCGCGCTCTCGCTTGCACGGTCGGCTCAGGCGGAACTGAGACATTTCCGCCTGAAGACACTTTTTCGTGCGTGCAGCCAGCGTTCATTGATTTATAAGACGTTATCACGTCAAAAAATCACTTTCATGTTTCGATTTTTTTCAGACAATTTTCTATTTTAATAACTAAACCTAAGCGTAGGCAAAAAAATCTCATAACCGAGAAAAATTGAAAAAAGGAAGACATCATTAACCCTACAGTAGATTAGTTACTGAGAAAAAAGAAAAGAAAGAAAACCTTATTCTCGCACCCGTGTGAATAAAAAAAAGCCTTATTTATTCATTAAATACACCCAATCAAAATGGTGTATTTAATGAACCTAACCTACATGTCTGAGAGTTCTCAATGATCTTGAAGATGTGTGAAGTCTGCCAACCCGCACTTGGCCAGCGTGGCAGACTATGGCCTAACCCTTCTCACAATGAGAAGATGGCCCGTTCCCAGCGGTGGGACAGTTTGTACAAACAGGGCTGATAAAAAAAAAATATAAAAAAAAAATGATTCATAATCTTCATTTGATAATAATTGTCGTAATATCATTTAATTAATGAATGAAAATTAACCGAGCGAGCTAAGGACGCTCAGGAGCTCGAACATCAAATGAAAATAGCTTTCATCAGTCCAGATGTACGTTTGGATATTAGTACTCGCTTCCATACCTACTAGTCGTATTTGTCAACATAACTTGATATAAGAGTCAACTTACAACTTCAAAAACATATTTGTCGTCAGCCATTTTTGATTGAGGAGTGTTTCCAATAAATTATACGTATACTTAAGATTTAAATGACAGCAAGTATGTGAATGCTTAAAAAAATGCACTACTTTAGTACCTACTAAGTAATAGTATTATCTTATGTAACAAGATAAACCAACTTGGGTTGTGTTTCAAAGTAAGATTAGTATCAGACGCTAGCCTAGACGCTTTGTGTAACAAGCATTTTATTCTAACATGCTTCCTCACTCCATTTTGGTGCCCCCAAAAAATGCGGCTCTTGACAATCGATAATCGACACAGGAGTCAAAAACATAAGCCATTGCGTATTGAATCAGCATAAATATGTCTTTTATATAGCTGTGCCCCGCGGTTCTACCAGCGTACCCATGTAGTGATGAAAAACGGTGATGATGATGATTATTTTCTTTAACACAAACCTTTTCCTGCCAACACGAACACAATAAAGAAAATCAGCCATATCGGTCAACTCATTCTGAAGTTACATAAATTTTGAGAATTTATTTTTATTTATTATACATAGGTAGAAAAAAATTACAAAACTTAAATATGATCAAAAATACAGGTTTACACATTCCAATTACAAATTATAAATGAAATGTTTAAACCTTCGCCTTTTCCAATCATCCTGAAATTGCAACAGGACCGATTGTATCGTTAAAAATATAGCGGAAATTGTAGCCGCGTTGGTACGTTTTTTTCCATTCTTTGTTTGGAGACAATCAGGGTTGAAGACAGGTCGGTTAAACCGGACGGGGTTCGTTCGGAATACCGATCACGGCAACTACCCGCCTCGTTTCAATCTGTACTCTATGCATAAGTAATGTGAAAAGTATGGAGATGCCGCCTCGATGCGGGATACACGCTTCTCTAAAATATCGCAGCATATTTTTATAGTAACGACAACAGTTATTTGTTTTTAGTACCTACTGCGGTTCCGGAATGCTACTTTGTGTCGTGTACAATACTTGAACTTTTGTTGCCTTTTTGATTTTATATGAACGGTATAAAATGTTATGTTATATTTATTTTGTGAGTGACAGTTTGGTGTTTTGAAGCTATTTACGAATACGATCTCTTTGTTTCTTTGATAGGCTTATAAGCTCAGTCAATTGTAATATGTTTTCTGTCAATATAGCACAAAAATTATTTCAAAATAAACAATGCCATTAAAGAGATGAAAATAAATACAATTAACAAACGTCCAAAAGAGCGGAAACCGAAAAGAGCGTATCAATTGTTTGCTATTCGGATCCATTTCGTCCGATTAAACGAAATTAAATTAAAACGTTTAATTGTAATGCAAAAATATCTTTTTGATCAAACGAGTTGCTAAAATGGAATTACCTACTTCAAATATTGTTACATAACTACTTCATTATCATATTTCACAACGAATTAATGTCTTCTGAATATATAAAATAACCTTTCACTCCTCTTGCTCAAAAAGTCAGTCATTGTAGCGTATAGTACGCTACAAAATAGAATATTTTGCTCTAAGGGAAAAAGTTTTTTTTTAATTTTTATCTGTTACCAAAAAGCCTATATAAACGAAACATTATTTACAACATTAATTACAACGTCTTTATTTAAAAGTAGAATAATCATAATAAAGACTCTACTTATTACTGTTTCATAAAAAAAGAAGAACATCATAATTATTTTTGAAAATGGAACTAAAAACGAACTTAGAGTGCCTAAACCTAGTACCTAGTAGTGTTAGAGTATCTCTTTGGAGTATATTTAGGTACATTATATTTGCGTTGCGGCTACAGAAGAAATAAATAAAACCGGACAAATGCGAGTCAGACTCGCCCACCGAGGGTTCCGTACAAACTAGTAGATAAAAGAGGGACATCAATTTTTTTTTATATTTTCCTTTAAGAAGGAAAATATAAAAGTACCGAAGTAGTTTCGGTATAAGTACCGAAAAATATACTCGTACATCGTAAAAATATTTAAAAACCTGTTTTAACTTATGTTAATAAAGCTCTTTCATATGATACCCCACATGATACGGTTAAAGAACTTTCAAATTTGGACCCTCATTCCTTGCGTAAAGACACTATTTTTTGTGATTAAATTTAAAATGACCAGTTTTCGGTTTTTTTCCTATATGTGTACTCTAACACAATGCTTCTTGCCAAATTTCATAGTTCTAGGTCAAAGGGAAGTACCCTATAGGTTTTGATTCCCTTGTGAGTGTCGAAATGTGATTTTTTTACGACATATTCGCCTATAACTTATTTTATGAAAACTGAGAAATTTGATGTTTCTTTCTGCAGCGAGATACTATGGATTTGTGTACATGGTTTTAATTTCAACGCGATACCTTCACGCGTTCCCTATATAAAGGTTTTGACACCCGGACAGACGGACAGACGGACAACAAAGTGATTCTATAAGGGTTCCGTTTTTTTCTTTTGAGGTACGGAACCCTAAAAAGGCATTAAGCGCGAATTGTACAAATTGTACATTTCATTTTTAATAAACTTTGAAGTACTGTCAACGTGGGTAACTTTGACTCCGCGTCAAACATTGACCGTGGCCTTTTAAGAAGGTTCTCGATTATTTTTTCAAGAGATTAGTAGTCAAAACGACTGTAAATTAATTAATCAAGTAATTTGACTACTAATCTGTTGGAAAAAATTGACAACCTTCTAAAAAGCCTATGGTCAATGTTTGACGCAGAGTCAAAGTTACCCACGTAGACTGTATTGTTTTGGATTATTTTATTTTCTCGCAACCGTAGTGAAAAGTAT
Organism: Lycia hirtaria; assembly: GCA_947563715.1. Lineage (NCBI taxonomy): Eukaryota > Metazoa > Arthropoda > Insecta > Lepidoptera > Geometridae > Lycia > Lycia hirtaria. The sequence goes on from OX387378.1 coordinate 31,126,783, forward strand.
AGTGTAATACACGGCGCTAAAAACCCATTGTAACTCGGTTTGTATGTACTCCCTCGCTAATGCTACTCGAGACTAAAAATCTACCTCGTTACAATGGGTCTTTTTAGCCCCTTGTAGCAATCTACCTACTATTTGGTTTGTTTTTTTTTTATTGAACCAGGTAAAAATTTTTTTCTTCTTCTTTTCCCTGTGTGGAATTGTGCGGTCAGTGCATTTGCCATTTTCAAATTGTGTCTTGTATCTTAAGTCACTTGAGTCTTTTGAATCCTCTTTGTATTGTGTATGTATGTTGTATCTTTTGTGTCTCGAAACTTGTCTTATTTTGTCTTGTCTTGTCTAAAGTGAATTTTGAATAAATTTTATCCGACATTGAGGCTTTCAAAGAAGCCTGTCTTTTATTTCCTTATCTTGTCTTATCTGCTTTCCTAATATTCGAAATGAAAAGCAGAATCACACCTTATTTAGGTACTTAAACTATTGGCGCCCTAGCTCGTGCGCCAAATCATCTCGTGCCTACTTAGGTTACCTTTGATCCTTGTGTAATAATCCACTATTAATACACTTATACTATTCAATACCTATTCTGGCACTCAATTCGGGTAAAAAATATTCTCAATACTTACCATGTCTCAACAGCCTCAATCTGGACAGTTCCAGATTGGGGCTGCTCTCTCAACTATACACCACGAATAGGTACTATCATTCTAGCCAACTGTCAAACTAGGGTAATGTAGTTCATGTGTATGTTATGTATGTAATGTGTGTTGTGTTTGCCAAGGAATTAACCGTTATACAATTGCGATGCATGTCTGCATATGAAATTTTATGTAGAGTCGTTATAATAAAATAATGGCAAACATATTCTACAAATAAATAAATATCATTCTTCATTTTACATAATCTTTTTTCGATAGTCCCATTCCTATGTAAATAGGGCGAATTCTGTAGTCCCAGTGATAGATAGCTAAACTCTTTATTTTACACGATTGAACAAATGCAATATTACAGAACAAAACTAGTGTGATATCAAGCGGCCTTATCGCTAAAAGCGATCTCTTCTAGACAACCGTGGTATAGGGATTAATTGATAGAATAAGTGTATATTATGTAGTACCTTCTAAGAACCATCATCTCAGCCACAAGAAGTCCATTGGTGGACAATAGGCATCCACATGGATTTCCAAAAAGATCAGTTGAATGCGGTCTGCATCCAGCGCATTCCTGCCACTTGTATGATATCTTCTGTCCACCTTGTGGCTGGTCTTCCTACGCTGCGCTTGCCGGTTCGTGATCTCCATTCGAGAACTTTTCGACCCCGTCGGCCGTCAGTTCTACGTGCTATGTGCCCTGCCCACTGATACTTCAACTTGCTATGCCACTGCGCTATGTCGGTGACTTTTGTATTTCTACGGATCTCTTCGTTTCTGATACGATCTCGCAGAGAGACCCCAAGCTTAGCCCTCTCCATAGCTCGTTGCGTGACTTTGAGCTTCCTTATAAGCAAATATACCTTCTAAGAATACAGTGTCATTTTAATAAAAAAAATATAACCATGCCGCAACATTACCAGCTCGAGTGCGACTAGTTGGCACCAGGCACATCATTCGTTTCGCTGGCTCAGTTATTTGTATTTTGATAGAATTTTTTACTATTCAAAATAATATATGGACTCAACCTACCGTTTCGCCCACGTTTGATAGCTTCTTTGTCGATGCTTACACTTCACAAAGAAGGCTTCATGTCTCTAGGACCAAAGGCTTAGGTTATACATTATCTGTCAGTCAGTAAGCAGGTAAAGAGTACAGTACAATAAAGCTAAGTAACCGTAATTCACCAGCCGCGCGTCACCCACGCGCCACGTTTGTTAATCGGTCGCAACCACAGGTCGCAACCCTCAAAATGCTACCTTAAAAAAACTCAATAGAAAAATATATTTTAATTTGCTGTTAGAATGAAAAGGTTGGCAGTGTTTTTATACTCACTGCCCTTTCAACTGCCCACAAGGCCACCTCCGAATTACCCATGTAATTTCGAGAATGCACAAACGAAACCAACCTCGCTTTCAATGAGGTTCTACTATACTCATTTCGAGTATTGTGCCGACTCATTCCGCTGCCATTTGTTGACGTTACAAAAAGTGATGACTTATAAAAATATCGTCACTATTAATAAATTGATTGGTTTATTTTGATTGCTACTTTGAGTATTTGTGTGTCACTATCGATCAAAAATATAAGTTTGTCACGAGCGAAAGTAAATTTTTGTTCACTTTCATTCATTTTTTACGATGTAGGTTCTCTAATCCTACTACTTAACTTACTACTACTACTACTTACTACTTTTACTTTTGTACTTTTACTTGGTACTTTTGTATTCTAATATTCATAAACTTAAGTTATGTAATTCATTTTGACATAAATCTATTTAATTAATTTTCTGACCGCTTGTTTCCTAATTGCATGTGCCTATAATTATGTTAGCATTTAGCTCTTATACTTATGTTCATGTGTTACTTTTAACAATGTAAGAATGTATAACATGTTGGTACCCAATAAATAAATAAATGAATGCAGTAGTATTATTTTATTTGTAAAAAAAAAACAGGTTCAAAACTAGTTATAGGTATTTTATTTGTGAGATAAAATATATTTCACCTATTATTCTACATGTTAGGACTATTTTATTTCTAAATATAAAACTGTTTTTCGCAGTATTTTACTCATCATCATCATCATTTCGACTACAAGAAGTCCACTTCTAGACATAAGCCCCCATGGATTATTATTAAAAAACCAGATGAAAGCGACTTGGACCCAGCGTCTTCCTGCCACTAGTACGAGGTCGTCTGCGCATCTTATGACTCTTACTAAAACAAAACACAAAAATAATAATAAAAATATTCTTCTATCATTATTTTATTTGCGATAATAGTTTGTGTAAAAAAACTTTTTTATACATAAATGCCGTAATTTTATTTGCACAAAAATAAGGTTTCATAGCCTATTCGTAAATCTGTGAACGAAAAATTATTATCAACTTAGTCAGTTTGAATAATTCCATTCTTGGTAGCCCGCCACCATGTTTGACACCTATTACGCGAAGACAAGTGTCAGCGTCGACCCGTCATGAATATATTCATCAATGGCGCACCATGTGGCTGGCATCCATCACGAGGCAGTAAGACATTTCCACATAAACGAGTTACGCCGCGAACCATGGATTATGGCATGTAAATAAACGACTCGTTGGCGTGGCTAGTGTCTATTCCGACATAGGCAATAACTGCGATTATCCTATTTGGGCGAGCTACAGCGAACAGGCGTGACTTCCCCGGCCATTTTTTATGTGTATTAACAAACTTAAACGCGTTAAGCTGGGTCCACATTTGTACCATTTTGCGTATCGTATCTTCGTCATGTGCTATCTACGTGTGTCATGAATCGTAAAATTTAAAAGATGAGTCGTATCCAAACTAGTGATAATTTAAATAAGATACATGTTATATCACTGTTATGATGCAGCCCATGATACACCGACTCGTTAAAGAACTTCGTTGTATTTAATACAGGTATCAGATACGTGAATTATGACATGAGCAGTACAGGAGTCTCTTGATACTAAACTACAACACGATATACGCTGCATGCTGATGATACGCTGCGTTTCATTTCTTGTCTGTTTTTTCGACTCACCAAATAGGATACAACAGTATCTCGTATGTATGTATAAGTTTTTGTTCGCATCATTAGTGATTATGCGGCTAATGTAGGGATCCATAGTTACGATACAATTAAATATTTTTTTATAGTACTTTAGTTATTCACATTTGAATTTGAATGACTTTCCGATAATACTATTATTAATTTGATGGGATCTTTGAAGAATAAAAATTTGATATTCTCTCCTCCTATTGTTAGCAAGTTAAGTCTTCTTAGATTCCGTTAGTATGATAGTAACCTTCATATGCATGTCTTGCATGCAATTCAAAAGTTCAGTATCAGATACTCGATACGATACGTGATTGCGATAGATCATCGGAATACTACAAATGTGAAGCCAGCTTTAGTGCTCCTACTTGCCGAGCTCTCGTTCGTCAGGTAAAGTCGACTGGATATTTGCCTATTTGTGGCTGTTAAGTTTACGTAAGTCGCTAAGCACTCTTTGGATGTTTTGGTAAAGTTAAATTAGTTGTACCGGCATGTCAGCTAATGTACGTGTAATGTGTTTGTTGGGGTATTTCGATTGCTACTACGTTAGCTTTCTAAACTTTTTACCTACTAGGAAAGTGTTTTTTTTTCTGATGTGTATACTTACAAGTAATGAACTTTGTTCTGCATTTTACAGCAGAACATTTTGTGCAGCATCAATGAAGCTGTTTTTGTCCGCAGTGCTATAATCACCAATTTGTAGTATTTTTATTACAGGTAATTAATACCTGTATTGTAACCTGTATTGTACTGTGTAATTACATCGTTTTCAGAATCAATAGACTTAAGCTACTATACTGTTATAAATAAGTAGGTATTAAATTAATGATCTAGTATTATCTGCTAAGTTTACTTATTATAGTAATTTAATTTAAATTATTATTTATAATTATTTGAATATTCTCGCGTTATGCATAATTTTAGCAAAATTATTACATTGTCCATTCTTGTAATTTGTATTTGAAACATAATTTTGTTATGATGCTAAATAAGACGTTTAGCTTTATAATATCAGTTAAATATACATGTGAAATATAAATATGTGTGTATTTGAAGTGGATATTTGTCACACAAACATTGGATCCTGCATTAATTTGAGCTCATAAAATTACAATGAAAGCTCTCTCCTCTTATTCATAAAATCATTAAAAAATCAGGTTTTAGAGGTAAAAAAATTACCTACATATTTGTCACTTTAGGTGACTGACCTCGCAGCTTAGTTGGTAGCATGTGTCTGGCTGCTAAGCTATTGGTGGTAGGTTTGCTCCCCACCCATGACAAACATTTTTGTGATGAAAATGGATGTTTGTTCTGTTTCTAGTTCTTTCTATGTATTATAAGTATGTGTTTACAACAAAAATATATACTCGTATATATGTATTCTATCAGCTATCATATAATGGGCTTGCTTTGTTTGGGCTAGATGGTATTGTGTGAAATATCCATCAACATTTATTATAATATTTATTATTTGAAAAACATGCTATCAATGCTATCATTCAAACAACGTTATGTTAATTGAACCCATAAAGTTGGGTTACATTTTCACTTCGTTACATTTCTGTTTAACTCCGCACAATTTTTGTTTCAGAGAAACACAATCGCGATTTTTTCCCCACTCCTTAAAGTTGTATTTGAAGTGACGGGAATGCCAAATTAGGAACGAAAACATAAATATTCAGTAAGACTATATAAATAAACGAAGTTTGGGCCATTTATTCCGATACACCGGGACTCTGTGCACAGACTGGAAAAGTTAGGCGGGAACGGGATTTCCTAATGCGATTTTAATTCGAACGACGAAGTGGGTAATTTCAATAAAAGCGGAGTCAGTGGATATTTTGTCAGTCGCTGACGAAAAAATCGCGACGTGTGGAAGTGTATAAGTGTTCAATGGGGTGTTAAAGTGAATTATCATGGTTATATTGATTGGAAATACGATTTTACATGAACATAGCATAGGACCATCACTAGCCCGCTGTCTCCATGGGGCCACTAATGAAATTACTATTTTAATTTTTTACTACCTTCGTCCAGCGTTTTCATCCGTATTATGATGTTATTGAAAATCTTCTTCTTTGAATCATCATCATCATCATCTCAGCCATAAGAAGTCCACTGCTGGACATAGGCCTCCTCCATGGATTTCCAAAAAGACCGATTGGAAGCGGCTTGCATCCAGCGTCTTCCCGCCACTTGTATGAGATCATCTGTCCATCTCGTGGCTGGTCTTCCTACGCTGCACTTGCCGGTACGTGGTCTCCACTCGAGAACCTTTCGGCCCCATCTTCTTTGAATGAATTTGAAGAATCTTTGATAAAGTATCAACGGGATGTAGCTTCAGTCCACAAAAACGTCCGAGCTCATTACGATCTAATTAGACCCGTTACCAGTACGTAAATGATTTCTTTTAGACTTTTGGCCGACTTCCAAAAAAGAGGATGTTCTGAATTGGACTGAACTTTTTTTGTTTGTTCAGCGATTACTTTGCCAATAGTAAATTTACTTTGATGATTCTTTTTTTTCTGGTAGGTTATATTCTTATACATCATACTTGAGAGGTGATCTCATATAAATATTATCAAAATCGGTTCAGTAGATACTATTTGATTGTATATATGATAACAAAATAACTGGAGAAATATGTCAATCAAGTAAACGAACTGGGTATTTTAAAGTCTTTTTTTTTAAAGTTTTTTAACAAAAATTTGTAGATATACTTCACTAAGTACAGTATTATAAAATATATTACAATTAACAAAGAAGAAACCAAAATATGACAAACTATAATCCAACGACAACAGATTTTATTTGATTGTAATTTTTAAAGGCACAAATCTTACTTTTACTAGACTAATAATAAAAAGTATTCTGTTAAGCGTAATTTTTCACATCAGTCAGAACTGTGGAATCTACAATTCTAATCTAGTTAGCGTTAAATCTAACTAGAGGCTAAGCTGCTTAAATTGTTAGAATTAGCTGCTTAGATGGCCTCTAGGTAGATTTTGCGCTATAAGCGGTAAAGCAACCAGCCCAGTGGCTATTATTACGAGTAGGTGTGATTTAGACTAAGAGTGGGCCGTATATGTACCCACCTCATCGGGTAACAAGATGTGAGCTATCTAGGATGACGCACATTAGTAAGGTGTCTCTAAATGTACAGGGTTGCCTAAGCTTAACCTGAAGCGTTTTTTCAGTTAACTAAAATGTGAGCATTTTTTGTATCCACCACCTTATCGGGTAACAAGTACCTAGTACATTCGAAAGTGCCTATCTAGAAGTGCCAAAATCAATATGGTTGCATAAGTCTCAACTTGTTACTTGATGACGTGATTGGTATTATTTTTGGCACTCTAAAATTAGACTGAGTCCTGAAAGCACCAAAGTTAGGCAAGGCAACCATATTGAATTTGGCACTTCTCTATAGGCACTTACGAATGTACTACTTGTCACTCGTGGTGGTGGACACTCCAAAAAATGGTCTCATTTTTGCTAACTGTACAAAACGCTCCAGGTTTAGCCTAGGCAACCCTGTACATTTAGAGACACCTTACTAATGTGCGTCATCCTAGATAGCTCACATCTTGTTACCAGATGAGGTGGGTAAACATACGGCGCGCTCTTAGTCTAATTACAGAACAAAGCAATTCAGCCAGCCCGCCGCTATTAGGCTACGTAGGTAATCTGTTTATATTTATCTACAGGGCTGTTGTTCAGGCCATAGCGTGACTTCGACTGCATCGCCTATTTTGAGATATTGAAGGTTTTGATGCCAGTGTATTTATAACTTATATAAAATAACACTTCTCTTATAGCTTCCTAAGTTGGATTCCCTGTGTTGAGGATGTCGTGGAATTCATACACAATCCCATTGTCACCAAGATATGTATTGGTAAAAATCTCATCAATTTATTATTTAAGCATCTGCCCGACCGTGAATCAAGCTTTGAATATGTAAAGTACTACTAAGTCTTTTGTGCTTGGGACCTCCTATTCTGAAGTAATGCGACAATATCTAGCAAACAAGTTGTTCGTTTATACGATATGTCAGATATCGTACGAGTATACATATATCGTATAGGCCAGTGTTAAAGGCAATTTTTGCTTAACTTATTATAATTTTGTTTTCATTTCACAACAATCTAAAGGTTAAAGTTTGGCTGGAAGAGATCGCTATTAGCGATAAGACCGCCAGTTGTTACACTAGTTTATGAATAATTTCTCTTAATTGTAAGTTGTAAGGTGTGTCGATTAACTTTTCCCTGCCTATTTCTATCACTCACCTTACTCACTCAGCCTCCGGACCTTATCGAAACAAAAATTGCTTCATTCTTAGTGTTAATAATAATAACATACACTTTCGTATGTAAATAATGAGTTTTTGTATGGAGTGTCCGAAGTGTGACTCTAATTAAAACTGAAATATGTATCGTATGCTTGTAAAGTTTCAAACCTAAAACATCTACAAAGAAGAATTACAAAACTTTCATTGTTTCAACGCGAGTTTCAATAGCATATTATTTACTACGAAGCAACTTTAGCACCTGCCAATTGGAACAATTGCCCTCAGACAAAGTTTACGATATTCTTCGTAGTAGTTATTTTAGTACATGAACTTTAACAATCATCGATTTTAGACTCTCATTGAATTTACGTGATAACCCGTCTACAAGCTTTTCTTTAGGTTTACGGGGTATTCGTTCAGGTGCGGGGAATGAATGGCGCCAAAATCCTTCCTCTTTCCACTACAGAACAAGGCGGAAAACGCTTCAATGCCATCTCTTCATGGTAGATTTGCTATCTGCTTGAACTAAGCATTTTGCTCCCACTTTCCTAATGCGAACCGCTCGGGAATGGAATACCTTGCCGTCGTCCTTGTTTCCTAAAAGCTATAACCCGGGTGTCTTCAAGTCCAGAGTGGTAAAGGTGGATAAGGTGTCTTCTAGGTTTACGTGCTTCATCTTCGGCCACAGCATCGCTTTCCATCAGGCGTGCTGGTGGTCAAACGTAGAGCTGTTCTATATAAAAACAAATGTTTTGGAAACAATATTGGGGAAAATTCTACTGGTCCGATCAGGCTGATATTTGGTGTAAGTTTACCGAAACGTAATTAGTAGTTCTGCGAACGATAGAACAGGGTCCGGGTGAAGACCTATATCTCGGGAACGCGTTAATGTATCGAGTTGAAATTAAAACCATATACGCAGATCTATAATCTCTTGCTGCAAAAAGAAAAATCAAATTTCTCAGTTTTCGTAAAAAAAAGTTACAGACGAATATGTCGTAAAGAACGTAAATTTCTACACTCACAACGGAATCAAAACCTATGGGGTACTTCCCGTTGGCCTAGAACTATGAAATTTGGCAAGAAGCATTGTGTTAGGGTACACATATACGAAAAAATCCGAAAACTGGTCATTTTTAATTTAATCACAAAAATATTTTATTTTAATGTTTGTTACCTCAGAACTTTCGACTGGGTAAACCGATTTTGATGATTATTTTTTTATTTGAAAGCTGGTGCTTCCCGTGTGTGCCTATTTTGTCCAGTTCTGACAATGGCATCCATGAGAAGTCGGTTGCTTCAGTTTTTTAAACTATAATTATTAGTCATCTTGAGGACTTTTCATTCCATTAATAACAACTACGTCGGGAAAGTTTTTATGATACGAAGTGATTGTTTTATTTCGTTTTGATATTTGCATGATATCGCTCCAGAGTTAGATTAGATGGGTACTTCGGCGTTTCGCACTGCAAGTGGTTCGAAACGCGGTGCGAATCACCCAAGAGCTCTTTTTGAATAGGTCATTTCGCACCGCGGTGCGAATCGAACAATATCATTTTGGAATAGGTCGATTCGGACCAGCAGTGAGGAATAAAACAGCTCTCTTTTTGGGTGAGTGGGTTCGAGCAGAGAAGATTATGTAGTTTGATTACATACGTAATACAACCAGGCACAAAATAACAGGAAAAACAAAATAATTAAAATTATTGTTTTTTACATAAATTTAAAAAAATATATGAGATAGCTTTTCTTATTCTGGAAGTTTTCTCTCCATGTAGACAGAAATTTATTTTAGTTAAGTAACGCCTCATAGAGTTTTTTTTTTAACCTGTGATTCAATTTAGGTTGAACAAAAATTATGTTATTTAAAATTGATCGCCGAGCAAAAGTATTATAAGTTTTTTAGTTTGTAAACCGATATGATAGTTATTTTTACAAAATATAATAATTATAGTTTAAACAAAAGTAATTTACAAAAAATCTAATTAATTAGATTGTTTTGAAGTCGTTTTTTTTTATTAATGTCATTTTATGTCTACTTAAAGGGCTAAGGGTCAGCTAGTGCGTCACTACCACCATTGCCTCGTTTTTGTACATTAAACCACTTAATAGCTGTACCGACTGAAGACTTACCTCGAAACAATATCATCGCCAGAAGTAGCAGCAGGCGAGAGTGTGGGAGTGCCATGCTGGACGCCGTCTTCAGACCATGTAGAAGCACCTGTGGCACCCCAGCTCCCAGCTGTGCATCCTTAGCATCATTCTGCAAAACCTGGAACAACACACACATAGCCATAACTATTTAATTTTGGTTTACATTTAAACCGACTTCAAAATAAAACGTTTGTCAGAATTCAGATTGATTATTCACTACATTTTTTTTTAATAAGAAAGACATAGGGAAGTCCCTAAAAGATTAAGGATTTAAAATTTGTATATTATTTTCAGAAATGGTAATTGAAATTAATTTCTGTGTTTCACCGACTTCAAACAAGGAGAGACATATTTCATCAAAATTGGTTAAATAGTGAAGTTTTTAAAACAAAATAACTAGAAAAAAATTACAATCAAGTAAACGAAACTTAGCATTTTGTATTCGGTTGTTTCATTATTTTTATCTATACTTATTAATAAACGTAATCTATTAACGGATCTCATAGAAATAATGTGTTAGAAACATTATTTCTATGAGAACCGTTATTAGATTCTACTTTATTCATAAAAATATCAATCACAAATAAAAAAAGCTCAAATCATATTTCAGTAAAGCTAATAATAAATTCAAAACCGATCATGAATTCGAAGGCTTCCATAATGAATGAACTGTTAAAGCGCTAATAGAGCTCCGAACTTTTTCACCGATGATAATGGATAATATGGATATCCCTTTTAGAAAGCTCCAAATGCAAAATGTATGTTCTTTGTACGCTAAAAGTGGAGCGAGACTATAAAAATAGTTTTTACGATGTCATATGATTCACTTGGGATACCTAAACAAAAGCTGCACTGTTCACCTTTATTTTCAATGAATGTGGGCACGAAAAATATTTGTATCAAAATAAAATTATACAAATATCTAATCTAATTTTACTAATATCATAACTAAATCAATAAGTGAGAATAACTCAGTTACTCTTCACTTTTTTTTAATTTAAAATTATAATGACATATTTACATAAAACTATAAAAAACATTAAAACTAATAGAGCATGAAAATATTATTTAGTAGTTGTTTATTATTTTTAATTTAAAATATCATGTGTGATTCAATATCATTATCATTTATTTGAACACATTATCGAATCAAACCCGGTTCTTCGGAAGACATCAGTGGAGCCGAAGCCGACACTGAATGAAAGGCCATTTACAAATAAGCTGTATTTACTTATAAACGCTGAATAAGCGCATTTTAGCTAAACAGTGTTTTGTTCACTGACAGTTCCTCACTAATTAATAAAAAGTGACAAGTCCTTATTCAGTGAATAAGATTTTGGCATGCGTTTATAAGTAAGACGGTAAATATATAATATCGCTACAAAGACGTACCCATGAAAACCGTTTTATACTACAATTCAGAAGTTTCAAAATACGTGGGATATATAGAATATAATTATATGCTTCTTTACCACTCTGTTAATGAACACTTTCTCTTGATAAAATGTAAACTAGGAGTAAAATAAAATTATACCGATATTAGAAAAATATAGTCCGAGATAAAACTCGACTTTCGCTCCGAAATGGGACCTAGCGATACTTAATCTATTGTGCTAATGTGCTCTATGCGCAAGAGTTTTACGATCTTATTCTTACTTCCCTTATTTTATTACAGGACTAACAAAAAGGTGGCACACTTTTGTCATTGAAATGACAAATGTTCAATTTGTAAAGCACAAAAATAGAACTCCTGGCCGCCTTGCCGGTTTTCTGAGAGCTACAATCTTGGCATTTTCAAACCTAGAGTATCTTTCCCAGATCTCCTTCTTCTAGATCGATGAACTACATCCTTGGTCCAACCGTTGCTTCAGGAGAGATAGTGGTTAATCGTAAAAAAAGTCAATATACCTAGTAGTTCCACAAGAAATTGCACATTATTTCTTCTATGTGTGGTCAAAATTGTCCTTCCAGAGGTGACATACCACAAATATGCGATGATTACTTTATCTTTGCTTCTGTTCGGTCACTGAATTCTATTGTTCGGTATTCCTATCGCTTCTCTTAAATATAATTAAAATCGGACCTATTCTACTCATTTTTTTTTTTTAATAAATTCAAGATTCAGAATGTTATGTTAAGTAAGAAGAAAAACGGAGACATACAACGTTAGAAGCCCCCACAAAAAAAAATACACCAATTCGGAATTAGAGACGCATCGTTCGCTTCGTTCACTCGGTCAATAAATAAAAATAAGTTGTACACGGTCAACAAAACTTGTAAGAAGCTTAGAGCGTGCACAGAACACTGCCATTAATTTTAATTACAATTTCTCAGTAACGAGCCCCAATCTATTAGCACAGGGCGAAACCGTCACTCGAGTCCTGAGCTGCGGGTAAAAGTTAAAACGTTCGAGTGCACGCTTAATTGGGCTTTTTGAAACATTAATCAAGTGTTACGTCTGGGGGAGAATTTTTATGTCGCGTAAAGACGGGCGATAGGTCCGTGACGGATGACGGCCGTGGCAGGGCCGCGAGACGAGCTGCATTCATCACCGGCTTAACTCGGGGTGGCCCCAGCGCGACACACCGGCGACTCAAACTAGCCCCGATCGTGACGTATGGCGCGGTGACAACAATACTGAAGAATTATGAGCTGCGGAAGTACAGGCCTCTTCAGATATTTTTATTGCAAGCTTTTTTGAAGTGAAATCTTCTATAGGCGCGTTGAGCACTTTATTTACTTTTTTAAGATTTAGTCGTCACGCTCGGCTATGTAACGCTCGTTCGGATAAAGTCGGTGTAGGTGTTTAAGTGGTTACCGACCAGTATTTTATGAAGAAAAACACTTATAGTCACTTTGGGTACAGTTTAATCACAGATTTTTACACTTTTGATCGTATTTTAGTGAAAATATAGGCGCGGGCGCGACGACGCACCCGCTCGTTTCTTAGTTGCGGATCAGAACTAAGTATATTCATTGGCAAGCCAAGGGCGGTCGTCGTCACAAACCGCGCGACCTACCCGTATTTAAAAACATTAACAAAAATGTTCAACACATATAACTAAAACATATAACTAAAACTATATACAAATGAGCGGCGTCGCTAACAGTCGACTCGAGTCGACTTTATCCGAGAGCGATATAGCCAACGTGTCACTGCTATATTGCTATTTCATATTTTAACGTCGCCTTGATGAAGTTTTCACTTTTGTTATTTTTATGCAAAATACACTGGTGTATGTTTGACCAACAGTAACTCACCCGATAGTAAGCGATGGTAAGCGATTGTGTTGAAGGATGAATGACGGAACCCTAAAAATATGCTTAGTACAAATAGTGAGGCGAAAGATTAGACTATACCGATCTATTGAGGAAGACTTATATTTATCGTCAGTTCATATAATAAATTGGTATTTAAATATGAGTGAAGGACATATTACCTAATTAAATAGGGTATAAAGTATTATAGGCATTGAATTAATTAACATAAATTTATAAAAAGAGCTAAAAACTAACTACAGTCAAATAACTGGTCCTGGTGCATAGGTACCCATAATACTTGCGGCGCTACCCCGCTGAATGGCGATAGCCAGTCTTTGCACCAGAAACATGCGGGAGCGGGAGTCACCTGTCCAATCAAATATTACCTAATTAGAAGAATTGGTGTGTTCATACAAAACCTTACCAATAAATCTGAATCTTTCTTTCGATTTTCAAAGCCAAGAGCACTATCAGTTTTTCAAGACCCATTATTTCCAGACTTCTAGGTATTATTCTAGGTATTCTTGAAAAATTGACACTTTTTTACACAGACTTGCCTCACAACTCAGTTCATAATGTGCCTTTTAAGCCGTAGGTAGGTTCATAAAAATAAGTATATAAGTATTTTATCAACTATCGGGTTACAATAGTATCTACATGCTTTGGTAGTTTAGGTCAAGATGGCGCTGTTTTTTTTTTAGAAAATAGGCAATAAAGTATAACTGTAGTTTTTTTTCCTTATTCTTCCCATCTTTTTGGTTTCCTGCCACTTTTTTGTGAATTTCTTATTTTATTTCATAAGGCTGCAAGCAAGAGATATTTTGAATTCTAAGTATAGGTAATTAGGTATAGCCGGGTGTACTAGGACTTTTAAATTATTTTATTATTTTGGATGAGGAAAATTCGTTAAGAAATAAAGTAGTTATTGAAATTTTTGCCTTGTTTAAAATGCGATCGCTTCGCAGTTAATCTCAGTGACGTCAGAACATGACAGCACCACTCATTCGTACTAGGTTATTACATATGCGTATGTTAATACAGTACCATTAATAATGTGTGTGTGTGTGAGAGAGAGAGAGAGAGGACGACCACGTCACTGTGTATGATTGCCGTCTTCTTTCATCTCATTCGCACACTGTTTTTGCGTACACTGAAAATGCTGTATCTTCATAATTTTTCATCCAATCTAAAAAAAAAACATAGAAAATATAAGTCAACTGTCATCTAGTCTCATTTATGACCACGGACGCTGCAGTGTTCGAAACGTTAAATCATAAAATTATGTTAAATATACGCAATAAATCCGGTAAAAAATTGTTTCATTTCAATGAGAAATTATAAGATTATTATCAATCACTACAATTCTGCATAGTAGAAAAATGTGCACGAACTACATTAAATAAGGCTTTAAATTTATTTCGACATTTTATTTATATTCTCTACGTATTTATTTCTAATTTTTTCGTATATGCGTTCAGGGCCACTGTATACTTAGCTGCTATTACATATTTCCCCGTATCTAGGCTGGTGCACCTGAATTTCTCATAATAGTGTTTCTTGGAACGTTGCCCACTCGTTGTGGATTGTCAGATTAGGCTGATGATAGGTAGACTGTGTTTTAGGTATATCACAAATGTTTTCTACAGAGTTCAAAACTAAGAAAATACTGGCCATTCTGCTATTATGAAAAATATACATTTTAGTTTTATCTGTGCATTGGACTAAAAGATTGTGTAATAACTATGCTTCGATATACCTACGTTCAGACCTTTGCAACCTTCTGTTTACTTTCATTTCTTTGAAGGCGTCCATATAACTGATTAATATGTTTATTCTAGAGGTTAGCATCGTCATTGATTTGTTATTTTGCCATTGCAAACTGATAGTTTCAATTTATGTTACAGTGAAACGAGACTAAGTCGATGAATAAATTATAAGCTTGAGTTAATAGCTCGATGAGTTTAATCCAGGCGTGAATTTCAAACCGTAGCACTATTGAAAACTGCTTAGATTGGTAATGAATTTGTAAACAATCTATTTATCCAACATTTTAACGACTGCATCTAATTATATAACCTTAATGATGATTTTTATGCGATGTGTTATTAGATACAAATTTTAGGAACGCTGTTGTTATTACAAGCTTTATATTAACTTGCCCTGTTAGTATGGGACAAATCTTGCGAGTTAAATTAGAACCACTTCCTGTCGTTAGATTAGGTTGAAATTTGGTTTACTTAAGTAACTTCGGTGACAATGCAATAATATGGTACCATGAAGCTGGTCTCAAGATGGCGTCGGAAGGTGGCCATAGGAACTCCTAAACTAAACAAGATAAAACCGTCGAGTTTGGACTCGTTTGAATAGTCTTGACAAGCACTCTTTTTAGTCTAGTAAATAAAATACTTTTTTACTACTTTTTTTTTATTTTTAAAAAGCTTTTATTTAAATTCTCTAAAACGAAGAAAATAAATTTTATATTGATATAAATAAAAGCTTGTCGCGAGATTTCAAACTCTAATAAGTAATATTTAATTCCAACAAAAGACTTAGACGCGTTCTTATCATTTGCTTAGAATTAAAGTTAGTTTGTTCTTTTGAAAAAAAAATTTTTGTGTTCTCGCGACAAGCTTTTATTTATATCAATATAAAAATTATTTTCTTCGTTTTAGAGCATTTAAATAAAAGCTTGTTTTTAAATTATTTTTTTAATTAATATTTTATTTATTTTGTCAAAAAGTGTGACTTCACACAGTTTCAATTAAGAGTGCGATATGGTGACATGAGAAAAGACTCTTGAATAAGTTAATATCTTTGTTTATGTCGAGAGGATTGTCCGCGTGGTACGGAAACTTCGGTGTAGGAGTCGCGTTTTATTTAAATCTAAATTAATAGGTATTATGCTATGGAAATTAACGTGGTTTTCACACATATTGTAAATACTAATAAATAAACTACGGGTCACCACGTCTGTTTTGAGTCGACTAGTCAGATAAAAATAAATATTATACAAATTATGAATAAGTTCAATGACACCATGTCTTGAACTCCATGCTTAGTTCTCTTTTTAAATCGTCTTTAAAAATCACGAGTTTCACAAATCGTCTATATCTTTTTTAATGTTTATTACCTTATAGTTCTGTCATAATTATTAATATCGATTAGGATTTTTTATTTGAAAGGATTTCAGATTGGTCCCATAGAAATTTTATCAAAATCGGTGCAGTAGTTTAGCTTGTAAAACAAAATAATTGGAAAGTATGTCAACCAATTACGCGTAATTATGTATTTTAAAGTCGGCAGTTACAGTTATTGAACAATAATAATTATTTAAACATTGATAGACTCGCGCTTGACCGTTCAACTCGCCTAATTGACGACGTGGCGGTCTATGATTGATTAATTACTGAAAATTCGATAGAATGCACATATCTGATTACCCAAATACCGGGTGGTCTATTACGTAAAAGAACTGCGATGTCTGAATTGGTGTCCGTATAAAAATAAACAATAATAACTGGAGCTTGCGCGCGCGCCGTCGCGTTGCGGTCGACAGTGTAAACAACGCATCCGCGGCGACTTCCGACGATATCACACGCTCTCACTAAGACATGTAGCTTTAAACAAATATCTAGTTTAATCTTAGAAAGTTCAATGGACTAAATCCAGTCCTGTTTAAAGATATGCTAGTGCCGATGTGGCCAAAATTCGTTTTATGCGTGCATTGGTTGGGTGCGTAAGTATCTGAAATTTTTCTAGAGCATATTTTGTTGGTACTCAATGGATACCGAACGAAGAAGTCTATAAGTAGGTATGTGAAAGTATGAGTAAATTGGTAAGTGTGTGTTTATTACTTACCTGCTGAACGGATTTGAATGTTTATACGAAGGTAGATAAACTAAATGATGCGACGCGTGACCAAAATGCTGGCGCGTATCTGGCCCAACGCATAAGCATTGCCATTCAACGTGGCAATGCGGTCAGCATGCTGGGTACGCTGCCAACTGGTAGTGGGTTTGTGCATTTGGATTATCTTTAGACCTTTATCGGTCTGGGGTGATCGATGTGCTTTTTGTGTAGTAGTTGAGTCTGTATATTGTTGTCTGTGTATTGTGTTGTAGTTAATAAAGGCGCTTGCCACAAAAAAAAAGATAAACTAAAAGTACTTATCAGATTTCGAGGCGCAATAAGTATGTTTGTCTTTTTTTATATTAACTTCTTTATCAGAGTGTAAAGGTACCTAAGTACATTTTGCAGCCAAAATGGTATTATAAAGAATCAAATACGACTTCTATTTCCTAAGCCACAACGTTGAAATTCCTGAACATCATGTAAACTCACCATGATCAATATATGTTGTACCTTATAATATGTGTGTTGTTGGTGTACCTTAATAAATAAATAAATAAATAAACTCGTTGTTTTCACACGGTATTATATGCGAATTGAATATAATCAATCTAAACGAGATATATGTTGTGGCAATGTGTGACAGTAAAATAATGTCCAGCAATAACAGCTAGGCTATGCAATACACTGCAATATTTATTGACATTTATATGACGGCCGATCACAAATGTTTTGTATAGCCAAAACATGTTCATGCGTTGTTGTAAGTTTGCAGAACAATTTCATAATTATACTAATTAAAACAAATGTGATTGCCGAGCCATATTAGACAATAATGTAGTACTTAATAATACGTTGTAGGAATATTAAGGAGCATTAATGTAATCGTAATCCTAAAAATTTAAACGCTGGTGTCTTTAAAGCCATACTAGTTGCGACTCCCGGTTCTATCCGCGGGTGGAACTGCGAGTAGGATACGCATTTAGTGATGAAAAACTATGGTGATAATTATTATAAAATGTAGCCTAAGTCCTTCTCCAGGTTCTCAGCTATCTCTATACCAAATTGACTGGCTCATAGCTCAGTTGGTAGTGTGTCTGCGTGCTGAGCTGTAGGTCGTGAGTTCGATCCCCACCCAAAGCAAACTTTTTGTGTGATGAGCATGGATGTTTGTTCTGTATCTGGGTGTTTCTATGTATCTTAAGTATGTATTTACAAAAGTATATATGTATTCTATCAGCCATCTAGTTTCCAAAGTCCAAGCTCTGCTTAGTTTGGGCTAGATGGTGTTGTGTGAAATGTCCACCAATATTTATGCATATATAGGTATATTATATTACTTTTAAATTTCAGAACAATCGGTCCGCCAATTTTGTCATGAAAAGGCAACAAACAGAAAAAGATACAGACAGCGTTACTTTCGCTTCTATAATATTAGTAAGGATAGGATACATAGCCAGAGCACAACTATCGCGCAGCTATTAAATAAATTAGTTTCAATATAAATAGTAACAAATTTGCGTCAAATACTACGAAGTTTCCGGCAGCCTAGCCGGGAGACCGTCTGACTTGCGATCCGCAGGTCCTGGGTTCGAATCCCACGGCACGCACTTCTGTCTTTTCGAAGTTATGTGCGTATTGTTGATTGCCGCCAACTTCAAACGGTGAAGGAAAACATCGTGAGGAAACCTACATGTCTGAGAGTTCTCAATGTATGATCTTGAAGATGTGTGAAGTCTGCCAACCCGCCACTTGGCCAGCGTGGCAGACTATGGTCTAACCCTTCTCACAATGAGAAGATGGTCCGTTCCCAGCAGTGGGACAGTTTCTACAAACAGGGCTGATAAAAAAAAAAAAAAAAAAACTACGAATAAAAGTATTATTATTAGTAGGTCAAATAAACGTTTTCGAACAACGTACAAGATCGCGCGGCGAGAGTTTGGCTTTGACCTTCGCGTGGAGGGGATTACTGCGCATGGGTACTGTCACGCACACAATACTTTTCCTTTTTTATGTACCAGGTTGGATATTTGAGTGGGTCAAAATTCATGTACAGTGGTAATAATGCTAGAAAATAATACGAAATAGATAAACTTCTTCATTTATTAAAACTATTGATAGTTATTTTACTTATATAAATAAATAAATATAAATATTTGTGGACATTTCACACCACACCATCTAGCCCAAACTAAGCAAAGCTTGTACTATGTAGCTTGTATAAAATGTTTATTTCCTTTTAAAGTTTACAGAGACAGCGATGAAAATTCTAAATAATTGTTTTTTAATAAAATTATTTATTCCAAGATACATGTAAAATTGGTACATACAAACAAAATAAAACTTAAAATAATTATTAAATACAAAAGTTAACATTAAAAAAAAGTCTTAGCAGCAGTGCTATTCAGATTCTGAATCAGTTAAAGGTTTAACGCCTTCTATGAAATCACCGCATGGTCCAGTGGTGCTGCCGCGACACGAAATTGTGCAACGTCTTTTGCTTGTTGAGGGTCCGGGTTCAGGGCTTCCTCGGTCGCAGTTGTCATCATCATCATCTTCATAACCATCATCAGAATCATCGTCTTCGGAACTATCATCGACGCGAATTATAAATTGCTCGGTAAGTAAATCAACTACATGGTCACTCTTGGCGTACTCTTCTTCTATATCTTTTACCTTTTTACATATTTTTTCCCATTCCTGGGCACCCATTAAGGATACTTTTTCTTTGATAAGTTTGGTACATTCTTGTAAATTCCATTTAACATTTTTGCTAGCTACATATTGTTTAATAGTAGCCCATGCCATTTCTATGGGGTTGAGGTCTGGATGGTAAGGCGGTAATCTCAATATGCTATGGTTTGCTTCTGCTAAAATTTGATCTATTGAATAAGTTTTAAATCTTTCTTTATTAGCTTTTATCAAGTTGTACAATTGTGGCTTGAGCATTGTTGAATCATATTGTATGCCTTTATCAGTTAGCCAATTCTGCATATCGGCTTTTTTGGTATTGGAGGACGGTGCTAAATCCCATTGTTTATTGTGGTATGAGGCGTTGTCGACAACCACTACAGAATAGGGTGGTAGGTTGGGAATTAATTGTGTCCTAAGCCATTTTTCATAATTCTCGTAATTCATGTTGTCGTGATAGTCCCCTGTTTTGGTGCCGGCTTTAAAAGTTAATAAAGCATTTGGTATAAGCCCAGCTTCAGATCCTGCGTGGACTATCACGACTCGTTGTCCTTTAGAAATGGGTTTTCTTAGTCCTTCCGTAGGGCCATCGCTCCAGGCTTTGGATGTTGAGTGCGATGAATCTACGTAGGATTCATCTGTGTAAACAATGGGTCTTCCTTCTTGTCGATATTTTCTTATTTTTCTTAAATATTCAATGCGTTGTAATCGGATATTCGATGTTTCTATTAGTAATTTACGGTTGTTTTCTGTTTTTTTCCAGCGAAAAACTCCTTTACAATTACACGAAGACTTGTTTCTGACCCTTTAAAGTTTATATCTTCCTCAAGTTTCTTTTTTAGTTTCCCAATGGTGGGAATGGTGGGATTCGTCTTGTGAAAATTGTGTATACATCTTTTTATAACACCTTGGTCAAAATTATCAATATTCGTAACTGGTTTAGCTCTGGGACGTTTTTTTCCAGGTGTTCTGAAAATAATTAGCAAATCGGAACTCTTGGCTTGATTTGCGATATTTTTTACAGTGCCAATTGAAGTCTTAGTGGCCTCCGATGTCCGTTTTTGAATTTTAGCTAATTTACTGACTACACAATTTAATTTAGAAACAGTTTCCGTTTTCATTACCTGCATAGTCTGTATAGTTTGGTTATTCTCCGACTGACTGAGTAAAGAAGCAACTTCCTCAATCTGACTTCGAATTTGCTTCAATGAATCGATACATTCGTCAGCTTCTTTCTTTAAAAAGCAATTCACGTCATATATCATTTTCCGTGCTTGCCTTTTTAAAACAATGTTTTTTTTACGCATTTTCAAATCACTTTTTAATATTTAACAAAAAAAACTTAACTGACAAACTTAAACAAACAAACTCAACAAATAATAACAATCGACAACAATAAACAATTAACGAAAATAGCAATTCACTTGTGAACGTGATTGTACAACAGGAGTGCGCGGTACGTCGTATCGATGCGAGAGGCAGGGAACGATTGGAGCGCCAATCAGAGCACCGCGTGCGCCTACACACCCGCCCCGCACCCCGCTAATTGCCCGTTGATACCCAATTTCTGATTTCTGCGCAATAACGGTCAAAGCCAAACTCTCGCCGCGCGATCTGTAGAACTAATTAGACTGTTTGTATGTAGTTAGAAATTCACGATTACGAATATAGCCCATTCCTGGAATTCTTCATCGCCTTAGTAAAAGTACTTAAATAAAATTATTCAACGAATAATTATGGGACCAACTTGGGAGCTTTCTCTATAAGTCAATTCACGAAACACAAAAATTGGTTCTCGAATGACGGAGTAATTCGTGTTCATACATAAAAAAAAAAAATACGGTACGAATTGATAACCTCCTCCTTTTTCGAAGTCGGTTAAAAATAAAAGTGCCACCTTCAAAATATTACGACAGTTTACAGGCATAAAGACGAATCTAGCGATATCTCAGACTTCAAATTAAGGTCGTGCTACAGGATTGAGGATAGATACAAAACATATCTTAAGATTAAGTTTACTTGTGATACATAATTATAATAAAATAAAATAAAAATATTATCGACCAAATCGATAATATTAGTCTGTCTAAATATAGAACTATCGTGGCAAAAGATGGAAACTTACGTTTCGATTTAGCAAAATAAGGACAGTAGCGCCCTTGCTCATGGACAAAATAAAGAAATAATGATAGCAGCGCCCTCAATACCACATTAGTTCTCTAACTGAACAGACTCTACACACATTATAATTAATTATTATTGCTCTTTAACTAAGACTCCTTAGTCCCTGTAGATATTTGGGGGCATGAAATAAACAAACAAATTATATTCAGATTTAGACAGCCATTTCAGAATTTTGTACCTATCTTTGTTAAAGCTTTAATAATGTTACAAAATATGTATTTAAAAACAGATTAACCTGTTTCAGGCACCGTATTTTGGCTAGACGAAATTATGATGAAACTAGGAAAACTAATAAATCATTGAATATTGCTTTTCGTTTTCGTAGCAAATGATATTATTATTACAAGAAGTTTATTAGGTGTTAATACCTATCGGAGGTTTGATGGGTTATTGTAGTGATCAGAAATCAGAAAACATTTATTGCATGAAACTGTGTACACGGATGTTAAATTAATTAGATTTAACAAGCCTCACTACCTGTACAGCTAGGAGGCTTAGGGGTCCGCAAAATTTCGAGTGTTGCTTTACCGGCTTTCTTGTCCTCGGTTCATAGTACTCATAAATTAGTAGAAAAAATTCTCGCTCCATCTTTAGGCCATTCTGTAGTCGTTGCTTTTTTGGACGAAGCCCAGATTGCTTGGAGGCTGGCTTGTCCAAATACTGATTTTCCCAGGACGTTATCGTCGCAGAGACTGTGGGATCGGCCGATCTGTGAACTAGCACGGAATTCTCTTTTAGATACGTGTACTAGCGTCGCAGATCGTGCTCGTATTCTTGCAGTTTCTGTTTGGGAATCGGGTCTTTGGATACAAGCTATGCCGTCTTTTAACACCGGCTGCCTTTTAGATCCAACTGCATTTCGTCTAGCAGTCAGCTTGCGTTTAGGAGCAAGGTGTTGTGAGGCCCATATCTGCCAGTGTGGTACTACAGTTGATCAACTCGGCCACCACGGTCTCTCATGCTCGAGAAGCTCTGGTCGAATTGGTCGTCACGCGAGCCTGAATTATATCATCCGCCGGGCTTTTACCACCGCCAATGTTGCAGCTGTGCTCGAACCGAGCGGTCTTGTGCGTGACGATGATAAAAGGCCTGACGGGATGACGCTTGTGCCATGGAAGTTCGGACGGTCCCTTGTGTGGGACGCCACGTGCGTTGATACTTTGGCACCGTCTCATCTTCCTGAGACACGGAGTAGGGCTGGCGCTGCGGCTAATTCGGCGGAGCAGCACAAGCGGCGTAAATATGTTAATCTCGGTAGGGGTTACATATTTGAGCCGTTTGGTGTCGAAACTTTGGGTCCGTGGGGACCGGGAGCTCATCTTATTTTCAAAAATTTATCTGAGCGCCTGATCGATGCGACGCGTGACCAAAATGCTGGCGCGTATCTGGCCCAACGCATAAGCATTGCCATTCAACGTGGCAATGCGGTCAGCATGCTAGGTACGCTGCCAACTGGTAGTGGGTTTGAGCATTTGGATTATCTTTAGACCTTTATCGGTCTGGGGTGATCGATGTGCTTTTTGTGTAGTAGTTTAGTTAGTTTAGTCTGTATATTGTTGTGTTGTAGTTAATAAAGGCGCTTGCCATAAACAAAAAAAATAGATTTGATAAATTGACACTAGGTTTGGTTGATAAATTTGACACTAGGTTTGGCCTTACATAGTACATGGTAAGTAATTATAGAACAAGTAAATTCCGACACAACAAAAAAAAAGTCATTATTTTCACTAACCACATTCACAGACGTTCAGTAAAAAAATAAAATTAATCGCCGTACATTAGGAAACTAGGGTCGATACATTTTTCTCGCATCCCCTTCATCTTATAAATCAGAGAGTGATTTCTTTACTCCGGATGGTTATAGACTATTCGTCTTCTTGATAAATAGAACCAAGGGTGGGCACTGACGCAAACAAACTCAGATGAACTACGGGGAACTAGTTCAGGTAGAGAACAACAAACCGCATATTGCGTAACTAAAACGTGTTCATATATACGAGCTTTATGAATCTTTCTGTACTCATTTACTCTAAACTTTCTAATAAAGTCAATAAGTGCTCTTTGCTGGTTCATTGTTGTTGAAGAAATATGGTTGAAGATGGTGATGTGTCTTCTTCTTCTTTTTTGTATTGGACCCCGCGATTAGCGATTTGCCAGTGTCAAGTATTGAAATATTTTCAAGTTTCTTGAATAACTCAAGTTATATAGTGTTCTAGTCACAGTCTAAGTAACGTAAACAGTCATTTTCAAAAAGTCTTGCCTCAGTAAAGGGATGGCGACTTTACTAGAAGCTTCTATGGAGTTTTGCCGACAACGTAAAATCACACGTTTTACTGCTTTATTTCACTTGCTCACACTCACGCACTCGATCGAACACTTAATGAATAAAACACCACCATTTTTATAGCATTAATGTTCAAAATAACACAAGTTTAGGAAAATAAAACAAAGCAACAACAGTTACTAGATGTTCCCGCCAAAACTCTGGTGATATGTCTTAGGATATCCGACCTATATCAATATAAGTCACGCTAGATGACGCTGTTACAAATATTTTATATTTCTATGTATCATAAGTATGTATTTACAAAAAAAGTATAATGTATTCTATCAACAATCTAGTTTCCATAGTACAAGCTTTGCTTAGTTTGGGCTAGATGGTGTTGTGTGAAATGTCCACCAATATTTAATTATATAAAAATATGTGAAATTACAAATACTCGTATTCATAGATTTATAGAACAATTTGCTAATTAGTTCTGTTTTCTATATTCATATGTTGCATGGATGTACGGAAGCCTAATTGTGTGAGTGAAACTCGTAATTAGCCAGATTTAAAAAAAATATGCTCAGGTTTTAATTATAATAAACTTTGTGGACATATACTGTGCTAAGATTCTAATATTTCTAATAGATTGAATCACAGATTTCCAGAAATAGAAAGTCTGTGGAGTGGATAACACTGTGCTAATTATTCTAATAAAGTGGATGTAATTCCATCATCAATACCACAATATTGTCGAATAACTACATCTTGATTATTATTATTACTTTTATCGAAATTTATTAATTTAGTATTGATAAAGCCGATTTTAACATTCAGGACCGTTATCTTAGAATATTATCCGACGAAAACAATACACTTTAATAATCTGTACAATATTACGTCCATGTTCTTTAATTACTTCGCGTTATTAGCTTGAATAGTAAAATATTAAGTCCAGAATGCTAACGAGGACAGTCCATAACTTGGACAACTTCTCTTGAAACTTATATAATTGAATCAAAAGATAATAATACTTAACTCATGTGGTTCAATCCGTCTTTATTAAAAGTTATCTCAAAGGTTTCCTAACTTTCATGGTCACTACATAACCCTCGAATTAGAATAATTTGGCTACCTTTTGATTAACTTTGGTACTTTATTAGTAAACAAAGTAAGTACATGAGATTCTTGAATAATTTATCTGAATTTTCAAGACTTTCATGATTTCGAATTTTTTGAGATGTTTAAATGTATCATTATCCCACGACGACAAACGAGATTTGTTATAAGTTAGACGTGTGTCTGTAGCATCGTGGGTCCCAAAGTAATAAAAAGATTTTAATTATTTTTTTGATTGACAGATTTTATCGAGAGGATTTTTAGATAGGTTTCAATAGAATTTGAACTTCCAATTTTTATGTCGGGGGTTTTAAAGTTTCCTTGAAAAGTTCTTGTTTATAATATACAATAAATATAATATAATGTATTTTAAATATTTCCATGTAGCTATGTCTCATTTATCACCTTCTGTAGTATATTTTGAAAAAAAATGGAATCTGAAGTATCGTTTTATGCTTAAAAAATAGTAGATTTATGCTGTTTCTCTTCCTGAAGTCTGTACAAGTCAGTAAAAATAAGAGATTCGAGAGAAATCCACGTTTTTATATCCGATGGGCTCATCCTTGTGGCTGTTTCCCTGTCACTATAAGCCAACATTTGGACATCTTGTAATCTTTTACCAACCCCCAAATGTAGTCTTAAGCGGCATCGAACTCTCGAGACAAATATTTATGTTTATGCATTTATATGATGTAAGCATGTTTATCCATTGCCCATTCAAAAACATATTGCTAAGATACTTAATTAAAATAAACTTGAATTGAGTTAAATGTAAAATATCGGTCGATTCGTCTGTATCCCAAATACTTACAAACGAGATAACTGTTTTTAGGGTTCCGTACCTCAATAGGAAAAAACGGAACCCTTATAGGATCACTTTGTTGTCCGTCTGTCCGTCTGTCCGTCCGTCTGTCCGGGTGTCAAGACCTTTATCTCGAGAACGCGTGAAGGCATCGAGTTGAAATTAAAACCATATACGCAGATCCATAGTATCTTGCTGCAAAAAGAAAAATAAAATTTCTCAGTTTTCGTAAAAAAAAGTTACAGCCGAATATATCGTAAAAAACGCACGCAAGTACAGAGTGGCCGTGCAAAGCAACGTTAACTGCCTCAAACGCCAGCGGTTTACTGACTACTACAAAATGAACGGGATGCATGCTCGGATCCGAGTGGGAGGCGCCGCTATTATAGCCCCGCCCCACTCGGAGCCCCACTTGGTGAGCAAGGAATGTGTTAAATATTTTTACGATGTATATTTTTCGGTTTATGAAGGAAAATATAAAAAAAAAATATGATTTCCCTCTTTTATTTAGTTTGTACGGAACCCTCGGTGGGCGAGTCTGACTCGCACTTGTCCGGTTTTTTTTTCTTTTTTTGTAATTCACATAATAAAATATAATTAAAAACGAAAGCTTCGGAAACAAATTCGTACTTCATAAGCTATTTTTTTAGAATGTGGTAAAAGTGTGTCTAGGATTTAGTTATTTTCCCAAAAATATATATTTTAGTATCAGACCATCTTGAATACGTAAGTTTGATTTCTAAATTAAAGAAATTCTCTGTCGCCAGTCGGTTAAAAAATAAAACTCCATATATACGCATTTCAACACAATGATATACTTAGAAACATTGGCAACCTTACAACAACATTTTATTCAAATTCAAAAGGTAAAAGGAGAAGCCCGGTTATGTTAGATGAACAATAGAAAATAAAATGAATAGGTACGCGTTTATATTTTTTAATGTTAAAATTTTTATTGTATCATTTCAAGGAGCTTTTTGGCTCCTAAAAGATATCAATAATAAGAAATTTAAGAAAAGAACATTTAGTACAGATAGCTCTTTCTAATGGGAATAAAAATGGCTATAGAAAAGTTATAAACTCAAAAAAAAGTCTTCTCATGCGACCGCATTCAAATTAATTTAAGCAATTTTTGAAGACTAATTTACTATAGTGTAACACGATGGTAAATTAGACTTCAAAAATTCGCTTATAGGTTGTTGAGTGTTTGTTTTAAGAGAAAGTATGCGTAAAGTCACTGATAAATGCGTTTAAATACCTAAGTACCTAGTATCTATAATAATTCTAGTAAAATCATTTATTTGTTACGAAAAAGTTTGTTGGATGTTACGATAAGTGTATTTTTTTTTATTTGGCAATAATTTTATGCTTATTATTAGAAAAACTGTAGCCTATGACATTCAGGGAGTAAAAACAAATCTCATCAAAATCGGTCAAACCGTTTAGGCCACAGGAGTAATATAGAAACATACATATAATATACCCACGTAAGTACTTACAAACATACACTCGAAAAACATAACCCTCCTTCTTGAGTAGTCTGGTAAAAAGGGTTTTGTCTTGAGTGATTGGCTGCCTAGGATACAACAGTGGTCATAAAGCATGAAAATTGGAAGGGCCTCCCTTGTGCAAGTGAGTTCACTAGAAAAGATTTCTCTAAAACTGCGCGATGTGAGTAGTTATATAATATACATATAATTTTATAATTTGCTGTTTTAACAAAATCTACATTTTTCTAGTCTGGTATTTTGTTTTTTAATGTAAGCATTCCTGGTTTTCTATTATATTTTATATTAGAAAAAAGAAAATATTCTTTATAAAGATAATTGTTAATATTTCACCCTTTCCATTGTTCTCTCGAACACTACATTCAGTATAAGTCGTGAAAAGTTTTGATCATATCACATTAGATCTGACAGCACACATGTGTCCCGAGAATTTTTTTCTCCCGCATTATTACGTCGTAACGCATCAACAGAATGAGGATAAATTCCCGCATCAAAAGATTTGCTTACACACAATATTAGCGTCTTAGCATTAGGGAGCAATCTCTCCTCGGGAAGCTAATGAAAAATAATTTAGGTGTAGACAGGCGGCATTAATATTAATAAATAATCGGTGTGACGGTTCGCACGGTAGTACATAAATCCGGCCCGCTGCGAGACGTCACAATAGTAATATATTAGGACAAATGTTATTACAAGCTCCAGTCGTTATGTTATTTTTGTTCGCCCTCCGAGTTACGAATTCAAGGCAAACATCGGGTTGGGGCGACCGCAGACTGGCCGCCCGCGCGCCGGCTTCCCTCGCGCTTGCATTCGAGTGTTGCCAGATTAACGCACGGATATAATACTACAGGGATTAGTTTTGGATACAACATTAGTTTAAATCGGTGGCAGTGGATTTTTATGGCCAACGCTAAATAGGTATATCTAATATAATGCAAGTGACTTGGTTGTCTACTCAGTCGCATATCTAATAAGATTAAATCAAATTTTAAAATAAAAAATAAATAAAATAACTTTATTAAACTGTAAATAAACATCTTTAAATCACTTTGATAATCTAGTGCTTATAATCCTCTTATTTTTAAAGTGTGGAGTGGCACTGCCTGCCGCCTTCTTCTGTTTTCTGAGAATTATAATTTATAATCTTGCAATTTTCAAGGCTAGAGTGAATAAAATATGTTCTAGATCGGCGTGTTCCATCCTCGGCCACACTGTCGCTTAACATCAGACAAGTTGGTGTTCAAACGTAAATATTTTTTTTGAAACATTTTAAGTCAGTTTAAAATAAAAAAATAAAAAAAACTCCGATATAATCTGGGTGCCTTTGATTCACGAGTGAATCTGTTTCTTCTAGATAAGTGCACTAAGTCGATGACTAAGCGCAAACTTATTGTGTAACAAAAAAATTGCACATTCTACGATAAAATTGTAGCAGCATCTCAATTTAGGTAGGTCTATCTCCCAAATACATTATTTTGGTGTCGGCAACACCAGCTGTTTAATGCATTAAAAATTCGAGAGCCACACGCACCCCTTTGAGCCTTACAGCCGGACTAACTTCCGAGAACAACTGACCAGATGTTTGTTATTATAATCAAACTCAACTCTCCATAGCGCAATTACATAAAACATTGGATGGTGCGTGGGATCTAGCTATAACTGACCGAGTGAGCGAAGCGGAGAAAGGTGTCTGCATCAAATGGTAAAATTTTCTTTCGTCTGTCCAGGAGTTGTTGGTATACGCCTATATAGATCGTATTCTTTCAACCAATCGTCACTAAACTTAGTATACAGGTTTTAAATTGTTATAGTCGCCATTTGGTACCATTTACTCACAATATTTGCTTACGTTCAGTAGATAATCAATTCAAACAAAACAAAGAAAATTATCAAAATCGGTTTTCCATAGGTTGTCAAGACCAAATCTCGGTTAAAAAGAGAAGAAAATTTGTTACGAAGCCATTTGTCGGTCGATTTTGACGATAATTGTCAAAAACAATTGACACAATATGAGCAATTACAACTTTTATAAACAATTTTTGCAACATGTCAGTCATTTTTTTTAAAGTTTGTGATAGCGAGGTGTAGTATTCGTAGAACTACTAGAAAATAATAATTACAATTTACATCTCCTTGTGTCTTTAGTAAAGAGATAATCATTCACAGAAAAAAAATGTGCCTTCACGTCACACTAAGAGCAGACAAAAAAGTCTGATCAGAGGTCCGATGTAGCGTTCGTGGCGTAGCTTGACTAGGTGTTCTCGAACGACCAATGTTAAGCAACGGACGGACCGGTCAGTTTTCGGATGGGTGACCGTGAGTGACATTTCTTTTTGAGCCTGGGTCGGGTAACACGTTAAATTGTAGGTCCCGATGTTTGTCCTTAAAAACAGCAATCGTCAAGGCAGGTCAGAGGCCTTCCGGCGGCCGGCGCGGCGGCGGCTTAGTAACTCTTACACTAGAGCTGGCCACTCAGTCTAAACTTACTTTATAGGTCAGACGAAAGCAAAATATAACCTATTTCTGTTCTGTTATAATGATAGTGCCTAATACCTATACACTTCTTACTATTCAAAGAAAACTTTCAAGTCAGCTTCTGAAATAGACTAAATAAATAGCGTAAATAGACTTGATTACATACATACATAGACTTGATACATTGATGTAGGTGGAAAATTTCGGTTACTTCAATGAAATAATTACCAGTGATAATCATAATTTAATATTATAAAAGCAAAAGTAACGCTATCAATCCGTCTGTTTGTTGCATTATCACAATTGAACGGAAGAACCGATTTTTATGACATTTAGTACAGAGATAGGGACATCAAAACGGAGGCTACGTATATTTTTATCATCATCATCATCTTAATTTTTCGTCACTATGTAAATCTACTTTAATGTGGAACAGTAGGGAAATTAGTCTAAATTTGCCTAATGCTTCAGATTACGTTAATTGTCCTCTTTCAATACAGATTTTTTCAGCTTAGATTTTTTTCTTTTCACGTTAATTTATTTTCAGTGTTTTGTACCTATCTACTTAGTCTGGCCATAAATACTGTTACAGTTAAAAATAAGAAAGATATTACATTTGAATTTGGAATCTGTCATTTTTATACGATTGTTCATTGAGTTTTCTAATTTTGGCGCCAATACATTGTACAATATTTTGCGATATTAAAATGGAGTGGGGTGATAAAGAGAACCGAATCGCTGTGATTGCATTACACAAAGTTGGTATGGAGCCAAATGCAATTTTTAAAACTCTCCATACGCTTGGTATTAGTCAAATGTTTGTGTACCGGGCTATTAATAGGTACAATGAGACCTCCTCTGTTTGTGACAGAAAAAGATCTGGCCGTCCACGTAGTGTTCGTACGAAAAAGGTGGTCAAAGCAGTAAGGGAAAGAATTCGAAGAAATCCTGTCCGAAAGCAAAAGATTTTATCTCGGGAGATGAAGATAACACCCAGAACCATGTCGCGTATTTTAAAAGATGACTTAGTACTTGCTGCCTATAAGAGACGCACTGGTCATTTTTTAACTGATAATTTAAAAAGAATAGGGTGGGAAAATCGAAACAACTACCGAAGCGGTACGCAAAGGGAGGTCACAGAAAAATTTTGTTTACGGATGAGAAAATCTTTACAATTGAGCAACATTTTAACAAACAAAATGACCGTATTTATGCTCAAAGCTCTAAGGAAGATTCCCAATTAGTCGACAGAGTGCAACGTGGGCATTATCCGACTTCAGTGATGGTTTGGTGGGGTGTTAGCTATGAAGGAGTGACTGAGCCATATTTTTGTGAAAAAGGTATCAAAACATCGGCACAAGTGTATCAAAATACCATTCTTGAGAAGGTAGTTAAGCCCCTTAACAACACCATGTTCAATAACCAAGTATGGTCCTTCCAACAAGACTCGGCGCCAGGTCATAAAGCTCGGTCCACGCAGTCTTGGTTGGAAGTGAACGTTTCGGACTTCATCAGAGCTGAAGACTGGCCGTCGTGTAGTCATGATCTTAATCCGCTGGATTATGATTAATGGTCAGTTTTAGAGAGTATGGCTTGCTCTAAACGCCATGATAATTTGGAGTCCCTAAAACAATCCATACGATTGGCAGTGAAGAATTTTCCCATGGAAAGAGTGCGTGCTTCTATTGATAACTGGCCTCAACGTTTAAAGGACTGTATTGCAGCCAATGGAGACCACTTCGAATAAGCTTTTATATTTTAAATTGTTTTATATTTATGTATTAAACTAACACACTGTAAAAATAATAAATATTATTTGCAATAAAAAAAATTTTTTTTTCTTCGTGACAATATTTATGGCAAGACTAGGTATATTATTTACATTTTCAGCCTTTCAGCAAATTAATAACTCTGACAATAGGGCTGGCCACTCAGTCTATACGAACTTAGGTACTTACTTATTTATATTTTTAATAAAGGTTGAAGAAAAGTTTGCATTCGGTGCTTACCATCGAGAGAATTGTGTTGGAGTTTTGGCGGGAACGTCTTAGTAACGTGTTGCTTTGTTTTATTTTTCTAAACTTGTGTTAGTTTGAACATTAAAGCTATAAAAATGGTGGTGTTTTATTCATTAATTGTTCGATAAAGTACGTGAGTGTGGGCAAGTGAAATAAAGCAGTAAAACGTGTGATTTTACGTTGTCGGCAAAACTCCATAGAAGCTTTTAGTAAAGTCGCCACCACTTTACTGAAGCAGGACTTGACTTATAAATTGACTGTATACGTGACTTAGATTGTGACTAGAACATTTACAACTTGTTTTATTCACGAAACTTGGAAAAATTCTAATACTTGACACTGGCAAATGCTTTAATGCGGGTCCAATACAAAAAAGAAGAAGAAGAATTGTGTTAGTGGTTAGACGTAAATTTGTTGGGTATAATAAATACATAATTTTATTATCCAATACAAGAATGAGACAATTTCATCTTCGCTTCCTGAAAGCAACAAACATGCCTAAATGGTTGCTCACTTTTTATGATGCAAAACAAAACTTTGATCAATTTCATACTAGCTGTTACCCGCGATTTCGTACGCGTATACTCAGTACCGCAACAAAACCAATAATTATTGATATTATGCCTACAAATCCATAGCCAAAAAGTAATAAGTTACGGTAGCTACCCGAGCGTATTCCGTCCCAACCATAAACATTTTTTTTGGTCCCAACATGATTTATACTAACTGTTGCGTACCCTGTGGCGTCACATTATATGCTATTAGTACCTAGTTACGTGTATGTTAATTGTGCGTTTTTGGGCGCGCAGGTCATTTTAAGTTCAAAATATTATCTTATATGGTCCTTTCCCGATTTATTTCCTTGTCAATTATACTATTCGGTCAGTCGTTTCTGGGAAACAAACAGAAAGATAGAGAGACAATAGTTTCGATTTTATATAAGTCTGCAAACGTAGGTAAGTAGGTATTGACTACTAAGTATAAAAAGTGAATAAATTTATCTATATATTTACATATAGTAAGTATTCAGCAATCGGTTCGGTTTCGGTTATTCGGACGGTAAAAAACAAACAAAATATTCATTAATAACCACAACAATTTTGAGATTAATTTAAAATACAGCCCGGTGAGATATTCAAGCTATGATATTCTAATATTAGAGCTTGTTTATATAAGATGTTAAATGTCATACAAAGAAAAATGTTAACCACAAAAACATGCAAAGGCAACATTTTGACATGTTTTTCTTCTCTAAGCGCGCTGCTTGATGAATTTGCAGTTTATTGGATTTGAGCCAAGATACACAGTGACATATAAGTACAATACTGGTGCCTGACATCTCGCTGGGAAATTTTCTCAAAGCGAAAGTTTTTGATAGAGTCCGTTCAGATATTGTGATTCCAGCAGAGAGTGCGCTGTAATCACATTATGTATAAAATGTTGCTAGCAACAATAGTTTCAGTATTTTAAAGAAAAGAGTACGCTCATACTCAAATTATTGCACAAACAAACAACATGTTATAAAAAATTATACAGTGAAACAAAATAACGTCAATTTTGACAATAAATGAAACAATCGATTACATTGACATTTATCATTTTTTGGTAAGCATGACAATGTCATACAACTTATCGACGTCATGAAGGGGTTTATTAAGATTCCGTAGTCAACAAGGAATCCGCAATTCCCCTCCCCCTCCCCCCTGCCAGATAAATGTTTTTGGTGAAAACTACCTGCAATACGCATTGCTCAAGACGCAGACATACTGAGCTAGTTATTTATTTTTGCTTAACCTTTCCTATCGTCGACAGACTAAAACCACTTAATCAGCACCAAAATGGGATTTACATTACAGCTAGCCATGAAAAAGTAATTATCAATTCTTCACGTTAATTGATACAGTAAGCTGGTGTTTAGAATTGGACGAGCTACACCCAGCCACCAGCAGTGGATGGTGAACCAATTATTTTTTGTAGGGGTGTAACATTTAATGGGGCGACGACATATGGCTACGGACGGACGGACCAGTGTGCTACTGTTATACACAGTAGTTGAAGTCTCGTTTATTTTTAACCCCCGACGCAAAAACGACGGGGTGTTATAAGTTTGACTTGTTTGTGTGTGTGTCTGTCTGTGGCACCGTAGCTCCCGAACGGGTGAACCGATTTTGATTTTGTTTTTTTTGTTTGAGAGGTGAATTAGTAGTGATCTTAGCTATGTTTCATCAAAATCGGTTCAGCCGTTTTTTGGGGGTTTTTGAGTATTCTAAACTTATGCTTGTATTCCGAACGAGAGAATGGTATTTGTAATGGTGTAAGAATTATATGTTTGTATACTTTCTTCAGTTTTAAGGAATTGAGTGTTCTTCTTGTGCGAAAAGATTTTGTTGAATACTAAAAAAAAATTGCCTTCGAAATATATTTTCAACCGACGTCAAATAAGAAGGTTCTCACTTGGTTTACATTTTTAAATGTCACTTACATTTGTACTAAAACTAGTATAGATGATTTGTACACATAAAAAAAGAGGTACATCTGAAATGATCCCACAAACAATCACCAATTTTGGTTCCGTAGTTATTTTATCAGTTCCAAGTATATGAGCAATTTGATTGGTCATATACTTGGGTGCTTGTATTTTCGTATTGTACAAACTGTACTTATTTTGTATATTTTAAACGACTTCCAAAAAGGAGGAGGTTCTCATTTCGACTGTATGTTTTTTTTGTTTGTTCAGCGATTACTTCGTCAATAATGAATTAATTTTGTTGATTCTTTTTTATTTGGTAGGTCTTATTTCAACGGTGGTCTCATATAAATTTTATCTAATTTGATTCAGTGCTCTGGCATTTATAACAAAATGTCTGTAAAAATATAGCATCCAAGTAAGCGAATTGGGTATTTTGAAGTCGTTTTTTTTTCTCAGATGTTTAAATTATTATTATATAACTCGAAAATTTTGAACAAAATAGTGACAATTTACACAATTAGCCTTTACTAGACTAAGACTAGCATAAACTGACTCAAAAAAGACGTTTTTCTTATTCTACTAAACGATATTTTAAAAATATAATATAACTTACACTAAATCCATTTGTTTACAGCACAAATATTGCATATTTGACAAGATTCAGCTTCTGACATTTACTAATACGGCTCAAGTCTTTTGAAGCGCAAACTTAGTAACTGCAACGCTTCAGTATGTGCCAACAAAGGGATTAACATGTAACGTCTATAAATTCTATAGCATCGGAACACATGGAAAACTTGACTCGCCATACGTCACGCGTAGGTTATGACACGACCTTTGAAATTGATATTTTACGAGGACCCGCTACATAGCCGTCAGTATTGACTGCAAGAATTCAGGGTTAATAGATAATGACTTACGTTTAAATACACGTTACGATTTGTATGCGTTACAAGTGCAAATTAAACTATTTTGTTCTGTCAATGTCAATTCTATTTTGGCATTAAGATGTATCTATCATATTTTGACGGCTATCGTTTAAGTGATTGATTGGAATGAAGTAGGTATTGAGTTAAAATTCCAATAACAAAAAACTATTCAGTTAAAGTTGGATAAATCCATTCAGGTTAACTTTGAATTAGATAATTATAGTATAAAAAACTGAAAAAACCCGACTTCAAAATACGCAATCCGTTTACTTCGATGACATTTTTCCAGTTTTTTTTGTTATAAACACCAAAGTACTGAACCGATTTTGATAAAATTTATATGGGACATCCGCTAAAGTATGACCTACCAAACTAAAGAGAATAGGAATTAATAGATTAAAAAAAAAAAATGATATAAAAAGATAAAGATATATTATAAAGATAAGATAAGATAAGATATATTATAGATTAAAATTTATTGGATACCATAATTTAAATTAAATCGATTATATCATTTTATTTATGCTATTATCATAAAATTTAGTTAATTTATCATAATATGTGTAAATCTGACTTACCTGTAACATGTATGTTATTCAAGGTTAATAAATATTCTTATTCTTATTCTTAGAGTAATCAGCGTACAACATACAAAAGAACATACAGTCGAATTGAGAACCTCCTTGTTTTGGATGTCGGTTAAAACTTATTGCTGAAGCTGAAGCTCGACCGACTAGCACCCCGCATTGAAAAACAAAAACGTCGCCAAGCCCGTAACGGTGTCTTCCTTATTTTAAGTCAGTTAATAAAATAGAAGGGCTGGCTCCACTACTACGAGTAATAATAATTCGTTGTTCCACTAATATACGGTTTTACTGTTACTTAAATTTCAACTTCCACTTTTTTGAGTTCTTCTTCTTCTTTTTTGTATTGGACCCCGCGATTAGCGATTTGCCAGTGTCAAGTATTGAAATATTTTGAAATTTCTTGAATAATACAAGTTATATAATGGCTTTTGTGATAATGTATCATCCCGCCAATAATGTTTTAAGGCGTTTGCGATTGTTACTAATTTAAATTAAACAATTTTTAACGGATTTATTTGTATAATAATACAAAAAAAGTAAAACTTACACGATAAATCAGTTAAAAATTGCTTAATTTCAATAAACCCCACCAATATCACGTGTTAGTAAAATTTTGACTATCCTCAAAATATTCGTTAAATTTTTCGTTGATAAGAAATGACAATTGCGGAAATAAGATAAAAGATAAGAGACATTGATCAAAGTTAAGTACCGCTTTTCAGTAAGACCGATATTAGAAAAATATTACGGTGCAAGTTGTTCCTTATTCATTTTAGATTTACACTAAAACAGACACGAAAATGATTTAATTAAAGTTAGAACAACTTTATAAGCTTAATAAAACGCAGTATTTATGTTTCACGTTTAATTGACGGGAAGCAAGCAAATGGCGCTACATGCGATGTAAAAAATGGCTGGTATTTGGGTTCGCTATTCATACCGAGTCGGACGACGCTCAATTATACAATATGGCAAGCGCTATAAACTGAAAAGGGTTACCAGGGATGGTAGCGTAGCGTTGACTTATCTGGTAATATAATATGATATTTGATATCATTAATAACATTATATCTGGTTATTTAATATAATAACATTACAGTTTCTGTTACATCGATCTTACACAGAAAGCCATGGGCTCTGCTTGGAGTCTACAATATTAAATCAGAAGTGAGGATCCATAGACAAACGATAGTCGTCGATCAGTCAAACACCCAACGTATTAGCAGTTTGAAGTAATAGAGGACAGGGCACATAGCACGCAGAAGTAATAGTAGATATGGTCGAAAAGTTAATGAATTAGCCAACGCAGCAGTAGGATGACCAGCTAGGCCAGTAGACAAGCAACCTCACACAGATAACAGGAAGGTCTTCCTGTTGTAAGCCGTTTCCAAACGATCTTTTTGGATATCTATGAGAGAGGCCTATCCAAGAGTGGACTTCTTGTGGCTGAGGTAATAATTATAACCTTAAGGGAGAAAAAACAAGCAATAATAGCATAATAGAAATAATTTACCTAAACGTAATCGACGATGGACATTGGACAGTATTCTTGTAGGTAAATAATTGTTTTTTTTTTATAAATAAATTTGTATTTGTCCAAAATATTAACTGTCAAATAGAAACTTCATCGTCCATAAACTTCAAACGTAAGCTTGTGATTTTTTTTATTTGGGATGACGGAGCTCCCATATAACTACACAGAAAAGTAACTTTGAGTTTGATACTAAATTTTTACAGAATCACAGCGGCAAATAATCTTTTGAGACCTGTTTTTAAAGAAAACGCCATTGCATTCGATTGAAATGGTGTAATTCAGGCCGAGCCGATCAACATTTCCGATTGTCTGTTGTTTTTCTGCCGTAGAATCGTCGCTGGACACGTTTACAGTTTCATTACATTAAAGGCTACCCTCGGCCGTACAACCCTGGCCGCCATAAAACGCGGCATCCTAGCGACGCTCTCGATCACTTTGATCGGGCGTTCGCTCCGGATGTCACAGCCGTTTGCAACAGTTTCGCACCATCATAACCGATAAATATAGTATAATTTTAGAATAATTTGCAACAGACCTGCTGGCCGTCCGGCGAGTGCTCAGGCCTCGATTCATGACTACATAAACTTATCGGATGCTTGTTTATCGCATCCACAATGTAACGTGAAACGCCTGCGCTGTAAGCCGTAAAGGGACGTTTTCCGCCAAAGTAAAACGATATTAGATCTGAATTGCTTCTGATGCCCTGGGTATCGTAACTTCCGTGTTAGAATTTAATTCATTTTAACTGTGTATG
Source organism: Lycia hirtaria (assembly GCA_947563715.1). Classification (NCBI taxonomy): domain Eukaryota; kingdom Metazoa; phylum Arthropoda; class Insecta; order Lepidoptera; family Geometridae; genus Lycia; species Lycia hirtaria. The sequence goes on from OX387378.1 coordinate 31,165,376, forward strand.
TTTACTAATGTATCTACTAATAATAATAATACTAAAGCTATTAGTGAACGCGCAGCACACCTCTCGACACCCTTAGCCACCCACACCGATGTTGCTTCTCCGGCGCCAACATGCGGCGCCACTATGGGGGGCACATTCAGTGGGTGGCGAGTAATCACCTGTCTTGACCTTGTGACGTTGGATAATGAGACAAAATAGGCAGGTGCCGTGCTCTCATTCTGATGCTCCCACACAGAAGTACCGCATGTTACTCACTGTGTGGGAGCATCAGCCAATAAACTAGTTGTATATATCATAACAATTTCATTTCAATAGCCCCGATTTGTCAAATTCCATACTGTACAATAGTTCCATCATCCATCCACATACAAAAAACCTGTATTTTTTATATTATTTTATGTAAAGGGCCTCTCAATGTTGGCTTCGGCTCTACTGATGCCCATCAAAGGACCGGGCTGCGACCCCAGATTTAAATTGAATAAAGAAGAATAATACTATAGTCCGGTCAATTTAGACATCCAAGGTTACAAAAATTCCCACTTGGCCACGCGAAAAACCCGTTTTTGTGACCTTTGACCCCGAGTAATTTTTTTTGCACGTGCCGGATCGTTGAGGACTTTTCACATTTCCTTTATAATAGTGTATTGAACAATCCTACCAATATTCAGCCAAATGGAATTTTTTGTAACCTCACCCCTATTTTTTAGTCTAATTTGACCGGACTACTAATCAAGAAAACTCGTTAAAAACGTTACTATCAGATCAACACCATATTTTACAAGAATTTATTAAACAAGTTCGGTTTTGCTTGTATATTAAAATCCACGGGATTTTAATATACAAGCAAAACAAGCAAACCTTTGTGTGCATTTTGTAACAAGCAATTAAGAACGCTCGTGGTTGGAATTGTTCCAAAACGTATATTATCTATCTTAAGGAATGTGTCGGGTGTAAGACGTATTGTGCCATGTTTCAGATGCGGTACCACGTAAGTACATGCAAATTTATCAAGTTTTCTGGTGACACAAAATGTTTTGCCAATAGGAAATATGCATGAATTTTATTTTATAGGAATAATAGTTTTAATTGATAACATACTAAAATGTAATACGCCCTTGATCGTAGATCTATCTAACATAAACAAAAGCATATACCTATATTTTATACCTATTCATTAAATCACCTTAGCATGCCACTTCTATTATGTATTTAATTGAAAATTCGTGGTGTCAGCAGAGTAGGTATCTATTCAAAAATATAGCTATGTACGAAATGTTATTTTTATTCGGTTTTTCAATAAATTCGGACTTGTGAATATACAAATTACTCCACAATCATTTTTGCAATAAAATAAATAAAAATACGTATGTATTTTATAGACATTTTGTAATAAGCTCCAAAACACTTGCATGGCTGGAAGCAAATGGCACAAATTCGTGAATTCATTTGTTCCTATTCGGGTCAGGCGGTAATTAGAAACTCTGGCTAGTAATTATGGCCAATATCTACTGCTTTAGATAGAACTGGATGACGTCACGCAGTTAAAAGCAGTCTCTGCCATATGGGTTCATTAATTTAGCAACGATTACTCAGAAATCATTTTTACGACTAGTGTAAAATCCGTATACGAATATAACGGTGTTCCTAAAACAACAAACTAGCATTATGCTGAGCTGGGACCGGATTGTGACAAAAACTTATTATATTTTTTGTGTATGATTTTTATTTTGTGTTTATGTTTTTTTTATGTTTTTTGTCACGATATTTTTTTGTCTATGTCTAAAGTACTGAAATTATGATAAAATATCGCATCACCCTCTCTCACGCTCGTACCCAATATTTCGAAGCGTACAAGCTTTTATAAAGATGGATATGAGGTCAATAGGCTGATGTCAGGAGCAAAAGGTTAAATTGCTCTCAATTTTTTTATGCGTCGGCGAAAAGACAGACGCGCTTCAGTCTTTGTTTTTGTAACAAATAAGTAATCCAAATTGACGCGGCCGTGTTTGCGTCCCGCTCGACTCGACTCCGCTAAATTCCCTGAAACGAGCGGCCACAGAGCTAAGTATCATTATCCGGATCGTTCATCAGGGGTTAGAGTTAGCGCATTAAGCGAGGTCGAACGGCGCGCGGTGGCGCTTGTAAAAACAAATTGTTTATCGGACAACACGCCGCGCCGGCGATCAGTCGCCTAACGACGTACCAGATGCCAAACCCGCACTCATTTGCGACAATGGCCCTCCGCCATTGAGGTCTGATTGCTTAATTGCTTCGTTTAATCAATTGTCTGAGAAACGCCCGCCGCCGTTCGCTTGGACGCTACTGAGTTATCGGTAAACTACTTCGGGTCAATAAATCCCCCAGTTAAAGGACAATTTCATTAGGGAACGTGAGGCATTCGAGCCGGACATACCGCGCTGGGTTTACCTACCAATACCTCCCTCTCGGCACTCGCGTCCCGAGGACTCTTGTGATTCATTTACTAGAGAAAATAAGAACGGTTCTACCGAATATAAAAGCATTTTTCTATACCTATTCATTTAATAAAAGAACATTCCGTTAGGCTCGACAATTATTGTTCCTTTACAGCTGTCAGTAGAAAAAATGATTGTATTTACTCAAGCAAGACAGTGAAACCGTGATTGCTCGCGTTCTTGGAAAAGTAGGTAAATGTGAATAATAAAATCGTGGAGATAAAACGCACCGTGCTATTTGTAAATCATAACAGAAAGGTTACCTGCGAAACGTCTAAACATTCCGGTTAGATATAAAACCGACTGATTAAATTTAGGCGGGTCCACTCCTGACGTGAACCGAGGTCTGTTTAAATCAAATAAGCCGCATTTACAGAATGAAAACTTTATTCGTTTCTAACCACGTAAAATAATACCGCAAAACCCGGTAAAGTCTACATAACTTGCCGACGGTTTTAGAATTTAAATTTAGATAGTATTAATGCGAAAGCTTTTCTAATATTTATTCTGGCCATATTACGTTCCGCAAAGATTTTGTGTACCGAGTGCATTTTAAATGTTAGTGCTCGAACCATGTACAGGCGTGGTAAGTACAGTCGGCGCCAGTGTTTGAACTTTACCATCGAATGTGTCGGTAATTTCCCTTTTGTTAGGGGTGGTACCTGTAATTGGTTACTAGCCGTTTCTCGCGACTTCATACGCGTACCAAAACGTACAGAACCAATTATATAATTATTCATATTATATTATATATGTACTTATCCATTATTTGATTGACTTAATTAAGCGAAAAAGACTGTTGGAAAGTTTCGACCATCCCACATGGCTGAAATGGTAAAGCAGTCAGGCTCCCAGGTATAGATCGGGATAATGCGGGTTCAAGTCCCGTTGGATGTATATAATTTTAGAACTGTCTATAAATTTGTAGATAAGAAAGAAATAAAGAAAGAAAATATTTTATTTTTATACACCATACACTACATCAAAAAGAGAGAACGCAGGTACAAATAACAAAAGTAAGACTATTGAGCCTAAAAAAATGCAGTTATCGCTGTAGTATCTGGCGTATCAAAAAAGGTAAGTGCTCAGCGATAATGCTGCTGAGCGATCAGCAGCGCTGATTGTCAGCACTAACCTTCCGACACACATGATTCTGAAGTTATTAACAGTATTACAAATGAACGTATAAATACGTATATATAACAAAATAAACAGTAGATATTAGAAGTTAAACTGCAACAAGTTAACATAAAGTGTAACTGTTAAGTTATGCATAAAGTGTATAGTTGTATCTTAATATATAACAGTTTAGTATTAAAGACAACAGATTTACTGAGATAATTCAGGGCAAAATAAGACAAAAATAAATAAATAATGAAAAAATACATTTTGTCTATAGGAGAGAAGAAGCTGAGACGCAGCAAGTATTCAGCTATATGACTGGAAAAAAATAACATACCTATGTGAACTAAGGCTAAGGTTCAAAACAATAACATTATGGGTGATATAGATAAGAAGTTGGGTGGTATTACCAGAAAAACAAAAGGATTGAGATCAAATTAAATATCTGAAATCAGGAAGTCAAGAAGCATAAATAATAATAAAAAGTATACCTACCCACTATTCGTTTTTCTGCAATTCCAATACTTCAATATATAAAACACTTAAAAATATCGAATACTTATCCATTGTCAAAAAATACTAAATACGGAAGCTATCCCAGAATAGCAGAATAGCTATAAACAGATTGTGCCCGGGTAGCTTTCGTCATTTAGTATTTTTTGACAATCAATTTTTTTTTTTTTGTATTTCCTGTCTATAAATTTGTAGACACTTCAGTATGTAAAACACTTTAAAATATCGAATACTTATCCATTGTCAAAAAATACTAAATACGGAAGCTATCCCAATAAACAGATTGCGCCCGGGTAGCTTTCGTAATTTAGTATTTTTTGACAATCTAATTTAGTATATTTTTTTTGTATTTTCTGTCTATAAATTTGTAGATACTTCAGTATGTACAACACTTAAAAATATCGAATACTTATCCATTGTCAAAAAATACTAAATGCGGAAGCTATTCCAATAACTGAGTATCCCAATAGATTGCGCTCGGGTAGCTTTCGTAACTTAGTTCCATAATGCGTAATTCCACCAGTAGTAGTAGAATAGAGCAATGCGAACAAAGGTCTCTGCATCAACTGGCAAAATTTTATTTCATCTGTCCGAATGTTTGTTTGCATTTGCGTACAGATTATATATTTCAACCATCTTTACGAAACTTGGTGTATACAGGTTTTACAATTTTATAAAATTATAAAAAGGTAGTCTAATGTTTGAATAAAACGATAATTCCTCAAAAAGGGGAGAAGTTTACTGTGGTGCCAGTCACTGACCAATTTTGACAATATTTGCTAGAAATGTTTGGTACTAAACTCTAAACAAAAATATTAAAATCTTGCACTAAAAAAAAATACTTCTAATTTAGTTTCTCAGTTACAAAAGAGACGGCCATTTCTCAGCCAACTTTATTAATATTTGGCAGAAACATTCTGTACTCAATTCCGAATAACAATCTCGAATATGATCAGTACATTTCACGAGTACAGTTTTTTTTATAAACTATAGTTATGAATTCGCGTTTCGGTGCGCTCTCTCGCTCACTCTTATGATAAACGTTTTTCAGTGTTTTTGATGAAAAATTAAGTTATTGAACCTGAAAAATAATCTAATGTCCTTCTCTAATATATCAATATCTATTTATCAAAATCAATATCAGCCATCAAAACGTTAATCTAATGTCCTCTAATAGATCAGTATCTAGTTATCAATGCCAATTTCAGCCATCAAATCGTGTCAAAGAGATAGAGACAGAGATACTTATTAGCGGCCTTACCGAAAAACGTTACTTAACTTTAACCATCGTCTTAAAATCTCTGTCTTCTTTCCGCAAGTGTCATAACGTGTCAGCGAGAAGTTGACAAAATATGTTAAGCAATGCTTAAAGTTAAGTAACGTTTTTCGATAAGGCCGTAGATAAGTATGTGGAATAATCCGTCTATTTTGAGATTCGATCTACTTACAGTAAAAAATGTAAGATATAGTCAAATGTGATGTACCCCACTTTGTGCATATACCACATTTTTCATCAAAAAATATGTGCAGAATTCGAAAGCTTATGCAGAATGGAGTATTTAGAATTTCACAGCAAAGTAAAACCTTTTAGCTACTTTGTAACTTAATTCCCAGAAGATACGTGTCAGTACCTATGTGAAACGAATTGTGTTTTCAAAGTAGGTATGATACTTGGTATATGATGTATTTGTATATATATATATATATATATACTATGGATAGTTTATTAGGCATAAAAGAGAGTACAAAAACAATATGGAAACAATATATAAAATACCTATACATACTAAATATAATATTATCATAATCTAATAAAATAAAGTCTAATTCTTAACTAATGTTAATGTAAGGCTGCAAGTCCCACGTATGCAGACCCTGATCTGAGAGTCCCCAAAATAATAATATATACTTAATGATCAATCTGAAGGCATAACTACACTAATTAAAATAACTAAACACAAAAAACGTACGTATTTATTTCTTTTTGAATCTAGTGTTTTTAAGAATTTTAGTTAATTTAGTGGTGCTTCCAGAATTGTCCACATTATACTCGTATATAATCATATACCTATACAAAGATTGAATTTATCTTAAGAGTCCGTAGTTCAACCATCGTCCGTCTCGCTCGCGCATATCCATATTTTTTAAGATATAAAATGACTGAATAAGCTTGTAAAAAAATCGTCGTTTGTAAAATTAGAAAAAAACATCACAATTATTCGACAAAAAATTCAATTTGAATACATAAAAATCATTTTTATAAATTATTAACGCAAAATTCATTTTTATAAATTATTGACGAAAAAATCATTTTTAGAAATTATAAACGCAAAAATGATTTTTATGTACCTATGAAAATTAGCTTGAATCAAATTGAAATTTTTGTCGAATATTTGTGATATTGTTTTCTAGTTTTACAAACGATGATTTTTTTTATAAGTTCGTTATATCTTTAAATCTATCTTATATCTTTAAGTTATATCTTAAAAAATGTGGATATACGCGAACGAGACGAACGATGGTCGGCTCATAAAGGCCCTTTCTTAAGATTTTTTATACCATAGTCTTAAACGCTACTAATGGAATGTTAAATACATTCAGAATGCTACTCACAACTATCCTCGAGCTATGTTATACTATTAATGTCTTATACTCTAGCATAACGCAAAAAAATGCCCCTAAACACATTATAATTTATAAGTAGATATTTAGCTATTTAACAAAATTAAAGAGAACTCATATGCATGCGGCCTCGAATACTAAACTATATATATATACATATATATATATATATGTATATCAATTAATTTAAACTTCACAACTAAATCATTACTGACTGGCCTTGTGGCTCAGTTGGTAGTGTGTTTACGTCTACCTGCTGAATTGAAAGGTCGTGGGTTCAATCCCCACCCAGGGCAAACATTTGTGTGATGAGCATGGATGTTTGTTCCGTGTCTGGGTGTTTCTATGTATCATATGTATATATTTACAAATATATATATATATATATATGTATTCTATCAGCCATCTAGTTCCATAGTACAAGCTTTGCTTATTTTGGGCTAGATGGTGTTGTGTGAAATGTCCACAAATATTTATTATTTTTATTATTAAAACAGTAGCAAACTAAGTAACAAGCTAGAACACTAATTAACAATTATAATAATGTTAGGTTCAGAATTAATTTTAAGATTATCTCTGGCATTAAGACAATGCCTACTCGTTCCTCCCGCTATTATTTATATTTCATAGTCGTGGGTGGACTAAAATTATTCTGTACCAATAAAAAGTGTAAAATTATTCTGTAATTATTCTGACTGTTAAGTTGCTGCGGTCTCATCTTTTAAAATTCAACCAGTGCTTAGCATTGAACTTTCCACTGAAAAGTTTCCTTCTAATTATAGGTAAGTAAATATACATGAACCGAGTATACCTGAACTGAGTATACCTGAAGTTTTCGACAGCCTAGTCGGGAGACCGTCTGACTTGCGATCCGCAGGTCCTGGGTTCAAATCCCGCGGCGCGCACCTCTGTCTTTAAGAAGTTATGTGCGTATTGTTAATTGTCAAATTAGTAAACTATGAATATTATAAACTGTTTTTCTATCTGTCTGACCTTTTCACTGCTAAACTGCTGAACCAATAGTTATGAAATTCGGCACAGAGATTCTTTAAGACTTTGTGAATACATGTGGCCTTCACACATATGCTATATTTTATTATCATCATCACTAATTATCATCACAATGCGGGTAAAACCTGGGGACGCAGTTAATCCCTACTAATCCTTACCCTTACTGATATGAAATAATTAATGATCTATCCTTAATGACATACCCAGAAAATGAATTCAAAAAAGTACAAAAAAATATGTGACCAAGGTCGTGTCGAGACACGCATATAGTAGGGTTCCGTAGCTAATGATATAATTTGAAAGAAAACTACTTGGCTAGTATTTTTTGTTTAGACTACTTTGCAAAAAGATCAATGTCCCCAGTATAATAATGACTTATGTGAAACTTACTTCTGTCTAATGAATGACGTATAATATTTATCTCCATATTTCGAAATGTTGTAATCACACAATGTTCAAAATAATTTTCTTTGAAAGTTAAATACTTTATATATGGTCTACTGCTATGGTTAATCGTGAATTTCTAGGTCCAATACTTTAGAAATGCAGGGGGGAGGAGGATACAACTTTTTAAACTTGTGATATGTGCCTATATCGCACATACCACATCTGAGAACAAAATTGAACCTCAGTCTTATTTTATTTCCTTTTCAACGATACCCCACACAATGGGGTGGGTTGAATTTTTTTTAAATAATTATTTACATGTATGGACCGCCACCCCTATCTTTAATTTTTTGAAAATTTTACTACGGATCTTTGTTGCGGTTTATGGCACACGTCTAGATGCCAAATTTCGTTTTTGAAGGGTTGATAGTCTTCGAGTAAAATGACTGTGACATACATACATAATTTCATAACAATCGGCTCAGCCGTTTAGTCGTGATAAGTAAACAAAAAGGTAGAGACAGACAGACAGAGTCATTTTCGCTTTTATAATATTATTAGTAAGGTTAAGAATTTAATCAGGGCAAAAAACACGATTAAGATAATTTATAATTAATGTATGAATAGCGTTAATATTAATATTATTACAAAAAAAAATGAAAAAATCTTTTTACACACTAGACTAATTGTTAAATAAATACAATATTAAATATGCTACAAACTAGATTTTAGGACTGACTTTTTAGACATTAATGATAACTTTTCCACATGCCAATGAATGACAAAATAGACTAGACCTAAAACGCTTTTACCACCTTGCTTGTACTCGATTTTTAGTGGAATAAACTCATTTCATTACATAAATAGTATTTTCATAGTCTGTGTCAACCTTTGTACCTCTGAAAATCTCTAAAATATTAAATACATTTTTTAAAAAAGCCTCTATTGATTTTAAAATAAATTATGGTTCATTTTAATCTAAGGTTGCTAATTTTATATTTAATATCCAACGATTTATGTATACTAATTCTATGATATTATCAGCTCTTTTATTTTTGTTTCAAATTAATCTTATTTATTGAAGATTTTATTACAGTGCACATAATACCTATAATGAAGGAGAAAAAACTACGTAAGTATAATATTTTGATTGATGTTATGTCATGTCATGTTATGTTTTGAAGATAGACTTCCAGAGTAGAGCCTGACTCAATAGATTTTATTCAAATACACTTTATTGTTGGAAATTTGGAAATAACTATCAAAATGACACATAAAAGATCCAAAAGAAAGGAAAACCACATTCTAAGGGCATATCGTTGCTACATAGTAAAGGTTATTATTTCAAGTTTTGTTCTACCAATTCAGCGTTTCTTTCAGTGGAAAACACTTTTCCAATACCTACAACGCGGAAAATTACCTCTGCTCATTGGGCTGATATCTTTCAGTTATCAAAAAAATATTCCCTTAAACGGAAGGCAATCTATTGTACTCCTAACTGTTAGAACTAAGTAATTAATTGAGTAATATTATTTAAAAGTAACTTAGTAATTCCAATTTCGTTAATCATTATAGGTGGGTAAATATCTCTACTGACAGTCGTTTCAAACTTGCTGATAACAGCATAATGCCATAAAACACTTCAAAATGTTGTATGGCAATGCACTACCTACACTCTTCATTCTGAGACATTAGAATTATTAAGTCTCATTATGCCCAAAAATGTCAACGCAACATTTAACATCAAACACCGACACTACAAAATAACAATATAAACCGAACATACCCATGAGCTTTCAAAGCACATCCATACCAGCAATCAAATCAGCAGTCCCAAAAGTTCCACACAAGTTGCAAAAGCACAATTTTCTACGTCACAGCACACAGCACAAATTGTCGGCAAACTGCACAAGTTGGCCGGCCGGCAAACAGCGCAAGCCAGCGTAAGTTCGTCAAAGTTTTGTGGGATAAAGACGGCAAGCAGCCGTGCGCGCGTCGCGACTGACTAGTCGGGAATAAGTCCATTCGTACAGCTACCGCCTACCCGCATACTAACTGCTACGTAAGCTGTGCGTTCCACCCTCTGCGAGCTTTCGCTTCAGCTTATTTGCAAGCAATGGTGCGCGTAGGAACATAATTCGATAGATCGGAAACCGGGTAAGTCTTAATTAAGTACAAGCTACTTATTTGATTTTGGTCGATAGATACGTCCCTAGATGGTTCCACGTAACATCTTAATATTATATATTAGGTTTAAAGATTAGTTATTCTCATATAAAGATATTACATCACTTCCATGACAACATAATTAATTATTAAATTTTTGACGTGACGTTTTATGACGTTGTCACGTTATTTATACAGTATACAGGTCGCCATCGCAGATATTAGGCCCAAAATACAAACACAAACACATCACAACGTTTTAAACATTATAACATTTAAACATTCACTAGTACAACGCATTCAGTTGCATTTTGATAATGTTAACTTATTTTTAATAATGTGTTCGGCGAGCTGCTTCTTGAATATGTTGAACGAGTCAATGTTTTTTTATGTTCGTGGGTAGTTTATTGTACAAGTGCGCGCCTTCAAAAGTGATTATTGTTTTGCCGTAGTTCGTTCGGATCTTAAGGCCCTGATCGACGAGCTAGTAAAACCGCGGTCGCTTGTCGGTAAAGCTCACCAGTGTATCATTCCCATACCGCGGTTCTGTGAGTTGACGAGCCTGGCTCGCGGCTCGTCATGTTTGCTTCATTTTTTACTCGGCTCGTCGTTCCATTTTTAACGTTTTAAAAGAATCTATACTTATGGATTTCAATAAAGATGTACTCAATTATTTTCTACTTAAAATGTAATTAAAGTATTTCCCTTATTATCTTTATAATTACACGAGTTGGTAAGTGTTATTAAATGAATAGACACTGAATTATTGTTTTTTTTTATTAATTATAATATAGTAGTTAATAAAAAATGCAAGTTATTTAGAACTATATATTTATCAATAATTTATACTTAAACTTTATATGACGTGTATCTAATCGGGACTACAGGTTGACCTCGAATGATACTCTAAATAGTTAAACACTGCGCGTGCTCTGCCCTCTATCTCAAAAATGGTCCAAGATATAAAAAAATATGTTTAAACAAAGTTGTAGAAAATTTAATCCTATACAATTTTTTTTATACATTCTAATTCTAATTTGAAGTGGGGGCGATAAGACCTGCACTGACGTCCCGCTTGGGGTGTATTGTGCATTTCCCCCCGCCAGTCTACTCAAACCAGCCAAGCTCCTTAAAATAACGGAGCACAGCTTTGGGTCGCTGGCATAATTGTTCCACTTCTGTTGCGTCAGGTGTTTCATTACAGAGTTGAATTTGACTTTCAGACATAACACCCATAGGAAACGAGATATTTGCAATAAATTTGTAAAAAAATCGACTTTTCGACCTTTGACCCATGAATATCTGTAGTCGCGGACACCCTACGATAAGTAGGTTTTGAGATAAGTTTTAGGGTGTCAAAATAAAGGCTTATACAAGTTTATAGCCGACTATCTCTCATTCCGAGGTGAAACCCCTAATTTTCCTGTACTATTTAGACAATACAATAATTTAGCTACCGCACCGAGTGCAGGGGTATGAAAAATTTTGTTTTCGTTGGGTGAATAGCAAATTTGTATGAACATTTTTGTTTAGAGTTTTTCGTATAAACATGCAACTGTTGTAAATATATAATTGTTTAATGTACAATAATTTCGTTTCTTCATAAATGTTTTTAGTACATGTTATGGTAATGAAGATTGTTTTGATGATATTGTTTTGTAAGATTTGGAGTTCAGCTATTTTTGTTTTGATCGCACTCCCCCAAACTTTAACAAGGTACATAAGTTGCGGTGCATATATTGCTAAGTTTTCGAGCGGTTTGCTATATTATATTTAAGTTATTATGTGAAATAATAAGAGTAGTGAAAAAATATTTTTTTTATTGAAGATAACTAAGAAAATTTAGCTTAAAACATTGTGCTTAAGCAGTTTATTTATACCTATACGTATTTAAACCGGCATATATCTATCGAATCATTTTCTTCTAAGCAAATACACTCCAAGGTAAACCGCAACATCAGGCGAGTTGATATATTTAGTCTAAAAAAGCTACGAAACCCTAAAATCTGGTGGCTCTTTAAGCAGCAGGCCTCACATACATCGGCAAGTACAACAGGCACGTCCAAATAGCTCAATGTGTGCTAGCTAGCTGTGACGTACGAAACTCATTGACACAGCACGACAAATAGCAAGTTGAAGTGGCAGTGGGCAGGACACATGCTTCCTAGAACTGCTGGCCAATGGAACCCGAACAGTTCGCGAATGGAGAACACGCACCGGCAAGCATAACCTAGCATGACCAGCCAAAAGGTGGACAAACGACCTCGCATAAGTGGCAGGATGACGCAATGGATGCAAACCGCTTTAAATAGACTGTATAGCTGTAGGTTCTTTGCGGCTGAGATAATGATGATAGCTCGGTCCTCTACCAAACTAAATACACAGTTAGTAAACTAGTTCCAGGTTTCATAGTTTATCTTAAAAACAAGGGTTGTATTTGTGTTGGTTATGTTTAAAATATTTACTGAGACGAAACTTCGAACTGACTACCCTTCCTTTTCTCTACCTAATCTATCTGCACAGGTAATACAGTATAATAATAGCCAATGTAATCAAAAGAATGTTCCCTTGAGTGCCTGCAGAGATTGCAGACTCTAGCAGTGAACTTTGAAACAAGCACCGCTACAACTACGGTCTCTATAATATGTTTTTATACAGGCTGATTCGCGATACATTATTCAGTATTCTTAAAATAAGAATTATTTTTGGAATCGTGCAAAACCTGATTGTTATGTAAGAAAGATATTAATAAGATGTTATACGTACAAAACAAGTACTTAAGTACCTTAATAAGTATCTTTTACTTAATTTAAAAAGTGATAAACTCAATTGATTTTCATTAACATCATCTCAGCACCAATAAGTAGGTACTCTGATCCTCCATCGATATCCAAAAAGGTCGGTGGGGAGCGGCCGCAATTCCTGCGACCTATATGGTGCAACTACATTTCATTGTCCTTACCTTCCAGAGTTCAAACAAAAAATAGCCGTAGATAAAATCCATAGATATTTTTCTTTCTTACGTCTGATAAACATAGGTAAATAAAGACAAATCTAAAGAGATCTCATTCGTCAAAAGTGGTACATCAGTATATTCACGCGATTTAGTGTTACCGACCGACTAATGCCGATTATACCTGGTTCAGCGACATTCAGTTCAATGATTCAGTTTATCTTTCATTGTCCAAAAGAGCATAAAATGCGCCTAAAGAAGTTTCCATTTCAAACAACACCTATCGATGTACTACTTGGATTTAAAATCTACAAAAGACACTCTGTATAATATAGATTTACAGTGATGGTAGCTTAAATAGCGAGTATATAATGATAGTATATATTTGTATGTATGTACAACTTTGTTAATAGACCGAGTGGATATCAGGCTGGCAATGCGGCTAAGATAACGTGATTTATGGCCAGACATGCAAAGCTGTAAATATATGTTTAGTCTATGAGATGTCTTTTTGAGAATAAAATAACAGCTATTGGTGTTCATTCTGTACAGAATAAGTATAACCAAAGTCAACTAATTATAACTATAGTATTAGTTTTTAAGCTAAGCGAACTATGGAGAGGGCTATGCTCCGACTCTCTCTACGAGATCGAATATGAAATGAAGAGATCCATAGACGTAAAAGTCACCTACATAGCACAGCGGATTAGCAAGTGGAAGTGGCAGTGGGCAAGGCACATAACACGTAGAGCTGATGACGGTGAGGCCGAAAAGTTCTCGAGTGGAGACCACGCACTGGCAATAGCGCAGCGTAGGAAGACCAGCCACGAGATGGACAGATGACCTCATACAAGTAGCGGGAAAACGCTGGATGCAAGCCGCTTCCTATCGGTATTTTTGCAATCCATGGGGGAGGCCCAGCAGTGGACTTCTTATTGCTGAGATGATGATGATGATAATTACATTTTAATATTTAAAATTTCAGGCTAAACCGACTAACATAAATAAGTATATATATATATTTTTTTTTTTTTTTTTTTAAATATAACTCTGTATCCTCTAAGGATAAGAATACTTCACAGTTGCTTCATCAGTGTCAGGCACAAGTCCTATCGTGTGTACATTACTGCTGTTAAATTTTCTACAAAACAGCCAAGTAGAACCTACCGCCTTTTCTGTTTTCTGAAAAATTGCAATCTTAGAACTTTCTAACAAGGGTTTTCTCTAACCCTCAAAGATCCATAATATACTAATACCACGGGTGTAGTAGAAATCCTAATGCAACAAAATCTACCGACTATTTGCCAAAACTATTCAGAAAGGGAGGATATTCTTTAGGTATTATAGTATGGTAGTATGTATGTTTATTAATTTACAGACATTATATGAAGGTATAGGTTAGTTATTAAAATAATTCTTCTTCTTCTTCTTTTTTTAACCCGTTTGATCACATTGATGGCAATGGCTATTTCTTTCCATTTCTGTCGCTCATTTGTTGCCAAATCGACAGAACTATGTTATGTATTTATTATTATTCATTATTTGCAAAAAAAACTGGTTGTCTAATAAAAAAAAATAGTTTAACGTGACAACGTCATAACAAAACATTGATGAAATGATGATGATGATGATGATGTAACGGGATAAGGAGCGTAACGTAACGGGACAATGAGTCATCCTTTTTCGTGCGTTCATCGATTTATTAGACGTTGTAACGTAAAAAAAAAAAACATGTGCATAAATGTTTTTGATAACAGTCTAGTTTAGTCGGCTTATGGAGACAGCGACGCGCAGATCGCGCTCGTATTCTTGCAGTTTCTATTTGGGAATCAGGTCTCTGGTTGAAAGCTATTTTACTACCACTGTCCAGTTGCCATTTACACCCAACGGTATTTCATTTAATAGTCAGCTTACGTTTGAAGCGAGATACTGCAGTTGATCAACTCGGTTACCACACGGTCGCTCTTGCTTGAGAAGTGATTGTGGAATTAGTCATCATGTGCACCTCAATTATATTCACCGTCCTTTTTTACCCGACCACATAAGAAGTAGAGTTATTATTTTAGTGTATGTTAATTATTCTACAGAATGCGCATTTATAATCTTTTAAAGTAATTTTACGCATACTTTTTCACAAAAAACGACACACAACAGCGAACAAAAATAACGAAATTTTGAAAAGTTGAACGTTGCTGTAGCTGTGCTTGAACTAAGCAGTCATTCGCATGACAATGGCAAAAAACCGATGTTACGAAGTTTGTGCCAAGTTGTTGTTTTTTTAGGATTTAGGACAAAGCCATCATCCTATTTTCCTGAGACACAGACAGAATAGGGATAATGCTATGGTTAATTCGATGGAGCAGCATATGCAGAGCTAGTTTGATAATTTCGGTAATACTTACATAATTAGCGCCGTTTAAGGTCTTAAAAATTGGGGATGCTCATCTTATTTTCAAAAATTTGTTTGATCACAGTCTTTTTCTCGGCATTTCTCTTTACCGACGGCCTCTTTACCAATATTTATCAAATTTCAATAGCACTTACCTACCTAATTAAAAGCACGTTACATGATTAGTTATTATTTCGAAATTTAATAAAATTAATATATAAGTACGCACATAGGTAATGAAAAACCGTTAAACTCCGCGTTCCTACCAAGCGTAAGAGGTTTTTCAATCAATTTTCATTTATGAACGTTTATCTGTCCTGCACCTACCTGTATCCACTCAATCAATCAATTATTATCTGTTCACCAAAACTTTACGTTATTATAATAGACGTAGTCGAGTGCGGAAATCTGTGTTTACAAAAATGTTTCCAGCGAATAATGTAAATATGATGACGTCATTGAAAGTATACTGTTTTGTGATAAGATACATACAAAGTATCCAAATAATTTTTCAATAATTTTCTTAATTTTAAAGAACTGAAACATTCGACCTCAAAGTACACAATTTCGTATAATTACATGACATAATATATTCATTTATTTCGTTTTAAAAAGCAAACTACTGGACCGATTCTGATGAAATTGGTATGAGAACAATAAATTTTTATTAGACCATGAAAGTATATCCTTTGAAATAAATCTATTTGTTTTCTGTATATATATATATTAAAATTGTTTTATAGGTGTAGATAGTAGAGGTATAGTAAAAGTTCTTAGTATAGTTTTTCTTACATGTTCTTTCTGTAAATAAATAAGTTTGAAATAAATCAATTTTCCGAATCGGCTTATAAACGGCGAAGTTATGAGGTAACAAACATAAAAAACAACCGAATTGATAACCTCTTCTTTTTTTGATCCGGTTAAGAAAAACAAGTCTTCAAAAATAATCTTCCCGTAACGATATGCAGTTAACAATAGTTTATAATTCTGACAAAGCTCCCTTGACCCGGGTGCCTAAAAGAAAAAGAAAAACAAAACACTAAGAACAAAACACTAAACAGCCAAATATATGAAGAAATAACTGTAAACAACACACATTAGCAACGATAAATTATTTACAACACACCTTTTAATTATTTCCAAGGTAAATACTATGGGAAAGTACAAACACTCTGATAATTAATAATGTAGGTACTTGGAACCTTTAATAAGGTTTGTTAAACATATAACTCAATTTACCTTTGAACTTTCTGTTAGTAAAATTCCCAATTTAGTTAGTTACAATTGTTAACATGACTATTAGCATTCGTTAGCAGAGCTTTCAGGTTATTTGGGACCAACTGACAGTTTGCTTTCAGGGGACTGAAAGTTTGGTTTTGTAGCTTATTTGTAAGGGCAGCCATATGTAAACTGGAACAAGGTGATTCATACTCGTAGGTAGCAAATCGACTGAATTAATAATGTTTGTATAACGTATCCTATCTCCCTGATATCAATTTTTTTTAACACGAATAAGTCCGCGTTTGACCACCTTGACCGATGTGGTCGGAGATGAAGCACGCAGACTTAAAAGATACCTATTCACCTAACTAATATTATGAGATTCTTTAGGATCTGGAGAAGAACAAAGGCTACATTTCATCATTGTCATCATCACCAATTTTTCATCATTAGGCCTGTGAAGCCGCTTGACGCAGCTGATATTATAAGTTAAAGTTTCTTGAATGTGTGAATTTGAGTGTTTGTTATTCTTTCGCGATTCACGCAAAATGGGCCGAACGCATATGATTGAATTTTGGATTGGAGACAGCTGATACCATGTAACACATATGCTACAGGATTAATAAATGAATTTGAATTTGCTATTTTTATCTAATAAAAATTAAGGCCTTATTGTCAGTAGTACCATTGATTTGTACCATTGATGGTACAATTGACACAACGTTGTATCCTTAGTGCCATTAATGGTACTAGTGACAATTATTTAGGATCAGTAGTACCATCATTACCATTGATTTGTACCATTGACACAACTTTGTATCCTTAGTACCATTAATGGTACTAGTGACAATTATTCAGGATCAGTAGTACCATCATTACCATTGATTTGTACCATTGACACAACTTTGTATCCTTAGTACCATTAATGGTACTAGTGACAATTATTTAGGATCAGTAGTACCATCATAAATATTGATGTAATGAAATGCGTTTTAAAAATAATGCGTTTAGAGTTCCGGAGTAAATAACGGTACCTGTGGGATAGCGCATCAAATCAGCGGGGCAGAGCTGGTATATATTATAACTTAATATTATACAAGTATAAGTTAAAAAAAAACTTAGAACCCCCAGACATAAAGAAACGGCTGAACCGATTTCGATGAAACGTAACTAAGAACACTCTCCATGAATTTTTTTTCTACAAAAAAACTAGATCAAAATGGATTCATCCGTTTCAGAGTTACAATGCGATAGACAAACACACAGATACACACGTCAAAATTATAAATCCCCTCTTTTTGGGTCGGGGGTTAAAAAGCGAAACTAACTCGGTCTCTTTGTTACCTTTTCACGATCATACACGGTCCCCTTTGTTCTTAAAAACAGCATTCGTGAAGCCAGGTCAGAGGGCTATCGGCAGCTTAATAACTCTGACACTAGGGCTGGCCATGCAGTCTATACTAACTTACTTACGATCAAACAGCTGAACTAAAATTTTGTACAGAAATAGCTGAAAACCTGGAGACGAATGTGGCTATTTTAGCATCATCATCATCGTCATTTTCCATCATTTCGCGAGTCAAACCAAGGGACATTGCTAGTAATATTATATATTTATATTAGTATTAGTTTAAATTATGTACTTAAGTAGGTTAATCAATTAAAACAGTTTTTGTAGCCTAACTTACCAAAAACGGCTATTTTGTAGGAATAGGTGAGCGAGAAATGCAAGTAGTTTTGCGCCCGAATTGGGCCAGGCACCCGTTGCTTCCTCGGTTTTTTTTTTTTTTTTATTTAAACCCTAGGAGGCCAAACGGGCTGTAGCGGCCCCGGCACGTCACTGCGACCTTTGCAGATCTATTGTGTGCTTCCTCGGTACATGGGGTCGGAATATGGTGACTCGGTAGATGACATCCACGGTAGGGTATTTTGTTTTTCTTTTATTATATATACATACTTGTTTTTATGAATAAAATCTAAAATTATAAACTAAGCATTGTATGCATAGTGCAATGGCATTTCGTATCAAACCGCGAGTTGACCTTTGTCTTATTATACGAGTAAGTACTGTGCCTTTGTATTAGAGTTAACGAGATCAACAAACATTCTTTGCAAAATAATAACTAAATAAAACATATAAATAAATCACTGCGAACAACCTAATATGAGAAAAAAATCAATTAAAATAAAAAATAAACAACCTCTTTCTCAAAAAAGAAAATAACAATGATAAAATCCATTCGAACCGCCGGTCGTCAGAAGAGACCTGCGCATACTGAACCCAGCCACAGCCACATTATCCAATGTTAACCAACCGGAAAATTGATATTTGTATCGTTTTGCATAATGAAATGATTATTAGGATGTATCCAACATTTATGTAAATCATTGTTATAGACGCCAATTTAGGTATAATTGTTATTGAGATTGGATTTTATCAAATATAGCATTGCGTGTAATATTGTACGCTCATAACGGATCTTTTTTGTCAAAAATGAACTTTGGAATATAATATGCGACATATTGCGTTAGTACATATAAATCGTTTGCGACATTTGTGAGATAGAACAATTTTTGTAAATATAATTTAAATAAATTAAAATAAAAACTTGACTGGAACTGATAGATAGATAACTCTTTATTAAAAGACCACATTGTACAAACATATTGAAAAATTACAGTATTACTATGACTAATCTTTCAATAAGAATAGGAATTGTAAAGAGAAAGTCCTAAAGATAAAGGGGGTCCAATCGCTTGTTTGCTTTTAAGTCGCCGAATGTGTTTGATTGACTTCTCCTCTTCTTTTGACAACTTTGCTTTGGCTTTTGACAATTTTGAATTTGAAGAGATGACCCCTACTCTCAAAGTTTTGATAGGCAATATGCTGAATATATTAGAAGTATTTGTTACCAAGTTGTTACTTTGCATCACATTTGAAATTTAGTTATTGTCTACGCAAAGTACACGCTGAAATACACATAATAGTGTGCTACCCGCGGTACCCACCTAACCGAACCAGAAATTAAACGGTTCCGCCAAACCTCTATAAATTGAAGTTAGGTGTCGATTTATGAAGGTTTGCCACCTAATTTTAATTCATAAATCTCCCACCTAGTTTCTGCTCCCATTAATTTTAAACGTTCAAACTTTTATAAGATACCATAGTTACGTAATATGACGACTTACCTGAAGCCTTATTCTTTATGATTATGATCATTGACTATCTAATCGCTACGAAAGTAAGTATAATTTTCGGTGCGTGGCAGTGGTCCAACTGCGCTGTCTAACCAGTTGAACTATGGGCCTTCACTAGGGGTAGTGGTCCAACTGCGCTGTCTAACCAGTTGAACTATAGGCCTTCACTAGGGGTAGTGGTCCAACTGCGCTGTCTAACCAGTTGAACTATGGGCCTTCACTAGGGGTAGTGGTCCAACTCTTTCGATGTTAACCCTTTACGTGATCAATTAGTCATAGGAATAATCCGGACATGTTCATGATTTTTTTATTTACTTTTATTTAATTTCAATTGTCCCAGCGTCTGTAATCAAATCCTGAATCACTTCCTGGTTTTAATTGAGCTAAAATTTTACATGTATATTATGTAAATCGGATGAAATATTATAAAATGGAAATAATTATCTTGCTATGCAACTAGTTGCAAAGGATGATAGATTAGTATTTTCTGTTTTTATTCTGTACTGATTATATATATAAAATCTCTTTGATTTCAGACAAGTTTTTTGGTGACATTAAATAAAGAGGTTATTTAACCGTACTACTGGGAAATAAAAGTTTCAGTAGTACGATCAACCGGACTGGCAATCGTACTACTGGGAATAAACGATTGTTAGAAGGTTTTATGTTAAATTCTCAACCAATATAACATCATAAATCATTGTCTTCTCATACAGACTTGTTTTGTAATGCCCTTTCGTTTACCGTTTGTCGTTATATTGTGTAATAAAATTTAATCAAACAAATCGATTTCCGAATAAAATGTATATGAAGTCATTTCCGTGCGTCCCCTTTCGTCCGGCAGAGCACAATTTTTATCATCACAAAGGCCTTCCCATCAAAATGCACGAACTCTGTCGAATACGCTGCGCCTCGAGCGGGGTCACAGAATAAATAGTAGGTACTATATAATACCAATACAGTGTTCGTAAACACGCTCCTGTAGTTATGTCGGCTTTAAATCTCACAATCAGAGTCCATTTTCGACTATTTACGTATAATAAAGCATTTTTTTTTAATACAAGATAGATCTACGATTGATCACCAACTCGGCTGATGTTAAACAACGGTGTGGCCGAGGATGGAGCTCGTCGATCTAGAAGATATCTATTTACTCTAGACTTGAAAATTCCAAGATTGTAGGTCTCAGGAAACAGAGATGGCGGCAAAGAATTCCATAAAATAAAATAGCTTTATAAAATTTTACGTCATTGTCATTGAGGGCATATGCTATCAGTTTGCTATTTCACCACATTTTTTATTTAAATTTTAAAATGACGATATAATTACGACAAAAAAAACCGATACAATTCGTTTTATTTCAAGTATCCTACAAGTATATAGTTATCTGGTTCCCATATTACAGGCTTTTTATTTGGCGCGAAATGGTGCTGTGTGAAAATATCCACCATTATAATAATAATAATATATTTTTTTATTCGACGATAGGCCGTTCTCGACCTTCAACACGCCATTTAGTCAAACTTCTCCATTCTCGGTGGAAATCTTGTTTTAATATAACAAACGAGCTTAAACACTTTTTTAAACTATCACGGTCATTCATTAAAACACTATTAATATTAACGGGATATTTACCGTGGTTCGCGTTAATTTAAAAAGAAAAAACAAGAAAGAAAGAGGATAGACACATTTGTCTGCTCTTAACCATATCATCCACTTGCATTTTTCAGTCGCTCGTGAACATGGTGCATGTAGCTGTGCCGAAATATCGGGAGCTCAAAATTAACGCGACCCACGGTAAATATTCCGTTAATAATAATAGTGTTTTAAACGAGCTTAGTTTTTATATTATTTAAATACAATAACTTCTACGAAAGTCAAATACTCAGATACCTAGTAAATTCTCTATTCAAGTAGATTTTGGGTACTGCTGCATTCGGGATCTTATCTCTATTATTCTGAATTTTGCGCCTGAATTCTTAGTAGAGATTACGGATCAAATCTTGGCTTGTATCTTCATAAAGATTCTTAGAAACATGTGTAGGCCGTGAATACCTTTCTTGTGTCGGGTTATCAAATCAAAGCAGGCTTTATTTACGAAATAAGGGGCAGATGTTATAAGCTCCAGGTGGGCTTATCACAGGGAGCTCGGCCCGGCCCGTGGATATTCCTGATATATCGAACATATTGGGACAGCGTACGTCTTTGTATTGAAACTACATGTTTCTCACTGGGGTTTCATTAAGGCGAATGATTTCCATACAAAAATTTATAGATATGAACTGTATATTATGACTAGCTTTGCCTACAGTTTACCATCGTAGTGATGAATAGTAGTAATGATTAGTTTATTTTTATTTGAAAATAGGCTTGCGCTTGACCGCTAACTCGCCTGATGTTAAGCGAATGTTGTGGTCAACGGTAAATCGCGCTTGCCTAGAAGGGACTAAAAAACATTGGGCTGTGCGAAAACTTTTAAGTGATTATAATTTTTGATAGAGTCAAGTGTAATCGTCGTAGTCGTCCACAACCCCTCCCCACCAGCTAAGCCTTTGAGTTTGGAGATGTGATTTGTAAACAAAAACCTTTCAATAGTCAATAAACTTAGTATACATAGCTTCAAACATAAGTCTCTGTTTTAAGTTCACATAAATTATGATGTGCAACTACGGAACCCTACTTTACGCGTGGCGCGACACGCACGTGGCCGATTATTTATAACTTAAATGTATCGTTGCAAGTCTGTGCTGTCGAAGTTTTTAAATTGCTTATTGCTCCTACAGATATTTTTATTTTCACAATTTTCATTGAGCTCGACTAGTTTGTAATTCTCCAATTATTGTAGATTAAAGAATAAATTATTGAATAAACATTGCAATTTCAGTTCATATGGGAAAATGAATCGTTAGTCACGGTGTCCATTGTCAATATTTTAATCATTAATTAATGCATATAGTACAATAACTCACAATAATTGTGTATTCACTCATTGAAACTGCTGATTTAAATCACTTGCCATTGTTGAGTTGGCAGCAAATACTGTCTACATGCCAGCAAACTTTATTTATGCTAGTAATATAAGTTAGACAATATTTGTGCAAGATATAGATTATTAACTTAAAATAAGTCTATCGATCACATAATGTGTACTGTAGTATATATGTACTCAAATCACACTTACCCAGGTACATCCCTGTTTGACCTATCAGCAAATGCATTATAATTAATCAACTAATCAATCAGTCTGTCAGTCTATATAATTTGGTAACTGTTCTGGATAGTTAGTCAATAGGTCAGCTATTTCGATCAAAACACCATCACATTACCACAATGGCACCGTAGGTCCACAAAGCTCCATTTACACGAATTTCAGCAGCATTCAACTAAACCGCAGCTAGATTTTGTAAAATCTAATTTATGCATTCACTGGTATGTGAAAGCGGTTTTTATTTATCATCACTGAGGACCGAAATATATGCAACATAAAAATCTTGAAATATGCATGCAAATATGTATTGAAAAATGCATAAAAATTAGTGAAATATGCAACATAAATGGTGAATTTTAGAAAAGTAGACAAGGAAAAAAGTTATATATATATTACTTCTAAATCAACATGAAATCTCAAATCAGTAAATAACGTATTTGTTCAATATTTAATAAATATAGCGAAAATATGCATGATCACTAAATTTCAAACCAAATATGCAATAATCGCTGAAAAGGGTTTTTGAGTTTTATGTGTGTTAACTTATACTTGTACATGTACCGTCTTACTTATAAACGCTTAATTAGCTCATTTTAGTTCAACAGTATTTTGTTCCGTTTTCGCACGTGTCATTTCCTGTTTGATAGAAAGTGACAAATCCTTATTCAGTGAATAAGATTTTAACATGCGTTTATAAGTAAGACGGATAATGTATTGGTTTATAATCGATATTACATACTGATCAAAAATATGAAAGTACCTATGTCATTCACATTAACATGCACAACTGCACATGCAATGCCGAGTCATTATCTGATATTTACCGGCAAAATACTAGATAACAACGCATGTGACAAAGCTCAATAAATGCAGTATCGATATTAGGGTGCGATCACGGATTTCACGCACCACTCCCACGCATGTTGCGTGTAAACAATGATAACACATAAATTAAAGTGGGCTTAGCGAGGGTGACGGATGGACACCCATGGAACAGCTTGACTGTTATAAGCAACTGTATCAATGTGAACACCTGTATTTAGGTGAACACCTGTATTCAGATTCGCAATCATATACGCGTTAAAAAGTTAATTTCCATGAGCAATAATAGCAAAAACCTAATAAATTGTAATCGAGCACTTGAAGTATTTTATTAACTATGTTGATGTATGCTTTTATTTGAAACTTCGGGCTATTTTAATATTTTATATCACAGCCTATAGTTGTTTTTAAATAAATATTTTTCAAAGTTTTACCTGCGTTTTCAAAATCCGGCTTTTTATGTAAATAAAAATAAATACTATGTATATTTCTGCGTGTAGACGACTGTGTTATTTTTGACGTGACAACGTCTAATAAATCGATGAACGCCGGCTGCATGCTCGAAAAAGTATGACTTATTGTCCCGTTACGTTACGCTCAATGTCCCCGTTACGCTCCTTGTCCCATTACAACCGCGCGCGGTGGCTGAGGAAGCGGGCGGGTGTGCGTCGCGCGCCCAACCGTCGCTTCAATTATCATTCCTCGGAACTCGCGTGCGCACGTATGTTGTCACATTAACTATCGTCCGTAAACCGACTTTACAGACAACCAATTTTTCTATATGATAATTATTTGTCAAATAGACTAAACGAAGCTTATCATCACGAATCATACTTTGGAAAATAATCAAAAATACGAGCTTATCGTAAAAGCATTAAAATTAGTTTCTAGAAATAGCTCAATAAATCAATACTAATATTAACAATAATATATACCATGTAGTCTTACAAAACATTTTCTAATGGTCCCCAGAGCCATATAGAGAGATATTGGGGCCCTTTTCTACGTGTTACATTTAGAATTTGCGCACGACTACGAAATTTATCTGACTATTAACAAGTTACTTAAATTTATGAAGCAACATTATCTTATCTGATTGTAAATCAGAAATTATAAACTGCTCCATAAAATCTAAATAAATAAATTTCAACGAGAGTGCAAATACTTATTAAATTTATTGAAAAAAAATGAACCGATTTTGATGACATTTCTATGGGACCAATCTGAAAGTACCTTCCTATTCGTCGTTCAAAAAAAGTCGTTCAATTTTTATTTTCAACGAGTAACAATACGTCATACGCAATAAATCTGTTAAAAATGAAATGTTTAATTTCAAAAAAGATTTTGCTAATTAGTTTATAAATGACGGAATTATGCGGTAACAAACATACAAAAAATACAGTAGAATTGTTAACCTTCTTTATGAAGTCAGTTAAATATTTTACTCTAAGCCTGCTTTGCTTTAAATCTTGTTCGCGCTTAGGTAAGACATAATCAAACTCAAGCAAAATGTACAATACGTACATATAGCCAGTTTTGGCGCTTATACCTATATGTACGTATTGGTAACATGAACCTTATCGCAGTTGAACTGTACGCCCATAGTTAGTATGCAGTAATCTGCGCGGTGGGGGCGCCGCGCGCCGCGTGCGGGCTGCGCGTGCGTCGATCGCCAGGTGAGACACGCCACATCTGCCGCGACAGCCGTCTTTGACCGACAGATATAGTATGAGTTGGTATACCTATCTGGCTTCCTCTACACAAACACATGGCATTCAACGCGAATATCTCAACATTTTCATAAACAGAATCATAGTAACCATATGCACCGAATTACAGCTTACTGCATCAAGGACAGCTCATTGTACTCATGCTTTGGAATTCATGAATCATAAAAAAATATCATTCGCACCAAATTCACACTCAACGAAAATTGGAGCAGCTGGTTTTTAATTTCGACTTAGGTGTTAGGGGGTAGTAAAACATTGTTCATAATTCAATAGCCAGGTATGGTACAGAAGACTTTACATAGTGCACATTGTCAGGATATTATTTGTAAGTCTGTATCAGCTTGCTGAATTTCTGCTAGTCTTGTGGAAGAAGGAAACCATGAGAAGGGTAAAATAAAGTCTTGAAGCACTTACGCACACTCACCAAAATTAATCTTTTAAAAGAAAGTACTTAATATACCTATACTACTTTTCGGCAATGCTCTAAGCTTATACAGTAGCTTCTTGGCAACCAATTTTTCACCACATTAACCCGGATCTTGTCGCGCTGATCAACCGATTCTAAAGTTTCTTGCAGCTATTTGGCTGATCTTACACGATAACGCTTAAACGACATTTCACGGTACGTCTGGCAGTTCTTTAACTTTGTCATAAGAATAAGTGATAATTAACAACACCAAATAAAGGTCTCGGCATACGTAATGGGATATTGGGATAACACTTTATACGGGACGGAGTATGTATCTTCTTTCGTGTATATTTTCTATGACACGATGTTTCCTTTGCCAGTTATCGTTCCGTTCCACATTATGTGGGTTAAAGCACATTATGTATGCAGCAACCTTAAACTATTTGGCCAATATTTTGGAAGCGAGTAACAAATGTAGACGGAAACGGAAGATGTCTAGCAACGTCGCACGACTTTGCCCAACATCTCTTGCGGCTGTAGCCTGTAGCGTTGGACATTTTGTGCTTATAGAAAATATAAAGTGTATATGTATAAAGGCTAGGATATCCATCCGTGATACAACTTTTTTTTATATCTTTGAAGATATTTTCGGTAACATCAATAAATTTTGTATACACGTGCACCAGTACTTACTAGTTTTAGAAAATTTAAAACCTCTGACATCAGATTCTTTTGAAACATAGCTAAGAACACTCGATTGAATTTTCTTCTAAACAATAAAAACGAAATATATGTGTTTATATGTATGTATATACGTATTCTATCAGTCATCTGGTTCCCTTAGTACAAGCTTTGCTTATTTTTGGGGCTAGATGGTGTTGTGTGAAAATGTCCTCCAATTTATTTATTTAAATAAAAACCGATTCATTCATTTCCAAGCTACGACACAACAGACAGACGCACAGGTCAGACTTATTACACTAATTTTTCATCGAGGGTTTTTTTTTAAGTCTGTATTTATTTTGGGGCT
Organism: Lycia hirtaria; assembly: GCA_947563715.1. Classification (NCBI taxonomy): domain Eukaryota; kingdom Metazoa; phylum Arthropoda; class Insecta; order Lepidoptera; family Geometridae; genus Lycia; species Lycia hirtaria. Next base: position 31,192,631 of record OX387378.1, read on the forward strand.
TAAGTCACTATGCGATTATGTCAGCCTTCATTGAGGGCTAAAATTATACTCATTCCCAATTTTTTTGTTTTTTAAGTTATGTTAAAGCTCACTTTGGTATAACTGCATAATAATTTAAATGTCATGTTCTTTTTTTTTTATGGCAAGCTCCTTTATTATCTACAACACAACAATATACAAACTCAACTAACTAAACTACTACACAAAAAGCACATCGATCACCCCAGACCGATAAAGGTCTAAAGATAATCCAAATGCTCAAACCCACTACCAGTTGGCAGCATACCCAGCATGCTGCCGCATTGCCACGTTGAATGGCAATGCTTATGCGTTGGGCCAGATACATGTTCATTACATGTCGTAAATCGTTATTGCTCTATAATAATAATTAGGTAAGCGTTAAATTTTCCAATACATATTTAAGAACTCAAGATAAGCTCGCTTGAGGATTTAGCTTCATTCATTTTGTGAATAATTTTGGGTTTATCGGTAATTTATTCCTCGCTAACAGATAGGTTCAATTTCTTATTTCGTAACTATTTACTACGCATTTTGCAGTTGCTGACGGAATAAAAGATAAATTCAGACAGTAAATTCTAATAATAACAAATTGCTAAGTAAAATTTTATTAACTTAGCATTAGCAACTTATAACTTAGCAATTTATTAACTCACCTCAAAACAATTTTCGAATGTGGTGAGTTAACCATCTAGTTACTAAAATATGTTGATGTTATTTTATTGATCTAATAGCATATAGGTAGTTACGCCATAACAGTTAACGAAACCGAAAGAATCAATAAGTAAACCAACAAGCGCATCCGCATCGTTGGAACCAAACGAAAGCCAATAGGCAGAAAGAAATTGAAATAGCAAAGTTTTTAATGTATCGTGGGCCTTCTATTTATTCGGTGAACTCCTTCTTTTTGGGGGCTACGACAAAAATTCAATTTACATCTCCTTGCCTCGCAGTTACTTAATTCTTTCTCGCAGTGAAAATAAATCTCCCGTAATTGATTCCGCTTTAGTTCAATTTGTCTTCGTTAAAACTCAATTTCCCTGGTCTATTTGTGAATAATAAATTGCGTACTTCAACAATGTGTCGGAGTGCTTGTTTTGCGTATGCTCCGACCTAAAAACAATTTCGCGAACCTACAAACAAGTCAATCTAAATTACGGGGAACGGAATGGCTGTCACGTACGCATATCGTAACGTTTATACTTCTGCGATGTAAATTAGTTCATCGTTTTGAATACAACTTTTAAGATTGTCTTCCATGTGTGTCCTATCAAAACTAGTTAACTAAATAGTTTTATTTTTTAATTATTTTTTTATGTGAAACTTATACCTATAAATCGCCAGTGAATTGGTTTCTTCTAGGTAAGCACCCTCCATCGTAGACCGCAACGTCGCTTAACATCAGGCGAGTTGGCGGTCAAGCGCAAACCTATTTCTACATAAAAAAAAAATACCTGTCTATAGGAAAAGATAAACTATTTCTACCCTAAACATTATCCAATTCCGCAGATTTTTTTTCGTCAAATTATAATTATAAATACGGTTGTACGTAGGATTTTTTAAAATTCCATTTTAGATTTGAAGTTGAAATTAAAAAAAAAGGCAAACAAAAGCAAAATAGTATTTATGGTTTTAACTCGTTGCGTTGCGTGCGTTGTTTAAAAAATGCGCAATGTACTAGTGAAGTTTGCAGTCTGGAATAATGATTACTACATACCGATGAAAGCGTAAAATAGAACATAATTCATCAAAACCGCTCACTACTTGCCGTCTACGTCGCTTGTCTACTTGCCGGTGTTGTACTCAAAATGTTGTCGATAATATTATCAAACAAAAAAAAACTTCAATAATTATTTATAGTTTAAAAAAAACTGAAAAAAACCGACTTCAAAATACTCAATTCGTTTACTTAGACGACATTTTTGCAGTAATTTTGTTATAGAAAACAAAGTAATGAACCGATTTTGATAAAACTTATATGGGACCATCTCTGAGATCTATCAACCAAAAAAGAATCATCAAAAACAATTCATTATTGGCGGAGCAATCGCTGAACAAGCTTACAAAAAAAACAGTGGAATTGAGAACGGAACTTCCTTTATGGAAGTCGGTTAAAACTTGACATCAACATGTATTGTTATAAGATATTCGCCTTATGTTTCAAAATCCGTCGACTTTTATGTAGGCTACATAAGAGAAATTACAGCATGCTAATGCATTTATTAAGTAAAAACCGGGTAATTAGCTTTTTTCTTAATACTGAATTGCAGTCTTATTTGAAATCGGGCTAAATATAGCTACCGATGTACAAAACACTACAAAAAACATCAACCTTCTTAAGCAGTCGGCAATAAATCTTATGCCAAACGAGGTATCAGGATATGAGAAGCAATTAATTTCACACCTGTAGACCGTCTGAGAGGAAGCCCACTATCTCGCACGTCGTGCTAAAAGATAAGGGCATGTAGGTATGAAGTCGTCAATGAAACGGTCCCGCATATTGGCTCCCAGAAGGCACGTCTCGACCCCCGTTATCGTGCGGGCCATCTCAGCCCCGGGTAAACATCTAATCTGCCGCACAAACAAGCTTTCCCAATTGCCTCTAAGGTTATCGAATACCAAATTAAATTGGTTACATGTTACCGAACCAAAGGTCGATCCCAAAAAACTGGTCCAATAGCAAGCGAATAATTTCGCCTGAATTAAACCCTGATTTATGAAGATAGAACCGCGATAAGTATACACAAGCGAGATAACCAGGTTCTAGTCGAATGTAAGCTCTGATGCGCTCGGTTTGCACGGAGGATCATTTTTCAATCTAGTTTCTTATTTATTATATGGAAAATTTATGGAAGGAAGCTGGTTAAAATGAGAATACATCGCTTATGCATATAGATAGAAGTTTGTGGTTGAGCTTATGTTTTCAGGTTCGTTGAGGAACATAATAAATTTACCGAAGATATTGTTTTATTATAACATGTCTCGAAATTAACACAATAATCTACTCTCCATCGTGTTTAGTGATTTATTCAGCTGACTCTTTACTCTCATAAGACAACTCACATATTTGAGCCGTCTGGTGTCGAGACTGGGCCCGTGGGGACCGGGAGCTCATCTCATTTTAAAAAATTTATCTAATGCGACGCGTGACAAAAATGCAGGAAACAGAGATGTCGGCAAAGAATTCCATTCTTGTTCAGTACGCAACAGGAATGTGGATCGATATCGCTGAGTACGGATTTTTGGCATTTCAACGAGAAATGGGTGGTAATTCGCCGACTTTCTGCTAGTCCTGTAGTGAAATGGGGAGGGTGGAATTAGGTCGTGTAGCTCTTGCGCACATTCCCCGAAATGAATCCTGTAGAAAATTGACAGACATGCTACTTTACGGCGGTGCTCGAGACTAAGTAGCTTCTTGGCAGCTAGTTTATCGTCATCGATTAACCTCACAGCTCGCCGGTCCACTAATTCCAAAGCTTCCAGCTGATACTTGCCTGATCCATCAAAAAGGTGGCAGCAGTACTCCATACACGATCGGACCTGTGCCTGATACATGAAGCCCTGCCCAGGCTTCATTTGCTCCCCCTCTCATGGTTCGCCCGCGAAGCCTAACAGGCGCGACCGACGGCCTCCAAAGCATCATAATAAAGTTTGTTACCGAACAGTACCGCAGTTTATTTGCAGAACCTCCCGACTCTCCGCTAAATTCCAAAGTAAGTATAAATTAATGTTTACTACAGCGGATTTTAATAAGCAACCGCGCTTACTTGTTGCGAATAGCAATTAGTTCCATCTTGCGTCACGCGTGGACTTAACGTGTCTACTTTGAAAAGTCAGATCGCGTCTCGGTTTTAATGAGTTTTCGTCTAATGCCTTCCTCGCGGAGAAAATTTATGTCATGAATAATAATAGACGTTAAGGGAATAACGTTTAAATCCTGAACAAACACGTCCGCAGATAATCCGCCGAAGAAATATAATAAACACAGCTTTATAAAGAGCCGATGACGGAGCCGTGACATGGCCGCCTCCGCACCCCCGACCTGGCGCCGCGGGTGATGCTTCCTCATCGTTATGGAAATTTAATCATTTGTTTCGAACATAACTCTATGTTTAATATTAACTTCTTCAAATTCCAGTCTACGTTAGTAGCATGTTGATATAGACAAAATAATCTTTAATAATAATTTTAAATGCGGTAATGCATCATTATTTATTCAGAGGTCAAATCTTTGAAAGGTACCATTTATCTTGATTTTCTTGATACAGCCAGATGCTCTACCAGTTCTTCTTTATTCACAACAGAAAAACCACGAAATTTTGTTTTTTTTCGGATTTGTTTGGATGTGTTCAGAATATAGTTCTACTTCAATCCATCCTAATACCAAAGATCCAAAAGAAGAAGAAGATAAAGAGATTACTACAGAATATCTCGTCACTACGTACTACAGAAGATCCCGTTACTGCTACGGAATATTTCGTCACTACTACAGAAAATCCCGTTACTACTACAGAATATCTCGTTAGTGTTACTAAAGATCCCGTTACTTGTACAGAATATCTAATAAAATAAATAAATATTGGTGAACATTTCACAGAACATTTGATGACGGATACAATACATATACCTACATTTTTTTTTGTAAATACATACTTATGAGAAATAGAAACGCCCAGGCACAGTACAAACTTCCATGGTCATCACATAATTGTTTGTCCTAGGTGGAAATTGAACCCACGACCCTCAGCTTAGCAGGCAGACATACTGCCAACTGAACTGCGAGGCCAGTCAGTCAAATTCGTTACTACTACATAGTACCTTGTTACTACTAATAAAGATCCCGTTAGTACTTCAGTACTTAGTAGACTGTTACTACAATCATTTTATACTGGATCATCTAAACTAAAGCTATTTCTTATAGGCTAAATAGTTAATATGCAAATGTCACCATGGCTAAATGTTGCACCAAAGCACTTTATATATATCTTCTAAGTCTGCGTGCTTCATCTCCGGCCACATCGTCGCTTTCCAACAGGCGAGTTGGTGGTCAAACACGGATTTATTCGCGTAAAAATAAATAAAAATAAAAACTTTAGTTCCACATTTATTGTGCGTCTGCCGAAATGTGAAATACGACTTCAATATAAATATAACCTGATGATCGGATGACTTTAAACCGTAAGTGAAGAAGTTTCTTGCAGGATAGACACAATTACTACTACTAACGTAATAACACGTATGTAATATACCTCATTTACATTCAGCCCCTGCCACTGCTCCTGACGCTGCCGGTAATAATGCGCTTGATACTGCCGTGGCAGTATCGAGAGAAGTATAGTGTTTACATACTGCCCTACCACTTACATCGCTTTCGACTTTCGGCAATGGCAGACGCGAAATATTTACTGCGTCCACGTTGTGTCTTCTAGCAATACACAATTATGTTACAATTTTAAAAAGATTCAAAGTTAAAAAAAGAAAATACGTCGCCGTAGAAGATGGTGGATGATATCGATCCTGATCCTGTGGATGATGTTGAAGGAGCTTGGAGACAAAACCTTACAGATACTTCATCATCTGCTATTAGGCCATTACAACGCATGGGGTATGCCAACTAACATTACGGAAATTCGAACAGAATTTGCTAATTATTTTCATGCCTTCCAAAAATCTATGCCTACCTACCTACCTATAAAATTTAATTAAGTTTTCATTTGTACGTTCCTAAATAATAAGAATAATAAATACATCTATTTAAAAACACATCTTTTATTCATTATCCTAGAACATCTCTCTATTCGGACCATAGGTATGCATAGTTCTACGAACAGTAGACCTCGCGAGAGAGATTATTTGCAGCTCACTTTGGATTATCTGTACATAATACCTACATAAAGTTGGCTTAGGAGGCCGTATGTAAAATTTTGGCCGATTTCGCAATTTTAAGTGATTTTACAGACGTATTGGGCATTGGCGGCTTTCGTAAAAAAATAAGGTGGCACGCACGTCCACTTAGTTCAAGCGCTCGGCGAGAAGTGAGGGAAGGAGCTGAATGTAAACACGCACTGTCGCTTGCACTGCCCGTTCTTTGAAGTCCGCACAAAAAACCGCTCATTTGGGGAGCGCCGGGCAGGGCGAGTAGCAGTGGCAGGAGCATGAGAAGTATCGTGTTTACATACTGCTCCTGCCCAAGTCCCTACCCACTTCCCTGCTCACTTCGGCTGAATGTAAACGAGGCAATACATATAAGCAAGTTGGCAATGAAGCGCGGATAAATAGTGATAAAGTAGTGTTTTATGTCACGGCCGACATACTTAATCCCGAGTGTAACGTAGGATTCTAGGGTATCATCCGAGCGTAGCGAGCGCGTAAAAAAATTAAATCCCGAGCGAAGCGAGGGATCTAAGACTAGAATCCGAAGTGTAACGAGGGATTCAAGGTCGCTCAAGACAAAAACACCTTTGTCCTCGTGGTACATACTCAACCTTTCACACCTACTGCGTGATAATAGAAAGAAATGGTTTTGAATCTACATTATTTGACAAAACAGAGCGCTTTGTTGTTATTTTTAACGTACGAACTTCAAAAATTACAGCATACGCTACCTGAACAGATTTTCTTTGATTGACATTATTATACCTACAATAGGTATCAGGACGTCACAATTGCAAGTAAAATAGAGTTTTACTAAACAAGCGCGCTCCATCGTAGACCGTAAACGTCGGTCAAGACTAGCGGGATCGGTGGTCAAGCTAAAGTTTCCAATAGTAAAAATATAAAAAACAACCTTACTACAATATCCAAAAATCAACAGATGTTTCAGTTGTAGCATATTTAATTATCTTGGTTGCAGTATGTATTCGTGCCTGTTTTATTTCTTTTTTATGTTATATTCTCGGTTGCCAGTTCGATTGTCGAGTGAATTCTTTTTGTTATGGGCCGTTATGGTAGAAGTATACATCTCTGATTGGTCTCTGACAATCTAGTAGGCTTAGTTCTAAATTAATTCAAATTATATCACAGTATGATATAATGAAATCCCATACAACATTACAGCCCAAGTACTATAGTTCTTTGGACCCCCTGTACATGATATAAAAAAGAACAATATTTGGCAGGTGCTGTGAAAAACACATTTAAATATACACTTTACTTCAGTTATCTTTGCCACTATTTCATTTACCTACCTTATATATTATTTAGTTATTGTTCAAGCAAATAATTTGGCTGGTGCAGACAATAATTATATTATTGTAAACACCTGGGTATTTGTAAATAGCCGCTAAGCTGCCGAAAGTATATTCCTAATACAATATTTCAGCGTTTGTTATCTTACTTAGGCAATCTAACAGATTGTCTGGGCTTTAATAAGATAGAATAAGATAGAATGTAAAGAGCGATAAACGCTGAGAGAGCGCCTTCTCTAGAGAGAAACAGGAGGCTACTACGAAAAAAATATGCTCGCTGAATTTATTTTTTCTATTTAATTGACATTATGATTTTTTATATTTTAATTATCTAATTGCGATTTATCTATTTATGTTTTTTTTTATGCTTTTTGTGAAATTTTCTATGGGTGCAATTAGCCAGAAATAAATGAATTTTGAATTTTAAAATTTCACTCAATTTGAAGTTGAAGCGGCATTTCTTTTTAGGATTGATAGTCTTGTAAAAATAAATCATTCTTTGGAACTATGATAAGAAAATAAACATAATAAATAAATCCGGCAAAGTGCGAGTTTCACTCGCACACCTAGAATTTCGTACTCCCATGCAACGTATGAACCCAAAAAATTAATTAACAAAATGTGCGGTAAATCTACGAATATTTGTAATTTCACATATTTTCTGTATACAGTACTAATATTCTGAATATTTCTGAACCGGTAGGCACATCTAAAAAATATTGATAAAAGCGCCATCTAGCGGACTTTGATAAAACAAGATGCCGCGTGCGCCAGTACGCAAATGTCCGTAAAGAAAAATATTTTATCAACGAAGACGCGTGCCATCTGGCATTACTCGTTTATATCATAGGACAACTTAAACGAATTTGCTTCATTTCTAAAATGACAAAAAACTGATAATGTCTAGTGTTTTTATTTAATTATTATATATATATATATATATATATATATATATATATAGTCGTATATATATATATATATATATATATATACGACTATATATACAGTTGACAGTTGTATAGATATTATATATTTGTCGGTTTACATCAAAGTGAACCCTATAATCTTGCCAATTTTAAGACTTGTATTACTGTTCAAAAAATACAGCCGTTTAAGTGTAGGACAGACAGACAGATACTGTAGCCTCACGAATAGGCTCCTGCACCCTTTGTACGGTAGCCTAAAAACATAGGATTCACTTTATCCCCAACTAGCTGCGCGCTCTGGATAAATATCCTATGTCTACGTACACTCAATAGCGTATAAAGAGTAACGAAATCGTAAGTTAGACTGAAAAAACTGCTTTTCTGCAGTCGGGTATTTTCAAATTCAAATTCATCTATTTAATTAAAGTTTTCACAAAAGTACAGATACATGTTAATGGGATAGAATCACTGATCCAGTATATACGGTTGCTGTTGCCGTACTAAGCTCACGGCTGTGTTACGGCGTACAGTGCCCTCCCCGAACTATTCACAAATATTCCAGCCCAAATGTTATTACAACAATCTAAGTGAATATATTGCATGAATTTTATATATAAGTATAACTAACAATATAACAAGTTTATGTATATATTATATAGTAGATATTTAATATAATTTTGTTTTTCTTTTAATATACATACTTGTTTACTATTGTGTGTTACCTAACCCTGTACAAAAACGATAAGTATACAGTCTTATTTCTTAGTGTTGGAGGATATTTTCACACAATACCATCTAGCCCCAAATTAAGCAAAGCTTGTACTACGGGAACCAGATGACTGATAGATATATAAACACCCAGACACAGAAAAAACATTCATGCTCAGCAGAAATATTTGCCCTGAGTGGGGATCGAACCCACGACCTTCAGCTCCTAAGGCAGACGCACTAACACTGAGTCATGAGCCCTGTCAAAGAGCTCTGAATTAATAGTTAATGGCGAGATAGAAGTAGAAAATGCGCTGCAAAAAATTACTGTTATAATTTAATAGTACAGTACCTGGGCGACCGAGCTCCATTCGGATTTCTTATGACTGAAAATACGAGCAAACCCGGGTTCACTAAAAATGAAATCTAGCAAGATCGATTTTTTTTTATCAGCCCTGTATGTACAAACTGTCCCACTGCTGGGAACGGGCCATCTTCTCATCGTGAGAAGGGTTAGGCCATAGTCTGCCACGCTGGCCAAGTGCGGGTTGGCAGACCAAGATCGATTTATCATCTCCTAATCTATCTACAAACCAAATTTCATTAAAATCGTTGGAGCCGTTTCCGAGATTCAGATTAATAATAATTAATTAATTATTAATAATAATAATTTATAATATACAAGAATTGCTTGTTTAAAGGTATTACATTATTTTGTCTCAAAACTTATCTCCTGTAATATAAAGTTCTTATGAAGTGCTATCTAATATACATTATGTAAGATCTACTCTACCTGTTACTATTTTTGGAGATTCAGCATGTATTTATATTTTGAATCAAATAAACGCATTTGTATTTGTAATGTAGAAAAAAATCTGAATATATTTTGGAAATAAAATCTGGACACTTAAATTTTAGTATACTTAACAAAAACGGACAAGTGCGTGTCGGGCCATGCGCATTGTAAGGCCCCGTTGTTGTAACTATATATTACTATATTATTATGTGGACTTAACACAGGACCTATTGTTTGATACTATGAATATAATATGAGTTAACAATAAATAAAATTTCCACGAAATTTTCATTTTTACTTCTCTAGGTACATTTTATATACCTATATCATTTTACTTTTTTTTTTTTTTAATGGCAAGCGCCTTTTTTAACTACAACACAACAATATACAGACTCAACTAACTAAACTACTACACAAAAAGCACATCGATCACCCCAGACCGATAAAGGTCTAAAGATAATCCAAATGCTCAAACCCACTACCAGTTGGCAGCGTACCCAGCATGCTGGCCGCATTGCCACGTTGAATGGCAATGCTTATGCGTTGGGCCAGATACGCGCCAGCATTTTGGTCACGCGTCGCATCGATCAGGCGCTCAGATAAATTTTTGAAAATGAGATGAGCTCCCGGTCCCCACGGACCCAAAGTTTCGACACCAAACGGCTCAAATATGTAACCTTATCATTTTACTTAACTTGGAACTGATAATGTCAGGTCTTTGTCATCAATACACCGATATCGCGATACTTAGATACTCATTAATGACTGGAAGAGGCCTTCACCCGAGGAGGGGTCCGTATCCAATAGCAAAACCAACCTGTAATGGACAATACCACATTTGAAATGGAAAGTAAGGATATGGAAATAAAGGTTTTTTATTTATTTATTATTACTTAACTAAATTGTAAAGCTTACTGGTGTGACAAAATGGTGTGACGGTTAGTCTTTACCCCTATTGAGCTGTAATAGTTATTCTTTTAATACCATTATCATCATCATCAACTCAGCCATAAGAAGTCCACTGCTGGACATAGCCTCCTCCATGGATAATACCATTATATTACAAGCTGGCAAGGGGAGCATGGCAACACTTGGCTCTAACAAAAATTATCAATTACTTAGCTTAATATTTCGTAAACGTACCCCTAAATAGAAAAATGATTTTAGCACACCCATAATTTTTTTTTTAATTACCTATCTGAAGATACCCTACCTACACCATGAAGTAGAAGAGAGAATCATCCCCCACTTTACATGCAGGGGATGTACCCTAAGTATATATTTTTTTAAGGTTTATTTTACCACTTTGACGGCGTGATTATTATTGTATAACCATAAATTAATTTCAGCTTTCTAATACTAAGATTCCTTGAGCTAATCCGCGGACAAACAGACAGACTGACAGATGGATATGGCGAAACTATAAGGATTTCTTGTTGACTACGAAACTCTAAAAATTAAAAAGGAACAGCCTTTGGCCAATGACCGTCCGAACCAAATATGTTGTTATTGGAGTTGGTCAAAATAACTCTTAAAAAGTATTCCCATTTTTTTAGGACTACTCCATATGTGCAATACAATACAATACAAAAATACTTTATTGACACTATAATAAAAATAATATATAATAAATATATAAAAACAATAAGTATATCATTAAAGCATAAGAAAGGCACAAACGGCGGCCTTATCGCTATTAGCGATCTCTTCCTGATAACCTTATGTACCTTTATCCTAACAAAAAATATCCATCGCAATCAGATAGCTCCATAGAAGATTTTAGCTCCCACTAAAATTTTATGTGCGACCATAAACAAAAGATAAAAATAAAACGTGTATTCCCGCCGAATAGAGTAACCTCTTTATTTGCTAAAACTATCACTAAAACGCGCTCTAAAATTTTATTTAACAAAACCTCACACTACCCATCCCAAAAACAAAGGCACTCCAATAGTTTGATTCTGACACATGTAGCTATACCGAGGATCTGTTTTACATATTGACGTGGGAATGAATGACTGAATAATCAGTTTTCGATTTCCCGGGATCGGCAACTATCGGCCGGCCGGGACGAGGTCCCTCCCAACCTATCCCAGGGAGTGTTTCAACGACATAAATTGCCACAGCCTATTTACATTACGCTGTCGTGAATTAACATACCGAGGGTATTCCCTCGCGCGCAACTTGAATACCCGCATGAAACTCAATTCGCGAAAAAAAGTTGTACCACTCTGTATCTCCATACGTAGGAACTCGTTCATATTCGCTAAATTATGGCTTAATTTTTCTACTGTTGCGAGTGTTTGCGTTTTGTTGTGTTGCTCGCCACTTTATTTTCGTGGAATAGACTCTTCTTCATCGCGAGGACGCACGAAAATGGTGACATTTTTGAGTTTACTTTAACTCTGGTTTTGAAATGGAGAGTATTGTTTTTGCTTGTTGGTGGGATATATACAAGTTTAGTATGTACATACATCGGTTAGATTACCTAGAAATAAAGTAAGTATAATTTATTTAATTAATTGCGTTTTTAAGTCTGTAGTTTGCTTATCGACCGTCTCGCTTACGCATATAAACAGTTTTAAAGATATAAAATAACTGAATGAACTTATAAAAAATAATCGTCCCACAGAATACAGAATCATCAGCATCATCAGCAAAAATATATGTAATTAAATACGTAAGATGTTCAATAAGTTCTCGGTATAAGTAACAAAACATGTCTTTATTTTAGTGTATTTCTTTTTTAGGGTTCCGTACCTCAAAAGAAAAAAAAACGGAACCCTTATAGGATCACTTTGTTGTCCGTCTGTCCGTCTGTCTGTCCGTCTGTCCGAGTGTCAAGACCTTTATCTCGGGAACTCGTGATGGTATCGCCAACGCAAATCCATAGTATCTTGCTGCAGAATCAAAAATAAAATTTCTCAGTTTTCATAAAAAATGTTACAGCCGAATATGTCGTAAAAATGCACATTTCGACACTCACAAGGGAATCAAAACCTATGGGGTACTTCCCGTTGACCTATAACTATGAAATTTGGCAAGAATCATTGTGTTAGAGTACACATATAGGAAAAAATCCGAAAGCTGGACATTTTTAATTTAATCACAAAGAAATAGTGTCTTTACGCAAGGAATGAGGGTCCAAATTTTAAAGTTCTTTAACCGTATCATGTGGGGTATCATATGAAAGAGCTTTATTAGCATAAGTTAAAATAGGTTTTTAAATGTTTTTACGATATATATTTTTCGGTATAAGAAGGAAAATATGAAAAAAAATACGTTGTCCCCTTTTTATCTACTAGTTTGTACGGAACCCTCAGCGGGCGAGTCTGACTCGCACTTGTCCGGTTTTTTTATTATTGTATTAGCCCTCTCTTATCCCAATGAATTTATTAGATTCTCTTCCCGGGCACACTGTATAAGTCGGTTAAGGGACTTGAGGATAATAATTGTTGCTTATGTGGACGATAGGCTGACCTCCTGTGACCGCAGGTCAACATTACAACTTACCCTCCAATACCTCCTAACCCTCTAATACCCTCTCTCTCCCATATAACCCCCTAACCACCATCAAATAAACAGCCTCATGATCTTTGATGCTCTGCTTACTGCCTACCCAGTAAGGGAAAATAGGCGTGTTTTTATGTATGTAGAACAGAACAAATGCACTCATTCTTTACTTGTACTGACCAAATATTTATACAAAAGGTTGAAAAATACGAGCATATATTCAGAAATGCTTGCTTAGTTACACGGAACAGATGGGAACGAATATTTTTTAAATAAAAAATAATGTTTGTTTTAGCCGGATTTTAACGCAAAATTGCCGGAACTAGAATAACACCGAGTGGGAACCGGTTTTTAACCGGACTTTAGAGTTACCGGAAGTTGAGTAATACCGAGTTATTATAGGTACAGCGGAGGCAATAACCTGAGCTCAGGAACAAAGCTTTCATCGACACAATCATTGCGACGCCAGCATGGATGACGCGCTTTGTTCAAAAGCAGAGGATGCATTTTCCAGACCAATTGCACGGTACAGATATCAGCAGCTAATCTGGATTTTTAAAACGTTGGCTTTGTACAATATTAATAAGTTTTTTTGCTGTCAGAGTATTTATCTAAAATTACCGCAGATATATATTTTTTTCTCTACACTCAGAACAGAGCAAGATAAGCATGTGAGAGAGATGTCAAATTCAAGGGTGTGTACACAAGTGGAAAAAAGATAATGATAAACAATGAGATTATATCTATAGAGAGGTTATACTAATTGCATTTGAAGTAAAATCATTTCAAATCTTAGTTCCCAGTAGCTTAGAGGATAAAACACATCCCTAAGGCCTTTTAGTATCTTGGCCTTCTATATCTTGGTGTTGCACTTTCTAAACACACACTAAACACACGCATTGTCGCTGTTCACAAGTCACGACACAAAACGTCTAACAGCGTTATCCGACGTGTCGTCGCGACTAAAAACGAGTCCGCCAATTACCTTACTTGAGGCTTACCACGCAGAGCCGAGGAAAACATATCTACGTATAGTACATCGTGCATCATTGACGATAAAAGCAATAATCGGCCAAGTGCGAGTCAGACTCGCGCACGAAGGGTTCCGTACTATCATCTATAATACTACAAAGTTTAGTTCTGTTTATAAAATATCGAGAAATCAACGAAATTCCAAGTAGTAAATTGCAAACTTATAGGTAGGTTTTCGATACACATCCGGGCAGCATGACGACGCTCCCCCGCTACCCGCGCGGCCGCTGCTTAGCAACCGCCTCGCGCTCGCGCCACCACCACACCGCGGCGCGGCGCTCGCACCGCGTTTAGATGCACGGATTATTTTCATTTTGTGAGTTTTTATGTATTAGATTAGGTATTTATTTTTATAGTTAATATATTTCTAAATATTTACTTACAAATATTCAAGTTTCTACCTGTTAATTAAGATCGAGTAAAAATTGCTTAAAAATTACGTTTATTGTATGGGAGCCCCCCTTTAATATTTACTTTATTGTTATTTAATTATTTATTTTGAAAGGTAATATACAAGTAAATATTCTGTGAAAATTTGAAGCGTCTACCTGTTACCGTTTTTAATATTGAGCAAAAAAATACGAAAAAACACGTTTATTGTATGGGGACCCCCCTTAATATGTTATTTTTTTTAATTTTTAGTATTTGTTGTTATAGCGGCAACGGAAATACATCATTTGTGAAAATTTCAGCTTTCTAGCTATCACGGTTTATGAGATACAGCCTGGAGACAGACAGACAGACAGACAGACAGACAGACAGACAGACAGACAGACAGACAGCGAAGTCTTAGTAATAGGGTCCCGTTTTTACCCTTTGGGTACGGAACCCTAAAAATGAAACCAGAAATTGATTTTTTTTTGTATGTGGAAGGAACATTTGTCATATTATTATACATTATAATTATATATCATCCATTTTATTGCAAAAATACAAGTGTACAAATGTAAATGTTTTTACATATATTTATCACAATTTTTCATTGTTAAATGTTGACACTCAGTAGATTTTCTATTCATTTGATAAGTTTTTGTTTACAATCTTATTTTGGTGAGACATTTTGCCTCTCATTGTATGTATTTTAAATCTAACGACTTTACTACATACACATGTGTCACGTTCTGTTGCGAACATATCTGTGTATGACTGTCTTTACGATTTTGCATGCAATATTGCGTATCAAGAATACCTACACCAGTGTATATCAGTCATGACAACGCTGTCTTCGTGATTTCGAGCAAACATAAGTGCTGTAAATTAAATTATTGTGTTGTCACAGTTGTTTTACGCGTGTATTGAGCAGTGGTGTACAAAGATTTCTTTTAGATGAAACACGAATCTCAAAGAAATGAATCTACCTAATTTTAAAATTGACAAGATTTTAATTCTATGTGGAAAAGGTTACCGAGTGTTCCACTTCTATGCAGTATTAAAACATGGAATGAAATCTGCTAAGATGTTTTTGACGTAATAACGTCTTATAAATCGATGAACGCCGGCTGCACGCACGAAAAAGCATGACTCATTGTCACGATCCACCTGAGCCGAGCGTGCAAGCGAGAGCGCGGAACAAGCGATAGAGAGGCACGATCGGCCTAAGCGTTCGGCTTGTGACGCATTGTTATCACGTAAAATTATCGTCCGTAAACCGACTTTACAGACAACCATTTTTTTAAAGTAAAATTGCGTACTTATAAAATATATGCTTAGATACATTTACGAGTATAATACAGTGACCGGTGCTTATATAACTATGATCACAAAAAAAGTTAAAGAAATATTCTTTCGGGCAGTCTTAATGTACAATTATCAAGGATTTATCTTCTGAAATATACTCGTAAACCGTAAAATTGTTTGAAACAATAGACTAAGTACCTAATAACAATCAGTATTCACTAGAAGCTAAGGTAGACGCGATAAAATGCAATAAAATGCGAGTACCTACTTATATCCACAGTAAGTGGCAAGTTTCTTGTTATAAAGTTTCTTAAATTCACTGAGACGTGAGGACGACGTGTGAGATCTACCAAAACTGTTAACAAGCCTAGAATTTAGTTTTCTAAGGCATTGCTAACCCACGAAGTTAGCCCATAAACGCTGAAATCTGATGCCCTTTTAATAATTATAGCTCTAGGCGTACACTGAAGTACAGGTGTAGAAAACTTACTTACCATTCACTGATTCACCACGAAATCTCAAAATCTACATAAGCTGAAATTCGGCAAGTATGTTCCTTATGGTAAATAGGTCAGCTAAGAATTTTGAGAAAGGACTGAATCAAGGGGTAGAAATGGGGGTAAACGAATGTATGAAAGTTCCTGGGTTTGGATGTTATGGACTTTGGTCTTTAAGTTACATAAACAATATAAATTAATACTTTTAGTGACAGGGAAGAATTAAGGTGGTCAAAAAAATGGTGGTGGTGGTCGAAAGTTTGTATTATATTTCCTTTGAACGAGTTGTGAGCGAGATTTAAGTGCGACAAGTGAAGATAGGTGGAAATAGGACAGGTGCGAAAACAGCACAAACAGGAGCGGAACGAAAGTCGGGTGGGAGCGGGATGGGAATGCGGCGGGAGCGAGGTAGGATTGAGACAGGAGCGAGTGAGTGCGATTGGGAGCAGAATGAATGTGGGACAGGAACGGAACGGAGCGGGGGATGGAGTGAGATGGGAGTACGGCAAAGGATCTAGGTGGGTGCGAGACGTCAGTGATATGGGAGAGAGACGGGAGCGGAATGGGAGTTGGATGGGAGCGAAACAAAAGTGCGGTGGGAGCTAATTTGGAGTAGGAGAGGAGCTAGGTGTGAACGCTATGAGTGCGAGAAGGAAGTGAAGTGAAAGTGGAAGTGAGGTAGTAGAGTAGAGAGTAGATGCTAAGTGTCTGCTCTTACAGAGTGCGTCTCGCTCTAACGAGTAGCTTTTGTCTCTTTTGACGCAAAGCAAAGCAAGCACTGAAATCTTCGGCCAATACTGGAGGTCGCTTGTATTTTTAGCCTTGCATTTA
This sequence comes from Lycia hirtaria, assembly GCA_947563715.1. NCBI lineage: Eukaryota > Metazoa > Arthropoda > Insecta > Lepidoptera > Geometridae > Lycia > Lycia hirtaria. The sequence continues at coordinate 31,209,816 of OX387378.1, forward strand.
TGGAGTATGCCTTTATAATAAAATTAATAATTTTGATAGTATTATTTTTTTCATCTTATAGATTAGTAGGTGCATATTCCACATAATTTTCTACGCTATCCTATACCTATAATATGAGTTATCATCTCAGCCATAAGAAGTCCACTGCTGGACATAGGCCTCCCCCATTGATTTCCAAAAAGGCCGATTGGAAGCGGCTTGCATCCAGCGACTTCCCGCCACTTGTATGAGTCATCTGTCCATCTCGTGGCTGGAGACTACTTATAATAATATGAGTACTTTTTTATAATAAATACTTTAAAACACATATTATGTATATTGTATATTTTAAAGTATTTGCTTTAAATATTAAATTGAAAAGGTCAAAAACATGTACTACACGACAAAAAAATCTAAATGACTCTTTTACTTCAAAGTTATCTATGTAGACACAAAGTGCCTACTCATGCGAGTCGTTTGTATAACAAAAGGGCGGGGGATGAAATCACACGCAAATTGTGGTGGCTTCAATGTTTCACATTTGTTTCATAAGATTGAAGGGAAAATCTGATGTATTTGACCAACACATTTTATCAACGACTTGACCCAAAGTTTAGAAGATGCATCAACCGCAACTGTTTTTCTGAATTTTCTGAATTGGATCAAAGCCAACAACAGTAAAGACAACTTGGGATGAGTAAAACGCCGGAACAACAGGGTAAACGACAACACTTCGGTACGAACATTCAGAACGTTTCAGAAATATGCAGAAGCCAACAGCGCAAAGAAAATAAATATCACCAATAAAATGTTTAGGTAGCATCATCATGACAGGCGCCCAAATAGCAAGAGGAAAACTTTTGTTGTATCCCATTTGAAACGTTGCCGCAAAAGGGTGTAACTGCGAATTTCGCTGTGTCCCGTTTTAATAAATCTCTATTTACAAATCCGCGCTCGCCGAGTGGAAAGGCTTAAGCAAAGACATTTTTCTTCATTCGCAAGTGTGTGCTAACAAACTCCTTGTCGCCGCGACGCCCGGGACGCGCTACCCTTCTCAATCTCGCCGGTTTCGGCTACAATCATAACGCTACCAAATCTCATTGTTGTCGCTGAAGTTTTATTTTAATCTGGGCTTATTTAATCACCTCATTAATTAGAACGGCTGGGAGATAACAACTTGCCAACTTTCGTTGAACAAAGCCGACCTAGACTTACTAAATAAGAATGAGCGCTGTTCGCGTGGTACATAAATACATACAGGTACAGTGTACCCATTTTGATCTTTATGAACCTATGGCTAGTATAGCTTTGATTCAATGTGCAGTAGGTTACATTTTTATGTCTACATGTTTTGACAACGCCTCAGTTGATGTGATGATGCTGTAAAGCATGAGAAGTACTTATCCAGTTTAGGGTGATATGTTTCAGGATTTTGTATGAAAAATAAGTTGGAATGTATCTACATACATAATTATTTATTAAATTCTGATTCATAGGCGACTTGACCGATTTTTACATGCAAAGACCATTGCTCGTCTCGCTCGCCTATACAGTTTTTTTTTTTAAATATAAAATGACTGAATAAATTTGGAATGATTGCAACTATACCATTGAAAAAATCTTTTGTCTTAGTAAAAGTGCGAGGCTCAATCCAGTCATCGGCTTATAGATATCAGAAACTACAGTAAAGAGCTTTGAAATAATAGAATGTAACAAGCTCACTAAACCTCATCGCCTTAACGTAAGAACTGTGAAATTGGAGTTTCAGCTTAGACACCTATAAGTACATATTCAGAGTAAACAGCAACGAATACCTTATTTTTATTTCACAGCAAAAAACGTACCTAGCTTACCTACATACATGAAAGCGTGTAACTTGAGAGCTGTGGAAAAAATTAACTACAAATGTAAGGAATATTTTTTAAAGGTTTTCGTGCTTTTTTTTTATACAAAATAAATCTACGATTGACCACCAACTCGCCTGATGTTGATTGTTAGATACTCCGTGAAATTAAACAACTTTTAATAGATTTATCGCGTATATTACATAATTGTATGACCTGACGTTTCAAACACTGCAGCGTCCGTGGTCACAGGTGAAACTAGATGTTATTATGTAAAAGCGACAAATCCGTTAAAAGTTGATTAATTTCAATGAACACGTCTTTTAGACTTTAGTAAATCTACTTTTTAAGTTTTTACAGGTAACTTTAACTAAGGTGTTTTAGCGTTCCGCACCTAATAGGTCAAAACGTAGCCTTATTGTACCTTTTCATTCATCCGTCTGTCTGTCTATGTGTTCATATGTGTGCGTCTACCACAAAGTTCTAGCGACTAAACCGTTAAGGCTACTGTCTTCATATTTGCTCTATTTATGCATTTTACCGACATGTACTGGCCAGTAATTTAAATAGCCAAATATACATATAAATATATATTTGTGCGGAATTCCGGTTGTCAGTTTTATAGCTCATTAAATAACTTTTTTTATTATTTTCAAAAGTAATGGATAACAAAGCCTAAATCTCATCATTATTGAGCACTCCAAAATTTTGTTGCCAATGTTTTTTTTAGTTGCGCTTGCGCACTACTGTTTGGCGATGAATAATGTCAAAAATTTGCGGTGCTTCTCCAGCAGGCTGCAAAAGAGCCCCACCACTACATTATAAACGTTACCTCTCAGGGTAAGTAAGTATAACAAAGAGCGCGTTTCTAGAACCATCTCGATTTTATATTCAAGAAGTACTCGACTACTCGTATTCAAGAGTGAAGCCACTCACACACGTTGTCCGCCGGGGTCATCCATAAATTTCAATGTACTATTCTGACTAGCGTACTTTAAGTGAAATATTCCCTCCATTCGGGGATCCTTACACCCAGAGCCTTGATGAATTCCAATACTTTAGGTGGTCTTTCTTGAAGTGCCTATTTTTTGTTTTTGAGTAATTATTTATTATCTGTCTGAAGTATGGATGTATCGATCACCTAAAATGTTTTTAATGACTTCAAAATGGCGGAGGTTCTCAATTTGGTTGTATTTTTTATGTTGGTTAACTCATAACTACATCATTTATAAACCGATTTGAAAAATAAACTTCGTATAAAACAATTATTTCATTTTCAAGGATTTAAAAGGACTTTTACTATCACAATGGGCTCATTGAAATTTTATCAAAATCTGTAAGATTTATAGTAGTTTGGTTTTTAAAACAAGTATAAACGAATTTAGTTTTTTTAACTATTTATTGGCAACGGGTGAGTCTATATCTTATTACTATTCAGCTGTATAAGAGCACACATACGTTCAATAGAGGTCAAAAATAGATCAATAAATAGTGGATTAAAGTAGTGAATAGAAAAAAACTTGTGCCCTAAATTACAATATTATCTACAATAATTTATGTATTTCCAATTACAGTTTACTACGTAAATAGCCCGACGTCGAGGCATCTACGAAAGCATTTAACTTATTCATGAGATAATTTTGAGTGCCCTTTTAGTTTCCTCTACGGAGCTGGTGAACTTGTCGTGATTGCCCCACACAGATTAGTTTACACCTACAAGACTACAAGATAATTATTATCTGCTGTAATATTTTTGGTAAGGGCTAAAGAAACACGTTTAATGCGCTATTGTCCATACGATAAGAGAAATCCGCTTTTCTCTACATTAAATAAATAAATATTTGTGGACATTTCACACAACACCATCTAGCCCAAACTAAGCAAAGCTTGTACTATGGAACTATATGGCTGATAGAATACATACATACTTTTTTTCTGTAAATATATACATATGATACATAGAAACACCCAGACACAGAACAAACATCCGTGCTCATCACACAAATGTTTGCCCTGGGTGGGGATTGAACCCACGACCTACAGCACAGCAGGTAGCCATACTACCAACTGAGCCACAAGGCCAGTCAATCATTATCCAATTTCAATGATTATTTTTTATCTTATTAGATTTAGAAAAGTAAAGAAGGCAAAATCGGAGAAGAAATTAATTCGTGTTCGTAGAGGTGTAGGAGGAAAAACGGGGTAGACTTCCTGTAGCCTAAACGATTTGACGGACGAGTTTTGTAAACATATTTTTTACCGACCTCAAATAGAAGGAGGTTTACAATTCGGCTGGATTTTTTTAATGTTTGTAACCACATAATTTCGTCATTTATAAACCGATTTGAAAAATATTTTTTTTTTATAAGGAGCCTTCAGTAGTTTGTTTTTTAAAACAAAATTGCGCATTTTGAAGTCGATTTTTCAGTTTCTTGAAATATAATTATTTGTTTATATTAAAAACACTAATTTCCGAAAATATTTAATAATTAATATAGTTTAAAAAACTAAATCCAATTCAAAAATAAATTACGAATTTATTAGGTAATAACCATAAAAAATACAACCAAATTAAGAACCTCCTCATTTTTTGCAGTCGGTTAAAAATAATAATATTCATGAGGAATTATCGTACCATCATCATCCGCAACCGCAGCCTTTTCTATCCCACAGCTGGGTATAAGCCTCTCTCTTGACTGGCCATCTTCCACGATCCTTATAATTTTCGTATCATTGATATAGAATCTCTCAAAATCGAAATATCGATTGTAACCGGGAATCGGGATATCGGGCCATCAGTCAGACAGAAAAAGAAATTGAAAACGTGAAACTGATTATTTTAAGTTGTTGAAAAAAGATAGGCTTTTCTTTTTAACCCAGATTTATAAACTAACTAGCTGCGCCCAGCGGTTTCACCCGCTATCACACAATATTGCTTGTCTATGCGTAAAGTCTATTCCAAATTTCAAATCGGTTCAGATAATTTAGCAGGAAGGAGTAACAGACTCACACACGAACTTTTAGCATTTTATAATAATAATTATTATTAAATTATATAAAATATTGGTGGACATTTCATGCAACACCATCAAGCCCAAACTAAGCAAAGTTTTACTATGGAAACTAGATGGTATATAGAGTACATTATACATTGTTTTTTTTTTAAATATATACTACACAGAAACACCTGGACACAGAACAAACAACCATGCTCATCACACAAATGTTTGCCCTGGGTGGGGATCGAACCCTAGACCTACAGCTCATGAGGCAGTCGTACTACCATTTTGAGATTTCATAATTCCAAGATGTGACTTGATACGTCTCCACAAAGCCCAAAAACGTCAGAAATACAATAAATAAGAAACACCAATAAATATCCAGGGCTGTCATGTCGGCTCCCGCCGGATCGAGGTCCTTCGCCGATGAGACGAGGGCTCCGGATCTGAGCCATAAGCCCCTGTCACCGAAGCTACATGTGGTCGATACCGTCAGGACACCATCCACCTACTTACCTATGCGGAAAGGGTTTGGGGATTTTTTCAAATAAGATATAAAATCGGGCTATGAACGTACTTAGACTTGCGCAACGCGCGTTTAGTAAATATTTTTTTAAATAGTCGGCAAACAAGCGATTTAATTTAGGTGTTGCAACTATTTTCCTTGTGCATGGTATGTTTTTTTAGATATAGAATTATGATATTAAACAAAATAAAAACAAATTATTATGATTACTGTTATCATGAGGGTGACGACTACATATTTATGTCTTCTCTACATCTATTCTAATATCTTTATACGAGCAATTCTTGTATATATATATAATCTGAATCTCGGAAACGGCTCCAACGATTTTGATGAAATTTGGTTTGTAGGTAGATTAGGGGACGATAAATCGATCTTGCTAGGTATAATTTTTAGTGAACCCGGGTTTGTTCGTATTTTCAGTCATAAAAAATCTGAGTGGACCTCGGTCGCCCAGGTAGGTACTTATTTATTACCCGAGTGTGCGTTGTTTTTCAGTGCATGTATGTATGTATATTTCTATATTACCTCCTAGACTCTAATTTGATGTGCGAGGTGTCTTGAGTGTCTTATAGTTTTTTTATTGTAAAAATGTGTTTTTCATAATCACTAACTTTTTCGTAACTAATAAGTGGTTTTACAAAAACTATAATAAAGAATGTTGATTTCAATAAATTATACAGTAGTTTTGCGCATACTTTCTCACAAAAAAGTACACTCAATAGCATTTCAAGCGTAAGTTACAGTACGAAAATCGTTCTTATGCAGCGGGTTATTTGGTTTTCCTATTCATCATCATCATCATCATCTCAGCCATAAGAAGTCCACTGCTGGACATAGGCCTCCCCTATGGATTTCCAAAAAGACCGATTGGAAGCGGCTTGCATCCAGCGTCTTCCTGCCACTTGTATGAGGTCATCTGCCCATCTCGTGGCTGGTCTTCCTACGCTGCGCTTGCCGGTGCGTGGTCTCCACTCGAGAACCTTTCGGCCCCATCGGCCATCAGTTCTACGTGCTATGTGGCCTGCCCACTGCCACTTCAACTTGCTAATCCTCTGTGCTATATCGGTGACTTTCGTACGTCTACGTATCTCTTTATTTCGTATTCGATCTCGTAGAGTGACTCCGAGCATAGCCCTCTCCATAGCTCGTTGCGTGACCTTGAGCTTCCTTATAAGGCCCATAGTTAGGGACCACGTCTCAGTGCCGTAAGTCATCACTGGTAACACACACTGGTCGTAAACTTTCGACTCGAGGGACTGTGGTATATTGGACGAGAAGACGCTTTTAAGTTTCCCGAACGCTGCCCAGCCGAGTTGGATACGACGATTGACCTCTCTCGCAAAGTTGGACCTGCCTAATCGGACCGTTTGTCCTAGGTAGACATATTCGTCAACAACTTCAAGAGTGGAGTTACCCACAGATATTGGGGTGGGCACTACATGGGCGTTCGACATAACCTTCGTTTTGTCCATGTTCATTTTGAGGCCCACCCGTTGGGAAACTCTATCGAGGTCTTCGAGCATCGTACTGAGGTCCTCCATCGACTCTGCCATGACTACTATATCGTCGGCAAACCGAAGGTGAGTGATGTACTCGCCGTTAATATTGATGCCGAGCCCTTTCCATTCCAGAAGCTTATAGGCATCTTCCAAACCGGCGGTAAACAGTTTCGGAGAGACAACGTCTCCTTGCCTCACGCCTCTCTTTAATGGAATTGCCTCTGAATTCTGGTCTTGTACTCGGACCGACATGGTGGCGTTGTTGTACAAACACTTCAGCACTTCGACATACCGATAGTCAATACGGCATCGTTGGAGGGCCTCAAGCACCGCCCAGGTCTCGATCGAATCAAAGGCTTTCTCATAGTCCACAAACGCTAAGCAAAGGGGCAAGTTATACTCTTCGGTCTTCTGTATCACTTGCCGCAGCGTGTGGATGTGGTCTATGGTACTATAGCCTTTTCGGAAACCGGCTTGTTCGGGAGGCTGGAAGTCATCAAACCTGCGTTCAAGACGATTCGTAATGACCCTCGAAAACAGCTTATAAACATGGCTCAGAAGCGAGATGGGTCTGTAGTTCTTCAGCAAAGTGTTGTCCCCTTTTTTGAAGAATAGCGCCACCACGCTTCTGTTCCATGCTTCTGGCGTTGTACCTTCGAGCACGACGGAATTGAAGAGTCTCTGAAGGACTTTAAGTACCGGTGTTCCACCCGCTTTCAGTAGCTCTGATGTGATTCCATCGTCGCCCGGTGCCTTGTTGTTCTTGAGCTGTTTCAAGGCCATCCTAATCTCGTACAGGCTGATGTCCGGGATATCTTCGGTATAATGTCGAGTCAGTTTGGCTCTTGGATCTTTACCCAAACTGCTAACAGGTTTTGCGACCGATGTGTATAACTGTCCATAGAACCTCTCGATCTCCCTCAAGACTTCTGCTTTGGTCGACGCTAGACTGCCATCTTCTGTCTTCAGCTTCGTCAACTGGCTCTGCCCAATAGACATGTCTTTTGCGAACACTTTGGAGCCTTTATTCCGCTCTATCGTCTCTTTAATACGATTAGTGTTAAAGGTACGGATGTCGTGTCGCATAGACTTTGATATGAGTCTATTGAGCCGCCTATATGACTCGACGTCACAGGATGACTGCAGTTGCAATGATCGGCGTTCAGCCATGAGGTCGAGGGTATGGCTCGAGAGCTTTTGCGGTCTATTTGTACGGGGGGGTTTATAAAACTTCGCGCCCACCGTACGGACAGTTTCCACAAACCTGTTATTGATCTCATCCACCGATGCGCAGCTCTCCAGGCACTCGAAGCGATTTGATAGTTCGAGCTGAAAGCTCACGGGGTCTTGGATATGGGCGCGAGTGGGTCGGAGTGTAGACTTCATCATACGGGACCTCTCAAGTTTAACATTAATATTCAACGTGCCTCGTACCATTCGGTGATCACTTCCGGTTTTAACCATGTTGATCACAGAGACATCATTGAATATTTGTTTCTTGGTGGTCAGGATGAAGTCTATCTCATTTCTCGTAGAACCGTCGGGGCTCAACCAGGTCCATTTCCTATGAGGTGGCTTCTGGAAGAAAGAGTTCATCATAAAGAGTCCCTCTTTCTCCAGAAAGTCGGCCAACCTCTGTCCCCTGGGGTTCCGTTGTCCATATCCAAACTGTCCCACTCTCAGCTCACCATCGCTTCTCTTGCCTAGCTTCGCATTAAAGTCCCCCATAACAACATTGAAATAGGTCTCAGAGGTGTGTATGGCCCTACTAATGTCCTCATACATCACCTCCACCTCATCATCAGAGTATGCCGAGGTCGGTGCGTATACCTGGATGACCTTCAACGAATATCTCTTCGATACTCTGAGTATCAGGTACGCAACCCTGCTCGACACACTGTCGATGGCAAGAATGTTGTTAGCAAGAGACTTGTGGACGAGAAACCCGACACCACCCTGGGACTGTTGGTCACCCTCCCGGTAGTAGAGTAGGTTACCAGATTTCAGGGTTATCGTGTCCTCACCCTCTCGTCGGACTTCTGATAACCCTAGGATATCCCAATTTAACCTACTCATTTCTTCTTCCAGCTCAGCTAGCTTCTCGTCTGTCCTCATCGTGCGAATGTTGTGCGTTACCAGGGCCAGTCGTCGTTTATGCAGGGGGTGGTAGCCGGATCTCTGCCGGAGATTCTTAGCACCCCTTGCTCCGCCGTAACCGGGGCCGCTACCATAGCCCGGAATAGCGGAGCTGCCGGGGACTGGGGGCCTGGTATTTTTGTTGCTCGTCATTTGGGGGTTTTTTGCCAATACTCGCCACGCTTGGCATGCGGGTTGGCGAGCGCAGTAGATGGCGTTTTACGCAGAATGTGCTGCTGCCCACTTCTGGTGATATTTCCCTTAGCCGGTTCTTACGGCACCCACGGGAAGAGAGGGGGAGGTACTATTCTAGGCCGGTACCACACGGCACATTTCCTATTAATAGATACTAAGGGCCTTACCGAAAAACGTTACTTAACTTTAACCAACGTCTTAAATTCTCTATCTTCTTTCCGCATATGTCATTACGTGTTAGCGAGAAGTTGAAAAAATATGTTAAGCATTGCTTAAAGTTAAGTAACGTTTTTCGGTAAGGCCGTAATTATTTATGTAAGGCCGTAATTGTTTATTACAATACTTTTGATTTCTCTTTTAACAATGCACTGAATTACATCAGTCAAAAATATTGTGAACTTGACTGGTTATTCATATATTATTTTTAAAATTAAATAATAGTTAATGTTGTATTTCCAACAGCCTAGTGGTGAAACCGTCTGACTTGCGATCCGCAGGTCCTAGGTTCGAATCCCACGGCACGCACCTCTGTCTATTCGAAGTTATGTGCGTATTATTGATTGCCGCCACCTTCAAACGCTGAAGAAAAACATCGTGAGGAAACCTACATGTCTGAGAGTTCTTGTTGTTGAAGATGTGTGAAGTCTGCCAACCCGCACTTGGCCAGCGTGGCAGACTATGACCTAACCCTTCTCACAATGAGAAGATGGCCCGTTTCCAGCAGTGGGACAGTTTGTACAAACAGGGCTGATAAAAAAAAATGTTAATAAACAAAATTAATAGTAAAAATAGAATCTTTATTCTTAAGGCCAGTGAAATGAAGCACCTAATCAAGGCGTGTAATAAAATTTTATATTTGAGGACGATAAAGGCGAGCCTTACGAAGGTTCCTAGTAACGAGTGGGTATGGAGGAATACAGTGGAACTCGTAAAAAGTTTCCTTGTTATTGACTTAATTAATAAACTTTGTAATATTATTTTTATTAGACGCGTACTGAAGGGATTTCTCGTTAACTAATTACAAGGTATTACTATGGAAATTAACGTGGTTTTCACACATTTTTAAATAAAAACTACGGGTCACTCACGTCTGTTTTGAGCCAAAATATCCGACTATAGTTTCAACCGCATTCGGCGGTCTTTTTCAAAGGAGCAGCACACACGTCACTCTCGGTCGGTGACACGCCTAGCACTGCGACGGCCGCTCGTGCCGCACGTGATGTCATCGGTTGCAAAAGGGTTAGCCCGCCCGGGAAGCTGGTCGTCTTGCGTCGGTTCAGCTGTGTCCTCTTCACTAGAACTCAAAACAGACGTGAGTGACCCGTAGTTTTTATTTAAAAATGTAATTACAAGGTAATACGGTAATTTGTTGCCAACGTGTTTCTTTCATGGATATGCATGGTCATAGTTATTCTACTAGCATTCATGTATAATATTTATGTGAACAAAAAGAGACAATGATTTTTTTACATAGGTATCATGCAATCGCAAAAATATCCACAAATGTCTAGCGGATGACTAATTGAAACTTAACAAAACCATCCTTTAAGAGTCCATTGTCCGTCTCTCTTGCGCATAGTACATTTTTGAAGATATAAAATGACTGCATGAACTTATAAAAAAATCTTCGTTTGTAAAACTAGAAAACAACAACACAAATATTTGTCAAAAATTTCCATTTGGTCCAGGTTAATTTTCATACATAGCAAAATCATTTTTAGAAATTATTAACGCAATAATAATTTTATGCATGAAAATTTATTTGGATCAAATTGAAATTTTTGTCGAATATTTGTGATGTTGTTTTCTAGTTTTACAAACGACGATTTTTTTTATAAGTTCATTCAGTCATTTTACATCTTCAAAGATGTGGGTATGCGCAAGCGAGACGGACGATGGTCGGACAACGGGCTCTTAACATGGCTATCTATTTATCTATTCGTCACACCGGCAAGTGTCCAGCCCTTAGAAATCGTCATTGCATTCATTTTTATTCCAACTGTACCAACCAGTATTTTTGTATTTTTACAGAGTTTAATAAATATAATTGCTTATCCTTATCACATGGGTCGTATAAAAAAGGTAATAAAATTAAAAAGTCTAATGAAACTAAAAACAATAAGCAATTTAACTATTTAATCATTGTTTTTCAATTCTTAGCCGTCCCGTGTACAAACTTGCCTCTCCAATAGGATTACAATATTTGGTATAGACTAATTATATTAATTAATAACCGATTTCAAAAAGGAAGAGGTTCTCAATTCGGTTGTTATTTTATATTGGGTACCGCATAACGCAGTCATATAAATAAGAATCAATTTGAAAAATTCTTTTTATTTGGAATGACATACCTACATTATAATTTGTTTCAAATTGACCCATAGAAATTTTATCAAAATCGGGTTTCATGAAGTCGATTGTTTTAGTTTTTTAAACTATAATAAATAATCATAGAGACAAACAAACTACCATTTTAATATTATAAATAGCCAATAAATATCTAAATTTATAGACAGTTCAAAAATTCCACTCCCGACGGGACTTGACTTGATATTTTAACTGATGTTATAGAAGCGAATATAACTCTTTTTTCTGTCTGTTTGTTACCTTTGCACTATTAAACAGTTGTACCGATTCTTATAAAATCTAGTACAGAAATTTCTGAGAACCTAGAAAGGACGTTAAGGTCATAATTCGTCCCTCGCATGACTAACTGTCCTATCTCATTTTTCAAATAATAAATACAGGTATTTAGAATGCAAATACATTAAAAATATTAATCTGAAATTAAAATTACTTACATTTTAATTATCTCTATGAAATCTAATATCCTAAGGTATGCAAAACATCCGATTTTTAATATTTTTGACAAATACAATCTAATCTTAGAACCGAAAAACGTTTTTCCTGAACAGATGACTGAAATGAAATAGAACAGTTAGTCATGCGAGCGACGATATCATTAGCACCATTTTACATCACTGTGTGAGTGAAACTACAGGGTACAGCTAGTATATATAGTCCTTTGCAAGCCTATGTTCCCTGTACCATCAACCTTAGTCAAACATGAACTAGTTCTGTACCTATACAAGCAAACCCCAATAAATTAGATACAATATTAGGTATATTATTTTCAGTTAAAACGAAGTTCAACAAATCTATTAAAATTTCGTCACAAAGTTGTAGCAAAATGAAATTTCTCCGCTTAAATTGTCAAAAGGTTTGAAATCTCAAGCTCTTTTTCCAGTACGTCTACCCAAGTAGAGATAATCAAGGTAAAGGCAAGATTCACAAAAAACTAATTCCGCTCCTTCAGGCGACAGCTCCAATCCTCCAAGTTAAAGACAAAGCCGTTTTCAAGAATCTGAGGGATTAGCCAAATTTGTGTTATGATCTGAATAAACGAGACTCTGAATCGAATGCTCATTGTGCTCGACTCGTTACCGACTGGGGTGGTACTAACTGTCAGCAACTAACTAGTGCTTTGGCAACTACTAGTATATTAAAAATAAGATATATTGTGACAACATAAAAGAAAACTAAGTAGTATAGTATATTTAAATGAATGTACTGGTGTTTTGAAATACATTTGACACAATTTCATAATGATATTATAAAAGCTAGTTTTGTTACCTTTACACGCTCAAACGGCTGGACCGATCATTATAAAAAATAGTATAGAGATAGCTTTGGACCTGGAGACGGACATAAGCTACTTATCATCATCATAATCATCACCGTTTTTCATAACTACGCGAGTGAAACCGCGGAACGCAGCTAGTCAATAAATCGGGGATTATTGTTGATTATTATTTTTAGCTATTTTCCTATCATAATTTCAAAGAATCCCCCAGTTGCAAAAATTGTGATGTGCTCCATACAAACGGATTTATTTTTACTAGACTATAACTAAGTACTACCGAATTATTAGTTATCTTTTAGTACTACGTTACGTTTTCTAAGGTTTTTGCGTTCACTCGCGTTACTCATTGAAATTTAACAATTTTTTATGGATTTATCGCGTATATTTTACATAATTTTGTATCCTGACGTCAAAAAAAAACGCGAATGTTTTGTTATTTTGCAAACTTAGTAAAAAAACAAACATATTTTCGAACGACTTAAAAAAAGAGAAGGTTCTCAATACGGTTGTTTTTGTTTTTAATATTTGTTACCACATAACTACATAATTTACAAACCGGTTTGAAAATTTACTTTTTTTATTTAAAAGAATTTACTTTCAGATTAGTTCTATTGAACTTTCATCAAAACCAGTTTAGTTGTTTGGTTTTTTAAACAACATAACTGGATAAAATAAACGAGTAAACTAAATTGCGTGTTTTATAGATAACTTGGTCGACTCGTTCAGTGTTTGACCACAGCGCATCTCATGTTATGCGACGATGCGATTAGATTTTTGAAAGTCTTTTCCTTCCCATCCGACCTTTTCTTCTTTTTCTTCTTCAAAAACCTCAAGCTGAAGTGATTTTAACTTGCGCCCTCCGACATGGAAACCCATCGCTCAAACGCACGAAGAATTTGAATTTGAGAATTATTTTATCATAGGAAAAGTAAGTGAAAATAACTGTTGGTTTTCTATGGCATACATTTAGCGCCTGACATGCTCTATAGGAAAATATTTTGTGAATAATTTTCTTCTGACATGCCTTATGGCTCAGTAGTGATACTCTGCCTATGGCACAGTAGTGATATTCTGCCTCTGAGCTGAGTAGTTTGTGGGTTCAATCCCCACCCAGGGCAAACATTTCTGCTAATCATGGATGTTCGTTCTGTGTTTAGGTGTTTATATGTATCATATGTATGTAGTTACAAAAAAATATATATGTATTCTAGTTTTTTAAACTATAATTACTTATATATCATAATTCAACTACAAATAGAAAAAGTTAATATTCGTTATATTATGAAGGAAGAAACCTCCGACGTGAATAAAGCAAAAACAAATTTTCATGAAATATAGGTAAAAATAATCTAGAACAATTCCTTTTTCAAACAAAAAGTGAAGTGGAGAGCACAATGAGATACACAGATATACACCTATTTTTGTGTCGAAGGTTAAAAACACTTGAACATCGAAACACAAGCTTTACCGGAACAATGTATCTTCCTCTTAATTATGTTGCTAAAGAAATGTTCCACGAAGATTTGGATCTTATAAGACGTTGGTTAAAAGTTGGTAGCACCCAACAGCATCTAACTTGGAACAATATAAGAAACGGTTCCAACTTAATTAGGTCACGAACAAGCCAGTGTCGAACATGGAACCCCATTTATTGGACCACTTCTTCTTTTACATTATCACAACTCGAACGGACGACTCGCTTTCAAAATAATTACTTGTCATTTTGTTCACGAACGAAATGTTGATTTAATTTTTATGCTAATTACGCGAACTTCACCTCGGGCGGCAAAATTGCAAGACTTTGTAAAACGAAAGATAAAGTTGAGAATATTTAACATTTTTCATCGTAACCGACTGTTAGGACACTTTTCCTCGGCGCGCCAGTCGGGATCTTTCACAATCGTTTGCAAACGATAGCAAACTCATCTAGCAGTTTTATTTCCAGCTCCCGCTCTTTCTTTTATTGCTAAATGGAATTTATGAGATTTACGTAAAATATACAGATTTGTAACGATAGAACTCACTTGCTGTGTCTACTTATTAACATCTAGCGTTAGCAGTTGTAGAATAGCAGTTAATTCACAAATATTAACTGCTATTCTACAACATTACTGTGATATATTGAATTTATTTCAGTGATATTTCTCGACGTAAGAAATTAAATATCTCTAAATGATGAGTGCAGTGTATTACCATAAATTTTTTCAACTGTTAAAGTTGAAGATGTAATCGGGATCCTAAAAATCCAGCGTGAAGCTTAACACCAGACGAGCGTGTTGCTCATCTTATCACACAATCATAAAGAAAGAGAGGTGGATGGTGGAAAAGTAAAAGTAATTTTATCTCTTTGTTAAAAATAAAATTATGTAATTTGGTAGAGAGCTAATTGATTACCTGGAGACGGAGTTATTTCAACAACAGCACCGTTTTTCATCATTACGTGGGTGAAACCGTGGGACACAGCTAGTATTTTATAATAAGTACATAGCGCAAAGTTATTACATGAGTTAAATCACGTTAGCGTAGTTACGACATAGATTATGTATGAATATGGAATCCCAAACTACACCATAACGTCGCTTCTGCTACGCCGCTGCGGCGTAGCACGTTGTAGCAGTATTTTCCATCAAAATAATTTCCAGCTAGTTTCATAATTTTACGAGAAAAATTTACATATTTTCATCGTTTCAATATTTCCAACATTTTCCCCAAAATAATTATAATTAATGAAATGTAATGAAAATTGATCTCTTTCCTAAGGAACCAATTAAAACGAGACTTATTAAAATTGTAATATAATATCACGAAAAATACGAATACTAGCGGACAACGACAAATTAATTAAAACAAAAACTTCCATGGGCTATCAAAACACTGACGAAATTAAATGTGAAATAAATTTCTAGAATTTTTTCTATATTTGAACAGTTTAATGAAATACATTTACCTAGTTAATCAAACAAGTCAAAAACTTAAAGTGGAAAGCCGTTTAAAAATAATTTAGTACATTTCAACAAGCTCTCACAATGGACAATAGGGCTGAGTGGAAGCGGTGAGAATGACTTAATTTTATTTCAAAAGACATTAAAACTTGCTGTCAAGAGTGAAAAATAATCTCTGCAGTAGAATTATTGCTTACAAGATGAGCCGAGGCAGATAAGAACGGCGGCGGATTACTGCCCAGGGGTGCTTCAACCAGAGATTTATATTGTGATCGCCTTTGATACTAACTCTTGCAGCTAATAAATAAATTAGTACTCGAACTGCGTCTCTAAGTTCTGCTATAAACAAACAATTGAGAGATAGCTACACAGTACGTTGTTTACTCTCATATTGATACTTCAAACGTAGTCTGTTTTATTAAATTTATGATTTTGATACTTGACAGATTGATTTTATTTATTAACTCATAGAGTGGTAATTCGTCTTTCTGCTAGTCCTATAATAAAATGAGGAGGGTGGAATTATATCGTGAAACTCCTTCGCGCACACTCCCCGAAATTAATTCTATAGAATATGGACAAACATGCTATTTTACGGCGGTGCTCGATACTAAGTAGCTTCTTGGCTTGAATTAACATCACAGCTCGCCGGTCCACTGATTCTGAAGCTTCCAGCTTGTACTTGGCTGATCCATCAAAAAGGTGGCAAAAGTACTCCATACACTCGATTACTCATATCACTCGATCGGACCTATGCCTGATACAAGTGTAGCAGCTGTTCCGATGACAAGTATCGCTTAACCTTATTGATGATGCCAAGTTTTTTACTAGCCAGTTTAGCCTTAGATTCAAGGCAGTCCTTAAATTATCTCATAACTAAATAAACAATTGTGTCTCTCACTTTTCTAATATCCCCACTCAGTGTTATTATATATTTAAAAATGCTGTGATGCGGTAGAGAGATAGCTCCACGCTTTTTTTTTTTTTTTTTGATAATTTTATTTATGAACTATGGACTAATATCTAAAATAAATGAATTTGAATTTGAGCCCAACCTTAAGCTTAACCTCCGCTCCGTAACAACTCAAAAGTATTCAAAACGCTGGTTTCGATACCCAAACTAAGAAATAAGCACATCGTTCACAACTTCTGTGTCTTGTTTTAATAAATATATTACAAAGAATTCAGCTGTGGCAGTAGATACGCCCACTAGAGATACCTACTTATGTATTTAATTTTGTCGATGAAATGTTTTTTTGTTGATTTAGGCTCGAACACAAATTATCCTTAATGACTCATTTTTTTTCGCAACCTTGTTTCACTTATTTTCTTAACGATTAACATTTCCTGAGGGCAGGATTCATAACTTATTAAAACCGATTAAGATTATGTACATAGTACTATTTATAGGTAAGTTGTATATGGTTTATAACAATAAACGATGGGCATAGGTAGTTTAAAACTAATTGCACTCATCAACAATTAATGAACAACTTATTTTGGTGATGCTCTTTTATTACTTATTTCAATATAGATCCGTTGATACTACTCAATCTATTTAATATTTATAAAAAAAAAAAAAATTAATCTAGTGGAAATATCGGTGAATACAGAAGTACATATAAACATAAGAAAGTTTTATTCATTAATTCATACAAAATTGTTTTTTTTTTTTAATTAGTTAAATATATGTAGTTATCGTCATTGGTGTTTGTACTTAAAATATTTTGCAACACAAGTCTCGTACTCGGCCTAACTGACTATACTGACTATCTTAACTGCGTGAAACGAAGCACGATGTAGCGAGAAAAACACGTCTAACACAAGATCTTGTGTGATCTCGAAGAGAGTTTACATCCGGTATACTCATTGACTATGAAAACGTAGTCACTAATTATGAACCTTATGAAGTAGCTCAAAGACACTCAATGAGCTACGGAAAAAGTTTTGGAGTCTCTGTAGGAAACCAAATCAGAAATGAAGAAATACGAAACTCACCGACATAACACAGCGGATTAGCAAGTTAAAGTAGCAGTGAGCAGGGTATATAACTCGTAGAACAAGAACTTGTTGGCCGACAGGACCGACAAGTTCATGAGTAAACTCCACGCACTGGTAAGCGCAGTGTAGGAAGACCAGCCACATTTTGGACAGACGATCACGTGTCGGGAAAACACTGTACTTATGTCATTTCCAAACAGTCTTTTAGAAATCCGTGGCCTATGTTGAGCATTGTACTTCTTATGGCTGAGGAAATAAAGATGATGATACTTAAGTCGTTAACTTGAATTCATTCTTCGTGATAGTGCTTATCGCGTTTAGTAAACCAATTTCACTATTCCATTTGAGAATTGGTGGACCCCTGGCAACGTTCATTCTATCTGGCAATATGTTTTTACGTTTTACGAGCTCCAAAATTTGGGGCGAGCTTCTGAATAGAAATAGGCTAAGAGCCTGGTGGTCGTGTTGATAAATGGAAAATTGGAACTATTCTTATCCATTCTACAGAATAACATACCTAATACCGTGTCTTATTTGTTGCTTATTTATTTACTATCATTGCCGCACTACCGTGTAAAGGCAATAAAGGCAATACACTGTAAGTCGAAAAAACGTGTTTTGAGAAAATGGCCGATTAAAGTTTTTAGGGTTTAATTTGATTATTTTTCCTTCTTATGACTTTCAAGAACATTGTTTGATATTGATTTAAAGGTATTTTTGATATCTATTTAGCCATCTAGTATTTACTCTAATATGTTTAATAGTAAATAAAATCAAAAGAGTGGTTTCCCATACTAGTGTTCATACAATAATGTTGCCATTGTTGTGGCAAAATATTGATTCACGTCATTTAGCAAGTTTAGCAAATAGACAAATTTAGCAAGAGTTTGTTACCAAAAACCGCACATTTTTAACGTAAAAACTTTATAAAATAATTAAATTATACGAACAACAGCACGGTCCCGTTGCAAGTGCAGCGTGATCTATCTCTTACTTCAAAGTTGGGTAGCCCCGCGCGCGCGCGCACACTGATCGCGAACGAGCCACTGTTATTTGAGCTCCCGGCAAACCTATGCGCTATCGCTTGTCGATCGCAGCGCGCGTGTCTTGAAACGTTGGTTTTTTGACACGGTATAACTTTTGCGCGCATTGTTTTGTTTTATCAATACACGGTATGTTTTGTTGCCGTATTTTGGAATAATAAACCTGTAATGTCTGTCGAATACAGTGTTTTTAAAAGTATTATATCAGTGTAGACAAAGGTTAATAGAATTATTTTTTTACAGAGGGTTAGAACAGATCACAAGAAAGTCAATGGGCCCTGTTAACCCAAAACACTGTAACTTAAGTTACAGTGTATTGCCTATACACGGTAGCGCAGTAAGACAGCAACAATGCAATTTATCAATAAGCCACGATGAACATGCCATTAAAGTTGTTGAATTCTTGTTGCATAAATGATGATGGCCATTTTCCATGGCACTATTTATTACTTCTTCGTTATAAATTAATAATGTTTTTTTTTATTATGGTAAAAAAAGTAATCGGATGAAAGAAAAAACCGGACAAGTGCGAGTCAGATTCGCCCACCGATGGTTCCGTACAAACTAGTAGATAAAAGGGGGAAATCATAATTTTTTTTATATTTTCCTTCATAAACCGAAAAATATACATCGTAAAAATATTCAAAAAACCTGTTTTAACTTATGCTACTGAAGCTCTTTCATATGATACCCCACATGATACGGTTAATTCACTTTAAAATTTGGACCTTCATTCCTTGCATAAAGACACTATTTTGTGTGATTAAGTAAAAAATGACCAGTTTTCGGATTTTTTCCTATATGTGTACTCTAACACACTGCTTCTTGCCAAATTTCATTGTTCTAGATCAACGGGAAGTACCCCATAGGCTTTGATTCCCTTGTGAGTGTCGAAATGTGCGTTAGCAAGATACTATGGATTTGCGTATATGGTTTTAATTTCAACTCCATACCTTCATGCATTCCCGAGATAAAGGTCTTGACATCCGACGGACGGACAGATGGACAACAAAGTGATCCTATAAGAGTTCCGTTTTTTCCTATTGAGGTACGGAACCCTAAAAATGAGCCGGTTGGTCAGCCTTATCGGCCTACGCTGTCATTTTTTTTTTAAAAAGATCTAATATTGAAAAAATAACTAAATAGTGAAGTGATCGGGGAGTAAACAGTATATTACAGTGAAATTGTTAGAACGTACGTAATACGCTTATTTTGTACGCGGAATCAGTGACAGAAGCGATTCGATACTGTAAGTACATAGTACTGTTTGCGTCATAAGCTGAAGTGCTCTTTAGAAAGTAGTGCATGACAGTAAATAAACCCACTTCAAGTTACATTTTTTTGTCACAATATGAACGAGACGGAAGTGGTTCAAAAACAGCAAGAGAACAATACTGGATCATTTTTTTTCAGGCATACGAAGTCAACAACTAGTACTTACTAAATGTAGATGCTCTTCAATTTTTTTATTAGTAAAGAACCTTATAATAATCGACAGCCACCTCTTGCTATACGCAGATAGAACCGCTGTAATATTGCAGCAGTACTCGTAGTGGTAAGCTTTTCCCGCATTACCCTAATTAGGTATTTCAACTAGTTCTGAACTGAATTTGAACTGGGGTTAAAGGTGCCTAGACGAGAATATATTGTTCTATAATATTCACTGGGAACGTTTCGAATTGAATAAAAAAATTTTTAAATATTAAACGGAACAATTCCTAAAGCCTTTATGTAGATATAATGCTAAAAATTTCTCATAAATAAAAACTTTTTACAAAAAAAATAAGGCTCCGAAAAAACTGAAAAGCATAAATAATAAACCTTTTTTATTTAACTTTAATAACTAAGTCCTTAAAAATATTAAAAACGTTACTTTACTTACCCCTTGCAATTGAAGGACACCGTTTTTATCCGGACTACGGACATTCTGAAGGAAAGTAGCAACTGCAGCACAAGATTCGTCTTAGGGCAGTTGCTACACGACTAATAGTCCGAAAATACAAGTTGAGATTGTGTTGTATAAATTAAGTACTTTTTTGTAATGTATGTGGCTTGTTATAGTGGAATAAACGTTATTATTATTATCTCATTTATTTATTTACATTCTTAATTTTAAATTTTTTACAACACAAATATAAACTTCTAAAAAATAAACATAAATATTGTAAAAAACTTAAAACTAGGGTGCCGCCGGCAGCGGGGCGGGGCTCAAGCTGCCGGTGGTAGGGGCTACAGAGAGAGGAACCTCCTGACAATACGTGCCGTGTCCAGGATGACTGCCTTCTGTATCTGACCCTTGACCCAACCATCGAGCGAGAGCCTCTTGAGATGTTGGTCGAGGCTCTTCGCTATAATACCGTTCACCGAAACGACTATCGGGACAATGATCGTCGAGTCAACATCCCACATGGCGGTTATCTCGTGAGCCAAGTCAAGGTACTTGCTGAGCTTGTCCTTCTCAGCCTTCACGAGATTCTCATCATGTGGGATGGTGATGTCGACGAGCACTGCCCGACGTTGAGACCGATCTACGATCACGATATCAGGCTTATTGGCAACAATAGTCCTGTCCGTGATGATAGAACGATCCCAGTAGAGCAAAGCACGGCTATTTTCGAGAACTGGCGCTGGTGCGTACTGATAGTACGGCACCTCTGACGCGACAAGGCCGTATTGAAGAGCAAGTTGCTGGTGGATGATCCTGGCTACTTGGTTATGCCTGTGCAAATACTCGCCGTTAGCAATATGCGAACAACCGGAAACAATATGTCGAAGAGACTCTCCGGGACGGTGGCATGCCCGACAAATGTCGACCGTACCGTCTTTCATGATATATTTCCGATAGTTGTTCGTCTTGATAACTTCATCTGCAATTGCACAGGCAAACCCTTCAGTTTCCCCAAAGAGGTCACCGAAGCGCAGCCAGTTCACCGATGCAGGCAGGTCTACATCGGGTCCTGATAACACCCTGTAGAACCGCCCGTGCAACTCCTTGCTCTTCCATACGTTTTTGCGGTCTTCGATGCTGAGCACCGTTGGTTTGCGCCAGTTTTCTTTTACCAAGGAGAGAGGCGTCAGACCCTTATCAACTGCCACTACATCACAATGCATACCACACTCGTTGTTTCGGAAATAGTCTCTGAGATTGCACACCTCACGGTTGTGGAGGTTCTTGGCGTTTAAAAAGCCACGACCCCCCCACTTCCGCGGGATGTACAGTCTCATAACAGACGAGCGTGGGTGTAGCATGCGATGTAGTGTCAGTTGATGTCGGATCTTCCTATCCAGGGCGTCTAGCTCAGTTTGAGTCCACCTTAATATGCCAAAGGAGTATGTCAGTAGAGGCATCACCCAACCGTTGAAGGCGCGTGTCTTATTGCCACCTGACAAAAGACTGTTAAGTACTTTTGACAGGCGACAAAAGAAACGCTCCTTCATCGATTTTTTATGTCCTCTACCGCTATACCCAACGACTCTGACATACCAAGGTATTTGTAGGTCTCAGTCTCGGAAAGAGACCTGAGGGTCATTGTCTCAGAAAGTTGTAAGTTCGGAGAATTTACAACTTTCCCCCGCTGTACTTGCACGACCGCACACATATCAACACCGAACTCCATTTTAATGGCGTTGCTAAAAACCTCTGTAGTTTTTAACAACGTCATTAAATCTTGTCGTTTCGGTGCAAAAAGTTTGAGGTCGTCCATGTAAAGCAGGTGAGAAATGATCTCACCCCCTCTACGAAGCCGATAGCCTAGCCCTGAATCCTTCAGTAAAATACTGAGGGGGTTCAGTGCTAGGCAAAACCACAATGAGCTCAAACTGTCACCCTGGAAAATGCCACGTTCAATCCTTATCAAGTCCTGCGGTGTAAAAGACCCATCCCTACTGCCCGGTTGCCGAAGTACTGTGGTCCACTGCCTCATACATGCAACTAAGAAGGATCTCAGAGTTGTATCAATTTTACACAACTCTAAGATCCTTTCAAGCCATGAGTGAGGCACCGAATCATAGGCCTTCTTGTAATCAATCCAAGCAGCAGAGAGTGCTCCCTTACTCCGCTTGACTTGCTGGCTTTATTATTATTATTATTAAAGTAATGTAAGTATATCTTAGTAATTTTGAGTCGGCGCCAGCGTGATACGTTGCGTTGCGAGTGGTCGTGCGGAGAGCACATTTTTTCGAATGTCAATGTTTATTGCTGGAGATTTCATTGTTAATTTGATTTGGTTATTTCTTTAAATTTAAGGTATTTTTTGGCACCGCCTCAAAATTACTTAGATATATTTACATTACTTTAAGGACTTAGTTATTAAAGTTAAATAAAAAAGGTTTATTATTTTATGCTTTTCAGTTTTTTCGGAGGTTACATTTTTTTAAAGTTTTTATTTTATAATTGTTTGTACTTTTAATCTACTAATTACTACATGCTTAATTTTTGATTACTTTTAAAATAACTACTACCTTATAATACACAACTCGGCATTAAAATCTGCGAGTGAACAATAAATCACCCCTGTTTTCCCACTCGTAGGGTAGGATTTTTTTTCCAAACTTATATGGAATCAACTTCGAGGTATACCCTATCTAATAAAAAAAAGAGTTATTAAAATCGGACTGCTCTGTAAAAAGTTATGCGTGCTCATACATAAAAAAATATATATACGCGTCCACTTGAGAACCTCCTCAGTTTTTTCGTCGGTTAAAAAATAGACTCGTTACTATGTGCGAGCAAGTACATACATATTTGAAAGTAAATAAATAAATATAATATATATTGATGGACACTTCCCACATTTGCATATATATCCCAAGCTAAGCAGAGCTAGTACTATGGAAACTAGAAGGCTGATAGAATACATACATATATAATACTTTTTTTGTAAATATATACTTAAGATACATAGAAACAGCCAGACAAAGAACAAACATCCAAGCTCATCACATGAATGTTTGCCCTTGGACACCAACTGAGCTGCGGCCAGTCAAGTAACTTAATGTGACTAATGAGTTTCACTTCTGTGCTTCCAAAATCTGGACGGCATTCGTCGAGTACAGATTTTGGCTATATCAAAAAAAGAATTCATTATCTTAATTTTTTTTTCCTTTCTCATTACTTCCTAATAAGTAAATAGTTAAATAGTTTTTTTTCCCGTTGAAATGCTTAAAATCGATACGCGACGCGTTCGGTCTCTCAGCCGAATTCGTTGTTTCCTGAGAACTACAAGCTTGTCATTTTAAATGCTAGAGTGAATTGATAACTTCTAAATCGGCGTGCTCCGTACTCGGCCATACCGTTGCTTACATATATTAAATATATTATGGCCATACCTCCAAGCGAGTTGGTGGTCATGGTGGATAATGTATATCTAGTCATAAAATAATAATTTACGAGGGTGATTAGTATAGATAGTACTTTTAGTTAATAATAAAGACCATCGCTTTACAAATATTTTTTTTTTTTAATATTTTTTTTATCCGTCCTCCTCCACCCATAAACCCCCAACGAAAGTCGTCAGGGCTCTTGTTTATTTTGTTTTTGTTTTTACATCGTCCAGATTTTACAATAAAAATAAATAAATAAATTTAAGTTAATGTCTAAAAATTACAGAGTTGGGTATGCTTAATAATCTACAAAATATAAAATTGCCGATATACTCGTATCAATCATCACGACAATAAGACAAATATCGGTTGAAATATAGACAACACAAATATTTCAACACCGCTGGATAAGCTTCCGCAGCTTATTTGGTAAAAGACTCCAACACTGACGGAAAAGGTTGCAAGTTCGGACTTCACCGGATGACGGAATGTAGGAGTGCTGTCATTTGAAGATATTTATCGTTGTATTCTTGTATCTTGTCCGTATTGTTGTTTATGTTTTGGTTTTCTATTTTTGTTTTAAAGTGTTACACTTAAGAATTGTAATTGTAACACATCAAAACTGGATTTATCGCGTATATTTTACATAATTTTATGACCTGACTTTTCGAACACTTTGCAGCGTCCGTGGTCACACTCATTAGTGAGAATTGATGACAGTTGTGTTTTTATGAACATATTACTATTATCAACCGACTTCATAAAAGGAGGAGGTTCTCAATTCGACTGTATTTTTTTAATGTTTATTACCTCATAACTGGGTGAACAAATTTTGATATTTTTTTTTATAGAAGATAGATCTACGATTGACCACCAACTCGCCTGATAATAAGCGACGCTGTGGCCGAGGATGGAGCTCGTCGATCTAGAAGATATCTATTCACTCTATCCTTGAAAATTCCAAGATTGTAGGTCTCAGGAAACAGAGACGGCAACGAATTCCATTCTTGTGCAGTACGCAACAGGAATGTGGATCGATATCGCTGAGTACGGATTATTGATTTTTATTTGAAAGCTGGTGCTTTCCGTGTGGTCTCATTTCAATTTGGTCCAGTTCTGACAACGGCATCCATGAGAAGTCGGTTGCTTCAGTTTCTTATCCTATAATTATTTTATATACGCGATAAATCCGTTAAAACTTGTTTGATTTCAATGTGTATCAATCGCGAAACCTTAGAAATAATGACATAGAAAATTTATTATGTCTATACCCATTCATTCAATACTTTTATGTGTGTACCGTGTCAGAGCTTTATACTAGAGTTTATATTACCAACACTAAAGCTTAGGCATGATAAAATATTGACGATCAATAATACGCCGGAACAGAAATTAGTCCGAATACCTACAATCCGTATTACGAATTTTACTATCACAATTCTGGCTTATTTCAGCTAAATAATCAATACCTCGTAGTGTTGCTTTCTACACCCTCATATTGTAAATGTGAGTGTATATTTATTGGTTCGTGTGTTATTTTTAGAAGCAACAAATCATGCTCTTTTGTTTATTATTCTATGCAAACAAAGTTTGTGATCAGTGTAAGTATTATACAAGTATTTCCTCTAATTTCCTAAATTACTGACAGTAAACGGATGTAATCAAGTTTGCATTTCTATGTCACAGTTACATTTTCTATGCAACTGGGTGATGTGACGAATAAGCAAGTACAGTAGTATCTACGCACGCTGCACTGGTAATTTGACGTAATATTTAAAAAAAGTTTTATATGTAAACTCGTTACCTACCTATTCTGTTTTTAAGTACCAATCTATATTTCACACATGTAATTTTTTTTTTGATTATTTTATAAGTGAATACAAGTTATGGCTTTTTGTATCCTAGATCCATTAACTTACTTTGTGTATTTTATCGGTTTGTTTTCCGAAAAGTATTAAATAAATATTGACAAGAGTCCTCAAAAGAACTTGACGACGGCAACGCAAAGCTAAACTCAACAACAACGCAACAACTTGGGACGCTAAGCAAATAATAATAATAATAATAAGTTTATTACCCAAAAACATTACATACACATTTTATAAATTATCAGTGATCTCCAAACTAGGCGGTGTGCCTGTGTTTTGGAGTTCAGAGCCCGAGTTGAGTATGGTAGTCAAACGAAAATTAACCACAAACACTTTGAACTTGCTTACTTAAAATAAAATGTAGACAAAATAAATTAAAAAGAAATGACTTGACTAAGATATGAAAATTGACTGTACTTTATAAATAATAGATTGATAAACAATAATTATACCTACATGAACAGTGAGATTGTGTATGCATGTTAATGTATGTGTGTGTGTGTGTTTGTTGGTGTGGAGGGGTGTTTACATGCGTGTAGGAGAAAGTGTGTGCGTGTAAGTGTAGGCGTGTCAGTGAGTGTGAATGTGTGTGTGTGTGTGTTGAGTTCACATGTTTTTCGGCATGAACGGAAATCTTTAGATATAAGGAGACTTAAGCAACAGTCTTTCAGTTTTGTCGTAAGAGATTGTCAGTAGCCAGTTTTTGATTACGCTTTTGCATTGTGATGTATTGCAACCTGTGATAGCACATTCTTTACAGATGTTGTTGTACGTATTCGGATGGGCAAATGTGAAGCATCAATAGCCGTAATAACAGATATACATGTTTCTCATTCTTTCGTTAAGCTCTTTCTCTGCTTTGACATCCAGGCGATTATGCAGCTGATCTGACACGACATTAAATGTCTCGCATCAAAAACTAACATTTTTCCAGAAAATGCCACTTTTTAGTCCACGTATGAAACCGCGTTCAGTAACTTGTATAATATAACACGTAGCAGTAAGGTGAGCATACAAGGCAACGCTGCGATAGCTTAATTAGAGCGTTGTCGGGACCTACGCAAACTGGCCGCTCCGCGTTACCTCGAGAAACTTATCGCTGAAGCGTGCCCTTTATCCTTTCCATTTAGAAAATATTTATTTAGCATCCTTTCCTTAAGCCCCGCGCTCAGGTGCGAGATAGCCTTAACTCAAATAAGAGGGTAGCCATTTAAATAAGGCACTTGTTTTCATTACGCCCTCCTGTGCTCGCGAGATGGTTATTGTGTTTACATTGTTTTTTTGTTGTTTGGATATTGGTTAGGAAAGTTTTGGGAGTCTATTTTTCAAAACGGGATACCTTCGAAAGGATATCCTATATTTTTCCTAAGCATAACGTCTCACAGTTTCTAGTTTTCATAATTAGTTTTTGTAGTGGTGGAACTCTTTTGCAGACTTCGCATGGAGAAATGCCACAGAAGTACCAGTCCTTTGCAAGCCTTAACTGCCAAGCAGCAATGTAGTATGCAAGAACTACTGTTCTATATTATAAAGGCAATGCTTACAACTACATTTCTGGGCATAGTAAAATTTTGCATCTAACGTAATGACGAGAATAGCGTATTGCCACACAGGCTTTTGAACTATTGAATGTTAACATTCTGGATATCTTAAGTTGAAGCATAGTTGTTGATATTATAATATTCGCCAGTACTTTTTTAATTTTAGTTTGGGAGGTACGGTGCCACAGACAAACATGTCAAACATAAAACATCCCCATTTTACGTTGGAGGTTAATAAACGCAACTAATGAAAAAATATGCATAGTAATACAATCTATTACTTTGCTGAATTTAATCTAGTTCGGTAAAGTCGTTTAATCGTGAACAGGAAATGAAAAGGTAACGCATAACCTAACAACGACAAGCATACGATCTTATAAAATAAAATAAGTGTTTTTTATTTATTTTATTTATTATCATAATTACAAAGTTTAAAATAAAATACACATATTTAGCACCTGAAAACCACATATGGTTTGTGTAGGTGCTGATTCACTGCAATAAACACATAATCAATAACGAAACAATAACAAATCAATCTACCCACATAATTATTTATAAAGTCAAATGAAGTTGTATACGAGTTGCACTATCCGCCCGACCGGTTTTGCTGGCTAGCGTAAACAGCACTGATACAGGTTGATGTTTTAACAACGGTTTGAAAATAAATAAAAATAAGATAGTTTAGAAGATATTAGTTAATTTGTTTTAAGCGACTGTAAAAATATTTTTTGTATATACGTTTATAATTTTTATCATTAGTCGTCTTTTTAACCTCATAATAATAATTAATTAATTAATGTAATTTACGCAAAAGCATAACTTTTTTCAGCCACTAACACTAAGCTATCACTTTATCAAGTCATCTTTCATTACACAAAATCAAATCGCTGAGAACTAACTACAATGATACAGACAGATATATATTTTTATTTGATACACATTTAAACTTACACTCGTAACACCTGTATTATATTTACATCAAGTGTTATAAACTGAGTCATTACTGTTACTGAATTGTTAAACTCAATGAAAAAACAAAACAAAACTAACGATAAATATTTGCGTATTATTTGAACGCAAACAGGAGCGTATGACTTAACGTAGCATTTCTACCAAATTTCCAACCACTCCAAACAGCCAAGTCCAAAAATCCCAACTCAATTAGCTCTCACAGTTAAGTATTCGAACGAACTCAAAGAATTGACGTTCAAGTGGCAAGGGTTCTACGAACTCTTATCTCCTTTTGTAATGGAAGAAAAACGCAAAGACAACATTGACTCTCAAAGTACAAAGGGCAGATCGAGGACCGAAATGGACCATTTTTGACTGGCTTTAATTAAGTCACGAACGTCATACAGTGGCTGTTGGCCCGTTTCCTTGGCGCAGGTAATCTCGATCAGCAAGGCATTAATTCAAAACTCCAGCAAGCCACTCCACAGGATTGCTAACGACCTCACTTGAGCACGTCCCGAACTGGGATTCAAAATACATCTGTACGAACGCCTTACTCCGCAACATTCAATCTGATGATTTCGTCATTCAATGTCTTGAATACACTCCTATTATGGCGCATACACACATCAGACGAGTTGGCGGTCAAGCGTAAAGCTATTTCTACATATAAAACCGGACAAGTGCGAGTCAGACTCGCCCACCGAGGGTTCCGTACAAACTAATAGACAAAAGGAGGAAATCATATATTTTTTTTTATATTTTCCTTTATAAACCGAAAAACATACATCGTAAAAATATTTAAAAACCTGTTTTAGCTATGCTAATGAAGCTCTTTCGATACCTCACATGATACGGTTAAAGAACTTTAAAATTAGGACCCTCATTCCTTGCATTAAGACACAATTTTTTTGTGATTAAATAAAAAATGTCCAGTTTTCGGTTTTTTTCTATATGCGTACTCTAACTTCTTGCCAAATTTCATAGTCCTAGGTCAACGGGAAGTACCCCTTAAGTTTTGATTCCCTTGTGAGTGTCGAAATTTGCGTTTGTTACGACATATTCGGCTGTAACTTTTTTTACGAAAACTGAGAAATTTTATTTTTCTTTCTGCAGCAAGAGAATATGGATCTGCGTATATGGTTTAATTTCAACACGATACCTTTACGCGTTCCCGAGATAAAGGTCTTGACACCCGGACAGACGGACAACAAAGTGATCCTTTAAGGATTCCGTTTTTTTTTTTTTAAATACGGAACCCTAAAAATGATTTTTTTTTCAAAGTGCAGTGTGTATTGTAGCCGACCCAGTAGTTGATAACTACACAAGCCTACCTACATGGACTACGTACATAAAATAAATATATATACACTCTGATATTATTGCCGGTCTTGGTCGGTACTGGGTACCGGTCGGCTCATACTTACCTATGCACCTAAGATGTACCTAATTTTAACCAGATGCTTATTTCGCTCAAGCAGTTTTATGTAGATATGAGTAGAGTATGTATATGAAATAATTGTATTAAAATAGAACTCATGTTATTTTATTTTTTTGCCAACGCGTACGAGTCTGCGTATCAAGACAAATCAACAATGGTTCTTTTGACATATTATTAGTTTAGCTTAATATTGTATTATTAAAGACGAATAAATAAATAAAACATATTGTGGAAAGAACAAAAGAATTAAAAAAAATGATAACCGTCGCGTATGGCCGACTTCAACACTACTCGTAATTATGTTGATACTTTAATCTCTGTGCTGATACGAAAATGAAAATTATTTCAATCGTGTAAGGGGTCTAAAGTTGTCACCCTAGACCTCATTGAGCTCGGACGTTTTTGAGCACTGATACTACATCCTGTTGATACTTTATCAAAGCTTGAATGACATTTGTCCAGTTATTTTATTTTAAAAACCGAGTTACTAAACCGATTTCAGTGAAATTTTCATGGGACTGATCTGAAAATATATCCTTACAAATAAATAAAATCACATTGGTTCATAAATGACGGAGTTATGAGGAAAACAAACAAAAAATATAACCGAGTTGCAACCCTCCTTTATTAAAGTCGGTTAAAAAGCGATAATTTCTTTATAATATTACGTTATAAACTATTTGCCATCTTTTACTACTGAATAACTGAACGGGTCCGTGAAAAACTGTACAATATGCATAGTAATAAAAAAAACTGAAAACAACTTCAAAATAGGTACGTAATTTTGTTTACTTGGATGACATATTTTTAAACGGTTTTCTTTAGCTTGACCAGGGGCCCAATTCAGTTATTCAAGACCGCTTCATAGCCGAACCTTATGTGGAGCGTTTCCCGTCGGCCGCCAGTTTTTTTGATTCAGTCACTTTTATGTCATACAATTGACACATTTGATGAAATGTGACACGTCCTTCGCTCGTTACTAAATCAAAAAATGATAGCAACCGATAGGAAATGCTTCGCAAAAGGTTCAGTTACGGATCGGTTTTGAATAACTGAATTGCCCTCTTTAGTCTGTTTGTTTATTTATTTGTTTGTTTGGGTCAAATTTAGTAATTTAAATTTTACCCCCTTGCAGTTGACGGATTGATTTGAAATTTGGTATACACTTTTAGTCCTGATGACAATACAATTTAGTATATTCTGTATAATTGTAAATCCAAGATGGCCGCCGCCACAATATGGCGGATTTCATATTTTAACACAACCCCCACAATATGGGTATCAAATGAAAGGGCTTTTCTAGTAAAATACAGTAAATACATTACCTACATCTTTATCTTTCTTTTCAGTAAAACTGTTTAACTTAAAAAGTTTTTTTAAGTAAGTACTTGTTTCCAATTATTTCATTATTTTTTTTGGACAATTTTAATCTCCACAGACTCCGGGGACGTGCCTTTTATACACTAATTTATGCATTTTTAGCTACTTACGTATATATTTATTTAAGTTATCAAGAGGAAGACAATTTAATTTACACTTAACTAACATACGTGTATACGCCGAGCAGTCCAGCTCCCGCAGTTATTTCGGTTTTAAAACCAAACTACCGAATTGATTTACAGCAATTCTTAGCTTTTCCCTAGATAAACTTTCCTCTCCAGCAGGCAATACTTCCAATCCAATCCAATACTTTCCAATACTGGAAGTGGGAAATATCACTTAAAAAAATATAAACAGGGATCTCACTATAAATAAAGTAACAAATACCTGTAACTGTGTTACCTTAGAGTCCTTCAGTTCAATATTTGTTACTAAAATATTCGCTTATTTATTTTGTTAAATCTATTTCTGCCGGGCTTCAATTCTCATTAGAGAAAAAACAGGCAATCTGTAACAGATTTCAATTTAAATTGGGGAATCGTGAATAATTGAAACGGGAGAGCTTCAGACTGTAAAACACGGCGACGAATGTATTTATGAAAACGAATTTTGTTATAAATGGTGTCATCCAGTAATAATCGATTTATGACACGAGTGAGACATGGATATCAGTGAATATTATATGTATGGCTTTTATGTCTCTTACAGACAATATAAGCAGTGCAGTATTGTGAGGAAAGTGGTATATTCTCTGGTGAATAAACTGATTTGAGAATCGTATTACCATCTACACCGTTAGCAGGTATGTGTTATGACGGATGATTGTGATTGGATTCCCGCGATCTTCTCCCTTCGATTCATCGTGTTCGATCGCGGAAGACATTAACCAGTGGAGGAATCGTATGCAATGTTATATACTCATGAATCATTAAGGTATACCTACGTTTTCACAAAATTTATAATATATACAACATTTTACAATGTTAACAATGGTATTTTTTTTAAATATATAACGTATTACTCATGTTAATTTTTGAGTCGAAATCTCAGACTAAAGTTTCACCCGCATTCGGCGGTCTTTTTCAAAAGGAACATCACAGCCAAGGGCGTCGCCAGCCCGTGGCCCAGGGGGGGAGGCAAGTTAATATTATGTTAAGTTATGTTAGTTAATAAATTACAATAAAGTTAATAAGTTAATATATGGGGGGCTCCCATACAACAAACGTGATTTTTTGTCATTTTTATAGATAATGGAACGGAACCCTTCGTGCGCGAGTCCGACTCGCACTTGACCGGTTTATTTTTATTACTAAATTTCTGTATGTCAATAGTCAATAGTCAATAGTTTATTGCATTCATTATAGGTTTAATGGCTAGGTTTATTTTAATGGCCATAACATGAGGGCCAGAGCTATGCATTATTAATTTGGACGTTGGTAATATTAGGTTATTTTTGTATTGTGATCTTAATTGATATTCTCTTTTCTGGTCTAGTATGGATGTGCAATAAAGTAATAATCTAAGAGGAACCATATTTTATGGTAAGCTATTAGAAAAGTACAGTTTACTAAAAGCTTACCATAAAATATGTTTGTTTCCTTTAACATTTTAATCTATTCTTATCAAACTGAAACAACAAAATACTAATAAATATTATATTTCTAAAGTTTACTCACGAAGGCACGGAATAAAACAGCTCTAACTTGGGCTATAAATTAAAATACATTTACGTAGAATTGAATTGAATATTCTTGATATTGTAGAGCAAAGTTTAGACAGTTATTATGTCTAACTATACTTCTCAGTTAGTTTCTATTTTGAAGAACTAAGTTTACCTCGGTAGATACCTACCGTTACTTGGAAATAGGTCACTACTATCGCCTTTAGTCCTGACCTTGTAAGCCCAGTGTTCACCGTAAACCACACTTTAGGCTTAAAGAAGAAAAACTTAGTTTTATTCTTTTACCAGTCTAATTCTGTGGCACAAATTTCAATTTTGTCCGTCTCTTATTAGGTCCGTTTTAGTTGAAGCCAACGATACTATTTAACTTCATTGTTTGTAGGAGTAACATAGGAAATAATATATTATTTTACTATTGAATATCCTTGAAAAAAGTATAAATAGGAAAATAAAAAAATAATAATAACACTGTATTTACTTTCTTACGTATCTTTGATACGTATCTGTATTACCATTTTTTTTTTTGAATTGACCATTACCATTTTGAATTGATAGAATTTAGTCAAACCTCAGCATTGAACTTTGGCCTTCCTCGACTCAAGCCTGCCTTGACCCTAAGGGCTCGGCCCTATGTCTACGACACGGCGTCGTGTCTTAAAATTTAACGGCGGCGCGGCGCCAGAATTCGGAGTTTTGCAATACACGGCGCACACTAAACTGGCTAGTAAATAATTTTATAGTTTAAAAAAACTGAAACATCCGACTTCAAAGTACGCTACTTCGTTACTTGTAATATTAGAAAGGATTAGGATACATATAGTTCATATCATCATGCTCAGTCGGGTAATAATTTAACAAAACGCTCAATCATTGAAGTAACTCTATTTTCACTTTGCACACATTGGATGAGGAGTAAGAAGGTTTTACTTTTACTAAACCCTTCACGGCTGTAAACTTTTTAAAGAGACCTCTCTTCACCCGCTCGTTGTTTTTTTTTGTCAAGAATGAGATTTGTCATTGAATGTCAGGAGTTTTGGCGGGAACGTCCTTGAGACATGTCGTTGCTATGTTTTATTTTCTTAAACTCATATTATTTTGAATATTAATGCGATAAAAATGGTGGTGCTTTATTCATTAATTGTTCGATCAAGTGCGTGAGTGTAGACAAATGAAATAAAGCAGTAAATCGTTTCATATAACGTTGTCGGCAAAACTCCATAGAAACTTCTAGTAAAGTCGCCATCACTTTACTGAGATTTATAATGAGACACCATACATAAGACAAGGCAGTATGGTCAAACGGTCTTAGCCTGCTCGTAGGGCAAATTAAAACCAAAAAAAATCATTGAATGTCAAATGCTTCGTTTTTTAAGATTAGAAAATGCGCTGTACGATAATTCTTATCATTTGACACTTTTGCAATGAAAAACGTGTAAGTGGTACTCTGCGATTCTATAATCTGACGCTGTTGAGAGTCCGTTCACCGACCGTTCAGCTTATACCCACGAAGCTAATTAATCTCGAGTGTCATATTATGTCGTCGTAATTCATTTTGGCGATTGAGTGCAAAAGAGCTTCACAAACTTATTCTACACCCCTATTTCACTACAATATCAGCAGAAAGTCGGCATACTAATCATTTAGTACAGATTTTGGTCCACATTCTTGATACGTACTGCACAGAAATGGAACTTCCGGCAGTCTTCCCTGTTTCATAATAATTTTGGAATTCTTGGAACACGTCAAACTTATCCCACCCCATCGTTTTTGCGTCGGGGGTTAAAAATAGGATATATTAAGAAGAAATTTGTAAACATAAATATATATATATTGTTTTAATAAATAAAAGGAACTCTTCGCTGACACCATCTAGCCACTGATTTTAATATTGAACACAGTAAATTTTCCTTTAAAAATATAGATACTTATTCTATCAACCATCTCTATTTCCATAGTACAAGCTTGCTTGCTTGCTTAGTTTGAGCTTGATGGTGTTGTGTAAAATGTCCACTAATACAATACTATGTGTATATATTAAATACCTATATCAAGCGATTCGATATTCCTACCTATCTTAGGAGAAAAAATTGATAGGTACAGAATATTGAAATTTGCTGTTTGACTGTCTAGTCGTCTGTTCATCTAAAAACATAATCCTACTTCATGCAGTTAGGTAAATATAAATAAAACTGTTCTATATTATAATAGTGTCTAAATGAACGTAACTTGTATAGTACAATACATTCTCTACACAGCCAGCAATCAGTGCTAAAGCGGCAGAACAACATACGGTTATGCTCAGGACGCTTTGTGCTAGGTATTCTAGTCAAAGACAATGTGTGAGCAGTTGTTTGCAAACGGGATTCAGCGGTAATGTTGCTCATGTTTACGCAGTGCTGCCCAGTACATATTCATATACCTATACCTTGAATAAGGGTAGGTACTACATGTGGCAACATAATGTACCTATCTCACATGCACAACCATATTTTTTAACCTCAAAATATACTTACTAATTTTTTAAAGGCAATAATTATCATAGTTAAGAAAACTGAAAACCCCATTTCATAATAAGCAATTTTATTTTGAAAACTACTGAACGGATATTAATGAAATTTCTGTGAGACCAGTCTGAAAGTAGGTATATCCTTTCAAATAACAAATATTTTTCCATATCGGCCTATAAATGACGTAGTTATGCGGTAAACACAAAAAAATAAAGCCGAACTGTTAACCTCCTTCTTTTTGAAGTCCTTTTTATAAAGTTTGAAACTAAAAGTTTTTAAATTAAATAATTAGATAATGACGAACAATATAGATACTGATATCAATTCACAAAGCTACATACTGCACACACAAACATCCAATAATCGTATACTACATATTAGAAATAAGACTACCAACAAAACAAAGCATACACATGCCAACTTATCAGTGATGTTGACCAGTTAATGGAACTGCAATTTTCTTCGGAAATTTTTCAGCTTTATCTAAAAATACGTTAGTAGCTCCCTCCTAGCTATTCACTCTGTACCTAAATTGGTCGGTGTAGGCTGCAATTTTCCGGGCGGCTGACTACCAGTAGCAGCAGTTTCTATACTTCTGCATGATGCGGAGAATTTCTAAGGTCATTATAAAAATATTACGTTTAAACATTAAGAAAAATAAAATATCCGACTAAATAAAAATGCTGTTGTTGTTATTGTAAATTAATGGTTAGAGTCTGTTTGGATAGAAAACTATCGTAGCAAAAGAACCGACTTCATTGTCAGAATTGGAACCAAATGGGACCACACGGGAAGCACCAGTCTTCAAATAAAAAAATAATCATCAAAATTGGTTCACCTAGTCGAAAGTTATGAGGTAACAAAAATAAAAAAAATACAATCGAATTGAGATCCTCCTCCTTTTTTTAAGTCGGTTGAAAATTACTAATTAAGGATAGCAAGGAGCGCTCCCAATACCACATTTTAATTTTCTGCCCGAACTGACTTTATTAATGAATCCTAGTCTTTATTTTATTTATGTAAGTCGGAATGTGTGAATGTCTTCACAAAAATCGAAAAGGTAATACCAAATTTGAACAGTAACCAAATAACTGATGAACGAAATGAAATGAGAAGCTTAACACGACCAAACGGTCTACCACCAGTAATGAGTTCCATTTTACACTGCCACAAACTTATTATTAACTTGAAATGTGACGCTAGTATCGCATTTTCTCGACAATACTACTAACTGTTCATACAAAATTTTCAGTTCTACAATCTGGCCAACTTCACAATTGTATTGGTCGCACTTTAACAGCTTTGTAAGCGCTAGTTTTCAAATAAACCCAATTTCTAAACAGGCGCTTCTAAGACTTCCTCTTTCTAAGACTAATAAGTACGTTGTTTATTTCATTCAGCCTGAAATAATCATGATCAGCAGCCTTCAAAAATTCACTTCTCATGAAAACGAATACTCAATAACATATCAAGTGGAATGAATGGAATGCGTAGTGCAACTAACTAAAAAATCACTTATTTCGTACGTGATAAAAGCGCACTGAATTATTTGACTAAGGGCTAATATTTCAGGCCTCAGATAAAAGTATCTGTCAGAAAATGTTTGCTCTATCCTCTTCTTTCATAGGACTTAAGAAAGAAAAAGTCATATTTTAACTGACAAATAGTTTTTATTTGGGGATTGGAAAATTAGCCCTAAATCAAATTAACAAGAAAACGTCGTCCGATAGGTCAAACCACGTGGTCTACAAAAATGATAGTTTTTATACCTAAGCCGATCGCTTAATGGAACATAGAAAGAAAAAAGTTCACGTGACAAAACAATAGAACCACGCGGCTAGTACCCCTCATTATTCAGAGCTCATTTGGATTCCGAATCCAAATGACTGATTTTGCTAGCATGTTTTTAAAATCATATTGCAGTAGTTACAAAAAAAAACACAACATAACTTTTTTTTTTTACTTAACATAAACTTATAAATATTCCTGATATAAAAAAAATAAGTTTAAAAACTTAAAACCCGACTACTGAAAAATCACGCCCTAAAAAGTATGAAACAAGAAAATATTCTCATCTGATATTGTTATGTACAAACTATTCGATATATGTATTGTGTATTAGATAAACAACTTACGTGTAATAAATATTTTGTTGTATTTCATACATATTCATAGCGGTGTTCAGAGAATAACCGTGGTCGTATGCCACCTACCTTAACAAAACAATACATTCTGAAAAGTCGCATCATGTTATATAAACATGACGCTTCCAATGACACCTCATTTGTCAAATTATGATAAATAGTTTAGAAATTATGAGGGTCCCTCATAATTCCTCACATAGATGAACGTACATACATACATATAGGTATGTACATACACAATACCGGTCAAAAACATAACTTTTCTTTTTGTTTGCCGTAGTCGGATAAAAAGTATAGCTTATACTGAAATTACTCTAAACTTAAATAATCTAAATTATTAACAATTTACGTTATCTACGTTTTACTTTAGCTCAATAATGTTCTACAGGAAACTTTGAGAAGTATTTACTTGATTGAAAAGTAGGTAAATACTCAAATTTCTAACCTCTCAATAATTCATCAATGTGGTTTATTCAGAAATTGTACGTCTACGGTTCCGCCTACGCTACCGTCTACAACTTCTAAGGGCGTAGACAAGCGTAGCGGCTCTATAATTATTTAACTAAATTGGAATTATTGGAAAGTAGGTACTTATTTTATTGCATTTTAAGCCCAACTTATTTTTATATTGTTTAAAAGTACCAATAAAATAAGCCAAAAGCTGCAAAAAATCAATATGAGCGTTTTATTTGTTTGAAATAAGATATCATCGAGAGTGTTCTTAGCTATGTTTAAGTTCAAGTTTGTTGTTTAAGGTTTGCGATATTCAGAATAAAAAGGTTAAAGAAGTAAAATAGTACATTGTTACCCTAGGACTGAAACTTATTCAGTCCCGAGACGGGGTTTGGCGCACGAACGAAGTGAGGGCGCCAATAGTTCGAGGGACTAAATAAGTCTTTAACCCGAGGTAAACACTTTGCTTTTCATTACGAATACAAGGAAAGTGAAAATAAAAACACGTATTAGCTACAGAAAAAATGAGTAAATTTTATTTTACATAGATCAAAAACTTTGGTAAAAAATATATGTTCTTTAATCAATACTTATCTTTATGTTATTTCAATTTTACATCGCGCTGTAATTGAGAGGCTCTAAAGAAAGTTGGACATGGCTCAATAGAAACGTGAAAATAGAACTAGTTTTTTTTTTATTTGACAGCTGGCAGTTGAAAGCGATTCTCCCTAGGGCTGAAAGTATTACTTTCAACCCGCTCATCAGGCAACTTCAGACCTACTTTCAGAGAATGAGTAATGAAAAATATATTAGTGGCATGGTTAAAATCACTATCTTACGATGACACGGAAGACATTTTAAGAAAGATACGATAAATCAATTCAAAAATGTAAATTATAGATAAAATAGTTATAGACTTTAGATATAGGTATTCTCGTGATTTGTAATCAATATGTAGTTATAAATTCAGATAACTTTAATAATATGTATATCCTCATAATTATATGTAATGTATTAGGCATAACAAAAACTGTCATGACGAGATTGTCCTAATATAATATTGTAACCAGGCGTACAGGTTGCCTTGATACAGGCTGCACCTAATAAGGCAACCGTTATATATAGTTGTTTTTAGCAAATTAAGTTGTAAATAAATACAATTTCATTTTTCATTGTCATGTTTCGTCAAAATCGGTTAAGCCGTTTTTTTTGTCGGGGTTTTCCTCGGGGGTTGTGTACCTTCATCATAACCGCCATATTTTTGTCCCGCTAAATGTGACCATATGAGATACAATTTAAGCCTGATGATTGATAAATTACGGTGATAAACGCTGCTTAGAACTGTATAAACTCCCGTTACGTGAATATCCAAGGTAGTCGATAACTCCAGTACCAGCGTCAATAGCAGACGTCGGTAATGTACTGATCATGCGGCGCGGACAGACGCGATTTATGACCGAGGATGAATCGTTATCGGAAAGTGCAGTATTGAGCTGGACTTCCTGCACAATCATTTCGATATCGTGGTAATAGCAATAACGGTATTAAAATATTATTATTAAGACATAAGACAATTTATTCACCAAAAGAACATCAATATACATTATACTTATACACGTCAACTTGGGTGCAAAAGACAATACTGTAAAGTAGTGGATTTATAAATGTATATTATAAAGATTATGTTCAACGAGCCCCAAACTAAGCACGAAGCTTGTATCTTGGAGCCCGAGTGCAAGGAAAGGAAGGTGCAAGGGATTTAATATTATTATAATTGACCTTTGATAAAGTCATTATATAGTATTATATTATATAAGTCATAGACGTATATTAGTTGGTTAATAGACAATGACGTTCGCGTAGTGCGCGGTTCCAAAAGAAGGGAATAAAATCGTTTTACCAAAGGTTTTGCTCAAAAATTATTGCCCTGTCAAAAATCTCATATTATTCATAATATCTCATATCATTACATTTACAAAGACGAGGCTATATCATTATTTGTCGTAAGTACTACCAGCTTTCAGGCGTGGAGGACTTTTAACATCACATTTGACTTTTATTTGAGGGTAAAATACAAAATGTTGAGTTGAATTTCTGATGTACGCAGATGATATTGCTGCCGTAGACACGGCACCATCCCTTCAGAAGCTCGAAGCGAATCTAAACGCTGCCGCATCGCAACTCGCCAAGTGGTTCAGGGAGAACGTATTAGTGCTGAACCTAACAAAGACACACTTCCTCCATTTTGTTTTATCGGGACGACCACAGAAAGTATTCAATGTTTACGCAGAGGGCACAAAAATTTAGCAGTGTAACCAAACCACCTTCTTGGGCTTTGAGGTTGATAGTCTTCTTTGCTGGGAAGCCCACATCGACGAGGTCTGTGGGAAGTTGAGTGGAGCGCGCTTTGCACTCAGGCAACTGTCGAGGTTCCTGCCCAGCAAGAGGGTGTGTACGAGATATTTTGTGGCAGGTAATGTGTAGTGGTAGATAATTTTATTCCTTTGCAAACCTCATTACAGACAATTGTTTCAGCACTGGTAAAATATTAGTTTTCCCATTTATAATTAACCTTCTCATAATTTTTTCCAGTATTTAATTAAAACGGAATTAATATTTGTTGTATCAAAGCATTCTGTTATAAATTTAAGTAATACTAATTAATTCAAATATACAGAACTTATCTCATAGCTATATTTATGTGGGTACAAAGGTATTTAACTGATCAGTATCCATGTCAACTTATGAATAGGATGCAGAGACAATGGCTCAGACGTGCTATTGATGCAGACTAGTGCACTCGTTCTCCAAAACTAAGCCCTAACCGCCAAGATTTAGGGTTTAGTTTAGGCCATTTTTTCCAATATAAAGGTTTAAAATGTCGATGAAGGAGAATGCAAGAGCTCTCGGTCGGTCAGCACCCCTCTCCTCGACCCAATGAAATGTTAGTTCAACATAACGCCGCTCGGGCCGCGACCCACACTTCAGGAAATTAGCTCTTCGTTGTTGGCCGTCTTCGTTATGCAAAGGTTTGATGTGACATTAGAGGTTGTTTTTTGTTCGCCTTTTAAATCTTTTTACGTTGTTTATTGCATCTTTTGACAATTTCCACTACCTACCATAATAAATACGTTATGCCTACGGATCACTAGCATTTCAAAAATTTATATTTAGGTAGGCAAGAAAATAGATGACAAATTAACTATATATATATATGAATATATTTTTACTGTATTATAGGTTAATTATATTTATTCGTATTTATGTAAGTATGTATTATTTAGTATAATCATCATCATCTCAGCCATAAGAAGTGCACTGCTGGCATATGCCTCCCCATGGATTTCCAAAAAGACCGATTGGAAGCGGCTTGCATCCAGCGTCTTCCCGCCACTTGTATGAGGTCATCTGTCCATCTCGTGGCTGGTCTTCCTATGCTGCGCTTGCCGGTGCGTGGTCTCCACTCGAGAACCTTTTGGCCCCATCAGCCATCAGTTCTATGTGCTATGTGCCCTGCTGCTTATTTAGTATAGTTATCATGATTACCTATACATATTTGTATGTAAGGTAAAGGGATCGCTAGGACAGCCGCTCTTCTAGCATATAAATTGCAGCGTTGCACGCATGTCGCTGCAGTATATATTTTTATGTTAGGTTTTCCTAATAAATTGTACATTTATTTATTTATTTCATTATTATACCAACAAAGCCACCACCAAGACAAATCAAATAAAAATAAGGTACAAAAGTGAGATACATATTGAGTGGTACTTCAATTACTTTTACCTACAGAAATATTAAAAATAAAGGTTTAAGCAGACTCCTTTCATAAGGACAAATAAATTAAATTAAAACATTGTATTTAAAAGCTCCATTATTTACAACTTTTAGAAATATAATAGCCTGTTTCTGTCATATTATGCATATGACAGAAGCAGGCTCCTTAGTCTTGGGAACAACCATGGAAGGGAAGCCAATACCTCCGATCATAGTAGTTCTTCCCGTAATCATTTGTAATTCATTCAGTATCAAGATTCAGTGACAATAGTACAAAGACGCTCATAATTAGGGTAGAATTCTAAAGTTGACTAATCTAAGTAGATAACGAAATTAAACCCAAAAATCTTTCTTCGTTGTTTAATGCATCTTTTGACAATTTCCACTACCATGATTAATGACGTTACGATGCCTACGGATGAACCACGTCGTGAAACGAGTGGAAGTACTCGCTAGCATTTCAAAAATAAATACAATACGAACAATAGATGATAAATGGAAACTATTTATGAATACAATTTTATTATGAAGATGGTTTTAAAGGTACGCGGCCAACATCGATAGAAATAACACAAACACTCATCGCATCATAGTTTTACAGTAACCAAACATGCTGCCTAAATACCATTTTTAAATTGTAAGGCTGGAAATAGTGTTACGCTGACGTCAGTCGCAGGTGTCAGTTACGGGAATCAGACATGTATGAACTGCGGGGTACAGAGGCAATAATTCAGTTACTATTACTATCGATTTAACCACATTGCAATAGTTAAGAAAAGCTTTATTGTGCCAAAATTGTGATAACCCCGCAACAATTAACGTGTGGGTTAAAACAAACCTTTTTTTGCTAAGAAAAACAAGTAGGCTAATTTATTTTCTGATAGAATTGGAGACATAGTATATCTACTTATGAGCACAAACCAGTCTATTAGTTTGCATTTTGAATAGACAATAAAATATAAATGCTTAAAGAGAGATTGATGATCAGCAAAATAAGAGCTGGTAAGTACGTAATAGACTTCACATATAACGACCGTTCGAGTCGTCTGACAGCAACTGCCGACGGGCTGACGACCGTGCCGTCAGTATAACACTATTTTCGGCCTAATTTTGTATATTACGCGTTTTAAGTGTTGTCAAATAAAGAAATTGCCGCATCCTTTGTATTTGAAAACAAGAAATGTGCACGTACACAAACAAATGCGTCGATAATGAAGATCACGTATTATTTTGAAAATTTACAATGCTTACTTATCAGAAAGATTTTTTTTACTAAAATTACTATTACTAGCGAATGTTACATGACAATGTTTGAATAAAATGTAAATGCACACTTTTTGCTTCATTACAAGTGTAATATGAGTTTTGTAAAAGAGTAAAATTACAAAATGTTTATTTAATTATTGTACCTATTGGATGTATATAAAACCTCGACTTATTCCACTGTATAGGTAGAAAAAGAACTATTTGACTTAGTAATATATTATGCTACTGAAGTTTATTCTACTATACAATTTTCTAAACTAAAACTGATTGACAGATCTGAAACTAATTCTAGTATTTTTCTCCACATTGAAACAAAACAAATAGTTGTTCTGCATACATTTAGTTTATTCCACAACCGGGTCCACAGTTACTGCGGTAAGTCTATTTTGATATAACAATCTAAGACCCATTGTTGAGCTTGCTACATTCCATGTGTATTTCCCTAAATTTTTATGTCGATTTTTAACAACGGATAAATGGAAAGAACATGGAAATATGTAAAATAATTTCCTGGATTAAATGTAACAACAACAATTTTACTAGGACTTATATGTTAAAACAGACATTAAGTATGTAAATTAAATATGTCACTGTGGACTCCACTTAAAAGTGAGATACTACTGTTTATAAAAAGAACTGGATAAAATTCTATAATTATTGACAAATATCGAGGTCTAATCTACACCCTGTATAGATTGTAATCAAAATCGTGATAAATGCGAGTATTTCTTATATAACTGTCAGTATACAAAAGTTGGAATGCCATCAGTAGAAATTCTAAAAGAGAGTACAAGATTTATATTATTATGCCTTATAGGTAGGTTTTTTATTGATATGGCAACTTCCACTAGTAAAAGTCAAAGTCTAACACTAGTAAACTAGAACTTTTACTGTATCTTTGTTGGATAAGTCTTCAGATGGATTTCGATGAAAGTTACAGATTTTAGAGGTTAGGTGAGGAAAATGTGACAACGCATTTTCGTCAGTACTTCGCGTATTTGTCCCCAACTATGCTTAAACAGACGTACAGAGACGTACCCGTAAACGTTACGTAGACTTGTAAAAACGTACAACTCGCTAACCCTGTCCTAGGTGAGCGACGAACGCAGCAAACCGACGTAATGCGATGCAACACGACGCGAAGCGTAAATAGAACACAGTAGCTAGAACTAGCACATGACATACGTTATCACGTAGACCGGTGTCCAATGATTCAATGGCCGCGTTGTATCGTATCGTTCACCTAGGACAAGACGCGGCATTACACGCACCGCGTGACGCGTATCCGTGAACGATTCTTTTGAGGTTGAAATTTATTTTTTGTCGCATGGACAAATACGACTGTAGCAGCGTCAAATGCGTTTCACCATCCTCTTAATATTTATAGTACAAGCTTATTACAATATTAGATTCGATAATACTTAAGATTATACAAAATATACCAAAGTTCGTTAGACATATTACATAGAAGAAAGCATTAGAAGGCAATACAAAGATTTTTGGTTAACAAACTTACTATCACGAGTGTAGGTTAATTTGGTAAACGTAGTCATTGGTTTAAAAACAAATAATTAAGGGTATCGCGCAGTGCG
The DNA here is from genome assembly GCA_947563715.1 of Lycia hirtaria. NCBI lineage: Eukaryota > Metazoa > Arthropoda > Insecta > Lepidoptera > Geometridae > Lycia > Lycia hirtaria. Next base: position 31,254,552 of record OX387378.1, read on the forward strand.
CACTTACAAAAGAAGAATACTGATAACGATGCTTAAATTTTATCAGATTTCGATAAGGTAGCCATGTCGTCTATTTTATTTTCACTAGAATTTATTTTTATGTATGAACATCTATTGGAATCAAAATAGAATTTAATAGAAATAGAATAGAATAACACGGTTCCAATTAAGTCTTTTTCGACAAATTTCACATATATAGTTTGAATCTCATTAAATCGCGAATGTTTATTCATATATATTTATTTTTCTTAATTTTTAAGTTTTTCACATTAGAGATATAAAAAAAAAACTACTACAAAACCCATAAAAATTAGGGGCTACAGAAAAACAGACTTGGGTACCTCCTGACAATGCATGCCGTGTCTAGGACGACTGCTTTTTGCATCCGGCTCTTGACCATCGAGCGAGAGCCTCTTGAGAAATTGATCAAGGCTCTTCCCTATAAGACCACTCACAGATTTCACAGATACGACTATCAAAGTATAAATAAAAAAAACACACATAAAAATATCGATATCTCTTAGTATTCTGAAGTAAATGCCAATTTCCTCCTTTTCTATTATATCAAATTATTAATTGCGCACTACACAACCCAAAATATGATAACTATTATCTACAAGAAACCATGCCCCTTACAAAAATGTATGAATCTGGTATTAAAATAAATATATTAAAGTTATTCGATATCACTTCAAATATTGCCTTTTTTAACAATGCACTATAACTACTCAATATACACAATATTATTGAAATCTTACATGTATTAGTAAAACGCTACTAAATATTAAAGCAAATCATTATGTACAGTCATTCAGATAATGATTCACGATATTTTAGAACGATTTTTTATACTCAGGTGGTCCGATGTTGTTCCGGGCCTGTGAAAGCACGGTGCCAGCACAGAGCACTGTTACTGGCGTCGGAAACCGAAAACGGCGCCGGCACCAGAAAACGGTGACAGCAACGCCATGACATATTCACAATGCGGCTTTGGTATCCATGAAACCATGAAACGGTGGATATTACATTGCGTTGTATTCAAAATGTACGCATGTTGCGCACATCTTATTTGATATTTCGACATCAGAACCTTAAGGTCGGATCACCTCCTTTATCAAAAAAGAGACATCCGACCTTATAACGCCATTTCTGTTTCCTGAGACCTACAATCTTGGAATTTTCAAGACTAGAGTGAATAGATATTTTCTAGATCGACGAGCTCCATCCTCGGCCACACCATCGCTTAACATCAAACGAGTTGGTGGTCAATCGTAGATCAATCTTCTATAAAAAAAAAAAAAAACATCTGAACCATCAGGTTGTATGTCATATTCATCAAAAATGTAACATCCGACCTTATGGTTTCGAAAAGAACATTGTCTCGGTCTATTATTCAAGCCGACTATACATTCGCGAGATACCCCGAGACAGGCCGAGGACAAGAGTAGTAGTAGAGGTATACATACATTGTAATCTCATCCCGTCTCGCTCACCCACATCTTGTTACGGCGCTTCTTGGCCGTGAGTCATTTGTTTGCGCCCAAGACAAAGAATTCACAAGCTTTCGCGAGGTAAACAAAAGAACGCATCCAATCTCTTGCTCGATAACTATATTTGTGTGAAACGTGTGTCATTCTGTGGTCAAACGAACGCAAGCTAGAGCTTTTAGAGTATTATCCAATAGAATCAACGCTATGGAACTCAAATCACAATAAGTTGCAGCAGTTGGAACGTCTAATATGACGCACGTTTACAATTCAAATGACGTCGAATGTGTACATGGTGTGCTCTCGCCGAGTGTGAACAGCTGGCGTTACGTTTTCACGGCTAACAGCTGAACAAATTACTAAGTAAATATCGTTACAACGAAAACGGACGTAGGGTACTTTTTCGCGACAACCTGCATAAACAAATCTAAAATTATTGATTTTTCTTATGATTGCGCATAGCGGAACGCGGAATTCATAATTACTATGCCATATACTGTGATTTCACCATGTGTAAGTAACTATATATAGTTTGGACAGAATGCGCTCAAGTATATTCCTTAATTTGGAATGTTTTAGTTAAGTATACATACATATACCTAATTTTAATAATTTATTACTTGTTTTGGTGCAGTATATTTTCCTAGACGTACAAAGTCGTGGGTAACAACTAGTATTCAAATACATATGCTGCAAAGTGTTCAGTGCCATATTAGCCTGAAGTCGCTTAACATCAGGCGAGTTGGTGGTCAAGCGCAAACCTATTTCTACATAAAAAAAAAGTAGAAATAGAAAATAATGCAGACGTCACAGAGAATTGCTATACTCTAAGAATACAATGCAACATAATGATTTCAATAACGCTGGGCATACATTTCTATAACATATTCACAGTGTGTGGTGCGTCACTGAACCGTATGACAAGCTATATTGAAATATGTTGTAAAGTAATATGAAATCTTAGATTATATTAATTATTAAATGTCGACGTCGTGTATAAATCTATCTATTTCAACAAATATCGTACACATTTCTGAATAACTCTACATTTTTACATATCCTACATTCTGGGAATGTGATTATTAAAACACTACATCACTTACACAATATACAACAAAAATATTACATAATTTAAAGTAATACATACATTTCCTAATTTAAAGTGTGTTACTTACAAAAACATCGAAGAGATTCTTTGGAAGATCATCGACATATTGCCATATATAAAATCAGGGAGATTGAAACATGAGTATGTTTTATTTAACAAATCAGACTAGTATCAATATGTGGATTTCAGCATTCAAAAATGTATCTATTTTTTATCTAAATTAGAAAATTGATTTACACTAAAGTAACTAGTTAAAGAAGTTCACACATAGCTTCCGTCGCTTTTACAATATACATTAAGATTCTTCCTTCTTTAAACAATACCCTCCTCTTTCTAGGAAGTTAGGTAAAGATATACCTTTACATGCCTTCCGATATGATCCAAATTTTAGACTACCATCAAAACACTTCGCAAAATAGCATCAAATACATATCTAGATAATGAGTGGAATGTAAGAGTGGAGCATAAATTAATGTATACTAAGTACAACTAGACCTGATAACTGTCAAAAGAACATGACAAACAAAAGTAAGCTCTATGTTATATGTCATAAAACTGAATAAATCCTGGATTGTAAGGGAAACAACCAAAAAAAAAACTTACATTTCTTAGCTCTCTCTATTCTTGAAACATGAAATGTCACGTTCCGCCACGCTATTTCACTTTTATATACATTTACACACAACCGAATATAAAATTAACAAAACACATTATTTTTTATACATTATCTTTCTGTACCATAATTTTTTGTTCATTATCTTATTTCTAAAGATGCGGTTTTACCACATCTTTAGAAAAAAAAAACATTGAGCCCTTTTAAATAATGAAGTATATTTTACTAGTTGTACATAGTACACATGATTTATATGTAGTGAAATGAAAGATATGTTACGACATATTTTGACAATTTGATATCGCTTTTTGAGCTCGATATGCCCTTCCATTTCAATAAAAATGTGATTGAGATTCTCAATAGATATTTTGGCTTCTTAAGTTGTCATTTCGATTTTACATTCTTATGCTATATTAATATATTTGCAACTTCGAATGCAAATTATTATCTTGAAAATTGATGCTACGATTTTTATTATTTAGGCCACACACAATACTTATCAATAGCTAAGTTTTATATCAGCATATATTTAATCGTAACTATCTATGCTGATATTCTCTCTAGTTGCCGATCATTCGAATCGAGCTACCTCTAACTTTAACAATTCGAACCAAAGTGAATTCGTAATCAAACTGACAAGTAAATCGCACAAATTTACTCAATATCGTAGAAAAATCGACTACCGAGAACTTATACTCGATATAATGAAATATCGATTATTCTCGAACATTTCGATACAAATACCGACTTACATAAGCATCGAACGGTAACATGCACCGTATATCGTGGACAACATCAATATTATCGAATATCGATTAAACGTAATCGAATTGTAATGTCAACAGCTTGGACATGTTCAATATAGAAAACGAGTGACATTTATAGTCACGTTATTCGTGCATTTATAAACGAGTTGCGAGTCGTTATTAGAGTGGTTATAGCTCGCCAAGCAACATATATATATATTGTCGAGTATCGATTACAATCGAGTCGTATTATTCGAGTGGTTATAATCGAATATGGTTATTCAAGTGGTTATAGTGGCTGCGTCGATGCGGGCTCACCAGGCAGCGAATGCACGCGCGCCGAGAGCAGGTTGTGAAGGATGAATACAGCGGGTTTAGGGCTTCCTTCCATGTCCAGCTCCTGGAAATAACAAAATGCTTATAAAACTTAACACACTATGTCGGAATTCACGAGAAAACGCGATGGACGTCCTGCCTCATGCGTAGCATACAACCGGAGGCTATTATTTGAGAACTCATGATGGTATAGACATGAGGAAAGTGCAACTAATGTATGAAGCGGTCTACATCAACAGAAACTGTGAGTGCGTACAGTTAGTATACCAGCGAGCCGGACGGCTTCCACACTCACACGCCAGCCGGACCGGCTCCAAGTAATGTCATTGAGATGTCGCTAGATATCGTTATAGTAAAAAAAAAAAAAACTTTAATTCTGCAAATAATACACAGCTGAATGAAGTAATAATGATAGGTAGTGAACAATAGAGATTATTAACAATTGCGTTGGATACTTGCAATAGACATAGAATTAGACGTATATTTATTTATGGAAGACTCATAGGTAAATTCTAAGCAACAAAAACAAAATACGATACAATATATATTATAAGTATGGTGTGTCCGCCACAAACCGGTCCCAGTTCAGCATGCTGCTGGCTATAATAGTGTCGGATACATACAGTAGTGTAAAATTTCCAGCAGCCTAGTCGGGAGACAATCTTGACTTGCGATCCGCAGTTCCTGGGTTCGAATCCCGCGGCACGCACCTCTGTCTTTTCGAAGTTATGTGCGTATTGTTGATTGCCGGCAACTCCAAACGGTAAAGGAAAACATCGTGAGGAAACCTACATGTCTGAGAGTTTGAAGATATGTGAAGTCTTCCAACCCGCACTTGGCCAGCTTGGTAGACTATAGCCTTATCCTTCTCACAATTAGAAGAAGGCCCGCGCCCAGCAGTAGGACAATTTATACAAACAGGGCTTATTTTGATTTTGATTGATTGACATACAGTAGTGTAAGATATGTACAACAGTGTCGGATACTTACAATAGTGTCGTCATCAGCGAAGTGCAGCCAGAGTGCGGAGCGGTCGTCGTCGGCTGAGGCTCTGAGCGCGTGTAGCGGGCGCGAGTAGAGCGCGCGCGCGCCGGCGCCGGCACGGCCCAGCGAGCCAGCCGCCTCCCACACGCACACGCCGGCCGCGCCGAGCGCGAGACGTGCGCACGCGCCGCGGAAGCGGCACCGGAACGTGAAGTCCGGCGCGGCGCGCACGGCAGCATGAGCTCCGTCCACCAGCGCACCTGCAACACGTTTACTTAATACCTGACTGCGTAAGAAGGAGGGTTATGTTTATCGAGTGTATGTATGTACATATGTATATATGTATGTGGGTATGTATGTATGCATGTATGTTTCTATATGACAGCCTGCAGCCTAAGCGGCTTGACCGATGTTGATGTGCGAGGTGTCGTTACATTCGTCTTCATTTCCTGAGTGTCATAGGCTATATTTTTTTATAATAATAATAATATGGGTCCATAGGCGAGTCATCACCTGCCTTAACATTTTTGTATGATGAGACGAAATTGGCAGGTGCCGTTATCTCATTCTGATGCTCCCACACAGAAGTACCTTATCTCACTCACTGTGTGGGAGCATCAGCCAATAAACTAGTTTAATAAGTCATAACCATTTCATCTCAATAGACCTGATTTGTCAAATTCCATATCCAATAGTTCCATCATCTATCCACACACCAAAACACTGTATTTTTTATTTTATTTTATATAAAGGGCCTCTTAGTGTTGGCTTCGGCTCCACTGATGCCCATCAAAGAACCGGGTTGCGCCCCGAGAATTAAGTGAAATAAAGGTATAATAATAATACATCTCTCGCAAGAATAAAAAAAATGTTTTTCGTAACCTCCAATGAACTTTTTCGTAATAAACAAGTTGATTTTACTAGAATTATCCTAAAAAAATATAGATACTTGTTTAAATATTAAATACTTATAACACAGCCACTCTACAGTACTGCTTTATGCATTCGCACCAGCGCGAATACAAGTGATCGTTTAAAAAACTAAAGAACCGACTTCAAAATACGCAATACGTTTACTTGATGACATATTTTTCCAGCTATACTTCCCAATTGGTCCCAGTTATCTATGGGACCAATTGGGAAGTATACCCTTTCAAACAAAAACATATTTTTCAAATCGGTCCAGGTGTCTTCCAGTAATCGGAGAACATAAATAAAAATAACTTAGAAAAAGATTGGACCATCCGATGTAAGTAGTGTAAGAAGGGTCATGCCTGCGACGGCGGCAAGGTCATGCGGCGTGTCCGCTCGGAGCGCGCGCACGGCGAGTCCGGCGGGCGTTCCGGCGCGTACGCCGAGCGCCGCCGCGCCCGCGCCGCCGCCGCGCCGCCACCACGCGAGCCGCGTCGCCGCCAGGGCGAAGCACTCGGACGCCGCGCACCACGCCTCGCCCGACCACGGCGCCGCCTCGTACAGCCTGACATACACACACAAATTATAGTTTAAACAAGTAATTGTTTAAAAAACTAAGAAAAAACGACTTCAAAATACGCAATTGTTTACTTGGATGACATATTTTTCTAGTTATTTTGTTATAAAAACCAAAATACTGAACCGATTTTAATAAAATTTCTATGGGACTACCTGACTACCGGACTACTACTACTACTACTACTACCTACTACTACCCTTTCAAACAAAAAAAAAAAGAATTTTTCAAATCCATCTTGATGTCTTCGAGTAATCGGAGAATACACTTAAAAATATTTAAAAATGATTCCGACGATTTGAAAACCTCCTCCTTTAGGAAGTCTGTTAAAAACTAAAAAAAACAGACTTCAAATACGCAATCCGTTTACTTGTTTTTTTTTTTAAATAAAAAGGTGCAGCAAAAAGGCAGACAGCTCGCCTGATGGTAAACGATAACCGTAGCCTGTAGACAACTGCAACATCAGTAACATTACTGTTGCTCTGCTAGCCCCGAGAGGTGCTTGTAAGCACCCTTTTTAAAATGATCTTTATTGAAGCACGGCGGAAAACCCTTCCGAGGAAGGACATTCCACATTTTGCTTGTTCGCGGGAGGAAGGAGCGGGAGAAGTGGAGAACCTGACTGACATATTTATCCAGTTACTTTGTTAGAAAAACTAAACTACAGAACCGATTTTGATAAAATTTATATGGGACCACCTCTGAGATATTACCTACCAAACAGAGAAGGTTTTTTTTATTATTAATCAATAATTACAGTCGTGACAAGTATGTATTACAGTTTAAAAATCTCAAACAACCTATTTCAGTTGTCATGCCTCCAAACAATATATCCATTTAATTGAATCTGGTAACTAAACTTCTGGAACAAAGTCAATGAAAACTTTATAGCACAACCTATGAAGTATCCCATTTGTAAAAACAAGAATCGACTATATTGGTAAAAAATTATAATCAGGCATTACTTTGAAGATTTTATTTTCATTGCAATTTTTCCCCCAACAAAACCTGTATATTCTTTACCTCTAAATATTATCTAACTTTGTTTTATGATGAAAACTTATCGATTTGATAGATTAGACTTCTATGTTTCTGCTGGTGCATCAATATACTAAATATTCAGGTAAAATTACGTTTCGATTCTGATTGGGATCCTGAAAACATACAGAAACAATAAAAAAATGTTCATTAAAAACTCACCTAAGTTCGCGATCAGTTATAGCCACAAATGTCGGTTGCCACCCCTCATTATCATCAGAACTGTCAGACCCGCCCGAAGCACTCATCTGCATATAAATCAATTACTGTGTTATAACATTTCTAACATAAAATATTAAATAATTACACACTGTGTCGAATACCTAGATTTTGTCTCTTTAAAATTTTATTCATACGAAGAGCCCTAGTCATCGCAACACAGGGTATCCTACCGCGGTGACTAGTGACTTAAATTAAAACAGAACTTACTCTTATGTATAACTTCAAGATCTAAAGCTCAAAGCTCAAAATGTTATAAACGAAATGTATAAGTTTTGCACTATGTAAATTACTTTATTTTGCTCTAATAAATTATTATTATTAACATATAAAATCAATGCACCATTTAGGGTTATAGAAATGGTGTCAATATACAGTCAAGGCCAGATCAGACCGATCTTTTGACTAAGCATCATCAACCATATGAAATAACATATCCACATTGCCATATCCGCCATCGCATTCCTTGAAAATTAGTGAACAGGTCGACTTTATATAGGTTTGAAAGAATATTGAATGGCACCAATAGACAGCATTGCACGATTTACATGCTGTCACATTCCATGAAAGAGTAATGCGGGTTAATACAGAATTATTCATATTCATTTGTTTATTTGTTTATTTTGTTTATTTTACATTGCATTACAATTACATACATAGCATAGGTACATACATAATCACCCTAATAGGGTATAGCAATCTAGTGCGGAGCGGAACGGTTTATTCTATTATGTGTTTGTCTTTAAAAAACTCTTCTATCGTATAATAGCCTTTTTTAATTAATATATTTTTTAGGGTTTGAGAAAAATTCTGTATATTTTCTATTTCTTTCAGCTGCGTTGGTAAATTATTATATATTTTGATAGCCATAGAATGAGGGCCGGAGCTGTGTATATATAGTTTGGAAGATGGCAATATCAAATTATGTTTATAGTTCGATCTCATTAGGCAATCTCTTTTGTAAGCTAATTTTGGGAAAAATTGAGGGTGTTTTTTTATGAATATGCAGTTTTCGAAGATATATAGAGAAATTAATGTCAGAATTTTGAATTTAATGAAATAAGAACGGTGAAAGTGTGGTATATTTATGTCAGGTAGTTTAATGTTAGCTATAATACGTAGACATTTTTTCTGTATTACAAATAAATCATTTGCGTCTACACTGTTCCCCCAATTAAAATATTTCCATTGGAACATATAATAGCAATTGGACATTGTGTTGTTTGAAAGAATATTGTCATTTTATCATCATCATCATCTCAGCCATAAGAAGTCCACTGCTGAACATAGGCGTCCCCCATGGATCTCCAAAAAGACCGAGAAAAAGAGTGAGATTGGAAGCGGCTTGCATCCAGCGTCTTCCCGCCACTATATATCAAGTGACATTTGACAAGCACAAATAGACAGCATTGTCAAATGTACATACATGGTCATGATGCGGCCGGCGCGCCAGCCAGCCTGCGAAACGCACGTCACCGAGAAGCGGGCGGAGCCGTGGCCGCGCGCGCGCGAGAGCGGCCCTAGCAGCGCGCCGCGCAGCCGCGTGAAGCGCGCGGTGCCAGCCCGCCGCCGCGCCGCCGGTGCCGGCGCGCAGCGCTAAAGCATGCACGCCGTCCGGCGAGTAGATCTCGATTGTGCGCTCCTCTAAACACACAAACACACTATGGGCCTTACCGAAAAGCGTTTTTTTTATTTTTGATAATATTTTTTTTATCACCCTGTTTATACAAACCGTCCCACTGCTGGGCGCGGGCCATCTTCTCATTGTGAGAAGGGTTAGGCCATAGTCTGCCACGCTGGCCAAGTGCGGGTTGTCAGACTTCACACATCTTCAAGATCATTGAGAACTCTCAGACATGTAGGTTTCACGATGTTTTCCTTCACCGTTTGAAGTTGCCGGCAATCAACAATACGCACATAGCTTCAAAAAGAAAGAGGTGCGTGCCGCGGGATTCGAACCCAGGACCTGCGGATCGCAAGTCAGATGGTCTCCCGACTAGGCTGCCGGAAACTTCGAAAAACGTTACTTTACTTTAATCATCGTCTTAAATTCTCTGTCTAATTTCCGCAAGTGTCATTATGTGTCAGCGAGAAGTTGACAAAATATGTTAAGCATTGCTAAAGTTAAGTAACGTTTTTCGGTAAGGCCGTTGATAATCAGATTATTTTATAATAATATGGTATATATAACATGTTGAAAGAGTCCAGTCTCTCATATTGTTTTCTCAAATTCAATCCTAAATTAACTGAACTGAAGATTTTTCCAATAACAACAATAAAGAGGGAAACAAAAACGCTGTGATAATAAAATAATGATCTAATCGTCCTTTAATATCATATTACAATATTTACAGACATGTGACATCTCTCGTCAGTCTATGGAACCTGTAAAGGGTCCGACGGCACACTTGAAGCGTATGTTACGGGTGGTGCCACCGATGCTTGATTAGTTTAAGCAAAAAGTAGTTTCAACCATCCCACGTGACACTTCCGTGGCCAAAATGGAAATGGCTTCCAAGTACAGATCGTGATATGCGGGTTCAAGTCCCGTCAGATGGAAATTTTTAACTGTCTATAAATTTGTAGATGCTTTTAAGTGTGTAAAACACAAAAAAATATCAAATATATAAAAACTGTATTTTTTGAAACATTGCGATTGGAACAATACACGCTGCAACTTCCATGCCGCCTCGCTGGTGATCGACGCCTTGCAGAAGCAAGGTTTAACTTCGCGAAACGCTGTCAAGCGTCACTTCGTATACTATATGGTCATATCGACATACTAGGTCATGATGTCGCAGGTTCTTAGCCACGCATGCCATAAGTAGCGGCACGTAGCGTGGGGAGGCGTCGCGGTGATGGCAGCGATGGTAGCATATCCACCATGTAACCGCGCTGTAACTCCCATCTCATCTTACTTATGATCGACGTCTTGCGGAAATAAGATAAGCTTCGCGGAAGAAAGGCGTCACTTCTCGGAAGGCAGGCGTCACTTCTCGGAAGGCAGGCGTCACTTCTCGGAAGTAAATCGTCACTTTGCGGAAATACGGCGTCACCTCGCATACCTGGGTCATGATGTCGCAGGTTCTTAGCCACGCATGCCATAAGTAGCGGCACGTAGCGCGTGTCGGCGCGGCGGCGTCGCGGCGATGGCGGCGATGGAGGCGTATCCGCCATGTACCCGCGCTGCAACTCCCATCCCACCTCGCTGATGATCGACGCTTTGCGGAAATAAGGTGTAACTTCGCGGAGATATTTCACTGGAAAAACATGAAGCTTGTTTCTACAATATATTCTTTTAAATGTAAATATTTCAAACATTTCACACCATTACATTCTTTTCCTAACCCCCTTTTATACTCAGCCACTGCCACACTGCTGGTAATACTATCCTATATACAACTGCAGCGATACTACAGCAAAGCAGTATTGACGAGTACCCAATTTATATTTTCATGCTGCCCACTTCCCTACCCAAAACAGCCGAGTGTAAATGGGGGGGTAAGACCTATGTTTGCTCTGTGTAATAAAATTTATAGACAATTTGATAACATATTATTTGTCTGCATTATTAATATTCTGCTCTAAAATTTTAAGATGATATGAAAAGCCCTCATGTTGTTGAACGGACAGTTCTCTTAATGAGAACTGTGCATTCAACCAGTATTATATTGTCCATTAAACAAGTAAAACTACTAATTTTTATTCTTAGAAATAGCGAGACCTTTGCAAGTAATGTAAGCAGCATTTTAATTACATGAATATAGCTATTGATTGGAAACTACTACAAAATATACATGATGTGAGTACAAATTAAGTTCCATTACACAAAGGAAGACAGGTACACCTGCTAGTAGGGTTGCCATGTTGCCAAACCTTATAGACGGACAGACCAGCCAGTTTGGCCGGACACCCTACATTATTGAGGATTTTGTGTCTCAGTATTAATAAGTATGACAAAAACATTGTTTGTCAAAACAAGCTTTTTTTATTATTACCATAAATCTTGTTAAATTCTAATGATATTTAAATAAAATTTAATGCCAAGTTAGTCTAGGTACTTTATTATTAATCAGTCAAATAAAGTCATCAAACAAAATTAAATTCTAGATAAACATTTATCAACTTTTTAAAATTCTTTCTTAAATTCTAATGAAAGGCAATTAAATGCTCACTCATTTGCGAAATGTAAAAAACCTAACAAAAGCCGGACAAGCCGACACTGTTTATTTTGGCCAGACACACAATCAAAAAGCCTAACTATGTCCGGCTTTATCCGGATGCCTGGCAACGATACCTGCTAGCCATAACTTTTTAGTTCACATTCTAATAGTTTCAAGTTCTTATTATGGCCTTGGCAAAAAAATAAAAAATTTGCTAGCAATGCACTAAAATAATTATAACAAAATAGATACAATATCTTTACTATATCCAATACTATATCTTCATACTAATACTCTCTGAAGAGCTAGAAATAGGCAAGTACAAGCTTGGAAATATTGAAGCAGAGAGAAGAAAAGCAGAAGAAATATACTAGATATTCAAGTCAGATCATATTTGAAGTTGAATTTCCACTTAATGACTTCTGTTTATCACAGATATTTTCTTTATTATTCATTTGTTTTATAATATGATTCATATTGTATTTTAGCAGATGTCTAGTATTCAGTTACCTATCCTAGAGCTACTATTACAAAGATATACACGAACAAATGTAACAATTTAGGTCAATTAACAGTACTCTCGCCTATGTAGTAAATTTAACAAGCTGGTGTAGTTACACCACCAATAAAAAGGAATGTGTGAGTCATTATTGCATACCTTCCAACTGAACCATTTTTCCAGCTCTTTTCAAAGCTTTAACAGCTTCTTCATGAGTTGCATCCTTCAAGTCTTCTCCATTCACTGATAGTATAGCATCCCCCACATACAACTGTTCTGTGAGATCAGCCGCCATGCCTTTAAATATTTTAGATATCAATATTGGCATATTATTCTCTATTCCACCTTTTATAGATATCCCTAACCCATTGTTATCTGATTTAACCACTTGCACTAAGCGTTTTTGATTCGCGATTGCTTCCGGCACCTCCGCAAAGTCACTGTTAGGGGTCTCGACGTTGTTGTTATTAACGGAGCCGTTTAGGGTGGTGGTGGCGTCGTACCCATCGTCCAGGCAGACGCTCAGATAATCGTCTTCGAGCGTACAGTGTACTCGATACCAGACGCCACGGACCAGCGTCTCCAGCAACCCTGACCGCGTGCATGTTGCATTAGGGCTATCGCTGCCCCCGCTAGAAGCTCCGTTTTCGACCATTTCACTTTGTTTTCACAACAAATACACAAAGTTGTTGCGACGGCAGCGAAGTACAATTACAGATGAATTACTGACGGCTGTCTGTACGAAATAATTATCAAATGTTATATAGTTTATATCCTGTATATTTGGAAACCGGTAATGAGTAATCAACAAACATCGTAATTTATAAATAGAGGCAGGAATCAAGAAATTACAAAAACTCTCGCATTGCACAATCGATTTGTTGTTTTGACACATAGATTTGACAGCTTAAGTACCTATGCCTGATATTGACAACCAGAAACGCTGTCAGTCATTTTTTTTTTTTGTATTGGTACAGCACAAAGAATGTATTTGCTATACATATTTTTGATTACGGGTTACATTTAATATTAAGTTGTTCCACCTGACACCAAACCAGGTACCAGACTTGACGTAAACCAAGACTGACGTCTGTGCTGCTCCTTTTCAAAAAGACTGCCCTTGAAACACCTTCGTAAAAGCCATAAAAACAAAAAGTTGAAGTTGAAAAAGACTGCCAAATGCGGTTGAAACTATAGTCGGAGATTTCGACTCAAAAATAAACGTGAGTAACTCTAATATAACTTAAGAAAGTGTGATAACCACGTTAGTTTCCTTAAAGAAACATCTACCTACATGAACGGTGCAGCACAGTGCCACGCAAAGTTTTGAATACTTATTTCTAGAAAGATCGTGCGACATTTCTCATAAGTATAGTAAAATGTCAATAAAAAATCAAACACATTTTTAAAAACTTTTCAAAAATCATTTATTAATTTACAAATGACAATTATTACTATAAGTACAAAACTAAGTGTATCACATACAAAAAAGTCTTTGGCAAGTACAGAAAATATAAAGTATTGACTTACTAGAAAAAGGTATGAATACTAACTAAAAACATGTAGGCAGTTTTGTAACACAATAATTACATCATAATCTAGATAATTTTCAAAATACATTAATATTATAATAACATTAACACGCGCATTTCGTACTTGTTTGTATGAACTAATAGGTAAAAAGGGACTTTTCTTTTGACCACAACATTTGGAATTTGGTCACTCTTTAATTAGTATAACTCGTAACTGCTGGCAAATATTTACTGAACAAAGTTAATTTAAAACTTGACTTGTATCCGATAAACAAGCAATGACGTCATTGCATAAAGCTGACCAACGCAAAAAGTCCGTGTTTGACTGGATAAACTAGTGACCAATGAGAGTTCTTATTTTGAAAATTACGATCTCTAATTTGGTCACTAGTCTGCCATTGGTATTGTTTACGCTCTAAGACATGTTAGGGAAGCACAGACCATTTCACAATGCGACTTTTCAATTCAAGTTCAAGTTTAAATTCAAGTCCAATTAATAATCAGCGAGCGGTTACATGCACTTATTTCATATAATAAATAATACTTGTACGTAGTTTAACAACAGTTTGTTAATAAAGTACTTACTTAAAGTTATCATTAAATGTGGCGAGTTAACTGGCTACATATGAGCTACAGGCAAGCTGCAATCATCACCAAAATAACAGCATAAAAAACCATACAGTCGCCAAACTGAATATTTAAAATAAATTCTATTTTATATCTGTCTACACTACCAATCAGAGCTCGTCGTTTCAAAATACTAATTGGTAGCCCTCATAGGTAGAAAGTTCAACACTGCTGTTTAAATTTTGATTTACGTAAAGATAAATTAACCTTAGCTACGGCAATTGCATGGAGCGTGAGAAGCGAGGTGCGGGTAACACGTTCCAAAATACGCACAAATTTCGAAAAAAAACTTGTATATCATAAAAAATCAAGTGTTGACTCACTGTATAGTTTTTTACACTATTTTACAGTCTTTATTCTTTAAGCAAAATCAAACATAAAATATGATTGTCTTGAATTATTATTATTAAATTGTGTTTGTTTTTCAACACAAGAAAAGAAATCACATAGAGTTTCTTTGTAAATAATTATATGAAATACATTAGTGAAATAAAAGTAATGCAACACTTATTACTTGAATAACTTAATCTGAACACAATTATTACTTATGCTGGCTGTAATATGGCATTTTTTGTTATAATATTCATTATTCTCCAGCATTTATTTATCTCATAATTTTTTTAATCGCACGCATAATATTAGCATACAAATTAGACTAAACGTCAAATGATATCAATAACATATATTAGAATTTCCAATAGATATAATTTAAATAATAAATGGCCAAGTGTGTGTCGTGCCACGCGCAACGTAGGGTTCCGTAGTAACATATTATAATTTATGTGACCTTAAAACAGGGTCTCTTGTTTGATACTACGAGCATATGAGTTAGCTTATGTTAATTTTAATGAAATGTTCATTTTTTATTTGTCTAAGTAATTATTTTAAGTTGATCGACTATAAGTCGATAACTTGTAAAGCCTACTTAGCTGTGATAGTTTTCCTTTTAATTTTATCATATTATAGTCTACTAGCATGATTTCTTTCATATCTCCAAAGTCAAGGGGGGTGCTCCAACGATACCCCACACGACGTACACGATTATTCTACGACTTTCTCGGCATTATTAATATGCATATCTATATCAAATTACAGCTTTCTAGTACTTATAGGTTTTGAGCAAAGCTGCGGTAGGAAAGACAGACGGACATGGCGAAACTGTAAGGGTTCCTTGTTTATTAAGGAACCATAAAAATTAACGAGACCCCTTCGTTGCGTGAACAACAGAAAATTACAAAAGAGTTTTTGACTTTGAATTGACTGCATAGTTATAGTTCGAAAATGTCTATTTGTATGTTAATATTATGTGTGTGATTCAAAAATTGAACTTCAGTTACGTAGAACAGTTCTATCTAATGTTTAAAATATTGCTCATAACAAATAGATATGTAATAAATAAGTACCAAAAAAATTAAGCTTATAAACAAACAAATTAAACTTAAAATAATGCTGATTAGTACCTGTACTAACATAAATACTTTAATAGCTACCTTATAACATATAACATTTCATTCAATAAATAAAATAAGTATCAAAAAGGAACAAAATCGATATTCAAAATTTTGTTTAAAACTACCTCCACAATACAACACACATTTTTACACCCACTTATGTGCTTTCTCTTCCATAATCGAATAAAGTTGCGAAAAACAGACATTTAGAACATGAATGAAATAGTAAACGGACCAAAAAATTGTAAAATCGATTTAAGCCTAGTAAAATAATACTCTACGCAAGGAAATACAAGTTTCAACCTTATTGTATGTAAATCTAACTTCAACTATCTACATATAAGCACACCCTATAAATCCATACAGTCGCCCATCGAAGTTTAAATTCTATGTTTCCTTCTTATAATGTCAACAGGCAAAGGTAAACGGAACAACAGAAATGACCACCCATTTCTTATTGAAATGCCAAAAATCCGTACACAACCATTATGGTCCAAGTTCTTGATGCTTACTGTACAAGAATGGAATTCTTTGAACTATAATCTTAGAATTTTCAAGGCTAGAGCGAATAGATATCTTTTAGATCGAAGCGATCCATCTTTGGCCACACCGTCGCTTAACATCAGGTCAGTTGGCGGTCAATCGTAGATTTATCTAATGTAAAAAAGATAGCTCGTAATTTAAAAAAAAAGGGCTCTCATTGGTTACCAATGCAATTTGGCAAAAGACTAGAGACCGACAATGTCCACCGGAAAGCGAATGAAGCGTCGCGTATATAGGGCTTCAGTGGTGGCGCGGACTCTAGCACCCTCCCGGAATTAATACGCATTAGGCTCCGTTTCCACTGTAGATACATTGGTGAGTTTGGTGGTGTTCTGTCCCTTTCTCTCAGAACAAGTGTACTATACAACTTTGTATAGCGGCGAAACGTGCCATATTTTATCATGTCTCGTGAATACTCATGATTTTAAGGTCTCTGGCTAATATTAAACTGAAATGCTAAGTTTATTCTTCAACATTTCTCTATTCATTAGCTTAAATTAAAGATATTAGACGACTGTATAGTTTTTTACACTGTGCAAAAAAATGAACAGTTAAATCTCATTGCCATATTGAGTATTCGGTATTCTGACTACAGTTTCTCTGGTTCCCACTTTCTCGTCTATAAGAGAGGCGGAGCTAAGTTTTTTCGATTTTGGAGCTAAGGGGGGTACTTCACTACAAGTGGAGCGTGTGTCTTCGTTTACCTTTGAGCTACCGGCTGTGTTAAACTTCTTCAAACTGCCGGTGGCTAGAGAGCCGTTGGAGGAGTGAGGGGGGAGAAGGGGCACTCGTTCTTGTAGATCTCGGATGGAGCCGGTGGGGCGGTGGCCGCAACCGCTGCTGCTGGACTCAGATGGAGCCGGTTCTGGACACCCACCCATTTGGATCCATTCTAGTATCCTGAAAGATATGAAAACGACATAACAAAATCGGCTACGAAATCTAGAAACTCCAATTGAAAATACGCATGATTCATGTCAGAAAACGAAACGAGTTGAGAGTGTGTGTGTGTGGGGAGGGGGATGTATGTACGTGATGTGCGTGTGTGGGGCTAAAAGAAAAATCTAATCGAAAAATCATTATCTATTCATAGGGGACATTCCAAAAATATGAACGAAACGCTTTAATATTACTTTGATCATACATACCACTCCCACACTTCATCAATCTGTTTTTAATGTAGACTAAAATTTAATAAACAAATGAATATTTGTGGGCATTTCACAGAACACCATCTATTCCAAACTAAGCAAATTTTGTACTATGGAACTAGATGGCTTATAAAATACATAATATATCCTTTTTTTTATATATATATGTTACTGTAAAAGCCCGAACTACGGTAAATCTCAGGGTTTACTAATAAATCTTAAGATTTACCGACAGGAGTTGGTAAATATAAAAAAGAAGATCAATTTTTGGACTTATACCATTAGAAACTGGTACATGCTAGGTAAGGTTAGGTTTAATGCTCGAAATTCGGACTTTTACCATAACTAGTAGGTAAATCTTGGGTTTTACCAATAAACCCTGGGATTCACCGTAGTTCGGACTTTTACAGTAACATATACATATGATACATAGAAACATCCTGACACAGAACAAACATCCATGCTCATCACACAAATATTTGCCCTGGGTGGAGATCGAACCCACGACCTACAGCTCAGCAAGCAGGCATACTACCAACTGAGCCACAAGGCCAGTCAATGAGTATGAGTAATGTCTTTGAATGAGATAAGCTTATGTTGACCTGTTGACGATAGCTTCGAAGTCTGGCCGTCGCTGCGGTGTGTGGCGCCAACAGTCCCGCATCAGCGAGTACATAAGAGCGGGACAGCCAGCCGGCGCCGCCAGTAACTCGCCTCCTCGAACACGAGCTATCACTTCTTGGTTGCTGTACCTGCAAACAACATACCACCTCATACAACACAAAGCTTTGGTAATAAGCTAATTTTGTATCCTTAGCAAAACTTTTTGTGAAAATACCATTTCTTTTCAAAGGCAGAGTCAAGCATGAGCCAAGTGTACAGCTCCTTGCTGGACATAGCCCACTGCCTTTGAACATCTTGAGTCCAATATTCAGCTTACCCCACTAGTACCAACTACATAGCATATGGAGAATTTAGAGTAACACAATAATCAATTTTCTTTCAATAAATAATACCTTGAACATAAACCCATTTTTTTGCTATCTTATTATCTTCAAGTGCACATTTTGCTTAAATAAAAGTGAATGTAATTTTTTTAGTTCATTTTGTTCTTTTTACAGTACTTGTTGACCGAGCGAGTGAAGCATCTCTGCATCAACTGGCCCAATTTTCTTTCGTTTTAATACGGCTTCCTAAGCCAACTTTATGTAGGTATTATGTACAGATGAGTACCAAGGTGAGTGAGCTGCAAATAAGCTCTCTCGCGAGGTCTACTGTTCGTAGAACGTAGTAATAAATCTACATAGCCACACTTTGCATGAGTGTAATCGCGTGCAAGCGTGTGGCGTAAAGATTAACGCCACGGACCATTTCACTCAAAATTACTTTATTCTGACTTTAAGCATGTGAGAGAAAATCTACAATAATGCATGCATAAGTGCATTCTTATTTTGTGTTACAATGTTGATAATCAGACAAATATATTGTACAGGAAACTATACTTTCTCACGAAAATTTACTAAAGAGCATATCAAATATAACACATGCACTATGAAAATCAATATAATTTTTTATGAGGTAAAAGTGCACTCTAAAGTAACATAAATTATTCACAAGAACCATTGCCAGAGTTACTAGTATTACTGTTTGATATAAGTTAATAATATAAGTTATTAATTTCTTCAACAACATTATGGAAGCAGTTTCCATGATTATTGGTATGGTTAATACCAACCCAAATAAGAGTCCACTAAGAATCTGTTGATAATTAAATTATTATACTAAAAATTCAAACTCTCAATACAAAAGGACTATTAATTTAGACGTCTGTGGTTAATACCAAAATTACAACAGACTAAATGACCTACAGATAAACAGACATTTTTTTAATATTTTTTTATATCAATGATACAGAACACATTTTTAGTTTCTCTTCTTTCTTAGTTTGTTTACACCATTATTGAATTCTGATGAAATATTGAAAATACTTTTCTATGGTACGCCATACATACCCATAATAAGGTTGCAATCCATAGCTGTAAATCTCCCATAGTACCACTCCATACGACCAAATATCACTCTCTGTAGTGAATTTGCCATATAAGATTGATTCTGGTGGCATCCACCTTACTGGCAATAAGCTTTTTGATTGCACCTGTAAGATCATAAAAAGTATTAAATAACACTCCTTCTTGCCTAGTTAGGTCAAAAATTCATAGCATAACAAGTTTCTGGCTTCTTTGTTCCCTGAGAGATACAACAGTCTTTTTAAGATTAGAATGAATAGATACCTTTTAAGTATGTATGTTTTATCTTCATCCACATTGTCACTTTCCAAAAGGCGAGTTGGTGATCAAATATCTAGACTTAATTCATTAAAAAAATATATATATTTCAGCAATATATAATTTATACTTACTCTATAATAATCTGAACTATAAATATCTCTAGACAGTCCAAAATCTGATATTTTAACAACAAAATCATCAGATACCAAGCAATTTCTCGCCGCCAAATCTCTGTGGACGTAATGGTGTGATGCCAAATATTGCATGCCAGCTGCAATATTGTGGGCAATGTTTAGTAATCTCATAGGAGGCAATCCCTTGCCCGATGGGGGTGCTCTACCCATTAAGAATTCATGAAGATCTCCTCTTGCCATGAATTCAAACAACATACAAAGTGGTTCTTCCCGTAAAGCCACACCAACAATGCACACAATGTTGTCATGAGTCAACTCAGATATTAAATCAATTTCTCGTCTAAAATCAGCCTGAGTTTTTGCTGATGCATTTTCCTTCAGTGCTTTGACAGCAACAAACTGTATTTCTCCATTCCTTTTAAGTGCTCCTTTATACACTTTCCCAAATGCACCTTCCCCTAATTCTTCTAAAAATTTGATTTGTGATAATGAGTATTGTGGTATACGCAGGATGCCGTTGCCACGAGTATTTCTTGTTAAATGAGGTTGATTAGTAATGTTTGTATTATTCAATAACTCACTCATTTCTATTGGAGAATTTAATCTGGAATTACCATAAATATTCTTATCAGCATTTGGTAAGTTTATATCTCTGATTGTGGCCGCATTATTTTTGCTTTTGTGTCTGTAGCAAAGGCAAATTATGAATGCAACAATGATGAGGGTTATAAGTAGGAAAATAACTACAATGTAAATCCAAATCCTATGTGCACATTTTGGTATATCACAGAGCTGTTTCTCTGACTTTCCCTCTTTTTCTATGACGCACCATGGCTGTGATTTGATTCCTCCTGGATTTCTACAGTAACTGTGACTACCGGCCAGTTCAGGATAATCAAACACTTTCACATGCCATTGTTTTGACCATTCAATGCAGTGAACTCCATTGTCAGCAATATTGACTCTTCCCAGATACCCGCTGCCATTTTCCCAGTAACACTCATCATCAGAAACCATGACTGCTCCAATATCTATCTTAAGGCATTCTGGATCATTCTCTGGAAGATCCTGACACTCTTCAAGGGTGAGCTGCTGTCCTATATGTGGATGCCTTTTAGCTATAGCATATTCTTTTTGGCACAACTCATTCTCCAAAATCTCACAGTCCTGCTTGCACACACGCCTCAGGATGGTAGAATTTAGACGATAATTGAAAAGGTTCCCAGAATTATTTGATTTTGCATACATCGGTGGATACATTCCATTTGGCAAATTTTCAAAAACAATTTCAGGCAGATCTTCATCATTCTCCGATTGTTTGTTAGATGAAAATATCTTTCTTGCTTCTTTAAAGAAGTTATTGTTAGTTTCAAAAGGATTCCTGCAGATAGGAAATGTAGAATAGCACAAACTTGGTATAGCATACCCTTCACAATGAGAACTGATGTCTTTGGAATACTTAGTGACCTGTATGGCTTGTTTCAATTTTTCCTCAAGTTGTGCTTGGGTTTTGTCATAAGGAATGTAAACAAATTGAGCCTTCAAGTGTGCTTCACATTGTTTACCAACATATTCTTGACAAATAGGTTCCAATTTTTTCGGTGCAGTGGAATTCTTTTCATTTGAGACAATATCTCCTGAACCTCTTATATTCTCTGATATCAGATCAGGAGTAGTCTTAATATCAATTTCTAGTTGGTTGTTGATATCAGCATTAGGAAATAGTGATGTGTATGTAGGAATCTCATAGTTTTCAATATTTTCTTCATTTTTTACAATCAGTCTTGTAGTTTGTCTTCGTTCAAAATTTTGTTTTATATTACATGTATAGTTGCCTTCATCAGTATTATCTAAGTTTTTTATTTTAAGATTTGTTCCTATCGTACCGTTAGTCTTATCTATTTTTGTCGTTACCTTAAATTTAGATGAATCTGATATAGTTTTGTTATCTTTCAACCAATAGACTTTTAGATTTTTCAAAAGCGTTTCTTGAATGTAGTCCGGCGGAGTTTCAGTAAGTGAAGTTTCTATGCCTTCCTTATTCTTAGTGT
This sequence comes from Lycia hirtaria, assembly GCA_947563715.1. NCBI lineage: Eukaryota > Metazoa > Arthropoda > Insecta > Lepidoptera > Geometridae > Lycia > Lycia hirtaria. The sequence continues at coordinate 31,277,011 of OX387378.1, forward strand.
GTTTTTCAACTTTTGTGTAGTTCATGATTGCTTCACATTTAATACGAATATCGGAGCCCCGGGATTTCGTGACAACAGCAGGCAAAGTCTTTGGAAAGTAAATATCTAGTTTTATGTTCCATAATTTCTGTTCAATTGTCGAGTTTACTTTCAATAGCGAGATTGTATCTTTTTTATCAGTGTTTAAGCACAGAATTTCACATAAACAAAAGCATACAATAAATACGCTAGCGTAATTCATGACTAACACTTTCCATAACACTTTCGATCATAAAACTCAAATGGCGTATTCATCTATTGGTTTAATAAATGATTAGTTTAAATTTAAATCATAGTTAAACGAGACACTTTTTTTAATACAGAAAAATCAGTGTTTTTATCAAAATGCAGTAGAAAAACCAATTCAACACCATCACAAAACAACAATCATCAATAATAAAATAACTGTCACTGTCATTGATAAATTTGATTGTTGACAATGACAATCATTATGGTTTTTTTAAATTGAATTTACACCTGCTGACAGCATTCGCCAATGTCAAGTATATATATTTCTTCAAGTTTCTTGAATAAAACAAGTTATAAACCTTCTAGTCACAATCAAAGTCACTTAAACAGTCATTTTCAAATTCGAGTCATGCAAAGTGGTGGCAACTTTACTGAAAGCTTCTATGGAGTTTTGCCGACAACGTGAAAAGACACGTTTCACTTCTTTATTTCACTTGCCCACACTCACACGCTTGATCGAACACTTAATGAATAAAACACCACCATTTTTATCGCATTAATATTCGAAATAACACAATTTGAGGAAAATAAAACAGAGCAACAACATGTCTCAAAGACATCCCCGCCAAATCACTCGTTTTTTTTAATAGTGCGTGTTTATTTACGTCTAGATTGTAAAACCTAGGGCTGGATCTTAGAATATAGAAAAATAAAGAAACCGTGAACATGCTTAGAACTGAAGCGACAGAAACTACTCATATATAGAGTAGTTTGAAGCGCGCGCGATCAGTTGCTCTATGAACGTCTTAACGAGTGGCAAGCTTTGTTGGTGTTAAATTTAATTCAAATATGCCGTCATATGTCGTTCCTACGTGTAAAAATACTGCTGGGGTGAAAAAAAAAACACGATGGGATAACATTTCACGTGTAAGTAGCACAATTGACATTATCTTACGTATTTATTTAATAAATTGTTCCGTCTTTGATCATCGTAGAGAAAGAATCGTCCATTTTGTTGGTGTTGCCAATATCAACGTTTTGATTTTCCTTACTTTTACTTGCTACCGTTTTAGTTAGTAGTTTGTAAATTAAATGAGTAGGTATTTAAATATATTTTTATCCGATTAAAAATTAATTGGCCAAATGCATGTCGAGTAGCGTTCAGGGTAGCGTTTCATAATTGCAGTTCACCCTATATGGACTTAGAATAGAACTACTTGATTGATTTTGCGATTTAAATGGATTTAGTGCGAAATTTTTCATCAGATATTTTGTATTTTTTTTGTGGTGGTAGTCTATAACCGTTTACTTATAAAGCCTACTAGGGCCGTAGCCAGGAATATTATAAATAACTTAAAACTCAATTTTGACATATACTGTGCACCACAAAGGAGAGGCTATTTATTCAGTGTAATATACTAGTTCGGAACCAATGGGCTCATATTTATTACGTATGTGCGAACTATTCTTGTCAAATAAATTATTTTGTAATTGTATCTTATTAGTTAGCTTAGAATATTATACTTTTTTGTTTTGCATGCACAAGCAAAACAAAAAAGTATAATATTCTAAGCTAACTAATAAGATACAAACACAAAATAATTTATTTGATCGATTAATCCGAATAGTAAGTCAAGAGAACAGTTATAAAAATAATGATATCCGTTTAAGAAAGTAAATATTTTATTTTAATATATTTTTATCTCCACGATTTACCACAGCAACGGGTAAATAATGCCTACACTAGCAACATTATGCGGGTGAGAGGTAAGAAGGGTGCGGGACGATTCTTTTGTTTTTGGACACAGCACGGATTTTGTAACTGCATCTGGACGCGCCTTCTGTATTTTTCTATATTCTAAGGGCTGGATAAATATTCCTTACTAGAGTAGTACCTATGTTGATGTAAGGTGAGATAGCGATACTGATGCGACTTTAGCCGTCATAGACGGTTTATCAATCAATCAAATCAATATATCTATCAATGCATAAACTTTAAAAAAAAGCGTCAAAGTTTCAAAAAACTTCAAATGGCTCTCCTGTAAAATTGACTTTTTAGACAAGTCAAGTTCTTCACGCCGATAACGGAAATAAAATATGATTATAAACGGCATACACCACCATATTGATCGTGCCTTAAATAAAATAACAATAATAATAAAAGACAGAGACCCGATAGACAGGGCCCGAGAAATCGGGTAGTGTAATATAGTTATTATTCTATAGATTACACGTGCTTAACGTTTTACCAATTCGAGAAACAACCGAGCTCACTATACTGATAAGTCTTTATCCTGACTTTGACTGTCTACAAGACTGACGTCATTAAAATATAATTTGTCGTTTGAAAATGGCAAATGTGCAAATCATGCTAGTTCGATACCTCAAAATGTTCCCCTTTTGAGGCCGAGAAGCCTTATTACAATACAACATGACGCTACTTACAAATAAATGGAGCACTCAGCAGTGAAGCCGCAAAATAAAAAAATACATTTTCTCTGTCTCGTGCATTTATTTTCGAGTTTACTGGCGCAAGCACTTTTCAATTATTTTAACGTGATGCCAAAAGTGTAACTTGTATAATAAATTTATTCATATCAATATTGTATCAACTCATTTGTGGGCAATGTCAAATGTGGGTAGACGTATTGGGTTTTGTATCGACTTGAATTTACTCCAGTTCTTCTAATAATTCTTCTCTTAGTATTAGTCCACCGAGTCGTGTAGTATCAGGAGGAAGCCATTCACAGCTGGTGTCTTCGGAAGAACATACCTGTAAGTAATTTAAACATATTTAATTACCTAAGTATATTTAATTGTGCGCACCGCCGCGCTCCATCCCCTTGTGCCGCGTTGAGCAATAAGATAGATTACCCTCATCATCATCATCATCCACAGTCTTCTCTATCCCACACTGGGTATGATTATCCTCAACTTAGAATTAAACAATAGACAACAGACAATGTTTTTATTGAGACAAAGTTATTTCAGTATTTTAGACTATTATAATTATTTCACTCCAAAACGGTTTTGTAAGGACATTCGTCATCATCGTCTCAGCCATAGGAAATCCATTGCTGGACTTAGGCCTCCTTCATGGATTTCCAAAATTACCGATTGAAAACGGCTTGCATCCTGTGTCTTCCCGCCACTTGTATGAGGTCATCAGTCCATCTCGTGGCTGGTCTTCCTACGCTGCGCTTGAAGGAGGATTATGTTTTTTTGAGTGTATGTATGTATGTTTCTGTATGACCGCCTGTGGGCGGTCATACAGACAACATCTGTAAAGGCATTTAGGCTGTAGCCTAAATGCCTTTACAGATTTTGACGTGCGACATTTTCTTTTGTAACAATAATAATAAAACCCGCAATAATAAAAAATGCTTTTTTCGTAACCTTCGACGAACTTTTTCGTGATAAATAAGTGAGATTTCCAGAATTATTTTAAAGGATGCGCATTTATAATTTTGCACATACTTCTTCTCAGTTTCTTACAAAAAACGTACACTGAACATGGTTACCAAACGTAACAAAATCATAAGTTAGACTGCAAAACTCACCTCTTCTGCAGTCGGGTATTTTATTTTTTGTTTAACGTGGATACTTGTTTAGCTGTTACCTTGCAGCTGCAGGAAGCAGCCTCGATGTAGTGGTAGAGATCAGTGCCGGGTTCCACGTCAGGGTCGCAGTGCCTCAGCCTCACTGACGCCGGCTTGCGCTCGTCGTGCACGCACACGTTGTGGTGGGACTCTTTGTACGGGAACTGCCAATCTGCTATCTAATGTACAGAGGAAACATTATGAATCCTACATGTTATACTGTTCATCAACGATATTAGTAGTCTAAGCTGTTAGCTGCTTTTGACTGGTCTTGTGGCTCAGTTGGTAGTATGTCTGCCTGCTGAGCTGTAGGTCAATAATTGCCTAAACCTTATCGTAGATAAATATTTACGACCCAAAATGTGTCATACTTTTTGTTTGCGAAAGACTCCCAACCTTTTGTAGCTTTCGACAAAATTGTTACCAGTGCAATGACAATTTCAAACAAAGGGCTAAAAGACGGTGTGACGCACTTACATGGCAAGTTTTAAAAACCTAAAAAAGTGGACCTGACAATACAATTATCTACGGTTACGAGTATAATAGTTATAGTTATGAGTGTAAGTTTTTTTTTTTTATTAATTCAAATAATTTTGAATCCACTTTGTGACATCGTTGACGCTAGAGTTCACCAGCATTCACGACAACAGTCGAAATACAATTTAACGTGAGTGTTTCAATCAAAGGGACTATATGGTGGATCCAACTTTGAACGTGTCTTCATATTATGTTTGATAAGGTCATTGCCCAAAGAAAAGTATGTCCAATAACAGTGTTGCTACTGTTGCAAGATGTCCCTCCACTTCAAAAAAAAAAATTTTAACCCAAAATCAAGCCAGTACTACCTTAACTTTCTAAATTCCAGAATATAAAACACAAACGGCTTTACAGAAAAACATTACTTTAAGCAATGCTAAACATATTTTGTCAACTTCGCTGACACGTTATGACACTTGCGGAAAGAATATGTGTTTATACTTACTTCATACATAAGTTAACATACAAGTGGCAGGAAGACGCTGGATGCAGGCCGATTCCAACCGGTCTTTCTGGAAATCCATGGGGGAGGCCTATGTCCAGCAGTGGACTTCCTGTGGCTGAGACGATGATGATGACTCACTTCATAAGACAAACAATATCCGCGACACGACATGATCTTCACGTCGTCCCAGCACCGTCTGCCGTTCTGGTCCGTCTGTATCGCTTTGTGGTTATACCGCTTCTTGCTGCAACGGCTGATCGCCCCACCAAGCACGGTAGCGCTCCAGCAAACCAGCATCAACGCAAACAACACGCCTAGCCCGGACTTCGCCATCTTCGAGACTGGAACATCCCTCACTTTAAATAACTAAGATAAATACCTATATATTTATTTATAGATGATACAATCAATATCCAAAGAATAGATAAAGTGATTAATTTTTAGAATGAAATAAGATAAAATCATATTAACATCTATTAATATGATTTTATCTTATCTTCTCTATGATATTTTTATGTTCGCCACAAACTGGTTCCGGCACAGCGTACTGCTGATTTGCAAACAGCCAATTGGAAGAGCTGTCAAAAGATACCGACTGATGACTCTTGACACCATAATAATGACCAATCTCTACGAGCCTAGGGGGTCTTTCCGATCAGTGGTGAGAGACTAACGATTTATCTAAATGCTCGCTAAATCGTATCGCTCGCTAAAGCGCATCGCTCGCTAAATCGTATTAGCTAGTGGTGAACGAGTGAATAATGAAATAGCAGCCTAGAGGTCCAACGCTGGTTTTTCGCTAAAAGCTTCGTAGTTGGCGACGTTTACTATACACAGCGTAGCATATGCAATATCTACACTTTTCTTCAGGCACAATAATAAACTAAATATCACAATAAAATAAATATCCACTATAACATTTGTTTGTATTTTTACCATTCACTAAAATAAGCGACGGGACTAAGTTTGAAATTGCTAAAGCTTATAAACTACTTTAAAGGAAAGGCCTAAAATCATCAATATCTTCCTACATGACTTATAATTTAAGCAACAGCGAATTTAGAGCAGGTAATGAAAGCACGGAAATGCGAAAATAAGAATTTTCGTTAACTGTAGACACACTGATATTTGCCGTTGTTGTTTACATCAGAAAACACCGAATTTAAGATTATTTAAACATATATTCATTTAAATGTTAATATGAGATTATCTTTGCAGCTTCACAAACTGATAGATATGTACTTCAGAAAGCTTTTAATAAAAATGTATCTTTGCTTTGTACCTTATCGGAAGCTGATTCCAAAGTTGTCTGCCTTCACCCGCTGAGAAACTGTTTTTATAAAGGGGCTAGGATCGCGTCAGAACGTATCTTTCAGTCGAGTTCACTTCATAATGGCACACAAGCCATTTGCCCCGCGATTCTGACGTTAAACTGCCGGATAAAAATAGAGGACAATTGCCTACGGAATATGATTATCATTATAAGTGTCTTCAACTTAATGGCGTCTTATAAGAGGTTTTAGCATGCAAATTTTATATAAATCCAGGTACTTTTGTTGGTATAATTTTGTACCTATTTATTCGAGTCAATAAATCTGCTTATTATGTATCTGGCAGTTCCCATTCCAGGATAAGGGCGCTTACCATCTTTGATCACAACGTCGGCGGCCAGCCTGTCGACCATAGTAATACACGAATTTTAAAGTTTTTTCAAATAGACTTACGTTTGACTGCCAACTCTCTTATTGTTATCCGTTGCAGTCGATAGGTACCTATAACGCGCGTTGGCCTAGAAGAAACCTATTTAGAACTCCCGATTTGAAGATTAAATCGATCGAACACCCAGATTAAATCTAGCCAATTTCATCATGCCCTCTCTTTTGTTTTCAACAAAAACAAAGGAGAGGGCATGATGAAACATTGCACAAGATGTATGCCGCTAACTATTATATACCTACTACTCAGGCAACGTATTCCAGTTTTACACTTCATACAACCAAAGCGCTTTGTTTGGATTTTTTGGAGTATCCAGTATCCACCATGAAACGAAGTGACTCTTCTAAGTTCTCAGTGACTGATATTTCACTCAACACAAGGCCTAAATAAGTGGGACTAGAGCCATGACATTCTTTGGAAAAACTTGGAAAAAATACTCGGGTAAAACCTTAAAAAAGCCTTAAAGTCTCCGGCAGCCTAGTGGTGAGACCGTCTGACTTGCGATCCGCAGGTCCTGGGTTCGAATCCCACGGCACGCACCTCTGTCTTTTCGAAGTTATGTGCGTATTGTTGATTGCCGCCAACTTCAAACGGTGAAGGAAAACATCGTGAGGAAACCTACATGTCTGAGATTTCTCAATGATCTTGAAGATGTGTGAAGTCTGCCAACCCGCACTTGGCCAGCGTGGCAGACTATGGCTTAACCCTTCTCACAATGAGAAGATGGCCCGTTCCCAGCAGTGGGACAGTTTGACAAACAGGGCTGATAAAAAAAAAAAAAAAAACTTTAAAAAGGTACTTTAGTCAACTAAATTACAAAAAAATGTTTATCGGGCTATAGAAAATTTAGCGAATTTTACAATCGGTAATTATATAAATATTAAAATTTTACACCATTTAATAAATATTTCTGTGCGATAATTCTAATGCGCAATGGTTTGACAAGCACAATTACCTACCTACAACAACATGCTAAACGGACCAAACTTGATATAAACGTACTTATATTAAATAGTAGCTACGCCCCGCGGTGTTACCCGTTGTTTTACATAAATTATATCAAAGGAGATATTATTATTCGAGATAAAAAGTATATGTTGATCCAAGGTGTCAGCTACATCCTTACCAAATTTCATCAAAATCTGTTTAGACGTTTGTGCCCGAAGAAGTAACAAATACACAAACACAGTCACAAACTTTCGCCTTTATAATATGATTCAAGTGTGATTAATAACAAAAAGCTTATTAAAAGAAAAAATGCTATCACATACCTTCGTAAAAAAAGTGGGAGTACGTCTCAAAGATATAAGATTACATTACATTACATAAATTTAAATAATTATAGTTAAAAAAACTGAAAAAACCGACTTCAAAATACGCAATACAATACATACGCGAATTGCTGTTCACTTATCTACAGGCACTTGGATGATATTTTACCAGTTATTTTGTTATAAAAACCAAAGTACTGCAAACTAAAGTAAAGTATGATGTATGATCTACCAAATACAAAAAGAATAATTAAAATCAATGTACAATTGAAATGAATGTACAATTGAAATGCAAATGTGCCGTGTGGTACCGGCCTAGAATAGTACCTCCCCCTCTCATCCCGTGGGTGCCGTAAGAACCGGCTAAGGGAAATATCACCAGAAGTGGGCAGCAGCACATTCTGCGTAAAACGCCATCTACTGCGCTCGCCAACCCGCATGCCAAGCGTGGCGAGTATTGGCAAAAACCCCCAAATGACGAGCAACAAAAATACCAGGCCCCCAGTCCCCGGCAGCTCCACTATTCCGGGCTATGGTAGCGGCCCCGGTTACGGCGGAGCAAGGGGTGCTAAGAATCTCCGGCAGAGATCCGGCTACCACCCCCTGCATAAACGACGACTGGCCCTGGTAACGCACAACATTCGCACGATGAGGACAGACGAGAAGCTAGCTGAGCTGGAAGAAGAAATGAGTAGGTTAAATTGGGATATCCTAGGGTTATCAGAAGTCCGACGAGAGGGTGAGGACACGATAACCCTGAAATCTGGTAACCTACTCTACTACCGGGAGGGTGACCAACAGTCCCAAGGTGGTGTCGGGTTTCTCGTCCACAAGTCTCTTGCTAACAACATTCTTGCCATCGACAGTGTGTCGAGCAGGGTTGCGTACCTGATACTCAGAGTATCGAAGAGATATTCGTTGAAGGTCATCCAGGTATACGCACCGACCTCGGCATACTCTGATGATGAGGTGGAGGTGATGTATGAGGACATTAGTGGGGCCATACACACCTCTGAGACCAATTTCAATGTTGTTATGGGGGACTTTAATGCGAAGCTAGGCAAGAGAAGCGATGGTGAGCTGAGAGTGGGACAGTTTGGATATGGACAACGGAACCCCAGGGGACAGAGGTTGGCCGACTTTCTGGAGAAAGAGGGACTCTTCATGATGAACTCTTTCTTCCAGAAGCCACCTCATAGGAAATGGACCTGGTTGAGCCCCGACGGTTCTACGAGAAATGAGATAGACTTCATCCTGACCACCAAGAAACAAATATTCAATGATGTCTCTGTGATCAACATGGTTAAAACGGGAAGTGATCACCGAATGGTACGAGGCACGTTGAATATTAATGTTAAACTTGAGAGGTCCCGTATGATGAAGTCTACACTCCGACCCACTCGCGCCCATATCCAAGACCCCGTGAGCTTTCAGCTCGAACTATCAAATCGCTTCGAGTGCCTGGAGAGCTGCGCATCGGTGGATGAGATCAATAACAGGTTTGTGGAAACTGTCCGTACGGTGGGCGCGAAGTTTTATAAACCCCACCGTACAAATAGACCGCAAAAGCTCTCGAGCCATACCCTCGACCTCATGGCTGAACGACGATCATTGCAACTGCAGCCATCCTGTGACGTCGAGTCATATAGGCGGCTCAATAGACTCATATCAAAGTCTATGCGACACGACATTCGTACCTTTAACACTAATCGTATTAAAGAGACGATAGAGCGGAATAAAGGCTCCAAAGTGTTCGCAAAAGACATGTCTATTGGGCAGAGCCAGTTGACGAAGCTGAAGACAGAAGATGGCAGTCTAGCGTCGACCAAAGCAGAAGTCTTGAGGGAGATCGAGAGGTTCTATGGACAGTTATACACATCGGTCGCAAAACCTGTTAGCAGTTTGGGTAAAGATCCAAGAGCCAAACTGACTCGACATTATACCGAAGATATCCCGGACATCAGCCTGTACGAGATTAGGATGGCCTTGAAACAGCTCAAGAACAACAAGGCACCGGACGATGATGGAATCACATCAGAGCTACTGAAAGCGGGTGGAACACCGGTACTTAAAGTCCTTCAGAGACTCTTCAATTCCGTCGTGCTCGAAGGTACAACGCCAGAAGCATGGAACAGAAGCGTGGTGGCGCTGTTCTTCAAAAAAGGGGACAACACTTTGCTGAAGAACTACAGACCCATCTCGCTTCTGAGCCATGTTTATAAGCTGTTTTCGAGGGTCATTACGAATCGTCTTGAACGCAGGTTTGATGACTTCCAGCCTCCCGAACAAGCCGGTTTCCGAAAAGGCTATATAGTACCATAGACCACATCCACACGTTGCGGCAAGTGATACAGAAGACCGAAGAGTATAACTTGCCCCTTTGCTTAGCGTGTTTGTGGACTATGAGAAAGCCTTTGATTCGATCGAGACCTGGGCGGTGCTTGAGGCCTTCCAACGATGCCGTATTGACTATCGGTATGTCGAAGTGCTGAAGTGTTTGTACAACAACGCCACCATGTCGGTCCGAGTACAAGACCAGAATTCGGAGGCAATTCCATTAAAGAGAGGCGTGAGGCAAGGAGACGTTGTCTCTCCGAAACTGTTTACTGCCGGTTTGGAAGATGCCTATAAGCTTCTGGAATGGAAAGGGCTCGGCATCAATATTAACGGCGAGTACATCACTCACCTTCGGTTTGCCGACGATATAGTAGTCATGGCAGAGTCGATGGAAGACCTCAGTACGATGCTCGAAGACCTCGATAGAGTTTCCCAACGGGTGGGCCTCAAAATGAACATGGACAAAACGAAGGTTATGTCGAACGCCCATGTAGTGCCCACCCCAATATCTGTGGGTAACTCCACTCTTGAAGTTGTTGACGAATATGTCTACCTAGGACAAACGGTCCGATTAGGCAGGTCCAACTTTGCGAGAGAGGTCAATCGTCGTATCCAACTCGGCTGGGCAGCGTTCGGGAAACTTAAAAGCGTCTTCTCGTCCAATATACCCCAGTCCCTCAAGTCGAAAGTTTACGACCAGTGTGTGTTACCAGTGATGACTTACGGCACTGAGACGTGGTCCCTAACTATGGGCCTTATAAGAAAGCTCAAGGTCACGCAACGAGCTATGGAGAGGGCTATGCTCGGAGTCACTCTACGAGATCGAATAAGGAATAAAGAGATACGTAGACGTACGAAGGTCACCGATATAGCGCAGAGGATTAGCAAGTTGAAGTGGCAGTGGGCAGGCCACATAGCACGTAGAACTGATGGCCGATGGGGCCGAAAGGTTCTCGAGTGGAGACCACGCACCGGCAAGCGCAGCGTAGGAAGACCAGCCCCGAGATGGGCAGATGACCTCATACAAGTGGCAGGAAGACGCTGGATGCAAGCCGCTTCCAATCGGTCTTTTTGGAAATCCATAGGGGAGGCCTATGTCCAGCAGTGGACTTCTTATGGCTGAGATGATGATGATGATGATGATGCATGTACAATTGACTGAGTAATCGATGAACAAACATACAAAAAAAAAACACACAGACCGAATTGATAACCTCCTTCTTTTTGGAAGTAACCTCAGGCAAGTAGGTGGTTAATCGTAGATCTATCTTGAATAAAAAATAGTCGGTTAAAAATAAGACGATCGATGTAAACAAGTCACGGTGGTACTAAATAACAAGATGTCGGGTCTCCCAAAAAAGCTAAAAATTTTAAAAGCGGTGGCGCGAAACAAATCACCTCATTTAAGGAGATCGTTCGGTCTCGTGCAACTAAAAACTAATTGCGCCACATTCATCGCCTTTTTCTGGTAAAATTACATAAATCTCATTAAATCACCGCCACGTGTTAACAAGTGCCGACGACATCTGATCGCTCCCAATCTGCGGGATTTGAGAAGACAAATCGGGTGTTGTCCGACAGCCATTAAACAAGTATAAATATAATTTACCTTAAATACTCGCTATTTACGAGCACCTAATCTTTTTAAGGTTCCGTAGTAAATAAGGAACCCTTATAGTTTCGCCATGTCCGTCCGTCCGTCTGTCGGCGGCTTAGCGCAAAAACTGTAAGTAGTAGAAAGCTGTCATTTCGTATAATTATACATAATTATAACGCCAACAAAACAGTAGAATAAAATCTCGAAAAAAAAATTTTTTGAGGTACACGTAAAGACCAAGAGAAGTGGGGATGAATATATTTTTTCTCATCTATCCCATCGAGTGGGGTATCGTTGAATAGGTAATCAAAAAACATTGGGGGTGTGTCATGACTATTTTCTAATTTAGGGATCCGTTTACGAAATATTAAGCTTTAAATTGATATTTTTTGTTAGAGTACTTGACTCTAATCTAAGTAAGCTATTTATCATCATCATAATCATCATCATAATCATCACCGTTTTTCACAACTACGCGAGTGAAACCGCGTGATCTGCTCCATACAAACGGATTTATTGTTACTAGACTATTAAGTTAACTCATATGTTCGTAGTATCAAACAAGAGATCCTGTATTAAGCTCACATAAATTATAATATGTAACATGTAACTATGGAACCCTACACTGCGCGTGGAACGACACGCACTTGGCCATTTTTTGATTATTTTTTATTTATTTCAGTTAAAATAAATATTGTGATGTAATTTATAATTAGGACCGTTGAAAGAGCAATTATCGCAATTATATGGGAATTTATTTATACAACAGGAAAATTATGTTTACCGCTGTTAACGGCATCATAAAGGTAGAAAATAGTTGCCGATTTTTTCAAATCACAGCTAATAACACTTAATTCACTTTCCAAACAAAAAAAACAAACACTTTATAACACCTCTTTGCGATGATATAATGATAATAATGCTGAAATGTAGCCTATGTCCGTATCTATATTCTCAGCTGTCTCTGTAACAAATTTCATAGTTATAGTCATAGTCATATTTATTGGTAACAAAAAATAAGTTACAAGTCACATGGACGAAAATGTAAAAAATCATAATTGCTTCAAGCAATGTTAACATTGTTCGAAAATATTGAAAATAAAATATACAGCCAAAATATTTAAAAATGAAAAAAAAACATAATAAATAAAAAATGTTCAGAGTAATTAAATTTATACTAATTTAAATACTCATGTATAATGTCTCATGTTGTGTCTCAAATTGTTTCTTTAGTCTCTTTTATGTCATCATTATTTTATTCATAACAACCGATTCAACTGTTTGATAGTGAAAAGGCAATGAAAAAGTAATAATCAGATAGAGAGACAAATGTTACTTGCGCTTTCATAATATCAGTTAGGACAGTGAAACTATTACTGTTAGTAAATTCTGCTTCTTATTCTTACCTACTTAAGCAAAAGTTTCACCACTACACAATGGATTTATCAATACGCTATTTGGAACTCAAATGTTATCCATTAATGTAGTATGATTATCGTACTTCATACCTAAGTAGGCAAAGTTTTCCTTTTTAGGAGCAGTAAACCATTTTCGTACATATAGTACCTACAATACATGCATATGTAAGTCAATTCGAATTTATATTATCGATTTCAAAACTATAAAGGTACGTACACACCATTTTGTAAGACATTAGACATTATAAAAGCGCGTATTATTATTATACTTGTTATGTACTAGTCGTTTAGACGACCGGTAAAAAAACAGGTTTTACTAATATTATGAAGTTCCTTATCGTAGCAGGTCTACGCCTCGTAGCATAGACATTTTTTACTACGAATTTCGGTCTACGCGCGTAAAGGTGTAGCAACTACAAAAGCATGTTTTGTATTTCTCGAAAAAAAATGTCTTATATCTTTTTATAGTAGGAAATTAAGCGGAATAATATAAATAATTGTACTGGTGGTGATTTTATTTCGAACGCAAAATTAAAGCTAGCGTACCTATAATATAAATAAGCGCTACCAATTAAAACATGTAAATATAGCAATTCTTCTCGGGACCCTATATTGTTTCTTGAAAAATATTGAGGCATTTAAAGACACTTTGCGTTTCGAAATCGGTTTAGCCATTTTAGGCTACAGGAAGCAAAATAAAAAGAAAACATACGTATATTAGGTACCAGTTTCAACAAAGACAAGCCCAGCAAAAAGCTTTTGCATGTAAAATGTAATGATGAAAAACAGTGATAATGACGAAAGATTATAATGAAATATAGCATATTTTCGGCTCTAAGTACTCAACTATCTCTGTACCAAACCTATACCTATAATACTATTTTGTTTTGTTTGAATTTTACTTACCCGAATCCGTTTCATAGAAATGATTCCAGTTGATGTTTTACTTTACATGAGTTTCAAATTCCATAAGTTTGTTAGCCATAAGTTTAACTTACCCGAACAAGTATTAGTTAGATTCGTTAGGTTCTGCTTATTATAGACAGATACTATACTTGATACTACATAATTATAAAGATTCGGTTATCAGACAAGTTGTCAAATGTGCTATAGGGATTTTGATGTAGTACTCTTTAAAAAAAAATTCAATTCCGTGGATATAAGTAAATAAATAAAATAAATTGGACATTTTATACAACGCCATCTAGCCCAAACTAAGCAAAGCTTGTACTATGGAAACTAGATGGTTGATAGAATACATATTATATACTTTTTTTTTCGTAAATACATACTTATGATACATAGAAACACCCAGACACAGAACAAACATCCATGCTCATCACACAAATGTTTGCCCTGGGTGGGGATCGAACCCACGACCTATAGCTCATGAAGCAGTCGTACTACCACTGAGTTGAATATGATAATATTCGATATTTCAAAAATCGGATCGTAGATAAGTAGCTCTGTACCAAATTTCAAAACATTCGGTTCAGGTGTTTGAAACGGTAACCGAGATATACTTTTTCTTTTACTTTAACTAACTAGAATAAACTAATTACTTACAATTTTTCTCTGTAGTATAAGTGTATCACAAAAAAAAACACCCCATCCAGTTCCATATATTTAAATGGTATACATATATCCATTAAATAAATGTTTATATTATGCAATTTATATTAAATAACTCTTAATTGAAAACAATATATAAAATACCTACACATACAAAATATATTAATATATCCAGAAAAACATTGCCCATCTTCTTAGGCAGTCCGGTAAAAAAAGTACTTCCCTATTCGCTATAAACGAGTAACTCGAAACCAACACCGATGTAAATCCTTAAGTATTATCAGAGTATGCATCAGAGTCGTTGAGTCATATTGCCTGCCATACAGGGCCGGACTCATTCGTCATGTCATGGTGCAATTAAAGGCATTGTACTCAGTGGTCGCCATATCCACCCTCGGCACTTGTGTGTGTAGACTTACTGCCGACACCTCGCCTCGATAAATAACCAACTTGTTGATTACAAATAGGAGTTAATAAATGCTGATTCTGTTGTAGGTTGAGATTTACTCGACTGCCCTACAACGAGGGTAATATTATTCGACTATGTGTGTGTTAGTTAGCATGACTTTACGGGACTATTACAATGAAATTGTACAAAGGTAAATAAGGTCATTGTACTCGCACATTCATCATCATCTCAGCCATAGAAAGTCCACTGCTGGACATAGGCCACCCCCATGTATTTCCAAAAAGACCCATTGGAAGCGGCTTGTATCCAGCGTCTTCCTGCCACTTGTATGAGGTCTTCTGTCCATCAGTGGCTGATCTTCCTACGCTGCGCTTACCGGTGCGTGATCTCCACTCGAGAATTTTTCGACCCCATCGGTCATCAGTTCTACGTGCTATCTGCACTGACCACTGCTACTTCAACTTGCTAATCCGCTGTGCTGTGTTACGCTGTGCTGTATTATTATGAACAACTTTTACTATGGCTATGGGAGGCCAATGCTGCTGCCATTTTTGTGGCGTCTTTCTGGTCAAAAACTGTATAATTAATGTTAAGTCGTTGACACGAAAAGAAAAAGACTATGGCTACGACTCAAAATAAGGAGACAATGAGTCTCTCTTATTCTTTAAATAAGCATGTATGTAATGTCACTGATGAGAAAATAATATAATTATGTAATGTTTCTAACCATTAATAATGAAATTGAGTATTTTAAGGCTTAGCATCTTTTATGTTTTTTAAGTAAATTTGCATGATGTGCTTCCTTTGAAAGTTAACAAATTTAGTTAATATTGAGAAGTATTAAATATAGTGCTTAAGTAATGCAGTTACCATTGTGAAGCCTTAATAAATAAATAAATACACTAAGCAAGTAAAAAACGGTGTTTTGTAATGTAACTTACACAACGCTTGAAATTTACGCTTGCGCAGGTTTAAGCTCGACATGATGTTGATTTTACATTATCGTGAGGAAGTATGGTCAAAGCTGCAGTAAAATGTGTTTGAATTAGCATTATTTAGGACTTGTAAAATCACTTCTTTAATAAGGAAAAGTTCGTTGAAGTATACAAAAAAAAAGAGCAATTTTTATATTTTGTGAAAACTGTAAACCTATTATTATTCCAAAAAAATTTAATCTATGACACTCGAGAAATTAAGACGAATCTAATTATATTTCGCATATCACAATCAGTCAGCCGTTTAGGCTGTAGGGAGTAAGATAGAAACATACATACATATTTGTGCATATACAATTGTACATATATCATTAAATTCACACGTAACAATTATAGGTACTTGAACTTTCAAGTATACACTCAACTTATACATAGTTCCTAACATTAGACATATTTGCTGCAGTTATTGTTCTAGAGGACTGGTATGGCCCACGACAGCAGTTCACCGCGCCGACTGCTTTACGCTCAGAGCTCATTGTGTCAGTACCAATTTGCAACACCAACTGATAAGGTAATGCATGATTGCAAACGAATTGTCTACATCAGGGATTGTGAACATTCGAATTGCGGTTGTTATTTTTTTTAAATGTTGGATTGATTTACGATTGACCACCAACTAAAATATATCTTTTCACTCTAGCCTTCTTTTTTGCACACCACGTCATATTTTTTTAAATTGAAAAAATTAAGCCTATTTTAATTTTTTTTTAAATGTATGTTTTACATTTGACCGCTAATTAGCCCGATGTTCTGTGATTGTTGCGGTCTATGATAGAGCACGCTTGCCTAGAAGAAACCTATTCACTTGATTTGAAGACACCCATATTATATGCATTCGGAAAGACCTATTCAGGAAGCGTATTCCATTTTATCCTCGCCACATCTGCATCACAAGGTTGCCTGGAAGAAATCGCTTTTAGCGATAAGATCACCTGTTTCGCTAACAGATAAGACCGGTTATTAATTATTTGTCATTTAGATAAAGTGTAAGCATCTATCTATCTATATCCTGCCGGATCCAGCGGAAGACCAGCGCCGGTTAGCAACAACCGGCACCATGCTGAACTGGAGCCGGCTTGTGGCAAAAACTTAATTTAAGTGCTTAAATTTAAATCATGTTAATATTTAAAGTATGCGTCACAATAAAAATCTTGTCTATTATATATATATATATTTATATTTTATATCTATCAAAATGTTTAAAACATCTGCAATATCCGTAGAGCCTTCTGTGGAAAACAATCAAAGGGCTCGATGATATCGTTCGGTTCTAGAACATTGATTTACGACCGTTATTATACTCGTAAGTCGTAGCATGCCTTAATGTGTAGTACCTTACCACTGGCGCTGCGGCTAGTTCCGTGGACCAGCGGCGTAAATATGTCTGGTAGAAATTACATAGTCAAGCCGTTTGGTGTCGAGAATTTTTTAACGTATAATCCTAACATATAAAAATAACCATCCCTTTGTCTGTCTCTGTATTCGTTAAAAGGCACTAAAACGGGTATAGATTATAGTATAGCAAAATGGAATGTCCTACATAAAAGTATACCCCAAAAAAATGTTGCAGTCGGGTATACTTTGAAATCCTTCATACGGCTATATATATTTTTATTTTATATCCGAACTCAACACTATAGAGCGTTGTGTGAAGGTATATATTCCATATACGCCACGCCACCGTCGCTTAACATCGGGCGAGTTGGTGGTCAATCGTAGATCTATCTTACGTAAAAAAATTTCTATTGGAGCTTACGAAAAATCGCATTTTTATTTTTGTTAGAATTATATTAGCCAATATGTCTTTGGCTAATATAATTCTTCCAGGGAGTGAAGACGTATCGAACGACACCTCGCACATAAAAATTGGTCAATACTTATTATTTATATTTTTTATTTATTTAACACAGCTTCTTCTTGTGCTGTAGGGTAAAAAAAAGCTTTGAACTTACATACAAATGTCAAACTTATGTTAAACTAAGAGATCCATAGCTTATCTCAGTAAAATATTCTACCGTAAACCTAAAAAACTTTTAGAAATTAGGAGCCATTACAAGTTTTTCTACACACCTAATTAAAACTTTCTACAAAAATAAATCTGCCATGACAAGTAATTACCTGCATGTTATTCCTACTTATTTTTTAAGTAAATGCCATTAGGTATGCCATGTGTGTCGTTTTGTTGGCTGGCGACTTATTACGGCTTCAAAATACTTTGTGCTAAGTTACATAAGTTATTTCGATGTAGACGACTGGTGCGGACGCACGCTACCGTTTTTATGTTTGTAACATTTTTGATTTTAGTGAAACGTTTTTTGAAAAAGTGCTTGTGCTTTACGTCAAGATGAGGGCAGTGAAATAAATATTTATATAGATTTATCTTCATAAGCACACAATTTAGGTAAGTAAGCAATATTCACATACATAATATATCTTGGAATCTTGGAATTTTCAAGACTAGAGTGAATAGATATCTCCATCCTCGACCACATCGTCACTTAACATCAGGCGAGTTGGTGGTTAATAGTAGATTTATCTAAATAAAAAAACTTAAACAGGCTTTGTATACATGGGCGTATACAAAGATATTTATATACATAAGTATATGTTTTTATATGTATATAAATATTATAAAATATGTGATTATAGTGTTATTTTTAAACGGTTTTATTTAGCTTGACCTGTTTATTTGTTTGTTTGGGTCAAATTTAGTAATTGAAATTTTACCACCTTGCAGGTGACGGATCGATCTGAAATTTGGTATACACCTTTAGCCCTGATAACAATACAATTCAGTATATTCTGTATTATTGTAAATCCATGATGGCCGCCGCCATAAAATGGCGGATTTCATATTTTAACACAACTACCCAATATGGGTATCAAATGAAAGGGTTTTTCTAGTAAAATACAGTAAATACATTACCTACATCATTAATCTTTCTTTTCAATAAAACCGTTTAACTTAAAAAGTGTTTTTTTAAGTAAGTACTTGTTTTCATGTAGTCTATAATAATAGGCTAACAACTTCCCTTGGAGTGAACGTAAAATTGTATACGTGTAATATGGTATAATAAAATATATACTATACTTTATTTCGATATTCATAAAATATTCCGAGACGTCAAAATTTTAAGATGCATTATTTATTTCTTGAGAAATGTAGACATTGATCGATTCGTACATCCACTGGTTTTATATATAAAAACAAAGTGTCACCATTGAGACAGCTGTAGCGCGCATTACTTACGGCCTTTGTACGGCCTTACCAAAAGTCTCAAATTCTCTGTCTTGTTTCCGCAAGTGTCATTACGTATCAGTAAAAAGTTGACACAAATACGTTGAGCATTGCTCAAATTTGACTAACGTTTTTTTAGTTAAAGATGGCAACGTGTGATGGCAAGATGACCTAGCCTGGAATGTGAACTAGCCTTAGATGCTTGTAGGTAGATTTTCAACTAAAGGGTGCACGGACGTGGTAGCTATCTAAACGGTCATTGGAAAGTACTCGGTATTGAATTATTTATTGGTCTCTTGATAAACTACATATTTTATATTCATTCGAAAGTGTTCTGTCTTTTTAGGGTTCCGTACCTCAATAGGAAAAAACGTAACCCTTATAGGATCACTTTGTTGTCCGTCTGTCTGTCCGTCTGTCCGGTTGGCAAGACCTTTATCTCGGGAACGCATGAAGGTATCGCGTTGAAATTAAAACCATATACGCAAATATATAGTATTGTGCTGCAGAAAGAAAAATAAAATTTCTCAGTTTTCATAAAAAAAAAGTTACAATCGAATATGTCGTAAAAAAATGCACATTTCGACACTCACAAGGGAATCAAAACCTATGGGGTACTTGCCGTTGACCTAGAACTATGAAATTTGGCAAGAAGCATTGTGTTAGAGTACACATATAGGAAAAAATCCGAAAACTGGATATTTTTAATTTAATCACGAAAAAATAGTGTCCTTACGCAAGGAATGAAGGTACAAATTTTAAAGTTCTTTAACCGTATCAAGTGGGGTATCATATAAAGGACCTTAATTAGTATAAGTTAAAACATGTTTTTAAATATTTTTACGGTGTATATTTTTCGGAATAAGAAGGAAAATAAAAAAAAATATGATTTCCCTCTTTTATCTACTAGTTTGTACGGAACCCTCGGTGGGCGAGTCTGACTCGCACTTGTCCGGTTTTCATTTTTTATTTCTATACTATAGATTTTTGTCTGATTACTCTAAAACATATTTTGGATTATAAAAATATGGTCTTATTTTATTTTCACAGAGTTCAAAATATAGCATTTTATAATTGAATGAATTGAATGAAATGCATCTGATAAGCATCGATTATGGTCGTAATATCTATTACGATCGAGCTGGTGTGGTCAACTCTAACCCTGCTGATGCTTGTAGGTAAGCGACTCCAAATTTAACCGCAATTTCAGTTTTACTATGCATATTAGTGAAGTATCCAGTACCAAGAAAGAAGGTCAAGTTTTTAGGGTTCCAAAGTTAACAAGGAAACCTTATAGTTTCGCCACAGAACAATATAATAATACTACTATGACTGTCTCTCCGTCTGTCTGTCCATCCACGAAATTTCTGAAATAAAGTTAGTAGGTACTACATAGATATAGACATTAAGGGCCTTACTGAAAAACGTTACTAAACTTTAACCAACGTCTTAAACTCTCTGTCTTCTTTCCGCATGTACCATTACGTGTCAGCGAGAAGTTGACAAAATATGTTAAGCAGTGCTTAAAGTTAAGTAATGTTTTTCGGTAAGGCCGTAATTATTTATGGAAGACCCATATCATTGATAAATACTAAGCAACAAAAACAAAATACGCTACAATATGTTATAATAATTTTATGAGTTCTGTATTAACTACGCCGACAACTATTTTACAAGTTAAGAATCCGTTTGCGCTATATTAATGAATCCGTGGGCTAAGAGATACGATATTGGTACGAGCTATTTGTTGGTCCCCCGAAAAAATCTGAAAGTATATTACCTATGTAAAAATAAAAATTTGAATGTAAATTGTCTTTCTTCCTTCCTTCAGCCCAAAAAATGTTAAAACCAGCATGGTTACGCTCATCTCTCATAGCGATGCAAAGTTGGCTCGCACCCGTTTTATATCTTGCATTTTCTACTATTAAGAGAGTGACACAAAAGTTAAAGAGACTGTTAAAATATCACAATTTTAACTTTTGTCTGGTACTTTTAATTATAGTAAAAAACAAGATAAAAACGATCGCGAGCGAACTTTGCGTCCCTATAAGAGTTGAGCGTAACCCTGCTGTTGGAATATCTATAGAGCCTGCAAAATCACTGGAGCTGTTGGCATTAGAGGTGCCCAGTTGGGTGTCGTTGGGCACGCGTGCTGCGCTGTCGTGCCAGTGGCAGCTGGGCCCCGCGGACGTGCTGTACTCGGTCAAGTGGTACAAGGACGGCAAGGAGTTCTTCCGGCACGTGCCGCGCGACGCAGAACCGCGCAGGAGGTTCCCACTACCTGGAGTCGACGTTGAGGTAAACATTGATCGTAGGCACTGGACCGTTTATACCAGGAGCTGTACTGTAAAAAAACTGGCCAAGTGCGAGTCGGACTCGCACACGTTGGTTCCGTACCATTATCTATAAAAAACGGCAAAAAAATCACGTTTGTTGTATGGGAGCCCCCCTTAAATATTAATTTTATTTTAATTTAAGTATTTATTTTTAAAGTGAATAATATAACTCAATATTCTGTGAATATTTCAAGCGTCTACCTGTTGCCGTTATCAATATCGAGCTAAAACGAGCAAAAAAATCACGTTTGTTGTATGGGAGCCCACTTAAATATTTTTTACAAAATCTTCCACCAGCAGAACATTCATAAAATGAACTACCTATTTTAAGAAATTTCTAATATGGCAGACTATATGTAATGGATTTAAAACCCATTTATAAAGGACTATCCTTTTTTTAGAAATGGCAACATGATCAAACTTTAACCTACAAAATGGAGCTTCACCTTTGATAGAACAAATTTTTTTTTTCATGATCACACATTAATTATTTTATTTTATTCTGTTTTTTAGTATTTTATGTTATAGCGGCAACAGAAATACATCATCTGTGAAAATTTCAACTGTCTAACTATTACGGTTCATGAGATACAGCCTGTTGACAGACGGACGGACAGACAGCGGAGTCTTAGTAATAGGGTCCCGTCTTGCCTTTTGGGTACGGAACCCTAAAAAGCATGCATAATTTTATTTATAATTGTATTAAAAGAAAAACTAAATACCCGACTGTATAAGAGCGATTTTCGTTCTGTAATTAACGCTTGCGAGCCTGACCCCATGTCTACAGCACGTCGCCGTGCCGTGACATTGTCACGGCGCTGGAACATGGCGTCGTGCCGTGTCGCCGACAAGGAGTAACGCCGGAAGCCGACAAAAAACCGAAACCTGGCGTCGGGATATTTCCACGACGAGGCACCGCGCCGTGGCAGTTTCGGTTTCGGTTTCAGACGTTTTTATTTGTCGTGGCCGTGGCAATTTCACAACGAAAATGAGGAAACATCGGGAACCAACCGCTGTGTTGAGTGTACGTTTTTGTGAGAAACTATGTGCAAAGTTACTGTATAATTTATCGAAATGAACATTTTTAGAACAGTTTTTGAACAAAAAATGCATTTTTTCGTAACAAACATTTTTAGAACAGAAAAATGTTTGTTACGAAAAAATGCATTTTTAGGGTTCCGTGCCTCAAAAGGACAAAAACGGAACCCTTAAAGGATCACTTTGTTGTCCGTCTGTCTATCTGTCTGTCTGTCCGTCTGTCCGGGTGTCAAGACCTTTATCTCGGGAATGCGTGAAGGTATCGAGTTGAAATTAAAACCATATACGCAAATCCATAGTATCTTGCTGCAAAAAGAAAAATAAAATTTCTCAGTTTTTGTAAAAAAGTTATAGCCGAATATGTCGTAAAAAAATCGGCCGAGTGCGAGTCGGACTCGCGCACGAAGGGTTCCGTACTATCATCTATAATAGAAAATCGTATAAAATAACGAGAAATCAACGAAATTCCAAGTAGTAAATTGCAAACTTATAGGTAGGTTTTCGATACACATCCGGGCAACATGACTACGCTCGCGCGAATACGCGCGGCTATGGCTCGCTCCGTGATGTTACCTCCCCCGCTACCCGCGCGGCCGTTGCTTAGCAACCGCCTCGCGTTCGCGCCACCACCACACCGCGGCGCGGCGCTCGCACCGCGTTTAGATGCACGAATTATTTTCATTTTGTGAGTTTTTATGTATTAGATTAGGTATTTATTGTTATAGTTAATATATTTCTAAATATTTACTTACAAATATTCAAGTTTCTACCTGTTAATTAAGATCGAGTAAAAATTGCTTAAAAATTACGTTGTTGTATGGGAGCCCCCCTTTAATATTTACTTTATTGTTATTTAATTATTTATTTTGAAAGGTAATATACAAGTAAATATTCTGTGAAAATTTGAAGCGTCTACCTGTTACCGTTTTTAATATTGAGCAAAAAAATACGAAAAAAACACGTTTATTGTATGGGGACCCCCCTTAATATTTTTTTTTTTAATTTTTAGTATTTGTTGTTATAGCGGCAACGGAAATACATCATTTGTGAAAATTTTAGCTTTCTAGCTATCACGGTTTATGAGATACAGCCTGGAGACAGACAGACAGACAGACAGACAGCGAAGTCTTAGTAATAGGGTCCCGTTTTTACCCTTTGGGTACGGAACCCTAAAAACGCACATATCGACACTCGCAAGGGAATCAATACCTATGGAGTACTTCCCGTTGCCCTAGAAGTATGAAATTTGGCAAGAAGCATTGTGTTAGAGTACACATATAGGAAAAAATCCGAAAACTGGACATTTTTAATTTAATCACAAAAAAATAGTGTCTCTATGCAAGGAATGAGGGCCCAAATTTTAAAGTGAATTAACCGTATCATGTGGGGTATCATATGAAAGAACTTCATTGGCATAAGCTAAAACAGGTTTTTAAATATTTTCACGGTGTATATTTTTCCGTTTATGAAGGAAAATATAATAAAAAATATAATTTCCCCCTTTTATTTAGTTTGTACGGAACCCTCGGTGGGCGAGTCTGACTCGCACTTGTCCGGTTTTATTTTATATATATTTTTTATCAGCCCTGTTTGTACAAACTGTCCCACTGCTGGGCGCGGGCTATCTTCTCATTGTGAGAAGGGTTAGGCCATAGTCTGCCACGCTGGCCAAGTCCGTTTTGGCAGACTTCACACATCTTCAAGATCATTGAGAACTCTCAGACATGTAGGTTTCCTCACGATGTTTTCCTTCACCGTTTGAAGTTGGCGGCAATCAACAATACGCACATAACTTCGAAAATACTTTTTTATATTTGCGAGAGTTGTATTATTTTTACTTCATACAAAGAAGACTGGAAGAGATCGCTTTAAGCGATAAGGCCGCCTATTGAAAGATTAGCCATAGTAATATTGTCTTTTTAATGTGTTTGTACAATGTGGTCTTTTAATAAAGAGTTATCTATCTATCTACAAAAAAAATGCCTATGATGATGATGAAAAAATATATTATATACTATGAGAGAGAGTGAAGACGAATCTAGCAACACTTCGCACATCACAATCGGTCAATCCGTTTGGGCTGTAGGAGGTAATATAGAAACACACGTACATATATGAATACTCACATACATACACACATACATACACTCGAAAAACACAAAACTCCTTACGCAGTCGGGTAAAAAATTAAAGGTGAAGAGATAGCGAGGAAAACTATGGAGAGCAGCTATTAATGAAATAATTGTGATATTGGAATGGAGGGAGGGATAAGCAGAAAGAGTTATGGTTTATTCCTTAGTTCAACTTTTAAAATTAAAACCTACACGGTCACTTTGAATATTGTTTTCCATTAAGTACATTTATAATTTATTTTTATTTTTATAGAAGATCTACGATTGACCACCATATCGCCTGATGTTAAGCGACGGTGTGGCCGAGGATGGAGCTCGTCGATCTAGAAGATATCTATTCACTCTAGCCTTGAAAATTCCAAGATTGTAGGTCTCAGGAAACAGAGATGGCGGCAAAGAATTCCATTCTTATGTAGTACGCAACAAGAATGTGGATCGATATCCCTGAGTACGGATTTTCGGCATTTCATCGAGAAATGGGTGGTAATTCGCCGACTTTCTACTAGTCCTGTAGTGAAATGGGGAGGGTGGAATTAGGTCGTGAAGCTCTTGCGCACATTCCCCGAAATGAATCCTGTAGAAAATAGACAGACATGCTACTTTACAGCGGTGCTCGAGACTAAGTAGCTTCTTGGCAGCTAGTTTATCGTCACCGATTAACCTCACAGCTCGCCGGTCCACTGATTCTAAAGCTTCCAGCTGATACTTGGCTGATCCATCAAAAAGGTGGCAGCAGTACTCCATACACGATCGGACCTGTGCTTGATACAGATGCAGCAGTTGTCCCGGTGAGAAGTATCACCTAACCTTATTAATGATGCCAAGCTTTTTACTAGCCAGTTTAGCCTTAGATTCAAGGTAGCCCTTTAAGTTCATTGTTCGGGTTAACGTGAGTCCCAGCAGTTCAAGATGGTCTGCCAATGATATGGATACGTTTCGGAAAGTAGGAGACAAACGAAACTCACTCTTTTTGGCGGAGAAAAGGCAGGCTTAATGGATAAATAATAATATTTCTATTTGGCAGGAGTCAGATTCATCAGGTTCAAATCTAGTACTGTCACCAGCGACCATGGAAACTGGTGGTCGGTATCGATGCGAGGTGTCTGGTGAAGGACCACTCTTCCCCACCGTCTCACAATACGCAGATATGAATGTCGTAGGTCAGTGACTGTGGTATTAGTTTGTTGTTTCAATTCATTGTATCATGCAGATGCTGGTTATCCTGATCTGACGGCATATTAAGAAAAGTAGTGTCTTTACTTGCACTTGTACTTGTCCAGAAACGATAATTACTTCTAGTATTGTATCATTTTCTGGACATAAGTATGTATCGTTTCCTGACATAAGTATGTATCGTTTCCGGACATAAGTATCTATCGTTTCCGGACATAAGTATGTATCGTTTCCGGACATAAGTATCTATCGTTTCCGGACATAAGTATGTATCGTTTCCGGACCAGTGCAAGTCACATGTTGATGTTATGGTAATAATAATATGTTGCGAAAGAGGTACAAATTAACAAATGGAACAACTAATCGATTATCATCCTCATCATCGTTGGACTCGACTAAGGTTGTTGAATGAAAACAAGAAATCAAAAATAATGCACCGTGGAGTTCACTGGAGAGACCTAATGTCCAGCAGGGGATTAAGATGAAGAATGATTCTGATGATGATAATGATAGATTTAGATAAAAATATCAATAACTCACATGGCTTCATCATTGGTTATTGGTGAACATTTCACCCAACCCTACCTAGCCCAAAACTAATGCGGCGAGCTTAGTACTATGGGAACTAGATTGTAAATATATAATAGTGAGACATATAAACAACCAGGCACAGAACAAACATCCATACTCATTACACAAATGTTTGTCTGGTGGGATTTGAAACCACGACCTACAGCTTAGCAGGCACACATACTACCAACTAAGCTGCACACAATGATTACTTAGGCCTTAATGATTGCTTTTCTACTTTGAGTTTCAATGTATCTTCTTCCTCCACAGCTTTTCCAGAGCACGGCCCAGTCATAACCGGCTTTCGACCCAAATACCACCTTGGACACAGGGTCCATGCTAACTGCACCTCCGGCCACTCCAGACCTGCAACCCAACTCTCATGGTACATCAATGGAGAGCCGCTGCCGATTGATGAGTATACCACCAGTTACAGAAGTGAGAATGCACTGATCGTCACAAGCCTCAATCTTGAATTTGACATCGCTGAAGTGCACTTTAAAAAAAATGTGCTGAAGATTAAGGTTGGTTAAATATGTGTAATGTAATTGAGCCCGATTAGTCTAGAAGGATTTAGGGTTCCTCCTGCACACTACCCAATGTATCTGAACCAAGTTTGAGCTGTAGCAAGGTCCTTACATGATCTATAAATAAGGCGGACTTTGGTCAAATCAATCTATTTTATAAAATTGATTTTGTGTTAGGTTCTTCTTTTTAACTGACTTCAAAAAAAGAGGTTTTCAATTCGATTGTATTTCCATCATTTATAAACCGTTTTGGAATATTTCATTTTTGTTTGAAATGATTCTATGTAACCCCAAACGAGGGTTATGTTTTTCGAGTGTATGTGCCTGTCTAAGTGTGAGATCATCTTAGGTGTAGGATTATGTTAATCTTAGTTTTGGAAATGACGGTATATTATTTAAATTTGATTGAAATTTGTTTGAAATTTGAAATTTGTTCCAGTGCCTAGCTACCATCACTCCTGTATATTGGAAGAGCAACGAAGAAGCAGCTGTACTAGAGAAGGCTACAGATCACCGTGAGCTGTCTAGGATGCAAAGTCAAAAAACCAAAAGGGTTGACCGAAGTCAATTCAATTTCGCCAACACGAATTTATTTAATTCATACCGAACTTTACAATTTCTCAGCTTAATTACTGTGAGATTATGTAATAGGTTGTGTTGCTAACAAATAAAACATATAAGTACGTGCGGAAACATGTATAAGTAAACGTGAAAAACCAGTAAGATTTTTAAAGATATCTATGTACGTTCTGTGATAAATATTCACTATGCACTAATTAATCTTATCTAACAATGTATTCTGATAAATTTGATAAAATCATAATATTTACCTGTATTTTTACGTCACTTGATTCCTGTATTTTTTACGTCCGTTGATTCGTATATTATTTACGTCCGTTGATTCCTATATTTTTTACGTCTGTTGATTCCTATATTTTTTACGTCCGTTGATTCCTATATGTTTCGAACAGTAGTGAGCACAAACTTTTTGCAAAAATTTTGCTCATGTTTTATATTCATATTCAGAAATGCGTATCGAAGATTTCTCCCATATAATTATTTATCAAAATCGGTCGACAAATGAGATCCTAGCAAACTTCTCTTATTTTACCGAAATTTCATAGCCTTATGTTACAATCTCTTGGCCGATTTTGCTCATATTTAAGATTATTGTTTAAAATTGAATACCAATTAAAGTTTTCAGCGAATAATGTCAAAATCGTTCAGTAAGTAGCGCCACAGCGAAATCCACTTTTTTGGAGAGAATAAATATTCAAAAATCACCAAAAAAAAACTAAAAAACTATAAGTAAGTATACCAACTTTCGTAAGGTTTGATTGATATAAATCGTAAAGTAAGAGACGGTATTGTTTGATAGGATAAATATTTTAAGAAAGTTTTATTTAGATATCTAATTTTGGCAACGCAATAGTGAAGAAACATATATTTTCTAACTCCTCAGCCATGATAAAAGGGGTTCATCCAACTAGTCCATACACAAAATATACCACTATTATTGCGGAACGGAAGTTCCGCGACGTTTTCTTGTAGGTATATTCTTCTGAATTACCAGTCATGTATGATTCCGAAATAGCTCTTGCTAGAATAAGTGAAATTTGGGTTCTCCGAAATAGCCCTTGCTATTAGAATAAGTGGAAACTGGGTTCTCAGAAATAGCCCTTGCTAGAATAAGTGGAAACTAGGTTCTTCAACAAATTATGTTCAGCTTGAACACAATTGTTGCAAGAAAGATTTTTGCTTATGAGGGCTATTATTTACAGAACTACTAATTATTCCGTGGGCGACAAACACACGTACCGTTTTTTTTTATAGTGCACATCACCAGTGCCATACCGAATTTAAGAGCCAACTTTTTGAAGATATTCGTGGTTCAAGCTCATAGAACATCACATTGCTGATAGAACGGAATAACAATTCCTAAGCTAAAATTACAAAAAGAGTTACCTACTCATTAACCTTTCGAACACCACTCCTAAAATGGATTTTCGTACCCTCATAAGCTCAGAGCCAAGGGTGTCAAAATTTTTAAATCTGAAAACCTTTTTATTGTTATAGTATAACTATTGTAAAAATAAGCAAAAACATCTTCTATTGAATAAGTGGCGCTGAGGGCACGAAAGCTAGTGTCTTATTTATAATTAATAACGTTAATTAGTTATCAAAATTACCCACATTAGTAATCCCAGAGTTGGTAAAGACGGAACAACAAATAGAGCTCACTATCAGAAACGCGATAAAACATCGTGCGATAGTGCGTTTTCTCAAAGAAGTTCCATTAACTTACTATTAATTTAGATATAATCACAACGCGGAGGAAGCACGACGGGTACTCTGTGATAAGTGACTTATAATAATTATTTATTTTTAATTTATTGTTAGAACATAGATAAAATGTTGCACAAGTCTGCGGCTCTGCGGACGAAGAGCCATCTGATAAAAAATGTAGCATTTTATTCAACTAAGAAGGTAAGTCTATATTTACTTAGTTAAGAAAATGGTGGGAGCAGCAACTGTCTTTTGCGCGCTTGATTTTTTTTATATACAATATTAAATAACTGAATGTATTAAAAAATGCGAACGTCGTCAGTCTCATGGGAATAATATTAAAGTCTATGCACAATTTTTATTTGATAACTGTTATTTAATAGTAATAAATTTACAAAACGTTTATATACGTACGATATGGACAGAGTTTAATCATATAAAATAAATCATCATCATAATAAATCTACTGAGAGACACGATCAATACTGGATAAAATTACCTGCCTCGTCCAAAACGTTTAAATTAGTAATATGATTCAAGGAAGTCTTTTACACTATTTGTTATCTACTCATATTCTGACCTATCTCACATTTTTTTAGGCATTTTTAATGATTTCTCAAAGGCATTCGATTAAATCATCCATAAAACTCTGTTTACGAAAAGAATACAAATAAATAATATTTTTCAGTCAACAAAATTGTATTATATTTGTAAGGATTGTAACAGAATTACTAAACACATATTTTACAATTTATATTTTTTTTACTTTTAATATTAAGTTAATATTAAACTTGCCTACTGAAAAAATACCTATATTTATCTTATAAAAATATCTTTGCTAAAAATTGTAGTCGAGAGGTTAAAATTACTTGCTTATTTTTACAATAATAACATGATACCGTATTTACTTATCACTTAAGTTATTTGGACAATAAGTTATTTAGATAATATACGAGGACTTATGTACTAGTTCCTAATGAGGGGAAGTTTTTTCGACTGAACTTAGAGAAATGAACAGTACATGCACCTCTTATCTCTTAGTAGGTCAATATATAGGTCTTCGGCGCTGATTTTATCAATTTTTATTTAAGTGCCGAATGGAAACTTTTTATCTTCAACACAAGTCTTTGAATTTGTTTGTATAATTGTAAACCAAACAACCTTAAACCGAGTAAACAATTTACTACTTTAGTAGTATACACACTTTATATAAGAATTTAACACAAAGTAAGTACTTAAGTGTGTTTACTTATTCGAGGTAAATCCCGAAAATTGGACATCATTTTTAAATATTCTTTCCCTGTTGGGAAGATTACACTGCAAGTTCAAACGTTTTATGCCCCGAAAACGTGCGAGTATCCAAAACACGGCAGCAGAAACAGTAGAAAAAACGCAAAAGGTTAGTTCTATACCTTCTTAGTTTTATACTCATCGATCGACATGAAATTTTTTGACGTGATAACGTATCATTGTAAGCTGGGTACTCACTTAGCAGTGTAGCATGTAATGTATCAGATACGGTATCAAGTGAGTACGTAGGCACGAGCCCGCTGCGAGCCGCTCGCGCGTGGAGCGCTGTAAGCTCGCAGTGACACAAACACAAAGGCGGCTCGCAGGATCCGGCAGCTCGTAGTAGCTAGATACGCGGTGGACCGTGGACGAGCCGTACCCACTTGCAGGTTGATACAGTATCTGATACGTTACATGCAACACTGCTGAGTACCCAGCTGTAAATCGATGAACCCCGGCTTCACGCACGAAAAAGCATGACTCATTGTCACGTTCCGCCTGAGCCGAGCGTGCAAGCGAGAGCGCGGAACAAGCGATCGGCCTATGCGTTCGGCTTGTGACGCATCGTTATCACGTAAAATTATCGTCCGTAAACATACTTTACAACCATTTTTTTTAAATGGTTGTCTGTAAAGTCCTAAAGTAAATATATAGTCTACTAACCCGATCTGGATTAGCGCAATAGACATACGGACGTAACCTTCTTACAATGAAATAAATAGCCAAAAAAAGTGTCGAGACAAGCGTATAGGTTCCGTAGCTAATGCTATAATCTAAAATAAGATCGCTTGGCGAGTATTGTTTATTAAGACTAGTTTGCAATAAGGTCAATGACCTGTAGTAACGACTTAAGTGTTTTACATAGGCTTTAATTTCTTGTTTCATAGTTTAGAAATTCAGGGGCGAGGGGGCATAATCTTAACACAATTTTATATGAAACCAATTCAAAGTTATGAACCCCACATGATGGGTGGAATCTTTTTTACATGTATTTATTTATTTACTATACGGGTTCCTGGTAATTAGTACGGAACCTTAAAAAGAATGGTACATCATAATAAGATATTTTATTATCTAACAATTTCGGTAAGTACCAGATGCATATTGCTATACGCTTGCCACGATTAAATTATATGTATTAGCTACACTAGCAGATCCATAAAATAGATTAGAAAGATAAAGTGTATAAATACCTACCTAATTGATTGTCAAATTATAAAAGCATTGCTACATGTATTGTGAACGTCACTTATTATGTACCTACATCGTTCATCAAATATTTAGACAGATTTTAATCGTTAATTGATTTCATTTAAATTCCTTTATTATATATTACATCTACTAAAGTTTTCAATTCAAAGAGTTTGCAACAAGTAATTGAACGAGCGAGCGAAGCGTCTCTGCATCAACTGGCCAAATTTTCTTTCATCTGTCAGTTTGTGAGTTTGTGATTTGTATGTTTGTACTCGCGTAATGGGCATTTTGGTATATCACAGAGCTGTTTCTCTGACTTTCCCTCTTTTTTTATGACGCACCATGGCTGTGATTTGATTCCTCCTGGATTTCTACAGTAACTGTGACTACCGGCCAGTTCAGGATAATCAAACACTTTCACATGCCATTGTTTTGACCATTCAATGCAGTGAACTCCATTGTCAGCAATATTGACTCTTCCCAGATACCCGCTGCCATTTTCCCAGTAACACTCATCATCAGAAACCATGACTGCTCCAATATCTATCTTAAGGCATTCTGGATCATTCTCTGGAAGATCCTGACACTCTTCAAGGGTGAGCTGCTGTCCTATATGTGGATGCCTTTTAGCTATAGCATATTCTTTTTGGCACAACTCATTCTCCAAAATCTCACAGTCCTGCTTGCACACACGCCTCAGGATGGTAGAATTTAGACGATAATTGAAAAGGTTCCCAGAATTATTTGATTTTGCATACATCGGTGGATACATTCCATTTGGCAAATTTTCAAAAACAATTTCAGGCAGATCTTCATCATTCTCCGATTGTTTGTTAGATGAAAATATCTTTCTTGCTTCTTTAAAGAAGTTATTGTTAGTTTCAAAAGGATTCCTGCAGATAGGAAATGTAGAATAGCACAAACTTGGTATAGCATACCCTTCACAATGAGAACTGATGTCTTTGGAATACTTAGTGACCTGTATGGCTTGTTTCAATTTTTCCTCAAGTTGTGCTTGGGTTTTGTCATAAGGAATGTAAACAAATTGAGCCTTCAAGTGTGCTTCACATTGTTTACCAACATATTCTTGACAAATAGGTTCCAATTTTTTCGGTGCAGTGGAATTCTTTTCATTTGAGACAATATCTCCTGAACCTCTTATATTCTCTGATATCAGATCAGGAGTAGTCTTAATATCAATTTCTAGTTGGTTGTTGATATCAGCATTAGGAAATAGTGATGTGTATGTAGGAATCTCATAGTTTTCAATATTTTCTTCATTTTTTACAATCAGTCTTGTAGTTTGTCTTCGTTAAAAATTTTGTTTTATATTACATGTATAGTTGCCTTCATCAGTATTATCTAAGTTTTTTATTTTAAGATTTGTTCCTATCGTACCGTTAGTCTTATCTATTTTTGTCGTTACCTTAAATTTAGATGAATCTGATATAGTTTTGTTATCTTTCAACCAATAGACTTTTAGATTTTTCAAAAGCGTTTCTTGAATGTAGTCCGGCGGAGTTTCAGTAAGTGAAGTTTCTATGCCTTCCTTATTCTTAGTGTGTTTTTCAACTTTTGTGTAGTTCATGATTGCTTCACATTTAATACGAATATCGGAGCCCCGGGATTTCGTGACAACAGCAGGCAAAGTCTTTGGAAAGTAAATATCTAGTTTTATGTTCCATAATTTCTGTTCAATTGTCGAGTTTACTTTCAATAGCGAGATTGTATCTTTTTTATCAGTGTTTAAGCACAGAATTTCACATAAACAAAAGCATACAATAAATAAGCTAGCGTAATTCATGACTAACACTTTCCATAACACTTTCGATCATAAAACTCAAATGGCGTATTCATCTATTGGTTTAATAAATGATTAGTTTAAATTTAAATCATAGTTAAACGAGACACTTTTTTTAATACAGAAAAATCAGTGTTTTTATCAAAATGCAGTAGAAAAACCAATTCAACACCATCACAAAACAACAATCATCAATAATAAAATAACTGTCACTGTCATTGATAAATTTGATTGTTGACAATGACAATCATTATGGTTTTTTTAAATTGAATTTACACCTGCTGACAGCATTCGCCAATGTCAAGTATATATATTTCTTCAAGTTTCTTGAATAAAACAAGTTATAAACCTTCTAGTCACAATCAAAGTCACTTAAACAGTCATTTTCAAATTCGAGTCATGCAAAGTGGTGGCAACTTTACTGAAAGCTTCTATGGAGTTTTGCCGACAACGTGAAAAGACACGTTTCACTTCTTTATTTCACTTGCCCACACTCACACGCTTGATCGAACACTTAATGAATAAAACACCACCATTTTTATCGCATTAATATTCGAAATAACACAATTTGAGGAAAATAAAACAGAGCAACAACATGTCTCAAAGACATCCCCGCCAAATCACTCGTTTTTTTTAATAGTGCGTGTTTATTTACGTCTAGATTGTAAAACCTAGGGCTGGATAAATATTCTTTACTAGAGTAGTACCTATGTTGATGTAAGGTGAGATAGCGATACTGATGCGACTTTAGCCGTCATAGACGGTTTATCAATCAATCAAATCAATATATCTATCAATGCATAAACTTTAAAAAAAAAGCGTCAAAGTTTCAAAAAACTTCAAATGACTCTCCTGTAAAATTGACTTTTTAGACAAGTCAAGTTCTTCACGCCGATAACGGAAATAAAATATGATTATAAACGGCTTATTACACCACCATATTGATCGTGCCTTAAATAAAATAACAATAATAATAAAAGACAGAGACCCGATAGACAGGGCCCGAGAAATCGGGTAGTGTAATATAGTTATTATTCTATAGATTACACGTGCTTAACGTTTTACCAATTCGAGAAACAACCGAGCTCACTTTACTGATAATTCTTTATCCTGACTTTGACTGTCTACAAGACTGACGTCATTAAAATATAATTTGTCGTTTGAAAATGGCAAATGTGCAAATCATGCTAGTTCGATACCTCAAAATGTTCCCCTTTTGAGGCCGAGAAGCCTTATTACAATACAACATGACGCTACTTACAAATAAATGGAGCACTCAGCAGTGAAGCCGCAAAATAAAAAAATACATTTTCTCTGTCTCGTGCATTTATTTTCGAGTTTACTGGCGCAAGCACTTTTCAATTATTTTAACGTGATGCCAAAAGTGTAACTTGTATAATAAATTTACTCATATCAATATTGTATCAACTCATTTGTGGGCAATGTCAAATGTGGGTAGACGTATTGGGTTTTGTATCGACTTCAATTTACTCCAGTTCTTCTAATAATTCTTCTCTTAATATTAGTCCACCGAGTCGTGTAGTATCAGGAGGAAGCCATTCACAGCTGGTGTCTTCGGAAGAACATACCTGTAAGTAATTTAAACATATTTAATTACCTAAGTATATTTAATTGTGCGCACCGCCGCGCTCCATCCCCTTGTGCCGCGTTGAACAATATGTTAGATTACCCTCATCATCATCATCATCCACAGTCTTCTCTATCCCACACTGGGTATGATTATCCTCAACTTAGAATTAAACAATAGACAACAGACAATGTTTTTATTGAGACAAAGTTATTTCAGTATTTTAGACTATTATTATTATTTCACTCCAAAATGGTTTTGTAAGGACATTCATCATCATCGTCTCAGCCATAGGAAATCCATTGCTGGACTTAGGTCTCCTTCATGGATTTCCAAAATTACCGATTGGAAACGGCTTGCATCCTGTGTCTTCCCGCCACTTGTATGAGGTCATCAGTCCATCTCGTGGCTGGTCTTCCTACGCTGCACTTGAAGGATTATGTTTTTTTGAGTGTATGTATGTATGTTTCTGTATGACCGCCTGTAGGCAGTCATACAAAAACATCTGTAAAGGCATTTAGGCTGTAGCCTAAATGCCTTTACAGATTTTGACGTGCGACATTTTCTTTTGTAACAATAATAATAAAACCCGCAATAATAAAAAATGCTTTTTTCGTAACCTTCGACAAACTTTTTCGTGATAAATAAGTGAGATTTCCAGAATTATTTTAAAGGATGCGAATTTATAATTTTGCACATACTTCTTCTCAGTTTCTTACAAAAAACGTACACTGAACATGGTTACCAAACGTAACAAAATCATAAGTTAGACTGCAAAAATCGCTCTTCTGCAGTCGGGTATTTTATTTTTTGTTTAACGTGGATACTTGTTTAGCTGTTACCTTGCAGCTACAGGAAGCAGCCTCGATGTAGTGGTAGAGATCAGTGCCGGGTTCCACGTCAGGGTCGCAGTGCCTCAGCCTCACTGACGCCGGCTTGCGCTCGTCGTGCACGCACACGTTGTGGTGGGACTCTTTGTACGGGAACTGCCAATCTGCTATCTAATGTACAGAGGAAACATTATGAATTCTACATGTTATACTGTTCATCAACGATATTAGTAATCTAAGCTGTTAGCTGCTTTTGACTGGTCTTGTGGCTCAGTTGGTAGTATGTCTGCCTGCTGAGCTGTAGGTCAATAAATGCCTAAACCTTATCGTAGATAAAAATTTACGACCCAAAATGTGTCATACTTTTTGT
This sequence comes from Lycia hirtaria, assembly GCA_947563715.1. Classification (NCBI taxonomy): domain Eukaryota; kingdom Metazoa; phylum Arthropoda; class Insecta; order Lepidoptera; family Geometridae; genus Lycia; species Lycia hirtaria. The sequence goes on from OX387378.1 coordinate 31,313,508, forward strand.
TTGCGAAAGACTCCCAACCTTTTGTAGCTTTCGACAAAATTGTTACCAGTGCAATGACAATTTCAAACAAAGGGCTAAAAGACGGTGTGACGCACTTACATGGCAAGTTTTAAAAAATAGTACTACCTTAACTTTCTAAATTCCAGAATATAAAACACAAACGGCTTTACAGAAAAACATTACTTTAAGCAATGCTAAACATATTTTGTCAACTTCGCTGACACGTTATGACACTTGCGGAAAGAATATGTGTTTATACTTACTTCATACATAAGTTAACATACAAGTGGCAGGAAGACGCTGGATGCAGGCCGATTCCAACCGGTCTTTCTGGAAATCCATGGGGGAGGCCTATGTCCAGCAGTGGACTTCTTGTGGCTGAGACGATGATGATGACTCACTTCATAAGACAAACAATATCCGCGACACGACATGATCTTCACGTCGTCCCAGCACCGTCTGCCGTTCTGGTCCGTTTGTATCGCTTTGTGGTTGTACCGCTTCTTGCTGCAACGGCTGATAGCCCCACCAAGCACGGTAGCGCTCCAGCAAACCAGCATCAAGGCAAACAACACGCCTAGCCCGGACTTCGCCATCTTCGAATATGATTATCATTATAAGTGTCTTCAACTTAATGGCGTCTTATAAGAGGTTTTAGCATGCAAATTTTATATAAATCCAGGTACTTTTGTTGGTATAATTTTGTACCTATTTATTCGAGTCAATAAATCTGCTTATTATGTATCTGGCAGTACCCATTCCAGGATAAGGGCGCTTACCATCTTTGATCACAACGTCGGCGGCCAGCCTGTCGACCATAGTTATACACGAATTTTAAAGTTTTTCAAATAGACTTACGTTTGACTGCCAACTCTCTTATTGTTATCCGTTGCAGTCGATAGGTACCTATAACGCGCGTTGGCCTAGAAGAAACCTATTTAGAACTCCCGATTTGAAGATTAAATCGATCGAACACCCAGATTAAATCTAGCCAATTTCATCATGCCCTCTCTTTTGTTTTCAACAAAAACAAAGTAGAGGGCATGATGAAACATTGCACAAGATGTATGCCGCTAACTATTATATACCTACTACTCAGGCAACGTATTCCAGTTTTACACTTCATACAACCAAAGCGCTTTGTTTGGATTTTTTGGAGTATCCAGTATCCACCATGAAACGAAGTGACTCTTCTAAGTTCTCAGTGACTGATATTTCACTCAACACAAGGCCTAAATAAGTGGGACTAGAGCCATGACTTTCTTTGGAAAATCTTGGACAAAATACTCGGGTAAAACCTTAAAAAAGTACTTTAGTCAACTAAATTACAAAAAATTGTTTATCGGGCTATAGGAAATTTAGCGAATTAAAGATTTTTACAATTGGTAATTTTATAAATATAAAAAATTTACACCATTTAATAAATATTTCTGTGCGATAATTCTAAAAATGCACAATGGTTTGACAAGCACAATTACCTACCTACAACAACATGCTAAACGGACCAAACTTGATATAAACGTACTTATATTAAATAGTAGCTACGCCCCGCGGTGTTACCCGTTGTTTTACATAAATTATATCAAAGGAGATATTATTATTCGAGATAAAAGTATATGTTGATCCAAGGTGTCAGCTACATCCTTACCAAATTTCATCAAAATCTGTTTAGACGTTTGTGCCCGAAGAAGTAACAAATACACAAACACAGTCACAAACTTTCGCCTTTATAATATGATTCAAGTGTGATTAATAACAAAAAGCTTATTAAAAGAAAAAATGCTATCACATACCTTCGTAAAAAAAAGTGGGAGTACGTCTCAAAGTTATAAGATTACATTACATTACATAAATTTAAATAATTATAGTTTAAAAAACTGAAAAAACCGACTTCAAAATACGCAATACAATACATACGCGAATTGTTGTTCACTTATCTACAGGCACTTGGATGATATTTTACCAGTTATTTTGTTATAAAAACCAAAGTACTGCAAACTAAAGTAAAGTATGATGTATGATCTACCAAATACAAAAAGAATAATTAAAATCAATGTACAATTGACTGAGTAATCGATGAACAAACATACAAAAAAAACACACAGACCGAATTGATAACCTCCTTCTTTTTGGACGTAACCTCAGGCAAGTTGGTGGTCAATCGTAGATATATCTTGAATAAAAAATAGTCGGTTAAAAATAAGACGATCGATATAAACAAGTCACGGTGGTACTAAATAACAAGATGTCGGGTCTCCCAAAAAAGCTAAAAATTTTAAAAGCGGTGGCGCGAAACAAATCACCTCATTTAAGGAGATCGTTCGGTCTCGTGCAACCAAAAACTAATTGCGCCACATTCATCGCCTTTTTCTGGTAAAATTACATAAATCTCATTAAATCACCGCCACGTGTTAACAAGTGCCGACGACATCTGATCGCTCCCAATCTGCGGGATTTGAGAAGACAAATCGGGTGTTGTCCGACAGCCATTAAACAAGTATAAATATAATTTACCTTAAATACTCGCTATTTACGAGCACCTAATCTTTTTAAGGTTCCGTAGTAAACAAGGAACCCTTATAGTTTCGCCATGTCCGTCCGTCCGTCTGTCGGCGGCTTAGCGCAAAAACTGTAAGTAGAGAAAGCTGTCATTTCGTATAATTATACATAATTATAACGCCAACAAAACAGTAGAATAAAATCTCGAAAAAACATTTTTTTGAGGTACACGTAAAGACCAAGAGAAGTGGGGATGAATATATTTTTTCTCATCTATCCCATCGAGTGGGGTATCGTTGAATAGGTAATCAAAAAACATTGGGGGGGGAGGTGTCATGACTATTTTCTAATTTAGGGATCCGTTTACGAAATATTAAGCTTTAAATTGATATTTTTTGTTAGAGTCAAGTGTAAGCTATTTATCATCATCATAATCATCACCGTTTTTCACAACTACGCGAGTGAAACCGCGTGATCTGCTCCATACAAACGGATTTATTGTTACTAGACTATTAAGTTAACTCATATGTTCGTAGTATCAAATAAATAAATAACGACACGCACTTGGGCATTTTTTTATTATTTTTTATTTATTTCAGTTAAAATAAATATTGTGATGTAATTTATAATTAGGACCGTTGAAAGAGCAATTATCGCCATTCTATGGGAATTTCTCTATACAACAGGAAAATTATGTTTACCGCTGTTTACGGCATCATAAAGGTAGAAAATAGTTACCGATTTTTTCGAATCACAGCTAATAACACTTAATTCACTTTCCAAACAAAAAAAAACAAACACTTTATAACACCTCTTTGCGATGATATAATGATAATAATGCTGAAATGTAGCCTATGTCCGTATCTAGATTCTCAGCTGTCTCTGTAACAAATTTTATAGTCATAGTCATAGTCATATTTATTGGTAACAAAAAATAAGTTACAAGTCACATGGACGAAAATGTAAAAAAAAACATAATTGCTTAAAGCGATGTTAACATTGTTCGAAAATATTGAAAATAAAATGTATAGCCAAAATATTTAAAAATGAAAAAAAACATAATAAATAAAAAATGTTCAGAGTAATTAAATTTATACTAATTTAAATACTCATGTATAATGTCTCATGTTGTGTCAAATTGTTTCTTTAATCTTTTTTATGTCATCATTATTTTAATTATAACAACCGATTCAACTGTTTGATAGTGAAAAGGCAATGAAAAAGTAATAATCAGATAGAGAGACAAATGCTACTTGCGCTTTCATAATATCAGTTAGGACAGTGAAACTATTACTGTTAGTAAATTCTGCTTCTTATTCTTACCTACTTAAGCAAAAGTTTCACCACTACACAATGGATTTATCAATACGCTATTTGGAACTCAAACGTTATCCATTAATGTAGTATGATTATCGTACTTCATACCTAAGTAGGCAAAGTTTTCCTTTTTAGGAGCAGTAAACCATTTTCGTACATATAGTACCTACAATACATGCATATGTAAGTTAATTCGAATTTATATTATCGATTTCAAAACTATAAAGGTACGTACACACCATTTTGTAAGACATTAGACATTATAAAAGCGCGTATTATTATTATACTTGTTAGGTACGAGTCGTTTATACGACCGGTAAAAAAATCAGGTTTTAGTAATATTATGAAGTTCCATATCGTAGCAGGTCTACGCCTCGTAGCATAGACATTTTTTACTACGAATTTCGGTCTACGCGCGTAAAGGTGTAGCAACTACAAAAGCATGTTTTGTATTTCTCGAAAAAAAATGTCTTATATCTTTTTATAGTAGGAAATTAAGCGGAATAATATAAATAATTGTACTGGTGGTGATTTTATTTCGAACGCAAAATTAAAGCTAGCGTACCTATAATATAAATAAGCGCTACCAATTAAAACATGTAAATATAGCAATTCTTCTCGGGACCCTATATTGTTTCTTGAAAAATATTGAGGCATTTAAAGACACTGCGTTTCAAAATCGGTTTAGCCATTTTAGGCTACAGGAAGCAAAATAAAAAGAAAACATACGTATATTAGGTACCAGTTTCAACAAAGACAAGCCCAGCAAAAAGCTTTTGCATGTAAAATGTAATGATGAAAAACAGTGATAATGACGAAAGATTATAATGAAATATAGCATATTTTCGACTCTAAGTACTCAACTATCTCTGTACCAAACCTATACCTATAATACTATTTTTTTTTTTATTTGAATTTTACTTACCCGAATCCGTTTCATAGAAATGATTCCAGTTTATGTTTTACTTTACATGAGTTTCAAATTCCATAAGTTTGTTAGCCATAAGTTTAACTTACCCGAACAAGTATTAGTTAGATTCGTTAGGTTCTGCTTATTATAGACAGATACTATACAAATACAAATACAAAATTCTTTATTGTTTTTTATACATTGTACAGAGAAAAGTAATAACCCTGCCTACTGCTTTAGCTAAAAACTGTGTTGCAGTAGACAGTGTCTTCCCAGAAGGTATTATAATTTAACAAAAAGAATTGACTATAATATGATAGATTACACAACTTATGTTATTTTTGATTTTGTAGTGGTTAATTGTAGTTTAAATAATAATTAAATAGAGGTTACAGGTTACACCATAATTAAATTTTGCAAAAGTAATGTTTAAAATTTAGGTAAGGTAACAATATAGAATATCTTATTTTTAATTATATCATGGTAAAGTGTAACAAGGTACCAATTTACTATTACTATTAGATTAAATACATTTCAATATACGTGGGATGGTTTGTGTATTGTGTGGTGTGTTTTGTGAGCGGGTTTGTTTGTGTGGAGGAGTCTGTTTAGGGTGGGGCGTATGTGGTGTGTGTGTGTGTGTGTGTGTGTTTATGCGGGTGTGTGTGGGTATATATGTGATGTTTGAATGTGCGGTGTTTGTGTGTGTGTGGACGTGTATCATCTGTGGGAGCAGGTATGAAATGTATACATGAAATTCTAATTTAATTTAATTTAACGTGGACCTATATATGCAGTTTTGGCTTTACTCTACTCTTCTTCTTATTCTACTCTTCTCAGTAAGGCTTCAAGTGATTTATAATCAAACTGTTGTAACCACTCATTAACGTGTGCTTTAAATTTATATCTGTGAACATTTTTAAGGTTTTTCTTACTATTCAGTTTATTGTAGAGTGTTGGTGCCATGTGTTCATAGTGTTTCCACGATAATGCACAATTGTACCTTGGGACTAGACAAAGTTCGCGCCTTTTTCCCGTAACAGGGAGGTAGGGTACTGTTTCACTATGGTACTTTTTTAGGCATTGACTAATAAACAGTTTCCTTACGGTAAGTACTTCACATTCATTGTAAAGATCAAATGTAGGGTATCTAAAAGGCAAGAACAAAGTTACTTTCAACACACATACTATACTTGATACTACATAATTATAAAGATTCGGTTATCAGACAAGTTGTCAAATGTGCTATAGGGATTTTGATGTAGTACTCTTTAAAAAAAATCAATTTCGTGGATATAAGTAAATAAATAAAATAAATTGGACATTTCATACAACGCCATCTAGCCCAAACTAAGCAAAACTTGTACTATGGAAACTAGATGGTTGATAGAATACATATTATATACTTTTTTTTCGTAAATACATACTTATGATACATAGAAACACCCAGACACAGAACAAACATCCATGCTCATCACACAAATGTTTGCCCTGGGTGGGGATCGAACCCACGACCTATAGCTCAGGAAGCAGTCGTACTACCACTGAGCCATGAATATGATAATATTCGATATTTCAAAAATCGGATCATAGATAAGTAGCTCTGTACCAAATTTCAAAACATTCGGTTCAGGTGTTTGAAACGGTAACCGACATATACTTTTTCTTTTACTTTAACTAACTAGAATAAACTAATTACTTACAATTTTTCTCTGTAGTATAAGTGTATCACAAAAAAAAACACCCCATCCAGTTCCATATATTTAAATGGTATACATATATCCATTAAATAAATGTTTATATTATGTAATTTATATTAAATAACTCTTAATTGAAAACAATATATAAAATACCTACACATACTAAATACCTAGTCTTGCCATAAATATTGTCACGAAGAAAAAAAAATTTTTTTATTGCAAATAATATTTATTACTTTTACAGTGTGTTAGTTTAATACATAAATATAAAACAATTTAAAATATAAAAGCTTATTCGAAGTGGTCTCCATTGGCTGCAATACAGTCCTTTAAACGTTGAGGCCAGTTATCAATAGAAGCACGCACTCTTTCCATGGGAAAATTCTTCACTGCCAATCGTATGGATTGTTTTAGGGACTCCAAATTATCATGGCGTTTAGAGCAAGCCATACTCTCTAAAACTGACCATAAATCATAATCCAGCGGATTAAGATCAGGACTAGACGACGGCCAGTCTTCAGCTCTGATGAAGTCCGAAACGTTCACTTCCAACCAAGACTGCGTGGACCGAGCTTTATGACCTGGCGCCGAGTCTTGTTGGAAGGACCATACTTGGTTATTGAACATGGTGTTGTTAAGGGGCTTAACTACCTTCTCAAGAATGGTATTTTGATACACTTGTGCCGATGTTTTGATACCTTTTTCACAAAAATATGGCTCAGTCACTTCATAGCTAACACCCCACCAAACCATCACTGAAGTCGGATAATGCCCACGTTGCACTCTGTCGACTAATTGGGAAGCTTCCTTAGAGTTTTGAGCATAAATACGGTCATTTTGTTTGTTAAAATGTTGCTCAATTGTAAAGATTTTCTCATCCGTAAACAAAATTTTTCTGTGACCTCCCTTTGCGTACCGCTTCAGTAGTTGTTTCGATTTTACCACCCTATTCTTTTTTAAATTATCAGTTAAAAAATGACCAGTGCGTCTCTTATAGGCTGCAAGTCCTAAGTCATCTTTTAAAATACGCGACATGGTTCTATCTTCATCTCCCGAGATAAAATCTTTTGCTTTCGGACAGGATTTCTTCGAATTCATTCCCTTACTGCTTTGACCACCTTTTTCGTACGAACACTACGTGGACGGCCAGATCTTTTTCTGTCACAAACAGAGGAGGTCTCATTGTACCAATTAATAGCCCGGTATACAAACATTTGACTAATACCAAGCGTATGGAGAGTTTTAAAAATTGCATTTGGCTCCATACCAACTTTGTGTAATGCAATCACAGCGATTCGGTTCTCTTTATCACCCCACTCCATTTTAATATCGCAAAATATTGTACAATGTATTGGCGCCAAAATTAGAAAACTCAATGAACAATCGTATAAAAATGACAGATTCCAAATTCAAATGTAATATCTTTCTTATTTTTAACTGTAACAGTATTTATGGCCAGACTAAGTATATTAATATATCCCTTTACCTGAAAAACATTGCCCATCTTCTTAGGCAGTCCGGTAAAAAAAGTACTTCCCTATTCGCTATAAACGAGTAACTCGAAACCAACACCGATGTAAATCCTTAAGTATTATCAGAGTATGCATCAGAGTCGTTGAGTCATATTGCCTGCCATACAGGGCCGGACTCATTCGTCATGTCATGGTGCAATTAAAGGCATTGTACTCAGTGGTCGCCATATCCACCCTCGGCACTTGTGTGTGTAGACTTACTGCCGACACCTCGCCTCGATAAATAACCAACTTGTTGATTACAAATAGGAGTTAATAAATGCTGATTCTGTTGTAGGTTGAGATTTACTCGACTGCCCTACAACGAGGGTAATATTATTCGACTATGTGTGTGTTAGTTAGCATGACTTTACGGGACTATTACAATGAAATTGTACAAAGGTAAATAAGGTCATTGTACTCGCACATTCATCATCATCTCAGCCATAGAAAGTCCACTGCTGGACATAGGCCTCCCCCATGGATTTCCAAAAAGACCCATTGGAAGCGGCTTGCATCCAGCGTCTTCCTGCCACTTGTATGAGGTCTTCTGTCCATCAGTGGCTGATCTTCCTACGCTGCGCTTACCGGTGCGTGATCTCCACTCGAGAATTTTTCGACCCCATCGGTTATCAGTTCTACGTGCTATATGCACTGACCACTGCTACTTCAACTTGCTAATCCGCTGTGCTGTGTTACACTGTGCTGTATTATTATGAACAACTTTTACTATGGCTATGGGAGACCAATGCTGCTGCCATTTTTGTGGCGTCTTTCTGGTCAAAAACTGTATAATTAATGTTAAGTCGTTGACACGAAAAGAAAAAGACTATGGCTACGACTCAAAATAAGGAGACAATGAGTCTCTCTTATTCTTTAAATAAGCATGTATGTAATGTCACTGAGATATAATAACTTTTGACGGTTTTATCGCATATAATTATTTTTTGATATAACGTTTAGAACACTTTGCAAAGTTAAAAATTGTTTTATTTCCATGAATATCAATAGCGAAAATCTTAGAAAATAATATAATTATGTAATGTTTCTAACCATTAATAATGAAATTGAGTATTTTAAGGCTTAGCATCTTTTATGTTTTTTAAGTAAATTTGCATGATGTGCTTCCTTTGAAAGTTAACACATTTAGTTAATATTGAAAAGTATTAAATATAGTGCTTAAGTAATGCAGTTACCATTGTGAAGCCTTAATAAATAAATAAATACACTAAGCAAGTAAAAAACGGTGTTTTGTAATGTAACTTACGCAACGCTTGAAATTTACGCTTGCGCAGGTTTAAGCTCGACATGATGTTGATTTTAAATTTTCGTGAGGAAGTATGGGCAAAAATGCAGTAAAATGTGTTTGAATTATCATTATTTAGGACTTGTAAAATCACTTCTTTAATAAGGAAAAGTTCGTTGAAGTATACAAAAAAAGAGCAATTTTTATATTTTGTGAAAACTGTAAACCTATTATTATTCCAAAAAAATTTAATCTATGACACTCGAGAAATTAAGACGAATCTAATTATATTTCGCATATCACAATCAGTCAGCCGTTTAGGCTGTAGGGAGTAAGATAGAAACATACATACATATTTGTGCATATACAATTGTACATATATCATTAAATTCACACGTAACAATTATAGGTACTTGAACTTTCAAGTATACACTCAACTTATACATAGTTCCTAACATTAGACATATTTGCTGCAGTTATTGTTCTAGAGGACTGGTATGGCCCACGACAGCAGTTCACCGCGCCGACTGCTTTACGCTCAGAGCTCATTGTGTCAGTACCAATTTGCAACACCAACTGATAAGGTAATGCATGATTGCAAACGAATTGTCTACATCAGGGATTGTCAACATTCGAATTGCGGTTGTTATTTTTTTTAAATGTTATATTGATTTACGATTGACCACCAACTTACCGCGACAGTGTGGCCGAGGATGGAGCTCGTCGATCTAAAATATATCTTTTCACTCTAGCCTTCTTTTTTGGACACCACGTCATATTTTTTTTTAATTGAAAATAGTAAGCCCATTTTCAATTTAAAAAAATGTATTACATTTGACCGCTAATTAGCCCGATGTTCGGTGATCGTTGGGGTCTATGATAGAGCACGCTTGCCTAGAAGAGACCTATTCACTTGATTTGAAGACACCCATATTATATGCATTCGGAAAGACCTATTCAGGAAGCGTATTCCATTTTATCCTCGCCACATCTGCATCACAAGGTTGCCTGGAAGAAATCGCTTTTAGCGATAAGATCACCTGTTTCGCTAACAGATAAGACCGGTTATTATTTATTTGTCATTTAGATAAAGTGTAAGCATCTATCTATCTATATCCTGCCGGATCCAGCGGAAGACCAGCGCCGGTTAGCAACAACCGGCACCATGCTGAACTGGAGCCGGCTTGTGGCAAAAACTTAATTTAAGTGCTTAAATTTAAATCATGTTAATATTTTAAAGTAAGCGTCACAATAAAATTCTTGTCTATTTTATATACATATATATTTGATATATATCAAAATGTTTAAAACATCTGCAATGTCCGTAGAGCCTTCTGTGGAAAACAATCAAAGGGCTCGATGATATCGTTCGGTTCTAGAACATTTATTTACGACCGTTATTATACTCGTAAGTCGTAGCATGCCTTAATGTGTAGTACCTTACCACTGGCGCTGTGGCTAGTTCCCTGGACCAGCGGCGTAAATATGTCTGGTAGAAGTTACATAGTCGAGCCGTTTGGTGTCAAGATTTTTTTAACGTATAATCCTAACATAAGTATAAAAATAACCATCCCTTTGTTCCACCTTGTTTCTTTGAATAACCGCACTGACCAGTCTCAGGTGGCAGCACTGGACTAGCGTTTTCCTCGCTGTAGTGAGGTGAAAAATGTTGTGTTTCACTCGGCAGCAAAGTTATTTTGCATCTCGTACTTTTGAAACCCTCGCTACGCTCAGGATTCTATATTTAAATCCTAGAATCCTTCGCTTGCTCAGGTTTCAATACAAGTACTCGCCCCAAAAACCAACTTTGCAGCCTTGCATAACAAATAACTATTATTGTATATCCGAACTCAACACTATAGAGCGTTGTGTGAAGGTATATATTCCATATACGCCACGCCACCGTCGCTTAACATCGGGCGAGTTGGTGGTCAATCGTAGATGTATCTTACGTAAAAAAAACTTTGTTGGAGTTTACGAAAAATCGCATTTTTATTTTTGTTAGAATTATATTAGCCAATATGTCTTTGGCTAATATAATTCTTCCAGGGAGTGAAGACATATCGAACGACACCTCGCACATAAAAATTGGTCAATACTTATTATTTATATTTTGTATTTATTTAACACAGCTTCTTCTTGTGCAGTAGGGTAAAAAAAGCTTTGAACTTACATACAAATGTCAAACTTATGTTAAACTCAGAGATCCATAGCTTATCTCAGTAAAACATTCTACCGTAAACCTAAAAAACTTTTAGAAATTAGGAGCCATTACAAGTTTTTCTACACACCTAATTAAAACTTTCTACAAAAATAAATCTGCCATAGCAAGTAATTACCTGCATGTTATTCCTACTTATTTTTTTAAGTAAATGCCATTAGGTATGCCATGTGTGTCGTTTTGTTGGCTGGCTACTTATTACGGCTTCAAAATACTTTCTGCTAAGTTACCTAAGTTATTTCGATGTAGACGACTGGTGCGGACGCACGCTACCGTTTTTATGTTTGTAACATTTTTGTTTTTAGTGAAACGTTTTTTGAAAAAGTGCTTGTGCTTTATGTCAAGATGAGGGCAGTGAAATAAATATTTATATAGATTTAGCTTCATAAGCACACAATTTAGGTAAGTAAGCAATATTCACATACATAATACATCTTGGAATCTTGGAATTTTCAAGACTAGAGTGAATAGATATCTCCATCCTCGACCACACCGTCACTTAACATCAGGCGAGTTGGTGGTTAATAGTAGATATATCTAACGTAAAAAAACTTAAACAGGCTTTGTATACATGGGCGTATACAAAGATATTTATATACATAAGTATATGTTTTTATATGTATATAAATATTATAAAATATTATAGTGTTATTTTTAAACGGTTTTATTTAGCTTGACCTGTTTATTTGTTTGTTTGGGTAAAATTTAGTAATTGAAATTTTACCACCTTGCAGGTGACAGATCGATCTGAAATTTGGTATACACCTTTAGTTCTGATGACAATACAATTCAGTATAATTCTGTATTATTGTAAATCCATGATGGCCGGCGCCATATAATGGCGGATTTCATATTTTAACACAACTACCCAATATGGGTATCAATATAGCTTTTCTAGTAAAATACAGTAAATACATTACCTACATCATTAATCTTTCTTTTCAATAAAACCGTTAAACTTAAAAAGTGTTTTTTAAGTAAGTACTTGTTTTCACATAGTCTATAATAATAGGCTAACAACTTCCCTTGGAGTGAACGTAAAATTGTATATGTGTAATATGGTATAAAAAAATATATACTATACTTTATTTCGATATTCATAAAATATTCCGAAACGTCAAAATTTTAAGATGCATTATTTATTTCTTGAGAAATGTAGACTCAATCATTGATCGATTCGTACATTCACTGGTTTTATATATAAAAACAAAGTGTTACCATTGAGACAGCTGTAGCGCGCATTACTTACGGCCTTTGTACGGCCTTACCAAAAGTCTCAAATTCTCTGTCTTGTTTCCGCAAGTGTCATTACGTATCAGTAAAAAGTTGACACAAATACGTTGAGCATTGCTCAAATTTGAGTAACGTTTTTTAGTTAAAGATGGCAACGTGTGATGCCAAGATGACCTAGCCTGGAATGTGAACTAGCCTTAGATGCTTGTAGGTAGATTTTCAACTAAAGGGTGCACGGACGTGGTAGCTATCTAAACGGTCCATGGAGAGTACTCGGTATGAATTATCTAAACCATCTCTTGATAAACTATATATTTTATATTCATTCGAAAGTGTTATGTTCTGTCTTTTTAGGGTTCCGTACCTCAATAGGAAAAAACGGAACCATAATAGGATCACTTTGTTGTCCGTCTGTCTGTCCGTCTGTCCGGGTGGCAAGACCTTTATCTCGGGAACGCATGAAGGTATCGCGTTGAAATTAAAACCATATACGCAAATCTATAGTATCTTGCTGCAGAAAGAAAAATAAAATTTCTCAGTTTTCATAAAAAAAAGTTACAGCCGAATATGTCGTAAAAAATGTACATTTCGACACTCACAAGGAAATTAAAACCTATGGGGTACTTGCCGTTGACCTAGAACTATGAAATTTGGCAAGAAGCATTGTGTTAGAGTACACATATAGGAAAAAATCCGAAAACTGGATATTTTTAATTTAATCACGAAAAAATTGTGTCTTTACGCAAGGAATGAAGGTCCAAATTTTATAGTTCTTTAACCGTATCAAGTGGAGTATCATATGAAAGACCTTAATTAGTATAAGCTAAAACATGTTTTTAAATATTTTTACGGTGTATATTTTTCGGAATAAGAAGGAAAAAAAAAATATGATTTCCCTCTTTTATCTACTAGTTTGTACGGAACCCTCGGTGGGCGAGTATGACTCGCACTTGTCCGGTTTTTATTTTTTATTTCTATATTAAGTATAGATTTTTGACTGATTACTCTAAAACATATTTTGGATTATAAAAATATGGTCTTATTTTATTTTCACAGAGTTCAAAAGATAGCATTTTATAATTGAATGAATTGAATGAAATGCATCTGATAAGCATCGATTATGGTCGTAATATCGATTACGATCGAGCTGGTGTGGTCAACTCTAACCCTGCTGATGCTTGTAGGTAAGCGACTCCAAATTTAACCGCAATTTCTGTTTTACTATGCATATTAGTGAACTACCCAGTACCCAGAAAGAAGGTCAAGTTTTTAGGGTTCCAAAGTTAACAAGGAAACCTTATAGTTTCGCCACAGAACAATATAATAATACTACTATGACTGTCTGTCCGTCTGTCTGTCCATCCACAAAATTTCTCAAATAAAGTTAGTAGGTACTACATAGATATAGACATTAAGGGCCTTACGGAAAAACGTTACTTAACTTTAACCAACGTCTTAAACTCTGTCTTCTTTCCGCATGTACTATGTATGTATTACCTGTCAGCGAGAAGTTGACAAAATATGTTAAGCAATACTTAAAGTTAAGTAACGTTTTTCGGTAAGGCCGTAATTATTTATGGAAGACCCATAACATTGATAAATACTAAGCAACAAAAACAAAATACGCTACAATATGTTATAATAATTTTATGAGTTCTGTATTAACTACGCCGACAACTATTTTACAAGTTAAGAATCCGTTTGCGCTATATTAATGAATCCGTGGGCTAAGAGATACGATATTGGTACGAGCTATTTGTGGGTCCCCCGAAAAAATCTGAAAGTGTATTACCTATGTAAAAATAAAAATTTGAATGTAAATTGTCTTTCTTCCTTCTTTCAGCCCAAAAAATGTTAAAACCAGCATGGTTACGCTCATCTCTCATAGCGATGCAAAGTTGGCTCGCACCCGTTTTATATCTTGCTTTTTCTACAATTAAGAGAGTTACACAAAAGTTGAAGAGACTGTTAAAATATCACAATTTTAACTTTTGTCTGACACTTTTAATTATAGAAAAAACAAGATAAAAACGATCGCGAGCGAACTTTGCGTCCCTATAAGAGTTGAGCGTAACCCTGCTGTTGGAATATCTATAGAGCCTGCAAAATCACTGGAGCTGTTGGCATTAGAGGTGCCCAGTTGGGTGTCGTTGGGCACGCGTGCTGCGCTGTCGTGCCGGTGGCAGCTGGGCCCCGCGGACGTGCTGTACTCGGTCAAGTGGTACAAGGACGGCAAGGAGTTCTTCCGGCACGTGCCGCGCGACGCAGAACCGCGCAGGAGGTTCCCACTACCTGGAGTCGACGTCGAGGTAAACATTGATCATAGGCACTGAACCTTTTATACCAGGAGCTGTACTGTAAAAAAACTGGCTAAGTGCGAGTCGGACTCGCACACGTTGGTTCCATACCATTATCTATAATAAACGGCAAAAAAATCACGTTTGTTGTATGGGAGCCCCCCTTAAATATAAATTTTATTTTAATTTAAGTATTTATTTATAAAGTGAATAATATAACTCATTATTCTGTGAATATTTCAAGCGTCTACCTGTTGCCGTTATCAATATCGAGCTAAAACGAGCAAAAAAATCACGTTTGTTGTATGGGAGCCCTCTTAAATATTTATTTTATTCTGTTTTTTGGTATTTTATGTTATAGCAGCAACAGAAATACATCATCTGTGAAAATTTCAACTGTCTAACTATTACGGTTCATGAGACAGCCTATTGACAGACGGACGGACAGACAGCGGAGTCTTAGTAATAGGGTCCCGTCTTGCCTTTTGGGTACGGAACCCTAAAAAGTATGCATAATTTTATTTATAATTGTATTAAAAGAATAACTAAATACCCGACTGTATAAGAGCGATTTTCGTTCTGTAATTAACGCTTGCGAGCCTGACCCCATGTCTACAGCACGTCACCGTGCCGTGACATTGTCACGGCGCTGGAACATGGCGTCGTGCCGTGTCGCCGACAAGGAGTAACGCCGGAAGCCGACAAAAAACCGAAACCTGGCGTCGGGATATTTCCACGACGAGGCACCGCGCCGTGGCAGTTTCGGTTTCGGTTTCAGACGTTTTTCTTTGCCGTGGCCGTGGCAATTTCACAACGAAAATGAGGAAACACCGGGAACCAACCGCTGTGTGTTGAGTGTACGTTTTTGTGAGAAACTATGTGCAAAGTTACTGCATAATTTATCGAAATGAACATTTTTAGAACAGTTTTTGTAAAACAAGTGGTTTTACAAAAACTGTTCTAAAAATGTTTGTTACAAAAAAATGCATTTTTAGGGTTCCGTACCTCAAAAGGACAAAAACGGAACCCTTAAAGGATCACTTGTTGTCCGTCTGTCCGTCTGTTTGTCTGTCTGTATGTCCGTCTGTCCGGGTGTCAAGACCTTTATCTCGGGAATGCGTGAAGGTATTTTCCTTCACCGTTTGAAGTTGGCGGCAATCAACAATACGCACATAACTTCGAAAATACTTTTTTATATTTTTGCGAGAGTGGTATTATTTTTACTTCATACAAAGAAGACTGGAAGAGATCGCTTTAAGCGATAAGGCCGCCTATTGAAAGATTAGCCATAGTAATATTGTCTTTTTAATGTGTTTGTACAATGTGGTCTTTTAATAAAGAGTTATCTATCTATCTACAAAAAAAATGCCTATGATGATGATGAAAAAATATACTATATACTATGAGAGAGAGTGAAGACGAATCTAACAACACCTCGCACATCACAATCGGTCAATCTGTTTGGGCTGTAGGAGGTAATATAGAAACACACGTACATATATGAATACTCATATACATACACACATTATACACTCGAAAAACACAAAACTCCTTACGCAGTCGGGTAAAAAAATAAAGGTGCCCTAGAGATAGCGAGGAAAACTATGGAGAGCAGCTATTAATGAAATAATAGTGATATTGAAATGGAGGGAGGGATAAGCAGAAAGAGTTATGGTTTATTCCTTAGTTCAACTTTTAAAATGAACACATACACGGTGACTTTGAATATTGTTTTCCATTAAGTACATTTATAATTTATTTTTATTTTTATAGAAGATATATCTACGATTGACCACCATATATTGATGTTAAGCGACGGTGTGGCCGAGGATGGAGCTCGTCGATCTAGAAGATATCTATTCACTCTAGCCTTGAAAATTCCAAGATTGTAGGTCTCAGGAAACAGAGATGGCGGCAAAGAATTCCATTCTTGTGTAGTACGCAACAAGAATGTGGATCGATATCGCTGAGTACGGATTTTCGGCATTTCAACGAGAAATGGGTGGTAATTCGCCGACTTTCTACTAGTCCTGTAGTGAAATGGGGAGGGTGGAATTAGGTCGTGAAGCTCTTGCGCACATTCCCCGAAATGAATACTGTAGAAAATAGACAGACATGCTACTTTACAGCGGTGCTCGAGACTAAGTAGCTTCTTGGCAGCTAGTTTATCGTCACCGATTAACCTCACAGCTCGCCGGTCCACTGATTCTAAAGCTTCCAGCTGATACTTGGCTGATCCATCAAAAAGGTGGCAGCAGTACTCCATACACGATCGGACCTGTGCTTGATACAGATGCAGCAGTTGTCCCGGTGAGAAGTATCGCCTAACCTTATTATTGATGCCAAGCTTTTTACTAGCCAGTTTAGCCTTAGATTCAAGGTAGCCCTTAAAGTTCATTGTCGGGTTAACGTGAGTCCCAGCAGTTCAAGACGGTCTGCCAATGATATGGATACATTTCGGAAAGTAGGAGACAAACGAAACTCACTCTTTTTGGCGGAGAAAAGGCAGGCTTAATGGATAAATAATAATATTTCTATTTGGCAGGAGTCAGATTCATCAGGTTCAAATCTAGAACTGTCACCAGCGACCATGGAAACTGGTGGTCGGTATCGATGCGAGGTGTCTGGTGAAGGACCACTCTTCCCCACCGTCTCACAATACGCAGATATGAATGTCGTAGGTCAGTGACTGTGGTATTAGTTTGTTGTTTCAATTCATTGTATCATGCAGATGCTGGTTATCCTGATCTGACGGCATATTAAGAAAAGTAGTGTCTTTACTTGCACTTGTACTAGTCCAGAAACGATAATTACTTATGGTATGTATCATTTTCTGGACATAGGTATGTATCGTTTCCTGACATAAGTATGTATCGTTTCCTGACATAAGTATGTATCGTTTCCTGACATAAGTATGTATCGTTTCCTGACATAAGTATGTATCGTTTCCTGACATAAGTATGTATCGTTTCCTGACATAAGTATGTATCGTTTCCGGACATAAGTATCTATCGTTTCCGGACATAAGTATGTATCGTTTCCGGACCAGTGCAAGTCACATGTTGATGTTATGGTAATAATAATATGTTGCGAAAGAGGTACAAATTAACAAATGGAACAACTAATCGATTATCATCCTCATCATCGTTGGACTCGACTAAGGTTGTTGAATGAAAACAAGAAATCAAAAATAATGCACCGTGGAGTTCACTGGAGATACCTTATGTCCAGCAGGGGATTAAGATGAAGAATGATTCTGATGATGATGATGATAGATTTAGATAAAAATATCAATAATTCACATGGCTTCATCATTGGTTATTGGTGAACATTTCACCCAACCCTACCTAGCCCAAAACTAATGCGGCGAGCTTAGTACTATGGGAACTAGATTGTAAATATATACTAGTGACACATATAAACAACCAGGCACAGAACAAACATCCATACTCATTACACAAATGTTTGTCTGGTGGGATTTGAAACCACGACCTACAGCTTAGCAGGCACACATACTACCAACTAAGCTGCACACAATGATTACTTAGGCCTTAATGATTGCTTTTCTACTTTGAGTTTCAATATATCTTCTTCCTCCACAGCTTTTCCAGAGCACGGCCCAGTCATAACCGGCTTTCGACCCAAATACCACCTTGGACACAGGGTCCATGCTAACTGCATCTCCGGCCACTCCAGACCTGCAACCCAACTCTCATGGTACATCAATGGAGAGCCGCTGCCGATTGATGAGTATACCACCAGTTACAGAAGTGAGAATGCACTGATCGTCACAAGCCTCAATCTTGAATTTGACATCGCTGAAGTGCACTTTAAAAAAAATGTGCTGAAGATTAAGGTTGGTTAAATATGTGTAATGTAATTGAGCCCGATTACTCTAGAAGGGTTTAGGGTTCCTCCTGCACACTACCCAATGTATCTGAACCAAGTTTGAGCTGTAGCAAGGTCCTTACGTGATCTATAAATAAGGCGGACTTTGGTCAAATCAATCTATTTTATAAAATTGATTTTGTGTTAGGTTCCACTTTTTAACTGACTTTAAAAAAAGAGGTTTTCAATTCGATTGTATTTCCATCATTTATACACCGTTTTGGAATATTTCATTTTTGTTTGAAATGATTCTATGTAACCCCAAACGAGGGTTGTGTTTTTCGAGTGTATGTGCCTGTCTAAGTGTGAGATCATCTTAGGTGTAGGATTAGGTTAATCTTAGTTTTGGAAATGACGGTATATTATTTAAATTTGATTGAAATTTGTTTGAAATTTGAAATTTGTTCCAGTGCCTAGCTACCATCACTCCTGTATATTGGAAGAGCAACGAAGAAGCAGCTGTACTAGAGAAGGCTACAGATCATCGTGAGCTGTCTAGGATGCAAAGTCAAAAAACCAAAAGGGTTGACCGAAGTCAATTCAATTTCGCCAACACGAATTTATTTAATTCATACCGAACTTTACAATTTCTCAGCTTAATTACTGTGAGATTATGTAATACGTTTTGTTGCTAACAAATAAAACATATAAGTACGTGCGGAAACATGTCTAGGTAAACGTGAAAAACCAGTAAGATTTTTAAAGATATCTATGTACGTTCTGTGATAAATATTCACTCGCACTAATTAATCTTATCTAACAATGTATTCTGATAAATTTGATAAAATCATAATATTTACCTGTATTTTTACGTCACTTGATTCCTGTATTTTTTACGTCCGTTGATTCCTATATTTTTTACGTCTGTTGATTCCTATATTTTTTACGTCCGTTGATTCCTATATTTTTTACTTCTGTTGATTCGTATATTTTTTACGTCCGTTGATTCGTATATTTTTTACGTCCGTTGATTCCTATATTTTTTACGTCTGTTGATTCCTATATTTTTTACGTCCGTTGATTCCTATATTTTTACGAACAGTTGTGAGCACAAACTTTTTGCAAAAATTTTGCTCATGTTTTATATTCATATTCAGAAATGCGTATCGAAGATTTCTCCCATATAATTATTTATCAAAATCGGTCGACAAATGAGCTCCTAGCAAACTTCTCTTATTTTACCGAAATTTCATAGCCTTATGTTACAATCTCTTGACCGATTTTGCTCATATTTAAGATTATTGTTTAAAATTGAATACCAATTAAAGTTTTTAGCGAATAATGTCAAAATCGGTCAGTAAGTAGCGCCACAGCGAAATCCACTTTTTTAGGAAGAATAAATATTCAAAAATCACCAAAAAAAAATCTAAAAAACTATAAGTAAGTATACCAACTTTCGTAAGGTTTGATTTATATAAATCGTAAAGTAAGAGACGGTATTGTTTGATAGGATAAATATTTTAAGAAAGTTTTATTTAGATATCATAAATTTTGGCGACGTAATAGTGAAGAAACATATATTTTCTAACTCCTCAGCCATGATAAAAGGGGTTCATCCAACTAGTCCATACACAAAAAATACCACTATTATTGCGGAACGGAAGTTCCGCGACGTTTTCTTGTAGGTATATTCTTCTGAATTACCAGTCATGTATGATTCCGAAATAGCTCTTGCTAGAATAAGTGAAATTTGGGTTCTCCGAAATAGCCCTTGCTAGAATAAGTGGAAACTGGGTTCTCAGAAATAGCCCTTGCTAGAATAAGTGGAAACTAGGTTCTTCAACAAATTATGTTCAGCTTGAACACAATTGTTGCAAGAAAGATTTTTGCTTATGAGGGCTATTATTTACAGAACTACTAATTATTCCGTGGGCGACAAACACACGTACCGTTTTTTTTTTATAGTGCACATCACCAGTGCCATACCGAATTTAAGAGCCAACTTTTTGAAGATATTCGTGGTTCAAGCTCATAGAACATCACATTGCTGATAGAACGGAATAACAATTCCTAAGCTAAAATTACAAAAAGAGTTACCTACTCATTAACCTTTCGAACACCACTCCTAAAATGGATTTTCGTACCCTCATAAGCTCAGAGCCAAGGGTGTCAAAATTTTAAAATCTGAAAACCTTTTTATTGTTATAGTATAACTATTGTAAAAATAAGCAAAAACATCTTCTATTGAATAAGTGGTGCTGAGGGCACGAAAGCTAGTGTCTTATTTATAATTAATAACGTTAATTAGTTATCAAAATTACCCACATTAGTAATCCCAGAGTTGGTAAAGACGGAACAACAAATAGAGCTCACTATCAGAAACGCGATAAAACATCGTGCGATAGTGCGTTTTCTCAAAGAAGTTCCATTAACTTACTATTAATTTAGATATAATCACAACGCGGAGGAAGCACGACGGGTACTCTGTGATAAGTGACTTATAATAATTATTTATTTTTAATTTATTGTTAGAACATAGATAAAATGTTGCACAAGTCTGCGGCTCTGCGGACGAAGAGCAATCTGATAAAAAATGTAGCATTTTATTCAACTAAGAAGGTAAGTCTATATTTACTTAGTTCAGAAAATGGTGGGAGCAGCAACTGTCTTTTGCGCGCTCGATTTTTTTATATACAATATTAAATAACTGAATGTATAAAAAAATGCGAACGTCGTCAGTCTCATGGGAATAATATTAAAGTCTATGCACAATTATTATTTGATAACTGTTATTTAATAGTAATAAATTTACAAAACGTTTATGATGATATGGACAGAGTTTAATCATATAAAATAAATCATCATCATAATAAACCTACTGAGAGACACGATCAATACTGGATAAAATTACCTGCCTCGTCCAAAACGTTTAAATTAGTAATATGATTCAAGGAAGTCTTTTACACTATTTGTTATCTACTCATGTTCTGACTTATCTCACATTTTTTAGGCATTTTTAATGATTTCTCAAAGGCATTCATAAAACTCTGTTTACAAAAAGAATACAAATAAATAATATTTTTCAGTCAACAAAATTGTATTATATTTGTAAGGATTGTAACAGAATTACTAAACACATATTTTACAATTTATATTTTTATTACTTTTAATATTAAGTTAATATTAAACTTGCCTACTGAAAAAATACCTATATTTATCTTATAAAAAAATCTTTGCTAAAAATTGTAGTCGAGAGGTTAAAATTACTTGCTTATTTTTACAATAATAACATGATACCGTATTTACTTATCACTTAAGTTATTTGGACAATAAGTTATTTAGATAATATACGAGGACTTATGTACTAGTTCCTAATGAGGGGAAGTTTTTTCGACTGAACTTAGAGAAATGAACAGTACATGCACCTCTTATCTCTTAGTAGGTCAATATATAGGTCTTCGGCGCTGATTTTATCAATTTTTATTTAAGTGCCGAATGGAAACTTTTTATCTTCAACACAAGTCTTTGAATTTGTTTGTATAATTGTAAACCAAACAACCTTAAACCGAGTAAACAATTTACTACTTTAGTAGTATACACACTTTATATAAGAATTTAACACAAAGTAAGTACTTAAGTGTGTTTACTTATTCGAGGTAAATCCCGAAAATTGGACATCATTTTTAAATATTCTTTCCCTGTTGGGAAGATTACACTGCAAGTTCAAACGTTTTATGCCCCGAAAACGTGCGAGTATCCAAAACACGGCAGCAGAAACAGTAGAAAAAACGCAAAAGGTTAGTTCTATACCTTCTTAGTTTTATACTCATCGATCGACATGACATTTTTGACGTGATAACGTATCATGGTAAGCTGGGTACTCACTTAGCAGTGTAGCATGTAATGTATCAGATACGGTATCAAGTGAGTACGTAGGCACGAGCCCGCTGCGAGCCGCTCGCGCGTGGAGCGCTGTAAGCTCGCAGTGACCCGCCGAGTGGCGGTATCACTGCGAACACAAAGGCGGCTCGCAGGATCCGGCAGCTCGTAGTAGCTAGATACGCGGTGGACCGTGGACGAGCCGTACCCACTTGCAGGTTGATACAGTATCTGATACGTTACATGCTACACTGCTGAGTACCCAGCTGTAAATCGATGAACCCCGGCTTCACGCACGAAAAAGCATGACTCATTGTCACGTTCCGCCTGAGCCGAGCGTGCAAGCGAGAGCGCGGAACAAGCGATCGGCCTATGCGTTCGGCTTGTGACGCATCGTTATCACGTAAAATTATCGTCCGTAAACATACTTTACAACCATTTTTTTTAATGGTTGTCTGTAAAGTCCTAAAGTAAATATATAGTCTACTAACCCGATCTGGATTAGCGCAATAGACATACGAACGTAACCTTCTTACAATGAAATAAATAGCCAAAAAAGTGTCGAGACAAGCGTATAGGTTCCGTAGCTAATGCTATAATCTAAAATAAGATCGCTTGGCGAGTATTGTTTATTAAGACTAATTTGCAATAAGGTCAATGACCTGTAGTAACGACTTAAGTGTTTTACATAGGCATTAATTTCTTGTTTCATAGTTTAGAAATTCAGGGGCGAGGGGGCATAATCTTAACACAATTTTATATGAAACCAATTCAAAGTTATGAACCCCACATGATGGGTGGAATCTTTTTTACGTGTATTTATTTATTTATTAAAAGGGTTCCTGGTAATTAGTACGGAACCTTAAAAAGAATGGTACATCATAATAAGATATTTTATTATCTAACAATTTCGATAAGTAACAGATGCTTATTGCTATACACTTGCCATGATTAAATTATATGTATTAGCTACACTAGCAGATCCATAAAATTGATTAGAAAGATAAAGTGTATAAATACCTACCTAATTGATTGTCAAATTATAAAAGCATTGCTACATGTATTGTGAAGGTCGCTTATTATGTACCTACATCGTTCATCAAATATTTAGACAGATTTTAATCGTTAATTGATTTCATTTAAATTCCTTTAATATTACATCTACTAAAGTTTTCAATTCAAAGAGTTTGCAACAAGTAATTGAACGAGCGAGCGAAGCGTCTCTGCATCAACTGGCCAAATTTTCTTTCATCTGTCAGTTTGTTTGTATGTTTGTGATTTGTATGTTCGTACTCGCGTACTGGGCGTAATTTTGAACCAATTTTTATGATTATTTAAATTTGTTTGTCGTCGGCGATTTTTGATAGGAGGGTGGTGGTTATTGCGGCGCTAATTACCAACCGATTTTAATGATATTTGGTAGGTAGATAAAATACACAATTATTACAACTTGACGTAAAAATAAACAGAATTGGTCAAGTGGATGTCGAGATATGACAACCAACTTGAGATTGCGTGTAACAGTGAGGGCGCGTGGATGTGCTTGATGCATTTTAGCGCTGAATAATTTTCTTGATTTTACGTTTTCTCCATTTATAAAATTAGATAAAATATAGGTATTATGTACAGATGACCCAAGGTGAGCTGCCAATAATCACTGAGCACAGCTAGTTTCGTTATATATGCTACTGCCATGTTTTTTTTTTTCATAGGTATATGCTATTGCCAGAATTATTTTCGAATAGGCAGTTTCATAACATTTTGGCAAGGACATCAATAATATGTTTATAGTGGAAATTACCCCCAGCAACGAAACGTTATCTTAAAACATGATATTTTTTATTTGGTCTGATACGGTATCAAACTTGTTGCGAGGCCAATATTCTTTCTCGCTTCTTTCTTCGTTTATATTAACTCCGTCAGATCTTATCTTTAGGGCGTGGTCGAATGACTCAAGAACTTGTTTTCAGCGTTTAATGCAAATGCATTTAGATAAAACAACAGAGATTTTAATGAAATAAGTAACCAAAGTATCATGCAAACGTTATCGCAGGGAAAGGGAATGTATCTTATTTACCTTTTTATCTTTATCTTATCATTAATAACTTACGTGTTGTAAATAACAGAAGTCCTGCAAAGTTTAGATAAGTATACTTACCGAATTCTGAAGTGGCGCCAATTCTTGATTTTTTCCTGATTTGGTTATAATTTAATTAAAAGAACAGAGTCAAAGTTACCCACCTTGACTGTACCTATAAAAATCCCATAATATTGTGAGAGTACCTTGTGTTCTACTGTTTAACATTTACATACTAGTATTTTCTTGTGAAATTAGTATATAACATGAGATGGTTATGTATGTTGTGCAATATTCCAAGGCATCCCAAAATTTCTTCAGCTAGTAGAAATATCTCAACACAGAACATAGATCAAAAGTGAACTATTCACTCATTCATTCATTCATTTTGTGAACTTTTTTTATTATTGTCTATTATCCTGTGGATAATAGACAATAATTGTGGACAGGCCTCATGCCTCAGTGGTAGTACGACTGCCTCCTGTAGGTCGTGGGTTCGATCCCCACCCAGGGCAAACATTTATGTGATTAGCATGGATGTTTGTTCTGTGCCTGGGTGTTTCTATGTATCATAAGTATGTATTTACAAAAAAGTATATATGTATTCTATCAACCATCTAGCTTCCATAGTACAAGCTTTGTTTAGTTTGGGCTATATGGTGTTGTGTGAAATGTCCACCAATATTTTTTTTATTGTTTAATTTTTATAAATACAATTAATACATGGAAATAAATAAAGAAATGGATTTGTCTTCCAACGCAGAGCCGTCGTGTGATCGCTATCCGCCGTGAAGACCAGTCAGTATGGGAGAGACGAGCGCCCTTCGCGCCCTCCAATGTGAACCGCTTCGTGAGGCAAGGAGTCAAAGTTATCGTGCAGCCTTCCAACCGACGAGCATACCCCATGCAGGTAAATACAGAGGAAATTGTAGAACTGGTACAAAAGTTACTTGTCTATTTTTTATTTTATTAATCGATTTCAAAAAGGAGGTTTTCAATTTGATGTGTATGTATGTATGTATGTATGCTTGTCCGCATATTACACGTAAACTAGCAGATGTAGTGCAAAAATTACTTTTTATCGGATAAAGTATCCAAAATATAAATATTAAAATCGGTTCAGTAGTTTTCAGGATAGGATTGGACATTTAAATTTTTAAGATATGAACGTTTCAATTACTATGTAAAAAGATATGGCATTCAAATTTAGGTGTTGCAATAGTAGTGAAGTGTGTTTCAAAATTAAACGAATTTACCCAGTGAAGTTTAGTTACAACGTAGGTATATCTTCGAATAAATCTTTCATTTCATAGCTTGCCGTGAAAGCAAAACACAATTTGGTATAACAACATAATTTAAAATTATTTTCTTATATTTCAGTCGTACATAAACGCTGGCGCTACCATCCTGGAAGATATAAGCGAAGCTAATGTAATATTTGGTGTAAAACAAACTCCGATTGACCTCCTGATCCCGAACAAGACTTACTGTTTCTTCTCGCACACCATTAAAGCTCAGGAGGGCAATATGCCAATGCTTGACGCTATACTAGCAAAGGTAGGTGAAGAAAGGTGATTGATAAACTCAACAAGGGAAAAACACCGAAGAAAATCTTCCAATGCTATAAAGTTTTATTGACACTTTTAGAGAGTTTATGCTTGAACTGTCTCAAATTTCCAGAACATTCGACTCATTGACTACGAAAAGCTGATGGATGAAAAAGGCAATCGAGTAGTGGCGTTTGGTAAATATGCAGGAGTGGCTGGAATGGTCAACATCCTCCATGGTCTCGGGCTTCGACTTCTGGCTCTTGGACATCACACGCCGTTTATGGTTAGTGATCGTTGATTACAAGACTAGCCCTAGTTTCTTATTTTCTTACTTACGTCATTTCCAAACATTTTTTTAAATAACTGATATCAATAAGGTTACTTGTAGTTCTTAGCTCTTCATGCATGCATTGCTTATGTTAGCATGCTTTAATTCTATAATTCCTGATGTTTGAAATCTGTCTTGAATGTCTTTGAAGTGATTCAGCGTGTAAGAAAAGATCTTGAGATTCTATACCATTATACACTCAAAAATGATTAATACGACTCTACCTGCAATTGTGCCCTAATTTTTGTATTTCATCTGTTTTAAATTTTCTAAATTTTTCCAGCACATTGGGCCAGCACATAACTACCGTAGCTCAAGTATGGCACGCCAAGCTATTCGCGATGCGGGCTATGAAGTATCGCTCGGTATGATGCCTAAATCTTTGGGACCTCTTACTTTTGTTTTCACTGGCTCTGGAAATGTTTCTCAGGTAAAGTATGGTAGTTTTCTTCATACTGTAAGTTTGGCTCATTTGATACAAAATTATATGCTCTGTTCAAATGCCAAAAATGAATTAGATACGTAGTTATAGAATATAATTAATAATTAAGAATTATAAAAGTAATATTAACTCACATAATCTTATTTCACATTTTCAGGGAAGTCAAGAAATATTCCAAGAACTTCCGCACGAGTACGTTCCGCCAGAAATGCTGAGGAAAGTTGCTGAACATGGAAGTAAGCTTATCATTTATTTTTGATAAAAACGGTTCTTCAAGATGTTTTATGCTAAAATCTTCTAATTGTGATCTTAGGTCCCAACAAAATTTATGGATGTGAGGTCCGCCGTCGTCATCACCTTGAACGGAAGAACGGTGGAGGATACGACGCCCAAGAATATGAAGAACACCCAGAACGATATATCTCCACCTTTGCACAAAAGGTAAGAAATCTGTCCTTGTCCGTTTCATAATGAAACACGTTTTATATCCTTACGATTATTTTTTCTGTGTCTAGATAGCGCCTTACACATCTGTCTTGGTTAACGGAATCTACTGGGCAGTGGACAGCCCCAAACTCCTTACAATACCCGATGCAAAGCACCTTCTCGTGCCTTCGCATACACCCTGGCTACCCAAGAGTGTCGGTGCCCCAGCTTTACCCCACAGGTGAGTGATAGTTTGCTTTGTCGCCAGATTTTGCCATTAACGTCAGTCTTGGTGCATGAAGTTCATTGGAAAGAATTGCTCGAGGAAATGAAACATCATATAATGGCTGAATCTTTGATTGAATCCACACAACCTTTAGTTGAAAGTCTAGGTACACCAGCTCTACCACACAGGTGAGCTCAAACGATTGAATTTTCAGACAAAGAGAAGAATTAGTAATCATTTCAAGATTTGGCAGCGTTAAATTATCTTCGGATATCCACAAGCTTCCGATGAGACCTGACGTAAAACACCTTCTAGTATTTGAAAAGACGTGTATGTGCTAGAAGGTGTTTTGCGTCAGGTGTCGTGGATGCTCATCAAGACAGCGTCTAATATGGATTTGGATTGCGTGAGTAATGTGTATTGTTTTGATGATTATAGTATAATAGGTGATTAGGAAGGATTAGAAGGTTTTGCACGATAATTCCATCTCCTTTTCAATCATTGTAATTACATGTTCATATATTGTATCCACAGAATGCTAGCCATTTGCGACATATCGGCGGACCCTGGCGGCTCCATTGAGTTTATGAATGAGTGTACTACCATCGATACCCCTTTCTGCTTGTATGACGCTAATAGAAACAAGGATACAAAGAGGTGAGTGAAATTAGTATAATTATAATGAACAGCCTTTATTACCCAATTCGACCAATTCTCACACCCTCAAAAATCGTACAATCATGTAAAAATCGATGGTATATTAAAACCTGTTGATCATATTAAGCAAGCATTGAGTCATCATATTCTAAGATCGATTGGCGTCCATATTACCATTTTTACTGATTCTACGCTGATTTCTTTCATAGATATAGTCGTTATTAAAGTTGATAAAAACGTAAAAGCTCTAGGCCCTATAGGAATGATGTACGGCCCAAGAACAGATAGTATACCACCTTTTATGCGACACTGCGAGCAGTTTGTCATCTGATCACTAACTGTTTAGCTATTCAACATGTCTTAATATGATCAACAAAAGTGTTGTACCTACATTGAATTAGCCCTCCTAATAGTTGGTAAAGTATAAGACCTCTACCAATAATAATTACATACATACAGGAAATTGATTACATTGATAAGTGGTACAATCACCATCTAATTATCAAGTTGTTTTTGCAACTCAAGCTGATTGTCATTGACTTAAGAACGCAATTGATAACGAGTGTAATAAAAGCAAATCTCTATATATACCTACGCACTTATAAACACAAACATGCATTTGCGTCTGTGCTAAAGATAGATCACAAATCAGATATTATTATCTGTTTTGCCACGATAACATGTAATTTATTATTGTTTAGTGTTAAAATGGTATATTTATGCTCTTGTTACAACCAGCTACTTAATTCTTGTGACATTTCAGCATAAACATCATTATCTAATCTAGCTGTTCTCAAATCGGGAGGTTTCTTCAGACAAGAGCGCTCTATCATAGAAAACCACAACTTCATATAGCATTAGGCGAGTTAACACTTGGCAGTCAAGTTCACGACTATCGAGAAAAAACTCTAATACGCCTCTTCTGAGATAATTTTTTCCCCTAAGTTTTGGCATTCATCTATATTCTTTGTCATTGCCAATCGCTTCCATCCTTGCTTTCGCCTTGCCTTCACATCCTCTATGATATTATCGTCGAACCATATCATCCCGATATCACTAGGACCTCAATGCTATTTTGGTTATGTTCTGCAGTTTTAAAGGACCGGGAGTGTTGGTCTGTTCAATCGACAACATGCCGACGCAGCTACCCAGAGAGTCTACAGATTTCTTCGGCGACCTCCTTTTTCCATACGCTGAAGATATCATGAAATCTGATGCCACAAAACCTTTGGACCAACACGATTTCTCGCCAGTAGTTAAAGGGGTAAAAAGCTTTCATAAATCCTTTGATGTTTTATGGTCATGACTAAGCTTGACCACAGCATATCTGATGTTAAATAAGCGATAAAAAACGATAATGATTATGATGGTTGCCGGAAAATACCGTTAATGCTTTTTGACAGATTTTTAATTTCAAATATGTTATAGTTTCTCATGATGTTTTCCTTTATCGTAAACTCTAATTCATTTTATTGAATCACTTTGGTTTAGTTCTTTGCAGCAAAGACAAAATTGTTTACTTAGTTATTGCGAACATTAACAATTTTCGTTATTTCTTTCAGGCGATTATCACTAGCAATGGCAAGCTGACTCCACCATTTGAGTACATTAACGATCTTCGAATGGCAAACACAAAGTAAGATAATATTTTGTACTGCTTTCTTCCAGTGTAAAATTGAATGAAATGCATAGATATAAGTGCTTAGTTAAATATTGTTATGTTTATTTCAGCCGTTCACGACACAAGGTAGAAGGGAACGACCAACAAGCGCCTGTCGTCATCCTGGGAAGTGGACTGGTAGCTGCTCCGGTTGTCGAATATCTCGCCAGAGATAGTGGTGTAGCTGTTACTATTGGTGAGTGTAATAGATACATACACCATATTATAAAGTATTACCACACTTACGCATTGAAACTTAAAAAATTTCAACATCCAACTGGTCCCGAATCCATACTTCCCAATCTGTAGGTACTTAGGATGCGTCTTACTAATTCGGGCATGTATGTTGGCCACGACAGGTAGAAAAAAAATTCAACAGCTTTTTTTTGCTTATGCCGACCAAGCGATGGTGGTGCCTCTTGTTATACAGGCTTGAAACATTTACTCAACTGGGCGGTTGTTGAAATTGTTTTGTAACGTAAAACCCAATTAAGAAATATTTGCTTTTTCAGCATTTTAAGTACTTATGCGTTTCAGCACTGTATTTTTTTTAACATTGTATTTATCCTATTCCAGCATCAGCAGTAAAAGAAGAAGCTGATGCTCTCGCAGAGCGGTACGGAGTGAACTCTGAATACTTCGACGCAAAGGACGAGTCTGCTTTACAATCACTTGCTTCAAGAGCCAGGCTGGTGGTCTCGCTTTTGCCTTACAATCTTCACGGAACAGTAGCCAAGGCGTGTTTGAACGCAGGCGTGCATATGGTGACGGCATCATACGTGCAGCCTGACGTACAAGAGCTTCATCAAGCGTAAGTCTAAAAGCCTTTTGAAACGTTGAAAACTAAAAAACTCTTTACAATGGTACTCTATAAATAATAAGATATAACTTCTTAATTTATTTTGAACATAACAATAAAACATATTATATATGTAGCATAAACTAAAATTGGATATAAAGTAACTTAAACTGATACAGATTAATCATAAAATATATTGTTATAATTGATGGTAAAGATGATTTTCGGCTTTCATTTTCTTTCTTTCAGGGCCAAAGATGCTGGAATAACATTCCTCAACGAAGTCGGACTCGACCCAGGCATTGACCATCTTCTTGCGTTAGAATGCATCCACGACATCCAAAGCCACGGAGGCAGAATCGATTCCTTTGTTTCATACTGTGGAGGTAAACTCTTTTTCCGAAAACTATTGTTTTATAGTAGTTTTAATAAGATTATATAGTTAGGGTAACCTATCTATTGCCCGAAATATTTTCGTTCGAACCTTATTTGCTAGAATCCGTCGCATAGTATATGTATTGTCCGATTCCAGATATTTTACGTATCTGATTTGTTACCCATAAGTTTCTAGTTTTTTTTATTATTATGCATTGATAGGCTTGCACTTGACCGCCAGCTCGCCTAATATTGCAAGATTCGAAGGTTTTTTATTATTTAAACCTAGATTATCAGAGGGATTATCAAATGATCATTCGGGATTTTGATAGCCATATCCTACTTCACTTTCACAATCACGTTAGTTTATATCCGACAAGCTATGGTAAAATGTCCTCGTAACTATTAAAATTACTCAAAAATACTAAATATTAGTCTGTGTAAAAATTGATGGTGATTTCAGGTTTGCCAGCGCCAGAATTCAGTAACAATGCCCTGCGATACAAGTTCTCATGGAATCCTCGAGGAGTGCTACTAAACACTATATCCGCTGCCAAATATTTAAGTAAAGGACAGGTAACTTATCGAGCTTGTTGTTCTAGTGTGAACCGTTTGTGTCTAGGCAAGCACCACAGAATTCGCCCTATTACATAGGGCAAGCACGTTCCATTTTTTTTTTTTTTTTTTCTATTCTAGACAGCATCAGTAGTCGCTTCGTATCAGGCGAGTTGATGCCCAAGCTCACGAATAAAAAAACAAGACAATCTTACATTGGACCTTATACTTAATACGTTATATAGAGTTTTTCAGAATTCGCCCTATTACATAGGGCAAGCACGTTCCATTTTTTTTTTTTTTTTTTCTATTCTAGACAGCATCAGTAGTCGCTTCGTATCAGGCGAGTTGATGCCCAAGCTCACGAATAAAAAAACAAGACAATCTTACATTGGACCTTATACTTAATACGTTATATAGAGTTTTTTGAAAAGGGATTCGAGCGAAATAAATATAAATATCAAAATGGCGGAATAAAAATGCCGAGTCGGTTTGAGTAGGTATATGGCACGAAGTTAAATTTTTTATAAATAAAAATTAATACTTACCTCTGGCTAGCAAAACCCCGGCAGGTTAAGGATTTATTTTTATGTAGAAAAATATTTCTTATGACGACTCACACTCTTTTGCCATATTTCGGTTTTATTCGATCAATGCCTGTTTAAATACCTAAACATCCTGAAAATAGAAATGCATTAAAGAAATGAAGTGTTTCCTACTATCCCTGTTTTGATATTAGGATTGAAGGTATCTTGTCAAGATAATACCTATTTCCAGATTGTTGAAGTACTGAGCGGAGGGGAGCTGATGTCCGTAGCGCGAGAACTGGACTTCCTTCCAGGGTTCGCTTTCGAAGGGTTCCCCAACCGAGACAGCACTGTCTACGCCAAGCTCTACGGAATCGAAGATGCTCATACCATTCTCAGGGGCACTATTCGTTATAAAGGTACATATATTTATGTTGCGCAGGCCTGCCGGGTTATCACATCATAATAGCAATCTTATTTTAATATTACTTTGATCCTTGTCTTGCTCTCTCAACTGTAGAAAAAGAGAAACAAAGTAATGTACCTACCTAATATTGATATAAGGCTGTTTGAACGCTTGTGGTACGGCCCCTGGATGTATGTAACTGATAGTGTGTAGTGCACCATGCTACTGTGTGAATCAACATTGCCCAAAATCTTAGTTTTTAAACGCGACTAAAAACTTCTTCACCACGCACACATCTGATCGACCTAAATATTTATCTTTTGAATACATAGAATTTAACCTAAGCATTATCAGAATTTGCGCTTCATAGATATTTTTGCCACAGGTTTCTCGGAAACGATGAAAGCAATGCAATTGTTTGGATTGGTGGACCCCAGCCAACATCCATCTCTTCACCCTGATGGGCCCACCATTACTTGGGTAAGTTTTCTAAATAGATTCAAAATTGCCTCTTGCTTACCTTTTTTCTATCATCATCATCATCTCAGCCATAAGAAGTCCACTGTTGGACATAGGCCTCCCCCATGGATTTCCAAAAAGACCGATTGGAAGCGGATTGCATCCAGCGTCTTCCTGCCACTTGTATGATATCTTCTGTCCACCTTGTGGCTGGCTTACCTTTTTTCTATAAACAAGATATATTATGTATTACCACCATTACTATCTGTCTCTTTCAGCGCCAATTCGCCTGCGAACTTCTAGGGCTCATGGACTCTTCTATCTTCTACGAGAACCTCAGGACGCGGCTGGCAGAACGCATTGGGGCTCTCGGCGCGCAAGCTCTTGAATCTCTGGGTGTGCTGAGCGAAGACGAGATCGTCAAGTGTGGCACTCCGCTGGATACCATTAGCCATTATCTCAGCAAGAAACTGGTGTTGGGTAAGTCCAAAGAACCAACAACAATATTACAATTACATTTCAACCCAGACAACTTAACCATCATCATCATCTCAGCCATAAGAAGTCCACTGCTGAACATAGGCCTCCCCCATGGATTTCCAGAAAGACCGGTTGGAAGCGGATTGCATCCAGCGTCTTCCTGCCACTTGTATGATATCTTCTGTCCACCTTGTGGCTGGTCTTCCTACGCTACGCTTGCCGGTTCGTGGTCTCCATTCGAGAACTTTTCGGCCCCATCGGCCGT
This sequence comes from Lycia hirtaria, assembly GCA_947563715.1. Classification (NCBI taxonomy): domain Eukaryota; kingdom Metazoa; phylum Arthropoda; class Insecta; order Lepidoptera; family Geometridae; genus Lycia; species Lycia hirtaria. The sequence continues at coordinate 31,347,381 of OX387378.1, forward strand.
CGGTTCTACGTGATATGTGCCATGCCCACTGCCACTTCGACTTGCTTATCCGCTGTGCTATGTCGGTTACTCGGTTACTTTTGTACGTCTACGGATCTCCTCGCTTCTAATACGATCTCGTAGAGAGACTCCGAGCATAGCCCTCTCCAGACAACTTAATAGAGCCGAAATAACCTGAACAAAGCCGTATAAGACTATATAAGAGCCGAAATCATATTTATTTGTTGGAGGTTACGAAAAAGCGCATTTCTTTATTTTTGCGAGAGTCGTATATACATACATACATTCGAAAAACATAACCCGCTCTTCGCAGTCGGGTAAAAATAAGTGACGCATGGTTCAATATATTTTTTATATCACGTTTGTAACAAAAATCATCATTATTTCACAGATGAAGACGAGACCGACTTCGTGGTTCTCCGTCACGAGCTCGGCGTAACGTGGAGTGACGGCAAGAAAGAGCTGCGTGAGGTGACGATGGCCATCCGCGGAGACCCCGCCTCACACACCGCCATGGCCAAGACCGTAGGTCTGCCCACCGCCATCGCTGCGAAGATGGTCCTAGACGGTGAGATTCCTTCATTTAGCCTGAACTAAATAGACAGAGACATAGACATACATTTATAGTGACAAAAACATACCACAGAGATTAAAAACATATAATTTTTTTAAACGATGACTTGCGTATTTTAGTCTTTTTTTTTAGTTTTTTAAACGATTACTTGTAAATTTCATAACTTTCGCAATTGTGAAATTCCAGGAGAAATTCAAGAGCGTGGCGTGGTGCTTCCTTTCTCGCCAGTGGTGTACAAATCTCTACTGTCAAGGCTCAGGGCAGACGGTATCACCGCAAGGGAGACTACCAACCCTCTCAACTGAATCTGACCACTCTAGTCTGAATTGGATACAGCTCATTAGGAAACTTTCAACATTATGTCTGGTTGATTGTAAATATTCGATGTAGTTATTATAGACGAGGGGGTTAGACAAGTGGCATTATTCGTCAACGCCATGCGCCAATAGAATAAAAAAGTAAATGTATATGGGATTGAAATTAGCTAACGAAATGTCACGTCGCAGTTTATAAGCGTAAGCGTGCTTTGTAGAAATAGAAACGTCTGCCGCTTGTCTAAGTCTGTTGAGTTTAAAGATAAATTCAAATAAATCACATGGCTTTTGGCAGGATGTCTGTGAGATTTTGTGAATGAATACCTATCCCTAGCATTAACTTTTCAGTGTATGAAATGCGAATCAGTATGCCTGTATTTATATTGGTCGTTTTGTTGTCGTTGTGATGAACGTAGCTTCTTTGTTGTTACGCAGAGAAATAGCGAATGAATAATAATAACGAATGAATTAATATACCTTATAGACTAAGAGTGGGCCGTATGGTTACCCACCTCATCGGGTAACAAGATATGAGCTATCTAGGATGACGCACATTGGTAAGGTTTCGTAGATAGCTCACATCTTGTTACCCGATGAGGTGGGTAAACATACGGCCCGCTCTTAGTCTATTACTACTCGCTGGTTTTCTACATGAACACTAAGTGTTATTAAATTATTCTAATATTAATGATAGAAATATTTTAATAAAAACATAAAACGATCGTGTTTAATTTTTTTAAACAAACCTTCTTAGTAAATGCTTTTATATTAGACCTTTTCTCAAAACTATAGAAGCAATTATAAGATTGACAAGAAAAAAATAATAAACAATTTGATTTCAGCAAGGCAACCACTTCAAAATGAAAATATTGCTATCCAGTAATGTCATCTGGAAAAAAAAGGTGTGACATGATTGTCATTCTTATATCATTTTTTTTGCTAACCTAAAATGTTTTATCTAATGACTTGATTTTGCTATTTTTTAGTTATTTTTTACGATTATTTTTATATAAATTTATTGAGCTAAATCTCAATTGTGTCGCGGCACGTAATAAATTACGACAATAAGGTTTTCTTTAATGTGTGACCATTTTGTAATAATGAATATGCGTTAGAGACGTGGTGAGATGGAAAACGACCCGAATATCACTGTAAGTACTGCCAGTGCAGAGCTATAGGCGAACGCTTGACACTTTCAACCTCGAGACAGTGGTAATAGTTCTGTTCTTTACATTAAAAACGTTGCACTTCATATCGTGTTATGGACAAATAATATCTAAGGATCAAGTTTTCGAAAATACTTTAACTTACGCACCTGCTGCTCCTTAGAACTATCTGTTTAACTCAAAATCTAAAATACAATGAACAAATGACGAAAATGTAATGGTCACAAGATCTTGACCAAAAATTAAAAAAATGTAGTTCGGAGGCTACAATAAGATAAAGTACCTACGTGACTAATGTTTCAGAGAATTTCAAGAGTGAAAAATTCCATTATGAAATATATTTTCCAGTATCGTAGCTGTCGATATTCTATTTCTGACTGGCCTTGTGGCTCAGTTGGTAGTGTGTTTGCGTCTACCTGCTGAACTGAAAGGTCGTGGGTTCGATCCCCACCCAGGGCAAACATTTGTGTGATGAGCATGGATGTTTGTTCTGTGTCTGGGTGTTTCTATGTATCATATGTATATATTTACAAAAAAAAAAAGTATTTATGTATTCTATCAGCCATCTAGTTTCATAGTACAAGCTTTGCTTAGTTTGGGCTAGATGGTGTTGTGTGAAATGTCCACAAATATTTATTATTATTTATTTATTTATTATCATCGTAATAACTTCAATTATAATGCGAGACACGACATAACTGTTTCACGTTGCCTCCAAAATCCCATGTTGATGATTGTACATATAGGAGGCTTTATTGTGTAGCAAGATAGTACTTTCCAAACAAATTAGGTGTTAACTAAGGTGTTCAGACTGAATTAGCGTGAGTGGCGCTTCGTCGTATTGAACAGGAGGAATACCAAGGGTCGCGGATGATAACGCAAATGGCCACGAACCCCTGCGATTAACGCTCTGCGATTAACTGTCGCATCGGCCGCAATGCAAAACGCTAACTTATAAAGGCTAAATCTAACTTCAGTGTGGCTGTAGAACATAAATCTGGCCCAATCTACCTACGTAAAAAAGTTGTAATCGAGTCGAGAATGTAAAGGAATACGTACATCGCAGCCGATCATAGCCGGGAATTCTTGATAGCTTGCTGCCGTGCGGCCAATGCGACCATACTTGCACTATGAAAATGCACGACCTATTCCGAGGTCTGCAACAAATACGTGAAGCAGCACCACTTTAAATGCGTTCACCACTCATAGTGCGATTTGCATCAATTTCGCACATCATTTACATGATTTACTATGATTCGAATTATGAAGTGTCGTATAACATTTCTTCGAAAACTTTTTTGTTTCAATAGACACTATCAAATCCCGATAGCTCATTTGTCAACTCGTCTTATAACCGACTTTTTGTAGTAGGTAAAAACGTTATGTATATAAACACATAAACCTAACGAACCTAACCTTGTAATGGTTTGTAATAAACTTATAGAATCCGAAACTCATATCAAGTAAAACATTTGGAATCAGACAGTTCCATGATACAGATTCGGGCAAATAAGATTCTAACAAATGTATTTCGGACCATAGGTTATAACTCATTCACACACGGCTGCGATGTATGCACATCGATGTGTATCTTATGCTTGGCCTCAAAGTGCACAGCTATCTCTCTCACGCATCACTACAAACGTACAAAATCACTGAGTACACTGACTAACATATTACAGAAGTGAGGGATGATCAAAGAGATTCCGTATAACACATCACTGGAGATGACTTTGTTTATTTAGATACCTTAGATAAATATTTTAAAAAAAGATTTATTCAGATATAACCCAACCTTAAGGAGAGGAAATAACTTTAGTTCAGCCTAATTCACTTATTAATAATGTGTTAATGTTTAGACGGCGGGTCGCGAGACGGGACGGTGCATGTCGGTAGCAGCGATGCAGGCGCTGCACCGACTGCGCGAGTGCCGACTGCTCTGCGACGCCATCGTGCGCGCAGATGACGGTGCCGCCTTCCCCGTGCACCGTGCCATCCTCTCAGCCTGCAGTCCATACTTCCTGTATGTCATCCTATCAACAGACTTTAGTCTAGAACAGCTGCTTTATCGACTAACACTTATAACACTGGACATGGTCTTCATGACCATTAATTACTCTGGGCTTCGATAACTGTTTAGATTGGTAGAAGCGATGAAGTTCAACAATGCTCATTAGCTGTTTGTTGTCTGGGAATGGGGATGGTCATGATGGCTATTCCCATAAAAGTTAGCCGATAAAGCAGTTGAGGATGGGCTTCTCGCATAAAACACTACTCAACCCGATCTGCACTGAACTGACCTGGACTGCCTTCTCGTATATCGTCGTATATCGTAGTATATAGTATATCGTCTCTTAAGCGTGTCTCAGGACTCACTACGTTTGCAAACGAGATCGCCACTCTGTATGTACTTTTAACTATTTCGCCATCTATTAGATAGACAAATTAGCACAGTTATCAAGCTACGTTCACTGCGCTGGCAGCTTCTTCCACTATTCTATCGTACCCTTTTGGATTAACACGTAGAAAAAATGTTAATCGAACATAACATTATTATGTTGAATTAACATTTTTAGCTACACACAGACGAATATCGGTTTATAATATAAACCGGAAACATTGCTAAAAGTTTTTCAAAAGGTGCCTAGCCTATTTATGGTAAAAAAATTACGGTCATGTTCTGCATTGCAGGGCATTATTTACAACAACATTGCACTCGCGAGAACAAAGCGATGTCTTGATATCGGGAGTACGTTCCGAAATCTTGCTGCTTTTGATCGAGTATGCGTACCTTCGCCGTATCGACGTAACGGACACCAACGTTCACGAGCTGCTGATGACCGCCGACTACCTGGCCTTCCTCGGCGTTCTGCAACTCTGTTGTGATCACCTACGCGTCGCACTCAGTCCCAAGAACTGCCTCGGTATCATGATGTTCGCAAGGTAACAACATTCTTCTTTTCTTTTATTAGAATGATAAAACGTCCATCAAAAACAACCGAAATTGATAGCCTTGACAAAACTTCCAGGCGTGTATTTTGCTATAAGCTAGAAGCAGATGCACGAAGATATCTGTTGCGTTATTTTGTGACGGTGGCAACGCAAAGTGATGAATTTCTGCACCTCCCACTTGATGAACTAAATTCTATCATACTGGAGGACGAACTCAATGTGAAAAGCGAAGAAGCAGTTTGGGAGGCTGTGCTGCGCTGGGTAAATTACGATCCTGATGCTCGCTGGCAACATACTGTCAAACTGATGGGCAGCATTCGCCTTGGCCTATTAGATACACAGGTAAGCAATTATGCAGCCAAACATATTTTAGCTTTTGAATGCATTTTTATCCTAACTACAAAAACCTGTTTAGTTCTTCTTAGAAAACGTCAAAGACCATCCATATGTCACCGGCAATGAGGGATCTCGTCCGATCATAATAGAAACCCTGAAGTTTCTCTACGACCTGGAAATGATTGCCCAAAGGGATGGAGAAGTGGCTACACCTGAAATCGCTAGACCGAGAGTACCTCATGAGGTAACTAAGTATATCAATAGTAACATTTTATTTTGGCATTCGCAATTTTTTCATGCAGATTATTTACAGGTTTTGTTTGCTATCGGAGGTTGGAGTGGTGGATCACCGACTGCTTTTATTGAAACTTACGACACAAGAGCTGATAGATGGATTAAAGTAAGTATTTCTCTATTGTGTCATAAATAATGTGAACCCCATTTCTAAATGATTCTTTCACCAGGTAGAAGAAGTGGATCCAGCTGGACCTCGGGCATATCACGGAACGGCTGTATTAGGATATTGCATCTATGTCATTGGCGGTTTTGATGGCATGGACTATTTCAACTCATGTCGGTGCTTTGACGCCGTGACCAAATCTTGGCGAGAGGTATGCAACTGCTTATACTATCATCATTTATATAGATGAAATGAGTTTCATTATCTATTTTTTACCCGAATACGTAAGAAGGATATGTTTTCCGAGTATCAATGTGAGTATATATGTATGTTTCTATATGATAACCTACAGCCTAAACGGCTTGACCGATTTCGATGTGTGAGGTGTCGCTAGATTGGTCTTCACTTCCAGAGTGTTATGGGCCATTTTTTTTAAATATTTATAATACATCTCCCGCAAAAATAAATAAATGCGTATTTTCTAACTTCCAACGAACTTTTTCGTAATAAAAACAAACAAGTAATTTTACTATAATAAAATTATTCTAAGGAATGCGCATTTATAATCTTTTACAGTTATTTTACGCATATTTCACACAAAAACCCTACACTCAACAGCGTATCAAGTGTAACGAAATCGTAAGTTAGACTGCAAAAACTGCTATTCTGCAGTAGGGTATTTTATTTTTCTTTTAATATAGATACTTGTTTATTATCTTTATATACGTTTTGCAGGTGGCACCAATGAATGCAAGACGTTGTTATGTGTCTGTAGCCGTGCTCGGTGAGACGATATATGCAATGGGAGGATACGATGGCCACCACCGCCAGAACACCGCGGAAAGGTTCAACCATCGCACCAACCAGTGGTCTCTCGTGGCCCCTATGAACGCACAGAGATCCGACGCAAGTGCTGCTACTCTTGACAGTAAGTTTTATTTAAGCTTATATATTTCATATTTGGTTTTTCGTTTAACGTGTCCACACATTATTGTTTTCGAGAAACTATTAATCACTTAAATAGAATAATAGTTAAATAACTGATGGTAAATGTTAGATGAATCGAGGTTGAAGGAAGCACAATTGCAGGATTCATCGTGCCGTAACGTAACAAATGTATAGTTGGATGTTTCACAATAGGATGCTATCAAGCAAGCAAAAAGATGAGCAAACCGCCGTCAAGACTCCACCGTCTTCAAACTAGTGGCTAGTTTTTTTTTGCGTACATAGAATACATACAAACACGCCTATATTCTCTTACAGGGTAGGCAGAGCAATAAAGATTATGAGGCCGTTTGACGCCACATTATACCATGGTTAGACGGTTAGATGGGAGGGAGAAGGTATTAGAGGGCTAGAAGGTATTGGCCGGTAAGATGTAATGTGGCTTGCAGTGATAGAGGGTCAGCCCATCGCCTACATCAACGATTTCCTTCATATCCCTTAACTGACTTTTTCTGCATGCCCGGGAAGAGAAGCAGCTGGCACATTCTAGATTTTTTATTTTAAGATGAATTTTACCTTATTCATATAATATGTTTCCGGCAGCCTAGTCTGGAAACGAAACGAAAACGACTGACTTGCGATCCGCAGGTCCAGGGTTCGAATCCCGTAGCACGCACCTCTGTCTTTTCGAAGTTATGTGCGTATTGTTGATTGCTGTCAGCTTCAAACGGTGAAGGAAAACATCGTGAGGAAACCTACATATCTGAGAGTTCTCAATGATCTTGAAGATGTGTGAAGTCTGACAACCCGCACTTGGCCAGCGTGGCAGACTATGGCCTTACCCTTCTCACAATGAGAAGATGGACCGCGCCCAGCAGTGGGATAGTTTGTACAAACAGGGCTAATAAAATAAATATATATATACCTATATATATATAATATGTAAACGTTCTAGTATAACCATGTTAATATGGTTATACTATATGTGGCTGGCCTTACAGGTCAGTTGGTAGTATATCTGCCTGCTAAGCTGCAGGTCGCGGGTTTGATTCCCACCCAGGACAAACATTTGTGTGATGAGCATGGATGTTTGTTCTGAGTCTGGGTGTTTCTATGTATCATATTATGTACCTATGTATTTACAAAAAAAGTATATAATTAAGTATTCAATCAGCCATCTAGTTTCCATAGTACAAGCTTTGCTTAGTTTGGACTTGATGGTGTTGTGTGAAATGTCCACCAAGATTCATTGTATGTATATTATTAAAAGCCTACATGCTGTTTCAATGCAGGCCAAAGGCCTCCCTCCACTCCTTCCTCCTCTTTCTATAGAAAACCATTTTTTTCTAGATAAGATCTACATAACGGGCGGGTTCAATGGGCAGGAGTGCATGAACAGCGTAGAAGTATACGACCCAGATGCGAACCAGTGGACCACGCTCGCGGCGATGCGCTCTCGCCGTTCCGGCGTCTCCTGCATCGCATACCACAACAAGGTATTTAGGTATATTGCTTCTTATTTTTTAAAAAGACATTTAACAATACCCCACACAAGAATCTGCGGTTGGAATAATATCATCCCCTTTTATATGTACGAGCCCACCCCTATCTTTTGCCCGACTGCGTAAAAAGGAGGATTATGTTTTTCGAGTGTATGTATATATGTACCTATAATCACCAGCCTAAACGGGTTGACCGATTTTAATGTAGTACATAGTAGTAGTATGTAGTATGTTTTATATAGTACAAATAGTCCCTAAACAAGTCTCTATATTAAAGAAAACAAAATACCCGACTGCAGAAAAAGGGTTTTTGCAGTCTAACTTACGATTTAGTTACGTTTGATACGCTGCTGAATGCACGTTTTTTCTGAGAAATTATGCGTAAAACGCTGTAAAAGCATATGTGCGCATTCTTTAGAATAATTCTAATGAAATCACTTATTTACGAAAAAGTTCGTTGGAGGAGACGAAAATGCGTTTTTTTTTTATTTTTGCGAGAGTCGTATTATTATTTAAAAAAATATAACCTAATGTATGGACACTCATGGAGTAAAGATGAATCTAACGACATCTCGCACATCAAAATCGGTCAAACCGTTCAGGCGGTAGTTGATCATATAATATAAAATATTTGAGGACAACATAACTCTCTTAAGAGTCCGTAGTCCGACCAACGTCCGTCTTGCTCGCGCATACGCACATTTTTGAAGATATAAAATCACTGAATGAACCCACAAAAAATCGTCGTTTGTAAAACTAGAAAACAAATTCGCAAATATTCGACAAAAAAATCGATTTGATCCAAGTTAATTTTCATACATAAAAATCGTTTTTAGAAATTATTAACGCAAAAATGATTTGGTATGAAAATTTACTTGATCGAATTGAAAATTTTGTCGAATATTTTTGATCTTATTTTCTAGTTTTACAAGCGACGATTTTTTCCTAAGTTAATTCTGTCAATTTATATCTTCAAAAATGTGGGTATGTGCAAGTGACTATGCGAACGGATGGATGGACGGAAAAAAGACAGACGGATATGACAAAATAAGGGTTTCTCGTTGTACTACGGAACTACGAACGAACGGACGGAACGGGAACGGACGATATATATATATATATTTTTTTTGTATAATATTATATCACAATATGGTGCAACATTGTTTTAAATACTTAGGTAGTACTTATTACTCAAGTTTATATAATATACGTTTATCTGATAAATTATGAATAGTAAGTACTCAACAAATGTGCACGTGATTTGGAAAATGTAATTAATTATTATAATTGCGGAAATATCCGTGTTATCAATATTATTACAAATATACGAGTAGGAACGTATTTAGATAAATGCAGATTCAACTGATCTAGAGGTCATCAAATCACCTTTAATTTTGTAAGAAGAAACAAGGATAGGTGATGCGTTTAAAAATAATAAATATTTGTAATTCACAAAGCTAACAAAAGTCTCTGAATCAACTGGCAAAATTTTCATTCTTCTGTACGGATGTTGGTAAGTGCTCACTTACAAATCGTATTTTTCATCTAATCCTGACGAAACTATTACAGGTTTTACAGTTTTTTTTGTCGCAAAATGGGGGGAAATTTGCTGGGGCACCATTTACAGACTGATTTTGATAATATTTATTAGAAATATTTGCTACCTACCTACTCAATTCTAAACAAAATACTTAGATATGCAAATAGTAAAATCGGTCAAAAGGTTGTCGAGACAAAACGTAAAACTCAAATACCCCCGCTAAAAAACGGCTGAACCGATTTTGATGAAGCATAGCTAAGAACTCTCCCGATGAAATCCTCGTTCAAACATAAAAAACTAAATCAAAATCAAGTCATTAACTATGGAACCGTTAAGACTCTGTAGTTCGACGTTCGTCCGTCTCGCTCGCGCATACACAAATTTTTGAAGATATAAATAAATTGATAAATAAATTGATAAATTCGTTTATTGAGATAAAAACGGAAAAAGACCAATTACAATTATCTCACAATATTCAAAAATTATTCTTAAACAATGTCTTAAACAAATGTCTGAGGATTACAAAATATTCATTATATAAATACAATATCATTTAAAATGTCAATACAAAAATGTCAAATGGGCAATACGCCTAGCATGTCATTACAAAAAAAATAATTATGTCATACAAAGTAAAATATACCGTTCGGGTAAGTACTCAGAGTACCAAGTCAATACACTCAAAGGTTATCGTCAAAGTCCAATGAATCATCAGGCTTTTTACACCTGTCCCATTGATCCAATTGATTTTCACAATAAGTCAAGGAGGTACTTAAAATAGTCTTCCAGTTATCACAAAAGATGTCACAATCAGGGTTGGCAGCAAGGAGTGCATTTAAGTGGCGACGGGCACGATTCAGGGGCGACATAGAACGTGCTACTGTGCGACCGCGATCTACGTGGAACAGGTCATGTGGGCGACCACGTCTGTTTGCTGGAACCCCGGGCTCGTCCGGTACGAACAGTACGCATAGCAAGTCGTGCAGACGTATAGAATCGACGGACCCCCTAAGCGCCTTACAGCAGATAGTTAGCTGGTCTAACATCCTTCTAACTTCCAAAGAGTTGTAACCAAGCTGACCGAGCAGGAATTTAGTTGGATACAGAAACGGATAGTAACCATAAATTTTCTTATACAGTGACCTTAAAAAGGCCTTTTGGACTTTTTCAAGCATTCGCGCGTAGGTGACATGATAGGGGTTCCAGACACAAGCACTCGATTCAAGTTTGCTTCTAACTAAGGAGTTATATAATGTTTTAATTACTTCAGGATTTTTAAAGTCTCTAGCATTCCGTAGGACGAAGCCAAGGCGCCGGTAAGACTCTTTTGCGAGTTCTGATATATGATCATGAAAAGTTAGACTGCGATCAAAATTTACCCCCAAATCTTTGATACAGTTAACCCTATTTATAGGTACGTTGTTTAAATGATAATCAAACTGTATTGGATTTCTTTTACGATCAAAGGTCATGACGTTACATTTACTTATATTAAATGTCATTTTATTTCTCACGCTCCATTCGTAAATTTGATTGATATCATCCTGCAATTTCAGGCAGTCACTAGAAGATTTAATTTCAAAAAATAGTTTAAGGTCATCCGCATACAAAAGACATTTGGCGGTAGATAGTACATTAGGTAGGTCGTGAATCATCATTTGAAAGAGTAACGGACCAGTGACAGAACCCTGGCTTACACCAGAACTAGTGCAATATGGTTGAGATACATATGTACCATGCCTCACATATTGACACCGGTCCCTCAAGAAATCGGCCATAAAAATTAAGAAATCGCGAGTGAAGCCAAACGTAGATAACTTATGCAATAATATATCATTATCAATTTTATCGAAGGCCTTTTGAAAATCGAAATATACTACATCAACTTGTGATCCACGATCCATAGCGCTAGATATATAGTCTGTTAAGCACAACAGGTTTGAATTTACTGATCGGCCTGGCCTAAATCCGTGCTGCTCTTCGCCTATCTGTTGTTTTACCTGGCTATATATTTCATTGTGCAGAATGTACTCAAAGATTTTGGCAGGCGCACATAGAATTGCGATTGGACGATATTCCTCTACTACGGTTTTTTTACTATTCTTTGGGATGGGGGTTACCCTTGATAATTTCCACTGTGTGGGGTACTTGCCATTTTTAAGCGAAAGATTTATAATATGGTGTAGTGGAAGAATTAAATGTTTTTTACCAGTTTTAAGGACAAAGCTAGGTAAGTTATCCGGACCAGGTGAGCTTTCTATTTTGAGCTTATTCAGGGCTCGTTCGATATCTTGGGGGATCACCGTGGGTAAACTAACGTAACCGCCTTGATAGCCTAATGCAGAACACTCGTCAACATCTAAAAGTGGCGTGTTATTTAAAAAGACGCTGGAAAAATAGTTTGCAAACGCTTCTGCAGATTCAACCCCAGTAAAAGAAACACCTTGATACGAGACACAGGGTTCGAAACCACCCTTGGATCTGAGTCTATGCACGTGGCTCCAAAAATGCTGAGGGCGCAGCCGTAAGTTTTCTTCGATAAGAGCAGTATACGATTTATATGCGAGATACGGTTCTTCAAGCTATTACGAAGATCTGTGTATAACTTGTACGATGTATTACATTTCGACCTCAACCACACCCTGTGTAATCTCTTTTTACGCCGAATATCCTTTATAATATTTGCATCAAACCAAACCGGAAATCTGTTGCATTTAGCTACTTGTCTTTTCTTTTTAGGAACAGTTAAGTCAAATAATGTATAGATAGTATCATAGAAAATATCAGTAGCGGTTGCGACATCACTACATTCAAGTACAGGTGCCCAAGAGGTTTCGGCAAGCAATGAGTGAAAAAGAGGTATATCCATCTTTTTAAAGTTCCAGTCGCGCGATGTATCTAAGTTACTAGGCTGTAGCCGTGCACAGCTGTTATGTAATCGTAAAGGGAGCATTATCTCCAGAGCAGGATGGTACAATACATCGATAGGTACGAAGCCGTCGGCGGCTTCTCGCACACAAACAGGTTGCGCCGCCGTCGCCGTCTCAGAGCACTCCTGCGCCAACACTACGTCCAAAATACCTCCGTGCGAATTAAAAATTCCATTAAAATCTATTAGATTACAATATGTCAAAAAGTAACAATAATAATTTTTTATATTATTAGATGCACTATTCATATTAATATCACCAAGAATAAAAATTCTTGTGTCTGAATCAGTTAAAAATGTTTCTACGTTATTAAATACATTCATGTACACGGCGTCGATAGCTTTTGGTTTAATGTATACGACGCAAACTATAAAAGAAACACCGCGATATGTCACAGACGCCCAAAGATCTTCTCCTAGTTTAGACTCGAGCTCAGGTCGCCGACATATGGTAACACCCGGCCTCGCAGCTAGCAAAACTCCCCCACAAGGGGAAGCACGGTCTCGTCTAAGCAATGTCCATCCGTCTGGTACTACCTCGGCGTCCCCCACTGACCCGTCGAGGAAGGTTTCCGAAGCCGCGACGAGCACATGATCCGAGAGTGACAAGCTTGTATACCATGTTCGGAGCTTTGTCTTCAGTCCTCTAACATTCTGATAGAATACGTTAATGAGAGATTCTTGATTGCGCGGCTCACAGGGCGCCGACTCCGCGACGAAATGTTTGTCCGTCCGAGGTAGGAGATATAAAGTGATTGAATGAACTTATAAAAAAATCTTCCCACTAAACACTAGAAAGCACCAGTATACATTCTCGACAAAAAATTCAATTTGATCTAAGTTAATTTTCGTACATATTTTTTTTTTACAAATTATTACCTTAAAAATGATTTTTATGTATGAAAATCAAATTGAATCAAAATGTTTTTTGTCGATTATGTGGCTTTCTAGTGTTTAGTGTAACGATTTTTTTATAAGTTCATCATCATCATCATCGTCTCAATCATAAAAAGTCCACTGCTGGTATAGGCCACTCCCATTGCATCTCGGCTTGCATCCAGCATCTGTAGACAATGGTCGAACTAATGACTGCTACGGTTTGCTTATTTTTTTTTTTTTCGGTTCCGTATCTCAAAAAGAAAAAACGGAACCCTTATAGGATCACTTTGTTGTCCGTCTGTCTGTCCGTCTGTGAGGGTGTCAAGACCTTTATCTCGGGAACGCGTGAAGGTATAGAGTTGAAATTAAAACTATATACGCAGATCCATAGTATCTTGCTGCAGAAAGAAAAATAAAATTTCTCAGTTTTCGTTAAAAAAAAGTTACAGCCGAATATGTCGTAAAAAACGTACATTTCGACACTCACAAGGGAATCAAAACCTGTCATCATGGGGTATTTCCCGTTGACCTAGAACTATGAAATTTGGCAAGAAGCATTGTGTTAGAGAGATATAGGAAAAAATCCGAAAACTGGACATTTTTAATTTAATCACAAAAAATAGTGTCTTTATGCAAGGAATGAGGGCCCAAATTTTAAAGTGAATTAACCGTATCATGTGGGGTATCATTTGAAAGAGCTTCATTAGCATAACCTAAAACAAGTTTCTAAATATTTTTACGATGTATATTTTTCGGTTTATGAAGGAAAATATATAAAAAAAATGATTTCCCCATTTTATTTAGTTTGTACGGAACCCTTGGTGGGCGAGTCTAACTCGCACTTGTTCGGTTTTTTTATAACTCCCGAAGTTAAAAAATTTCAAGTTAAAATGTTGTTTTTTCTTGTCCTAGATATACGTCATAGGTGGTTTCAACGGCATCTCTCGAATGTGTAGCGGCGAAGTGTACGACCCGGCGACCAACACATGGTCTCCAGTCCCCGACATGTACAACCCTCGCAGCAACTTCGCCATCGAAGTCATCGACGACATGATCTTCGCGATCGGCGGCTTTAACGGCGTCACTACCATCTACCACGTCGAGTGCTACGATGAGAGGACCAATGAGTGGTAAGAAAGACTCAGCACTCAGTCATAGGTAGTGTCTACTGTAGAATATTATTTAGCTATGGAAAGGAATAAAAGTCTTCTGTTCACCTTGTGGCTGGTCATCGTACGCTGTGCTTGCCGGTGCGTGGTCTTCACTCGACAAATTTAAAGACTCCATCGGCCATCAGCTCAGCGCTGGATGAAACGTGCTTCAAACCTTCCAGCACTAGGACTATACCTGTCTCCAAAGAAACACGGAAAAGACGAGTCAGAATCGGGGACAACTCAGGTGCGCAGGTTTTCAACACCGTTTGTTTAACTTTGCAGGTTTAGCTGGTATACCATCAGGACCACCAGCTTTATTCACGTTTAGGCCTCTAAGTGTCTTAAGCACCTCCTTTTGATTGATGCGTATGTCCTGCATAGTTGCGCCACAATCTAGACTTGAGTTGCCCGCAAATAGACCTGCTACTTAATAGATTCGCTTTTTCTACTGCGGTGTGAGCTAGAGATCCGTCCGGTTTCAACAATGGAGGCAGAGATGATCGACAGAAGTTCGATTCGATAGACTTATTGGCGACGGTGATGGGATACATAGCGAACAAGTCTTATCCAATGAAATCCATGCAGCACGAAACATCGGTGTTGAAACACTGTGGTATTTTGGCGTAAAGCATGTTATGCTTTACGCCAAAATACCACAGTGTTTCAAAAAGTCTTAGCTCCACTTGATGGCAGGATCGACTCCGTAAACATTTTATTAGTATCACTTTTATTTATTTTGTAGTCGAATGTCGGTAGGCGTAGCAGGCAGATTAGACAATTCTTAAATATTTTATCAGTAAGTTTGTTATATATTTAAATTCATTTATCACAAGCTGCGAAACGAAAATAATTAACTAGTCTAGACTAATAATTAATTAGTCTATCTTAGCATACATAAGTACTATTAATAGGCATTAAACGCACGTAGATTTTTATCATTTTCCTCGTTGAGACCTGGAAACGGACAAAACTAAATTTCTACATCATCATTATCATGCAATATTGCATGGTAATGATCAAGGGAGTCGCCAGCCAATGGCCCAGGGGGGGGGGGGGGGGGGCAAGTTAATTATGGAGGATGAGAAAAATATGAACTGTAGGTACAGCTAAAATTGCACAGCTTTAGGACTTTGGTTGCTTTGCAGTTGGCTAAATTTTTTAAATCTCTAGGTGTGGGGCAGCTGCCCCCCTTGGCGACGTCCTTGGTAATGATGATATATATACATATAAAATGCAATTGAAATAGCAGGACACAGCTAAATATAATTCACTTTCTAGAATAGAGATGATAAGTCTACCAACAACTGAGCGAAATTATTAAGATTACTATCCATACAATTGCTGTTAAGTGATAGATCAATAAAATTATAATACTTAATAATAATATTTTTTATTTGTTTATACTGTCAGATTATATAATACAAATCATTACTAATATTAACAATAAGAAAATACAAATCATTATTAATATTATAGTTATTTTATCTTATTTAATATTATTATGTTTATATACCATGTTGTCGTACAAAATATTTTGTAATGGTCCCCAAACTAGGCAGAGCCTGTATCTTGGGGCCAATTACTAATAATAATACGTGATCAGGTTCTCAGAACCAGAAGAAGCTGGTTTACACGTTCTACCTAATAATAGGTTGCGTGGGTATGTATATAGTTTTATCTACGGCTGATAAGGCTGGTCCAGAGGTTCGGACGACTTTTGACGCAGTTCAAATATGTATAACTGTATAAGAATTGAGATAAGTATTGTAGTACTTTCAGTACCAGGCATTTTCAACTGTCTTTTCACTAGTGTCAGTATTTGATGGATTGGTGAAATGAGATTTGGGAGCGGTGATGACACAGTCGGTCGTACGATAGATGACCGTGATCGAGGCGCAGATTTAAATTCCAACAATGAGCTTGAATTTCTACTAAAGAAAATCATAGTGACGAAAGTACGGCACGGTGGCAGAGTATTTTAAACCGACTTCAAAAAAGGAGGAGGCTACCCATTCGGTTTTTTAGGGGTTCCGTAGTAAACAAGGAACCCTTATAGTTTCGCCATGTCCGTCTGTTTGTCCGCCCGCGGCTTTGCTAAAAAACAACAAGTACTATAAAGCTGTAATTTGGTATAGATATGCATATTAATAATGCCGAGAAAGTCGTAAAATAAAATTTTGGAAAAAAGTTTTTTGGGGCACCTCCCCTACACGTAAAGTGGGAATGAATTATTTTTCTAAATAAAGAATGTCTACCGGCTAAACGGTTGACATTGAAGATATGAAAAAAATCATGCTAGAATAGAATTTATGATGAAATTAAAAGCAAAACTATCACGGGTAAGTAGGCTTTATACATATGTTATTGAGTAATAGTCGATCAACTTAAAATAATTACTTAGACAAGTTAAAAATGAATATTTCATTTTAACTAACATAAGTTAACTCATATGTTCATATCAAACAAGAGACTATAATGATAAGTATGTAACTGTAACTGTAAATGTAACTACGGAACCCAACATTGCGCGTGGCACGACACGCACTTAGTCATTTATTTTTCTTGTTGTGACCCCATAACTCATTCAATTATAAACCAATTTGCATTTATATTTTTAATTTGAAATAATATGCTTTCTGATTGGTTCTATAAAAATGTTATCAAAATCGGTTCAGTAGTTTGGTTTTTAAAACAAACTGGAAAAAAATATGGCATCCAAACGAAATGTATTTAAAAACGTAAGCGAATTTGCGTAATTTGAAGTCGATTTTTGCAGATTCTTTTTCGGTTTATATATTTATTTAAATGAGGATTTCTTCGAGAGTCATCATTGTTTTTTTTTTGTCGGTAGCTTATGAGTTTTCTAAAATGATACTGGTAGGTACTCTATATTTTGTTTCCTTACAATATCTGCCCGCAAGGTACGAAGCGACCGACATGAACATCTACCGGTCCGCGCTGTCCGCCTGCGTGATAATGGGCCTGCCGAACGTATACGACTACATCCACAAGCATCGCGAACGTCTCATGGAAGAGAAGCGACAGAAGATCTTGCTCTCGGAGACGGCTCGCCACGGACAGCACCGTACTGCGCTACCTGATGTAAGTTGATTAGACATACACATAAATTATAGACATCAATTTATTGTTATTATTTTGACATGCCTTATGGCTCAGTGGTAGGTACGTCTGCCTTCTGAGCTGTAGGTCGTGGGTTTGATCCCCGCCTAGGGTAAACATTCCCCTAGACACCCAGACAAAAAGCAAACATCCATTTGCTTTGTGTCTGTCATTTGTATGTATTTACAAAAAAAAGTATATTATGTATTTAATCAGCAACCTGGATCCCATAATACAAGCTTTGCTTAGTTTGGGACTACATGGTGTTGTAAGAAAATGCCAAATGCTCGTTGAAATGCCATAAAATCGTACTCAGCAATATCGATCCACATTCTTGTTGCGTGCTGCACAGGAATGGAATTCTTTAACGCCATCTCTGTTTCCTGAGACCTACAATCTTGGAATTTTCAAGGCTAGAGTGAATAGATATCTTCTAGATAGACGAGCTCCATCCTCGGCCATACCGTCGCTTAACATTAGGCGAGTTGGTGGTCAATCGTAGATCTATCTTGTATAAAAAAAATTAGAATGTCCTTCAATATTAATTTATTGTAACAACAGAACAATGTATTAGCGTATTAATGTATTAGCTATCAATAAATATATCTGAATCTGAATCTGAATCTGAACATACAACAGAAAAAAAAACATAAACACGAAATATATAACTAAATAATCTAAATAGGCAGATCTCTATCGCAATTCAGCGCGGCAACGCTGCTAGCGCTAGCCTCATAATCATCATCATCTCAGCCATAAAAAGTCCACTGCTGGACATAGGCCTCCCCTATGGATTTCCAAAAAGACCGATTGGAAGCGGCCTGCATCCAGCGCTAGCCTATTAGGCACTTTCCCTTCAGGTTCGATGCGCGAGGGATTTATAACAATAAGAGGGATTTATGACAGTAGGCGTAAAATATTTTAAGATTATTATATAGGAATTTATTGTAATTCGACGATATAAATTAGATTTATACAATTATTATGACTAAATAATGTTTTTGGCGCAATCCAATCGAGTTGATTAAGTCTATAAATCCGCTTAGATTAGACAATGAAAGGGATTTTAGCCTTATTATCCATAAGCATTATAAATAGACAGAAGAAGATTATATTACGCATAAAGTACATTAATTATTTAGTCATTGTCTAGATTTAGGAGCTTTTTTTAACCACTGACCCAAAAAAGGGGTGTTATATGTCTGACATGTGTATCTGTATTCTGCTTAATATCTGTGTGTCTCTCTGTGGTATCGGAGCTATTAAACGGATTAACCAAATTTGAGCTAGTTTTTTGTTGTGTTATGTTGTTATGTTTCATCGAACTCGGTGGAGCCGTATTTTTTTTGTCAGAGGTTTTTGTGTTTTCTAAACTTATACTTTTGTTCTTTTCGTATCAACGCGATTTAGAGACTAAAGGAAAGTAAAATACTCTCGAAATATCTAACAATAGGACCGCTTTATTGTAGCGTGTACGAATTATAGTGAATTTAAACGTTCATAACTGACAAGCCTAACGAGCGAGCGACATTCGCACTTACGCGTTTACTCTATCTAAACGAAACATAAACTAAACGGCTAGACCGATTTCAAGTGCTGTGTCGTTATAGCTTGACCGCCGTAAAGTCGACCCTCCTGATGGTATGGGGGACGCGGGGCGGCGGGTGTGCACGGGTACACACCACATCGTCACCGCAGCGAGATATCTCAAGATATATTTTCATGTTGTTATTTAGGAGATAATCAGACACTCGACTAAATGATTGGTCGAGCTCACCCCGCCCCCGCGTCCTGCATACCATCAGGAGGGACATATTATATACGGCGGTCAAGCTATAGCTTCATTACTTTTCAAGTCATGAACAGGCTATATTTTTCTCAAAAAAGTTAAATTGCGCTCCCTCTGACAAATAAATGATTTTATAATACTTATTCTAAAGTATGATCATATATGTATAGGTACCAACTTTGATACACCATGCAAGGGTAACGTAACGAAAATCACTCTTATACACTCACTTATTCAGCTATTGCATAGCTTCTATCGCGGGCCTTGAGCGTGGAGACCGAATCCAGAAATTCCGTAACGAAAATAACCTAACACACCGCTCGTAAAGCTATTATGCAATAGCTTTACCGCGGCAGTCTCCGAGTGCCACACGTCTTTTTTTATTTCTCTTCTAATACAGATGCTTATTTTTGATATTCAAATTTAAATATCACAATAATGAAAAAACACGAATGTGTGAGGTTGGTGGTCTAGTAGTAGTTCATTGTAATAATATACTTGCTAAAAACACAAATATTTATATTATTAATATGATAATGAAATGTGACTTTTCAACAATATCAAAAATGTTTTGCAAAGATCGATAAACGGTTGACCACCCCCAACTTTGTTGTAGATTACATGTTGCAATTTTCTAAGCTAAAAATACCCACTTTGAAGGAAATTTTGGTAAAATTTGGATATTTCAAATGGTTTTCATCATTCAAAGTCTATGTTATCTCAGTAGAAAATGACAAAGCAAAAAGATAAACAGAAGGTTAGAGGTCAACGGTTTTATGCGAACGATAACGAGTCTTTTATTTATCCTTAACCATGACACGAGTTGACCAAATGTTTAACATTAAGTCATCCAAATTTTGGCCGATTTTTTTTCTTTTGATCAAGCTCTACAATGTAATCGTACATAAAAGTTAAGGTTTAATGCTTTTTTCTTAAGTGGGGGAATATCTTTAGAAGTCAGCTGTTTTGGGGTGAAGGTGAAGGAAGACATCGAGATCTCCATATAAGCGTACTGTGTTATCTCGTTGCCTGAGGCTACACTCTCGGGATTTTGCGAGATTTGGATTCGCGAGTGAATTGGTTTCTTCTAGGTAAGCCCGCTCCATCGTAGACCGCAACGTCGCTTAACATCAGGCGAGTTGGCGGTCAAGCACAAACCTATTTCTACATATAAAAAATATTCTGGGATATTATTATGTATTCTGATATTTATTTATACAGGTTTTCAAGCCGCGCAGTCAAGTATTCTGGGATATTATTATGTATTTCGATATCTATTTAGACAGGTTTTCAAGCCGCCCAGTCAAGCGGAATGGAGCTATTTAGACATAGACACATAGATATACGAGATAGAAGAGTAGATATAGATTTTTTGTGACAATAACTTAGATTGTAAAACAACATGAATAGGAACAACATAACAAATAAGTTTTTTTGTGATTTGTGACAAAAAACTTCTTCGCAAAACTTCTTCTCTGTGATTGATAAATTCATGCACCGCTAAGCTCCGCTTCAATGGAAACACAGCCTTAGTCGGATCTTACGATACACAACGGATAATGGGCGTCGCCAGCCCATGGCCCAGGGGGGGGGGGGGGGGGGGGGGCAAGTTAATATTATGGAGGATGAGAAAAATATGAATTGTAGGTACAGGTACAATTGCACGGCCTTAGGACTTTGATTGCTTTGCAGTTGGCTACATTTTTTTAATCTCTCAGCTGCCCCTCTTGCCCCCCCTTGGCGACGCCCTTGCAACGGATGCCGGGCATCCCTTAAATACCTATCTATAGATAGCCATACCGGGAGAATTAAATACCCTAGATTATTGTTTATTTACATACTTGAAATGTAAACATCTCCGTAGTGCATAATTATGTTCTATAAATAATTAATATTGCGGCCTATTAAAAAGTGACAACAAATATTTTTGATATATCCTTGATTTAAATAAATAAAAGTACCAGTCCACGTTTATATGCATATTATCATTACACACAAAACGAGGCAAGCCAGACAGTGATTGTATCCGGTTTGTTATTGTAGTTGTATAATCTATTTTTTATCGCAATTAGTACCAAAATGAACAATCAAAATTCGGACGCACCGCGTCTGGACAGATATTTTATCACGCCTCCATAGGGCGTGTCCCGTCTCACTGGGCTCGTACGATGCTGAAGCCAAGGAGCACTAGTACTATTGTTTGTACTACTTACACTCTACTCGTATCTAAGTATAACGTAAACAACGCATGGAAACTGCGAACAGTGTGTGTTTAAAACTTTACGTCTACGCTTCGAGATCGACAGATGACCTCATACAAGTGGCGGGAAGACGCTGGATGCAAGCCGCTTCCAATCGGTCTTTTTGGAAATCCATGGGGGAGGCCTATGTCCAGCAGTGGACTTCTTATGGCTGAGATGATGATGATGATGACGTCTACGCTTATCATTCATAGTATGAACTATGGGTCTTACCGAAAAACGTTACTTAACTTTAACCAACGTCTTAAATTCTCTGTCTTCTTTCCGCAAGTGTCATAACTTGCCTGCGAGAAGTTGACAAAATATGTTAAGCAATGCTTAAAGTTAAGTAACGTTTTTCGGTAAGGCCGGATATGTAGAGATCCTTCACTCTCATATGGTATGCCCGGTCTCCTATTCACTCCTACAAGCTCTTTCGCCTTACTCTCTCTTTTTATGCCATTATGTGACAATGAAGTAGCTAACGTGATAGAATTATCCGTGTATCTTCATTGTCTACATGTAATATGTATTTTAATACCGTATAAGCAAGCCTATTCTATTATTTGCGGCTTGGAAGTAAAACAGAAATTTTATTATCATATTAATCGCACAGTATACGAGTACCTACGCTTTCCACAGCTTAATCGAGTGTGAATGAGTTTTCTGGCGCTAAGGGCATGTGAAAGATTATATGTAGAAAACTAATAGGTAGGTACATGTAAAATCTTCAAGCTAAGTCCGGACTTTTGTTGATACGAACGACACGCTGATAATTTAACAGTTTGAGCAGTGTCTGTTAGTACAGAGTGACGTGTCTCTGTTTTATTTATTAATTTTCATCAGTTAGATGTTGTATTAACAAAATATAGAGTATATATAAAAATAAATGAATAATAACTCCATCCGTATTACGAATGGGCTCAACGCTCACAGCGATCTCTCTCGCGCATCACAACATTTTTAAACATATAAAATCATTCATTAAGGATTAGAAAAGTGAGGAATGAATTTGTTTATTTAGATAAGAAAAATATTTTGAAAAAAATAATTCTCTTTTAAATCGACAGTATCCATACCGTATTCATAAATCAGCGTCGTCGACAGTCTTCTCTAACTCGAAACATGCAACCCTGAACTGTTATATATATATATATATATATATATATACATGCACAATATAAATACACCCCAAGCGGGACGTCAGTGCAGGACTTTTCGCCCCCATCTCGAATAAGAATAAAAATATATATATACGTTATCTCTCTCGGGTTTTTGAAGAAGAGGGCAGTAGTTTTTTTTTTTACCTGTATTGCTTGACAAAATTCTCTTTCAATTCTTTCCATTCTTCTCTGTTTGTGGCCAACGCCAGCCAATCATTTTTACCCGAGTTCGTTGCACCATCGTATCGGTGGGGCGTCCTGGAGGTAGACTGTTCGGAGATACCCTTTGGAGACAATTAATTTTGCCCACCTGCCAGATGTATTCGGCTTATAAGTAGTTACTAGGAAAATTACTACTACGTGGTACGTAGCACACAAGACCAGGGGGTTACCACAATCTTAATAGCAATCTTATTTCAATATTACTTTGACCTTTGTCTTGCTCACTCAAAAGTAGTAAGAGCGAGACAAAATGCAAAGTAATATTGAAATAAGACTGCTTAAATGCTTGTGGTACGGAGGCAGTAGAGCCTTGCAATATATCCTACTCAATTAATTCTCTGATGACCTGATATTTTATCTTGAAACCAACCCTGAGTAACCAATAAATAGTTGGGGCAGGTCCATCTAATGGAGGACAACGATGACATGCTGGAGCAGCTGGGGCTAATGGAGAACCAGGCCAACAACGAGGCCCCACCGCCCCCGCCGCCGCTGCCCCCTCCGCTGCCTGCGCAGGACCCCATGGAACAGGACTAGCGTAGCATATAGTTCGTAATCTCGATTCCCATTTATTCTATACTAATTAATGTTATAAAAGTCAAAGTAACTCTGTTTCTCTGTCTGTTTCTTTGTTACCTTTTCACAAGCAAACGACAGAACCGAATGTTATGAATTTTCGTACAGAGATAGCTGAGTTCCCGTTCACTATCAGCACCGTTTTTCATCACTAGCACAGCTAGTTAGCTTGTAAAAGCTAATTTTATATTTATTTTTTTTATAAATCATTGATAGGCTTGCACATGACTGGCAACTCGTATAATTTGCTGGATTCGTAATAACTCTGCGCCTGCTCAAACACCATTCTTGTGTATGTTCCGAATTTTCATACCAAGTTGGTCCCGCTCACCTGACAATCGAGGGATTTTGCATTTTTATTTATTTAGTGTGAGCTTATAAATTGAAACAGATTATCTTAAAAAGATACTCGCTCCGGTTCGTTTCTGGTACAAAGAATTTCCGTGGCAATTCAGCGTGGGAACGCTTCTGGTGTCATGGGAACCTTTGCGCCAGGAACAATCCGGGGCGGGCTTTTTTTTAAATCAGTTTTATATAATAATTATTGTTTAATATTTTGTTTTCCCTTGCTTATTTAATTATTTTTTAAGTTAGTTATACTTTATTGTGAATTTTTACTTCGATAAAATAAAATTTATGCCTAAATAAATATATAATAAATAAATAAATCTTAAATTATCTGACTATTACGTCCTATGAATAATTGTATTGATTCTATGACTAAGAGCAATAAATTCTTAAAAAGAATAATTTAAAGATTCATAGGTATACACGGAAATAGCAGGTGTAACTTGACTCGAGGACAAATGTACTTAAAAATTCAAAACTACTAAAAATTAAATTTATGGTCCTGTGGAGTTACTCTCATCTCTTATAGCGATGCAAAGTTCGCTCAGCGCCCGTTTTTATCTCGCTTTTTCTGTAATTAAGAGTGTAACACAAAAGTTGAAGCGATTATTAAAAAATCACAATTTATATTAGGCTCATTTGAACTTTTGTCTCACACTTTTAATTACAGAAAAAGTAAGATTAAAACGAGCGCTGAACGAACTTTGCATCGTTATAAGAGTTGAGAGTAACTCCGCATTTCTACCTATATTTTCAACCGACTTCCAAAAAGGTTATCAATTCGACTTTTTTTTAGTTTTTTTTTTAATGTTACCTCATAACTTTCAACTGGGTAAACCGATTTTGATGATTTTTTTTTATTTGAAAGCTGGTGCTTCCCTTGTGGTCCCATTTCAATTTGGTCCAGTTCTGACAACGGCATCCATGAGAAGTTGGATGCTTCAGTTTTTTAAACTATAATTATTTGTTCAATAATATTACTTACTCCTACCATCATAAAAGCGACATGTACAATCTTGGAATTTTCAAGGCTAGAGTGAATCTTCTAGCTCTAGAATCGACGAGCTCCATCCTCGGCCGTACCGTCGCTTAACAGCGAGTCAATCGTAGATCTACCTTGCGTAAAAAAAAAAACTTAAAAACAATAATTACCATTGACAATAATTTTAATGTGTAACTGTAAAATATTTGTTGCGTTTCCAGCACTCGACCTAGCCGTTTAATACCTAGGGAGACCATTATGGTTTTTTAATCCTCATTAATTTTTTCAGGTTTCGAGTAACGTGTACCTTGTTAATCGCCAAAGCCAACTGAATAATTTGTTAGAACTAATCAATAAGTCGTCGAAATGAAAGTCTTATAAAAGTATAGTCAGTATTTAAATAATGTTAAATTAATAATGTAACCGTACTTTATTTTTAAACATATTTACTTGCATTTATTATAGCGCTTTTGGCATATTTATAATGTTGTGATATTTTCATAATGTGGATAAAACTGTATTTTTGGAATATTTTGAAAATTGTATACCAAAAATGTTTCTGACAAGTATACGGTGCTTATAATGAAAACGCTGTTTTATTTTCCTATCACTGTCGATAACGCTAACCTTTCTGTCGCTCAGGTCACCAATTAAATCAACAGATTGCAAATATAAATAATAAACTTATATTTTCCATTGTACATTCACAAAGTAATATGGAAATGAAAGGTAAACTGCCGTAACTCTGTAGCTGTTAGTCTCATAGAAGTCAGCTGCGTAATCTCATTTATCGCGTGACCGGTCATATCTCGTAGTGCATGTCAGGAGTCTCGTGACAGGCGGTCTCCGTAGGTGCGGCATGCACGAGCGGCGGCGCCGGCGCTTCCAGGAACATACTCTGCCAGATGCGCTCCGTCCACGCCACTGCCGTGAAGCACGCTCCGTTGCTGATGAAAGCTCTCAACGTCACAGCCCCTAGACCTCTCCCCATACACCTCCATCCTTCACTTCTTATAGATTGCTTGAAACAGTCCAACGCCCCTGCGTACCTACCTACCGCGTCGCCTTGAATCCGCGACTTCACCACGTCTATAGGGTATAGCAACACCCATGACAGCATACCGGCTATCCCTCCTCCCATGAAAACTCTCATAACTGACGTATCACCACGAGTCATCGCTTCGTACGAGGTGAAGTATATCGCGAACGCGGGGCTGTCGCGGGCCATGGTGATGCCTAGACCACGGAACAGCGCTCTGTAGCCTCCAGCCCGCAGAATGTGCCTGGCACCGGCCCACGCTCCCGCTGGCATGCCTTCTCCGACACTGCTGAGTTGTTGTCTCGTCTTCACTAGTTCCACTGGTGAGCACGCGAAACTTTGCATGAAGCCTGCCGCAGCTCCTGCGGTTGCGTGAGTCATTAGCGAATCCGGGTTCGGTAAGGCTCTTCTAGTATTCCCATAAGCTCCAAACACGATAGCATTCACTGCTGCTATCCCTCCTAAGGGTGCTCCAACTCCGCGGTATGCCACCGATAACGTGCCTCCTTTCAGGAGAGCCTTGGTACATTCCAAAGCACTGCCTCTACCAGACTGCACGTGAACTTTTAGAGTGTCCAAAGGATGTCCAGCTATGATCCCAGCACACCCTGAAAAAAAAACATTCATTAGGCATTAGGATAGTCTTATTTATCTCCATAATTATTATTGTTTTACAGCTCTTAATCAAAATAACTATTATTCAAATTAATAGGAATATTTACCTCCAATGCATCCAGCTACGAAATCCAAAGCCATCTTATGGTATGAAAGATATATCCAGAAAGAAGATTCACTCAAGAAGATGATTCCTGAAATCACACAATTAGATTTGAAACTTAGAATGAAGAGAAAACAATATTGTTCGAAACTAAACTTACGTAAAGTTATTTTGGAATCTGGAAGTTTTCAGACACACGTGTTATTTCAATAATCAGCATTCATTTTGGAGGTCGTCCCGCTTCGGCCATTAGACGAATAGAAATTGGGTAGAAGCATCTAGTAGGTTTGAGAAGCACCGGGCTACTATCACTAAATAATTCATTAATACAAACTCGGGCCCTCTCGGGCCGGCTAACAGTAGGAATGACCTTCGATAAGAGATTTGAAAACAATACTCACCTCGTTCGTTCAAATTAGGTAATCGTAGTGGGAATTGACGTTGTCTCCGCTGGAGGTGATACCAATGAACATATTGCCGAAGAGTGGAAGAAGTGTGTATGCGCTGACGACTGTCCAGCTATGAGGGAGAGCAGCGCGAATATGTCGTTGGTCGGTCGCCGGCCGCGCACACCGCTCCAATGCATTATCTATTCCTTCGGGTTATCGCGGGGGCAAATACGTCTTCAAATAGTGATTAGCCACCACCTATTTCTAATAGAACAATATTATTTTATGAATTGTAAATATTTGAGTAGGCATTATCTTGATCAATATGTCTTACCGGTAAATGGAAATAAAGGTAGTCTTCCTTTCCTTACACCGTTTAGAAAACAGGGTTTGATTGAAGATAAGTAATAATCGTTTTTTTATGTATTAATAGGCTTGCGCTTGACCGCCAACTCGCCTAATGTTAAGTGACGTTGCGATCTACGATGGAGCGCGCTTAAGTAGAAGAAACTAATTCACTCGCGATTTAAAGAAATTTTGGTTTTCTAAATGCTATGATGAAAAAATATGCAAAAAATTTGAAGGTAATAAACAAAAAAATATTTTGTAATTATGCGCGAGCGAAGTGAGCGCGAACATTTCGTAGGATTTCTAACAATTTTTGGGTAGTGATTTGATTATTTATTCGTATCACCGAGTTCCTGGCAATTTTATGACCGATACATACCAAACAAAAGGCAATAATAATGCGCAAACCAAGCGAGCGCGAAAATTTTAAAAATACGTAAGAAGGAGGATTATGCTTTTCGAGCGTATGTATGTTTATATGTATGTATGTGAGTATGTATATATGTTTCTATATGATCGCCTACAGCCTAAATGGCTAACTCGATTTTAATGTTTTGCAAGGTATCGCTAGATTCATCTTCACTCCCTGAGTGTCAGAGGCAAAGAAGTTAGTACATATAGATCGCTAGACACAGGCTATATTTTTTGTAATAATAATAATACAACTCTCGTAAAAACAAAATTATTCTTTCGTAACCGATCGGAACGATCTTTTTCGTAATTAATAAGTAATTTTACCAGAATTAATTATTATTTAATTAACCCCCCCCCCCCCCGAAATATACTTCCTATCCTTCAAGTAATTTAATATCCTTTGTATTTTTGAGCCTTGTCAGTACTGTGACAACATTAACAGCAAATTAGCATTTGAATACCTAAAACTTGACAAAAAGTTTCGACAAATTTCGCGCTCGCTTCGCCCGCACCTGATTATTTCCTATTATTTTTAGCCGACTCTGTAAGAAGGAGGGTTATGATTTTTAAGTGTCTGTATGTATATTCGCTAGAACTCCAACGAGGTTTTTCGTAATAAGTAAGTGATTTCACTAGAATTATTCTAAAGAATGCGCATCTATAGTCTTTTACAGCGGGTTTGCGCATACTTTCTCATAAAAACGTATGTTTGTAATTATATATTAAGTCATATGTTTTTTAAATAGAATTAATAAATTTGCAATCAATGCATTCAAATGGTTATATTTATAATTTTTGATAACGTAAAAGTCGTTCTTATCCAGTCGGTAATTTCATTTTTCTCTTAACAAAAATACTAGTTTGGTTCATCTGGGCCACAAAAACCTAGGACACGCTAACAAGATTAATAAATCAAATTATTTCTAAGATTTAATTTTAAAAACCTTCTTAATTTTCGCATTTTTACTACTTTAACATAGAAATGCTGTGGGCTCACTAATATGAGAAATAAAGCTTAATACTATAAAAACACTACTAAAATTTGAAATAAATGTTCTTCGAGTTTTCAAAGCTAGAGTGAATTTTCTAGATCGACGAGCTCCATCCTCGGCTACACCGTTGCTTAACATCAGGCGAGTTGGTGGTCAATCGTAGAACTATCTTGTATTAAAAAAATACATTTGTCCATAACATATCCACCAGCATCGTAACTAAGGTAGTTAATATTTACCACAATTTCAAAAAATTACCTACTTACCCGGTGTCGTATAGTGAAAAAAATAAGTGGTCAACAACCTATACACATATAGTAGGGTCCTGTTAGCTAATGCTGTAATCTAAAAACAACTTGGCGAGTATTTTGTGTTTAGACTATTTTGCAAAAAAAAGTCAATAATCTCTGTACTATAATGACTTAAGTGTTTTACATATTTATCGCTATATCTCAAAAAGTTGTAATCAGACACTGTTAAAAACAATTTTCGTTGAAAGTATTTAATATGGTCTAATACTATGCTTAATAATTAATTTATAGGTATAACAGTTTAGAAATACACAGGGACACATTTTTCCCACCTTTATACCACCGGGCTATATCTCGCACTCGTCACATCTAAAGAAATAAACAAAATAAAACCGGCCCACTGCGAATCGGACTCGCGCACGAAAAACATCACAAAAATCACGTTTGTTGTATGGGAGCCCCCCTTAAATATTAATTTTATTTTAATTTAATTATTTATTTTTAAATTGCATAATATAACTCAATATTCTGTGAATATTTCAAGCACTGGTTGCCGTTATCAATATCGAGCAAAAACTACCAAAAAATCACGTTTATTGTATGGGAGCCCCCTTAAATATTTATTTTATTCTTTTTTTTTGTATTTGTTGTTATAGCGACAACAGAAATAGATCATATGTTTTTAACATATGATGTATTCAACTCTAATTTTTTTTTTTCAACTCTCTGTCACGGTTCATGAGATACAGTCTGGTGACAGACCGATGGACGGACGGACGGACAGACAGACAGCGGAGTCTTAGTAATAGGATCCCGTTTTTACCCTGTGGGTATGGAACCCTAAAAATTATATTTGAACCTTAGTTTTAAGAGACCTATTCAACGATATACCACACGATATATCGTTGGATTTGAAAAAAAAACATCCCTTTCTATGAATATGAATGGAGTACCCCCATTTTGCATTTTGAAAATTTTACTACGTCATTTTGTAGGGGTTCACGGATTACATCTACATGCTAAATTTTATTTATGTAAGGTTGATACTTTCTTTAAAGTAAAATGACTGTGACTACAGATACACGGACATGGCGAAATTATAATAAGGGTTCCTCGTAGTTACTACGAAACCCTAATTATATGCGATTTTAGTTTATTTCATTAATCCACACTCCATTATTTCTGAACCGATTTTGATGAAACCATAACTATTACCCCCGCAGAATATCAGAGAACATGTTTACAAAAACAGCATGACATGTCAAAATACTCAGTACTATAAGAGCCTATAGAGAACATACAGACAGATAGACAAAATTTTCAAAAACTATATATTTAGATTCTGCTGCTTCCTTTTAGTACAATAAAAAACATATTTTATTAATATTATATTCAATAATTAATGTCTTCAAGCGCAACTTCGTTACAATTTTATAATAAGTTACCAAAACCGTGTCGGAACGATGTCGGAACACTCATGAGAGTACCTACATTCGATTAACGAAAATAAAAAATGAAGAAAATAACAACTACAGACGATGGCTATAAGGAGCTTCTTTCCTTTGCCGTTCCCATTCCCATCTGTTTTGTGTTGTGTTGTGTTCTTAGTGTCAGTTGTCACTCATCTGTCAAACAAATCCAAGGCAAGGTGGACTGACTGGACAACAAAGGGTTTATTTATTTTTATTTCAAATCAAAATATTTAATTTAGCTCCAAGCTCCAATTAATTAATTGTATTATGAATTAAGTGGTCTAATTATCATTATGGAATTACCAAATTTAAATACCGACGACCTGAATATAAACCAACAAGAAAACAGCAATGAAAACGTTATTGAAATCGAAATACCCTACCCATTATTCCAGTATTTGAGTTCTGAGGGATGTAATTTACAGAATGTGTGTCGGATATGTCTCTCTGTGAATAACCCAGAGCTCCACCCGCTATTTTCTGCTAAAGAACAATGTGTTCTAGCAAATATGTTCATGGCTATTTCAGAAGTACAGGTTAGTTTTCTGCGGTTTTTTTACTAGCCAGTCTTACATATTGTTTTATGCCTCTCATTAGGACCATTACTAGAATATTAGTTTTCAAAAAACTTCCGAATTTTTTAATAGACTTGAAAAAAAAGAAGAATAAGTGCATGTAGATTTGTCTCTACTGCACACTTACAACAATATACAATTTTATTCATACTAATTGTGTGTATTATATATATATAGATGAGTCCAGATGATGGGCTTCCCTCAAACATATGTCCCACGTGTCAAACAGAAGTTATGAACTACTATGAGTTCAAAATGAAATGTGTGAAGTCAGACTACACATTAAAATCTGTATTGAAAGGAGAATTTACCACTGATGACAAAATTAATGCAAACAATAAGTGAGTATATTACTTAATATATTTTTTAAAGTCCTATACAAATAGAGTTCCCTATCTTCCTAATCACACTACATTTTTAATATATAAATTCACAAACAGTACTTATGCCACATATATGGAATGTCAACATTAATATTCATCATCATTGTCTCAGTCATTAGAAGTCCACAGCTGGACATAGCCCTCCCCCATGAATTTCCAAAAAGACCGATTAGAAGCAGCTTGCATCCAGTGTCTTCCTGCCACTTGTATGAGGTCATCTGTTCATCTCATGACTGTTCCTTGGCCCCATCAACCATCAGTTCTACATTCTATGTGCCCTGCCCACTACCACTTCAAGTTGCTAATCCACTGTGCTATTTTGATGACTTTCTTACTTCATCTTTGACTTGATGGTGACTTTCTTACTTCATTCATCTCTTCGTTTCTGATCTGATCTCACAGATTCAGAACATTTATATGGAACACAATAAATTGATCAAAATTCCACATTGATTCAGAGAAGGTTTCTAGTAGAAAAGTAGAATCTATTTAATTCCACTAGGAATTGATTTTTATGTATAAATTTATCTGAATCAAAATAGCATTTTCTGTGATATCTGTGCAATTTTATTGTTAAGATTAAGATTTCTTATGTACAAAAAGTGTGTAGTGTACTTCATTTGTATAATTTATATAAGGAAGGAAACTACATTAAATCTTATTTATTTGATGTTCTATATTTCAGTGTGATGCAAAGTAAAGTTGAGCCTGAGATTGATAAAATTCAGTTGGAGGGGATTAAAAATGATGTCACTGATGAGCAATTACAAGAAGATATAGGTAAAAATACATAAGTTAATTACATTTTAATCAAAATATATTTATTTTTAGGGAATAATTTAGATATAGTGATGCCACAGGTTACTGGCCTCACAGCTCAGTTGGTAGTATGTATGCCTGCTAAATTGTAGGTCATGGGTTCAATCTCCACCCAGGGCAAACATTTGTAAGATGAGCCATTGATATTTGTTCTGTGTCTGGGTGTTTATATGTATTATAAGTAATTATTTACAAAAGCAAAGTATATATATATATATATATATTTTTATACATTATAGATCTACGATTGATCACCAACTCGCCTGATGTTTAGTGACGGTGTGGCCGAGGATGGAGCTAAGATATAAGAAGATATAAGTATTCTATCAGTTATCCTGTAACCATGGTACTAATAGATGATGATATGTGAAAGATCTACCAATAGGTTGCACTACCTATGCTCAATATACATTAGTGAGACAGCTAGAATTTTCCAAAATCAATATACTGTCTGTTGCTTAACTAGTGAAACATTTTCATACTAATGATGGAAAGGGTTGAGGGTTTAAGTCAAAGTTGATTTTATTTGTCTAAAATTTGCCCCTATAAAAGGTTATGTCCGCAATGACTGCATGACAGATTATGATTTTAACATTTGAAGGGTGCCTTCCTTGCGAGTTGTAGGTGTTCACTAAGAAATTATATCTGAGAAAGATAGCATATAGAATCCCCATAAAAACAATTGAGTAAAACCTATTACTGTAATCGTAGATTGCAACGTCGTTTAACATCAGCCGAGTTGGTGGTCAAACGCAAACCTATTAATATGTACATAAAAAAAATAATGGCTCAATACTTCAATATTCATATTGGTGTTTCAGCTCAAGATTATTTAGAAGAGCTAAAAGAGTCTATGAGTGATGATGAAACACTTTGTATAGTACAAGACACAGTCAATAATCAAAAGTAAGTGTTAAAATCTAACCTTGTACGAATGTACGTGTACCTAATAACATTTTTTTCGCCTATCCATCTTCTGTTTTCAATCATTTATCTCCATTTTCAAGCAATTCATCTTCTTTTTCCACCCATTCATCTTTGATTTGGATTCATTAATTTAAAAAATTCAAGTGATAATAAATAATTCCATTATAGTAGTAGTCACTTAAATCACATTTTAGTCAATCAAGGGCTAACATTTCAGTCCTCAGATAAAAGTATCTGTCAGCAAAATTTTAGCTCTGTCCTTTTCATTCATATGACTTAGGGAAAAGAAAGCAAATAAATATTTTAACTGACAAATAGTTTTTATCTGGTGATTGAAATTTAGCCCTAAAACGTAAAAATACAAATTACTATGGGCTTTGACTTTATACTATCTGTACCCCGTGATTTCACCCGCTTAGTACCCTGATTGGTTCAGGTGTTTACCATGAAAAGGTGACAAACAGAAAAAAATACTTTCACTTTAATAATATTAGTTAGGATATAGTGTTTTGTATAATTTTGGCACTTCCCACAACTAGAACATTTTATTTATTGTTTATTAAATTTCATCATCATCATCATCTCAGCCATAAGTCCACTGCTGAACATAAGCCTCCCACTTGGATTTCCAAAAAGACCGACTGGATACGGCCTGCATCCAGCGTCATCCCGCCACTTGTATGAGGTCGTCTGTCCGTGGCTGGTCTTCCTACGCTGCGCTTGCCGGTGTGTGGTCACCACCCGAGAAGTTTTCGGCCCCAACGGCCATCAGTTCTGATATATTAAATTTATAATTTATTATTCATCTCATATTAAATGTATTGATTGTATAACCAGTAGTTCTACGAACAGTAGACCTCGCGAGAGAGCTTATTTGCAGCTCACCTTGGGTCATCTGTACATAATACCTACATAAAGTTGGCTTAGGAAGTAGTATTAAAAACGAATTGGCCAATTGATGCAGAGACGCTTCGCTCGCTCGATCATCAAATAATTTTATAAATAGAGAAAACGTAAAATCAAGAAGATTATTCAGCGCTAAAATGCATCAAGCACATCCACGCGCCCTCACTGTTACACGCAATCTCAAGTTGGTTGTCATATCTCGACAACCACTTGACCAATTCTGTTTATTTTTACGTCAAGTTGTAATAATTGTGTACTTAATCTACCTACCAAATATCATTAAAATCGGTTGGTAATTAGCGCCGCAATAAACTTCCCTCCTTTTTATGGGAACCACCCCTCCTATCAAAAATCACCGACGACAAAAAAAAAACATAGAACTTATACGCCAAGTTTCATCAAGATTAGTTCAAAATTATGCCCTGTACGTGAGTACGAACTTACAAACAAACAAACTGACAGACGAAAGAAAATTTGGCCATTTGATGCAGAGACGCTACGCTCGCTCGGTCATTTATAGTTTAAAAAACTTTAAAAAACGACTTCAAAATACGCAATTCGTGTACTTGGATGACATTTCTTTAGTTATTTTGTTATAAAAACCAAAGTACTGAACCAATTTTAATAAAATGTATATAGGACCACCTCTGAGGTACTACCTACCAAATAAAAAAGAACCATAAAAAAAAAACAATTAATTATTGGTGGAGTAATCGCTGAACAAACATTCAATCGAATTAAGAAGCTCTTTCTTTTTGGAAGTTGTTTAAAAATCAGTTGGCTTCCCCCACTGCGCTGCGCGGGTATTCCCACCACTTTTGTTCAGTGCTTTAAATACGTCTAGGTGTCTTATTAGACCTTTATGAATAAGGCCATATCACCAAATAACCAACCATTTTGTTTTCAGGGAAATCACTATTATCAATAATAGTAAGTTGTTTTTTTTTTACTATTCACAATACATTCATCGTTCTGTTAAATAAAACTTAGTCTGTGATTATTTTTAGAATCGAAAAATTTTAATGAGAAAATCAAAGTGGAACCGGAAACTCTCATAAAGAAAGGAAAACATCAATGTACATTATGCTCAAAGGTAAATATTTATTTTGAAATTAGTATTATTATTGTGTATGTAGGATTTTAAAACATCTAAAACATTTCACATGTAAAAAACGTTTCAGCTGTTGACTGCAGGATGTATAGAAATATACATATACCTGAAAAAAGTTTCACTCCTTCTTCGTCAGTTGGAAATAATTGAAATTTGATCAGTGTATTTACCAAATAAAGGTTTAGTCATAACATATTTAAGTTACTATCAATAATTTGGAACCCTAAACAAAAGGTGCTGGTGACTGACTGTACATAATGTATTGTATTGCGCTATTTTTAAATTAAATTTAATATTATAATAAATATGATTATTTTTTATGTAGAAATACGTTTGCGCTTGACCGCCAACTCGCCTGATGTTAAGCGACGTTGCGGTCTAGGTCTACCAAGGAGCGCGCTGGAATTTATAGATAAATGATTGTAAATTACTTATTATTCCAGTAGACATATAGTAAATGATGCAAATGTACAATCCTTATCCTATCCTACTAGTCTAATTTAATGTTATAAAAGCGATATTCTCTCTCTCGCTCTCCCCCTCTCTCCCTCTGTCACCTATTCAATCTCGCTGATGCTACTGATGATTTTGATGAAACTGTGCTATTTCTTAAATTCCGATAAATATCATTTTGGTACCGGGTATAACGCCAGAGCGCAGATAAGAAACAAAATACCCGACTGCAGACGAGCAATTATTGTACTTGATACGCTGTTGAATATACGTTTTTGGGAGAAAGTATGCGCAGTCGCTGTAAAGGTTATAAATGCTCTTTCTTTAGAATAAATCTAGTGAAATCACTTACATATTACGAAAAAGTTCGTTGGAGGTTAAGAAAAATTTCATTTTTTAGGGTTCCGTACCCATAGGGTAAAAACGGGACCCTATTACTAAGACTTCGCTGTCTGTCCGTCCGTCCGTCCGTCTGTCACCAGGCTGTATCTCATGAACCGTGATAGTTAGACAGTTGAAATTTTCACATATGATATTATTTCTGTTGCCGCTATAACAGCAAATACTAATAAATAAATATTTAAGAGGGCTCCCATACAACAAACGTGTTTTTTTTTTTTTGCTTGTTTTTGCTCGATATTGATAACGGCAACAGATAGACGCTTGAAATATTCACAGAATATTAAGTTATATTATTCACTTTAAAAATAAGTAATTAAAATAAAATTAATATTTAAGGGGGGCTCCCAAACAACAAACGTGACTTTTTTGCCGTTTTTATAGATAATGGTACGGAACCATTCGTGCGCGAGTCCGACTCGCACTTGCCCGGTGTTTTATTAATTATTGCGGGAATCTTATTATTAACTCGAATACATGTAGCTTAGGACACTCAAGAAGTAAAGACGAATCTAACGACTAATCGTACGTCAAAAGTAGGAGTTAATTTAGAAACATACATGTACACTCGAAAAACATAAACCTCGTTCTTGCACAGTTGGGTAGAAATTATAAAAATAAAACACTTCAAAATAATGTTACTATTATTAACAATTATTCTATAAATATCAAGTTGTTTGTTCAGTCATTTGTTATAATATTATGTTATCGTTAAATATTACTGCAAATAAATATGTTATTCCTATAATAAATCAATGTATTAATTACGTAATACAATGTAATAAATAACAACGTAGCTAACTTTGTTCAAAACATGTTTGTACTATTATCTTTAAATCTTTAGCCTACCACTGCATCGCTCTCTGGCGGGACTACGTGGAAGAGATTGCTAAGTGACTAGAAGTATAGAAGTATAAGGCTAGAAATTGTGATGACTTTAATTACGCATTGTTTGAAAGGAAAAATCCCCGGAGCTCAATTATTGAATCGATCGCATATGAATATGTTTTTCTTTCGAACGATATTCAAGAATATAGAATATGCATGATTTATTTTTATTCTGTCATAAAAAGGCTAACCACAAATGGATCCATTTCACAAAAACAAAATTAATTCATTTTCAAAAATAAGAAAGTCACAAGCATTTTAATTTCATGTAGACTGAGAGCACACGATCTCGTTAGATGACGCCGTGCATCACATTCGCCTAGTGTTGCAAAAAAACAGTTTTTTTTTTCAGAGTTGTTAATAAACATGTTTTTTTTCATGGGTATTGAATCTCAAAAGTTTAAGGCAATTATAGTTTATTATGAATGTTTTTTGAGTTTGTATTAAGCGTAATCTTAAGTTTTAAAAATTACTATAGTTTTCTTGTTCAGTAAAACAAAAATTGTTGAAAATAATGCAAAAAATCGGAACAGAACAGTCGAGGTTCCCGGGGAATCCCGGTTTCCCGTTGTTTGGTTTGATCGTCGCTATTCACGTAGACTCGTACTTCACTTGCAAATCTACTTTATTATCTAAAGTGTCTATCAGATCTCTCACCCTTCAAACTACATCAGCAGTAGTTGAGAGAACATTTAGTACTTACAACACAAACAACAGGGACAAGTGACAGGGCTATCAAAATGGTATATATTGCTCACAATTTAAAATTGTAGTCTGTAAGTGTAGAACCTAGAAGAAACTGAGACAGAAGAATCGGAAAATTCTGATACAGATTGAAGTACGTAGTAGTGCTGATGAAATGTATACCGTTATGTCAATGTAAGACTTAAAAATAAAACAATAATGATTAATTTCGTGTTTCTGAAAAAAAACAAAATTTAGAAGAAAAAAACAAGCACCCCAAGTTTTTTTCATGTTTTTTTTTACATTTTTGAAAAAAAACCATTTTGTTTTTTTTCTATTTGCAACACTATGTTCGCCGTACAAATTCAATACGAACTATTGATTCGCGAGAGAAGGACAGAGCAACTTTTTTGATCTCGGAAATTTATTGACTAATTTTTTTATTTTTTTTGTTATTCGAGTACGAGTCCGACATGGGGACTAATAAATGAGGGCAAAAAATGCTCATAATATCAAAGCTAAATATGGAACAAAATTAATCAACCTTAATTTTTCCAGAAATTCCACAAAATGAAGTCCCTGTTAGAGCACATGAGTAAGCGTCATGTGGATGTTATGTCCGAGTCCCCATTCCCGTGCGGCCGCTGCAAGGAGGCTTTCGACTCTGAGTTCGATCTCACGGTACATGGCATCCTGCACGACCAGGGAGCCGTCTGGAAATGTACCATGTGCCAGAAGGAATTTAAAAGTTGGTACATAATAATTTCTTTTATTTTTTTGTTCTATTTATCTCATCGTAACCTATCACAAAAGCGAAGTAACTCTGTGAAATCAGTCTAGACTGATCCTTTTGTCAGGACACCCTCTAGAGGGTGTCCTGACAAAAGGTTCCTAAATCTCGGTTAATAAGTGAACTTGGCTATACGAGACCTTTTGTTGGCCAATTTTGATATTTGGCAGAAACATTCAATACTAAAATTTTTGCAAAAATCTATGCTTTTTGCAAAAAGTTTGAACTACTAATTATATACTACATTTGTTCACCACCACGCGAGGGGAATTACGCACCAACTTATTAGATTTCCCCTTTTTACAAAAAGTATCTGGGCGACCAGGCTTTATGACTGAAAATTCGGGCAACGAGATACGAGTATGTTATATATATATATATATATATATAATTTTATTTATTTATTTGGCACTCATTACAGATTACAGGAAATATTGCGTTTAATAACATGCTATTGATGTTGTCGATCCTGTAATCCACTCTTAGAGCGCACAGCATGGTATTAAACAGTGTATTTACATATTTAACTTAACATAAAAGTAGATGAATAATACATGTAGCTTACCTATATACTTAATTAAGATGAAATTGAGACAAGAAACAAGCATAAAATCGCACAATCATGTAGCTATCGTTAGGATAAGTAGGTAGCTTACAGAGAATTATAAACATTGTTGCGAAAACGATTGAGACTAATTCCGAATAGATCTAATTTGTGATCTTCGTTATGACGAGCACAACTACGATAAAGTTCGTTGTATGAGCGACACATTCGCGGGACAGGACAGTTGAGAGATATGTTATTTCTGTATGCGAGGGGGACGGTGAAAAGTCGACGATTCCGAAGATTATGTATAGTATTGAATTTGATCAAGTTAAGCAAGAACGGACTATCTACCATCGAGTTGGCTATTTTGTATAAATATAGCAATATATAGCAGCTTTAAATATATATATTAAGGATCTCGGAATTGGTATGTAGATAGATCAGGATAATTACGTCAAATATTACCACCTATTTTGTTTGATTAGATATTTGGAACGAGAATCGAGTACTGAACAAGCTGCACAATATTGCTAGTGTTTAAACCATCAACCTGTATATATGTATTGTATATAGTATAGTACCCTGTATATAGTATATATATATATATAATATACTATATACAGGATGATGGTTTAAACACTTCAATACTCGATTCTCGTTCCAAATATCTAATCAAAATAGGTGGTAATATTTGACGTAATTATCCTGAGCAAAGACAAAAAACTCGAACCACACGCGTCGAGAGTACATGCAAGTCGCAATCACTGTGCAATAGGCACGTAGGCGTAGAATTATGTGAATTGCGCTCACTCGGTGCGTGTGAGTCCGCGGCGTCCATAAATTCTGGAATCTTGAGATAAACTTTAACTGAGGTATTCTTTGTTATTTTTTTTTTTTTTGAATTTGTTTCGGTTTTATTTCTTAACTACTAATTAGCATGTCCTTGAATATTGCTAGTGTTCAAAAGCCTGTACACAGGTCGAGCGGCTCTCCGGCGTCATATCTCCCGTCACATGAGGCGCCGTCGGTTCGCGTGTGCTCGCTGCAATGCTACCTTCGTGGAGAAATGCGCGCTGCGGCGGCACACGCGCGTCCACACCGGACACCCCGCGGAGAAGAAACACGCGTGTACACACTGCGATAAGAGGTACACACATACACAATACACGCACATACCTCATATGAGTTACTTAAGAGTCTGTAGTTCGCCCTTCTCGCACGCGCATATCAAGTTTAGAAGATATAAAATGATTGGATGAACTTATAAAAAAAATCGTAGCACTAACCAACATCAGATATTTTCGACAAAAAAAAAATTTTTGGAGTGATTCAAGTTAATTTTGATACATATAAATTCATT
The DNA here is from genome assembly GCA_947563715.1 of Lycia hirtaria. Classification (NCBI taxonomy): domain Eukaryota; kingdom Metazoa; phylum Arthropoda; class Insecta; order Lepidoptera; family Geometridae; genus Lycia; species Lycia hirtaria. The sequence goes on from OX387378.1 coordinate 31,387,977, forward strand.
GTTACGTTAATAATTAGTTAAAATCACTTTTTTGTTGTGGGATCCACAAGGAGGTTTTCAATTCTTGCACAAGAATTTCCCATTATTTCACAAATTAAGTTAATTACGTAAGCTTGTCTCGCACTTGGTTTTTATAATTTGTTGACTTATGAGCCGTAATGACACATTAGATTAAAGACGGCACCCTTGTTACGAAAGCCTAAAATATAATTATCGAAATCGGAAACTGTTTTAAAGAATAGCATATATGGTTTCTATCAGAAATCATACATGCATCCGAGAAATATACCCACCCTTTTGCTCAGTCAAGTGTTTCGGTGATGTTAATTTATTACGACATTTTAATTACAGATTCTCGTGCAAGGGCGATTTAATGGCGCACATGCCGGCTCACGGCGCGGAGCGCGGCTCCGTGTGCAATGTGTGTGGCTCTGCCTTCGCCTCGAAGCGGCTTCTCAACTCGCACCAACGCGTACACTCCAGCGACAAGCCTTACAAGTGTTCCTACTGCGAGAAACGGTAACGAACAAAACCAACTGTACATCTACTGTAACTGTACCATAGGTACATTCTGTACACACCAGCGACAAACTTTATGAGTATCCTTAGTACGCGAAACGGTAATAAAAACTAACTGTATCTCTGTGCACTTTTAGTATATCTTGTGTAGATGGCGCTGTGTGTCCACGGATATTTATTTATTCAGGTTCCGTCACGAGTCGACACGCAACACACACGTGCGCACGCACACAGGCGAGCGGCCGTACGTGTGTGCGCAGTGCGGGAAGGCGTTCATACAGCACTCCAACATGACGCTGCACATGCGGACACACACTGGTACACATTTTAAATTTATGGCATCTTTTACCACTTCTCGTCTATACATATATTAAGCTGATTGGTATATGTAATTTTCAACCGAATTCAAAAAGGAAGGTGTATGTATGTTTATATGTATATTATATGTGTATGTGGGTATGTATATATGTTTCGATATGATCGCCTATAGCCTAAATGGCTTGACCGATTTTGATGTGCGAGGTGTCATTAGATTCTTATTCACTTCCTGAATGTTAGGCTAGGCTAATCTGTCTAATAGGCTATATTTTTCTGCAATAATAATAATACAGCTCTTGTAAAATAGAAAAAAAATGCGATTTTTCGTAATAAGTAATTACTGGTCTTGTGGCTCAGTTGGTAGTATGTCTACTTGCTAAGCTGTAGGTCGTGGATTCGATCCCCACCCAGGGCAAACATTTGTGTGATATGCTCATCATATTGGATGGTTGTTCTGTGTCTGGGTGTTTCTATGTATCATTTTTTTTTTTTTTTTTTTTTTTGTTGTTCCTTCTATACTTCCTCCGACCCAAGTCGGAGACATTGTTAGACTGAACATATTGCTTACGCAGTTTGCTATGTTGTTTATGAGATTGTCGGCAAATAAAATCACCATTTTTTTTTTTTTATACACATAAGTACACATAAATAGCCAATAAATAATTTTAACAATAGTTTTTTTTTTTTTTTTTTTTTTTTTTTAGAATTATATATATATATATATGCACACACAATGTAATGCTAATACGCGCGCACATGCATGCATATACATACACACACGCACACACCAACACACATGCACATACACACATTATTATTTATTTGACACTTTTTTTTTCTATGTATCATTTGTATATGTTTACAAAAAAAAACCTGTATATATGTATTCGATCAGCCATCTAGTTCCATAGTACAAGCTTTGCTTAGTTTGGGCTAGATGGTGTTGTGTGAAATGTCCTCAAATATTTAATTATTATTTACTAGAATTATTCTAAAGAATTTGATTTATAATCTTATACAGCGATTTTATGCATTCTTTTTCACAAAAACGTAAACTCAACAGCGTATTAAGCGTAACGAAATTGTAAGTTAGACTGCAAAAACTGCTTTTCTGTAGTCGGGTATTTTTTTTTATTTTTTTTTTAATATAAATACTTGTTGTTTCTTACCTTATAACTCCTTCATTTATTTATCGATTTGGAGACTTATTGTATTTGTAAGGTTATACATATTTTGACCATCCAATGGACCAATTTGAAAAGATTAGTCCATTGGATAATCAAAATCGGTTTAGAAATGTGATGTTTAATTTCAATAAATAATATGGTTTTAAAACAAAATAACTGAAAAACAAAATTGTCATCGAATTGCGTATTTGGAAGTTGGTTGTTTTAGTTTTTGACGTGGATAACGTCTTATAAATCGATGAACACCGGCTGCACGTACAAAGAAGCATGACTCATTGTCACGTTCCACCTGAGCCGAGCGTGCAAGCGAGAGCGCGGAACAAGCGATCGAAAGGCACGATCGGCCTAAGCGTTCGGCTTGTGACGCATCTATCATGACGTTATCACGTAAAATTATCGTCCGTAAACCGACTTTACAATATATTTTTTTAACTATAATAATTATTTAGATATTTGTTTTATGCTTTTAACACTTTAAATTATTTTAAGAAATATTTTTACATTTTGCCCTTAATCGCAGGCCTATCTTGAATTTAAAAAAAATGCGTTAATAATATACCCTCGAAACCTGCAATCATAAATATAACGAAAACATGACAAAAAAAACTGATCATTATTCTCCTTTCAATAACGCCTAATATTCGATTTCAGGTGAGAGACCGTACGCATGCACAATGTGTGAACGCAAGTTCTCGTCGAGCTCGACCCTGAAGGAACACATACGTTCTCACACCGGAGAGCGGCCGTACTCCTGTGAGATATGCGGGAAAAGGTAACTTGTGTAAGGGATCGTACATTAATAACGTGAGACTCGAAAGGGGGAGGAGGGGAGGGGTTCCGATAAAATCACTAAATATCATAAGGGGGAGAGGGATATAGTGAGATATCATGAGTTTTTTTTTTCATAGAACACTTCCATTTTAATTTGGGGTTTAAAGCGCGAAGGTATCTTTCTCGCGCATCATAACATTTTTATTCATATAAAATCATTGAGTGAGGATATTTGAAAAGTGAGACACAGAATTGTTAATTTTACAATTCATTTATTTTAAATATGGGTACATAAAAGTACACTTATGAGTTTTTTGGGGCGATCGCCCTCCTAGTAGGACTCACTACAACTTAATATAACAGCCTAGTTATTACCGCTATCAAATTATCATTTGAGAAAAAGTAACATAATGTCAGCCGTTGCACTGGGTCGTTGTGCTTTGTGATAAAAATTCTAGTGGAATTTTCGCCTTATGAATTGCCTCCAAAGACTAACCAACTTTGGTTGGCGTTTGAACTTTAGCGCAATACCAAATTTTACAAAGTTTGAAACGGAACCTCAATTACTAGCGCAGCTGAACTATACCCGTTTAAAATAACGCGATCGGCTCCCAGTTACAAAAATCAGTTGCGTGTGCGCAGGTTCGCCCGCACGAGTCTCAAGAACCACATGCGACTGCACAGCGACGTACGGCCGTACGAGTGTCCCGCGCCGGGCTGCATCAAGACATTCCACACGCAGCATCGGCTAAAGGAACACTACCGGCTGCACACAGGTAACACGTAAGGGCCCGGCCCCATGTCATCCGGCACGACGCCACGCCGGAATCCGACGTTTTCGCCTACCAAAAATTCCGGCGCCGTGCCGAATAAAATGGGGCCACAGCCTATGCTAGAATGTTACCAGTGCCACATTCAAACAGAGGAACACGAGTGATGCCCTAAAATTTCTGTCTGATAAAAACTGAAACAACCGACTTCAAATTACGCAATTTCGTTTACTTGGATGACATATTTTTTTCAATTAGGTATTTTATTTTTAAAAAAATATAGGTACTGAACCGATTTTGATGAAAAATATACGAGACTCGTTTTTTTTAGTTTTTTAAACAATTAGTATAGTACAGAAAGCTTGTTTTGATTTCATTTACATTCTATTAATACAATGCAATCAGGTTATGTTTAACAAAAGTTTTATTCTTCTGACATTAATGTATATTTTTCAGGAGAGAAACCATTCGAGTGCGTGAATTGTCCTGAAAAGTTCACAACGAAATCCCAACTGATAAAGCATGTAAAGAAACACGAGAAGAATAAGAAAGCGGGTAAGAAAGGCATCAGACTAATGCCGGTCACGGTGTTTGACAAAAACATTCGCCCGGTCACAGAGCCACAGACAAAAAAGCCGGGTTATATACTAGTCGATATTAAAGAAGCAACACCAACAAATGAAAAAAGTATATGCACAGAAACTTTAACCAAAGATAGCTTTGTGTATGACAAGGATGCTAATGTTGGTATCGATACAGAAGTGTTTGTAATGGAAAGGAACCCTAGTTTTAGTACCAATAGTGTGAGTTATGTGAACGATGTCGATTATACTAAAGATGTGAACTTAGTTACTGTAAATGAAGGCGAAGTGAGCATTTCAGCGGCAAGTGCTACTGTCGACGGAACAACAGTTAAACTGTACCAGTATGACCAAAGTTTATTGCAAATCCACTCTGGAGCTGGACAGTTAACTATAAGTAGAATTAGCAGTAAGATGACTGCAAATTTTTAGGCAAATTATATCAATAAATTATACTTGTTATTCTTTGTCGTGTTTTTATACCCTGCGATTTTACTTGCTACTGTTTTGAAAAGTCAATCCTTTTAGGATAATAATTATTGTTGATATAAAAATAATCATCATTCTATTCCCCTTTTTCGCACTAATTAGGGTCATTAGAAGCAGTATACATAAACAATATGGACCTAAATCGATACATACACATTTCGGTCAGAAATAATAGAAATGTGCTATCTTTTTGCATAAATAAAATTTAGAGGTACCTATAATTCTATTGTTTCAAAAAGGAGTAAATAACAACTCAAAGTATGTATATACTATGGTATTCTGTGGTTTCAACTGAACAAAATAATGAAATAAGAACAGCAGCGCCCTCAATGCCACATTAGTTCTCTAACTAAATTTAGAAGGTAATGACTTGTCGCAATAGATCTATAAAGGTTCGCCAGGGCTGGTTTGGTCCCGGGCCCCCTTAGTTTTATTTTAGCTAATTTTCCCATACACCAGAAGAAAACGTTTTCAACCCCTGATAATCTGATTTCAATGATTTTACTAAGGAAACACACAAAAAAATCTGTTACATACAAAAGTTTATTGACCTCTGACAATTTGTATGAAACAAACAAAAAAGTTGTAGGTATTTCTAAAAACACTAAAACAAAAAAATTTACTGAAGCCATCTAAAACATGATGCTAACTTTGTGTAAAAACTTTCACTTCTCCACTTCCAGATACGCTTATACAATGTCACAATACAAAACAAGATTTGCATGCCAGCTGCCTGTGCCATATTAGTTGAGCAATATAATTAGTTTTACTACCCTCACTTTAAAAAAAACTTACTAAATAAGATGTTTAACAATAATTAATTTAATGAAATATAATCTCAAATAAGTGAATGTAAATTATTTTTGAGAAAACAAAATTGTATTACCCGGAAAACCAAAGAAAAAAATGTGTGTGGTAAAAACTACAATAAAGTTATATACCAAAATTAATGCAATTTATAATTAAATAACATTTTATTTAACTTAAAGAAAAATACTTTGGATCTATAAATCTATCTATCTAGTCTACAGAATTGGATTGTGCTCAGAACCAGGAACCCTTTTTAGTTGAATTATATTTTTCAATATTGACCAGCATAGAATCGTGAATATCGTTTGCGTTTCTGTTTTGTCCATAATAATCTACGAATTCGCCATCTGGGTTCACAAGGTAGATAATAATTGTGTGGTCAACCTGAAACAAAATATGTTTAATGAATAAACCAATCATACCAATGCAATCATACAACCCATTTTAACTGTATTGCCAGTACATAGTCAGGAAAGTAGACCTGTGATTTTTATTTTATTACCAGTGTAACCTGGCAAACACATTGCCAGATTGGCAACAAAACAACTATTATCTATTTTGTGACAGAATTCAGAACCGTTTTTTATGATCTTGTGGTTAAGAAAACTAACTTATTTATAAGATATAATAAATAGATAAAAAAGCTAATAGAAGCTAAGGCTAATACTGCATCCATTAGTTGAAAAAATGCTTCTTAACGTTTTCCCAAAATTTAGTTATGTGTTTTGGTACAAGTATTTCTGCAGAAACATTGTTACTTTTGTGATGGAGTGAGATACAGAAATTTAAATCATGCTTGCAGGTGTGCCTCTTTTTTGTGAGTCCAGCAATTAACTTTTTCAAATAATGGAGAATTTATTTTAAAACTTACAATATAGTCATTGTCAACATCTTGTGGTCCTGCACTGAAATACACTCTGTAAGACTTGCATGCTTGCTGCACCTGCTCTTTAGTGCCTGTTAAGCCAAGGAACCTTGGTGAGAACTCTTTACAGTATCTGAAATTGAAGAATAATTCATGATCTTGTATGTAATTTGTTTTTCCCAAAGTAGGCACACTTAAACACTGTGTCGTAATTTAGGATTGTACAGATAAAAAAAAAATGTTTGCATTTCATTTTAGCATCTAAAGTAGATCTTATGTACCCTGCACAAGGTGCAAATACTCTCAAGCGCACCCTCATTATTTAAATTTGTTTTGCAAGGTCAAGCACTCCAAGGGTTATGTTTTCTTTTTAGTAGCCTAACTTAGAGAACATTTTCATGTTTCATATGAATGTACCTTTGTCTCCAAAATTATGTGCATGTTGTTGTGGAAACTAACATGGTTTTCACACATTTTTAAATAAAAACTACGGGTCACTCACGTCTGTTTTAAGTGCAAGGCGCGTTACCGACCGAGAGTGACGTGTGCGCTGCTCCTTTGAAAAAGACCGCCGAATGCGGTTGAAACTATAGTCTGATATTTCGGCTTAAAACAGATGTGAGTGACCCGTAGTTTTTATTTAAAAATGCATGTTGTTGATTAGTACTACCTTCAAAAATGAGACAACTTATATGCCTAAGAGTTCATAATGGCAGGTATCCACACCACACTTAGGGTCTTATCTCTCATAATGAGAACAAAGCTGCAGTCTGGTAATGGGACAGTTAATAGTAATGATCCAGAATTAGACTTGCAAACTCACTTTCCAACAATTTCTGGTGTATCTCGCTGTGGGTCTACTGAGATGAAGACTGGCTGCAGAGGTGGTGCTGAAGGCATTTTTTCTGAAATATTAAAAAGTATACCATTTTATTAAGATTATTAAGCACCAATAGATGTTTCACATTAAAATACACTTCAAGGTTCTATAAGTAAAGCAAAACAACTTACCATGTTTGTTTACTACTTCTGCCAACTTCTCCAGTTCATCAGGACATATATCGGGACAGTGTGTGAAGCCAAAGTAAATCAAAAGCCATTTTCCTAGTAAGTCTGCACTTTTCACTATTTTACCCTGCAAAATACAAACTTGAATGTAAGTCAGTCACTGAAATAAACAAATATGTTCTGAGAACAATGCCAAACATTTGATGAATTTTTTACCCAACTGTGTAAGAAGGAAGGTTATGTGATGATCTAGAAACACTTGCACGCTTTGACATCGAAAATAGAGGACCAAATGTTATTACTATCTTAAGACCACATGTTTGTATACCTATTTTGCAAGAAATAAATGAATTATGTTTTTGTGGGTATAAATGTACATTTCTATATGATCGCCTACAGCCTAAAAGGCTTGACCGATTTTTATGTGTGAGGTGTTGTTAGATTCGTTTTTACTCCCTGAGTGTCATAGGCATATTTTTTTGCAATGATAATACTAGACTATAGACTCTGTTTGTAATCTTAACCTTCAATATTACACAACTGATAAAACTATTACCTCAGGATCCACTAGCTCAAAACTTCCTCCAATTTTTGCTTTGCCAAGTTGACGCTTTCTTTCACGGTCCAAAGCATCCTGTTTCTCCTTCTTCACGTAAACCATGAAGCCGGTAAGACTTCCACCCACGAGTGCTGTTGCTGCCATGGACTTCCATGTAATGGGCCCGAAAAACTTCTTCGGGTTTTTCTTCGGAGGTTGAGCACATTGTCGCACAGCAGAAGTATTGAAGAATCGCAATAACTGCTTCCCTCTCAGTAGAGAATTCATTTTTATTCAAATAACTTCTTAAAATCGTAGCGATGAAAAGGGATAAACAACCGGGAAGATAGCTTATCAGTGTCGGCCTATTACCCACAAAATCATAGCTGGCACCGCCTATATATTTTTAGAATTACACCGCGTTCACTATACTTTTATAAAATTCAAATGCTAAGACAAAACATTTATTAATTGAATGTTTAATAAAATCAGGCATACAATTCGCAAATGTACATTCCTTTCCGAAACTACAATTCCTACGTAGTGTGACGTCACTAAGGCGTCATTTGCACGAGCGTTTTTTACGCGCGTTTTTTCAACGACTTTGCAGCGTTTTGAACGCTCGACCGCATAAAATAAAATTGCATTCCCTATAACCCGGGCATTAATGTATATGTACAGTGAGACGAGTCAAATCAGCTAATGACGTGATAAGTTTTCTAAAAAAATAAATGCAATGCTTTAGAATAGAAAAAATAATTTACATGTTTCACATATACTGCCTGTCTTCTAACCTGCAAGTTGTGGATTCAATCCCTACCCTTGAGATTTATTTTTAAAGGATTCACTTTGTTAGGATAAGGCTTCAGGCAACCAATTTCAATTGCGAACAACTCTTGCTTAGGTTATGTGATGATCAAAGCCATATTAAGATGTTGTGACGTCTGCTTTTTCTCAAGTTCTTTTTTATGGTATGTAGGCTTCTTATGTCTGGCAGACTGTAGAAACATTTTTTTAATTTTTTTATTTAATTTTTAGCTCTACAGACATCAGGGTACGTGACCTTTGTGATGATTACAAATATTTTTTACTACTTATCGTTACGGGAAGATTATTTTATTTTAATTTAATTTACTTATTACTATGTTGTGTGTATACCACGAGCAAACCGGCGACCCACAAGCAGCACCTGATCACGAGTATGAAGCATGTGCCAGCCATCACCCTCCTCAACCATATTGTAAGGGAAGAGGACGACCCACCACACGACGCCGCCGCAAGAAAGAGCCTTCGATGGTGAGCATGTATGCTCATGGTGTACATGGTGCTCATGGTGTGTTTCAGCTGTTTGCCCTGATTTGTCGCCTACTTTTGGTTCAGGGCCTCTATCACCGCCACGTACCGATCTTTAATGGCTATCTGTAAATTAAATTGTACTCTTTGATGGTCTTTGGTGACGCAGCCGACACACGCCCCACGAATTAACTGATTGCATCATACTTTGTAGAAACTATTCATTATTTTAAAACTTTCAATGAAGTCACCCCGTAGCCGTGTAGTGAGACACAGTGCTTTCTATATCTCATCACATGGTTTATGACGGAAAGCATATTATGGTAATTTGGTGGGTTTTCTCTGGACACTTTGAAGTAAGTCTATATCCTTCTTTAAGTAAACTCCAGATTTGGAAACCATACCCGAGTAATGATCGAATGTAAGTTTTATATATATTTAAGAATACTTCTAGAGTCACAGTTTGGAATGACTAGGGCATAACATACGCAAAAGAATTGGCCTTCTTCGCAACCATGGACATAATGTTCCTCCTATTTCAAGTCCATTACAAATATCACTCTGTCAAATTATTCTTTATAGTGACTGAATTTATTATTAATAGGTATTTACATTCTTTTCTTTAGTTAAAAACTTTTTAGGCACGCATTTTTTTAGTGGATATTGGAATTGGAAGAGACCCTTCCCGTCACGCTTGGCAATGTAACGCTTGTTCGGTTAAAGTTGGCTTGAGTCGACTAAGTGAGTGAGCAAGATATAGCCAACGCGTTACTTCTATACTGTATTAATTACGTTGACTTGATCACATTTATCGTGTGGTTTTTCGTCAAGGTTGACAAAAGTACACAATTTTGTCAATGTTATCAACCTAAGCATCATGGGCTTGACTATCTAAACTAATAGTTGTGCTAAAGTAGTACATCTCGCGAGAACAAACTTGTTGGCAACAATTGTGTTCAGTATGTGCATTATCTATCTAGTTTTTACAGGCATTATCCGCAAAACAATGTGATCATGAGGTCTACTACTCATATTCAATCCTGTTTTACAGAATTAAGTACTCGAATATTTCTGTCAAATATCAAGATCAGCCTAAAATAGAATGATTATTTCATACTCAACATTATTTTAGTGCGCATTAAAATGACCCGTGGAAACATGCACACTTTAAAATCTGTTATATAATCTGTCCAAAAATTAAAAAAATATTATGTCGCAACATGCATGGCAGGCTTTATAGGAATTGTTTTATACTCTAAAATACTCATTTAACCATCGATAAATGTTAACCGGCTAGAAGTTAACAATTTATTAATTAACTTGTGTATTTCTACGTCAGTAAATTAATTATTAAATATATAATCAAGACACGAAAAAATTACTAAATGGAAAAACATGTGATGTTGATTTCAATTGGCAATATTGAGGCCACTGCGTTTGCACACAACTTTATAAATGTGTAAATGTGTTGTAGTTTTTATCTATGTGTGCTCACGCAGTGGGTTTGTTTACATTATTTCTACGTAGTACCGGCATAAGTTGATATGTTAACTTTCCTTATCTTCTAAGCAATAGAGCATATTTTACTGTACCAGATGGGCCTACCTTGTGGTTTTGTATCATGTTTCTATGTGTTGTATGAGTACAAGACCGCGTGTACGGATATTCGATACGTTTCTAAGCACGTAATGAAAATTATACGACTATTTTATTACTTCCAATATTTTCATGTTTGTTTTATTTCGGGCAAGTGCCTTTATTAATTACAACAAAACAAAATAGCAAACCTCCTAGCGCAAAAAATACAATAATAGGTATTTTCGTCAGATTAAAATGAAAAAAGTGCGTGCACGATAACGCAGGACAATGCGCTTGTTACAATAAAGTCTTCTAGACTCGGCGCTGTCATCGCGCGACAGACCTGACAAATACAATAGTTCCTCTATTCTGCCGTGGGACATGTTTCAGGAAAAGTACTTTGAATAATAAACATCTCTAATAACAATAATAATATATGTTCTGTCTGTTTGTTTACCTATTAATTATCATTAAGATTGTTATTTATTATAATATTCATTTTAATTCTTTTGACATGTAAATATTATAATTTGATGGATGTGAAACATCTGAAATAAGTAACAATGTATTGCCCTAACATCTAAAAAACCAGACAAGTGCGAGTCAGACTCGCCCATCGAGAGTTCCGTACAAACAAGTGGGGGCAGGGCCGTAGCCATGGGCGTATATATAGGGGGGTCCAGGTGGTCCGGACCCCCCCCCCCCCCATGGCATTGGCCGGAAAAAAAATTACATGCTGTTAGAGTGCCGGAATATCGTAGATGGCACGCATGTTATAAAATATACTTACACTTGATGCGCGGTTGTCATAACAACAGTTTTACTAAAGATGCAGTATGACTCTAGTCGGTCCTTCGCCCGCGCATGCTACAAACGCGCATATCAAATCGAAACTATATATTTTTACCCGACTGCGTAAGAAGGAGGGTAATGTTTTTCGAGTGTATGAATGTATATGGTATGTATGTTTCAATATGACAGCCTACAGCCTGAACGACTTGACCGATTTTGATGTGCGAGGTGTCATTAGATTCGTCTTTGCTTCCAGAGTGTTACAGACTATATTTTTTGTAATTATAATAATACATCTCTTGCAAAAATATAAAAACGTTTTTTGTAACCTCTAACGATTTATTTCGTAACAAACAAGTGTTTCTTTTAATTATTCTAAAGAATGCGCATTTACAAGCTTTTGAAGCGATTTTACGCATAATTTCTCACAAAAAATGTTTTTTCGCGCTCGCTTAGCTCGCGCATTATTTGAAGATATGACATGACTGAATGAACATATAAAAAGTTCGTCCTTCGTAAAACTAGAAAATAACATCGCCAAACATCAGGCGAATTGGTGGTCAGTCGTAGATCTATCGTATGTTAAAAAAAATACAGATCATCATCATCATCTCAGCCATAAGAAGTCCACTGTTGGACATAGGCCTCCCCCATGGATTTCCAAAAAGACCGATTGGAAGCGGCTTGCATCCAGCGTCTTCCCGCCACTTGTATGAGGTCATCTGTCCATCTCGTAGCTGGTCTTCCTACGCTGCGCTTGCCGGTACGTGGTCTCCACTCGAAAACTAATAAAAAATACAGATATTCCACAAAAATTTCAATTCGATCCAAGCCAATTTTACATAAAAAATATTCTTGCGTTAATAATTTCTAAAAGATCGAACAAGACTTAAAGTGCCGTACTAATAGATGCATATAATTCACCTAAAAATAATCACTAACCAAATTGTTTTCCGACTGCCAAGGAAGTAGCTCGTAGATATGTTTGTAATTTTCTATAAAGTTATATATTTAAATTTAGGAATAATAAATTGGCAATCAATGCATTCAAATAGTTGTAAATATAATTTTTGCTAGCGTAAAAGTCACTCTTATTCAGTCGGGTATTTCATTTTTTCTTTTAACACATATACTTGTTTGGTTCATCTGGGCCACAGAAACCTAGGCTCGCTAACACGATCAATGAATCAAATGACTTCCAAGATTTCATTTTTAAAACTTTCAAAATTTTCGCGCTCGCTTCGCTCGTGCATTAGTACTATGTATTTTGCCATGGAAGTACTGTGGGCTCACTAATAGGAGAAATAAATCATATTATTATAAAAACACTACTACAATTTTCGCGCTCGCTTCGCACGCGCATGCTTATTACCCGTCTTTTGTTTACTTGACTTATACAAATGCTGAGCGCTCGTTAAAACGGGTGAAATCTCCTGTAAAAAAAAAACTAGATGTAAATTAAATAAATGTACATTTAGTTTATTATTAATTAATAATCTTCCGACGTTACCTATACGATCTACGTATATGGTTTTAATTTCAACACGATACCTTCACGCGTTCCCGAGATAAAGGTCTTGACACCAGGACGGACGGACAGACAGACAACAAAGTGATCCTATAAGAGCGCTTGTAGACGCACCGGACGTGGGTCCGGCGTCCGAAAGACAGTCATCCACGCCAGTGCATTGGTGTGTGTAGACGCACCGGACGTCGGTCCGGTCCGGTTTTCGCCAAAACCGGACCGATGTCCGGTGCGTCTACAAGCGCTCTTAGGGTTCCGTTTTTTTCTTTTGAGGTACGGAACCCTATAAAACATTAAAATCTCCAAAGGGCTGCACGAAGTAGCCGTTATATTCTCTTTGGAAGTAACTTCAGCATCATTCTTGCATAGGTTAGGTATGTCACCCAAACAGCAGCATTGCATCATTTACAATTTACATGGTCGCCAGTGTCGCCACTGGAGCTGTTGCGCTAGCAGCATCGCAAGGCCTCGTGCTGATTCGGGATGGCTCGCAGGAATATGTAAACAGGAGGAAATATATAATATACCCCAAGCGGGACGTCAGTGCAGGATTTATAGCCCTCATCTTGTCTTATAAAAATCAATTGTTGTTTGAACTCAAAAACTACTTGATTAATTTATATCGTCATCATCATCGCTATCATTATAATTATCATCAAGGCCATAGGCAGGGGGGGTTGGATGGTTCTACCCCCCCCCCCCCCCCCCCTCCCCCGAAATCCTTCCAGACTTAAATAATTTTATAAAATGCTTGAAAAAGTTTCGCGCTCGCTTCGCTCGCGCATTATTACTATTTTGGCATGGAAGTACTGTGGGTTCACTAGTACTAGAAATAAAGCATGTTTTTATAAAAACACCACTATATTTTTTGCGCGCATAATTGTTACATATGTTTTTGTTTATTTCGGTCATGCAAGCGCTGAGTGCTCGTTAAAACGAAAATGAAATATCTCCTATAGATATCTTCTAGATCGACGAGCTCCATCCTCGGCCACACCGTCGCTTAACACCAGGCGAGTTGGTCGTCAATCGTAGATCTATAATGTATAAAAAAAAAAACTACCCAAAAATAATAGAACATTTATTGTTATGACAAACTTGGTGTTCATCTGGGACATTAAAGTGCTAGAAGCCCGATAAACAGCATATTTACTTACTGAAAAATTAAAAAACTTTTTTTCCGCTCGCTACGGTCGCACATTATACGATATAACATGGCAGACTATAGCAAAACAACCCCTACCATCCCCTATTATTCCAACACCTCAAACCGCTTACCTTCAACCTTCTCCATTCTTCTTCACCACCCCACAACCCCCTTGGTAGTGAATGGTGTAGTCCATAACATAGCGCTCACCATTCACTGCCAACTCCACCCCACTTCCTGTCAGCAGAGAGAATGTGTATACCGTTAGCGCTGAACCTCTGCTGTCAAAACACCCCTCCTCCACCAACCTTCCAAACTTCTTCTCCTCAAAAAAAGTATAGCAAAACAATCTTAAAGACTGTACATCTCACGGTTATGAAGGCATAAAACATTAAACTTGGCACAAAAATGCTGAATCACCCACTTCCATGAAATGTACAGTTTCAAACAGACGAGAGTGGGTCTCAAATGCTATGTAGTGTGAGCAGATGAGGGCCCTCCACTATTCAGAACTCATTTGGTTTCAGAATCAATTCGGAATCTATATGTCCGTTTCTGTCATTTCCATAGAGAATGACAGAAACTGAGATATAGATTCCGAAACCGAACCTGAATCCGAGTTCTGAATACTCCTGCAGGCAGGGTGTCCAGCTTGATCGGAATCCCTCCATCAAGTAACGAGTCCAGTGTATAGATGATTACTTGTGCCTTCCTCCTTTATCCGGGCTGAGGACCGGCATCATAAATAGCTTAGTTCGCATTTATGAGGCGGAGTTACACAAGTATTCGTCCTTTACACCCCATATTAGTCACAGTGAGCGCAAACAAATTCAACAGCCTGATAACCTAACTCCTTTGCCAGTTGCAAAGGTGTTTAGTAACATTTGTTATAAGAGGGTATGGTTCTAGAGCAGTTAATGACAAACATTGGACTATGAGTATTTTTCATGCATTGTTCAAATCTGGAAAATGGTGGTCAAACGTAGAGCTGTTGTATGCACACTCTATTGTATTTACACTCCATACAGACAGAAAAGGTTAATTTATAAGGACTCCTCATAGTATTATGAAATACTTTACTACCAAAAAAAAAAACACAAAAGCACTAAATTATAAAATGTTCAACAAGGTTATTAACTTGGAATGTATTTAACCCTTGTGTGAGTGGTGGAAATTGTTTATTAAAGCGTTGTCTACAAGGTAGACAATTTGAACACTTTAAAGTTAAACACTGCCAGAGCCAAATTGTTAAAATATTTCATATACTTAATAAATAGCAAGCAAATGGAAAGACACAGGTAATAAATACCTATGTATCACTATGAACCGATAAAATAGAATATTTAATCCCTTTTCTAGTTAAATTAGGTACAAGACTTACTTACCCTGCGTTATTGGAGGAACTCAAACACACTGTAATAACAATAAACATTATTACATGTGTTATGGATCTGCTGAAAAGCTGATGCAAAGATATAACAGAGCTCAAAGATTTCATATCTATCAATTCAGCCTGTATCCATCCACTGCTAAGTATAGGCCTCTCGTTTACGCCATACATCCCAGTCCTGTCCAGTGGCAAGTCTCATCAATTGACATCAGTCTATGCTTTCCAATGGCATCTGACCATCGAGCCTAGCTGGTGGTCTGCCATGATGTCGTCGCCCGTTCCTTGGGTGCCATTCAATGACTACTTTCATATGATGACTAGGTAGTTATTATTACTTATAGTCCCATATGAGTTTTGCCATTGATCTTGTTTGTCCCTAGAACTTTTTCTGATTCACAGTTATGTTATTTGAATTGTTTTAAATACACTTTACACTGTACCTGGTGCTATAAATACATAATGTATAAAAGAAAATTACAGAGATAAATCGACAAAATACGTCGACCTCTCAGTTCGATCTCAGGAATAAGGTACTTAACTTATAATGAAAGTTATTTTCCGTTGAACATATTCTTCAATACAACAATTAGGACTACACCTATTAACAGTGCTTACCGACAGAAAACGTAAAACAACAAATCAAAAATACAATTTGAAATTTTGAAAAGAAAAATTAAAATGGAGCATCCAAAACCAAATCGAAAACTATGTTGCCATAACTCATTTTTAATATAAAGCCAAACTTATAAAAAAAAGTAGATAATTTTTTTATAGTAGCCAAGTAGTATGAAAAAAATATTGTACTTATAAATTATCATCATCATCCACAGCCTTCTCTATCCCATTGCTGGATATAGGCCTCTCTCTTGTCTTGCCTTATAAATTATATATTGTTAAAATTATTGGAATTTCTTAGTGCCATCTTTTTCCATGAAAGAAAAATCAAATACTGGGTAAACAAGACCCTTCAAATTGGCCCTGTTTATATGTACTGACGCAGTATTTGAGCGCTGACCATTGTCACCTCATTATGAAATGGTCAAATGGGTTACAATATAGTTCATTTTATTGCCCAACTGCAGATTGGCAGACTTCACACATCTTCTAGGAAGATGACAAGTTTCAGAAATTATGATCTAATACGACTAGTAGTCTACGTCAGTCTTTGACACAAGAAAAAATCTTATCCTATATTGGTAATTGGTAACGACCATTTTTTATAGCGGTTTGATTTAATGTGTTCAATGATACACCGTCTTACTTATTTATTTGTTTTATTTTATATATTCAACAAAATCTACAGCCATTTATAACGTACAATAAATAACTTATATAATTATATCTATCATTGGCTTAAGGCCAATTAAGGATTACGGATTAACATTTACATAAGGATTTACATTTATATTTAATCTTATGCAATTACAGTCGTAAAGTAAAGGAAGATACTTTTACAAGTATCCTCCTTACAAATAGAAAAGTAAGCTCTGCTTAAACTAAACGTGTGCATGATGTGAGCGTATGATGGTGAATGTGTGCGTGTGCATGTGTGTGTTATAAACGATGAATAAGGGCATATAATTAAAGTGTCTTGTTCCATTTTCGGTCGTGATAGTACCCGGCTGACAGAAAGTGACAAGTCCTTATTCAGTGAATAAGATTTCAACATGCGTTTATAAGTTAGATGATCAATTTTTGTGGGAAGAGAAACGACGAATTCCTTTCAGTTCAAATCTGGCTGAATTCGGAATGTTATTTTTACGCAAATATGTCCGCATTTGACGATTAGCATGCTTGTTCCAAAGCTAATCTATTTAAACTAGGTCATTTTTGTTATTTAGTTCAATCTTTGTAGCCGATGGAGCTGGTTTATAGCTACAATTCGATATAGAAAGCACGAGATGGCAACACTGTAAAAAATATTTTCTGACATTGACATATTTTTTTTTTTGCTAAACATTATAGTCCCATTCACGCACCGACCACAATCAAAAAGGTAGGTTCAGGTAGTTTTATCAAGTTTTTATACTGGCAACAAAAAAAAAAGTTTTTTTTTTTTTTTTTTTTCCCGCCAACGTCAGAATAATTGTAGCCATTCCTTTCTTTTCTTCGAATAGATAGACCAATGTGACAGACAGACTGAGAGAT
The DNA here is from genome assembly GCA_947563715.1 of Lycia hirtaria. NCBI lineage: Eukaryota > Metazoa > Arthropoda > Insecta > Lepidoptera > Geometridae > Lycia > Lycia hirtaria. The sequence continues at coordinate 31,405,706 of OX387378.1, forward strand.
TACAGGTGACAGCATGACATAACAAATTGTGTCATGAACAGCTGCTATATCTTCTTTTTTAATAGACTCGCACGTTTAACGTTTGCCAGAGCCTAATTAAAAATTATTTGTTATTTCATTAATAATAATTATATAATATGTTCGTGTAAATCACGCAAATACTAATTTTCAAGTTCATTCCTCAATAAAGTAGTGGTGCTTTTACTGGAAGCTTCTATGAAGTCTTGCTGACCACGTGAAAAAACGTTCCACTGCTTTGAGTCATACTCTGGGCTTAGTATTTTTATTATGTTGTGCTCTGGGGCAGGACTACTATAAAATTCCTTTGTAATTATGACTAATAACTCAAACTTGACTGGCCTTCTAGCTCAGTTGATAGTATATCTGCCTGCTCCGCTGCTGTCGTGAATCCGATCCCCACCCAGAATAAACATTTGTGTGATGAGCATGGATCTTTGTTCTGTGTTTGGTGTTTCTATGTATCATAATTATGTATATATTTACGAAAAAAGGAGTTTTGGCGGGAACGGCTTAGTAACACGTGTTGTTGCTTTGTTTTATTTTCCTAAACTTGTGTTATTTTGAACATTAATGCTGCAAAAATGGTGGTGTTTTATTCATTATATAAGTGTTCGATCAAGTGCGTGAAATTAGCGTGCGTTTTAGTAGCTTTATTTCAAATAAAGCTACTAAAACGTGTGATTTTACGTTGTCAGCAAAACTCCATAGAAGCTTCTAGTAAAGTCGCCAATACTTTACTGAGACAAGACTTAAATTTGAAAATGACTGTTTACGTGACTTAGACTGTGACTATAACACTATATAACTTGTATTATTTAAGAAACTTGAAAATATTTCAATACTTGACACTGGCAAATTGCTAATCACGGGTCCAATACAAAAAAGAAGAAGAAGAAGATTTACGAAAAAAATAATAATAATGTTGATGTATTCTATCAGCCATAAAGTTCTTAGCACAAGCTTTGCATAATTTGGGCTAGATAAAAAATAAATACATAAATATAATAAATAAAACGTTTTAATTATTTTATTAAATATTATTAAGTTTTTATTACGTTCCCGCCAAAAATTGTTGTTTCATCAAAATTTGTTCAGCTTTTTTTATCTTTTCTGACCGACTTTGTTTTCGATTGTATGACATGACATGAGCGTGGGCAGGGGATTTAAAGTGCTTTCATGGGCAGATAAAATAAAGTAGTTAGGTACCTAAACGTTTTTTGACTTTGTCAAAAAACTACTACCTAGTATAAAATCACCATGTCTTGATCTCCGCTATGCGAACCTCGTAGAGTAGGTACTTTCGACGTAAACACATAAAAATTTGTTCGGACAGAGAACTAATGTGGCATTGGGGGCGCTGCTGTTCTAATTTCATTATTTTGTTTAATCAAGACTTTTCTCAATTCGACTATATTTTTATTTATGTTTGTTACCTCATAACTTTCGACTGGGTGAACCGATTTTGATGATTCTTTTTTTATTTAAAAGCTGGTGTTTCCCGTGTGGTCCCATTTTAATTTGGTCCAGTTCTGACTATAGCATCCATGAGAAGTCGGTTGCTTCAGTTTTTTAGTACGATACTTCTCTATCCAAACATAGTCTTACTTACACGCAGTTATGTATCATTCATACAATCTAAAAAACATCGTAATTCGTAATAATGAGCAGCTAGTTGGAAAAAAGAGCCTAAGTATCGTGACTTTGAGCTCATCGATTTTCGATTAGGTTTTTATAAGACAAAGAAATTGTGGATCAAAGAAAATTAGTATACTCTCTACCAAGAGTTGTGGATTAAACCTAGTTACAACAGAACTAGGTAGGTTAATGATAATTATTTTAACTTGCCTACTTTTAATTCGTATCAAACCTAAAACCTCAATTTGAGTGTCGAAATTTGCATAGGTCGTGCATCTTGGTAATGAAGAATGGTAGAGGGCGTCACTCGGTAACCGCAACCCTTGGCTTTATAAACATTCTACCTTGGCGCTCATGTCCTAAATCTTTCACAGTGGCCTTTGGTGACAGAGCACTTCGTAAAATGTGGAAAATAATATGCGTAAGTTCATTTTTGGAATGAATTATTTATTTTTTAATTCTTTCGACTTTTTTGGAGGTAAATGATAAAATCAGTCATGATAAAAATCATGCAAAAATTAGTTTTTATATGTGTGATATTAAAACTTCACAGATTGCGGTAATGGCACTGTTGTATTTGTGGCCTGCATCAGCTCAGGAGTACCTTCCTCCGAAAAACGGGGCTGGTGGTAAAAAGGCGGTTGCAGAACCAACAGTAAGAAATACATGAAAACTACACTAATTATCCGACTGCAGAAGAGCTATTTTTACAGTCACACTTTTACGATTTCGTTACGCTTGATGCGCGTTCGAATGTACGTTATATGTGCAGTCACTGTAAGAGTTTATAAATGCGCATTCTTTAGAAAAAGTCTAGTAAAATCACTTATTTATAACGAAAAATTTAGATGGAGGTTACGAAGTGCCATTTTTAATTTTTACAAGAATTTTATTATTATTAATACAAAAATGTAGCATATGGTACTAAGGAAATAAAAAATAATCTACCGACACCTCGCACATCAAAATTGGTCAAGCCGGTTAGGCTGCAAGAGGTAATATAGAAACATACATACCCTCGAATATACGTACCTACACTCAAAAACCATACCCCATCAGAAGTGGGATTAAAATAAATAAATTAATACGTATATTTTTTTACACAACGTCAATTCACTCCAGTGGCTTAGGGCAGACTACCTTAAATAACAAGAGACCTTAAAAGCTAATCTTTTGTGACTACTACCTATTCTATGGTGCAGAGCGTTGTTATAAAGACTATAACTAATTCTGTGGCGCAGGGCGCTGTCACGGCTTCCTGCCCTGCCCCCGTATTTTGAACCCATTCGGTTTCGGAATACGGGAGCTGGCTTCGCTCTCGAAGCCTTAAGAATATATCTTGCGCAGTCCGGTAAAAAATAGGTCTATGTATTTACTTAGCTATAACTACTCCAAAATATTTTCCTCGTAAAATATAATACTAGAATATTGTGTTTTTGTAAAGTTTTTTTATAAATCATCTTCCAGCTACCAGCCAACTACGATTTTTCTTACGACGTGCAAGACAACGGCGTGAGTCTCGACTTTGGTCACAACGAGAAGCGTAAGGACGACCAAGCGACCGGCTCCTACCACGTGCTGCTGCCAGACGGCAGGATGCAACTGGTGGAGTATGAAGCTGGCCCTGATGGGTACAAACCACAGGTAAGCAAAGCAAAATGGAGCTAAGAATATGGGGTCGTCCATACACATAAGCGTTCAAGCAGTCTCATTCCATTATTACTTTGACTTTTGTCTCGCTCTTTCTACAGTTAAGAGAGCAAGACAAAGACAATCTTCTGCGCAGAGGCGGACTAGCAGTCTTATTATCACCTGGGGTAGTCCGTGATGTAGGATGCTACAATACCATGTATTTTTTTCGCGATTGATCGCCAGGCGCCCTAAGCCCGGGGCCTTTTCGGCCTTTATCCGCCTCTGGTTCTGCGGTGTAATATGCCTTTAATGTCAGCTTACCTTCTTGTAAGATTACATTAAAGGCCTATTTATCGTGCCCTGTCGCCAGGGACAGCGTAGTGTAGAGACAGGATCTTATTAGGTCTCGATTTCCATACTTCCCAGACAGGGCCGACACAAAATAAAAAGAGAATTAGTATTATCGTTCTCGGCCCAAATAATCTGGTAGTGTAATACGCCTTTTAGCGCTAAGACCTATATAAGACACTCGACAGACAGAACCACCTTTAGCGTTATCCGTGTATCTGTTACTTTACGCATTAGCCTGCCCGCCCTGAAAAGCTCCAAAGGTAATTGCTAATGCGCAATACTAGGCGTTCAAAAATATCGTAAGCGTGAACTTTTTTTTTTTAAAGCTAATTTGTACGCATTTGACCACTCGCTTGTTAGAAAGCGACAATGTGGTCAAAGACAAATCCTGACGCAAACTATTGCCCTTGAAAATATATTTTACGTTTCAGGGAACAAGACATCCGACAATTTGTTCCATTCCTTGATTTACACTAGAAACGTAGAAGTAAAAGTAAACCATTACCTACAAATTGTTTACTCAGAACCACTTGATATTTGTAATTTTACCACAGAAAATATTTTTGTATTGCTTTTTATGAGCGACCGAGCTCCGCCCGGACTTTTTAGGACTACAAAAATACGGACAAACCAGGATTCACAAAAAATTAAACCTAGCTAGATCGATTTATCGTCCCCGAATCTACCTACATTCACATCACACTTGTTGGAGAGTCCGAAGTCAGAGATCCTTATTATATATTTAATATATAAGTACAAGAATTTCTCGTTAAAAATATAGGATAATTATGTTCCTTCAGGTGATGTACATGGGCACAGCGACGTTCCCCACCCCCGGCGCAGCAGATAAGTTCGACGGCTACCACTACAACGCGGCTTCGAACCGGCAGAGCGTGCGACAAGCGCCGCCTCGGAGCGCCGCGAGACAGGCGCCTGCGCCGCTGCCCGCACCCGCGCCGCCTCTCGCTCACACCACTAACACTACGCAATAATAACTGATGCAGAACGAGTTTATCATCACCATGGTTTTTTATTCTGACTAAAGTTCTTTGTAAGATCTAGTTATGAATGTATGAAATGAGTTCCATGGGATTTTTTTTTATTAATTCCGAGGATAGTGCATACTACAGTCAAAGAACAGGCAGAATAAGGCAGGTTCTGTTAACAGAATGAAAAACCTATCCATAACAAGAAATCAACATCTATGATGACCAATCTTGCGGACATCAAAGCCCCCAAAATCCTCAATGGAATTTATGTTACACCTGGCCTTGAGAAGTTGCTGTAACCAATAGGATCACGTGTAATCACTCAGTTATACGCGATCTGGCTTATGGCTTCCCATTTAACCTAGAATCAAGGCCGTAGGCAGGGGGAGAGAGTTTTGGGGGTTCAATATATGAGAGCTAAACCCCCGTAATAAATCCTAGCTACGGCCTTGCCTAGAATAGAATATATTGGCAAAACTTTTCATAAACAACTTCAATAGGGAATCACAGCATCATCCACTTGCCCCTTCCAATACTTGCACATGGACTTATTATTCTTACTCTTAGTATAATCTAGGATTAGACTTTATTCCAAAACTCAACTTAAGGAAAAAATATATTTATTATGAATAATAATCAAGCTGGCAGTTGTCTTTTGGCGATTGAATCAATCGAAAACGTTAAATATACTGTTATAGTTTGCATTTGCGTTTTTTTTTTATCACTCATAGAATAAATCTTATGATATATTGGACGGAATAAATATACTTTCATATTGATATACATTTTAGAACATTTTAGACTACTTCTTTAAAATACTTACAAATAAAAATAAAAATTTTAAACTTAAATTCAGTAAAAAATAACTTAATAAAGATAACATTTTTTGTTACAGATACCGATATTGAAATACAGTAGGTATACTAAACACAAATTATAATTTTATTTACAAAATAACAACATAAAAAGGAATCGAAAATAAAATTCCTCTTACACTATGGTTTCGAAACATTTCTAAGTAATAAAGCCCTATAGCACAAAAACGTTTGAAAAATCGTTATACTTAATGCAATGTCTAGCAGCGAGCGTAATACAAGAATACAACACAGTTTCTGTGTACTTTGGTCTGATACAACCACACACTAGACATTGCTCTATTGTTTCATACACATATTTTTTATAAAAAAAAAAAAAAAAGTTAAAATTATTTTTTTAGAAAAAATATATCTTTCAATTAGTACTGGAATATATTTAGGGTAGAACCAAGGGTTCGTCTACTAAGCGAGACCGTGACTGATACAGGGGAGTGCGTCAAGTATTTTTTAGGTATTTATTTTATTGACTTACTCCTTAGTGAGTTACTTTCAAAATAACAAAAAATATAACGACAGCCTCAATCGTAAAAATACAGATAATCTTCTTAAAATAGTTCAGATGCAAATAAAATCGTAAAATAAATACCTAAAAATACTTTTTATACTTATATAATGCATTCTATCATGCACTTATTCTTACGACGACATAATAGTCAAATGCAAACCTTCAATTCTTTTTTTGTAGTGAATAGATCTACATTTGACCACCAACTCGCCTGGTGATAAGCGACGGTGTGGCCGTGGATGGAACACGTAAATATAGAAGATATATTAACTTTAGCCTTAAAAATGTAAGCGGATCAAATACACTGTGACCCACGGTCACGCTACGACTCGGGTTTATAGGCGTGTAAAATAGTAATATAGCGACTTCGTGCGTTTTGCCCCCGTGGGAGTGAGACAGAAAGACTCCATGATGCCTTTTCAGTGCGTCATACTATTCGCTTATTCACTGTCATACATATTGTGTTGTACGTTCTAGCTTCAATTAAACTAGTCTCGAGTTTTCTTGCGTTATTGTAAACAACAACATAGTGGACTGATAACCAATATGAGCGTTTATTTTAGATATTTTAAGGTATCATTGGTCACGTTATGACAATTGGCTACAGGGTTAGACATTGACAATTATCATTTTATGAATAAAAGTCTAACTCCAATAACCGCGTTTTAGTTAAAAACTCTTATGTTCCTTTTTCACACGAGATAATTTTCGCCTTACAATAGTATCCAAAATAAAAATGGGCTTATTAAACAACTTTAATTATTTTACATGAATACATAAATTTTCAAAACTAATTCTCAGTTGGTTGGTCAAGCGCAAACCTATTAACTACATAAAAAAATGGCAACGGTCATAAACAATAATAGCCCTGTACTTGATACGTATGTAAGTATGTCTCTTATTACACCACTTTCTCCCTGACGATAAATCGTGTTGTTATATGCCTTTTAGATTGTTATTTTATTTACCCGACTGCATAAGGAGGGCGGTTTTTCGAGGGTATGTATGTTTCTATATGATCGCCTACAGCCTAAACGGCTTAACCAATTATGATATGCAAAGTGTCGGTTAAATTCGTCGTCACTCCCTTAGTGTCTTATTACAACTCTCGTAAAAAAAAAATGCGTTATTCCGTAACCACCAACGAACTTTTTCGTAATAAATAAGTAAATTTACTACAATTATTCTAAAGAATACGCATTTATAATCTGGCTATTTCACAGCGATTTCTCGATAGCGTACTAAGCGTTACGAAGTCGTGAGTTAGACTGTAAAAACTGTTTTTCTGCAGTCGGGTGTTTTGTTTATCTTTCAATATAGAAACATGTTTAGGTTAGGTGTGCAGTACGTCTATGTTCTGGTCGGGCCAGTGCACGCGCCGGTGCGTGGAGACAGTGTCGAAGCCCACGTTGTCGAACGAGTGGTAGTCCTTCTGCATGCTCATCTCGGCCAGGTTACGGTATCTGGGCAGTGAGGGATCTCATATAAATAAGGAATATGCATGATTTATTTTTATTTGGTCATAAAAAAGTTAACCACAAATAGATCCATTCCACAAAAAAATTCGCACCCGTTTCATACATTTCGACTCAAATCAAAATTTGAAATATCTTCATAGATTCTTTTCTCTATCAACGATCCCCCTCTTATTAGCGCAGCGTTCTATTCTCTTTGGTACCCGTCACCTAAAAATAACGCTGGTTCGTAAACGCAAACAAGCCAGTGTTCTTTTTACGTCACGGGAACTATAGTACTATGAAACCCTAAAAATTTTAGTACCTCTTGACGAGTACACAGCATCCTAGCAGTAGCAGGACCTGGACTGCGAGCCAGGCGAGCGCGAGAGCCACCAACAGGAGCTCGTGGACGCACACCACCCCCGCTCCCCCCGCGCCGCCTCCACCGCCCTCTTCCTCCTCCGCTGCAGAAGGAACACACGCCTATTCATTTATTAACTGCCTGCTCGAACGCCGGTGGGGGGAACGACTAGACCGGTCGTTCCCCCGACGGTGCGATATTGACAGTCTTACTCAATAATACTGTCAATAGAGATGCAAGTTCGATATATCGAAATCTCATATATCAATTTTACTATGGAAACTAACGTGGTTTTCACACATTTTAAATAAAAACGGCTTAAAACAGACGTGAGTGACCCGTAGTTTTTATTTAAAAGGCATATATCAAGAATCTTTAATAAAAGAAAAACAAAATACCCGACTGCAGAAAAGCAGTTTTTGCAGTCTAAGATTGGGTTTTCATTGATATACATATATCCTGAGTGTCTAGCGAGTAAATAGGTGTATTCTAGGAATAAGATAACAACTCACGGAAAGAAGCCCGATGATCAGCCCGCACCAGCGTGTCAGCCGATAGTATATCCCTCGAGCGCACCATCATCTCCAATTCCAGCGAGACAGCACTCCCCTCCCCACCGCACCCGGCGGCACCCCCCTGCGCGACCACGTTCCCCGCTCGGGGTGCGTCTCGTGTCACATCCGCCCAAGTTCGTGAATCATCGGATTGAATTCGCGTGTCATCGGATTGAGTTCGTGCATCATCAGTTCGAGTTCGTGTATCATCGGCCTGGGTTTCGCTCGCGGGTTGTACTGAAGCGGGCACCTCGTTGCTCCACTGGTAGTAAGTGTCGTTTGTTTGACGAGCAGCGCGCAGTTGAGATTGGACGCCGCAATCCACCTGTGAACCAACATCCATTGTATATGTTTATAAATAAAATAGGACAGAGATGTTATGTGTACTTTGTCGTGTCACAGTATAATCGTAGAGAGAGAAAACAATAGAGTACGTCACACTTCTTTCCCTTTCACTCCCCAGTGAAACAGCGTATGATGAAGCGTGAATCGATGTCTTGTGACCAACAAGCAAGCTACACCAATCGCAGGAAACAAAATGTTTATGGTAAAAACACCAATCGTATTACTCCGACTTTATAGCAGATAACCAAGCAAAATTTTCAAAGCCATAGTAACAAAAAATCATGGAAATAAAGAAATAATGATTATTTGCATAGTTTTGATAGAAAATTCAATACAAACCGGCGGGCATTTACCATCGCAGAATCGCACCATTAGCGCGAATCTGACGACATGCGAGGTCGGGAAGCGGAATGCTTTGAACCGCGCTGACAGTCGCTGTGTGCCACTCATCCAAGTTCTGGTGAATGGGGGGAAATCCACCTGCAACAGCATTTTACAACTTTTTTAAGTTGAGTATATATAAAAAAAAACGATTTTGATTTTGCAAAACTGATTTTGATGAAATATAGCTAAGATCAATACATCAAATCCTCTTTCAACCAAAAAAAAAACTAAATCAAAATCGGTCTTCCCATTTGAGAGCTATAATGCCACAGACACGCATCAAACTTATAACACCCCTATTTTTGGGTTGGGAGTTAATAAGAACATAACACGCAGGTAAAAAAAGTTAAATAAAATTAATAATTACTTTTATACCATACATTATTTACAGAACAGCGGGCAATTTTTTGTTTTACATGACATAGAATTACGATTGACCACCAACCAACTCGCCTGATGGTATGAAACGGTGTGGCTGAGAACGAAGCACGTCATGTCAAGAAACATATTTCTATGTTTCTTGACATGACGTGCTTCGTTCTGAAGGGAGTGAATTTCATTGAAGCATTTGGAGCTAATTCGAGAAAATTCTACTTCTTAAGTTTTACACTTTTCCAGTCAAAGAATACGTCGATTATTTTACTCTATCTCTAAGGGAGATAATTATTTTCCTTTGGCATCACTATATATATTTATACCCAATAACATAGTCATACAGTTACGGAAAGGATCTTGTAGCCATTTTTTTAATTTTTCATTGTAACAAACACGACTAATCGAAATCCAACATAGTTAGCAAGCAGCAAAAAGGAGAGCTGTATTAACCTGTCCAGTAGGGCATCCTCTGCTATCCAACAGGAGCACAGAGCTGTCTCCAAGTCTCGATGACGCCACTAGATGGTACGCTTGGATCTCCGCTGTTTCTGCAACATGCGTAATGAATTTAAATTATAGTACAGCATTACGTACATACGCTCGTCTAATATATTGCAAGAAGGTTTGTAGCACTAAAAGGCTAATAAAAACCAAGCGAGAACATTTTTGAACATTTTGGTTTTAATATTTTTTTTTAAATTATAACGAAATTTGAAAACAAACAGACGCCTATTTTGGTTCCAATTTTTTTTAAACGTAAGATAGATCTACGATTGACCACCAACTCGCCTCATATTAAGCGACGGTGTGGCCGAGGATGAAGCTCGTCGTTCTAGAAGATATATATTCACTTTAGCCTTGAAAATTCCAAGATTGTAGTTCTCAGGAAACAGAGATGGCGGCAAAGAATTCCATTCCTGTGCAGTACGCATCAAGAACGTGGACCGATATCGCTAAATCGATATGCAAAATTTTGGCATTTCAACGACTTTCTGCTAGTCCTGTAGTGAAATGGGAGGGTGAAACTAGGTTGTAAAGCGCACACTCCCCGAAATTAATCCTGTAAAATATACAGACATGCTACATTACGGCGGTGCTCGAGACTAAGTAGATTCTTGGCACTAATTTATCGTCACCTCAGCCATAAAAAACAATCATCGAAATGAAATATTTAGGGGCATAAATCAGTTATCACAGTTTATATGGGCAAATGCAAAATAAACTTTTCTCCTATGAGACTAAAGGATCACAAAAGAAACAATCATGTGCAGTAGTTCAATATTTTAAAAGCTCTCTTATTGAGAAAATCGTTATTGATTATGTATATGATGGCCAAGCAAAGCATAATCTCTACCAATAAATCTAGAGGCATCTCTAAAATACCTAAATAAAAACTGAACGAAAAGTAAATGACATTATTCATTCAATATTAAGGTGGGTCCAGACTCGACCGCGCAAAGTTATACGATTCAAATTGCCTCACGCACTGTACCTCGTGATGATGTCTGGATCCACTTTTATAAAGCCATAGTCAACACAAGCAAAAACAATTTAAACAATCATCTATCTAATGTAATGAGCCATAAAAATTACATAGGTACTTTTTACCCATGTCTCTGCAAATAAATACTTTTGAAAATTGTTAATGACAAGGTTGCTTAATTCGTCGCTCACATGACTAACTATCCTAACTCATGTTCAGGACAAGTATTTTTCTGAGATTATGTTGTTTTTTCTAAAAATATTCGTTAATCTGATGTTTTGCATATCTGATATTAGCTTCCATAGAGTTTACTTGCACTTTAATTTCAAATTGATACTTTTAATGTATTTGCATTTTAAATGCCTATTTTTATTGTTTAAAACATGAGTTTGGTCAGTTAGTCATGCAAGCGACGAATTAAGCGCCTGAACTACTCCTTACATATTTTAGCTGCACCTATAATAATGAAGGAGTTGATATTAAGTAGTCAGTTGCGACCCACTCAATTGGCTTCCTATGTAAACAGCTTACATTGTCAGTGTAGAGCTGTCGAGAAATATACTGCACTTTTATTAAATTTAACTTAGTGCATTACGTCCTATGCCCTTTAACGATTTCACCTTGGGGCGTAGTATTTCCTTAGTATCTTGTAGTTTCTACCCCTAGATGGCTGATAAATGCAAGCCAGAGTCAGGAGTCATTTATCCTGACGGAAATCCTGACTTTACTAGTGCATTTATTATTAACAGTCCACCATCTTCTGTGTGGCTGAATGGTGCGGCCATTACTCCTGGAGTTCTGTTTAGACTCGAGTGGCGACATACTTAATAGGCCTATTGACGGCCTTGAGGTTTAATTTAATTTTAGCTTTTTTTAGAAAAAAATCTGCAAACAGGCAGTCTGTTTGCTTCCACTATGGTACTCTTTCTCAGGTATCGACGAGCAATAACCGTCGGCTGTACAACATTGGTCCTGTTGCTAATACCTAGCTCAAAAAAAGTTTGTGAACACCCCTTTAATGCATGTTATTTAAATTTCAGCTTCCTTTAATTTATTAGCTGCATTCACTTTCTACATCACTGACATCTTCTTCGTTGGTTCCATCGTCAAGTGAGCTAGACTGTGTTGGTGAAGCTTTACCAACCAGTAAGGGATCATTCAACAATGTATTCTGGTTATTTGCGCTAGTATATTCACAAGACGTAGACATAGCCTCTTCTTCAGCACGAGTAACTGAATCAAAAATTTCTCTTTGCACTCTTAATTGTAAGCGTTTTGGGAGCTCGCGCGTCTTTTGTAATAAGCTGGTGAACAAGTTTGATAAAGAATCATGTGGAACTCCTAAACCAATATCCATTCTCCTTAATTCATCTTTTTCAGTTTGCTGTTGCAATCTTCTTTGCTTTCTTAGCTGTAATTTGAGAGCCGCTGCAAGTTTTGTTTGTTTCTTTTTATCTGATCTTGCAGATGTTGAAAGATGGGCAGGGTTAGCTTTCCGAATCCTATTTTCATTCTTAACACCTGAGGTCTTGGGACTATCATGTATACTAGTTTGTAAGTCATCTAAGTAATTTGAAGGAACTGCTCTTTTTGCCATTAGCGGCAGTAAGAATTCCATCAGTGTTTCATATTTCCAGGGCTCCAACTTATATGCTGTCTGTTCTGTAGAAGTTTTACGACGACGCAAAACACCTTTATGAATATCACATAATTTCTTCCACAGTAATTCGGCTTCTTTACCTGTAAAACATTTACATGAATGAATATCTTTATAAAAAAAAAACAAGATAAAAAGAAAAATTGCCTTGAAAACTATCACTCTATAATCATATCAGCTCAGTTTGTGTATAAACAATCTTTGTGCTGTGCATGGGCAATTTCATTGTGAAAAAGGCAATAGCACAGTTCAACACACTACACTGGCCAAGTGAATACCATAAGCTAAAAGTCCTAATGCACATGCCTATACACTTAAAATTTAAATATCTCTTGCATGAGCCTCAATAATGATATGCACAGAGATACCACAAAAATTAAATTGCAACTGAAACAAAACTTGTTTATAATGTTTTTATATTAAGGTACTACTTATCAGATTAACATATTGTTGACCAAGCAAATGTTGACGTCATGGGTAGTTTGTTTATCAAGTAGAAGAACAAATTCTAAGTTGTTTACAATGATTTCATAATTACTCAGAGAACACATACCATCAGCCATTCTACATTCTCTAGCTATACATTCCCAGGCCAAATCCTTTTCTTTGTTGTCTCTATATGATGGTTGGCTAGTGTCCCACAAGCAGGTGGATAACTTGACTTTTTCTATTAACAATTTAATAACATCTTCTGGGTACTCCCAGCAGTAGAAATCAACGCCTGTTGAGCTTTTACTCCCTATTGTGTCTAAGACTTTTTTGGCCTTTTCTGACACAAAAGGTATTTCCAAGCTGTTTTCAGCAGCTTGTGCATAGGCTGCATTCTCAATACGGGCATGTTTTTTGACATCTTTCCAAGTCTGTAATTAATTAAACAGGTTTATTTGAACAAATATTATAGATTCATGAATAAAAATATTAAATTTATGTGATAGTCTCAGACTAGAGAAAATGTAGACAAAACTAATAAGTGAAGCCAACTTTGCCAATGATCACATTAATCTTATTTAACTGAACCTAGAATGTGGTTTAACTTTTACAATATGTTAAATAAATCAACATCCCTTCAATGCTGCAACCAGCAGGGATTGTTCGGGATGATGGCAAGCGCCCTGATGGCCTAACTCTTGTTCCCTGGGAGAGGGGAAGGGCTCTCGTTTGGGATGCAACTTGTGTCGATACGTTAGCCCCTTCTCATCTCAGTGGGGCAGTTCAAAGGCCAGGAGCCGCGGCGGATGTCGCAGAAGACGCCAAGCGGCGCAAATACGTATCACTTTCTAGCGATTACATTTTTGTGCCGCTTGGTGTCGAAACTTTTGGGCCATGGGATCAATCCACAAAAAATAAAAACCGGTCAAGTGAGAGTCAGACTCGCCCACCGAGGGTTCCGTACAAACTAAATAAAAGGAGGGAAATCACATTTTTTTTTTATATTTTCCTTCATAAACCGCAAAATATACATCGTAAAAATATTTACACATTCCTTGCTCACCACTCGGATCCGAGTGGGGCGGGGCTATAGTATCGGCGCCTCCCACTCGGATCCGAATCTGAAAACCTTTTTATTGTTATAATATAACTATTGTAAAAATAAGCAAGTGTCCCGTTCATTTTGTAGTAGTCAGTAAACCGCCGGCGTTTGAGGCAGTCAACGTTGCTTTGCGCGGCCACTCTGTACTTAATCAATATTCGCCTAAAAGTTTTGGTTCCCAGCTGAAGTGAAGGGTCTGCAGGGGCGAAGAATGTGTTAAAAACCTGTTTTAGCTTATGCTAATGAGGTTCTTTCATATGATACCCCACATGATACGGTTAATTCACTTTAAAATTTGGGCCCTCATTCCTTGCATAGAGACACTATTTTTTTATGATTAAATTAAAAATGTCCAGCTATCGGATTTTTTCCTATATGTGTACACAAAGCTTCTTGCCAAATTTCAGAGTTTTAGGTCAACGGGACTGAAATGTAGGTACCCCATAGGTTTTGATTCCTAGTTATTCATAGTGTCGAAATGTGCGTTTTTTACGACATATTTGGCTGTAACTTTTTTTTACGAAAACTGAGAAATTTTATTTTTCTTTCTGCAGCAAGATACTATGGATCTGCGTATATGATTTTTTTCCTATTGAGGTACGGAACCCTAAAAAGTTTATAAAAACAATAACACTTCGTTTAGTCCACGCTTCTGGTGAAAAGAGAGCCGGCTCATTCCTCGCATAAAGAATTTCATTAGCGATTCAGCGTGGGAATGCAGCCAGCGTTCTAGGAACTCTACCACACGGGCATCAACACATTTTTAATTATTTTTTTTTCAAAATTTCAGTTTTCTTTAGTTTATTTAAGTTGTATTTCTTTATTATTTAAGTTGTTTAGGTTATTTTAGTTTAATTTTATTTAAGTACATATGCCTAGACGTGACATTGGCAAGAACTTAAGAACGCCATAGACAAGAATTAAATTGGATTAGTAGAATAAATAACATTAGACGCATTATTTAACATAAAATAAATATATTGATGTTCTCCTTCACTTTCGAGTTCTGTGTTTTCTCTGAGTAACTACTTTTTGTTCTGAAAATATAAACAGAACAATTTTGATTGAAAATATGGGGCACACAAATATTTGATAGAATTCTTACACAAACATTAAAGAAGACAGCCCTTAGGCCTGTGGAGCATAGCTGTGCAGCCAAACTTTGACTGTCAAATAACATAATACTTTTATGTAGGTATAATATAATTAGACAGATTTACCTGCTTCCATTGATCTATGGTCCTATCCGGACCGTAGTTTTTGAGTAGTTCTTTCAATTTAAGCCACTCTTCCGCTGTTTGGCCTCTTATAGGCCCAGCCAACACTCCATTCGCGAAACGTTTGTTGGTCGACATAAAGTCAACCAACACACGAATTTGAGCTTTATTACTTCGCAATCTGGAAATACATACTAAAATATTGGTAGCACTGTACTTTACCTGCCGTCGATTTAAGGGTGGGGTGAGGGGGGAGGGAGAGGGGGGATATGTAGATACCCCCTGAGAAGGGGGGAAGCTAGATTCCTCCCCCCCTCCGAGATATTATTTTTTACAGTACTTTTTTGTTTTCCTGGTGAGGGGAAGGGGTCGACAGGGGGAGGGAGTAAGGCGGGAGGGTGTAGGACCCTCCCCCCCAAAAGGGGGGTGCAAAAACCCAAGGGAAACTGAAAAACACACCAAAATCTCGGAAGGACTTTAGAACAAGTATATGAATATTTTAGCTTCAATTTTTTTCTGAGAAATAAATTAATGAATTTATTATTTTTATCACCATTTTTTCTAATCGTTTTTGAGGTTAAGTACAAAAACATATTATTTAGCGCTTTACCGGCCGCTGCCGCGGCACGCTCGCTAACCTCAGCGGCAGGCAAAGTACAGTTGAGCCAAATCTAAGAATAATAAATAAACAAACAATAAAAATCCAAAAGATGAAATAAATAAATATGCAGCACTTACTTTTTGTTACTCATTTTTTTGATTCACCTTCTTGAAACGAGAATACAATAACTCTTTGCGAAAATGCACGGTAAAGCACAAAGGGGCGGTAAAATGAATAAATAATTGCAAAAAATAATCTAAATAAATTGCAACCAACAAATTACAAAGTACTCTTTGCAACAACCCATAGCCATAAACACAGAACATTTGACCCATAAAGAACAACCAGTAAATTATCAACATAGACTACTAAGAATTGTCAACCATTTTAGCCAATAATATACGGTACGATATCGTACGACACGATAGATAATGTAAGCATGATATTCCACGATACCGTGACCCATACTGGTGCCAAAGAGGATTTAAGTTTTTGGTTTAATTTCCTAAAACACTATTATTATTAACGGGATATTTATCGTGGTTCGCTTTAATAGTGTTTTATTGAATTACCGTGATAGTTTAAAAAAGTGTTTTAATTTCCTAAACTTGTGTTATTTTGAATATTAATGCTATAAAAATGGTGTTGTGGTGGTAATTCATTAAATGTTTGGTCAATTGCGTGAGTGAAGTGAAATAAAGCGGTGAACATTTCTTTAAGGCAAGGCTTTCGTAAAGTAAGGCTTTCGTAAGGCAAAGGACATATACCAGAAGAAAAAAGCGTTTAACAAGGCTGCCAAGTCCTGCAAAAAGGTTCTACAGAGGGCTCGCTTTGACTACATTAGTCGAATAGGGAACAAATTAGCTTCGCACCCCGCTGGTATAAAGCTTTTTAGTCCTTAGCTAAATCGGTCGAAGCGAACTTCTGCCGTTCTTCACTTCCTCCACTGCTGAAACCTGATGGAACGCTGGCTCATACCGCCGAAGAAAAGGCTAACTTATTTGCCTCTCTTTTTGCGGAATCTTCGCGACTGGACTCTGGTAATGCGGTACCTCCAACTTCACCTGGTAGCTCGACATTCATGTCTGATTTTCGTATTCGCCAAACGGAGGTTCGCAAAACGCTACGCAGTCTTGACGTGAACAAAACTAGTGGCCCTGACGGTATCCCAGCCATAGTTCTGAGGACATGTGCGTCCGAGTTGACTCCTGTACTGACACGTCTCTTTCGTCTTTCTTTCGAAACTGGTCAAGTGCCTAAGTCGTGGAAGCTTGCAAACGTGCAACCTGTGCCCAAAAAAGGTAGTCGTGCCGACCCTGCTAACTACAGGCCTATCTCGGTCACTTCCATTCTCTGTAAGACAATGGAACGTATCAACGACACGTATTAACGACACGTAGTAACGACGAACGTATTAACAACAGGCTCTTGGCGTACCTAGAATCGAATGGCCTCCTCAGTGACCGGCAATATGGCATCCGTCGGAACCGGTTTACTGGAGATCTTCTAGCGTACGTCACTCACATCTGGAGTGAAGTCATCGAGAAACACGGGGAGGCGCTTGCTGTCTCTCTCGACATCTCGAAGGCTTTCGACAGGGTCTGGCATGACAGCCTTATTGCCAAGCTTTCTGCGTTCGGTTTGCCAACCGGATTCGTTGCCTGGATAGCGGACTTCTTGAGGGAACGTTCGATACAAGTAGTCATTGATGGCTGCTCGTCTGTTCGAATGGGTATAAATCCCGGTGTTCCCCAGGGATCTGTGCTCTCTACGACAATTTTCTTGCTGCACATCAACGGACTGCTGAAGCCCGGTATCTTTGGGTACGCAGATGACAGCACTGTTGTAGAGAGCTACGTGTCCGGTCCACGGACCAGTGGACCTGAAATCCAGTCTTTAAGAGAGGCTATGGTCGAGCGCTTGAATCTGTCACTTAAGGCAGTCTCCGATTGGGGTGATGCCAATCTTGTCAGATTCAATGCAGCTAAGACCCAGGCGTGTCTATTCTCCGCCAAAAGGAGCCCCTTCAAACTGGCTCCTACTTTCCGAGATGAGTCGGTGCCGGTAACAGACCGCCTTGAGCTCTTGGGTGTTTCTCTAACATCAACACTCAATTTTGGCTCCTATATTGAGTCTAAAGCTCAACTAGCTGCCAAAAAGCTGAGTATCATTTCGAAGGTGCGCCGGTACTTCACGCCGGAACAGTTGCCAAGCACAAGTTCGGTCGTGCATGGAGTATTATTCGCATCTTTTGGGATGGATCGGCGAAATACCAACTCCAGGCGTTGGAATCTATAGAGAAACGTGCCCGGAAGCTAATTGGCGACGAATCCCTCGTAAAAGCTAGGCTTCAAAGCTTGGAACATCGTCGCGAGGTTGCTAGCTTGTCGGTTTTTTACCGGATCCATTTCGGTGAGTGTGCATCTGATCTGCATGATCTAATTCCTTCTAGCCCTTTTTTCTATAGGACGGTTAGAAACACGAAAAAGCGTCACCGTTTCATGGTGGATATCCCAAACACCCGAACGAAACGCTTTAGTTCCACTTTCATCGTGCGGACTGCTAGAATGTGGAATGCGCTTCCTGAGTGGGTCTTTCCCGATAGATATAATCTGGGTGTCTTTAAATCGCGAGTGAATTGGTTTCTTCTAGGTAAGCGCGCTCCATCGTAGACCGCAACGTCGCTTAACATCAGACGAGTTGGCGGTCAAGCGCGAACCTATTTCTACATAAAAAAAAATTATATATATATATATATCGTGACAAAATACTAGTTCAATGATAGGGTACTTTCTTACTGTCTAACTTGAAAACTACCAGCCGACACAAGGATTCCTAGGAAAATGATATTTTAATGATAGATAACATCTAGACATAAATAAAATACTATAGTAAATTCCAAATCTGGATAATCAGAAATCAGAATCATTTAATGACCAACTGTCAGTGAATTATTATGCTAGGTGGTATTGCAATATTTAGTTTACAGTTTACCCACATCGGGCATTCAATATTCAATAAAATGTGTGATAGATTTTCGTAAAGTACCTATACCACAAAAATGTACAGAACGTGGGATAGTGGTAGAGCTCGTTTCGCTCGCCCTAATAAAATCTCATTGAGAGCAATTACATATTTCCAACAACATTTAGATTGTCAAAACTGTTTAAAACACGAACACAGATAAATAAAGTGCTAGCTAGGCAATGCTGTTCGCTTGCATCCAGCGTCTTCCCGCCACTTGTATGAGGTCATCTGTCCATCTTGTGGCTGGTCTTCCTACGCTGCGCTTGCCGGTACGTGGTCTCCACTCGAGAACCTTTCGGCCCCATCGGCCATCAGTTCTACGTGCTATGTGCCCTGCCCACTGCCACTTCAACTTGCTAATCCGCTGTGCTATATCGGTGACTTTTGTACGTCTACGTTTCTCTTCATTTCTGATTCGATCTCGTAGAGAGACTCCGAGCATAGCCCTCTCCATAGCTCGTCACGTGACCTTGAGCTTCCTGATAAGGCCCATAGTTAGGGACCACGTTTCAGTGCCGTATGTACGACTTGAGGGACTGGGGAATATTGGACGAGAAGACGCTTTTAAGTTTCTCGAACGCTGCCCAGCCGAGTTGGATAGGACGATTGACCTCCCTCGTAAAGTTGGACCTGCCTAATCGAACCGTATGTCCTAGGTAGGCGTATTCGTCAGCAACTTCAAGAGTGAAGTTCCCCACAGATATTGGGGTGGGCACTACATTGGCGTTCGAAATAACCTTCGTTTTGTCCATGTTCATTTTGAGGCCCACCCGTTGGGAAACTCTATTGAGGTCTTCGAGCATCGTACTGAGCTCTTCCATCGACTTTGGCATGACTACTATATCGTCGGCAAACCGAAGGTGAGTGATGTACTCGCCGTTAATATTGAAGAGAAGTGGATTAGTAAATTTTTACTCAGGTTTTCGCAATTGTTACTCATTGAACAGAAACAAATTTGAACGGATTTATCGCGTATGTTTTACATAATTTTATGACCTGATGTTTCGAACACTTTGCAGCGTCCGTGGTCACAGGTAAAACTAGATGTCAGTTGTCTTTTTTGTTATGAAACTATTAATTACTACCGCATACTACTTTTATGCGAAACGTTCCCTATGCAATTTGCATAGGGAACGTTTACAGGGAACAATCACCGTATTATATAATGAGCCATAAAATTGTTCGTGACAAGCTTGATTACTCTGATTACGTCACAGTTTGTGCTGTAGTAACTATTGTATTTTAAGCAAGCATGACTGTTGAGCAGATATTAACTACTCAGTTACTACAGTGTGACATCATGAACCAGCTTGCATGACAGTTACAAGGATGCTATTTTCATAGAGGTATTAAAGGTTTTATTTAAGGCATGATTATAGTACAAGATTTTACGGTTTTGTAAGGAGTAGCCGATAGATGTATACGTGTACATACATTCCTTACTTACTGCACTTAATTCATGCTATAATGATGATGTCATACGGTA
Organism: Lycia hirtaria; assembly: GCA_947563715.1. Taxonomy (NCBI): domain Eukaryota; kingdom Metazoa; phylum Arthropoda; class Insecta; order Lepidoptera; family Geometridae; genus Lycia; species Lycia hirtaria. Next base: position 31,426,192 of record OX387378.1, read on the forward strand.
GATTAGTTCACAGTGACATTATACTTGTAGTCTCGAGCCGAAGCGCTTTAGTTCCACTTTCATCGTGCGGACTGCTAGAATGTGGAATGCGCTTCCTGAGTGGGTGTTTCCCGATAGATATAATCTGGGTGTCTTTAAGTCGCGAGTGAATTGGTTTCTTCTAGGTAAGCGCGCTCCATCGTAGACCGCAACGTCGCTTAACATCAGGCGAGTTGGCGGTCAAGCGCGAACCTATTTCTACATTAAAAAAAATTATATATATATATATATATCGTGACAAAATACTAGTTCAATGATAGGGTACTTTCTTACTGTCTAACTTGAAAACTACCAGCCGACACAAGGATTCCTAGGAAAATGATATTTTAATGATAGATAACATCTAGACATGAATAAAATACTATAGTAAATTCCAAATCTGGATAATCAGAAATCAGAATCATTTAATGACCAGCTGTGAGTGAATTATTATGCTAGGTGGTATTGCAATATTTAGTTTACAGTTTACCCACATCGGGCATTCAATATTCAATAAAATGCGTGATAGATTTTCGTAAAGTACCTATACCACAAAAATGTACAGAACGTGGGATAGTGGTAGAGCTCGTTTCGCTCGCCCTAATAAAATCTCATTGAGAGCAATTACATATTTCCAACAACATTTAGATTGTCAAAACTGTTTAAAACACGAACACAGATAAATAAAGTGCTAGCTAGGCAATGCTGTTCGCTTGCATCCAGCGTCTTCCCGCCACTTGTATGAGGTCATCTGTCCATCTTGTGGCTGGTCTTCCTACGCTGCGCTTGCCGGTACGTGGTCTCCACTCGAGAACCTTTCGGCCCCATCGGCCATCAGTTCTACGTGTTATGTGCCCTGCCCACTGCCACTTCAACTTGCTAATCCGCTGTGCTATATCGGTGACTTTTGTACGTCTACGTTTCTCTTCATTTCTGATTCGATCTCGTAGAGAGACTCCGAGCATAGCCCTCTCCATAGCTCGTCACGTGACCTTGAGCTTCCTGATAAGGCCCATAGTTAGGGACCACGTTTCAGTGCCGTATGTACGACTTGAGGGACTGGGGAATATTGGACGAGAAGACGCTTTTAAGTTTCTCGAACGCTGCCCAGCCGAGTTGGATAGGACGATTGACCTCCCTCGTAAAGTTGGACCTGCCTAATCGAACCGTATGTCCTAGGTAGGCGTATTCGTCAGCAACTTCAAGAGTGAAGTTCCCCACAGATATTGGGGTGGGCACTACATTGGCGTTCGAAATAACCTTCGTTTTGTCCATGTTCATTTTGAGGCCCACCCGTTGGGAAACTCTATTGAGGTCTTCGAGCATCGTACTGAGCTCTTCCATCGACTTTGGCATGACTACTATATCGTCGGCAAACCGAAGGTGAGTGATGTACTCGCCGTTAATATTGAAGAGAAGTGGATTAGTAAATTTTTACTCAGGTTTTCGCAATTGTTACTCATTGAACAGAAACAAATTTGAACGGATTTATCGCGTATGTTTTACATAATTTTATGACCTGATGTTTCGAACACTTTGCAGCGTCCGTGGTCACAGGTAAAACTAGATGTCAGTTGTCTTTTTTGTTATGAAACTATTAATTACTACCGCATACTACTTTTATGCGAAACGTTCCCTATGCAATTTGCATAGGGAACGTTTACAGGGAACAATCACCGTATTATATAATGAGCCATAAAATTGTTCGTGACAAGCTTGATTACTCTGATTACGTCACAGTTTGTGCTGTAGTAACTATTGTATTTTAAGCAAGCATGACTGTTGAGCAGATATTAACTACTCAGTTACTACAGTGTGACATCATGAACCAGCTTGCATGACAGTTACAAGGATGCTATTTTCATAGAGGTATTAAAGGTTTTATTTAAGGCATGATTATAGTACAAGATTTTACGGTTTTGTAAGGAGTAGCCGATAGATGTATACGTGTACATACATTCCTTACTTACTGCACTTAATTCATGCTATAATGATGATGTCATACGGTAGATTAGTTCACAGTGACATTATACCTGTAGTCTCGAGCCGAAGCTCGAGCAGCTCGCCCAACGATGCGGCCCCGGAGCCAGCGTCATCGCGCACAACGTACATGGTCAGCGGCGCCGCTCGGCCACCAAACACTGCGCTCGCGGCCGCTGGGCTGGACGATATTGTCTCCGCGCTCGATGATGGTTTGCTCGGGTACCTGGTAACAGCAAAAACATTGTATGAATATCACTGTTCGGACGTGCGCGTGAATACTAAGGACTACCTGGCAAGGAAGTTCGTGTTTATTGTCTAAGTAGAGTTTTACCCCAAAATGGAGGTGCAGACAGATTGGTATAAGGGACGCTCATATTTGCAAGGCATTGACACAAGTCTCATCTTATCGGGCATGCTTCAGTGATTTTTTAAATAATAATTTAAATTTTTAATCACTTTTCAAACTTAGCTCAAAATCAACCCAACATTTCTGTTTTTGGGTCGGGTTAAGAACGATACTAAAATTTCTCGCCTAAAATAGTAGAAAGTTTTGAATAATATCAAAAATAAATATTGGAGGACATTTGAAAACAACACCATCTAACCCCAAAGTAAGCAAAGCTTATACTATGGGAACTAGGTAGCTGATAGAATACATAACTATATACTTACCTAATAATACCTAAAATAGATAGATAGGTAAACTCTTTATTGTCTACACCTTAACTAAAACACAAATTACTTAGAAAAAACAACAAACAACAATGAACATGCATAAAAATCGTTGCGATAAATTGAGACCCTCCCCATTTTAACCGTGGTAAAGAATTATTGGTGCACCTGCAAATAAAAACGTTCCGATAAATTCAGACCCTCGACAATTGTCATTCGGTTCAAATTACGAAGAAGGGCCTTTACAACTAAGCGTGTGACCCAAGAGCACCGGATGTAAAATGAACATCTTACCCGGTGTCTCTAACGGCGACCGTGGCGTCAACTTGCGTGGCAGTGTTGGCACCCGGAGAACAGCCCACGCGCACCCAGCGATCGCCCGCCGTTTGAATTATTGGGTTATTCTGAATCATCACCATTACGTATGCCATTGTTCTGAGAACAAATTAGCTATTTTAATCATACAAATATCCATAGACCATCACAAGATAGAAGTGAGACTTTTCGAAATTGTCTGCAACGCATAAATCTTTTTGAGGTCTCTGCAATCAAAAGAAGCACAATTTTTTTAAAGTTATTGTCAACAAGAATATTCCTGCTAAGAAAATTTCAAGGTGAATCGGTTTCTTCTATTCTAGGTAGGCGTGTTTCATCGTGGACAGCAACACAGCGAACACTGGGGGAAAGCGAAACAAGACATTCTAAATTCCCACTAAGTATATTTTGTCAGGCCTCAAAAAAGGTTGTGAGCACGGTCACCCTCTGCAAAGTGCGAGTCGCGTTCGTTTCGACTTTAACAACCCTTCCCCCCTAAAGAACTGCACAAAATTCCTTATACGGAATTTACGGAATTTTCGGTACGAGTCAAACTCGTACTTGGTTAGTTTTAAAATAATATTACTAAAGTATTAAAAAAGCATTGGTCAATTAAGGTTGCCCACTATACGGTACTGGATCCGCACATGTTTGTATTGTATACCTAATAAATACCTATCCAATCGCAATGAGGTATATTTATGTAAGCCGGTGCATATCGGCGAACGCATCCCAAAGTACGAAGCTTATTTCGGTTAAGCATATCGGAATGAAGTATATAAAAATCCTGTCCTTCCGTTTTCTGGTGTCCGGTGGCCTAAAATGCCATTACAATACGATTTATCGGGCTCTGTCAGCAAGGATAGAATGGTGTAATAAGAAACAAGATCCCGATTTCAATAGTTTCTAGACGGGGACCCGATAGACTAGGCCAGAGAAATCGGGCAGTGTAATAGGCCTTTTAACACTGTGAAGCACAAGCCTATAATATGCTATCCGTCTTACTGGAGTTTTGGCGGGAACGTCACACGTGTAACGTTGCTTTGTTTTATTTTAGATAGTGTTATTTTGAATGTTAATGCGCTAAAAATGGTGGTGTGTTCGATCATGTGCGTGAGTTTGGGCAAGTGAAATGAAGCAGTGAAACGTGTCATTTTACGTTGTCGGCAAAACTTCATAGAAACTTCCAGTGAAGTCGCCACCACTTTACTGAAGCAGGACTCGAATTTGAAAATGACTGTATGACTTAAAGACTTACATTGTGACTAGAACATTTATAACTTGTTTTATTTAAGGAACTTGAAAAAATCTTAACACGATACTAGCAAATGCTTTAAGCGAGTCCAAATACAATTTAAAAAAAAACCGTCTTACGTATAAACGCATGCTAAAATCTTTTATTCCTCAGAGCAAGAATCAACAGAAGAAACAGAGATACTTGGTCTGAATTTTATTCACTGATTATTCAGTCACTTGAGTTTTGGAGGGAACGTCTTAGTAATATGTTGTTGATTTGTTTTATTTTCCTAAACTTGTGTTATTATGAAAATTAATGCTATAAAAATGAAAAATAATAAAACACCACTTTTATTCATTAAGTGTTTGATAAAGGGCGTGAGTGTGCGCAAGTGAAATAAAGCAGTAAAACGTGTGATTTTACGTTGTCGGCAAAACTCCATAGAAGCTTCTAGTAAAGTCGCCACCACTTTACTGAAGCAGGAAGGACTCGACTTATAAATTGACTGTGTACGTGACTTAGATTGTGACTAGAACATTTACAACTTGTTTTATTCAAGAAACTTGAAAAAACCTAATACTTGACACTGGCAAATGCTTTAATGCGGGTCCAATACAAAAAAGAAGAAGAAGATTCAGTCACTTTTGTCACACATTTGTCACTTTCTGTCAGACGGGAACTGTCACGCGCGAAAACGAAATCACTGTTTTCTAATTAACTAAATATATTCGAAACTACAATTCCTACGTAGTGTGACGTCACTAAGGTTTACTTATAATAAAGCAGTAAAACGTATGATTTTACGTTGTTGGCAAAACTCCATAGAAGCTTCTAGTAAAGTCGCCACCACTTTACTGAAGCAGGACTCGACTTATATATTGACTGTATAGGTACGTGACTTAGATTGTGACTAGAACATTTACAACTTGTTTTATTCAAGAAACTGGCAAATGCTTTAATGCGGGTCCAATACAAAAAAAAAACTAAAAGCGCTTATTCAGCGTTATAAAAATACGACGATAAATAAAAAACGAATTGAAAACAATAATAATTTCCATAGCTATCCTAAATATACCTGTTGATTTTCCCATTAGGTCCATTCGAGATGCCGTACGCGAAGTTGACGTCACACTCGCCTTGCAGCGGCAGCGTGAGCCGCACGGCGCCACTGCGTTCCGCGCGTGCGCCGCAACGCTCGCCGCGGCCCGGCACGTAGACACGGCCGCGGAACTGCGTGCGCGGCTGGTACGTCACTACCATGCTCGACTCCAAGCACTCTACAGTTACTGGACACCGAAGAAGAGATACAGTTAGCGGCAAACATCTTGTTGAGCCATGTCCCATCATAGCCTACAGACTTTTTTGTTGAAAACAAAAGAGAGTCTGTCGTGTTCGGATCCCTGATATGGATAGATAGTATATACTACAAAGTGTTATATCAAAGACGGTCACTTCATTCAGGCTACCAGACGCGCCACGTAAGCCCGCGACATATCAACTCACTGTTCAAGCATATGACCCTCCTGTAGTAAGTGGCGCCGTTGGTCCGACGCAGCAGCCACGAGCCCGTGGACACGAGGTCCGAGCTGTGCAGGTCGCAGGCGCCACGGCCCATCCCCTGCGCGCGCCGCCACACGCGCCAAGTGAACCCGCGGCATATGAAACGGTCTTCCACCTCGCAAGCCTTCTTGCACTGCACAATTTAAGTACAAAATATTTGAATACAGTTCCTCAAGGCTGCATGTCTCGTATCTCGTATCTTTTCGTATCGACCGAACTCTGATGATAAGTTGCATGATTCATGCAGTTGATAGGAACAAAGTTGGGTTAGTAAAAATAAAGTTAGTGTCGATTTATCTCATTGTTATTTGTTTGGCTTGTCTATGGCACTACAAATCAATGCATTAAGGAGGGACACAGATAAATCGACACTAACGTACTCTGTCTAACCAAACTGATACTGATTATTATCAACCGAGTACAATCAATAGGTACGAAAAGTCGAGACATGCACCTCTAGTAGAAATTTACTACATCGATAAAATGGAAAATACATTTTTCACTTCAGTAGCTCAAACATGTACGTTTTGCTGCCTGAAATCAGTGAGCAAAATCGAATTTTGCTCACTGAGTGAGACAAAGTAACTTTTTTTTTTTCAGTAAGCCGCGAATATCTTATTCAGCCTTGGGTTAATCATAGAATTCGAAACATTCACACTCTATCTCTTTCCCGCCATTAGTAAGAGAGAGAAAAAGACCAGCCCTTTCGAAGTTCCGATTTTGAATTCGACCTCAAAGACAAACACGTTCGGGATTTCGTACTAAGTAAAGAAATTTTGCAAATAGATAATTATGTCTTTTAATGTAATTTATTGAATTTTTAACTTATTGTTGTATTTAAACGAAAATAATTATTTACTGCAAATAAAACTGATATTTAACCTGTAAATATGTATTATCTCATAAAGTGTTCTCGCTGCTAAATGAAAAGTTATGTGTGTTACACGAGAGCAAAGTTTTTTGCATCTCGTGCCTTTGAATCCCTCGCCACACTCAGGATTCAAATTTATAATCACGAGCGTAGCGAGTAGCGTAGAGATTCAATCGTTGAATCTTTCGCTTGCTCAGGATCAAAATCAGCACTCGCAACAAAAAACGACTCTCTTGTTGCACAAATAACTATTGACCTATTTTACCCGAATTCAGTATACGCATTCATAATCTGCCGGATTTGATTCGGGACCTACATCTTCCTCTCTATCGTGTCTCTGTTTTCGTTTGGATCTAGATATCTCTTTTCTAGGCTTTATTAGTATTTTCCGTGGCATAAAAAAATAGGTATGTGTCGTTCATAGATGCATTTAGAGAAAAAACTACATAATCAATAAAAATGTTGCTGTCATGTCCTCAATAATGATCTGAGCTCAATCAGTATCACAAATGATCAATTATTTGCACGACAAACCTCAAATGCATAATTTGCATTGACCTGAATATTGTCTATGATTCAGTAGTTTCAGTGAATAAATGTCGGATAGGAATGTTACATGTTTTTTACGACTGTAAAGTATGTTAATGACAGCTAGGGCATAGATAATGCCTAGTGCAATAATTACATAAATGCTACAACAGCGGTATTCCTAACTATCGTTGCCCGCATCTATTTTCCTTGATTATGCAGTTACTTCAATTAACTAACTTGAAGTTTAGTTATATGTAGTAAATATGTGCAATCTGTATATTTGAAGTTAGGTCTGTATGACTGAGTCGGTGAAGCAAAAGAGCGTGCCTTTTGCTTCACCGACTCAGTCATACAGACCTAACAAGAGAAATATAGGTGTGGATCTGTCTGTCATCGTGATTCGGCCCAGCGCCATTTACTGTGGCAATAAAATTTATATAATACCTACTACGTATTTGGGTCCCGCGATTTTACTCATAATCGAGGAATCCTTTCTCTAATATTCTAACTGTTCTAGGTTAGGGATAAACTTGACTATAGACAGAATTTTAGACGTAATATTACAAGGAATACAAACTAAATTTCATATGTTTCTATGACCAACTTAGTTTTGTCTGCGCGTGCGTTGATATGTGCAATCCTAAGGTTAACGGCCTTACCGAAAAACGTTACTTAACTTTAGCCATCGTCTTAAACGCTTTGTCTTCTTTCCGCAAGTATCATTACGTATCAGCGAGAAGTTGACAAAATATGTTAAGCATTGCTTAAAGTTAAGTAATATTTTTCGGTAAGGTTATGTAGTCTATGAAATTCAGAGTCTTACCTGAATTTCATAGACTACATAATATGTAAATGCACATAAATATTAAAATGACTTAATGAGGCTAATCAGTACTACTATCTGCAGATCACTTCACCTTGTTACGTTAACCTGAGGTGCGAAAAAACAGGAAAATACAAGGAAAATTACGCTTAAAATAAGATTACAGTATGTGCCTATATACTTACGTCATCTTTGGTATAGTTTTTTATGGTGAATTCAACATGTTTCAGAGTTTGGTTCACGTACTCTTCGTAGGAACATCTGTCTATCTTCTTCAGATCTGAAAATTAAGTTAAATTAAAACTTAAACTTACTTACCTATTTTATTCGCTGAATAAAAATTAAGTTAGATACCTAAGATCGTTGAACGTACAATTTCCTCCAATAAATTACGTAGTTTTCCATAGATATCCACTACAGATGAAATCTGTTTTCTATATCCACAAAAACTAAATAATACAATATGGAGGTTGGACAACATTAGGGAAAATGAGGCTCTGCTCTAAGTGAACTAGTACCGCAGGGTTTTCAGTCTAATTTAGATACACAATAAAAAGAATGTTAAAATCAATAAAAGTGTAACTAAAAAAAGAACCGATAGTAAGCGACACTCAGACTTGACTGAAAAACCTGCGGTACTATCTATTGGATGTAAAGATATTGTGTTATGTAAGAAGATTGTCTGTTTTCTTTGTAATGAAATTTAAATAAATCAAAAATTGAGCCCAATTACTACTGATTTCAATGCATTGAAAAAAAGAATGAAAATCGGATGATGAGATTTTTTTTGTTTGAGAGACAAAGCTACTACATGTTAGTTTTTCTGCACGAAACTAGTGTATACTTAATTTATTTAAAATTAACATTATGAACTTGTAAATGATTCTTTAGAATATTTTTAGTAAAATAACTTATTTGTTACGAAAAAGTACGTTTGAAGGTTACGAAAAAGCAATATTTTTTAATTGTAACGAGTATTGTTTTTTTTTTTTTTTTAAAGTTGCCTAGTAGTAGTATAACATGAATCTAACGATACCATGCACATCAAAATCCGTCAAGCGGTAAGCGTTCCTTCTTGCAGTCGGGTAAAAAATTGTTAAGTATCTATAGATACACTACAGCTCGGAAATGCATCACGTTTGTTTCCTCGAGATAGTCAATGCTATTTGTAACCAGTACATTTTATGAAAATTTCTCGTCTTTTAATTTAAAACATGTTTAGTTGAAGTATGTAGGCAGGGGACATAACACATACTCGTAGAACTGATGGCCGATGGGGCCGTATAGTTCTCGAGTGGACGCTCCGGCAAGGGCAGCGTAAGGAGGCCGGCCACAAGATGGACAGATGACCTCAAACAAGTGGCAGGAAGAAGCTGGATGTAAGCAAACTACCATTAGGTTTTTTTGGAAAGCTATGGGGGAGACCCATGTACAGCGGTGGACTTCTTGTGGTTGAGATCATTATCATCATCTCAGGCACAAGAAGTCCACTGCTGGACATAGTCCATGGATTTCCAGAAAGACCGGTTGGAAGCGGCCTGCATCCAGCGTCTTCCTGCTACTTGTATGATATCTTCTGTCCACCTTGTGGCTGGTCTTCCTACACTGCGCTTGCCGGTTCGTGGTCTCCATTCGAGAACTTTTCGGCCCCATCGGCCGTCAGTTCTACGTGTTATGTGCCCTGCCTACATACTTCAACTAAACGTGTTTGAGATGATGATGATGATTAATTTAAGTCACAACAATTTTTACCTATGATTTTTACACATCACTGCTCGATGGATGTATGACCTTTTTCAGGTAGAATAGTTTGTGCAAAATAATAACACAGTAACATCTAGGCAACAATAAGAAAATCAAACTCACAATCATGTCTACACTGGTTCTCCAAATAGAATGTGTAATAGTTAGAAACTCTATAGGACTCTGGCTCTAAAAACTTGTCTTCAGCGTTGAGTACACAGTTTCCGACGGCGGAGTCGGAAGCTTTGATGGATTCTGGGTCGAAGGAAGCGTCGAAACCAATCCATTGTGAAGACCTGAAACAAAGTAGGCATTGGCCATTGAGTATGCTTGAAACTTATTACAAAGACTACACTGCTCTTTGTAGCAAAAATGACTGGCCTTGTGGCTCAGTTGGTAGTGTGTTTACGTCTACCTGCTGAACTGAAAGGTCGTGGGTTCGATTCCCACCCAGGGCAAACATTTGTGTGATGAGCATGGATGTTTGTTCTGTGTCTGGGTGTTTCTATGTATCATATGTATATATTTACAAAAAATATATATATATGTATTCTATCAGCCATCTAGTTCCATAGTACAAGCTTTGCTTAGTTTGGGCTAGATGGTGTTGTGTGAAATGTCCACAAATATTTATTGTTATTTTTATTTATGTAGCAATGACAATATATCTCCCGCCTAAATAATCTATGTAGGTATAGACAGTGGCAAATTTCTTGGCAAATTAAAGATTAGCATAGTTAAACCATTTTTCAAGAAGCAAGATAAAATAATGGTAACTATAGGCCTGTTGCTTAAATTCTAGTTTTTAAGCTATTGCATAGCTTCCGCTAATTCCGTAACGAAAATAACCTAACGCAGTAACGCCGATACAACCAATGCCACCTAGAGGCGATTTGCAGAACTAAAGAGACAAGCGAGATATTTCAAAAAGTCATTAAAAGTTCTGCTATTCATCGATAGATGGCAAAACTAAAAAGTATCACCGCTGTGCCGGTCGGAGTGGGGGGTGTTAGGAATACTGCATAAATAAAATAAATAAATAATTATAATTACATAAGTTGATAAAAAATGCTATGCAATAGCTTTACCGCGGCAGTCTCCGAGTGCCACACGTCTTTTTTTCTAAAGTGTTTGAAATACATATTCATGATAGTCTTTATTTCTATTTAGATAGATAGATACAGTATTCTTGAGAATGAACAGGTCGGGTTTCGGAAGAAAATGTCTATAAATGTAGCTATCAATTCCTGGCAAGTTAGCTCGCTATCGGTTCCTCGTATTTACTACGGAACCCTAAATACTTAGATATTTATTTACATACCATATTTATGATTTCAACAGATAAAAAAAATCATAGAAATCGAAGAGATAGAAAACAGTTTGCTCCTATTTGTACGGGAGATCGCGCGATTTTTTTTTTATTCGACAATAGGCTTGCGCTTGACCGTCAACTCACCTGGTGTTAAGCGACAGTTACGGTCTACGATGGAGCGCGCCTGCCTAGAAGAAACCTTTTGAATTTGAAGACACTTAGATTATATCTATTCGGAAAGACCCATTCAGGAAGCGCATTCCATATATCTCTACTTGTTGAATGTATCTATGTAAATAATGTATTAGTGCTTGTATGCACAGTGCGATATTTTTGTGTAGCATGTCAAATTGTATTGACCCAATCCGCCTCATTTCTTGGCCTATGACGAAACATTAAACGGGACAAAATTCTTTAGCGGAACATCTGGACATATGTTATGGTATTTACTTACGAATTATACACATATATTCTAGTTAAATATTCTATAGGTGCAATAAATTAAAACTTTATTATATTATTATATACTTTTAACAAATATACAGAAAACAACCGACTTCAATGTGTAATTTATTTTACGAGGGTGACATATTTTTCCAGTTATTTTGTTTTATAAGCGGCCAAATGCGTGTCGTGCCACGCGCAAACTAGGGTTCTGTAGTTGCAAATCATAATTTGTGTGATGTTAAAATGGGAATACGACTTGGATACGACGAAAACACGAGTTAATTAAATGAAATTTGCACCAAGTTTTCATTTTAAACTTCTTTAAGTAAATTTTTTAAGTTAGCTACCAGAAGTTTCGAGGAAATATTATCAAAATCGGTCAGTAAATGGCGCCACAGAAAACTTCCACCCTTTTTGGGGAAATGGTGGTATTTCCCCAAAAAGGTTGGAAGTTTAATCAAAAATCCCCAAAAACAAAGAAAATATAAAGATAAAAAACCTGTAAACTAAGTTTCATATAGATTTGTACATCCGGACAGAAGAATGATAATTTTGTTGATACGTTTATTCACTTCGCTCACTTAGTCAATTATGTAACAAAATTAAATAGTAATTCTTTGTTGTCTGCTTTGATGATGAAACATTAAAAAGTTGTTATTCATTTATTTCTAAAAAACTAGAATACCAACTTGATCCAGCGAGAGTTCCATAGCAATAGCAGTATATAGTATAAATTAATATCAACGGTCAATAATAAACGTAAATAATTCTTTACATAAATAATTATTTACATTTTACACCTAATAGTGCTAACTACTAAATAATCAGGTAAACTTAACTTGATAATACTATTGGTTGATACTAACCGTTGATAATATTTAACGTCCATGACCATGATGCTGTGACCGTTACAAGTGCAAATTAACTCAAGTTAGCTGTCAAAATACACACGTTTAAATATGACATAACGTACTAGCCCTGATTCCGTATGACCATCGGCGACGTTACGTAAAATTGACGTGGCTGTGTGACAATAAAATTAAACTTTACGAGTTCTTTTTCATTGTTAACGCACCCACGTCTAGTTCAAGTAACGCAACTGATGGTTTTTCGGAATAAGGGTCCTGTAGCTACTATCTTAAAATCTGATCTCTTATCTGTACTTTTTGTAACTAAAAACTATCGGGTCTATCTACTACTGGAAAATAAGGCAAACTATAAGGTAAACTATAATGTATAATTGACGCGTTCACCGCTTGTACATGCATTTTGTATTACTGATAATATTACTTTTTGTTTCACATCTGGCATGTGACCCGCGCAAGCCAACTTGTTTACGTTCAAAAACGACGTCTTGTAAATAAATAACAACGTGATTAAAACTGCATAAATTCAATTATTGAGGTTTCGCATGACCTTGCTGCTATTGCGTGACATCTATACAAAAATCTATACATAACTTTCCATTGAGTACTTAGTGCAAGACAATAGGTTTTTGCTATCATTATTATACAAGAATAATATTTTTTCTATTAGAAAACCGACTTCAAGCGCAACTTACTAAATCCTTCACGATTGTAAACTTTTTAAAGAGACCTCTCTTCACTCGCTCCTTTTTTCCTTTATCGATTTGTCATTGAATGTCAAATGCTCGTCTTCGAAGATTAGAAAATGTGCAGATGTTTATACGATAATCCTTAACATTTGACACTTTTACAAAGTAAAACGTGTAGGTTGAACTCTGCGATTCTATAATCTGGCGCACTTACTCAGGAATACAATGAAAATATTTTAATTTTTAGAGATTATTCAAAAAGTAATAAAGCGATGTTTATAAAATAATTATGGGACCAACTTGGGAGCTTTCTCTACACACCAATTCAGGAAACACAAAAATTGCTTCTCGAATGCCGGAGTAATTCGTGTACATACATAAATATATATATATATATATATATATATATATATATATATATATATATATATATACGGTACGAATTGATAACCTCCTCCTTTTTCGAAGTCGGTTAAAAACATGTCATGTCACTTACGGTCTTACATAGGAATGTGACTCGTAGTTGTTCTCAAGTTGTTGCTTTTGTCAATTTAGATTTATTTTTTTTAAATTTAGTATGTAGTTCAATTAAACTATAAATTTAAAAACCCCAGATCCCCTCAGATTTATAGTATTCCTAAGTCTGTGCCTGACCCATACAAAAAGAAGAACAAGAAGTACTACGAAAATTGGTTCCAACGTATGCAAAAGTGCATCGATCATCATGGCGAATATTTTCAAAAGCAGTAAAGCAATAAATGCTACAATTATTATATTTGTTTCACTTTGTTATTCCGAATACATAAATAGCAGCCCTCGTATATATGTAGGAATGCACGTTTCTATATTACCTCCTATGGCCTAGACGGCTTGACCAATTATGATATGCGAGATGCCGTTAGATTAGATTCGCGTTTAGATACATTTTTGGATCAGGTGAGTTGCCGGTCAAATGCAAACATACTAATGTAAAAAAAACTTCCTTTTCATAAAACTCGGTTAATTAGGAGGAAAAGAATTGCATGTGTCATCTAGGTATGTGCTATTGTAAAACGAAGTAGGTGTATTGGATGATATTGTGACTTATTTTCTTTTATGTCGCGGCGTAGCGGCGGGCGGAAACACTCCTTGCTTCGCTAGACAATGGTCAAGCATCGCTTACTCATACAAACAATCACACGGTTCGATCGATTATAAAGGATCGCCATAATAACAACGTGTAAGTTATAAGTACCTTCTAAAAATTGCGTCATAGAAATGTATGACATTGCATCAAGGAGTATAACCCGAACGGAAATAAAATTATTAATATAACAAGAAACTTTAAAAAATTGGTTGTCTGTAAAGTCGGTTTACGGACGATAGTTTTAAGTGATAACGTCATGATAGATGCGTCACAAGCTGAACGCTTAGACCGATCGTGCCTCTCTATCACTTGTTCCGCGCTCTCGCTTGCACGCTCGGCTCAGGCGGAATTACGTGAGTCATGCTTTTTCGTGCTTGCAGCCGGCGTTCATCGATTTATGAGACGTTATCACATCAAAACTAACTTTAAAATAACTTTAATGAAACCCTTTGATACCCATATCGTGGGAGTGGAAAAAAAAAGTTTTTCGGCATTCAGGTAAAGACAATTGGTTCGCCACCTTGGGGGATCCAGCATATTGGACATAAAATGATATCACTTAGCTAACCCTACGTTTTCATAAAATTTACGTATAAGTATGCAAACATTCAATCAATATCAATGAATGGAGTGGATAAATAAATTATAACTTTAAAAAAAATCATTGCAAGACTTAACATATACCTATAAAAGTATTCTGTGCCCATACTTTTTTTTTTATAGTTGATATTATGCTTAATAAAAATATTCCCAATGAATGTAACGACTAACATTTGGTGTAACATTAGTCAATTTGGTTTGGTTGGTTGGGAACACTCTATTCTTTAAAAAAATGGGGTTATATGTGTGTCTCTTTTGAAAACGGTCTCGTAGAAGTCTGTAATTTTACGCAAAATACACCACCTACATAGGTATATCTTCTAAAACACCGTGGTTGGTGTATTAGAAGATAGATAGTAAGTGACAAAGATAGAGAAAAAGCAAGCTTAGATGGTTCGGACTCTGTCCTCATGGACAGAATGAAATAAGATTGACAAAACAGATATGAGTGAGAATGGGGAAGCCGGTATAAGGCTTCCTCGGGAGGTTTACTCGCCGTTACAGAGTACAGGGGCCCAATTCAGTTATTCAAGACCGCTCCATAGCCGAACCATATGTGGAGCGTTTCCCGCCGGCCGCCATTTTTTTTTTGATTCAGTCACTTTTATGTCATACAATTGACACATTTGATGAAACGTAACACGTCCTTCGCTCGTTACTAAATCAAAAAAAGATAGCAGTCGACAGGAAATGCTTCGCACAAGGTTCAGCTACGGATCGGTTTTGAATAACTGAATTGCCCCCCTGGTCACTCATGCATGCATTTTGACTCGAAATAACTGACTATCTACAAGTACCTCTCTGGACTAGCAAAGCAAAAGCGATGCTACTAATGTTGCAGTTATCCATAGGCGACGGTTATCGCCATCAGGCAAGCCGTCTGCATTCTGCTACTCTTTTTATAAAAAAACCCGGACAAGTGCGAGTCAGACTCGCCCACCGAGGGTTCCCTACAAACTAGATAAAAGAACTATCAGGCGAAGCTATAGTCATTCATAAAAAGGGGAAATTATACCTATATTTTTTTACATTTTTGGTCATATCCCGAAAATCACGCATCGTAAAGATTATTAAAAAACGTTGCGTTTTTTTGCGGTATATTCGGCTGTAACAACTTTTTCTGTGAAAACTGAGAAGTTTGATTTTTCTCTGTGCAGCAAGAGACTATGGATCTGCGTATATGGTTTTAATTTCAACTCGATGCCTTCACGCGTTCCCGAGATACAGGTCTTTAGAGACGGACAACAAAGTGATCCTAAAAGGGTTCCGTTTTTTTCCTTTTGAGGTACGGAACCCTAAAAAAAAAGTAAAACTTACAGTAAATTCGAATTTAAAATGGTGGCGGGTCCGCAGCTCAGCTTATAGGTACTCTTAGCACTAGAAAGCTGTAATTTGATAAGAGTATAACAATTATACATATTAATCAAAGCGACAAGTGATAAAATAAATACTTGATTTTTTTAATAATTTCCCAACTCACTCTATAAGAAATTAAGTATTTGAAAGTTTATGTAGTATTAAGCTCCATACGTCATACGAAGGAAGCATCTGTAAACGATTTCACAGTTTCGCAACATTTATAACAAATTACTCATTCTTATATGTCTTACGTAAGGTCAAAACAGTCTTTTAAAATTACTAGTGTATTTACCTATTTGTGCTGTAGTGACCTACAAAGTAATCTGTTATGTAAATTCACAACATTCAATCTACCGCCATTGTCATGGAGATTTGAATGAGAGGTGTAACAGAGAATCTACTTTACCTACATAAACATTTAAATATGTATACAATAAATAAATAATTAATATTGACGAATAATTTGGAGTAATATTATGTCATGAAATGTTAATATAACATGTGTAACAGAGAATCTTTTTTACCTACATAAAAATTTAAATATGTATACTACTATATACTATAAATAATGAATATTGACGAATAATTTGGAGTAATATTATGTCATGAATTATTAATATTACATGTGTAACAGAGAATCTATTTTACCTACATAAACATTTAAATATGTATACTAGTACTATATACTATAAATAATGAATATTGACGAATAATTTGCGGTAATATAACATGAATTATTAATATAAGCAAATAATATGGGGTAATATTTAACCGGCTTCATGAAAGTATAGGTTTTTTGACCTAGTCTAGAGGAGCAGAGATCATGATGAAGATGATGTACTATGATGTCGCGTTATTTAAATGTAGCAATTTAAATTATGATTTTGACTATTGACTATATTCCGTGGAATATCTCTTTTCATACAATGTACTGTGGTCCTTACGCTAGTACTTCAAGTTGCAAAATATGTAATTTGTACTCTATATTTCATTATTGATGTCATTTATGTACACAAATCTACTAAAAGTATTTATTTTTGTAACAAAAATGGAAAGTATATAATTTATTTTTCCATACAAGTACAACATAGTTAAACTATTAACCGACTTCAAAAAGAGAATATGAACAGTTAGTAGGCATAGTTTCTATGGAAAACAGTTATAACAATAGAAATTAAGAAATCGTCGCTCTATATTTAATAAAAGTTGGTGCTATAATATTGAGACCAATATTCGACAGACAACAAATAAGTTTATTGAAAGAAAAAGAACTACAGAATGTATTTTATGATCTATGATTCTGTCTATAGCACATTCAGAAGGTAAAGACGAATTTATAAGCCACAGGAGGTAACAAGCAAACATGTACAAATACACCTGAAATAAAATTATTAATATAACAAGAAACTTTAAAAAATTGGTTGTCTGTAAAGTCGGTTTACGGACGATAGTTTTAAGTGATAACGTCATGATAGATGCGTCACAAGCTGAACGCTTAGACCGATCGTGCCTCTCTATCACTTGTTCCGCGCTCTCGCTTGCACGCTCGGCTCAGGCGGAATTACGTGAGTCATGCTTTTTCGTGCTTGCAGCCGGCGTTCATCGATTTATGATAAATAAATGATAAATTCGTTTATTGAGATAAAAACGGAAAAAGACCAATTACAATTATCTCACAATATTCAAAAATTATTCTTAAACAAATGTCTGAGGATTACAAAATATTCATTATATAAATACAATATCATTTAAAATGTCAATACAAAAATGTCAAATGGGCAATACGCCTAGTATGTCAATACAAAAAAAATAATTATGTCATACAAAGTAAAATATACCGTTCAGGTAAGTACTCAGAGTACCAAGTCAATAAACTCAAAGGTTATCGTCAAAGTCCAATGAATCATCAGGCTTTTTACACCTGTCCCATTGATCCAATAGATTTTCACAATAAGTCAAGGAGGTACTTAAAATAGTCTTCCAGTTATCACAAAAGATGTCACAATCAGGGTTGGCAGCAAGGAGTGCGTTTAAGTGGCGACGGGCACGATTCAGGGGCGACATAGAACGTGCTAATGTGCGACCGCGATCTACGTGGAACAGGTCATGCGGGCGACCACGTCTGTTTGCTGGAACCCCGGGCTCATCCGGTACGAACAGTACGCATAGCAAGTCGTGCAGACGTATAGAATCGACGGACCCCCTAAGCGCCTTACAGCAGATAGTTAGCTGGTCTAACATCCTTCTAACTTCCAAAGAGTTGTAACCAAGCTGACCGAGCAGGAATTTAGTTGGGTACAGAAACGAAATTATGAGACGTTATCACATCAAAACTAACTTTAAAATAACTTTAATGAAACCCTTTGATACCCATATCGTGGGAGTGGAAAAAAAAAGTTTTTCGGCATTCAGGTAAAGACAATTGGTTCGCCACCTTGGGGGATCCAGCATATTGGACATAAAATGATATCACTTAGCTAACCCTACGTTTTCATAAAATTTACGTATAAGTATGCAAACATTCAATCAATATCAATGAATGGAGTGGATAAATAAATTATAACTTTAAAAAAAATCATTGCAAGACTTAACATATACCTATAAAAGTATTCTGTGCCCATACTTTTTTTTTTATAGTTGATATTATGCTTAATAAAAATATTCCCAATGAATGTAACGACTAACATTTGGTGTAACATTAGTCAATTTGGTTTGGTTGGTTGGGAACACTCTATTCTTTAAAAAAATGGGGTTATATGTGTGTCTCTTTTGAAAACGGTCTCGTAGAAGTCTGTAATTTTACGCAAAATACACCACTTACATAGGTATATCTTCTAAAACACCGTGGTTGGTGTATTAGAAGATAGATAGTAAGTGACAAAGATAGAGAAAAAGCAAGCTTAGATGGTTCGGACTCTGTCCTCATGGACAGAATGAAATAAGATTGACAAAACAGATATGAGTGAGAATGGGGAAGCCGGTATAAGGCTTCCTCGGGAGGTTTACTCGCCGTTACAGAGTACAGGTCACTCATGCATGCATTTTGACTCGAAATAACTGACTATCTACAAGTACCTCTCTGGACTAGCAAAGCAAAAGCGATGCTACTAATGTTGCAGTTATCCATAGGCGACGGTTATCGCCATCAGGCAAGCCGTCTGCATTCTGCTACTCTTTTTATAAAAAAACCCGGACAAGTGCGAGTCAGACTCGCCCACCGAGGGTTCCCTACAAACTAGATAAAAGAACTATCAGGCGAAGCTATAGTCATTCATAAAAAGGGGAAATTATACCTATATTTTTTTACATTTTTGGTCATATCCCGAAAATCACGCATCGTAAAGATTATTAAAAAACAGTTTTAGCTTGTGCTAATGAAGTTCTTTCATATGATACCCCACACCCACATGATACAGTTAACTCACTTTAAAATTTGGATCCTCGTTTTTTGCATTTTTTTTTTTGTGATTAAAATAAAAATTTACAGTTTTCGGACGTTTTCCTTTATGTGTCCTTTATAAGACAATGCTTCTTGCCAAATTTCATAGTTCTATGTCAACGAGAAGTACCCCATAGGTTTTGATTCCAATGTGAGTACCTATCGAAATATGCGGTTTTTTTTTACTTATGTAAACGGCTGTAACTTTTTTTTCACAGCTGCAAGGGACTACAGATCTGCGTATTAAGTTTTTATTTCAACTCGATAACTCAACGTGATCCCGAGATAGAAAACTCACCTATAAAGTTTCTCCCTGTTTGGCACTAGAAGTGCTTCGTAGCACTGCTGTATGGTGGTGTTCAGGATGACCTTAGCTTCAGGGTTGTCTGTGTGCAGGTGGTAGCCGGGAGTGCTCTCGAGCGCCCACCATCGGTGTCGGCATTCTTGCGCCACTGTACAAAAACAGTTTTTAGAAATGTACCCCAGTGAAATCGACTGTTAAAAGCTAAATGTTTTAAAATTAACATAACAAATACTTAATTATTACAGAAATTGCTCTAACCCCTAACTAGATGACCTAAACACCTATATATCTAGGTATACAGCAAATTTTACACTGAGTACGGAGGTAACAGATTAATACAGTGTCACAATCAGAATAAATATAACCTAGTAGGTACATCCCAAAAAAAAAAAAAACAAATAACAACTTCAGTTACATCAAAATCGCATAAATTCTTTATGCTAGGTATAATGTTGAATCATCTAAAAAATAAAAACGTGCGCTTGAAAAACACTAACTTCTAGTATCTTAAAAACAAAATTACTATAAATGGTCTAAATTATTGCTACTCGTAACAACTTCAACTAACAGATTGAAAAACTTCACTAATCGACGAGAACTAGTTATTTAAAAAAAAAGTTGTCTGTAAAGTCGGTTTACGGACGATAATTTTACATGGCAACGATGCGTCACAAGCCGATCGCTTAGGCCGATCGTGCCTCTCTATCGCTTGTAACGCGCTCTCGCTTGCACGCTCGGCTCAGGTGGAACGTGACACTTTTTCGTGCGTGCAGACGGCGTTCATCGATTTATAAGACGTTATCACGTCAAAAAACTAAAACTATAATTACCCACAATTTTTCTTTTTGTGTATTAAATACAATGTAATACAATATAACACGATTGCAAAATAGAACTTATGACACTTATTCTAAGATGAATCTATATAATATACGCACATGGTAAACAAATCTTCTTGAAATACGCCGCGTCATTGTCAGCTCGAAACTGTGTCTCCTTCGTGGCCGCCAGTCCTTGGCAGTTCCCTCTACCGTAGAGCACCACCACGGAGGCGCAGTCTTCCAGTTCCCGACATCTGTCACCAGAACGTAACGACATTCACCCAGTTCTCGTTGAAATCCAAAAATCCGTACGCAGCGATATTGGTCCACGTTCTTGATACAAAGGTACCGCACAGGCATGGAATTCTTTGCCACTATCTCTGTAGACCTACAATCTTGGAATTTTCAAGGCCAGGGTGAATTGATATCTTTTAAATCGACGAGCTCCATCCTCGGCCATACCGTCACTTAACATCAGGCAAGTTGGTGGTCAATCATAAAACTATCTTGCATAAAAAAAGACAAAGTAGCATGTCTGTCTATAATCTAAAGAATTCATTACAGCGAGTGTGCGCAAGAGCTGCACGACCTTATTCTACCTTCCCCATTCGAGTACAAGACTAGCAGAAAGTCCGAACATTACCATCCATTTCTAATTGAAATACCAAAAATGTACATTCAACGATTTCCGGTAATTTCAGTCCAGGTTCTTGATGCGTACTGTACAGGTATGGAATTCTTTGCCGCCTTTGCTGTTTCCTAAGAGCTACAATCTTGGAATTATTTAAGATAGAGTGAGTAAATCTTCCAGAGCGACGAGGTCCATACTCGGCCACGCCGAATTAACATCAGGCGAGTTGGTGGCCGAAAGGTTCTCGAGTGGAGACCACGTACCGGCAAGCGCAGCATAGGACGACCAGTGGACAGATGACCTCATACAAGTGGCGGGAAGACGCTGGATGCAAGCCACTTCCAATCGGACTTTTTGGAAATCCATGGAGGAGGCCTATGTCCAGCAGTGGACTTCTTATGGCTGAGATGATAATGTTGATGATGATGATGAGTTGGTGGTTAATAAAAAAAGTTAATATTATGGGAACGCGTGTAGACACCACACAAACGAACCACCACTGGCAACAAGCACCAGTATTCTGTGCCCACGACACGCGGTCACAGCGTAAGATCCTAAAAGTTTAACTTGAGAACTAGTTCCCGCTCCAGGCTAGGTATACTTATGCTCTTAAACCACACCGTCGTATAAGACAGGTGAGCTGTAGTTAAATGACTAGATGCACTAGAGTGCAGGTGGGTGGGATCAATATCAGTCATTCCTTAGAATAATTCTTGTAAATGTATCTTTATTGTCACAGACGACGATGTTCACAGACTATAAAAATGTTTTGAATTTTTTTGTAATAATTTTATGACTCTCTTTACAAAAAAAAGTTAGTATGACACTCGGGAAGAAAAGTTTATGTAATTAGTGCACCTGAATCTCACAAATATCTGAAAAACATAGCCCTCCTTATCTTGAAAGTCTGATAAAAATGAAAAATTCATCGCTGTCCACCATAAAGTAAAGTCAAGAAACCAATACCAAAAATCAAACAAACCTTGATATACACGCTCCAGGCAACGAATCCTCTTCACCACTCGCCGAGTACACGAAGACAGGAGTGGCTCTCTCGGGCGCCACTCCTGACCACCGCGCGAAGGTTGCCACCCGACCTCGCTCGCAATACGCCGCCGTCTCTGCTCAATGGACATCGCCACAATACCACGTTTGTTCAGTTGCAATAAGAATGGAAGGAACATTTTATTGTGATTACACCGATAAATAATAGTCACGTTGATTTGATAGTTTTTATAGCATCGACTTGACTGGAAGACATCTTTTAAAAAAACCGGACAAGTGCGAGTCAGACTTGCCCACCGAGGGTTCCGTACAAACTAGTACATAAAAGGGGGTAATCATATTTTTTTTATATTTTCCTTCATAAACCGAAATAGGTATATATACATCGTAAAAATATTTAAAAATCTGTTTTAGCTTATGCTAGTGAAGCTCTTTCATATGATATCCCACATGATAATGGTCCCACTTTAAAATTTGGCCTCTCATTCCTTGCATAAAGACACATTTTTTTTGTGATTAAATTAAAAATGACCAATGTCAACGAGAAGTACCCCATAGGTTTTGATTCCCTTGTGAGTGTCGAAATATGCGTTTTTTTACGAAATTTTCGGCTGTAACTTTTTTTTTACGAAAACTGAGAAATTTTTTTTCTTTCTGCAGCAAGATACTATGGATCTACGTACCTATATGGTTTTAATTTCAACACGATACCTTCACGCGTTCCCCGGATAAAGGTCTTGACACCCGGACGGACGGACAACAAAGTGATCCTATAAGGGTTCCGTTTTTTTCTTTTGATGTACGGAACCCTAAAAAAAATTTTTGTCTGTAAAGTCGGTTTACGGACGATAGTTTAACGTGACAACGTCATAACAAAACATTGATGAACACTTCCCGTTACAATGAGCGTAATGGGACAATGAGTCATACTTTTTCGAGCGTGAAGCCCGTGTCCATCGATTTATTAGACGTTGTCACGTCAAAAACAATCGCGGAAAGAAATAGGAACTAACGATTTGATTTAGCAAAAATCAAAATAATTAAATTTGGACAGCAGCGCTCTTGGTCTCGAACAAATAACGAAATTAAGACAACAGCGCCGTCAATGCGACAATAGTAGTCTAACTGAACAGACCCTATGTATGTTTATGCTGTTACTAAACAGTAGAGGCGTTGTAATCGCTTGTTCAAAATGCTTGTACCTTCCCTTGTACTCATAGTCCCGTTACGTTATGCTCATTGTCCCGTTACATCATCATTTCATCAATGTTTTGTTATGACGTTGTCACGTTAAACTATCGTCCGTAAACCGACTTTACAGACAACCATTTTTTTTTATCCAAACAGCCTAATAAGCCTGCAGCTGTAAACCTATGTATGTACATGTCAAGTAAACATTATATAACAAAATAGGCAAGTTCAATAAAAGATGACTCACTTTGTATAAAAATCAGCAGCAACACAATAGCAATCCCATGTGACTTCATAACATACAAGTTTTTGCACATATCACGACATTTATACACGAACTGCACTGTTTTAAACATATTAATAGCACTGAAATCACGATGTTGATTTTAAAAGATGGGAGAGTGCGTCGCTACCGCCATCTTCCGCGTCGTTACTTTTAAAATGCAGTCGAATAGAGAGCCATGGGTAGTGTCGCGGTATTAGAGGTCTCAGGAACTGTAGGGTGTTGGCACGATTCGGCACGGCCTGATTTGCCTACAACGCTGAAACAGCTGGGTAAATACACCACGCGGCTTTTTGAACAAGAATTCCAAATTTAATGCGATTGTAATTTATTTAGTATTTTGATTTACAACGAGATATTAACATCAGACCGATACTCTTTCCGTCATGAAAAGATTTTTAATTGATTAGCAAAATGACGATGCCGATTTTATAGCACAATTTAATTAAGAACGAGGTAGTTTAGAATACTAAAAAACGGCTGAACCAATTTTGATGAGCGATAGCTAAGAACACCCTTGATCAAATCCTCTATCAAACAAAAAAACTACATCAAATCTGTGGCATCGTTCGTAGCCCTGAAACACACGGGGTGTTTCAGGGCTACGAACGATGCCACAGACAGACTCACAGATACACACGACAAACTTTAACCTCTTTATTGGTTGGGGGTTAAAAACATAAATGTATAGAGCTAGTAATGTAATTTTTTTTTTTTATAAATTAACATTTTTTTTTTTTTTTGCGAGAAAGAAATTTATCATAAAAATTCTCTGCCACTCCGGACTCAGTGTAAAATCGGTAAATAAACTATTTTTATATTTTGGTTGACACAACAAAAACATACAATCCTATGATTATATGTTTACACCCGAAAAACATGCTCTTTCTTGAGCAGTCTGAAAATAATATCCGATCTTCATGAAAATTTCCAATTTCAATATTTCTAAGTGTGAATTGGATCAGCGAATATGAAGTTACGTTGGTAGCGCGGTCACAATCCGGCACGAACGTCTAGTCCAGGTAGATGGCCAGCGTCAACCGGCACACGGCAGTAACTGAAACTTGTATGCAGTGCAGTCATGTGCCGCCCCCCACTATACAACGTAGGTACTGTGCCTACGACCTTGCAGTTTATTATGGGTTTACAGACGAATAGTAGTTTTACAAAAGAGTGACGAGCCAACGATAGTGAAACCGAACGTTAATAATGACGTTAGACGCCGAAAAGCAACAGTTTCGTAATATAGCTAGGATATGCGGGACACACGCCTTCGAGTGTTTGGCTAGTATGTTATTTTACCTGTGTTTATTGCGAAAGCATCCACTGTAAAGCCGTAATTTGAATAAATTGATGGTGTCGCGGAAGATCCACTTCCAGGAGATGTCTCGATTGATGTTTGTGCAACATCTGTATATTATTTGATTGCAGTCAGAACGATACGTCTGTTTATTTATAGTTATATCGTGGCAAAAAAAATTATCAAAGTTTTACTACTGTGGTATTCTGTGGTATCGACTGAACAAAATAATGAAATAAAAACAGCGCAGCGCCCAATAGCACATTATTTAGTTCACTAACTGACCTACTCTAATACATACCGTCTCTATCTATAAAATTATTGTGACATTTGAATTTATTATTTAATATGTTAGACTTTTAAAATATTGTTAATGTCATATGTAATAATAAAAATAAAATAGCGGACAAGCGCGAGTCCGACTCGCCCACCGAGGGTTCCGTACAAACTAGTAGATAAAAGGAGGAAATTATATATTTTATATATTGTCCTTTATAAATCGAAAACTATACATAGTAAAAATATTTAAAACCCTGTTTTAGCTTGTGCTAATAAAGCTCTTTCATATGGTACCCCACATGATACGGTTAAAGCACCTGGATCCTCCTTCCTTGCATAAAGATCCTATTTTTTGTGATTAAATTAAAAATGTAGTTTACAGATTTTTTCCTTTATGTGAACTATATGACAATGCGTCTTGCCAAATATCACAGTTATAGGACAACGGGAAGTACCCATAGGTTTTGATTCCCTTTCAAGTGTCGAAATATGCGTTTTTTGCGGTATATTCGGCTGTAACAACTTTTTCTGTGAAAACTGAGAAGTTTGATTTTTCTCTGTGCAGCAAGAGACTATGGATCTGCGTATATGGTTTTAATTTCAACTCGATGCCTTCACGCGTTCCCGAGATACAGGTCTTTAGAGACGGACAACAAAGTGATCCTAAAAGGGTTCCGTTTTTTTCCTTTTGAGGTACGGAACCCTAAAAAAAAAGTAAAACTTACAGTAAATTCGAATTTAAAATGGTGGCGGGTCCGCAGCTCAGCTTATAGGTACTCTTAGCACTAGAAAGCTGTAATTTGATAAGAGTATAACAATTATACATATTAATCAAAGCGACAAGTGATAAAATAAATACTTGATTTTTTTAATAATTTCCCAACTCACTCTATAAGAAATTAAGTATTTGAAAGTTTATGTAGTATTAAGCTCCATACGTCATACGAAGGAAGCATCTGTAAACGATTTCACGGTTTCGCAACATTTATAACAAATTACTCATTCTTATATGTCTTACGTAAGGTCAAAACAGTCTTTTAAAATTACTAGTGTATTTACCTATTTGTGCTGTAGTGACCTACAAAGTAATCTGTTATGTAAATTCACAACATTCAATCTACCGCCATTGTCATGGAGATTTGAATGAGAGGTGTAACAGAGAATCTACTTTACCTACATAAACATTTAAATATGTATACAATAAATAAATAATTAATATTGACGAATAATTTGGAGTAATATTATGTCATGAAATGTTAATATAACATGTGTAACAGAGAATCTTTTTTACCTACATAAAAATTTAAATATGTATACTACTATATACTATAAATAATGAATATTGACGAATAATTTGGAGTAATATTATGTCATGAATTATTAATATTACATGTGTAACAGAGAATCTATTTTACCTACATAAACATTTAAATATGTATACTAGTACTATATACTATAAATAATGAATATTGACGAATAATTTGCGGTAATATAACATGAATTATTAATATAAGCAAATAATATGGGGTAATATTTAACCGGCTTCATGAAAGTATAGGTTTTTTGACCTAGTCTAGAGGAGCAGAGATCATGATGAAGATGATGTACTATGATGTCGCGTTATTTAAATGTAGCAATTTAAATTATGATTTTGACTATTGACTATATTCCGTGGAATATCTCTTTTCATACAATGTACTGTGGTCCTTACGCTAGTACTTCAAGTTGCAAAATATGTAATTTGTACTCTATATTTCATTATAGATGTCATTTATGTACACAAATCTACTAAAAGTATTTATTTTTGTAACAAAAATGGAAAGTATATAATTTATTTTTCCATACAAGTACAACATAGTTAAACTATTAACCGACTTCAAAAAGAGAATATGAACAGTTAGTAGGCATAGTTTCTATGGAAAACAGTTATAACAATAGAAATTAAGAAATCGTCGCTCTATATTTAATAAAAGTTGGTGCTATAATATTGAGACCAATATTCGACAGACAACAAATAAGTTTATTGAAAGAAAAAGAACTACAGAATGTATTTTATGATCTATGATTCTGTCTATAGCACATTCAGAAGGTAAAGACGAATTTATAAGCCACAGGAGGTAACAAGCAAACATGTACAAATACACCTGAAAAACTCTACCCTTCTTGGGCAGTCGGGTAAGAAAATACCATGACATGCACGTTTTCTCGACAACACTGAGTTGACCTTGTCGATACAGTACTTTGTGACATATCGAGTAGAGAAGTTAATTAAATTTTTTATTTATAATAATTATTTAGCAATTAAATAAAACAATTTATACAAAACAGAATTTATTTCAGCGATCACATGTTGATATCATATTGTGCTTTATAAATATTTTATAACAAACAAATTGTGCAATTTTCAATCACGCAAAAGCTGTGAATTGCGTTGCAATAATTACTATTTTTATACAAAAATAAACTTCAGGTACAATGAATACTTTGGTTGTTTACATTAGACTCTCATTCTTATATTGTTAATTTTTACATATTCAGTACCTCTAAGTGATTTTAGAATTAATTTGAATGTTATATTACACTTTTTATTTGTAAGTGAAAATAAAACCAAAAAACCCGTGAGGCGCAATGCATCAGCTACATAATGCGTTGAGATTGCACCAAGAAACAGTAAGTACAAGAATCCGCTGTGTTGTGTGCCTGTGTGCGTGTTTGGGTTAACGACTTTTACGATTAATTACTGTGTTAGACCACTGTCTTACTAGTACTTCAGTAAAATTAGCTCAACTTTGGTAAATTGGAAAAATTTTTCGAGTTACTTTATCAACTGGTATACCTACTCTATGTAAAACAAAGAAAAAAAATCCCTTTCCCTCCATCTCCTCCGCGAGGTGTTTTTTTTTAGGATAAAAACTATTCCGTTTCAAGTTACATTCAAATCCGTTAAACGATTTTAGCGTGGGTTTCATTTAGTTTTATCGGGGTGAGTACAGCAAGTGTTTCGCTTTAGTGCGACATTTTTTTAATTATTGAATACTAATATTTTTTGATAGGAAGTTTGCGTGTCTATTTTGCGCGTACCACGACACGCACTTGACGCTTATTTTTTTGTATGTACTGTATCACATTGCTATCACAACGCATTGTGTGGCATCATCTTTGGGCTGAGTTTCCCCTGAATCGGAGCGAAGCATAGCGATGCACAACTTGACCAATCACAATGCTCGAAACTCCGCGTGCAAAAATTTGGAGAATCGTGATTGGTTAATTCATGGACCGCTAAAGGTACGCTCCGTCGTATCACCATCACTTCAATTACGCCGGCCACAAGGCTTTGATATGATAATAATTTATGAGGATGAAAATGGTAAATACTCGTATTATGCGGTTTTAGCGCACTTATTATATAATACACTATAATATTAATTAATAATGCAAAATATGCCTTATATAAACATTTAACGTTTTTTTTCAAGCCAAATACTTATAATTTAAAAAACACCAATAAAAATATAATTTTGTAGTCATCATTTTTGGCATATTTTTTTTTTTTACAAAGTTATTGTATCTGCATTTCAATGTTTTGAGTCAATTTACACTAGTGTCACAACCTACACTTTAATTTTATTTTTTTGCTTGATATTGGCATCATGCTTGCAAATTTGCCACAATATAAGTTATGTATTATTAGTAATTTAGATTTTAATGTCAATTTGTTATTAATTTTTAATGAATAATCAACAAAATAACAAAATAAATAACCAATAACAATTTAAAAATAAATCATAGCCTGCGAACAGGAACATAAAAGGTTCTCACGAAAAGAAAAAAACAAATATATTTTTTGGCTTCAGCAGGCTGGTTTCTATGGCAACAGTGTAGACTTATTGCGCATGACCACACGACATACGACAAGGAAAGTGCCTAATACAGACACATAAAGAAGAACTTTTTCGAACGTTCACTATAGTGTACACTTGCCTCGTGTTAAGGCGAGCTTAGACTAGCTTGAATGCGATTTATTATTTGAGAGTAATACGAAGTTTGACAAAATACTTATAATTTAAATATTAGACTTAATTTGGTCACCAAAGCAGAGATTGTGTTATAGACGCCATATTACTAGTTATTTTATATTAATATTCTTGTATATTACCAAAACACTTAAATAATATGCTTGCATATTATGAGTGATACGTGAGTAAAATTAAGGAATATTACCAGTCACTCTAGAGTAATACTGTAGCATATTATCGTATACTCTAGAATAATAAAGCTGCATATTATGACTAATACCAGAGTGATACTGCTGTATATTGTAAGTAACAGTCAAATAATTTTGTTGTGCACTATGGCTAACGTCTAGATAATAGTGTATCATTCTATTTGTAATGCTTAAATAATATTGCTGAATATTGTACATAACACTTGAATAATATTGCTGCATATTATCTAAAATACTAAAGTAATACAAAACGTTTGATTAATATTCTTATCAGAACAAACCAAATTGTCTATGTACGAGTATATGAATCACTGTAATAAAGTTATTATAAAGTTGTTTATAAAAATGGAAGATATAACTTACCACAAACAAAATGGAAACATAATATCTCCGCTTTGTTGAGCCGGCTTGTAAAGATTTCAATAATATTGTGATATGCGTATTACTCTCATCACTTGTGGGGTTTATCTTACGGCTAGTGGGTGGGGATGCGGTCCCGAAGGTATGAAAGTATACTCTCGGTTCCTTTGGCAAGAATAGCGTGCCTTGGTTGTCGGAAACAGTTGCCCATCAGCTCTAGCGTCCTGAAATTATATATCACTTTCATTCTAAGTAAAAACAATAACTAATATCTATATTAAACGAAAAACAAAATACTCGACTGCATAAGAGAGACAATCGCAGTGTGATTTACGCTTGCGTTACGCTTTATATGATGTTGACTGTATGTTTTCGCGAAAAAGTACACGCAACGTCTGTAAAATGTATGTATTTACCATACACAGACGTTGCGTATACTTTTTAGCGAAAACGTGAACGAAATGAGCATTATTTAGGATATTTCTTAAAAAAAATTGTTTTTGTTACGATAAAAATCATTTGAGGTTATGAAAACGTGCATTTTTTTAAATGTTTGCATTACTCGTATGATTTTATTGTACAAAAAAATGCCTATGACACTCGGGAAGTAAAACAAATCTGACGGCACCTCTCACATCAAAATCGATTAAGCCGTTTAAGCTATAGGAAGTAATATAGAAACATATTTTCTATTTTTTCTATTTTTCTATTTCTATATGTACATCCAAAAAACATAACTCTCCTTCATGCACAGTCGGTTAAAAATAGTTCAAAATCATAGTTATCGCTATTAAAGTCCTCTGTGCGGTTCCTATCCTAAAAGAATATTTTAATACTTTTTTGACGATTATTATTATTATAAACCCAAATGGCCAGACTTAGTGCTAAATGGAAGACACCCGGTTCTCGTGATGAACATATACCGGAGCCACTCTCTCCCGACCAACTCCGGGGACTTCTGGAGTCCCCTTTTAGTAGGCTCTTACAACAGAGGCAGAGGATATGGATGCCATATTCTATATTCTAGCACCCCGGCACCAGGGCGGTATAGTCTAGTAAAAATAAATCCGTTAGTATGGAGCATGTATTGGATAACAGTATTTGCAACTGGAGGGATTCTTTGAAATTACGATAGGAAAATAAGTAAAAATCAACAATAATCCCCGATTTATAGACTAGCTGCGTTGCGCGGTTTCACTCGCGTAGTTATGAAAAACGGTGATGATTATAACGATGATAAATAGCTTATGTCCGTCTCCAGGTCCAAAACTATCTAAATACTAATTTTCATAACGGTCGCTTCAGCCGTTTGAGCGTGTAAAGGTAACAAAATTAGCTTTTATAATATCATTATGAAATTGTGTCAAATGTATTTCAAAGCACCAGTACATTCATTTAAATAACAATATAATTAGTTGTCTTTTATGTTGTCACAAATCAATGTTATTTTTACTAGACTAGTAGCCTATTCTAATCCTATTCGTAGAAGTACACAGTACTGTAACTCCACAAGGCAGCGTAGAAATAAATCGTGCTATAAGCGTTGAGCTCACCTCAAATGCGTAAAGTTGCCAAGCTCTGGTGGCACGGAGCTCAGGTTGTTATTGGTCAGGTCGAGTACGGCCAGTTTGCCCAACTTGGCCAACGAGTCCGACGACACGTTGATCTCTTCGATTTGATTGTCAGCCGCCAGGAGTATCTCTAAATTTTCCAGTTCGTACACGCAACGCGGTATTTTTGTGAACCTGCAATAAACGTTGGGTTTTAATTAAGAGGGCTGTGAAGTGTACATTCCTCCATGCAGCAAGAAACTATTTAATTACTGACTGACTGTGACTAATAAGGAATTAATTTAAGAGAACACACTTTGTAAAACGACTTGCCTAGTATAGCGATTTTGTTATAAGGCCAATAAACTTTTTTTTTTTTTTTTTAATATTATGAAAACACCGATTCTTATTATATATATAACATTATCTGATTTCGATTTATTTGGATATTCGTTGTTATAGCTGTTTTTCTGCTTTTAGGGTTCCGTAGTAACTAGAAAACAGCAGGGCTATTAAACAATCTATGTGATCCGGATTGTATGTTTTGCCCGCTTTCATTTTGAATGTAAAAGATAGAGGAAGATACCGAATGGTTGTGAATACCGGTGCGGAGAGCATTAAATAAACGGGATTTGAAATCATCACGACCAATATTGAAAACTGACCTTATAAATAATAATTATAGTTTAAAAAACTGAATAACCCGACTTCAAAACATGCAATCCGTTTACTTGGATGATATTATTTCAGTTATTTTGTTATAAAAACCAAAGTACTGAACCGATTTTGATAAAATTTATATGGGACCACCTCTGAGGTACCTATCAAACAAAAAAATTATCATTAAATAAAAACTATGGGTCACTCACGTCTGTTTTGAGCCGAAATATCCGACTATAGCAAAGCAAAGGCAAGGGAATGTGCAAGGCGCGTCACCGACCGAGAGTGACGTGTGTGCTGCTCCTTTGAAAAAGACCGCCGAATGCGATTGAAACTATAGTCGGATATTTCGGCTCAAAACAGACGTGAGTGACCCGTAGTTTTTATTTAAAAATGTGTGAAAACCACGTTAATTTCCATAGTATAAAAATAATCATCAAAAACAAATCATAATTGGCGGAGTAATCGCTGAACAAAGGCATACAAAAAAAAACATACAGTCAAATTGATCAATAATCAATAGCTGTTCGTTATTCACGCTAACACTAAAAACGGTTTGACAGGTTTTTTAAATGTTCGTAATTGCCAGGACAAAGATTGATGAAATAAAATCAAAACCTTGACCAAAAAAAAACAAAAAAAAAAAAAACTTGGCCTTTTTTTAACGCTTCGCGAAACCACGGGGAACAGCTAGTATAATTTAAGTATACTCACTTATTATTAGAGATGACTAGCTCCCTGACTCGCTTCAAAGCGCCGATCTCCTGCGGTAGGGTGGTGAGGAGGTTCTTCCCCATGTCCACATACTGCAAGTGAACACAGCTGCCTATCTCCGGCGGTATACTCTCAATGTTATTCGACGATAGTATAAGCTGCGTGAGCGATTCTTTCATATGGAATAGCCTGGAACAAATATGTTTGTGAGAAAACAAATATATCTTTTGAGACTGCTTTAGAACCGTTGAAATCGCAATGTTGGTCAGTGCGTTGTGCATTTTCTCATACTTTAGGAGAAAACTGATTTATTTTTAATCTGATTGAAATCAAAAAAAAATAATTAAGAAAATAACAAATAACTTTTTTTTTTACTTTTTCACTTTCTAAGTAAGGTTAGCAGTTTGAAATAGCAAAACAGCTAGCTATTTTTAATTTCAATCATAGAAATAAAATTATACTATAACTCTGATAATGTTAAGGGGTAGTAAGGTGCTGCTTATTCCTCAATTTTAAGGTAAATCAAACTTACCCCAAAGGGACTGTCGTAAATTTATTTTTCGATACGTCAATTATATGTGCTTCGACTTCCGCCGCTGTTTTGAATACATCATCTGGGATCGCGGTCAAGCTTCTAGCCGGTAGCATCAGCGCTTGACTTTTTTTCAGCGTGTATCTGAAAAAAACAATAAAAATAATAATGATGTCTGTTGAAAGACCTTTCAAAAGCGGAGGCGGAGACGTCAAATACATTGAACTGAACAAATGATTGCGAACCGAGGAGAAGGCGTTCATTCATCGTTATACTTTAATTAATGGAATTAATTTAATTAATTAATTGTAATCCGAGTCACGTTATAAAACATCGGATATTTTAACCGACTTACAGAAGGAGAAGGTTCTCAATTCAACTGTGTTTTTGATTTTGATGATTCTTTTTTGTTTGGTAGTGTGTAAAAGTGTAATAATTATAGATGCATCCTGATACACGAGCCAGGATCGTCACACAGTGGGTTCCTGATGGTAGACGTTGCGCGTGACGATCTTGATGCATTTCGGGAAGATTGGCAGGAGGCAGCGATGGACCGCGATTTATGAAAGGAAATGGGGGAGACCTTTGCCCAGGAGTGGGACAGTATAAGTTAATAAAAAAAAATTATTACACGTTAAATTCATACATCCATGTTTAGTTTGTATATCTGTCTAAAATGTTGTAAATGAACTTAACCGCCACGCTTCGCTGTCGTATCGCGTTTCGTACTTCCTTATCCGACTTTGTATCAACAAAGTCACAATACTTAATATTATAACTGTTTTGCTCAAGCTTCGCTTTAATCTTTTCGTCGTGTTGTTTTGTCATGACCTGAGTATCGCTACCAAAACGGTTCGTTTTCTCATTTCGCTTTTACTCTTCATATGTATGTGAATAAATTCATAGGATACCACATACATTAAAATAAAAAAGTGATACCACACTTTCACATTAAGCGAGTTGGACATACGTAGATGTGTTTTTTTTTTTTTTATAAAAATAAATAATCTAATTTCATTTGTTCCATAATTATAAATTAAATTAACAATTTGGAAGTATGCCATACTTATCTGGCCACTCATTGTTCAGTATCTTGGAATCTTCCACGATCTCCTCAGTGATGCGGTCACGGAGGAACTTCATCATGCGATCGGTGCCTCCCTTGATGATGTCCTGTCTCACGCAGGAGAGCTTATTGCCTTCCATGCTGATGCTCTGCAGCTGAGTCAGGAGGCCCAAGTTTTTCGGGAGCCTAACAGAACAGAAAACAGTTTGACTATTACAAATAATCATTCGAGATTGCTTTAATGTGGCGTCCCGCTCTCACGCTTGACGCGTGTACTTAAATGAGAATAACACCACACCGTAACCCCAAATAAATTATCTACAATAAGCGCAAATCTTTTTGAGGCCTTTGAATGCAAGAACAAAGCTTATCCCGACCGACATCGAATGCGCAGTGTAGGCAAATTCCGGCTAACAACAGGGCGAGTGTGAGGAGCGGGTGAGGAACTTGAGATTGGTTGGTGGAAGGCAGAACTGTTTTATATGTACGTACGTACTATTAATATATTATGTGCGACAAACAAAAATCGCAGGTGAAAGTTATTAATAGATAAATAAATAAAGAGAATAATAGAAAATTAACACACAGTGAATAGATATCTTCTAGTGCGACGAGCTCTATACTCGGCCACACCGTCGCTTAACATAAGGAGAGTTAGTGGTCAATCGTAGATCTATCTTGCGCAAAACAAACAACATTGTCATTGTCATTGTTTGTCAAATATTTTATATTAGTTTATGCCTATCTGTGTATATAATATAAATATAATTTTATTGTGTACGCTCGTGCGTGACGCGCGTGACGTCCTTCCGGTCCCAGCGAAAGACCAGCGCTGGTTGTTTACAACTAGTTTTATGCTGAGCTGGGACCGGATTGTGACAAAAACATTTGGTATATTGTGTATGATTTTTGTTTTGTGTTGTATGTTTTTTGTCACAGTAAATTTCTGTCTATGTCTATGTCTAAAATATATATATGTATATATAAAGTGCTCACTTGTTCAAGCTATTGTTGGTCATATCTAGCCTCTTGAGTTTCTGTAGCAGCGATATATTCTCCGGCAGTATCTCGATTTGGTTGTCTCGCAGGTTTAGAATTTTAAGGTGTTGCATATGGTCGCAGAACTCTTCCGTGATTTCCTGTAACGAATTATCTAATACCTTTAAACGAGCAATTCTTGTATATATGTATATATTGTATATATATAATCTGAATCTCAGAAACGGAAATTTAGATTTTAGGTAGATTAGGGGACAATGAATCGATCTTGGAACTTTGAACCCGGATTTTTCAGTCATCTCATTCAGGGGATCATTTCAGTCAGGGGAATAGGGGACGATAAATCGATCTTGCTACCGAAAAAGCCGTAGAATTAAATTATGAAAAACATTTTTTTTTTTGGGTTAGTACCAACCCTACTCCCTAATTCGTTGAATTGTAAATTAAAAACATTTTAAATGTGCGAAAACCATTTTTCAATTTAGGGATGCGTTTGTGAAATATTAAGCTCTGAAGTGATAATTTTGGTCGATACCTTTTTCAACTCGATACCTTCACGCGTCCCCGAGATACAGGTCTTGACAGACGGACAACAAAGTAATCCTATAAGGGTTCCCTTTTATCCTTTTCAAGTACGGAACCCTAAAAATATGTCATCCAAGTAAACAAAATTGCGTATTTTGAAGTAATTTGTTGCAGTTTTTTAAACTACAATATTATTCAATAACATTTAAAAACTGATAATGCACATTATATTAATTTCAATACAGTTTATAGAACAATAATATATCAAGATTGGACGTTTCGTTTTGTTCAATGTTGTTTAGTTTCAAGAATTCTGCGCAAATGTTTTCCTTTATCTCAGATTTGTTTAGATTTGTTTCGTTTCATTTACAAGTATTGTTAAATGGTTAAACTGTGGGTTGAAATGGTGGAATGAATTCGCATGCTACTAACTGTTACCTTCGAATTCGTTCAGGTACGTGATATCTACTTACTCACTGTCAAAACAAAATCACGGTAAACTATAACTCAAGCGCATTCTGTTCCAATGTGTTTTTTATTAATATGCAGATTTGTTGTGAATTATAACCCAATCATTATTGTGAAAATAATACTAAAATCGAATGAAAAACCAATATACAGCGATTTTAGTGAACTATACGCAAAAAGTCACTAAAGAGGTGCAAGTGCAATAAAACGGCACCATGCCTTCGTGACGAAGTGATCCTCTCGCTCACTCACGTGTGCTGTGTTCACGTACTTGACGGTATACTCACTCACACACACTACGTACTTACTTACGCAGTGTGAGTGAGTATGCCATAATTCGACGTCATAAGCTATGATCACCAATCGAACGCGTTTTCAAAGAGCCAAAAAGTAAACTTTAATTACTTCGTCATTTCTTCACAAGAAGTCTACTGGACTGGACATGCCGCCCATAGATTTCCAAAACAAGACTTTATGAAAGCGCGATTTACTACAACAATATTAAAAAAATTATCCCAGCTCAGAAGGAACTGAGCTGTTTTTTTTTTTGGGAGAAATGAAGAAAAAGAGGTTTGTATCCTTATAGGCCTCCTTTTCTTCATTTCTCCCTACCCACAGACATATTTTTTCTCTGTCTAATGTCTTTGTTCCTGTTCTAGATACCTATATCTGGCATTCAGTCATATTTATATTGCTAGTTTTATATTTTATGTTTTTCCTACCTTTATAAAATTATTGGCCAAATATATTTCCTTCAAAGCAGTGCAGCCGTAGCAATCCGGTAGTGCAGCGATGTCGTTGTGGTTTGCATCTAATATCTCCATTTTACGTAGCTCTCCTAGTGCCGGTAGCCTCTTCAGACTATTGTTGCTCACATTTAGTTTCTTTAAATCTGAAACCATTATAATATTTCTACTGTGTGTATTGAGAAATCAACAAGGGTATTTTCTAGGTTAAGGTGAATAAGTACCTATTATATAAGTCTGTGTGCTTCTTTGGTAACATTTGAATCACATTACAAAAGTATCTATGTTAAAAGAAAACAAAATAAGACTACAGAAAAGATATATTTGCAGTATACTTTACTATTTCGTTGTTGAGTGTACTTTTTTTGTGAGAAACTATGCGTAAAATTGCTGTAAAATATTATAAATGCGCATTCTTTTGAATAATTCTAGTAAAATCACTTGTTTATTACGAAAAAGTTCGTTAAAAGTTACGATGTTTTTTATTTTTTTCGAGAGATTATTACAAATAAAAGTAATTTACAAAAATTAAACCGACTTCAAACTGAAAAGAAAGAAATAACTCGAAGAAAAGCAATTATTTTTGAGGTCGGTGTCAGGCCCTATCTATACACTGCGATGTGCGATATTTCATACAAATTGTATTCAAGCGATTTGAGCGGATTTTTGCGCTCCGCCCCGACACGCTGCGGCCCGGCATAATGTGCTCGAACCTTTAGGCCGCATCGTCGTAGGTCAAAGGTGCGTCCAGATTAGAACGTACCTCTTCGATTAGAACCTCCTCCTTTTTCGAAGTCGGTAAAAAATTGGACGCGCCGATGCCATCGCATCGGACCGGACTCCGTAACCACTGCGGACTTGTATGTGGACGCGACGGCAAACTATATAGGCATTCAAATTACCTCTTAGATTAACAATGTCAGGGGGCAACTCTTCTAGCTTATTATAGGACAGATTGAGCTCCACCAAACGCACTAGGTACCCCATTCCGGGCGGTAGAACTGATAATTTGTTGTGTGACAAATCCTGAAACAAAAGTGTAAATTAGACATCCTATTATACAATTTAAGACTAAACATAAAAACTTGTTGATGAATAATGTATTTTATAATCTGAATATATTAATAGAGATAATTCAACTGAACTGAACTGAACTGATTTTAATGGTGTGTCAATAAAGAGTTTATCTATCTATCTGAAATTACGCAAAGTAGTTAAAAATGTATATTTATTAGTTTATAAAAGGCACAGACCCTGGAGTCTGTGGAGATTAATTTTGTTAAATAAATAAAAACAATTCATTAAAATCATTGGATCAGTTTCCGAAATTCAGATTATATATATACAAGAATTGCTTGTTTAAAGGTATTAGATAATATATTTTTATCATCATCATCATCTCAGCCATAAGAAGTCCACCGCCATGGCCTCCATAGGCCTCCACCATGGATTTCCAAAAAGACAGATTGGAAGCAGCTTGCATCCAACGACTTTCTGCCACTTGGATGAGGTCATCTGTCCATCTCATGGCCGGTCTCCATCTCCATCAGTTCTACATGCTATGTGCCCACTGCCACTTCAACTTGCTTATCCGCTGTGCTATGTCGGTGACTTTCGTACCTCTGGAGGTATCTTCATTTCTGATTAGATCTCATAGAAAGACTCCAAGCATAGCCCTCTCCATAGCTTGTTGCGTGATCTTGAGCTTCCTTTAGGCCCATAGTGAGATATATTTTGTTATAGCAATCAAATATTACTGATTTTACTTAAGGCTTGATGATATCCTTAATTCACCGATTTTACTTAAGGCTTCATGATATCTTTATATACCTTACCAAGAAATTCAACATGACCAAATCACCAAAGTCTGGCTCAATTTTTTCTAGATTATTGTGTGATATACTGAGCCAGCGTAGCTCCGTTAACTTGTAGAACTTCAAGGGAAGACAGGTGAGCCTGTTATAGTCCAAGCTCAGACTGGCCAGGTTTACCAAGTCTCCAAACTCGGGAGGCAAGCTCATCAGGGCATTGTCATGTAACTGTGACAGAAGGAAAAAATTGGTAAAATGTGATAAAATAAATAAATTCTAAATCTTCTAAATATAAGCCAGCAGAGAAAGTTAGTTTTTCATTGAATTGAATCTAAGATATATTATGTATATATTTATTAGATTGTTTGGTTTAAACACAGAACAGCAGTTCTCAAAATGGCATATGAGTCTTAAAAGGGCTACTTCTATAAATGTTTACAATAGGTCTCATAATGTCACTACAAATTACTAATTCTACAAATCTCGTGACTGACAAGCACAAACATTCAAAATGGCATATGAGTCTTATAAGGGCTACTTATATAAATGTTTACAATAGGTCTCATAATGTCACTACAAATTACTAATTCTACAAATCTTGTGACTGACAAGCACAAACAGCAAAAAAAAACATCTCTGTCAAGCCAGTTTTAAGTTTTAGTGAGACTGACAAACACCAATAAATTTCAATATATATAAGCCATTTGTAATAATAATTAAACCTTCATACAAATGTCTATTTACTAATTATTTTTTTAAATAAGCATTTGTAGAAGATTAAAAGACAATTTAGACTCTTACGTCATGTTCAGAATTGGACATATAGCCACTAAAGTGAATATTTATTTGATAAAATTACAGTCAATGTAATTAATCGTATATAAGTAAGAATAATAAGTGGCTTTTGGACTGTGGTATAAAAATTCTTGACCTTTTAGCATCATAAAAATAAATTTATGCATGTTCAGTGCAAGCAAATAATAATTTATTTTTACCTGTGTAAAGAAGTTGCATCTTACCTTAAGTGTGACAAGTTGTTGCAGAAGCTTGACATTGGGAGATATTACTTTAATCACATTGGAGCTGAGATCCAGGGTCTTCAGAGACTCGCTATTCCACCAGTTGTTCTGGTCTGAACGTGTAAAATCTACCTCTTTCGTCTCATCTAAGACCAATTCATCAATTTTCCACACATTTTCTGGTACTAGAAAATGAAAATAATATTTAATACATTTGTATTTTCTTATATTTGAGATAATTAATGAACAATAACAATCTCACCACTTCCAAGTCCTCTGTTACATAAACTCAGCTGGCCAGTGCGTTTCGCCGACTTAATTAAACCAATTGATAATTCATTTTCATCTGCTTTTTTATCTTGAAGATGAAACAATGGTTTATTACGCGCTATTCTAGGTTTTGTAGGTCTTATAGACATTTTTCAATATAATAATAGTCCCATGAATCTGATTTTGTATTTACAGACTATGAATAATAGCGCAATGATTTTATAAATATTATTGTAAAGAGAATTAACACCAACCACCAAGAAAACCATTTTTATTCTGCATTATAGAGGTGAGATGAGACCGTGAGACGTATATTTTCATATTACAAAGTACTCTTTAACGTATTTACTGACATAGATTTTAATACTAGATTTCAGCCAAGACGTCTCCGTATTGTCTGTGATTAGTGTACGAATGCGTTTAAAGTATTTTGAAGTATCGGATCCTACTCGAATCAATTAAAAGCAGACTCGCAGTCCCTAAAACTCGATAATCGTATACTTGCTGCCGTTTCCGAGCATGCTCGTTGCAAACATATGTTATGTGGTGAAGTTAAAATGACACTCGACTTTAAAAAGCCCTAAGTAAGGTCTATTTTCACTTCATATACATACTGCATAAACTAACTCATGCTTCTATTGCCTGCCCTTGCAAGGCGCGCTCGTTTTACACAGTGTGAGTCAGCTTACCGAACAAAAATCGACCATATGACCAGGGCCTGATTAACCCTTAGGCTAATTAGGCTGCAGCCTAGGGCACGAAGATCAGGGGGCGCGATGAAATCGTGGCTTTGCTTGCACTATTAATCTAGATGCAATGATTGCATCTATATAATTATCATTGTCTTTTTATAAGATAACAACAGAAGTGTCTAAATTTAAAAAAACTTAAATTCCAAGCAACTTTACACACTAGATGACCAGGCTCATGGTCAATGGGTTTTGAGGGTTGGGATTGAAGCCAACCCTATTTCGGGATATTCTAATCATTATCAAAAATTCTACCTCTCCTTTAAGTTATTTAATATCCTTTGTATTTTGAGCCATGTCAGTACTGTGGCAACATTAACAGCAAATTAGCATATGAATACCTAAAATTTGATAAAAAGTTTCGAAAATATTTGCGCTCGCTTCGCTCGCGCCGCATTATTTCCTATTATTTTTACCTGACCGCGTAAGAAGGAGAGTTATGTTTTTCGAGTGAATAGTATGTTTGTATGTAGGTATGTTCCTATATGATCGCCTACAAGCCTAAACGGAAAAAAACTAAAAGCCTAAACTAGAATTATTCCAAATAATACGCATCTCTTGTTTTTACAGCAGTTCTGCGCATACTTCCTCATAAAAACGTACACTCGACAACATATTAAGCGTAACAAAATGATAAGTTACACTGCAAAAACTGCTTTTCTGCAGCCGGGTATTT
Source organism: Lycia hirtaria (assembly GCA_947563715.1). Classification (NCBI taxonomy): domain Eukaryota; kingdom Metazoa; phylum Arthropoda; class Insecta; order Lepidoptera; family Geometridae; genus Lycia; species Lycia hirtaria. The sequence goes on from OX387378.1 coordinate 31,467,967, forward strand.
TGTTGTATTAGTCATTAAAGTGCCGTGACAATACAAAACAAAAAACAATCAATAATACAAAACAATACAATCAAATAATACACAAAAAATAAACACCATGCAAAAATTGTTTCCCGACTGCCAAGAAAGTAGCACGTATCTTCTAAGTATGTTTGTAATTTTCTATAAAGTCATATGTTTAAATTTAATTAGGAATAATAAATTTGCAAACAATGCATTCAAATTCAATATTTATAATTTTTGATAGCGTAAAAGTCGTTTTTATTCAGTCTGGTATATCATTTTTATTTTAACACAGATACTTGTATGGTTTATCTGGGCCACAAAAACCTAGGACAATGACAAGATTAATGACTCAAATTACTTCCAATTCTAAAACCCTTCCTGTTTTAAAACCCTTTTTAAATTTTCGCGCTTGCTTCGCTCGCGCATTTTTACTAATTTAACATAGAAGTACTGTGGGATCACTAATACGAGAAATAAAGCAGACCACGAACCCCCCACACACCTGGTGGGGGCGCGTCCTTATAATTAGCCTAGGGCGGTCAGAACTCTTGATCAGTCGCTGCATATGACTAGGGATTAATGACGCGCATTTGATGGCATATGCAAGTGAGACGCACTAAGGTAAAAATGACATTTGACTTTATCGCTAAGTTGCTAAGATTGATTTTTAGCTTTATTTCAAAATAAACGCGGAAATACTTGTATATACTCATGGAACTATTATTTGGATCACGTATTTACCCAAACTCATATTTGTTACATAAATTCATAGATACGACACACCCTATTATATTGACAAAAAGAAGACTGGCAAATGCTTTAATGCGGGTCCAATACAAAAAAGAAGAAGACAAAAAGAAGGGGCGGAGAGAAGGAAAAGAGGGAAGAGTGGGCAATCATTCTTTTTAGGGTTCCGTACCTCAAACGGAAAAAACGGAACCCTCATGCGATCACTTTGTTGTCCGTCTGTCCGTCTGTCTGTCCGTCTGTCTGTCTGTCTGTCCGTCTGTCCAGGTGTCAAGGCCTGTATCTCGGGAACGCGTTAAGGTATCGAGTTGAAATTATTTTTTTCGAAATCGTACATAAACATACTATGGGTGTGTCATTCGCCATACACTAAAGATGGCTTTGACACACGTGTTGTGCCTTCCGTACAGAATTGGTTTTGCGGTAGTGTCCCAATATTTTTATTCTATGTGCACCATGATTTTGATAATTAAATGTATGACACGGTTTTCCTATACATACATTTTTATGCTGTATATATCATGTATTTTTTAAAGTATGGTTCAAATAAGACCTCAAGTTCTGTGGTCGTCATCGCACTACACGGATCAAACTAGAGGCCATTTGTTGCCATTCCGCCTCCACATACCTAATACAAATTTATCAAAACAATTTTAGAAAGTAAAAAAAGATTAAAATTACATAAAGTTTGATAATAAAAAAACAACGAACCTCCAAAAATTCTAGATGGTTGAGCCTTCGCTTCTATTTCAATAACTTGTATATGTCTTTCAATAGGATACATTATAATAATTGCTCTGTTTAATTTATCTTCATAAAATCATACTAAATCTCAAATCATCAGCATATTTTATATGGTCGTAATGAAATTTGTTTCACAATTTTGACAATTTCAAACGTTTTCACATCCTGCCAAAAATAATTCATTAACTCCTTACTGCATGGATTTTTTAATAATACATTAGGGAAGGGGTTGAAGTTATTGCGGCCAAGTAACATTAATATTCACGGGATTCCGGCAATGAAACAAGACACAGCCTTGTGTGAAGATACCAAGCGGTGACCCGAGCATTTCTGGCGCCCTAGGCGAAAAACTGAAAATCGCTTCAGCAATTTTTCGCTTTAATCATGAATGAGGGTAGCTATGGCTTACAAAGGAGTTTCCTCGATCCAGGCTCGAGTCGAGAATTTGAATTTTTAAGAGTAAATTGACCCATAATCTAACATTGCCTTGTATCATATAACTTCACAAAAGACCGCCGCCATGCAATGTACTATGCGCGAGAGCAGCGAACACACATTTTTTAAAGTTTTTTTTTTGTCAGTTTTTAACCCTAGCACTTCCAAGCGTCAAACGAACACCAAGTTGTTAAAAAATTTTTTTAAGCTTTTCTACGAATTTTTTGGAGGTTTTTTTATGCAAGATAGTTCTACGATACCACCAACTCGCCTGATATTAAGCGACGGTGTGACCAAAAATGGAGCTCGCCGATCTGGAAGACATCACATTCACTCTAGCCTTGAAAATTCCAAGATTGTAGGTCTCAGGAAACAGAGATGGTGGCAAAGAATTCTATTCCTGTGCAGTACGCATCAAGAATGTGGATTGATATCGCTGAGTTTTTTGGCATTTCAACGGGAACTGGGCGATAAAATTATATTGTATTCGCAAGCTTCATTATTTTCATGGCCCATATGGAAAATATAAGAAAATTTTCAACTCGACTGTTTTTTGGTATGTTTACAAACTTACATATCTCTGTGATTTTTAACCCATTAAAAAAAGATCTTGAAAAATATAAATTCCAGACTGACTCCATAGCGATTTCATTAAATCGGTTTAGTGGTGGTTTTTAATGAGACATTTTGTTGCTCTGTTTTATTTTCCTCAACTTGTGTTATTTCGAATATTAATGCGATAAAAATGATAGTATTCGATCAAGTGCGTGAGTGTGGGCAAGTGAAATAAAGCAGTGAAACGTGTCTTTTCACGTTTGTCGGCAAGAGCATATCCATGTCGGAAAAGTGTATATGTCCATATGTGAATTATTGGGGATGTATCATGGATAGCGCTCACCGAGTGTTTCATTAGGTTATGAATAACTAATTCTTCATACCTGGGGTTCCTTAGCGTGGCGTGTCCTTTATCGTCTTTCCGTGGTTGCTTCGCATCTATTGTTTAGGTTGAGGGTGTGTCACCGTATTGCCGCCGAATCCAGACTCTCGTGCCGCGATGAACCGCCTGTTGAAATTATGGTACGATGACACCGAGCAGATCTCGGTGCCATCGTCCCGGGCATGGCAACACGTCGTGGCGAACCACAACGCGCCTGATCTGGACGTCATTCACCGAGCATCTGGGGGGACGCAAAAAAGCCTTAAGTACCAACCTTTTGTGATACAGCTATAAAATAAACCCATATCGTCATGGGTTTCCCGGCCGGATAAATAGGGAACTACCGTATGTAGACCCTCTAGTGGTTGCCTCAACAGGCAAACCTGTCAGGATCCGACGCCCCGCCTCTCGGACATCCTGACCAAAACTTAGTTGAGTTCTCTCTTAGCGAACTCATGGCAGACCTCGGCAAAGACATAACAACACTCAGATCATGATTAACATTAGTCAAGATAACTGTTAATACTTAGCTTTAATTTAATGTTGAACACCAATCATCACTTGAAAATAAACAACATCGCGAAAGCCGTCATGGCGGCACTTTCGTCTGATTCGACTTTCAAAAGTTAGTTCTAACTAGATTTCTCTGTAGCATTGTTTTACCATAGACTGTGAAATCATCAGTATGTTTTGGCGCGAAGAGTTTTCTGAGTTACCACTCGTAAAATTATCATCCTTCGCATTCGTCGCGACACACCCCACCGGCAAAATTAAAGTAATGATAGTAAATTGCGCGTCCATTCCCTAATTTTTCTAGGGCTTTGATGGCCGCATTTCTCTTTGGTCTCGTCTCATTGTCGTCAGACATCTCAAGTTGGTTTTGAATATCACCACTTCTTTCCACATCTGGCTCTACTGATTGCATATCTTCATTTCCTCTACTATCGTGATTGTCAGGAGCTTCGTTTGGATAGTTGGGAATAACTTCTGGAATAGTAGTTTCTTCATATACCATTGTAGGATCCATAGAAAAAGTTTCTACTTCGAATTCTGGAAGATGGTTTCTGCATGATGACCCAGATTTAAAGTAAGGTTGATTTTCATCCTCATCTACTTCTAGAGGGTAAAGATGTGATATGCTTCTGGTAAATTCCTTATCCCCAACCTTTACTTTGGCCACTCTAGCCATACCATCTGCCCCTTTCGTTAGACAGGTTATCTTTCCTACTCGCCATTCCTGACGATTGCTAGTTTCTCCCTTTATTTGTACAACTTGACCTATACTCGGTTCAAGTTTCGAGGTTACTCTCGGTTCTTTATGTGAATGTTGATATCTTTCTCTGAGACTAGGCAGATATCGGTTTATGAACATGTCTTTAAATTCATGGAGAATTACTAAAGCTCTTTTCCATCCTTTAATAAGTTCTGTCTTTGTTATAGTTCCTGTAGCAGTAATATCGTTACTAGAAGCTTCTACTGTTAAGCATTTGCCCATTGTGAGAAAATCTGATGGCTTTAGAATTTGATCCAGTTCAGAATCAACGCAAGTAAGAGGTCTTGTGTTGACAACAGCCTGTATTTCTTTAACAAATGTTATTAATTGGGAATCTTTCAAAAGATGTTTCTGTAAGGTTTTCTTTAAGCAATTTTTTGACTATACCAACGAGTCTCTCATAGAAACCACCAAACCATGGTGCTAGCTGTGGAATAAATCTCCATTTGATTTTATTATCGATACAGTATTGATTTGACAGTATCTCTGACATCAGTTTGTAATAAAGTGCATTATAAGAAATTATAAGTAATGGCACACCTCTATTGGATATCATTCTGCGTAAGGCTAACATTCCTTCTTCAGCCGACAGATCTTGTACAACTTCCAATTCAATTGCTCGAACGGCCAAGCATGTGTAGATAGATATCCACCGTTTCACAGGTCCGTGACCATTATCTACTAGAAGTGGACCCATATAGTCAGTTCCCACAAAACTGAACGGCGAGCTGTAATTTACTCTTTCAGGAGGTAATGCTGGGGTCGGCGGTGCTTTAAATGGACCACCGTTGTGCTTGGTACAATTTGAACAGCGCTTCAGAAGTTTTTGTACTTGAGCTTTACCTCTCGGTATCCAATAAGAGTTCCGTATTATACTCAGAGTGTGATTTGCACCAACATGATAATTGTCTTGATGAGTTTTCATAATCAGGCTATTAGTAAAACCGCAGTCCTTTGGAATGAGAATAGGATAACGTTTATCGAATGACCAATCAGCATTTCCCAATCGACCTTTACAGCGTAATATCCCATCCATGTCTTTAAATAGTTTTAAGTTTCGACTCAAATCTGTCTGCTTTCCTTGAACTTCTAATGGAAAATATTTTTCCTGTAAGTGTTTTATCTCTTCGAGTTTACTTTGAAATGTTTCTTCGTTTTGCAAGTCTTTACTGTTGCTTTTTTGTATATCTTCATATTTCTCACTGTAACAATCTTCTGTTTCCATTGTAGATCCTTCTTGATCTTGATTATACTTCGGCAGACCCTCCCCCGCGAAAAGAGTACCGAATTTATTCGACTGTATATTAGATGGCCATACATCTTGTCTTTGTACAATGAAGTCAGGACCAGTAAGCCATTTCATTTTATCTTCGTTTGAAACAGACAGTTTTGTCGCTACATCTGCTGTATTTAATTCAGATGGAACGTGTCTTACAACCAAATTTTTATTTTGTTTTATTTCTTCTATTCTTCTCGATATAAATGGTGGTAAAAGTTTGTCAGAATTCAACCAATCTATCACTATCTGACTGTCTGTCCACAGAATTGTCTGAACAATCTCTGATTGCATGTTTTTATTTACAAATTTTATCAATCGGCATCCTATAAGAACTGCCAAAAGTTCTAGTCGAGGAATCTTCAAATTGTCTTGGTCTTTTAAAGGTACTAGCCGTGATTTACCAATAATAAAGTTCTTTTCGTTTCCTTGAACAACATATACCGCTGCTGCATATGCTTTTAAGGATGCGTCACAGAAACAGTGTATAGTATATCTGTTTTTCTTTGTGTGACTTATGTAAAGTCTTGGTAAGGAAATATATTTTATATTATCTAAATCTCGGCAGATAGATTGTGACCATAAGTCTCTCATTTCTTGTGGTAGGGTTGTATCCCATTTAATTTTAGTTTTCCACAGTTCTTGGAGAAATAGTTTTGCAGCAAGTAGATATGGTGCCGCGTAAGAACAAGGATCATATACAGAAGCAATTACTCTAAGAACATCCCTTTTCGTGACAACTTTGTTTGCATTGACGTTTTTGAATCTGAGACAAAGTGTGTCTTCATATATATTCCAATCTAGGCCTAAGACTTTTACAACTTTGTCTTCACAAGCATCAGGTATCTGATTCATAATTTGTGTATCATTTGAACTCCACGATCTGAGATTCATTGAAATCTCTTGAAAGGTTTTCTTGGCATCTTTATAAAGTTTCATAGCCTCCGAGGTTGAATTTGTACCAGTGACAAGATTATCAACATAAATGGTATCGGCTAAATCTTTGACATGTTGTTTTTCTGCTTGAGAAAGGTGATGTTTCACTGTTGCGTTTAACAAGAATGGACTTGAGATTATTCCAAAAGGTACTCTACAGAATCTCAAATATAGAAGATTTTCCATTGACACTGGTTTCGTTATATCTTTCAACCATAAGAATCTAGTGACATCACGATCTTCCTTATGTAAAGCTATTTGTAAAAATGCTTTCTCAATATCAGCTGTTATCCCAATTTTATGTCTTCTAAATTTTATAATCAAGCCTGTTAAGTCTTCTAATAATAGAGGCCCGCAGTATAGTGATTCATTAAGACTTTTGTTACCTTTTGTCTTTGCGCTGGCATCATAGACTACACGGATAGGCTTGTCATTTTGTTGCACACAATGATGTGGCAAGTAATGTATTGATCTTGTAATTTCAGTTGTGTCAGATACATATTCTATAATTCCGTTTTTTAGCTGTTGTTTCATAGTTTGATCATAAGAAGTCAATGTATCAGAGTCAAGACGTTTCATTAAACTTTTGAGTCTTCCATATGCTAACCCAAAATTAGTGGGTAACTGAGGTGGATATTCCTTCCACGGCCAACTTACTGTATATCTGTTGTCTATGTATTTGGTTGTCTCGTTGAAAGTTTGAATCGCTTTCTCTTCTCTACTAACTTTAGGAGAATCCGTAATTCCGATGGACTCCAGTTCCCATAAATTTTTTACACTTCCATAATCCAAAGGTAGATCTGGTTCATTGAATCCAATGTTCAAGTTAGTTTGAAAATATGTCAGAACCGACAGTTCCTCTTCTTTAGTTGTTTGAGTATCTATTTGACCACTCAAAATCCATCCGAACTTAGACTGGACTAGGTATAGATTTTGACCTATCTTCCTTTTCTCATCGTAAATAAGTGAGAAATAATAATCATTTCCAACTAAAATGTGAACTTGATCCTTTAGAGATCCATCGTCTGCTATAACAAAATCCTGGTTTATGAATTCATCACCTTGAATTATTTTGTGATATGATACTCCATTTGTAATGGAATCGACACAATTAGCGTATATAGTAATGTCTTCATTTGTTCGTGTCTTTAATTGAAGTTTTACTAGGGGGCTTTCAATTTCCTGTGGACCCTTGGCACCAAATGTGAAAATAGAAAGCGAGTTCTCTTCTATGATCGGTAAACATAGTTTCTTGGCAAGTGATTTGCATATATATGTCCTTTGTGAACCAGAATCAAGTAGTAATCTACAGTTCACATGATTATTGTTCATTCCTTCTGCCTTTGCAGTAACTACTGCAGTTTGTAGTGCCGTAGTACTTTTGTTGCTCGCAACTGACAACACAGTTTCTCCTGAGAATTTAGTAGGGCACAAGGCTCTGTTATGTTCTCCATTTTTCTGACAGTGGGCACACTTAGTTTTTAAGTTGCACATTTTAACATGATGACCTTCCCTCAAGCATATATAACACCGTCTCCTTAGTTGTGATTTTCTTTCTTTTATTGACTTATATTTCTTACATATGTCATTATAGTGTCCACCGTTACAAAATATACAGGAAACTTTACTCTTCTTGTTTGGTCTCTCTTTATTTTTATCGCTTTCGCCTTTATGTTCAAAGTTTCTTTTGTATGGTTTTCTATCTCTATTATTCATTGGTATATATTTATTTTTCTTAAATCCTCCATTATAAGTTCGTTTATTTGGTGTTGATTTTATATCTCTCTCTTGAGTCATATGTAATGTTTCGGTTGTATATCTTTTATTTTCACTCATATCCTTTTCCTTGGTTATTCTGTGGGATTCTTCTTTCGCTGAAATTATGACTTCTAATTGTTTTCTCATCTTTGACTAAATCACTTGTGAGGGTCCTTTTCATTTCATAAATAATTTCAGCTGGAAATTTCTCAATGATGATGAATCTTAGATGATGATGATTCGTATCTTGTCCTAGTGAACTTAAGACTCTTACATGCCTCTCTATCTCATTCAGTGTCCTCCTACAGTCTTCAGGTGTATTCTCTGCTGGTTTTATTTTATATAATGCAGCATAGTGAGCATCTATAATACGAGTTTCTTTACCATATCGTTCTTTGAGAATCTTTATTGCAATGCTATAGTTTTTATTTGTTGTCTCCAGTCCCTCTATTAAATTCTTTGCTTCTCCGGAGAGAGAAGCTTTTAAGTATAAAAGTTTATCAACTTCTGGCAAGTTCCGGCTGTCGATGTTCGATGTGAAATGATCCCAAAACTCTTGCCATTTGAGTAAGTCTCCAGAGAAGTTAGGCAAGTTAAGTTTTGGCAGTTTACCCGTTACATGGTTACTTTCAGTGGACTTCGATGGGTTAATAGTCTTTTTTGTTCCTAGTTTTGTTTTAAGCTCTACTAAAATTTCTTCTCCTCTTAATTGAGATTCACTGAAGGAAGATATGTCATCAGCTGAGGGGTCAGTGCTCATTCTGAAGTAGTTGTGAAGTTCTGATGTAAAACGTTCTATTGCAGTTTCCAATTGATTTTGTACAATTTCGGCATCTGTTAATGGGTATTCATTTGTGTGACAATATTCTTCAGCCTTTATTGTCAATTCCTCTATTTTCTTCACTATGAGTGAAAGTCGCTGTATCAGGATAGCCTCCATGATGTAATTTTGTATTTTCGGAGCCTGAAATTGGCAACCATAATATCCGCTGTTAATATTGTAAAGACAAGTGCTAGTTTTAGCTTTTATTATTACATTAGTATTATTATAATTTCTTTCATAAATTATATAGTCTCGGTACATAGTTGAACTTCATTGGATATGATCATTTAATAAACTATATTGCTACACATCTAACAGCCAAGTGTTAAAAATTGTAATAGAAATCATATTATTCTCTTTTAAATAAAATTAATGTTGCATGACTATAAATATCATTGTGAATGTAAATAGTTTTCACTCATATGACCAACATTATTAAAATGTTTAAAATATTTGTATAAATCAAATGTCTAATGACAAACAAATATTAAATTTTCAATGTTCATTATACATTTTGTAATATGGTGCATTTAATAATTTTGAATGATTATGCACAATATACTTCCATATAATAAATTACTTTATGTATTTAAATATGACTGTAACATTTTAATTAATTCTCAATTTACACAGGTGAGTCCAAAAAACATAGCTTATGCTATAGTACTCATGTCATCTAACCAAAAGTAAAATATAAATTAAAACATCTCAATTAAAATAATGTGTACTTAATTTTATAATCATTTCAATAAACAATATTAAAACTCGAAGCACTGATTTGTATCTATCATAATTTTAGTAATAAATCTTAGTAAATCTGATACTTCAGGTCACTTGTCAATTTTAGAACTGTATCTCAATAAAGTTTCTAAGATGAGAATTCAATATGCTTAAAATTCTTTAGATAGTTTTGTTTTTAGTTAGTTTTAGTTTATTGTTTTTAATTTAATTCGATTTATTACTATACATTTCATGTACATTACACAACATATTGTTCCATATCAGTAATCTAGACTTAAAATAGGTAGGTTAGTATAGATTGTAACCGAAGGTGTCGCTACTATCGCATTTTAATATCAACATATTAGAATCAGAATTTTATGTATCATTACACTAGCATGTCATGACTTTTGTCTACTTGATATAGCGATTAACTATCAGAGTGCAATGCGATCATATTAAATGAGTTTATACAGTAGGTTTTATAAGTATTTTAGTAGTAACACATAGGACTACGATAATAGGCGTGGTTCATAAATACCTACCTACCATATAAGTTTTGTGATACGCGTACAACTAGCTATACACCGAAATAAAGTGATAAGTGCTGCCTTGCATATTCTTGACGTCACATCGCCTAATAAATACAATATTAAGCCATTACTACTTGAGTTACTATTTATTAAGTACTTTGTTAGACGCTGTCTGATGAAGCGCGTTAAACTTATGAGTTATTTTTGTAATCTCCGCTTTCCATCACACTTATTCTTTGAAAACTTGCAAGTACTAAGTACGACGTATCGTCAAAATGTTATTTTAGGTCGCACAAAACATGAAATTCTGTAAACGCGAACGAAGCGTGTTGAGTAAAATGTTTTCATTAATTGAGAAAATGATTTCGACTTCACGCACTCTAAAATCAACTAATACGAAGTATATATGCTAGAGCGTTATGTGTCTAAGCACTTACCGGTTTAATTTCACTTATATTTCACTTTATATTTGCACAAAAGTTTACGACTTCAAATTTTTTCTATGAACTTTACGAGAAAAAATATGGCGGAAAACAATTAAGCTAGCCACCGCACGAAGTTCAAAAATACGCTTAACAAAACGAAAATCGTCATTTATCTCGAAAATTCGTCAACTACACGTACTTTAAATCATCGATTTTAATTTTAATCACTTTTAAAACAATATATGAACTTATTTTTACGAAAACAAATGAAAAAAGACATTAAATTTCTGTTTGACTAATTCATAGTGAGTTAAATGGTGTTCCCTCCTTTTCTGATCATTATCGTATACTACCGTTTTTATGTACACATAATTACCTTTAAATTAAATTATCATGATGTTGTTTCGGTAACTAGTATGTCAAATTAACATTTCTCAAAATTTAAAAGCAATTTAGTTACAAATACTCATAATACTTCATAGTTTTACACTGTAAAAATATTTGACTGCAAAAATTATCGGAAAAAAATAGTACACAAATTGGTAGATCTACGTATACAAGCTACTATTTTAATACTAGTAACCCGTAAACAACTTCAAATACGTTCTATAAATAACTTACTCGCAGCGAACATAAAAAAGTCTAATAATTTATATAATTGCATTATACACAGAAATAAATCTAAATATACAAATGTTTTGACATAATAAATAATTGTAATGTAATTCCTGGTCCATAATCTGTTTCTTCTTGAAGCAAAGTCGTATTATTTATATCAGCAAAATCGATCCAAAGAGACAACTTGCGCCATCTACCTTTTGGCGGAGGAAATTAGCGCGATTCGCGCGAAATATTTAATCTTTCAATTTTAGAGCTTTTATCTAGTAATTCTCGTATTTTCATGCAATCCATCGTTTTAGATAGTAATTATGACCACATTAAATAAATATCTGTACGGAAAGACTAAAGGTACACCTTAAAATCCAGGGTTTACTGTGTTTCAAATATCATGAATTTATATAAGTTCCATTATATCTCGCAAGATGGCGTTACCAATACTTTCATTTCATGCATCCATTTCCGTGAACCGGAATTAAACATGATTTTTCAGCAAATTTAACAATATTTATCGCCGGCTTCGCCTGTATGTGTTTATCACCAGCATTTCAATATTTTGCTTATCACCAGCATATCTCCACCATGTAGGGCCGCGTTTTATATCCCTTTAGCATCTCCATCTCGGGAAGAGCATATCCATGTCGGAAAAGTGTATATGTCCATATGTGAATTATTGGGGATGTATCATGGATAGCGCTCACCGAGTGTTTCATTAGGTTATGAATAACTAATTCTTCATACCTGGGGTTCCTTAGCGTGGCGTGTCCTTTATCGTCTTTCCGTGGTTGCTTCGCATCTATTGTTTAGGTTGAGGGTGTGTCACCGTATTGCCGCCGAATCCAGACTCTCGTGCCGCGATGAACCGCCTGTTGAAATTATGGTACGATGACACCGAGCAGATCTCGGTGCCATCGTCCCGGGCATGGCAACACGTCGTGGCGAACCACAACGCGCCTGATCTGGACGTCATTCACCGAGCATCTGGGGGGACGCAAAAAAGCCTTAAGTACCAACCTTTTGTGATACAGCTATAAAATAAACCCATATCGTCATGGGTTTCCCGGCCGGATAAATAGGGAACTACCGTATGTAGACCCTCTAGTGGTTGCCTCAACAGGCAAACCTGTCAGGATCCGACGCCCCGCCTCTCGGACATCCTGACCAAAACTTAGTTGAGTTCTCTCTTAGCGAACTCATGGCAGACCTCGGCAAAGACATAACAACACTCAGATCATGATTAACATTAGTCAAGATAACTGTTAATACTTAGCTTTAATTTAATGTTGAACACCAATCATCACTTGAAAATAAACAACATCGCGAAAGCCGTCATGGCGGCACTTTCGTCTGATTCGACTTTCAAAAGTTAGTTCTAACTAGATTTCTCTGTAGCATTGTTTTACCATAGACTGTGAAATCATCAGTATGTTTTGGCGCGAAGAGTTTTCTGAGTTACCACTCGTAAAATTATCATCCTTCGCATTCGTCGCGACAACGTTGTCGGCACAACTCCATAGAAGCTTTCAGTAAAGCTGCCACCACTTTACTAAAGCACGACTCGAATTTGAAAATGACTGTTTACGTGACTTTGGCTGTGACTACAAGATTTATAACTTATTTTATTCAAGAACCTTGAAGAAATATTTATATTTGACGCTGGCAAATTCTCTAAGCGGGTCTAAATCCAATTTTAAAAAAACTTTATTGACAGTGTCAGCTCTGCTATTAGCGTCAATGTCAATATAATTCGTCCCACCCCATCTCCAACATTCTAGGTCTATGCGTCAGGCACCCTGTAGGGATGTCGATTCTCTCTGAAAAATATCGATTTTTTTATCGATTCAAATCGAGCACGAGATAATCCATTCCTTTAGACCAAACTCTATTCCTTATTAAATAAAATAAATATTAATTTACATTAATTAAATATCAAAGCTCTCTGTTTTAGCTAACATAGATTTTAAGTACTTTCATCGTTAGTCATTTAAATCTACACGTACTTCCTATTTCAGCACCACCACAAGTAATGGCCACACATAAAACTAAAATACAAATAAAAAAACCGGAGTGCGAGTCAGACTCGCCCACCGAGGGTTCCGTACAAATTAAATAAAAGGGGAAAATCATATATTTCTTTTATATTTTCCTTCATAAACCGAAAAATATACATAGTAAAAATATTTAACCCATTCCTTGCTCACCACTCGGATCCGAGCGAGCTTCCCGTTCATTTTGTAGTCAGTAAACCGCCGGTGTTTGAGGCAGTCAACGTTGCTTTGCAAGGCCACTCTGTACTTAATCAAAATTCGCCTAAAAAGTTTTGGTTCCCAGCTGAAGTGAAGGGTCTGCAGGGAGCGAAGAATGTGTTAAAAACCTGTTTTAGCTTATGCTAATGAGGCTCTTTCATATGATACCCCACATGATACGGTTAATTCACTTTAAAATTTGGGCCCTCATTCCTTGCATAGAGACACTATTTTTTGTGATTAAATTAAAAATGACCAGTTTTCGGATTTTTTCCTATATGTGTACTCTAACACAATGCTGCTTGCCAAATTTCAGAGTTCTAGGTCAACGGGAAGTATCCCATAGCTTTTGATTCCTCTGTGAGTGTCGAAATGTGCGTTTTTTACGACATATTCGGTTGTAACTTTTTTTACGAAAAACTGAGAAATTTTATTTTTCTTTTTGTAGCAAGATACTATGGATTTGCGCATATGGTTTTAATTTCAACTCGATACATTCATGCCTTTCCGAGATAAAGGTCTTGCTTGACACCCGGACGGACGGACAGACGGACAGACGGACAACAAAGTGATCCTATATGGGTTCCGTTTTTTTCCTATTGAGGTACGGAACCCTAAAAAATTCAATATTATGAATTGTATGCTTTTATAGAGCCCATTGTGTGTACAAGGGAGTCTAATAAAATGGGATTTAATGCATTAGGTTTGTCGTATTACTTTCATGCTTTATATGCTTAGAATAAGAATGTCGATTCTATGTGAAAAAATAACATTGAATATATTCGAATCGTAAGCGCTAAAATACAGGTGCTTACATTTAAATAAATCAACCTTCAAAAAATATATTTTTAATATTTTGATCTTAAAATAATGAATACTTAGTGTCATTTTGACGACTCAATCTAGCCGCCGCGTCCTCGCTTCTTCTTAGTCGTTATCACTCTCGGCAGAGAGGTCGCACAAAATCAGTCGCGCAAAAATTTAAAAGAAATATTATCCATTTATTTAACATCTACTTCAATTCTAAAAGATTCCAATAGATTTCATGAATCAATATGCTGCATGAGGTCGATCAAAAAAAATTTTTTTTTTTTAAACTACGTACCTAAAACTACATAAAACGTCCAAGTATTCGAGAACGAAATAAACAACACATTGGAAAATGTTATTATTTGGCTAAAAAGTCTAAATCTGAAAGTAAATATTGAAAAAAACAAATTAATACAGTTTCAAAACTACAAACAAAAAAGCCTAAAACTAAATATACTTAACAATGGAAATCCAGTAAATCTGGTTAATGAAACAAATTTCTTAGGTGTAGTCTTATATTGTAATTAAAATTGGAAGCAACACATACAAAAAATTACAGTAATCTTCGTCAGTACATATTATATGCTTTATCTATAAGTAGAAATGCTACTTCCAAAACTGTTGCTACAAAATGTCTTCTTTGGTAACGTTTATTCTCATTTATGTTACGGTATAATATTTTGGGAGAACTCAGTGGATATGAATCAACTTTTCTGTTACAAAAAAAATGTCTCCGAACTATTTTAAACCTGGAAAGTACGCATACGTATCGCATACCTAAGTAGTATGCGTACTTTCCAGGTTGAACATAGTTCGGATACATTTTTTTTGTAACAGAAAAGTATTATCTATAATTATATTACACGCCCGCTATGGGTACGCTGTTGAAACATTTTATTTTTACAAACTTATCTACACAGTGTTGCAAATTAAATATTCTGATTCTGATTCACAACGGTTCGTTGAATGACATTGATCTATAAGACTTCTACGCTCATTCCAATCCAGATCAAATGCACAAATTCTATATGTCTTTCTGTCCTAGTTTTATCGAGCAATTCGAAATGGGTTCGTTTTTGGGCTTATAAAATCGATCTGCCGCGTGAAAACAAACTAAAAAAAAAAACGATTATTCCAACTCCTAAAATGTATCTAATTGAATTAATCGATTAGAAATCGAAATGCCTCCATGCCTGGCTTGCGTTGCGAGCGCAGCAGTTTGTACTTTGTAAACACAGAGTGTGGTTGTATTTTAAAGTAATAACGATGAAATTCAATTTGAAACCTATTTCTCGATAAACTAAGTAATGGTCGCAGTAATTGCTTTTGTGTTCAACTAGATTAAATAATTATTTAAAGCTTACTTTTAACAATTCGGGAGCTAATAAATAATTGTTCATAATGGCTTACTTCCTGTCTGAAGAGATGCTAAAAGGTTTCGAAAAATACAAGGCAAGTCTACTATCGAAACATTTATGTGGCTTAATATGCGGTTAATACATTTTTATAATTTTTAACTTATAGGTTCCAAATTTTCTTATAAATATATATGTGTAAATTGATTTTAATATGTCCAAAATTAATTTTTTCCTCTTTATTCTGAGCATCGTGATCGTACATTTATATTCGTTAGGTTATAACGGGAGATCCAGGAGTCTAGTTTGAGCTACAGTTCTGCTCTGGAAGTATTAAAAAAAAAACAAATGAATGTGAACTACGTATTTTAGTCACTCTTTAAAATTGCTATATTTCAGAGAGTTTAAGGCGGCTTGACTGTATTTTTTTTTCATGTAATAACATTATTGGTTCCACTAACTGTGAGAATTGCAACCATACACAACCAAATTCGGTATTCCAACTAAAATCCCTGCTCTGCCTACAGGGGTAATTTATTTCTAGGTATTTGTGATATTGCTTATTTAGCAAAAGTTAAAAAAAATGTATCCTTCAGAAAAATACTACATATCAAAATATGTACTGAATTTACTAGGCTGTGTTTTTTTTTTAAACAGTGTCAACTCATTGTTTTTAATTGTTTTCCAACCTAGTGGTTTCAAATCATATCATGCAAGGTCATGGTTACCTGACAAATTCCTTGCATTATTTGACCGTAAATTGTGATAGTAAGTTAGTAAATTTAGAATAAATTTTCTGTAAATTGGCAAAAAAAAAAACTCAAAAAAATTAACGAAATTGGACCAGTAAAATTATATGTTATATTACTAATGACATAAGACAATTTATTCTCCAAAGGAACATCAATAAGCATTAATAATTTAAAAAAAATCGTAAGTTAAGTAAAAGTAAGTTAGTTAATATAAATGAGATAGATTGTTCTCTCATAGGTTTAAGGGCTAACAGCAGACATGCGACGAGAAATACCTTTGTTGTAGCTATTCTTGCTCAAGCTAGCTATTTGATTAATCTTAGTAATTTTTATGTTTATTTAATGGGCAAGTACCTTTATTAACTACAACAAATCAAAGTACAAAGTACACATACCTAAAGTTGCACTTGCACAGTCTCTTCTTCCTATTCAAGATTATGCATATGTTTGCTTTCTTGATCTTACAGAAGTCCAGCTGGAGAAACTTGAGAGCTTTAACTACTATTGCATTAGATTCATATTTGGCTTATGCAATTATTAATATTAGTCTCAATTTCGCGCTAAACTCAAGTGGCTACTTACGCCTTCAACGGCATGCTTTCTCTTCTCTATAACACTCTAGTTTCAATTCTTCTACTGCGTGCTACTAATTCTAATTTGAATTAGGGCGATAAGACCTGCATTGTGCATTCTTGGGGTGTAGTGTGCTGTCTCCGCACTACCTGAAAGAACTCTTCTGCTTTTGGCATTCTTCTCACCCTGTACCCTTAAAATCTAAAGACAATCTCATTCTCCTACTGCATAATGTACGACTTTTTATGGCAAGTCCAAGCAGTCTAATTGTGGAATTCGTTGTCAGTTTCAGTTAGAATACTCCATCACTCACAGTCTTTAAAATACAAGTGGAGAATTTATATCTGACGCATATACCACCTCACTGATCCTATTTTTATTGTGTTTTTCATTGTTAATTTTTAACTAATTGTTTATATATATATATATTAGTTTATTATAGATATTTTAGTTAATTTATATATTAAGATGTAACTTGTTTTAGTAGTTATGTAATATAATTATTTATTTTTTGGTTGAGTTGTAATGTTATCTAGTGTTATTTATTACATTATAATTACTATTATTTTTTCTGCTTTTCACTTTTATTCTTCTCTTTGTTTAATACCCTACCATCTATTTATTAACATCACATCTCCATCGCAACCTGATATCATCGCTTTTAGCGATAAGGCTGCCTGTTATTTCACTAGCATGTAAGCCCTTTTCGGTATGTAATTTTTGTTTTAGTTAAGGTGTAAACAAATAAAGAGTTTATCTATCAATCTATACCTAACTAACTACTACACGAAAAGCAAATTGATTACCTAGACCGATAAAGGTCTAAAGACAATCCAAATGCTCAAACTCACTACTGGTTGACAGCATATCCAGCATGCAGCCCACATTGCTTTGTTGAATGGTAATGCTTATGCGTTGGGACAGATATGCACCAGCATTTTGGTCAGGCATACACACACATTGATCAGGTGCTCAGATACATTTTTGAAAATGAAATAAGCTTACGGTCCCCATGGACCCAAAGTCTCAATACCAAACAGGTCACTTGTGCTGCTCTGCTGAATTAGCCGCAGTGTCAGCTATTTTTTATGTTGTTTTACTATCCTTTTGCTGTAGAATGTAAAAGAAAAACGACTGTTGGTGCAGACACAAGGGTCTTATAATGGTTTTTTATGGAAGTGAACACCCATTGTTTATTTTTACCCAACCATCTAAGAATGAGGATTATGTTTTTCGAGTGTAATTTATGTATGTTTCTCTATGATCGCCTACAGCCTAAACGGCTTGATTTGATGTGGTGTCGTTAGATTCATCTTCACTTCCTGAGTGTCATAGACTATATTTTTTGTATACATACATACTCGTATATTAATATACATACATACAAGCATACATACACTCGAAAAAACATAACCCTCCTTCTTACGCAGTCTGGTAAAAACACTGACAGTTACGATAGGTTCATAATTGACACCATTGATTGCAGCTAAAAAAAAACTGATGACAAATGGTCTTCTTTAGGAGCATCTTTAGACAGTCTCATTATAACTTTAAATAATAATTTATTTGTTTATTGTTCTAGTATAACTCAGTGGATACAAGTATACTGAGCCAATATGTAATGCACCCATTTTGGAATTGGTGTGTTCAAGTAAGTGTTTCTCTTAATTTTAAAATAAAATACTAACATTTCCTTACAATGTAGACAATGTCAGACAGGTGACCACTGGGAGTTCATAATTTTGGAAGAGTGTTCTCATTGGTTGCCAATTTTGCATGTAAGAAACCACTAGTTTAGGTTTTTTGGCGGGAACGTCTTAGTAACGTGTTGTTGCTTTGTTTTATTTTCCTAAACTTGTGTTATTTTGAACATTAATGCTATAATAAAATCGGACAAGTGTGAGTCAGACTCGTCCACCGAGGGTTCCGTACAAACTAGTAAATAAAAGGGGGAAATCATTTTATTTTTATTTTCCTTTTTATACCAAAAATATATATATATACATCGTAAAAATATTTAAAAACCTGTTTTAATTAATGCTAATTAAGCTCTTTCATATGATACCCCACATGATACGGTTAATTCACTTTAAAATTTCGACCCTCATTCCTTGCATAACGACACTATTTTTTTGTGATTAAATTAAAAATGACCAGTTTTCGGATTTTTTCCTGTAAGTGTACTCTAACATAATGATTCTTGCCAAATTTCAGAGTTCTAGGTCAACGGGAAGTACCCCATAGGTTTTGATTCGAAAGTTTTTCGAAATTCGAGAGTCGAAATGTGCATTTTTACGACATATTCGGTTGTAACTTTTTTTTTACGAAAACTGAGCAATTTTATTTTTCCTTCTGCAGCAAGATGCTATGGATCTGCGTATATGGTTTTAATTTCAACTCGATACCTTCACGCGTTCCCGAGATAAAGGTCTTGACACCCGGACAGACGGACAGACGGACAACAAAGTGATCCTATAAGGGTTCCGTTTTTTCCTTTTCCTAAACTTGTGTTATATTAAACATTACTGCTATAAAAATGGTGGTGTTTTATTCATTAAGTGTTCGATAAAGTGCGTGAGTGTGGGCAAGTGAAATAAAGCAGTAAAACGTGTGGTTTTACGTTGTCGGCAAAACTCCATAGAAGCTTCTAGTAAAGTCGCCGCCACTTTACTGAAGCAGGACTCAACTTATAAATTGACTGTATACGTGACTTAGATTGTGACTAGAACATTTGCAACTTGTTTTATTCAAGAAACTTGAAAAAATCCTAACACTGGCAAATGCTTTAATGCGGGTCCAATGCAAAAAAAGAAGAAGAAGAACCACTAGTTTAACTTTCTTGTTTTTCCAATTGTAATACAAAAGTTAGCTAAGTCTCATTTTTGTATTTAATGAAGCTTAAGAATGAGTAAGAAAATGTAGCTTATGATTTTAGTCCAGTCACATAAAATCATCAATATCAGATAATTTTTAGGGTTCTCCACCAATTGTATGAAAGAACCCACTGTACAAACAGCAAATACTTTACTATTCTCTGTTTTTTTTTTCATCAGCCCTGTTTGTACAAACTGTCCCACTGCTGGGCGCGGGGGTCTGTTTTTTATTGATCCAAAAAAGATAAAATAATGTAGATGTATTCAATATCAAGTAAACGCTGACCCCCTTGTTATCTTAGCATAGCATTTCTGCTTAACCCTAAGTTGAAGTGAATGGTTTTTAACATAGTTATTAACATTTCAGTACTGTCCGGTGTGGGTGGCACCCAACTTGCTAACATTCACTGGCTTCCTACTGACGGTCCTTAACTTCCTGCTGTTTTCCTACTATGACTTTGGTTTCTATGCTCTCACCGAGGAGAATGTCACCAAAGATAGCATACCGGCGTGGGTTTGGGCGGTGACAGCTGTCACTTTGTTCGTCGCCTATACTTTAGGTAAGCATATTATCCTTTAATAAATATATGTCTATGTCTATAAAACTGTTGTTATTGTGGTTGAAAGTGGTCGAAGTGGAATCGTGGCTGGCGGTAACTGTCTGCCAAAAGCCGTGTTTTTGTAGATACCTTTAAAGTTAGCTGTCGAGTCGGTAGAGTTACTTCACGATAGTTAAAACAGAAAATGAACAACACAATAACTCTACAAAAGAATGAGAAAGATGTATATATTTATCAGACCGGATAGCGGCATTTGATGGTTTACCGGCCTGGCGTCTCGCGACGGCTTTATTTTTTTGCCTCATTTTGTAATGACCTTGTTTACTGTGCTTTTAGTCCCTTATTTTTTGCTTGTGCTTTGTTACCTACAATTATTATTCTTTAAGCTGTACTGTATATGCAACTCTCTACACTACATATCGTTCGACGATACGAACGCGAACGATATGTATGTGTGAACAAGTAAGCTTAGAAAACCCTCGACAAAAAACGGCTGAACCGATTTTGGTGAAACATAGCTAAGAACAATCTTGATTATATCCTCTTTCAAACATAAAAAAAACTAGATCAAAATCGGTCCATCCGTTTGAGAGCTACGATGCTACAGACATATACACAGATATACAGATACACATTTACGACCTTACCGAAAAACATTACTTAACTTTAAGCATTGCTTAACATATTTTGTCAGCTTATTTTTAATGACACTTGCGGAAAGAAGACGGAGAATTTAAGACGTTGGTTAAAGTAACGTTTTTCAGTATGGCCAGTGTTTAGCGAAAGTATTTTTGTCTCTCTGTCACTCTGTCTGTTTGTTATCGTTTTACAATTAAACGGCTGAAACGATCCTCATGAAATTTTGTACAGAGATAGCTGTGAGCTTGGAGAGGGACTTAGGCTACTTTTCGCCCTCACCATCATCACCGTTTTTCATCACTATGCGGGTGAAACCGCGGGGCGCAGCTACTTGAAACAATAATTGCAAGTTAGTTGAAGTCAAATAATTCTATACTTTTAGGGCATATTACTAACTTTCAACACAATTTATCTTCAAAAGGCGAAATAATCGACGATTAACATTATCACAAGAGTAGAGACGAAGAATCCAATACTGACGATAGTAAAATTGACAATCGATTACGATCGAATAATCGTTAGATCGGTCATTTGTGTAGAAACTTGATCCACTAACATTAGTCTTTCCAGCCCTTACTCCATCTGCCGTTTGATTCTGATCAAGTTAAAGAGCTTGTACATATTTTAGTTACATTAAATAATTCCGATTGTGTCAGAACAAAGATATAATTGGTCCCCTAAATGTTTGTATATTCTATAAATTCCAATTTCAGACCTGTAAAGATTTATTTTTAAAGAAAATGTTACTAAATAATACATTAAATAAGTTTATTAGTATTCTGCATGACTCAAAAAAACTTGGCTAAGTAATAAAAATTGGACTGGACACCAGCTTTGTTACTAATTTTAGCAACGAAACAAATATTCAGGAAAAGTAACTCATATTATTAGGCAATTGATAATTGTATATTAAACATTTCTATAGTTTGTTTGTTGTTTACAAAAACGAAACTATTCAAATTAGGGTGGTTTTTTGTTTTGTTTTAATTTTATTTTTATTTTATTTCATCCCGATTCTGGATAAGATTTTTGTGGATCGTGGGTTTCTACGTCGACAACACTCCCAAACTCCCGAAACACACTTTATTATATATACTTATACTTTATATTATACTTTATATTATATTTTATGGTATACATATTCATGTCATGGTATTTTGGGGGTACCACAATCTTGATTGCAATCTTATAACATTACAAGATCGAGACAAAAGTCAAAGTGATATTGAAATAATTCTGTTATCGCCCCTATAAATGTGTAAAAATACCAATGAGTTAAAATTCAATTTATACCGTACATCATACAGTTTGTTAGGTATTACGTTATTCATGAGATCAAAGGTCTACTATTAATGAAGTTGCAGGATTATGACCCGCCAAGGTTTAGTTGTAACATGCATTGCATACTCATTATGTTTGATTCCATTATCGTGGTGCCTCTGGCTTCGTAATTTGCTATTATTGCTAGCCGAGCGAGCGAAATGAGCATCTATAAAATGTATGTATAAAACCAATGGAACCGAAAAGTTCTCGAATGGAGACAATGCACAGGCAAGCCCAGCGTATAGATCGTAGGAAAACCAATCACAAGATGGACATACGAACTCTTACAGATGGTTCCCACCATCTGTAAGAGTTCGCAGACGTTGGATGCAAGCAAGATCCATCAGATAGTTTTGGGATTCCATGGAGGAGACCTGTTCTGCAGTGGACTTGTGGCTAAGATGATGATAATAGAACCAACGAATAAGAGTTTGGTGCTTATATTTCCGTGCTTATGGTTCCGTAGTTACATATCATAAGTTATATGACCTTAAATCAGGATCTCTTGCTTGATACTACGAACATATGAGTCATTTTTGACTTCAGAAACAAATCCTTTGGCAATCGGATAATGTCATTTATTGCAGAATATTCAAATTAGTTTTTAAAACACTACAAAGTACAAGTACCCGAAAAATACACTTTGCATACCCCACAGGACAGATAAATGTCCTAGTTTGTGGCCATGTACCATTCGTGTATTGATTCGTGAAATATCTACAGTTTACACGCTTTTACCACAGGTAAAATACCTAATCCTTATCATAAAGGTAGGAAAAAAACCTATTCACCTAATATCTAAGGTTTGATTAACTGTTATCTATTAATGACATATGCTACTTCTCGCGTTGATAGGATTTCTATCAATTTTATCCGACACGTGATTTTTATTTCGCAACTAAATATTGATAATAATTAATATTTTTCAATTAAAGGCACATTATCACGTACAAAGATGTGAAAGTTTTATTAGAATATTCGTAGTCACAAAGGACAAACTAGCAAGGATTTAAACCGGCCCCTCATCCATACTATAGTATACTAATAGTATTGATGAGTTCCTGAGTATCCGAGGACTCCCCGAGGACCGACAAACGTAAAATTACTCCACAGACATGAGCCAAGTACACGACAATGAACTAGAAAACCGAAATATTATATCGTATGCTCATTACCATATTCATACCTCATGATTCCTTTAGCTAGGGTCGGCACAGCACTTTTCTATTTCATTTCACCACTTCAATTTGTCCAACGTTATATCTACATTCATATCCTTCACACAATTTTTTCACGCGTTAGGTCAACGCGTGAAAAAATTGTCAGGTCAGAACAAGGTCAGGTATGTAAAACCTCTTGCAAAATATATCGTACTTATTTTCTTTGTGATTTATTGATTGATTTATGTGATTTATTACTCTTTGTATAAAGATAAATCTAACATCTCCATGAACTTCAAAGTATTTTATAGGCATACCATATGTCCCTAATGTCCCGACTTAAAAAATGGAGGGAGTTCTCAATTCGATTGTATTTTTAGGGTTCCGTATCTCAAAAATAAAAAACGGAACCCTTATAGGATCACTTTGTCGTCCGTCTGTCCTGTCCGTCTGTCAAGCTAGACTTGTATCTCGGGAACGCGTGAAGGAAAGTATCGAGTTGAAATTAAAACATTACACGAAGATCCATAATCGTCACACATAGATCGTCACGATATTTTCCGTCACGGCTTACAAGTAGGTAATAATAGTCTTTGAGCAAAGCCGCAGACAGACGTCTGTCTGTTATAGTCCCTTATCCGTCTGTCTAGACAGACAGACGGACATGGTGAAACTATAAGGGTTCCTTGTGTACTACGGAACCCTAAAAAGCGTATCTCTGGAATGAATGGAATGATATCCTAGTAGGTAACGTTTAGGGGACTGAGAGGGAGGACAGACCGATGCTCTCTTGTGAAGATCTCCGATAGCTCATACACCAGCTGCACATATGTACACCATGGTATTATTGTTCGTAGGCACCAACTTGTATTTCGAAAATATCTCTAGGGGCTTTCAGGGTTTTATAATGAGGGTAGTTAGTAGATAGTGTGATAGAGGGGAAATAAATTTCGACGTGTGTAACGTGAACATATGTTATCATTTTTCCCACGGATAAATCTCAACGAAATAACCCCGATAATAACACTTGTCATCAAAATAATAATAGTTTACAAAACTGAAAAAATCTACTTATACAAATACGCAATTCGTTTATTTGGATGACATTTTTCATACAAAAAAAGCATTCAGTCGAATTGAGAACCTCCTTCTTTTTGGAAGTCGGTTAAAAATTACTTATAATACCTTAGGCACCCGAATACAATACCGATTGATATCGCCGTCTTCGATTAAAAATAGACAACTTTCCATAATTACTTGCAACTTATCTTTGTTTTAGAACATCCGATGAGATATCACCCCATTCAGTGACCAAGTTCTCAATATTGTTGCCCTTTGTTATCAAATGTTGCGTTACGCGTCGGGTGACTTGATAACAATATAAATATACCTACTCATGTGCTTATCGTTCACATTTGCATCCTGGTTCCGTAAGAGAAATTGCTTCATATATTGTGTATGCTTGGGTCTTCGGGCTTCCCAGGACAAGCGCCTCAGTTTCAGTCACTGTTTTTGCCAGGTCTACTGTTTGTACGACTATTATACCATATTTTTTAATGCTATAGGCTACAGACTATAGATGTTTTATTATGTATATGTTATATTATGACAGATTCTATTAAACCCAATGATAACAATAGTAGATTATATGCACCAAGGGGATAAAGTAGTGTTTTATGTTACGGGCTATGTCTGTGGTCACGGGTGACATATTTAATCCCGAGTGTAACATAGGATTCTAGGGTTAACTCATGAGCGAAGCGAGGGATTTAAGACTAGAATCCGAAGTGTAACGAGGGATTCAAGCTTGCCCAAGACAACACCGTTATCCCCGAGGTGCATAATCTAATTTTCATACCTACTGCGCGTTCCATCGTAGATCGTTACGTCGTTCAAAACTAGCGAGATCGCTGGTCCAGCTCAAGCATTCTCAAAATTATAGAAACACCCTCAGTATAATACCAATAAATTTACAAGTTTTGCAGTTGTAGTGTAATACATCCTCTTTGGTTGTAGTATTCGTTCCTGTTTTTTTTTCTTTTTAAGGGTTCCGTAGTAAACAAGGAACCGTTGTAGTTACGCTAATTCTGTCTGTTCGTGGCTTTGCTCAAAAACTATAAGTACTACGAAGCTGTAATTTGGTACTGTTATGCATATTAATAATGCCGAAAAAGTCGTAGAAAATAATTATTGGGGTACCTCCTGGTACACGTAAAGTGGGTACGAATTATTTTTTTCTCATCTACTCCATCGTGTGGGTTATCGTTGGATAGGTAATAAAAAAACATTGGGGGTGTGTGAAAACCATTTTTCAATTTAGGGATCCGTTTCCGAAATATCCCCTCTACCGGCTAAACAATTGACTTTGGAGATATGAAAAAAAATATGCTAGTAGAATATATGATGAAATTAAAAGGAGAACTATCACGACAAAGTAGGCTTTAAAAGTTATCGAGCTATAGTCGATTAACTTAAAATAAGTACTAAGACAAGTCAAAAATAATATTTCATTTAAATTAACATAGATTAACTAATATGTTCGTGGCTGGTCTTCCTACGCTGCGCTTGCCGGTACGTGGTCTCCACTCGAGAACCTTTCGGCCCCATCGGCCATCAGTTCTACGTGCTATGTGCCCTGCCCACTGCCACTTCAACTTACTAATTCGCTGTGCTATATCGGTGACTTTTCTACGTCTACGTATCTCTTCATTTCTGATTCGATCTCGTAGAGAGACTCCGAGCATAGCTCAGCTTGGACAGATGACCTCATACAAAGTGGCGGGAAAACGCTGGATGCAAGCCGCTTCCAATCGGCCTTTTTTGAAATCCATGGGGGAGGCCTATGTCCAGCAGTGGACTTCTTATGGCTGAAATGATGATGATGAACTAATATGTTCGTAGTATCAAACAAGAGACCCTGTTTTAAGGTCACTTAAATTATGATATGTAACTATGTACAGAACCTTACATTGCGCGTGGCACGACACGCACTTGGCTATTTATTTATGTTCTATTCTCGGTTGCCAGTTCGATTTTAGAACTAGTTCTCTTTGCTGCGGGCCTGTATGGTAGAAATATTCATTTGTGTTAGTTGAGACGTAGATAATCTAGTAGCTTTAGGTTCCAAATTCAAATCACATTATGTCGCAGTGTGATATAATGAAATCCCATGCAATATTAAAGTCCTTTGACTTAAATGACGTACATTACACCCTCTTTACATGATGTAAAAAGGCATTATTGATCAGGTGGTGGTGGTGATAGGTCAATAAATAAGGACCTTTATTGTAAAATGAAACAATGGTAGCTCAATTGTTTAATATTTTCCTCGCTTACGTTCGTCTAATTGTTGTTTATTTATTTTCAGCGTATATTTAACCATGATTTTGTAAACAAAATCATGAGAATGTAATTTACGTTCTCTAAATAAGGTGTTATCTCATACTGAATACGAGCATTGTAAATATAAAATAGCTATAATAAATTCTTGCTATCCTTTGGTTACTCTCTCAGCTAACCGGGGCAGCGGCCGAGCCAATCTTCTTGAAAAGTAGCTACTAAGTTGAGATTAATTACAAAAATGACAAATAAATATTTATACATCATTTTCGACAAAAAGTGTTATTATTATGTTCATAAAATTACTATTAATCTCCTGTTTTATTCAACAAATATGATTTACCGCCAATAATAATTACTTTATTTTAAAACTATACTCTTATCGTACTATATACTGTAAGTAAAAATAATTTTGTATGGAAATCGAGCTACTTTAATTACGCGTATCTCACGTCACACTGTTCGCAAGTGCAAAAACTCAATCGTCAAAATGTAATTAACGTAATTGTAAATATGGTCATGAGATACCTAAAAGTAATAAAAATAAATGTATGGGCAATAAATAGGTTGTATAATAAAATCCACAGACATAGTAGATGGAGCATGCGACTTCGACTTCTTTCGTTTATATAAAAACCTTGCGTGCCACATTTTTGGTACCGACTGTGACGTCACATAAACGATTTTGTGATGGAATGTTCCATCCGCGTTAAATCTATTCAACCCATGCATCCGCGCATTTGTACGCTATTAACTAGTTGACAAAATATCGAATCGGAAGTATATATCACCTGAAATTAAATAAATCTTGGTCAACTGCTATTTTTATCGTACTTAACAAGCTAGGTACATACACCTAGGGTATCTATAGAAGTCTATGATAAAATCAGAATCAGTGCTCGCACCACTTAGTGATACGACTATACCACGCCGAACGTACAATATGATTGAGATAGCGGTACGTTGGTTTGTCTGGCTAAGTGATTGGTGATTTATTGTGGGCGGTCGGGTCGCGTCATACATACATACCCCTTTTTTCAACTGACTTCAAAAAAGGAGGAGGTTCTCAATTCGAATGTATTTTGACGTGATAACGTCTAATAAATCGATGAACACCGGCTGCACGCACGAAAAAGTATGACTCATTCTCCCGTTACATCATCATCATCATAATTTCATCAATGTTTGGGACACAATGGGACAGTTTCATGAACTTTTGACTCTACCGAAACTGCTACCGGTGGCTCCTATTGTGACGCGTCGAAACACATATTTTAAGCGTTTCTACGCAACATAATGGTTCTTATGACCTTGATAGGCTTTTAAATCTTATAAACAAGCTCATTTTATATCTCACGCTTGAGGATACGGCGAGTAGCCAAACCACGTTTTTACACTACGGGCCTTTTTTTGTACGAATAGACACAAGCTACATTTTGGGTATGTAAGGATGTATGTGTGAGTCTCTTTAAGACGTGTAGTCTAAACGGCATGACCGATTTTGATGTGCAAAGTGTAATTAGTTTTGTCTTTATTTTTTAGATTATATATTATTTTTTTAATAAATTAAAAATCTAAAAATGAATACTTAATTTATTTATTTTATTTGTACCCTTGGGTTTTTCTTTAAATATTAATTATGTATTATTGTTTTCGATAAAACCTACACCTACTACCTACTTGTACATGTAATTATTGTGACATTAAGCTCCACTTCCTTTATAAGATTTTTATTGTCAATATAGATATTCACAGTGTAGGTGAACTTAATAAATAAATCAATAAATAATTGCCCGAGCGAGCGAAGCGTCTCTGCATCAACTGGCCAAATTTTCTTTCGTCTGTCAGTTTGTTTGTTTGTTTTGTATGTTCGTACAGAAGTACAGGATACTTAATTATGTATTAGGGCGTAATTTTGAACCAATGAAACTTGGTGTATAGGTTCTATGAATTATTTAAAAAACATGTCGTCGGCGATTTTTGATAAAAAGTTTATTGCGGCGCTAATGATATTTAGTAGGTAGATAAAGTACACAATTTTAACAACTTGTAGTCAAAATGAACTGGTCAAGTGTTTGTCGAGATATGACAACCAACTTGAGATTGCGTGTAACAGTGAGGGCGCGTGGATGTGCTTGAAGATTTTTTTTTTTTTTTTTTAATAAGAATATACATTATTTTTAATTAAGGGCATCTAAATATATCCTATTTTTTTTCATTAATTTTAAACCAGAAAACCAGTCATTGTGTTTTCTCAAACAGAGATAGCGGCGTGGTATTTTGGAGTTTTCGTAGATTTTATTGTGTTTAATACTTTTGTAGATCGCAACGTAAACCAACTTGATGTAGGTATTATGTACAGATGACAAGGTGAGCGGCAAATAACCTAACTTGCGAAGTCTACTGTTCGTAGAATTACTAGTTTAGGTACATTACATAAATAAACCTAATAAATAAAACTACATAGTATACTGTGTGTACTTCAGAGAGGTTATTACAATTTTACTGAATGTGAGTTCATTTTAATAATTCATATTTATATCGATTAACATCTTTGTGTACACAGCTGAGTAATAAAGCCAGTGCAAGTGCCAGGCGATTTCAGTGCGTAGTGATGAAATGAAAAATGATGGCGATGACGATGATAAAATTTAGCCTATATCGTCTATATATTATAACAAAATAACTGGAAAAATATCATCCAAGTAAACAGGTTGCGTATTTTGAAGTCTGTTTTTTAAACTATAATTATATTGAAATGAAACAAGTTTTAACGGTTGTATTTTTTAATGAGGTACAATCGCGAAAATCTTAGAAATCATTATTTTATTTTTGACTTTATCAGTACAAATGTTATAATAACGTTTTGGTTGGAAAAATCATACTGTAATTTTTTTACTTATATCAATAAAAACAAGAAATATCCCAGTTACAGTAATACAACCAGCACCGAAATATACCAAGTGCTTTAGAGCCTGGTTTTTAGGGTTCTGTAGTGAACGATGAAACTTTATAGTTTCATCATGTCTGTCTGTCCGTAGCTTGGCTCAAAGACTATTAGTACTACAACGCTGTAATTTGGCATGAACATACATATTAATTACGCCGTAAAAAGTCGTAGAATTTTTTTTTTTTTTTTTTGGGGTGCTACCTTTGTATTGGGGATCAATTATTTTTTTCTTATATACCCCATCGTGTGGGGTATCGTTGAATAGGTAATCAAAATACATAGGGTGTATGCGAATACCATTTCCAATTTAGGGATCCGTTTGCGCAATATTAAGCTTTGAAGTGATAATTTTTGTTAGTGTTCAAGTGTCCCTCTACTGGCTAAACGGTTGACTTTAAAGATATGAAAACAATTATGCTAGTAGCATGTTATGATGAAATTAAAAGGAAAATTATTACGGCTATGTTTTGCAAGTTAACGAGTTAATTTTAGTCGATTAACTTTAAAAAAGTAAGAAAAAGTAAGAAATTGAATTTTTGTAATATAATTGTAATATAAGTATAATTGTAATACAAGTATAATTGTAATGTAATTGTAATATAAGTATAATTGTAATCTAATTGTAATAGAATTAAAAAAAAATAAAAAAAAAAAAAAAATCAAAAAAAAAAAATTCAAAAAATTTAAATTCATTTAAACTAACATAAGTTAAGTCGTATGTTCATAGTATCAAATGGAAGACCCTGTTTTATGTGCATAAATTATTATGTGCAACTACAGAACCCATCATTGAGCGTGGTTCAACTCTCATTTGGCCATTTATTTTAAAGAAATACGGCACCTTGACAATGGCGAACTAGTTGAATCAAAATTTTGAAACCCTTTTTTCGTATGCCTCTAATTATGGAATGTTATCTCTTTGTTACCTTATTCATCCCCATCGTAAAATTCTTTCTTAGATATCTGTACCCTATAAACGAATATATAAACATGCACTATATATAAGGCATGTACTTTGCCTATATATTCTTTATAGGTTTATTACCTATAAATAGATAAATAAAATATCGGTGGACATTTTAACACAATATTATATAGCCCTAAATTAAGCAATACTTCTACTATGGAAACCAGTTAGCTGATAGACAATTTACATATACTTTTTTTTTTATACATACCTATGAAACATAGAAACAGTCACCCAGAACAAACATACGTATTCAACACACAAATGTTCGCCCTGGGATCTAACCCACGACGTAATGGAAGTAATGGATTGTATAAGGAAGGGTACATTAGTACCCTTATACAATCCTTCCCTATACAATCTATCCTTTCTATTAAGGTACACTATACTTGAGTTTTTTTTTGCTTGTTAGACGGTATCGACGGCAAGCAGGCGCGAAGAACGGGTAGCAGCGGTCCGCTGGGAGAGCTCTTCGACCACGGCCTCGACTCATACTCGGCTGTGCTCATACCCACCTGCATCTACAGCATCTTTGGAAGGTACGCGCTACATGTACACTACATATCATTATCGTAAATAATGTATAGTTTAAAAATCTGAAACAACCGTCTTTAAAATACGCAAATTCGTTTACTTGGATGTTTTTTCCCAGTTATTTCGTTTTAAAAACAAAGTACTGAACCGATTTTGATAATATTTATATGGAACCAACTCTGAAGTTTACCTACTATAAAAAAAAAAACATCAAAAAGTAATCGCGTTACAAACATAAAGTTGAATTGAGAACCTTATTTTTTTTGGGAGTCGGTTAAATAGCTTTGAGTGACTAACCCGTTTATTTTGACCATTCATTTGTCTGACTGACAAATGAATGGCGCCGTACCGTCAAACTCTGACAAACGACAAGCGCGTGAGAAACATAAGAATGGCGGCAGGAAAGTGTCGTTCTGTATTTAATACTTTGTATTATACTATTTAATGTCTTCTGTTGTTATGGTCTAGCGCGGAAGTTATGCTGCCTCGTAATAGTTAAAAGAAACAGCTGCCTTCGTCAATTGCATCTATTGTAATGCGACGTTGGTGTGCGAGACGCCCGATAACATACCCAAATAAACCGAAAACGGACACTTTTCTACCCGATCTCATTGACAGGCCTAGCTAGCGAGTGATGTACGATCCACCGGTTTGCTCTACTCGTTACAATCGGATGCGTTTGCCTGGCTGCCCTGTCTGCGCAGACGCATCAGTTTTAGACACCGAGGAATACACATTGAATAGTTCATTATAATTATATTAAACATAAATATAGAGAGTATTGTGTGTGTGTTTGTGTGATGTGTTTTTGGTGCTCTTGTATGTGTGTACAAATATAAGTTTAGAAAACTCAAAAACCCCGACATAAATAATACAGCTGAACCGATTTTGATGAAACATATCTAAGAACAATCTCGATAAAGTCCTCTTTCAAACATATAAAAAACTTAATCAAAATCAGTCCACCCCTCTGAGAGCTAAGATGCCACAGGCAGACACACAAATACACACGGCAAACTTATAACACACCCCTCTTTTGGGTTGGGGGTTAAAATGATAATTTTACTAAGCAGTAATGTGGTTCCCGAAACTGACTTTGTATGAGTAAGGATAATTCGACTTTAGCGACTTCAATAATTATTATATGTCAAAATGTTTTTATAGTAATCGTTGTTACTTTACAGAGATGAGTTGAGCCCCCTGCGGTTCTTCTTCGTAGTATGGAACATATTTTTCAACTTCTATCTAACACATTGGGAGAAATACAACACTGGAGTCATGTTTCTGCCCTGGGGGTACGATTTCACCATGCTGGTAAGTTATTTTCCTGTTTTATACTATCACGTTTTATTTTGAATAAACACAATACTTTTTCTGCTTTTGAACATGTATCCAATTCCGCTAAAATGCCTATTTCACGGAATGAAGTACCACTACCCGATTTCTCGGGCCCTGTCTATCGGGTGCCTTGGAACTATGGAGATAAAGGACCTTCTCTTTTGTTACACTACGCTGTCGCTGTAGACAAGGTACGATAAAGTGGGTAGTGTAGGTTAGAATTGAATATTCCGGCTCCATCCTAAACGATTTGGCATCTGAGCCTAATATCTGAACATCTTTCCTTTTAAATGTTGCACTCTTTTCCATACTTAGAGAAAATTTATTAGAAGCTCAAAGTAGTGCTGTTGCTGAAATCTTAGGATTGCCATTTTTGAAACCCCTCTAGTTGTGATTTATGTAAGAATTCATTCACACTATACACACATTCAAACACACGAATGTGTGTAAATTGTGAGTGAATTCCTATTCATGACGTGTTCATCACCTTTGTTTACACCATTTCTTAATATCTGATGAGCTGTGATCAAATGCCGAATCTGTCGTCGATAAATGATGCAAATCTACGATATTATACGTCATTTTTAGGGTTCCATACCCAAAGGGTAAACACGGGACCCTATTACTGAGACTCCGCTGTCTGTCCGTCCATCCGTCTGTCACCAGGCTGTATCTCATGAACCGTGATAGTTAGATAGTCGAAATTTTCACAGATGATGTATTTCTGTTGCCGCTATCACAACAAATACCAAACAACAGAATAAAATAAATATTTAAGGGGGCTCCCATACTACAAACGTGTTTTTTTTTGCAGTTTTTATAGATAATGGTACGGAACCATTCGTGCGCGAGTCCGACTCGTACTTGGCCGGTTTTTAAGATAAAACAAACTTTCATTGCAGGGCTCGTGTTTCCTCCTGCTGATAACGTCAGTGACAGGGCCCGAGGCGTGGCACATTCAGCTTCCGGGCGGCATCTCGCCGGGGAACGTATTCGAGTTTCTGCTCTACTTCTCGGCCATGCTCAGCAGCCAGACCGTCATTATGTGGAACATTTACAAGTGAGACATGAACACTGTGGCCAAATAAAAGCGCTCTGCGAATATGGTGGGGGTAATTAACACAGCTGTGCGCGGGCGACTGATTTTACCATGCCTCGCAGGGTGTTATTTCCTTAAAACTCCGAAAATTAACTTTTGCGCATTCCGGGTCAGCGCTTTTCATTCGAGACGGGGCCTATATTTAGCCATCTTAT
This sequence comes from Lycia hirtaria, assembly GCA_947563715.1. NCBI lineage: Eukaryota > Metazoa > Arthropoda > Insecta > Lepidoptera > Geometridae > Lycia > Lycia hirtaria. The sequence goes on from OX387378.1 coordinate 31,501,871, forward strand.
TTACTAATTGAATGTAGGAATAAATTAGTGAGGACTACACATATACATGATATGTGTAGTCTTCACTAATTTATTCCACTGAACGTGTTTACACTTTTCACGTTTTCTATGTCAAAAGTTTACGCCAATCATCTTTGTTCTTTTCTTGTCATCTCCTTTCATATCTGATTGCATGTTGCTCTTATAAGTTGATGATGATGCCAAAGTAATTACATACCTCTTCATGCACCCTAATTACCTACGCCGATCGTTGACCTACAATGAGGTTCTTAAAACATCTAATTGTATAGTTATTCATAATGGTGGCGATTAGTCCTGTACTGTCATCCCGCTTCGGGTGTTTAGTGCATTTTCCGCTACCAGCATTCACCCGAGCTAACCCAGCTCCTTGAAGTATCAGAACGATGCTCTGGGCTGCGTGCTCCAGTGGCGAAGATGTTTTTTTTGATCTAATTGTATATATATATATATATATATATATATGTATATATATATATGTTTTGTATAAGTATGGATGTCTATGGTGTCAATAAAGTTTTTTTGTATTTGTATTTGATGTACAATAAAGTTATTTTATTCATTTCTATAATTGTATGTTTGTTCCCAGATCATACCGCGACCGCACGGGGAAGATGCGTCCGTTCCCGGAAGCGGTGCGTCCTCTCGCTCCGCTGCTGTTGTTCTTCACCCTCAGCTCGACGTGGGCGCTGTTCTCGCCGAACGACATCATCGAGCGCAGCCCGCGACTTTTCTTACTACTCACTGGCACCATCTTCTCCAACATTAACGTGAGTCGATTTATGAACCAACGGGAGTTATAATTCCCGTCACGTAAAAATAATGGTGGTCAATCGTAGATCTAACTTCTATAAAAAAAATAAAAAATAACTATTACTTTGTCCTTTGTCTTGCTCTCACAACTGTAGAACGAGAGTATTGAAATAAGACTGCTTGAACGCTTGTGGTACGGCCCCAAGTTTAAAACAGTGTGGTAAGGGATTGCTTCCAGCGACTTTAGTTGAGTTGAGACCAGAACTTCCGATGCGCAGATACCAATTTCGAATTCCAAGGCACGCATATCTTTTTACCCGACTGCGTAAGAAGCAGGGTAATGTTTTTCGAGTTTATGTAAGTAAGTATGTATGTATGTTTCTATATTACAGCTTACAGTCTAAACGGCTTGACCGATTTTAATGTGCGAGGTACGAACGAATAACGAACTATTTCGTAATAAACAAGTAATTTTACTAGAATTATTTTAAAGAATGCGCATTTGTAATCTTTTACAGCGATTTTACGCATACTTTCTCACAAAAAACGTACACTCAACAGCGTATCAAGCGTAACGAAATCGTAAGATACACTGCAAAAACTGCTTTTCTGCAGTCGGGTATTTTGTTTTCCTTTTAATATAGACACTTGTTGTTTGTGCGACCGTGCAGTGCAAGCTGATAGTGGCCCAGATGAGCGACACGCGCTGCGAGTCGTTCAACGCGCTCGTGTTCCCGTACCTGGTGGCCATGAGCTGCGTGTTCGCGCTGCGAGTGGCGCCCCCCACCGAGACCTTGATACTCACCGCGCTGGTCGTCTCCAGCACCGTCGCGCACCTCTACTACGGCGCCAGTGTCGTGAGTACTACGCACTTGTGTTCGATGGCTCCTAACTAAACAATCGTTTGTTTGAAAAACGAACTGTACAGGAGAGCGTTTCAAAGATGTTTTCTTACACTGAATCGTTGAATTTGACCGTAATTGTCGCTTAACACCAGTGTTGACGGTCAATCGCAAGCCTTTCTTTTATTTTCAAATTAAAAAAAAAGTATGAAACGGGTGCGAAATTCTGTTCATATTTGGCAATTCGATATCACTTCAAACATCATCGTCAACTCGTCCTACGGCAGGCTAAAACTGTTTGGCCGTACTGCCTTTGTCAACTAAAATAAATTGTTCAATTTCATGTCCATCTTTTCAATTTCGTTAATCGTGATGGTACCATACCAAGGAAACAACGAAATATTATTTGTTTGGCAAACTATGAAGAAAGTTTGTCTAAATTTCCTATAATATTCGTCTATATTAGATCTCGCCACTTTGATCCTTCCGTTTGTTGTTGGAAGAATGGACTTCAGAGACAACAGCCAGAGATAAATAAATCTCTTAAATAAATCTAAATAAGACAACTATACTCCTTGAAAACATACGTAATTTCGATACACCTATTCTATGTTTTAGGTAGGTAATAATTTATGTAAAATTTGTATGTATACACCTATATAGACGCGATAATATAATGCTATCTGAATATTCAAGTATCTGTAGATCTGTGATTCTGATTGCTGCTGTGAAAATCCAAAGTTGAAAGTCAATTTCAACTTACTAATACATACCACAAGAAATATATGTGCTCGTAATAGACCTATAGGAATAAAAATAAACTTGCCAAATTACTACTCTACTAACACCTACCTACACTACCGTCATAAAGATATTTTATAAGAATACTGCATGATGTCAAATTATCAGGTTATAATCAAGGTTGAAATACTGACTGAATCATTAATCTATGTATTATTTTTCAGGTACAAGAAATGTGTCAACACTTCAATATCCAATGTTTCCATATCAAACCAAAGGCAAATTAAGCATTTATAGATAAGACAGTTATGTAATCGTAATACCTTTAGGTGCGTAAACCATGGAGAAACTAATAAAATAAAAACTGGTCCAAACATGCTGCGTTAATAATCAGTTTGTGATTGATTGTACTGTGTATTAGAAATTGTTTGGAGAAATTAGAATAGTGGCGCGAATACACGAAATTCAATTCAATTCATTTATTCCAGACATTATTTAATCCATACAACATAAAATAAAATTCACACAAAACACATAAAAAATTAAATACTTATGAATAAATAAATAAATTTCAATTTAAATAGAAGCATCAAAAAATTTTCCAAGATAGATGGTAACATTACTCATATATTGATACTATATGAATGTGTGCGTTTTCACGAACTTTGTTTTATTGTGCGTGTTCACGAGAAAGGGGAGCGAGCTCAAACATCATCAGAAATATAATTGATTACTAATGTTTTATACACGGTAGCCATCGGTAACTCAACAGATTTGGGTAAGTTACAGTTCAGCTCACAGCTCAACCACTTGAACTGAAACCGTGAACTGGTTCAGCTCAACTCAGGTCTAATGTATAAGTTTTTTTTTTGAATATTCAGATCGACGTGAATCAGAGTCATCTATCGAGTCGTGAGCTCATGCCATGGCCTCATGGCTCAGATGTAGTACGACTGCTTCCTGAGCTATAGGTTGTGGGTTCGATCCCCACCCAGGGCAAACATTTGTGTGATGAGCATGGATGTTTGTTCTGTGTCTGGGTGTTTCTATGTATCATAAGTATGTATTTACGAAAAAAAAAAGTATATATGTATTCTATCAACCGTCTAGTTTCCATAGTACAAGCTTTGCTTAGTTTGGGCTAGATGGCGTTGTGTGAAATGTCCTCCAATATTTATTTATTTATTTTATCTATCGAGTCATGAAGTCATGCATCTCTGGCACGAGTCGCTCAAGTCGTTCAAGGGTTTTGCTTCGCAACATTCGGCGCCACTTTCGGATATTCGTACTTTCTTACGGTGCGAAAATGGCGCGGTGTGTGGAACAGAATATACGTTATCTCTTTCTCTCGCTATATGTTTATCTCGTCCGAGTCGAGTAGATGAGCCTGTGAGCTGAGAGACTCGCGTGGGTTGCCTATTCTGGACTTGAGCTACATATCAACGGTTCAAACCTTTGCGATCTGCATATTTGAACCTGCCTAGTTTCAGGTCTGAATTTTACCTAGTTTCAGGTCTGAGTTACCCACGGCTAATGCACGGGTATTGGATGGAAAGTAAGTTAGAAGAGTATACCGAGTATAACTTGTATATGAGTGTAATTTTGGTGACCATGTCTATAGTATTTGTTGGTTCAAAAACACTCAAAATAAATATCGCTGGACGAACTTTGATCGGGTGCGGATTAGATTTAATTTGCGTATTTACAAACGTAATTGACCTGTAGGTATTAGGTCGCGTCCGATGACCTTTGTCAAAGTGTTTGCGCGCATGGTTACCCGTACACACACTACCGGCCTTACCGAAAAACGTTACTTAACTTTAAGCATTACTTAACATATTTTGTCAACTTCTCGCTGACACGAAATGACACTTGCGGAAAGAAGACAGAGAATTTAAGACGATGGTTAAAGTTATGTAACGTTTTTCGGTAAGGCCCTACAAGTAAACGCAATAATAGCACGGGATACTAACGGCTATTAACGTGTTTATATTTCCATCATCGTGTTAGCACCTCCATTCTAATTCCTTCCAAGTTTAAGGCCGGTTATAGAAATAGTGCTGCAAAAATAATAACAATGGCTTTGATGTTTGGAACCAGTTTTTTTTAGTTTCTAGGGGCGCGTTATACTGTATTAGATCTGGTTGATGTTCTATTACTAGTATTTGTCAATCCTATTCCATTGTATGGTTGTCTTTGTGTCTGTATGTAATATCTAACATGTAACAGTTGAATCTATTATAACTTCCAATTAGACTAATGAATCTCTTCCTTAGAGCTTCCTTTATAAATTATTTTGAAGGCTGAAGCATTCCATTGAGTTTTTTGAGTTTATTTGGTATACAAGAAGTCCCAGTCATTAGTTTAAACGCAACTATTTTGCTCAATCAAAGTCGAAACACTCAGGTAATATGTAGTTTCATAAGAATTGGTATTTAGTTTATTTTTACATGTAGGTTTAAGTTCTAAAATCAGGTTTTGAATGGTACTAAAACAGTGTAGAGTCAGAGATACTCTAGATTTACTAGGAGGCAAGCAGTTTGCAGGACATAGCGCGATGTGTCTTCTCAATGCACAAATGCGCCGCGAGCCTTCACTCATGAATACAGCAATCATCCATATAAATACTCTGCGACAGAGAAAGAGGCCGACAACAAATAAAGTATAGACCATAATATTGAATGACTAATGTTAACGTAGCAATAAATGTTACAATAACAAAAGTATATACATGAAAGAGAATAGATATATCTGGCTAGAGTGAATAGATATCTTCTAGATCGACTAGCTCCATCCTCGGCCACACCGTCGCTTAACATCAGGCGAGTTGGTGGTCAATCGTCGATCTATCGTGAATAAAAAAAACCGGACAAGTGCGAGTCAGACTCGCCCCCCGAGGGTTCCGTGCATACTAAATAAAAGGGAAGGGGGAAATCATATACTTTTTTATATTTTCCTTCATAAACCGAAAAATATACATCGTAAAAATATTTAACACATTCCTTGCTCACCACTCGGATCCGAGTAGGGGCTATAGTAGCGGCGCCTCCCACTCGGATCCGAGCGAGCGAACGTTTGAGGCAGCCCTCATTCCTTGCATAGAGACACTATTTTATTGTGATTAAATAAAAAATGACCAGTTTTCTGATTTTTTCCTATATGTGTACTCTAACACAATGCTTCTTGCCAAATTTCAGAGTTCTAGGTCAACGGGAAGTACCCCATAGGTTTTGATTCCTCTGTGAGTGTCGAAATGTGCGTTTTTTACGACATATTCAGCTGTGACTTTTTTTACGAAATCTGAGAAATTTTATTTTTCTTTCTGCAGCAAGATACTATGGATCTGCGTATATGGTTTTAATTTCAACTCGATACCTTCACGCGTTCCCGAGATAAAGGTCTTGACACCCGGACGGACGGACAGACGGACAACAAAGTGATCCTATAAGGGTTCCGTTTTTTCCTATTGAGGTACGAAACCCTACAAATGTACTCATATTTTCATGTATTAGGTACCTATACTCACGCATGCGCAAATGTAACGTTTGATGTTTGTAACTCTTAACATTCTATGTTATAAATGACAGGTGGCGCCACATTGTGTCGATGTCACTAAGTCGCAATCACGCTTTGCTGTGAAGTAAAATATACGTGGCATCTCTGTATCTACTCTGATCTGTGGTTTCTAAGTTTATTTTGTTTCCATGTGTCATATTAATTTATTGTTATCGGACATTATTATTTAGTTTGTTAAATGAATTGGGTTAATTAGTACTAAGTTTAATGGAGATTGTTTTTTATTATAATTCTATAAGTAAATATCTATATGTTACTAGTTATACTAGTCAAGTTTACGTTATATAATTTCTCTTAGCCTTAAATGTAATTTTATGCCAAATAAGTTAAGAATGGTCTAAATGACTCCTTTCAATGTTAGTCTTTTGTTTTTATATAAGCCTACTAGTATTTGGGTATGTACTTTGCCAATTTAGGTGTGTAATCAAAATTGTGGTTTATATAAAAGGGTAATCATTCTTGGGATGTACAACTACATACATAAGTATGTATGCATACACCTAGAGTCGGATGTGTGTTTTTTCTTATTTATCTCCTATACCCAAGGCCGTAGCCAGAACGAAATATCTCGGCCATTGTCAAAAAAATCCTTCCCAACCTAAACGTTTCGATATTGATGTGTTAGATTGGTGTTTACTTTTTGAGTGTAATCAAACAAAATTCCAGCATTTAGATATTTTGTTGTTACACCATGGTTTGAATATTATTTTTACTAGTAGGTTTATGTAAAAGTACTGAATAAGTGATTATATTATTATTTAAGAGGTGGATGGAGTATTTACGATGGACTGGATAAACGTATTTTTATACAATACTTTTTCTCGTATAATGTCTATACATCCAGTTGTTTTTACTAGAAACTTTTTAGCGTGTATTATATTAACCAAATTTTGAAACAAAATGTAATTTTGGACAAATAGAAATGCAAGTAATGTTATTTTGTTTTCTTAATTATTGTGTTTCATCGAAGAGGAGCAGTTGTAAAAAATACACTAATATGAATAGTAAAACGGCAAAACAAATCAATCTCAAGTGTAGGTGGATGGTCATATGAAAAATCCGCAAAACATTAGGTATAGTCGGCGCAAATCTTTTTGTGGTCTCAGAAGTTAGCACATGTTGCTGTTCACTACCTACGCAGAATTTACTCCTGATGGGATGGGGGTATCGGCGACTAAGTATAACCCGTCCGTCATCTTTTAATCGTAGTTCGAACTACGGACCGTCTCGCTCACGCATACCGATATTTATGAAGATATAAAATGACTGAATGAATTTTCATACATAAAAACATTTTTGCGTTAATAACTAAAAATGGTTTTTATGTATGAAAATTAACTTGGATCAAATTGAAATTTTGTCGAATATTTGTGATGTTGTTTCTAGTTTTTCAAACGATGACGATTTTTTAGTAAGTTAATTAAGTCATTTTATACCTTCATTCATCGTTTCATTTTTTAAATGTGAGTATGCGCGAGCGAAACGGACGATGGTCGGACTACGGACTCTTAACACCGTATGTTATAATAGTGTGAGTGTTACATTTGTTATCGTAACACATGCGCGTTGCGATCCACGAATCGGTGCTCGCGTGACTCCTGCCTGCTTACAGAGTCCAATAAGATTTGAGGGTATTATATTAGAAATGTCTATGTAACCGCAATCTGTATAACTCAGGTATTCTACACAATACCTTACCTGGAGCGTCTAGCTAGGCAATGTATGAAATATAATTATCCATTTCATACTTTACCTAGGTTATGTATACAATTCGTAATATGTGAGTGTATAGTGTATAGAGTACCTCTTACTCCACCGGTAATGTGTTAAATAAATAGATTTTGCATGTATTTGTTAATATTATATAATTAGGTACGTAACATACCCACTTATGAAATAATTTTAATGATTTATGTGCATAAAATCAACTTGATTAAAATTAGGAATTAGGGGTCTCATGAAAAATAATATTAAAAGGTAGGTATTTTTAGTAGGTTGGTATAGGTAGGTTTTTTACACACATTGCCGGCTGCGCATTCGGTATTGCATAGAATACGTAGGCAAAGTATGAAATAAATCATGTTTTATACATTGCCTAAATGTTTTAAGTATTCTATATATTGCCTAGGAATTGTATAGAATACCAGATTATACAGATTGCCGGGAGCATCTATATTGGGCTTAGCAATATGTATGTCTCAAGGTACCGTGTTTACGAAAGCAATTAAAAAATCTTATTTCTTTATGAAGATGATCGTTAAATAATCTTTTCTTGTCTTGTATGCAATTTGCCAATTTTTATGGGCTATAGATATCTTTTACAAATTTGGAAATACGAGTTCATATAAAAGTTATTGTTGAGACCGATATGATCTCAATCGTACCTCAGGTGCTACAGAAACATAATTTACATTTGGATTAATTAAAAAACGTAGCAAAAGATTTCTTTTTACTTCGGGCTATTGACTATATAGGATCTAGGGTGTGTCGTGTATTAATAACTTGAGGTTTTTAGGTTACTTTTGAATATTAGGGAATATGCATGATTTTTATTTATTTTGTCATAAAAAGTATGTACCTATTTTAAAAGAAAAACAAAATACCCGAATGCAGAAAAGCAGTTTTTGCAGTGTAAGTTATAATTGCATTACGCTTGATACGCTGTTGACTGTACGTTTTTTGTGAGAAAGTATGCGTAAAATCGCTGTAAAAGATTATAAATGCTGATCTTTAGAATCATTCTAGTAAAATCACTTGTATTTACGAAATCGTTTGTTGGAGGTTAGGAAAAATCTCTTGTTTTTGTTTTTGTGAGGGATGTATTATTATTATTACAAAAAATTATAACCTATGACACTCAGGAAGTGAAGAGGAATCTATCGACACCTCGCATATCCAAATCGGTCAAGCCGTTTAGGCTGCAGGCTGTCATACAGAAACATATATACATACACACGAAAAACATAACCCTCCATCTTTACGCAGTTGGCTAAAAAGTAACTACAAATAGATCTGTTCCTCAAAAACAAAAATAAGAAAATTACAAGCATATCAATTTTATGTTAGACAGTGACCACACCATCACGGAACACGGAATAAAATGAATAGTCATGCACCATGTGTACCATACAAATTTAATACAAACTGTCGTTTCGCGGGAAAGGGACAGAGCACCTCCACCAAAAACTTGAAATGTTTATATTATTTCTGAAATTTATTAATAGATGTTTTTTTTTAAAGTATATTTGTTACTATTTTTGTATATTATCCATTAAACCTTTATCCTTATGAAATAAAATTCATGCATATTCCCTCTTGGCCAATAACGTGTCGAGTGAGATACGCAATATAATATTATATAATAGGGTTCCATAGCATAGCATATACTAGACTGAGAGACTACTTGGCGATCATGTTTGTTAAGATCATTTTCAGAAAAGGTCTAAGACCTTTGAGCTGCAACGCCTTGAATTTTTTATACAATCCTCCATGTTTAAACCTCGCGTGATTAATGAACGGCTTGTAATGTAAGAATTGTCAATTTGGAAGATTAACAATTGGAACTGATCCAGATCTGAAAGTTTTTTATAAGATTAAATATATTTAATAAATTACAATTGTTTACTGTTCATAAAAAAGTGGCAGCTGTCAAACCTGTTACTTTCTCTTTCCTTCATGTGGCCATTAAATGAACACGAAAGGGAGTGGTTAGCCATGGCATATGGGATGAACTTGTATATTAGAAAATGTTATGTAGACAATTGTAGAAATTTAGAATGTCGTAGCTAGTGGTAAATTTCAAAGTCCTAAGGTTGGCGCTGTAGCTATCTCGCTCGTACTCGGTACCTTTTCTTGATAAATAAGTGAATGTCGGCTTCATAATGTGTCATGGGAGATGTGGCTTGGGTATCCATCTTTGCGCCTTAATAAATGTGCTCAAGAGAGCATCTGAGATAATGCTGACCGACTACTATTTGTCAGTTTGTTTCAAGTAGGGTTGGCCACAAACAGACAAATGATTATGCAATGCCAATTATTCACTGTAAGTGGCAAAAAAAATTGTAAAGAATGTATTTTTCACCACCTTTAATGGGACAAAATCATTCTCTGTAATATTGTCCACAAGGATGTAATGGATTTGTTAACACCAATTTTAACTGCAAAGTTTAATATTATACAGATGGATTACTAGTGGTATGGACAATTATAACAATTCTTTTCAGTTTATAGTTTATATTATGTACTACCTATATTGTATTCTTTCTTTGTTAGAGATAAGGATCCTGCGCGTATTTTTCAGTACAACAGGAGAAAATCGATTTCTACAACTAACATTATCCTATTTTGGTATTTTCTTTATTAAACCATTGACATAACACATACATTGAGCTATACGTACTTACTACTTATGCACACGTAGCTCAAAGCTCAATGTATTAAACTTATAACTTCAAAATGTTTATGGGTAGTAAACCAGTTTTCACTTGTTAACTTCAAAGTACTATTACTCAATCGTGTATAGTCTGACCATTATTGGACCCATGAGAGAAAGAGGATTAGAGGAAAACAGCAAACATTTTCTCTCATTTTTGGGGTGACCATGGGTGTTTACTAGGGGCAGTTGTCCAACTATATAGTGGTCTGGTAATATCATATTTAATAGTATATTAATACTGTCGTCTTGACATGACTAATATTTGTAATTTGATCAATACCATTAGCAAATGTGAAAAATAATGTTATGCCTCGACTTTGCAGTAAAAATTGGATCGTGTGTCAAAAATGCAGTTGTTAATACTGTTTGGGTGTTATTGTAGTGTCATCATCAAATATAGTAATTTATTATGTGCAGTAAATAAAATGATGATACAATTTTGTGTGACTATTAATTCTCTGATTCTGTAGTATGATCTGTGTATTTGGTTGGTATATGTGAAAAAGTGGTAAAAATTCCACCATACCAGAAAGAGTTAAAGCAATATGATCCTTGTTAGTTGAAAGGTTCAGTGTTGAGTTAATCCTTCATGTTAAAATAAATAATAGGATATTAGTAAAATTTGGATTGGAAATGGCTTGCCCCTTGCACAAACTGAATCATAGCTGACGATGTCATCATCAACCATTGTCCACTCACTGCTGGGTATAGTAAAGGTCTCCTCTTTAGCGCTCCTACTCTTTCCGATCCTGTGCCAGTCTCATCCACTATCTTGCAACCAACAATACTTATCAGCCTATTGATATTATTATTGGAAAATAATTAACAGCTCATGTGGGGTGCAGCATCTATAAATTCATACGGCTAATCACACTTTAGAAAACTTTTATTAAAAGAAAAAGAAACAATGTAATAACTAATAAACAATTTTGGTCTCTAGGAAACTGAGCTGAGTGTGTCATTGATTTCACTTCCCAATTCCACCAGTTTCCTCCACTGCTCTGGAGATAAGCTGATACCCTTCTTCCCTGGCAACAATTCGCCATTTTTCTCATAGAACTCTCTTATGTCTATGAAGGTTTTACCTTTAAATTCTCTGATTTTAACAAATTTGTTTTTTTGTAAAGCCCATGTTGGTTCTTTATCAGCAGTTCTGTTACTTGAGGCACTTGAACCCTTAGCTTTCTTCTCTGGTGGCAGATTTCTCTGAAAATAAAGGATATAATGTCTTTCATGTAGTTACCTATCAACAATCCGAAAAAGTTTTTTTTTTTTCAAAAGATACTTTTTCAAAATCCCGAAACCTCATTTGACACTCTTCTGATAACTGAATCTTTGTAATACGAGTTTGCGTGTATAATAAAATAAAATCTAGTAACTGATACATCTGATAACTGAACCTTTGTAAATAAGAAGATTTCTGGATATAATAAACCAAACCTAACACAATAACTGTTCGGGTAATTGAAACTATTGGTTGGCTAACAAACTTATGGAATCAGAAACTCGTGTTAAATAAAACATCTGGAAACAGGCGCTTCTTTGAAATGGATTCGGGCAAGTATAATTCAAACATGATGTAATTTGGATTAAATAGGTTACCATACCTACATAAGGCTGAATAACAGATTATCAGACAATGTAATTATAAAATTGTTACAATTTTATAGGCAGTAAATATATTCATTAATTTGCACTAGGCTTTTTTGTTGCCTTAAGGCATGTATGCCCCAGCTGTAAACTATCATTAAGCTAATTATGACAAAGGCTCCACTAAAGCTTTCGGTTTCAACTTGTTTCATAAAAAGGTAATTTTTTTAATTCCATGAACGAGGTAATACACAACACTAATTCTTGTTTGGACAGCATAAGTTATACTAGCTTAGCATTTAGATAATTTGTGATCTGATGCTGTATGCGGCATTAAGAGGGTCTATTTTGGGTTTCAGTATTTCCAAGCGAGAATATTGGGAAGATAGTACTAAAAAAGAATCCACGTACAAGCTGTGTCGTCTAGCTTCCATAGCCTACGCCGACAACTTCAAAATTTATCATGATTTTATACGTACATCGACAGGTCCCTCATCACTATCACTGCTGGAACTTTCTTGCTTCTTATGCTTTGGCATTTTTAAGGGTCTTTATTATAAAAGGTTTTCGTTTAAAAGTAATGCAGGTCAAAATATTGGAAAGGTACTCTTTGGTTGGTGCAATACAAACTGCAATTATTTATCGGTAACGGTAAACTTTTATTTCACAAAAAAATTCGCAACTGCTATTCCTACGCAGTGTGACGTCACTAAGTCGTCATTTGCACGAGCGTTTTTTACGCGCGTTTTTTCAACGACTTTGCAGCGTTTTGAACGCTCGAGCGCATAAAATAAAATAGCATTCCCTATAACCCGGGCATTATTGTATATGTACAGTGAGACGAGTCAAATCAGCTAACGACGTGATAAGTTTTCTAAAAAAATAAATGCAATGCTTTAGAATAGAAAAAGTAATTTACATATTTCACATATACTGCCTGTCTTCTAACCTGCAAGTTGTGGATTCAATCCCTACCCTTGAGATTTATTTTTAAAGGATTCACTTTGTTAGGATAACGTCTTCAGGCAACCAATTTCAATTGCGAACAACTCTTGCTTAGGTTATGGTGTGCAGTATTGGTTTGTGATGGTCAAAGCCATATTAAGATGTTGTGACGTCTGCTTTTTCGCAAGTTCTTTTTTATGGTATGTATGCTTCTTATGTCTGGCAGACTGTAGAAACATTTTTTATTTAATTTTTAGCTCTACAGACACCAGGGTACGTGACCTTTGTGATGATTACAAATGTTTTTTACTACTTATCGTTACAGGAAGATTATTTTGTTTTAATTTAATTAACTTATTACTATGTTGTGTGTATACCACGAGCAAACCGGCGACCCACAAGCAGCACCTAATCACGAGTATGACGCATGTACCAGCCATCAGCATCACCCCCCTTAACCATATTGTTATGGAAGAGGGCGACCCGCCACACGACGCCGCTGCAAGAAATAGCCTTCGATGGTGAGCATGTATGCTCATGGTGTACACACAATACTTATTTCTAAATACTGAATTACTATTATTTCTGTGAATGCAGTCACTATTAGAGCCCGGTTTTTAGACGAGGTTTCAGCTGTTTGCCCTGATTTGTCGCCTACTTTCGGTCCAAGGCCTCTATCACCGCCATGTACCGATCTTTAATGGCTATCTGTAAATTTAATTGTACTCTTTGATGGTCTTTGGTGACGCAGCCGACGCACGCCCCACGAATTAACTGATTGCATCATACTTTGTAGAAACTATTCATTATTTTAAAAGTTTCAATCAAGTCACCCCGTAGCCGTGTAGTAAGACACAGTGCTTTCGATCTCTCATCACATGGTTAATGACGAAAAGCATATTATGGTAATTTGGTGGGTTCTCTCTGGACACTTTCATGTAAGTCTATATCCTTCTTTAAGTAAACTCCAGATTTGGAAACCATACCCGAGTAGGTAATGATAGAATGTAAGTTTTATATTATATTTTTAAGAATACTTCTAGAGCCACAGTTTGGAATGACTAGGGCATAACATACACAAAGTATTGGCCTTCTTCGCAACCATGGACATTATGTCCATGTTCCTCTTATTTCAAGTCCATTACAAATATCACTCTATCAAATTCTTCTTTATAGTGACTGAATTTATTATTTATAGGTATTTATATTATTTTCTTTGGTTAAAAATTTAGGCACTTAGTTACTTTAGGCACGCATTTTTTTGTGGATATTGGAATTGGAAGAGACCCGTCCCGTCACACTTGGCTATGTAACGCTTGTTCGGTTAAAGTTGGCTTGAGTCGACTAAGTGAGTGAGCAAGATATAGCCAACGCGTTACTTCTATACTGTATTAATTACGTTGACTTGATGAAGTGTTCACATTTATCGTGTGGTTTTTCGTGAAGGTTGACAAAAGTACACAATTTAGTCAATGTTATCAACCTAAGCATCACGGGCTTGACTATCTAAACTAATAGTTGTGCTAAACTAGTACATCTCGTGAGAACAAACTTGTTGGCAACAATTGTGTTCAGTGTGTGCATTATCTATCTAGTTTTTACATGCATTATCCGCAAAACAATGTGATCATGAGGTCTACTACTCATATTCAATCCTGTTTTACAGAATTAAGTACTCGAATATTTCTGTCAAATATCAAGATCAGCCAAAAAATAGAATGATTATTTCATACTCAAAATTATTTTAGTACGCATTAAAATGACCCGTGGAAACATGCACACTTGAAGATCTGTTATATTATCTGTTCAAAAATTAAAAAAAATATTATGTCGCAGCATGCATGGCAGGCTTTATAGGAATTGTTTTATAATCTAAAATACTCATTTAACTATCGATAAATGTTAACCGGCTAGAAGTTAACAATTTATTAATTAACTAGTGTTTTTCTACGTCAGTAAATTAATTATTAAATATATAATCAAGACATGAAAAAATTACTAAATGGAAAAACATGTGATGTTGATTTCAATTGGCAATATTGAGGCCACTGCGTTTGCACACAACTATAAAAATGTGTAAATGTGTTGTAGTTTTTATCTATGTGTGCTCACGCAGCGGGTTTGTTTACGCTATTTCTACGCAGTACCGGCATAAGTTGATATGTTAACTTTCCTTATCTTCTAAGCAATAGAGCATATTTTACTGTACCTGACGGGCCTACCTTGTGGTTTGGCAACATGTTTCTATGTGTTGTATTAGTACAAGACCGCGTGTACGGATATTCGATACGTTTCTAAGCACGTAATGAAAATTATACGACTTACTTCCAATATTTTCATGTTTGTTTTATTTCGGGCAAGTGCCTTTATTAATTACAACAAAACAAAATAGCAAACCACCTAGCGCAAAAATTACAATAATATTTTCGTCAGATTAAAATGAAAAAAAGTGCATGCACGATAAAGCAGGACAATGCGCTTGTTTCAATAAAGTCTTCTAGACTCGGCGCTGTCATCGTGCGACAGACCTGACAAATACAATAGTTCCTCTATTCTGTCGTGGGACATGTTTCAGGAAAAGTACTTTGAATACTAAACATCTCTAATAACAATAATAAATATGTTCTGTCTGTTTGTTTACCTATTAATTATCATTAAAATTGTGATTTATTATATTAATTTTAATTCTTTTGACATGCAAATATTATAATTTGATGGATGTGAAACGTCTGAAATAAGTAAATTTGATAATTTGTAACTAACAATGTATTGCCCTAACATCTAAAAAAAACAGACAAGTGCGAGTCAGACTCGCCCACCGAGGGTTCCGTACAAACTAGTGGATAAAAGGGGTAGGGCCGTAGCCATGGGCGTATATATCGGGTCTAGGGGGTCCGGAGCTCCCCCCCCCCCCCCCCCATAGCATTGGCTGGGAAAAAAAATTACGTGCTGTCAGAGTGCCGGAATATCGCAGATGGCACGCATGTTATAAAATATAGTTACACCTGCGCGGTTGTCATAACGACAGTATTACTAAAGATGCAGTATGACTTTAGTCCGTCCTTCGCCCGCGCATGCTACAAACGCGCATATCAAATCGAAACTATATATTTTTACCCGACTGCGTAAGAAGGAGGGTAATGTTTTTCGAGTGTATGTATGTATACATACATACCCAGTATGTTTCTATACAGCCCGAACCCGAGCCCACAGCCCGAACGACTTGACCGATTTTGATGTGCGAGGTGTCATTAGATTCGTCTTTGCTTCCAGAGTGTTACAGACTATATTTTTTGTAATAATAATAATACATCTCTTGCAAAAATATAAAAACGTTTTTTTTGTAACCTCTAACGATTTATTTCGTAACAAACAAGTATTTCTTTTAATTATTCTAAAGAATGCGCATTTAAAATCTTTTAAAGCGATTTTACGCATAATTTCTCACAAAAAATGTTTTTTTGCGCTCGCTTAGCTCGCGCATTATTTGAAGATATGACATGACTGAATGAACATATTAAAAAATCCTTCTTCCTAAAACTAGAAAATAACATCGCTAAACATCAGGTGAATTGGTGGTCAGTCGTAGATCTATCTTATGTTAAAAAAATACAGATATTCCACAAAGATTTCAATTCGATCCAAGCCAATTTTACATAAAAATATTTTTGCGTTAATAATTTCTAAAAGATCGAACAAGACTTAAAGTGCCGTAAGATGCATATAATTCATCAAAAAATAATCACTAACCAAATTGCTTTCCGACTGCCAAAGAAGTAGCGCGTAGATATGTTTGTTATTTTCTGTAAAGTCATATATTTAAGTTTAGGAATAATAAATTGGCAATCAATGTATTAAAATAGTTGTAAATATAATTTTTGCTAGCGTAATGGTTCATCTGGGCCACAAAAACCTAGGCTCGGTAACACGATCAATGAATCAAATTACTTCCAAGATTTCATTTTAAAATCTTTCAAAAATTTCGCGCTCGCTTCGCTCGCGCTTTAGTACTATGTATTTTGCCATGGAAGTACTGTGGGCTCACTAATAGGAGAAATAAATCATATTATTATAAAAATACTACTACAATTTTCGTGCTCGCTTCGCTCGCGCATGCTTATTACCTGTCTTTTGTTTACTCACAAATGCTGAGCGCTCGTTAAAACGGGTGAAATCTCCTGTAAAAAAAAACTAGATGTAAATTAAATAAATGTAAATTTAGTTTAATATTAATTAATAATTTTCGGACGTTACCTATACACTTTATTTACAGTTATACTATAGCTTATTCGTAGCTTAATTTTCATGTATTTTAATGTTTATAACTAAGATTGACGTTTACACCAGTACTCGTCTGCGTATAGTCTGCTCAGATAAAGAGGCAAATAGTAGTAGCCAGGAATTAATTTCGGGGGGGGGGTTCAGCAATGGACGCATGGGTAAAGCTTATAGCCTTCTCATAACGGGGGGAGTCTGCGGCCATGTTGTCCCACTTATAATGTGCGAGCGTAGCGAGCGGGAAAAAAATTAGCACCTTAATGTCCCAATGAACACTAAGTTTATCATAGCAAAATTTTCTATAAATTTTGGGTAGTAATAAAACTTTTTTTTTTAGTTTTAACGAGCACTCGGCGCTTGCATGACCTAAATATAAACAAAAATAGGTAATAAGTATGCGCAAACGAAGCGAGCGCGAAAATTTTAGTGGTGTTTTATAGTAATATGCTTTATTTCTCGTATTAGTGAATTCATAGTACTTTCATGTCAACATAATATGAATGCGCGAGCGAAGCGAGCGCGAACATTTTTTAGTAGCGTTTATAGTGTAATATGCTAAATTTCTCGTAGTTCTGTTAATCAAACAAGTAACTGTGTTAAGAGAAATCCCGACTGGAAAAGAGCGACTTGAACGCTATCAAAAATTATAAATACAATCATTTGAATGCCTTACTTGCCAATTTAATATTCGTAAATATAAACATATGACTTTATAGAAAATTACAAACATACCTACAAGAACGCGCAAAAATTTTTGGTTTGTGGCTATTTTTAGTGAATTATTTGCTGGTATTAGAAAGTTCACGACACTTTAATGATCTTTACAAATAAAGATTAACAAGAAACAATCATGCGCGAGCGAAGCGAGCGCGAAACTTTTTCAAGCATTTTATAAAATTATTTAAGCCTGGAAGGATTTTTGATAATGGCCAGGATTTCGGGGGGGGCTGCCTGCGGCCTTGATGATAATGATAACGATGATGATGACGATATAACGACTAATCAAGTAGTTTTTGAGTTCGAACAGCAATTTATTTTTATAAGACAAGATGAGGGCTATAAATCCTGCACTGACGTCCCGCTTGGGGTATATTATATATTTCCGGACTCGCTAACACGATCAATGAATCAAATCACTTCCATGATTTAATATTAAAAATCTTAAAAAAATCTTTTATTTTGACATGGTGGAAGTACTGTGGGTTTATTAATACGAAAAATAAAGCATATTCGTTCATATTACTATAAAACACTACTAAAATTTTTGCGCTCGCGCATAATTGTTACATATGTTTTTGTTTATTTAGGTCATGCAAGCGCTGAGTGCTCGTTAAAACGAAAATGAAATATTATATCTTCTATAGATATCTTCTAGATCGACGAGCTCCATCCTCGGCCACACCGTCGCTTAACATCAGGCGAGTTGGTGGTCAATCGTTGATCTATAAAGTATTAAAAAAAAAATTACTACCCAAAACTAATAGAACATATTGTTATGACAGACTTGGTGTTCATCTGGGACATTAAAGTGCTAGAACCCCGATAAACAGCATATTTACTTACTGAAAAATTAAAAAACTTTTTTTCCGCTCGCTACGCTCGCACATTATAAGATATGGGATAACATGGCAGACTATAGCAAAACAACCCCTACCATCCCCTATTATTCCAACACCTCAAACCGCTTACCTTCAACCTTCTCCATTCTTCTTCACCACCCCACAACCCCCTTGGTAGTGAATGATGTAGTGCATAACATAGCGCTCACCATTCACTGCTAACTCCACCCCACTTCCTGTCAGCAGAGAGAATGTGTATACCGTTAGCGCTGAACCTCTGCTGTCAAAACACCCCTCCTTCAAAAACCTTCCAAACTTCTTCTCCTCAAAAGAAAGTATAGCAAAACAATCTTACAGACTGCACATCTCACGGTTGTGAAGGCATAAAACATTAAGCTTGGCATAAAAACCCTAAATCACCCACTTCCATGAAATGTACAGTTTCAAACAGACGAGAGTGGGTCTCAAATGCTATGTAGTGTGAGCAGATGAGGGCCCTCCTATTCTGCCCCCGTATTCAGAACTCATTTGGTTTCAGAATCAATTCGGAATCTATATGTCATTTCCATAGAGAATGACAGAAACAGAGATATAGATTCCGAAACCGAACCTGAATCCGAGTTCTGAATTCTCCTGCAGGGCGTCCAGCTCGATCGGAATCCCTCCATCAAGTCCAGTGTATAGATGATTACTTGTGCCTTCCTCCTTTATCCGGGCTGAGGACCGGCATCATAAATAGCTTAGTTTGCATTTACGAGGCGGAGTTACACAAGTATTCGTCCTTTACACCCCATATTAGTCACAGTGAGCGCAAACAAATTCAACAGCCTGATAACCTAACTCAACTGGCAAAGGTGTTTAGTAACATTTGTTATAAGAGGGTATGGTTCTAGAGCGGTTAATGACAAACATTGGACTATGAGTATTTTTCATGCATTGTTCAAATCTGGAAAATGGTGGTCAAACGTAGAGCTGTTGCATGCACACTCTATTGTATTTACACTCCATACAGACAGACAAGGTTAATTTATAAGGACTCCTCATAGTATTATGAAATACTTTGCTACCAAAAAAATATTCATGAAAGCACTAAATTGGAATGTATTTACCCCTTGTGTGAGTGGTGGAAATTGTTTATTAAAGCGTTGTCACAAGGTAGACAATTTAAACACTTTAAAGTTAAACGCTGCCAGAGCCAAATTGTTAAAATATTTCATATACTTAATAAATAGCATGCAAATGGAAGACACAGGTAATAAAAACCTATGCCATGTGTGTTTGATTGTATCACTATGAACCGATAAAATTAACATAATTGTAAGTATATTTTGTATATTATATAAGCACAATTGTTTTTGGCACAATCCCAGATACTAATTTCAAAATAAATTAAAAGTATTGCAATGAATAGAATATTTAATCCCCTTTCTAGTTAAATTAGGTACAAGACTTACTTACCCTGCGTTATTGGAGGAACTCAAACACACTGTAATAACAATAAACATTATTACATGTGCTAAGGATCTGCTGAAAAGCTGATGCAAAGATATCATAACAGAGCTCAAAGATTTCATATCTATCAATTCAGCCTGTATCCATCCACTGCTAAGTATAGGCCTCTCGTTTACGGCCAGTCCTGTCCAGTGGCAAGTCTCATCAATTGACATCAGTCTATGCTTTCCAATGGCATCTGACCATCGAGCCGAGCTGGTGGTCTGCCATGATGTCGTCGCCCGTTCCTTGGGTGCCATTCAATGACTACTTTCATATGATGACTAGGTAGTTATTATTACTTATAGTCCCATATGAGTTTTGCCATTGATCTTGTTTGTCCCTAGAACTTTTTCTGATCACAGTTATGTTATTTGAATTGTTTTAAATACACTTTACACTGTACCTGGTGCTATAAATACATAATGTATAAAAGAAAATTACAGAGATAAATCGACAAAATACGTCGACCTCTCAGTTCGATGTTCGATCTCAGGAATAAGGTACATATATTGAAAATTATTTTCCGTTGAACATATTCTTCAATAGAACAATTAGGCCTGACACCTAATAACAGTGCTTACCGACAGAAATCGTAAAACAACAAATCAAAAATACAATTTGAAATTTTGAAAAGAAAAATTTTAAGGGAGCATCCATCCAAAACCAAATCGAAAAATATGTTGCCATAACTCATTTTTAATATAAAGCCAAACTTATAAAAAAAGTTTTTTTTTTATTGGAGCCAAGTAGTATGAAACAAATATTGTACTTATAAATTATCATCATCATCAACAGCCTTCTCTATCCCACTGCTGGATATAGGCCTCTCTCTTGTCTTGCCTTATAAATTATATATTGTTAAAATTATTGGATTTTCTTAGTGCCATCTTTTTCCATGAAAGAAAAATCAAATACTGGGTAAACAAGACCCTTCAAATTGGCCCTGTTTATATGTACTGACGCAGTATTTGAGCGCTGACCATCGTCACCTCATTATGAAATGGTCAAATGGGTTACAATATAGTTAATTTTATTGCCCAAGTGCAGGTTGGCAGACTTCACACATCTTCTAGGAAGATGACAAGTTTCAGATATTATGATCTAATACGACTAGTAGTCTACGTCAGTCTTTGAGACAAGAAAAAATCATGTCTTATTTATTGGTAATTGGTGACGCCCATTTTTATATTGCGGTTTGATAAAATGTGTTTTAAGTTACACCGTCTTACTTTATTTTTTATTTTTTTTATTAACGTATGCTGTCCCACTGCTGCGCAAAGGTC
This sequence comes from Lycia hirtaria, assembly GCA_947563715.1. Taxonomy (NCBI): domain Eukaryota; kingdom Metazoa; phylum Arthropoda; class Insecta; order Lepidoptera; family Geometridae; genus Lycia; species Lycia hirtaria. The sequence continues at coordinate 31,523,385 of OX387378.1, forward strand.
TCCCCCATTTCCTTCCACAAGTCACGGTCCTGCGCCATCTGCTGCCAATCTTTTTGGAATTTGCCAAGATCGTCCCGCCAGCGTTTCCTAGGTCTACTTGGACAGCGTCGTCCATCTGGCGTCCACTGCGTGACAATCCAAGCCCATCGTTCTGGATGCATGCGAGCCACATGCCCCGCCCAATCCCATTTTAATTTGGCTGCTTTTTGACCGACATCTTACTTATTTATTTATTTTATTTATTCAACAAAATCTACAGCCATTTACAACGTACAATATATAACTTATATAAGGCTTAAGGCCAATAATATATTTACATTTTATATTTAATCTTTTGCAATTAAAGTCGTAAAGTAAAGGAAGATACTGTTACATCAAATAGAAAAGTAAGCACTCCTTAAACTAAATGTGTGCGTGATGTGAGTGTATGATGGTGAATGTATGCGTGTGTGTGTGTTTGTGTGTTATAAACGATGAAAAAAGGGCTTATAATTAAACAGTGTCTTGTTCCATTTTCGCTCGTGACAGTACCCGTTTGACAGAAAGTGATGAGTCCTTATTCAATGAATAAGATTTTAACATGCGTTTCTAAGTAAGATGATTTTTTTTTTTGTGGGAGAGAAACGACGAATTCCTTTCAGTTCAAATATGGCTGTTACAAAATTAGGAATGTTATTTTTAAACAAATATGCCCATGTCCACATTTGACGATTAGCATGCTTGTTGCAAAGATATAGCACGCAAACTGTCAAATTGGTGGTAATCTTTAATCCCTAGGTCATTTTTGTTATTTAGTTTAATCTTTGTAGCCGATGGAGCTGGTTTATAGCTACAATTCGCTATAGAAAGCACGAGATGGCAACACTGTAAAAAATATTTTCTGACATTGACGTAGTTTTTTTTTTTGCTAAACACTATAGTCCCATTCACGCACCGACCACAATCAAAAAGGTAGCTTCAGATAGTTTTTATCAAGTTTTTATAATGGCAACAAAAAAAAAAAAAAAAAAAAAAAAAATAATTCCCGCCATGGGGGAAATAGCCTCTGCCAAAAAAATTACGTAGAAACGATAAAAAGAAAATGGTCGGGTCGGCACTTCGGCCGGCAGTTTTTTTTTTAAATAATGTTTAAAGGCTCCTCAAAAGGCTTTCTGAGTCCTTTTTTTTTAATTTATTCATGACCATTGAAATGAAACAATTTCTTAACACGGAATAAACGTAATTGTATTATCTAGAACTGTACAATGTGCAATAAATAAATAAATAAATAAATAAAAACTATGAACATAAAGCACTTTAAAACTAATAACTGTGAAACTGAATTATACAATAGAAAACTAAAATTTCATTTTTCCTATACTATTTACAATATACTTAAAAATAGCAATAAAATATACACTATTAGATAACAAATCATGTATGCGGCGGGGAACACATTGATGGCCTTACCCATTGACTTATATATTACTGCGTAAGGACCAGGCCATTTGAAATTCCCTTTGAAATCATTGGCCTTACCGAAAAACGTTACTTAACTTTACTTTAACCAACATCTTAAATTATCTATCTCCTTTCCGCAAGTGTCATTACGTGTCAGCGAGAAGATGACAAAATATGTTAAGCAATGCTTAAAGTTAAGTAGCGTTTTTCGGTAAGGCTGGAGTTTTGTTCTGATAATTCGTTTGTTACTAACACGAATCAACTGTTGCTTATTAATTATTGCATTATTACTGCTTATTAAGTGTTCTATGTCTGCGTTTGCTCCTGAGCAGTATGTACATTTCTCTTCGGAGATTATTTTTATTTTATTAAGATGTGCTGTATGGAGGCAGACTATGTCCAGAATGAAGTCGAATAATAACTGTAATGAATTTTCTTTCAATATTTGGCTGTGTTGGCACACGCCGTGAATAAGAGGCAGAGTGTATTGTACTATACAATGAGAGGTACAGGTGTATATAAAAAGTATTTTTTGAATGAGAGATCGTACGGTGGGTAAATAAAAAGTCTTATTTCAGAAGGCTACTACAAAAAGAAAGTAGAAAAGTTTCCGACACCATTTTGGAGTTTTGGTGGGAACGTCACAGAAACATGTTGTTATATTTTCTTAAAATTGTATTATTTCGAAAATTAATGCTATATAAATGGTGGTCTCTTATATCAAATCAACTGCGTGAGTGTGAGCAAGGCAAATGAAATAAAGCAGTGAAATGTGTCATTTTAGGTTGTTAGCAAAACTGTTCTACTTGTAAAGTCTGTCCGTAAATTACTATAAATAGCTTTAGACTGTGACTAGTATAGTTCCCGTCACGTAAAAAGAACGCTGATGTGTTCATAAGCGCGAACAAACCAGCATTCTTTTTACGTGACGGGAACTCTAACTTGTATTATTCAAGAAACTTGAAATTATCTCAATACTTGACACTGGCAAAGCGTTAGTCGCGTAAATCTAATATAAAAAAAAGAAGTGTCAAAGTTACCACGATGACAGTATTTTTGCTATCAATGTCATTATATTCTCTTTATCAATGTCAACTATTGTTCTTTTTGATTTTTGCTATTTTTATTTTTGAATTTCTGAATCTGTGCACTGAATTCGAAGCCCTATTTCTATAAAATAAATAGTATTATTGTTACTTATATGGAGCCATGGATGAGTATTTCACTATTATCACCACCAGTACAAACAATAACCTTGAAAGAAACTATCGGTAAGTACCTATATTGGTACTGGCAAATTGTTTGCTTTAGTTGATTTTTACATTTTAATTCCTAACATAACATGTGTTTTAGATGTTCTAGGCTTAAAGCATGCATGCGACAACATCATTAGAGTACTCTCCAAACAAGCACCCTTGCATGGTGAAGGAGCCTTGCTTTCAAGGTTTGTCTACAAATACGACAAAAAGTTCCAAAACGATATCGGCTACAGGAATCTAAGAAAAACCTACTCATCACTGCGAAAGTACATACAAATAAATCTATTGAAAGATGTAGAAAACTTTGCAGCAGTTCTTCCAGATGAGGATGATGATTTTATACCTACACGGCAGATGTTAGAGTATGTTATGACTAGGATCATATCATTTTCAAAGCTGATGGTTCGTATATACGTTTATTCTAAACAAGCTGCTGTGTTCTACTTAAACAGAGTGAAACAAGGTGAAAAGCACTGGATGAGCTTGATGCCTTATGCTTTACTGAGTCGAATATGGTCCATGTGTGGCATACTTCTGCATCACACTACTTCTTGGTACTCTTGTCTGCATCCCTACCTTGCTTTATTACAGCCAAAGGGACTTCCATTCTTTCCTGAAGGTTATGAACTACCTAAAGACTTATATGAATGGTTAGACTTAAAAAATCTTGAGACATTTGGGAAAATCAACTGGTCTGAAAAGAAGAATATTCATATTGGATTAGCTCTTCAAGAAGAGGACAACACTTCATTTGAAAATCTCCTTGAGTATGCAAGCAATATTAATGAAGATGTGGAAACTGAGATAGAAAATAATTCATTTGTACATAATCTAAAAGTTAAGAAAGAGAACAAAGATCAGGAATTACAAATTTCAAACATAGCTAAAATTGATTATGGCCAAGCAATATCGAGGGAGAGCTTCAAAGCATTGAATTCTACACCACCAGATGACAATCCATTGCAAAAAGTTACAAACAAAAAATTAGCTAATGAGAGCTGCAAAATACTAACAAATTTCCAGAGAAAGATTAGTAATGATAACAAAAGTAAACATTATTTTGAAAAAGTAACCAATGTTAAGTCTCTAAAAGATTTCCTTGATAAAGAAGAAGGCTTAAGAAATGATGGTAATGATAAGTCTCTGACAAAACATTTGAGTTTTATGCAATGGCATACATTGAAAACTTCATTGCTTAAAATAGCTGATACAGTACTGAATAATAAAAAAATAGAAAGAAAACTATTAAAAGTATGGAAGGAAAAATGCTTAGATTACAAGTAAATAAAAAATATATAGTTTTGTTAATGTTTACATTTATTATGTTACAGCACCATTTTTGTAATAAATAATTATGAAAACTGATAACATTCCAATTATTTTCAAAAGCATTTAACAGCATAGCTCAGGTACAAATCAACATGAAGTCTTAATATAAAGTGGAGAGCAGTAGAGCACACTTGCATCCAAAAGGCAAGCAGCTATGTATTATTAACTCTTACACATAAAAAAGAGGTGCTAACCACAGAGAAAGAGGTTGGCTCATAGTCTGTGTTAACTGCGATAGCAACAAGCTTCAACTACAACTTTTCATCAGGCAAGTTGGTTGGTTGGTTGTATATATCTCCACTGGATAAAAAAGAACCATTTGAGAGCAGTGAAAAAGAACTTGGTTGTAGAGCTTTAAGGCGTGAAGAGTATGGTCTCCACTTATATTTATTCTTCATGCAAATTAGATTCTAGAGTCCTATCCATTAACATTCTTTGACTTTTTATTCATATTTCATGATAGGCATATTGTAAAGACCCCTGATATTAGTACCCGGAAGTCACTTGAGGTTTAAAGACACATTACATAAATTGTACAACAGGACATGATGGATGATTTTAAAATAGTAATTTTATTTTTTTCCAATGTAAGGTTGCCTGGAAGAGATTGCTGTTAACGATAAGGCCGTTAGTTGTTAGTCTGTTCTTAATTAATTTCTCTTGGTTGTAAATTTTATGGTGTGTACAATAAAGAGTCTATTCTATTTGGGAATCTTGTCACTTTTTAAGTAACGATAAAATGAATGCTTAGGTTTATATTTAATTCATAAAGATTAGTTTGTTCATGGATAGAGCCCTATTGTCACAATAATCAAGCAAGAATAACATTTTAGGCCAGGATTAACATTTCAGATTGCAAGTTGATTAAATTGTAAGCCTCTAAAATAAAATTTACTTTGGTACCATATGAAATAGATACCAGCTTTAAATATATCAGTTTAAGAGTGAATTTAACAATTTATTTACACAAAATACTTGTCTGTTACCCAACTGGTTTCCAGATTTATGCATAGAAAATAAAGCCCTTACCGAAAAACGTTACTTAACTTTAACCATCGTCTTAAATTCTCTGTCTTCTTTCCGCAAGTGTCATTAAGTGTAAGCGATAAGTTGACAAAATATGTTAAGCATTGCTTAAAGTTAAGTAACGATTTTCGGTAAGACCGTATGTTTCTATATTACCCATAAGGAGATAATTCACCGATTTTAAAATGTAAGGTGTGTTATATTAGTTTTTATCTCCTGAATAGGCTAGATTTTGTAACTTGGTATTATATGTGTCGATTTGAATAATATTACTTGTTACCTGACTGAAAAGTTACAATAGATCTATAAGGGTCGTAGTGACGGGAAAGAGCTTGCTCACAAGCCACACCTTATTTCGAATAATAAAATACCTGACTGAAGGCGAGGTAGTTTTTTTTAGTTTTGAACGTCTGTCTATTCAGGTGTACAAAATGTCTTTCTGCCCCCGTATTCTGGACCCATTCGATTTCGGAATCGATTCGATTTGTATATCTCCGTCTCTGTCATTTCTATAGAGAATGACAGAGACGGAAATATACAAATCAAATCGATTACGAAACCAAATGGGTTCAGAATACGGGGGCTGGTCTGGTTCATACTATACAGCCAGACTTTTTTTAAATAATATACTTGTGCAATGAGAACATTGCCTTATTAAGGTGATGACTGACCAGAGTTTGTCTTAAACATGGTTTGCTATGAACATGAAGCACATATTTGATTGACTGTCAATCAGTATTCCTGTTTATCTTTGACAAACAGTAGTCAGTCAGCAACCTAACTTTATAGATGCTTCTATATCTATTATTTCCACAGTTATAAAAATGTGATTTTTATACATAATTTAGTAGTTTGTACAAATTGATTGTATGTTAGAAAAATCGAAAATGTACATTATTTGTGCATTATAATGGCACATAAAATAATAAAATTAGGCATTTTAGTCTTTATGACATTTTTCCATTCCCACCACTGATATATGACAAGTGGAAAGAAAAATATCTAAAGTCCCAGAGGCCCATAGCTTCATTGGCACTGCCATATAACAAATAACTTAGCAACTATCTGTATTTCATTTTCTGGAACTTGACAACTTCTGTAACCTCGCTTTGAGACCACCTTCTTTTTTAGGCTGGGTTAGAGATTGAGATTTCCTTTCTTCTTGAAGCTTCTTTGCTTCTTTTAATCTGAGAACAAAATAAATAAATAAATAATTATGTGAAATTGACTTGGTTAATCAACTTAGTTTAGAATGTCTTCAGGTATGATATCATCATAGTTGTAACATTTCAAGGAAATCCTAGTAATTACGATAAAATATTTTATCAAATAAATGAAGAATCAATTTTTAAGCATAGGCAAATAGTATGGTGGCGCTGTCTCGCTCTCACACAGGTGGTGCATGCAATCGAGACAGTGGCGCGGCGCCTCCCAACTCTGGGCCTTAGAAAAACACGTCATTTATTTCATTTATAGTTCCAACTACAAAAGAAAACTAATTTTCTATGGATACAATTTCTACACTTGTGAGAAATTGTGGAAAAACTCGCCCATTAAGAGATCGTGCTCTTGGCAATTTTGTAAAGGCGTGTCGGTGTTAAGGGGAGACTAACAGGTTTTCTTCAGTTTGTCGCAATAAAGTTCACCACGTCTGAGCTCTTGAATGGTTCTTGATTGAGCCAATCATTCGTCCGTTCGTTAATTGGCAAGTTTACTATAAAAATATTATAACGGAATGAAGCTCCGTTCAGTCATCAGCTTTATATAACCCTCTCACACCACGAATTTGATTAACTAAAATTAAAATAACATACCTTTCCTTCACAGCTAACTGCTCCTCCTTCTTATAAATGTCCTTAAAATCGGTACAAAACGAGGTCCAAAGAGAGAAGAACTCTTTCGGCTCACAGTCTTCAAGTTTGCCACATTTTGGCGTGTACTGGTAAAATTTTACAGTAGCTATAAACTTTGCCCTACATTCGTCCATGTTCTCGTGTTCAGTCTTTAGTTTCTCCTCGGCCGCTTGCAGGAACGTGCTCATCTTTTCTTTGAACACTTCTAGTCGTTTCTTGCCGTCGTGAGCACCGTCTTCGCTCGGACTCCGGGCTTCGTCATTCTCCAATACTTTACTGGTTTTCTCTTTGCATGCTGAAAAATTACAGATACGTGAATAGGCATGTATACAGACTTTTTGACTTTCATAATTTTCTTTTCAATAAGATAATCATAAATAGTGACGATTGATGAAGGAAACAATTATAAAAATGTACATTGTTAATCTCCTTCTTTTTAAAGTCTTATTTATAGCGAAAAAGTTCAATGGAGTTTACGAAAAAGCGCTTTTATTTTATTTATCGAGTGTCGTATTACAAAAAATATAGCCTATGACACTCAGGGAGTGAAAATAAATCTTACGACACCTCGCGCGTCAAAATCGGTTAAGCCGTTTAGACTGTAGGAGGTCATACAGACACATACATACATTGTAGTTCCCGTCACGTAGAAAAAAAATGCTGGTTTGTTTACGTTACGGGATACATACATACCCACATACATACATACACTCGAAAAACATAACCCTAATAAAAAGGTATCGCGTGCGAGCGAGACAGCGTCGTCACCCTACTCACGGCCTGTAACTACAAGCGATGAAGCAGTCTTATTTCAATATTACTTTATTCTACGCTCTTTCTACAATGGGCTAGTTGCCTAAATTTGAAAACTTGGTTAATTATATATATAAATATCTATTTTTTCCTAAAATAACCTACATTTTAAAGAAAAAGTAATATTTACATTACGCATTTTGTATTTAAAAAAAACAATTTAGATTTCCTCTGAAAACGATGAATAGTGTCATGGCGTCTTGAATGACGTCACAGTGTGCGAAATCCATGCGAAATAAACTGTTTACATCTGTGTCAAGTGTCAAAACAATACGGAGTAACCATAGTAACCTGCTCTGTTGTAGGAAAACGTCAACAACAAATTGCGGCCCGTGACGTAACACTTTCTGATTGGTGTTCGCTATCATGTGACTTAATGCCTATTTTTTTACCGAGTTCGAAAAAGGAGGAGGTTATCAATTCGTACCGTATATTTTTTTTATGTATGTACACGAATTACTCCGCCATCCGAGAACAAACTTTTGTGTTTCCTCTTTAGAGATTTGTGTATAGAGAAAGCTCCCAAGTTGGTCCCATAATTATTTTATAAGCATCGCTTTATTACTTTTTGAATAATCTCTAAAAATGAAAATATTCTTATTTTATTCCTGAGTAAGTGCGTCAAATTATAGAATCGCAGAGTTCCATCTACATGTTTTTCTTTGTAAGAGTGTCAAATATTAAGGAATATAAACATCTGTACATTTTCTAATCTTCGAAGACGAGCATTTGACATTCAATGACAAATAGCATTCTTGACAAAAGAAAAAAAGAGCAAGTGAAAAGAGGTCACTTTAAAAAGTTTACAATCGTGTAGTATTTAATAGTATGTTGCGTTTGAAGTCGGTTTTTTAATAGAAAAATGATTACGAATTTATTTTCTAAAAATATTATTTGGTAACAAATTGCTTGGTTATAGGCTTGTTGCCACTAATAATAGTGGCAACAAGCCTATTGCGAAAGCAAGACAAAGGTCAAATTAATGTTGAAATAAGATTGTGTTAACCCCTTAGCAGCCGTACTCTCGAATTTTATAGCGATTATTTGATTAATTTTATAGTTCGCTTAGCGCTTGTTTTTATTTTGCTTCACTTTTTGTTTTGGCTTTCAAAACTAAAATTGAAGCAATTATTAAAAATATCACAATTTAAAGTAGGCTCACTTGAACTTTTGTCTCACACTCTCAGTTATAGAAAAAGCAAGATTCTTATCTTGGTTCTTATATTTTACGGGCGCTGAGCGAAGTTTGCATAGCTATAAGATTTGAAAGTATGTAGCTCCGCGGGGCGGGTTGACAGAGCGCGACTGACCGGCGAGCTGGTCGGTGAGCGTGGCGAGGTGCGTCGCGACGTCCGCGAAGTCGAGCGTGGAGGCGCGCGCCACGTCCCCGGGCTCCGGCACCGGCAGCGCGCACGTCTCCGAGAGCGCGCCGCCGCACGACCGCATGTACGTGCGAACTATGAAGTGCAGCAGCGTCACGTTCGACTGCTTTGACTGTACCAACAAACAAAACATGTATTTTATTATAGTACGGACGCCGAGCAGTAAGAATTTCGTACATTGACCTATGATTACCTATCTCTGTCACTCCCGCGTGATTATGTTGCACAGGTGCCGGTCGTTGCACCTGTGCGAGCGCGATAGCAATATAATGACGCGGGAGTGACAGAGATAGGTAATCATAGGTCAATGTACAAAATTCTTCCTGCTCAGCAACCGTACTTTATTGGAAAATCAACAGCTTAAATAACAGATAGGTCAGTTACAGAAACAGTAAGCTAATGGTAACATCATCGACAAGGATCTTGGTAACACCGCACCAGAGCGCCAAGATACAAATCGCGCACTTAGTTTGGGACTCATCGGTCAATTTGTTATTCTATGTACAATTTTAATCAAAATTTAAGTTCACACATATTTTAGTTACTTCAGAAACTTGTGCTTACTCTTTATCAGTAACAAAGTGATTTGATTCGATTTGAATCGCAGCAGCGCTAAATTTGAACGCCCACTCTCTGAGAGGACAAATTATGGGACAAGTCGAAATTATCCATTGATCGATAAGATCGTGAGAGGATTTGATCGAGAGCGTCAGCAATGCTTCATCGAAATGGATTCAGCCGTTTGTTTATGCCGGGGGTTTTAAAGTTTTCTAAAGTTAATTGCCAAAAGTGAAGGTAATCTGTTAGGAAAGAAATCTATCATGGCAAAAAATGGGAACTAAAGTTTATTGTGTTTCTAGTCAAACAAAATAATGAAATAAATAGCGCCTACTACTAAAACAGAACAAACTATTTTTTTGTTTAATACCTTGACATCCTTCAATTTGGAGAGTATCTCCAAACCAAATCCGTCTGCTTGTCCTCGCTGGCCGTTCCCTCCATTCATATAGTTGCCAAGGGTCAAAATAATTGCAAACAACTTCTTCAGAGATTCACTCGTCAGAAGAAACTGCAACAGCAATGTTAAACTTTAACGATTCTCTTAAAAATAATTAAAATGGGATTATTTGAAATTTGTAAGAACCCCCTGAAAGAATACCTCAAATATAAATATTAGAAGACATTCACACACAACACCATCTGGCCCCAAATTAAGCAAAGCTTGTACTATGAAAACTGGATGACTGATAGAATACTTTTCTTTTTGTAAATACATACATATATTATATAAACAACCAGACAGAGAACAAACATCCATGCTCAGCAGAAATGTTTGCACTGGGTGGTGATCGAACCCACAACCTTCAGCTCAGAAGTCAAACATACTACCATTGAGCCATGAAACTTGTCAAATAATAACAAGTGTTTACCTCACAAGTATGTTTCAAATTGTCGAGTTTGTGCATAGTGGTGCTGACAGAGTCCTCGAACTCAGCTTGGAACATGAAACACGATATCCGATCCGCAAAGTTGGGTATACTGGATAGGTCTTGTAGAAACGCCTCTGGCTTGTCCAGTGGTATCTCGGGCTTCTTCCTGAGGTGCTCTTTGATCATCGACAGTTCTTCCTCATTCGCTCGCTTTAAATAAAACAGTATCCTTAATATTTAAAACAAAACATAGTGTCATAGTGCCAGCCGTTTTGAAGATACTTCTATATTGCAACTCTTTTTGAAACTTTCATAATATTATTATTTATGCATATACATACATACATGTACATTGGTGCTTATTTCTAAACCACAATTAAATTACACATATGTACCCCGTTAATTGGGGCGTAGCATATATTATTACAGTTAAACATTTGGCTAAGTAGGTAAGTATTTATACAGTCCTATAGTAGTTTATACATGATGTATCACAAGCATCGTATGTATTGATAATTGTACAATTGAGATCAGTTGAATTAGTTTATAATATAAAACGATTTTATATATTAAAACAGCTAAAAAAATACATAATAGTAATAGTGCAGTACAAAGGAGTAGTTAGTTGTATGAAATATCTCACCAATTCATATATCTGTTGCAAAGCTTCCAAACTGATAACAGATGTATCAAAGTTGTAGATAGCATTCTCAATCTCCGAGAATTCGACATGCAAGCTTTGTGCTAAAATACCAACATTCTGAGATCTTTTGCTGTCCAATATCTTCGCTGGCTGAATTTTAGTTTTAACTTCGACCTTTTTCTTCACAGGGGCTTTTACAACTTGTCTCGAAAATAGATCAGTGAATTCGTCGATGTTGTCAAGCTTTGTTTCTTCGATTTCGAGCCAAAGCGGTTTAACTCCGCTTGAATCCGAGGCCACTTGGGACATGGGTGGGGTTGGGGCTGCTAAGATTCTAGTCCAGTATAGAGGTTTCATTGGGGCAGCGGGCTTCACTGGGGTTTTTCTCAGGGCTGGAATGAAAATATACATAAAATATTTACACAAACTTTAATAAAAGTACAAAAGTTAAGCTATAGGCGCATTTAAGTCAGTGGTTCCCAGTCTTATGAATCGCGTCTCACGTGAAAAAAGCACTGCTGAAGCATTATTGTTTGTTTGTTTGTACTTTTTTATACCACTGAGTGACAAGGAAAAAAATGTAACTTGCACGATTTTACGTTTGATTGATAAAAGTATAAAATAAATTGCCCCATCATGCCAATTTACTAATGTCATAATATCATGCTATTCCTTGTTTTGGTATAAACCAGTTCGTATAGCGTAGCTTGCAACCAGTGGGTCGCGACTCATTCTTTGGGAAACTCTGAGATAAGAAGTACTTACTCGCTCTTTGCACATTCCACCCACCTGCTGGTGGGGCAGGGAAAGGCACAGGTCCTGAGTAAGTCTGAGGTGGTGGAGGCGGCATGCCGGACCCAGGAGGCACAGGTGGCGGCGGCGGGCCCCCGCCGGGCATTGGCGGCGGTGGTGGGGTCATGCTGGACATTGCAGGTCCCATACCGGGCATTGGTGGCGGTGGAGGGCCCATACCTGGCATCGGTGGTGGTGGAGGACCCATGCCAGGCATAGGAGGTGGGATAGGACCCATACCAGGCATAGGAGGTGGGAGGGGACCCATACCAGGCATAGGAGGTGGGGGGGGTCCCATGCCAGGCATGGGCGGCGGCGGAGGTCCCATTCCAGGCATAGGTGGAGGTGGGGGTCCCATGCCAGGCATTGGCGGCGGCGGAGGTCCCATTCCAGGCATAGGTGGAGGTGGAGGTCCCACTTGAGTAATTAGATGAGGGGGTGTCATCGAAGACGTCACATTTTTTAATGGAGGTGATGAAGCTTTTGGTGGCAATGGTACTTTAAATTCGGACGAAAGTCTCTCTGTCATGGTACATTCATCTGTTCCTGGCATTGGTGGGGGTAATGGAGGCATTCCAGGAGAAGGAGGAGGTGGTGTGACCACTGCTTGACTAGCTGCATTACTCTGCGATATCCTATCTACTCGAGATTTAGCATCAACAGGTCCCTCTGTGACTGGAGTCGTGTCTATCGTTCCAACAGATTCTTCTTCAGGTAATGCTCTGTTGGCTCCTTGTTTTTTCACTTCAGACTCAATGAATATCAAGCTGTCATGTTCTAGTGATATAATATCATGCCCATCATATGCTACTGGATCCCTATACTCTATGTTTGAAAACAATATTTGTGTTGTGGGTGTGCGAGGTGAGGCATTTCTGAAAACTGAGTCATCAGTTGGTGCATAAGTGAGACTTTCGACTTCAGAAACCAAGTCTGTTGAAGTGCAGATTATACTGCGAAATGAAGCATCTGATGAACTATCATATCTCAGATTAGAATCTGAAGAAACATTGTCATTTATCGTATCCTCGAGTTTCACACTCAAATCATCTTTATTTCCATCTTCTATACCTTTCGGTAAATTCTTTCGTAAGCATTTGTTATTATACTCTCTACTTTTATTTAACTTACAATAATTTTCAATTTTATCAGATCTTACTTCAGGTGTACTAGTTATATTTTTAATAAGCATTTCGTTTTTACTATCTAAGCTACTTAAATCTAATTTTTTATCAATATTCACATTTGTTCTTACAGGGGCATATTCAGGTATGTTTATCACAGGTTTATTTTCTAATTTGTTTATCTCACTGGTCGAGTTAGGTGGCAAGGCGTTGATCGCGAGTTGAGTTTTGTTTCTTAAATTGTTTAATTCACTGTAGTCTTTCTCTAAGTTTTTATTTAGTGTCTCTATTTGAGTGTTTATTTTGTATTTTTCAAGTTCATATTCTAGTTCTTGTATTTTCCTTTTGAGCTGTGAGATGACGCGATCTTCATTGTTATTTTGGCTAAAGAACTTGTTATTGTCGAGGTTACTACAGGTGTCTGTGGTAGGATATTGTTGGTCCTTGTCGGGTGGCCAAGATGCTGGGGGCAGGCGACCAGGAGTAACTGGTTGTGATGCTGGAGTCTCCATGTGAGCCCAGTAATACATCAAGCTTGGCTGGAACAAAACAAGGAACATACAAACTAAAAGCAATGTAATTCTGCACACCAGGTTTAGAATATGCAATTAGAAATTTATTATTAGCTATTTAAAGATTTATATGCCATAAATCCTAGCTTTTTCAAAAACCCATGACAGCAAGCCATTTAACTTAACATTTGATAGTAGTTGGAAGGTTACAAAATGCGCTAGAAACTGATTTATTAGGGGATTGCTTTTAAAGGAAGGAATTTAATACTTTGTAGTAACATTTTACTTACTTATGATTAAATAAACCAGGCTCAACTGTACTTTACCTGCCGCTGAGTTGGGGATTGTTTTTTTTTTATAGAAAGCTTAGTTTATAAGAAGCCTTCAGTTAAAGATTTAACGCTAGAATATTAATGGTTTTGAAGAAATACATTTTTAAATATTTTGGTTGTTTGGCAAATCATAAGAATTGTAGCCACAAATTAAGATTTTAGCAGTAAAAAATCTCTGTAAATAATATATTAGTGGCCCAAAAAGTAGGTTCTAGGTTAGAACATTAAAAACATATCGCGCGAGCCGAGCGAGCGCAGCGAGCGTGCCGCGGTAGCGGCCGGCGAAGCGCAAAATAGTGATGTGTTTTCGTACTTGATCTAGGTAGGTACGCAAATATTAGTAATAAAAAGTATCTGTAAATAATATAGTGGCCCAAAAACTAGGTTATGTTGGAACATTAAAAACACAGTGAGCGAGCGTGCGGCGGCAGCGGTCCCCGAAGCGCTAAATAATAAGATACGTTTTTGCACTTAACCTCAAAAACGATTTGAAAAAATGGTGATAAAATTATTAAATTCATAAATTTATTCCTCAGAAAAAAAAAATGGAGCCAAAATATTCGTATACTTGTTTTAAAGGCCTTCCGAGATTTCCCCTTCAGGGGGGGGGGGGGGGGGGGGGTTCTACACCCCCTTTATTCTATTGGTATTAAACTAAAGCCCTAGCATTTGCTTTTATTTTTTCTTGAAAACTAAGGGTTTTCGCACACCCCTTTGGGGGGGAGGGTCCTAGAACCTCCCGCCTTACTCCCTCCCCCTGTCGACCCCTTCCCCTCACCATGAAAACAAAAATATACTTCTGAAAAAAATTATTAAACATTCATATCTCGGAGGGGGGGAGGAATCTAGCCCCCCCCTTCACAGGGGATACCCCCTACATATCCCCCACCACCCTTAAATCGACGGCAGGTAAAGTACAGTGCTACCATAAACCTGCAAAATATCTCTGTAAAAACCCTACTTTGCACAAACTTATACACACAGTTACTTTAAATATTTCTCTAAATAATAATGATAATTCTAGTGTTTTTAAACTGGTTAGGTACTTGAATGTAAATATTGATCAAGTATAAGCATGCGTACACAAGGGAATGTATACCCTTGATTAAACTAATTAAACAAACAATTTTGTTTGGACTGGAGAAATGGTGAGCAACAAAAACTATTTTAGCACTATAAAACATTCCTATTGTACCTTGAATATATTCTCCGTGGGCGCATCTTTATCAGATATTTGTCTGAGGACCCCGGCAGCTAGAAGATGAGTGCATAACTGAATACAAAGGTTCTTCAGGTCTTGCGGAGTTAAAGAACTTTTTTGATAGCTGTTCTCAGTAACTGATGATACAAACCAGTTCAAAAGCATTTGCCCTGAAAACAAGAATTTTCTAGGTCAATTTTATGTACGCTATTTGGTTTCAAAAATTTAAAATATTTTATTAATCTTGACCAAAACAAGCAAATCTCTGTAGCCCTGTGCTGTGGTTTGTTTGTTTGTTGTTTTGTTGTAAACTAACTGTCAGTGTCATTGTCACTGTCAACTTCATAACATTGATAGTTTGATTGAATTGGTATTTGGTACCTATCCTTACCTCTCACTCAGTTAATGGGGTTTTGGCGGGAACGTCATAATAACGTGTTGTTGCTTTGTTTTATTTTCCTAAACTTGTGTTATTTTGAACATTAATGCTATAAAAATGGTGGTGTTTTATTCATTAAGAGTTCGATAAAGTGCGTGAGTGTGGGCAAGTGAAATAAAGCAGTGAAACGTCTGAGTTTACGTTTTCGGCAAAACTCCGTAGAAGCTTCTAGTAAAGTCGCCACCACTTTACTGAAGCAGGACTCGACTTATAAATTGACTGTAATACGTGACTTAGATTGTGACTAGAACATTTACAACTTGTTTGATTCAAGAAACTTGAAAAAAACCTAATACTTGACACTGGCAAATGCTTTAATTCGGGTCCAATACAATAAAGAAGTCGAACCTCTCAAATATTTTTGTCAATGCCAAAAATTACCCGTTAATTATCCGTATTTGGCCAATGGCCAGTAATGTCACATAATTAGCCGCATCATAATTCCAAAGGTAAGGCTAGAGTTCAATGAGGATTCTGGAAAGAGGTTTTAGCTAGAATCCTCACCACTCATAAGTGAAAACGGTGACGCTATCGACGTAATTATAATTTCAATAATCAGCTGTAAGTTGGCTGAGACGACATGTCAAATATCGTAAGAATTGCTTCAAGTGTTCCGAAGTTATAAAGGTAACCTTGTGAGGATTCTACCAATTCTCCCCAAAATCCTCACCTCATATCTTAGCGCTTGAGTTTTTAAGCATGAAGTTGGTACTAAGAATTAGCTGATAATAAGCATTCTTAAACTGTATATAAATTTGTTTAGGTATGTTGTCTTGTTATGTATGTATAATGAAGTTAGTTAAAAAAGCGTGAAAACATCTACATACATTTTCTAAGTCATTACAGTACAATGGTGTAGAAAATGCCATGGTAAAAGTTGTTTTTAATTATGAGTTCAACGACCTCCTATACTTATTGATTCACTCAGAGTATATATTACTCCCTCAAACCCAGTTCCAAAACATCAATATTTTAAATGCGCGACTGTACCGAAACAATTTGTATGTAAAAGTTTACATGCTTTTTAACTAACTACTACAAAGACAACATAAGCAAATTTATGTGCAGTTTAAGACTAATTCTTAGTACCAATTTCATAGTAAAAAACTGAAGCGTTGAGCACATTTATGAGGTAACGATTCTGGGAACAACCGGTGAAGGTAGAATCCGCACAAGGTAACCTTTATAACTTCGGAACACTTGAAGTAATTCATACGAGATTTGGCATGGCGTGTCGGCCAATAATTAATAGCTAATTATTGAAATATAACCATGTCGATAGCTTTCACCGTTTTCACTTATGAGTGGTAAGGCTTTAGCTTGCACTTAGTTGCATTATAATTCCGAAGTTATACCTAGGTATAACTTCGGAATTATAATGCAACTAATTATGTGATATTGCTGGCCAAATACGGGTAACTATCGAGTAATTTTTGGCATTGTCAAAAGTAACTTATAAACACTGAATAAGCGCATTTTAGTTAAATAGTGTTTTATCCGTTTTCGCGCGTAACTGTTCCCGCCTGACAACAAATGACAAGTCCTTATTCAATGAATAAGATTTTAACATGCGTTATAAGTAAGACGAGTTATTGTTTACACTTTAGCTATAACACTATTAATCTATTTGAAAAGAAGAGGAAGAAGAGGATGCTAGATATAGGTACATAAAAAAGTCATATTGACATGTTTTTTTGCGGGACCGTGTACAAATCCGTGTTGTTAAAATCTTATTTATCGTCTTACTTATAAACGCATGCTAAAATCTTATTCATTGAATAAGGACTTGTCATTTGCTCTCAGGCGGGAACTCTCACGCGCGAAAACGGAACAAAACACTGTTTAACTAAAATGCGCTTATTCAGCGGTTGTAAGTAAGACGGAAAATAGGTTGCTGCTCCCTGTGCCATACTTTCGTGAACATTGTGTTATTATTTCGATTACTATTGAGGTAAAATATTTTAGTTTTCTATTACCCACATACGTGCCTATGTGTTGGTAAGTGAAGTAAAGTGGACAAACGTCTCTTTTCATCCTGTCGACAAAACTTTCGTTTCAGTGGCTCTTTTATAGAAGCTTTCAGTAAAGAGGTAGTCTTCTTTGCAGTAAAGCCACCATCGCTTTATTAAGTCGTAACAGACTTACATAATTTTACATAAGTACCAACTTGAAACTAACTGATAGTAACAAGACTAGGACTTAATTTACATTTATTCATTTCACTCGAAAATGGCAAATGTGTCCAAAATATGAGGAAAAACGAAAAGAGGGCTCTTCGTAGAGCTTCGTCCATAGATCTTGTTTTCTCACTCTACGGCTTCGTTGCTAGTGCTGACACGTGCTTATTTTGGACGCGCGTTTTAAAAAATATTTTATATGCTACTAAAATTACATCGAATTTAAAGCAACTTTAAACAGTATTTATAGAAGCAAAATGTATAAAAACTTAATAAGAGTTTCAGTACTTTTGTCTTAAGATTCCTAGACGACTTACTTCTAAGCTGTTCATTGCAAAAATGGCAGTTATTCTCTATTTTGATCACGTAACACTTGCGATACAGCGCCATCGTTAGTGTGGCAGTTCTCAGATCACATTCAACTATAACATTCGGATGTATAATGATCACTTCACGGAACCATTTTACGGTTCTTTCCACATTGAAAGATAATTTCTTTGTCACATATGGCACTAACGATTTACTGACTCTGCTTTCGTATTCACAATGATATTCGTATATCGGTACGGTAAAATCACTGATATCAAAGGTTGCGACGTCGTCTGTGTGTAAACCTAGAATGGTTACGATGTCTTGAACGTCTTTCTTGTTTTTTGAACGGAACTGACTCAAAAATTTCATATAATTGAACTGTGCAACCGATGTTGTAGTAAAATTTACGCGATTCGTAGCCAACTGCATTTTAAAATTTTTAATTATCACCGTATGATTTATAGTCACGTATGCACGTCTGCGTTATGTGTAGCTGCTATCTTTAATGAGACTAATGATTAATCGAGATAAGAAATTAGGGGCTATTTGTTCATAAAAGATAACATTCTTATCATGATGTTCATTCACCTATGAACGTTTATCACTAGTGCCTACCTAAGTACCTATCTATCCCGACTATTCATTTCTTAGTTAATACGAAAGTTACAAATAGTTATCTTTAAGTAAGTATATGTTTCTCTTCTCTTTCTAAAATCTGTTTTTAAATTACGAGTGTATCAGTTTCATTTAGTTAATCGCGCTTCATCGTAGACCCCAAAGTAGTCAACGAATATCAATGAGGTCAATCGCAAACCTTTATTGAATAAAAAATAAACGTTTCAATCAACTCTGCAACACGTAGGTAGGAAAACTAGGTTCCTAATTAGTTTTGCTAGTGACACACTCACAGCAACTCGGCAACAGGTTGATAAAGTAAAAAATATGATAAAACTCAATGTTATCGTGAATGTGTCAATGTCTACAGCGAAAATGGGAATAAATAAACAGGCTTGAATATAATTAGACACAAAGGTAAAGTGATGCAAAGTAACAACTGAAGTGTTCTCTGAGAGATACAATCTAGGTGAATAGGTAGGTATCTTCTAGGTCTTCGACCATCGTCGCTTTCGAACAGGCGAGTTGGTGGTCAACGCGGACTTATTCGCATTAAAAGGCTGCCAATTAAAACCTTAGCCTTAAGTATTTAATGTTATCTGTCCGAAATGTTTGTTATTATGTGGTTTTTAATAAAGTGTTATCTATCTATCTATAAGTATAAGTTTAGAAAACTCAAAAACCCCCGACAAAAAAAGGCTAAATTGTTGTTAATGAAATATAGTTAAGAACACGCTCTATGAAATCGTCTTTCAAACAATAAGAAACTAGTTAAAAATCAGACCACCGTTTGTGAGCTAGGATGCCACAGACAGATACATAGATACACAGATAAATACGGATATATAGATACACACGTCAAACATAAAACACCTCATCTTTTATGGTCGGGGTTTATTAAAAAAAATATTTACCTTCAAACTTCTCGTAAAGTCTGAAGTCGAGTTTGTCAGGCACGTATTTGGGCCTGTGGATCCTGTACTCGGAGTGCTTGTCCAGTGTAAGCGAGGCGACCTTCCGGAGCACGTTGGACTCCGTCATCAGCACGTCGCTCACGCTGGAGTGGCGCCGGTCTGAATCTGGAACAAGATGAAATCTTTCAGTGTTTTCGTCGCAAGCTGCTTGTGAACTTCGGATTTATCGCACTGTGGCCATGGACGCGACGCTGCAAAGTGTTCGAAACGACAGGTCATAAAATTATGATAAATGCGATAAGTCTGTTAAAATATGTTTCATTTCAATGTCATAATTCATGGTCATGGTTCCTCTCCTTTATCAAATACAACTTACTTTATCAATACTTGGTAAA
Organism: Lycia hirtaria; assembly: GCA_947563715.1. Taxonomy (NCBI): domain Eukaryota; kingdom Metazoa; phylum Arthropoda; class Insecta; order Lepidoptera; family Geometridae; genus Lycia; species Lycia hirtaria. The sequence goes on from OX387378.1 coordinate 31,543,373, forward strand.
GTTGGTAATCAAGTTACAAGTCAAGTCACCATATTGTATAAAAATAATAGTGAATAAATTGGAAATTCTAAATGAATAGGAATTATTATTATTACTCTTAACTATTATTTTAATATATATGATAATATTATTATTTTAATATAATATTATAATTATCATTAATAAATTAACTTGTCAAATATAATTATATTGACAATGAGATAATGATATTTTTTAAGGGTTTCTCGAAGATATATAAAAGTACAAATATTCTCCAAATTTAATTTTTCTTGAAATTTTTTATGTCAATAATAATTATATAGGTATTGCATTTGTCCGATATGGGTCATATGGGTATGCTGTTGGCACTTGTCTACTATTAAGAACTTTTGTACACAGTGAAGCAATAAACGTATTCTGATTCTCTGTCTCTTAGAGAGAGTGAAAGAGATAGAGAGAGAGAGAGAGGAAGATACTTTGTTATGTATGACACTCCTTAATTTCCTTCTTTTTTTATTGCGCGAGTGTCAATATCAATGTATGAAACTATGAAACTAAGGTATGGAAATTATAAAAATTGTAAAAACGAATTTATGACGCCAAAATTTAAGTACTATGCTTACAAAATATTTTTAATTCCATCCATCTGTTGAGTGGGATATCAAAATGAAAGGTTAAAAGGTGATCACAAAAAAAACTGCAACTATGTGTTTTAATGTGATTTGGACCATAGTGAGCATTCGCCGTCAGGTACTTATTTTATTTTAATTAGGTATACCTTTTTACCTACTTGTTACAAAAGTCGAAGAAAACTTAATTTAGTATTGTGATTTTGTTGATAATTGTTTCGCTTTCACTTTTGTCTCGATGTCGTAAAAAAAAACAAGATAAAAGCGAGCGCGAGTTAACTTTGAACAGTACTATGAGATCATGCATTATTGTGGGTCTTATCATCTATTGAGCCACAAGGAAGTCCACTGCTGGAAATAGGCCTCATGGATTTCCAAAATGACCGGTTTGAAGCGGTTTGCATCCAGCGCGTCTTCCTGCCACTTGTATGAGGTGGTCTGACCACCTTGTGGCTGGTCTTCCTACGCTGCGCTTGTCCGTGGTTTTCACTCGAAGATTCATATGTAGATCGCTATATTTACATTATTTACATTTGTATATAAAAACACTACCTCGTCTTCTGAGTTTGGTGTTACACAAAATTGAGAATGTCATGTCTGTATGGATGATTTTTATGTTTCTAATTTACGAGTTTTATGTGGGTAGTGAATAACATTACATGCAACGCTGTAGGAGTGTTTAGGAGAACAGCATAGAATATAATGTAGATTTCATATTGAAGGGTACAGGCAAAGAACAGGGAATGTCCTAATTAATTGACTTGAATTCTAATGATTGGAATTTAATATACCATAGATAAATATATTATTCTACAAAAAAAAAGTGACATTCCCTGTTATTTGCCTGTACCCTTCATGGTTATAATACATAAGTACATATCTAATGTCTGACTATAATAATTATAGTTAAAAAAACTGAAGCAACCGACTTCTCATGGATGCCATTGTCAGAACTGGACCAAAATGAAATGGGACCACACGGGAAGCACTAGCTTTCAAATAAAAAAAAGAATCATCAAAATCGGTTCAGCCAGTCGAAAGTTCTGAGGTAACAAACATAAAAAAATACAGTCGAATTGAGAACCTCCTCCTTTTTGAAGTCGGTTGAAAAAGAAGGAAATTCTGTTCAATACATCATTTATACTGCGTCTGATTTTAATAATTTATTTTCTGATAAAAAGTGAATCCTCTCAGGGGTGATCCCACAATGTAATTTCCCGATTTCAGTAATTTTGGTTCAGTGGCTTTTAACCAGTTACAATAATATGAATATTTTGTTCGGGCGCTCGCTTAGGTGAGGTTTCAGTTTTTTTAACCATAATTTTATTATCTACGTAGGTTTCCAAGTAAACCTGTAGGTATCTCGTGACCAACGAAAGTTTTGTTTTTGTTGGAAACTAATCTAAATTGCATCTACTCGTAACATCGGCCTGTAATTATCTACTATAGCAAAGCAATTTACAAAAAAATACTCTACAGCGATGTGTTAAAGTCCACATTCGATTATTGAAAATAAATTCAAAGGTACTTGCAACTTTCCACGTACTCGCCTAGTTAGTACCTTTGTAACGTGAGTTTCTGTGTGCAGAGTAGAAAAATAAAAGAAAGTCGTAGATTAACTTATTTCGCCACAGTTCTATAGAGTATGTTAGTACTTCACATACGTACTTGTACGGCTCGATGGTATGGCCAATGAAGCGAGGAAAGTATCAACAAACTGGTTTGTGGCCATTGTGACGGACAAAACAACTGAACGGTAACAAAATGCCGAACTACTCAGTACCTACTCACCTACTTAAGTACCTACTTCAGCACAAAAAGCAGTGACCATGAAGAGTGGATCAGAAAAAAATAACTACGTAAACTTAGGGTAAATAGTAGGATCGTAGTGTACGCGTATTACGTTGCTTATTAGAAGAAAAACAAAATAGCCGACTACATATGTAATTCTGAACAATTTTCTCGCAATTATGTTAAGTTGACGTTTTCGCGAGAAAGTTTGCACAAAGCTACTTCCCCTGTTCGGCTAATTTGTATGACACTGGACATGTTCTTCATGACCATGATCATTCGTCACTCTGGGCTTCAATAACCGTTTTAATTGGTTTATTCGATAAAGTTCACCAGTGCTCATTGGCTGTCTATTGCCTGGAATATGAAGTCTATGACCAGTGTCATACAATTTAGTCGATCGGGCAGCCAGTCATGTGGTCCTGGACATCAATTTATTTGACCAATACATATAGTAATTACCCATTATAACCATAATTGAGGCAGGACTTTGATCATTTACAAAGCTTGTACGGAACCGACGGTAATTGACTAATTAATTTCACTACCTATTTAACGTATTTTTTAATTACTATTAATTTTTCTCTGTTTTGTTTATTGTTTAATAGTGTACAATAAAGAGTTTATCTATCTATCTACCTTGGCAACAATGCAACGGAGGCTGAGATGATGGACCCATCAATCATCAGAGCCTCCGTCATCAAAAATTTGAAGCGCATAGATACTGACTTTAATCAATCAATTTGTCGATTTAAATGCAATAACAATTTTAATTTAACGTTCCTGCCCTATAGAGCTCCAATCAAAATTTTTAGGACGGTTTTGAAATATGTTGAGTTTTTTTGAAATAGTAGTTGGTTTTAGACAGCTTGAAGAAATACATTTTGCACTCAGCACGATAAGAATATCTCCATAGATAAAACTATTTTCTTAAAAATTGATAACTATTTCAGTATATAGAACTTCATTTAGATGGATCAACATAGATCAGAACAGGTATGTAAATCATGGTCAAATATTCTAATCATAAACTGAATGTAACAGTAAGATAAGATGATTTTTCAGTGTAGGTAGGTCATATACAATGAATATTGATGGCTGAAAAATTGTTTGATTCATGAAGTATGATAGACTATAGCGAGTACTTTATTTATCGTATCATCTAGCTGAGACCTGCACTTGTATACTAGATTTTCCAGGTTTTCCCGTAATTTACAAAGGAAAATTTTTCTGTCTATTTTTGTGATAATGCAATGATCAAAGATGTAGCAACTTTACCTATGAAGTTATTTGTTTTTATAAACAAACTCACGATGTCTTTAGAGAAAAATTGTAAATCACGAATTGTTTAATTGGTATAGCAAAATAAAAATAAATTAGGTCAGTGACGTCAAAAATTTAAATTAAAAAAGTATTCATTTAGCATTTCACAATGCAAGTTATTACAGTCCCGTTATGATTTGCATTTATTATTAGTCATAATAGTGGCAGACAAATGGAGAATTCTATGGTAGCAGATTACAATCTCTTTGGATACTCACCAGTAGGTATCTAACTAGCGTAAAATGTTGTAAGTAGCTCATAGTAATGAGTATTGTTGATAGTGGCTTAAACAGAAGGATGTAGATATAGGTAGGTAGGTATGTGGAGGACTAACCGGAGATGGTCGTATCGAGGAGGTTGAGCGAAGGCTCTACCGGCGGCAGCTCGACGCGTCGGTGCTTGGACACCGTGAACGAGGTCTGTCCCGGGGACGCCTTCAGCCGGTTGTCCAAGAAATCATGATTGCACTCGTGATTTCGCTTCACCTTTTCGCTGCGGACCCCCGATATTAACGCTCCCATAACCTTTTCATTTTCCTCCCTGTCATTGCTGTCATCGAAAACGTCATTTTTTTCTTCTTTTTCCGTGTCATCAGAGAGCGCGGAGGCGGCATCGTCGTGGGGCATCGTTCCAGTAGAGACGGGGACGGGCGACGGCGTGAGCGTCGGCGGTAGCGGCGCGTCTTCGAGCGCGCTGTCGCTCTCGGCGGAGTAGTAGCACTGGTTGAGTTCTACGGCGAGCGGCGTCAGGGGCTCCGTGAACACCGAGTCGGAGGTAGAGGGGTCCGCGGGCGAGGCGGCCGCGCGGGTCACCGACCGCCCGCACCTGCTCACCGTTACCTCTGACTGCACGCCGCCGCCGCTTGCGCCGCTCGCGGAACCCTCTCCCTCGGCCGACCACTCGACCGTATCGTTATCTGCTTCGATAACTTCAATGTTATCTGAATCGGGCGTTTTGTCCAACTCCCTGTCGGACGCGTCTCGTTTCTCTCCTTTTTTCTTGGCATTCTTTTTGCTCTCCCGTCCCGGTGATTTCCTGTAATTCCTTATAAAATTTTTACTCTTCGCTTGGGGTGATTTACCACTTTTAGCTTGTTTTTCGTTGGTTTGAGCGTTACCCATGACTATTTATCTATATTACACACTAAGGACTAAGGAGCTGTTTTGAGATATCATAAGATCCATTAACGTTTGAGTAGTTTAAAATGCTAAATAAAATAAATATCAAAATCTAAGTGAATTAGTTCACAGCCTTTCAATGTATAGGAGGAGTTCACACCTAATTTCAGGCATGCGCATCTCTAAGGCCTGCTAATCGATATTAACCTTGCATGTACAAAAAAATACCTTCATCTTATTATTAAAAATGATTGTTATATCATAAAGCTGTATAAATATAAACATTGTCATTGTTTATATCGGTACTTTTTCATGGAACCTTTCTCCTTCCATTATTTATACAAGTGGCGTCATCTAGTTGAAAATGGTCTATCAAAATATTCAGAAAAATGTGTATAAGGCGCCGCGAACTCTAGAAACATGACCCTCAGAAAGCTCGCATTCAAAGTTTTGTTAGCCAAGGTAGAGGAGTACTTCTTGATACTGCACTTCGCTAGATGGCAAATTTAGTATAACAATGAAGTTAATAAGTTCAGAAATGTAAGATGTATTTTGTAAAATAACTAGGTAAGTAGATTGTAACCTTCTGGTCGGTACTTGAGGCAACAAGAAGAAAACATCAGATCTGCCTACGTAAAAACTAACAATACAAGTGGGTGTCGTTGGTCAGCTAAAACCAACCCGGTACCTACGTAATTTTACACGAACGCGCAAGAAGGTGGGTAAAGTTTTTAGTAGGTATGTGTTTTTGTTTGTATATATTGAGGTATGTTGGGTATGTAATATATGTAGTGTTTTCTGTAGCGGTAGGAAATTTTAGTAGAGTCCACCTGATCAAGTATAGGTCCCGTTGCGTATATAATTATTAGGTACCTATAAACTACAGCCGACTACAAAATACAATTTCGTTTACTTGGATGATATAATATATATCCTGTAATTTATAGTTGAGTACTTTGGTTTTTATTACAAAATAATTGGAAAAATAAGTCATCCAAGTATTCAATTGAATTGCGTATTTTGAATTCGGTTTTTTCAGTTTTTTAAACTGTAATTGTTATAAAAATCCAACTACTGGACAAATGGAGAACAAACAAAACAAACAATGGCTATATTTTTGGGCATTATGAGATTTAATTACTAAGAGACCACAAACAGAGGCGGATTTCCCTAAAGGCCGAAAAGGCCCGGACCTAGGGCGCCAGATTTTAGGGGCACCTGGCGATCAATCGCGAGAAAAAAATACAATTGTAGTATCCTACATCACGGACCCCTCCAGATTATCAGTGCTGAAAGGGGGTGCTTGATTTTATTCGGCCTATATAGGGCGGCTAAGGTTGGCGCCTCTGACCACACATAGATAGATAGATAGATAACTCTTTATTAAAAGACCACAGTATACACGGAAAAAGATACATAAAAAAATAAGATTATGGCTAGGCTTTTAATTGGCAGCCTTATCGCTTAGAGCTATCTCTTCCAGGCAACCATGCACGGATTGGAAAGACGGCACAGATAGTGGTCTATGAAAACTTAACTAAAATCTAATATACAGTACAACAAAAATACAATAGAGTACCTATTTATGTTATAGGAAATAGAATACCTCTTAAATATTAACTATGTGCTTATATATATATATATATATATATATATATATATATATATATATATATATATATATATATATATATATATATATATACCTCATTAGTAGCAATATAAATAAATATATAGCAAGGTTGCATAGCATTGAATACTGATCGATTAATGATCGATTAGTTACGGTAGGTGTCTATAGCAAAAGTTAATGGCAACTTCTAATTTTATAATAGCTAATGCAGAATTGCATTAGCTGTTTAATGGCGAAAATGTAAGAAAGAGATAGACATATATTATCTCTTTCTTACATTTTAGCATGGATCATAATGAAACTTAGATATTGGCAGCCGAAACCCTGAAGAAGGACATCATCACCATTACAAGTTTTCAGTTCCACGCGATTGAAATTGCCGTGTAAAGTCTTATAAATATATATTTTTTTAAATGATGAGAATTATACTCCTTTCGGCTTCGTATACCTATTACTATAATAATATAAACTAACTAAAAATAATATATTCCAGTAATATAGAGTAAATATTGTGTAGATATAGTGCATTACGCGCTGCTGAGTCGATATTCGCGCTCTATGTATCACGTGTTATCTTATCAGGAAATAGAGTAGGTAAATATGTCTGTGCGTAAAAGGTAAATCTCCAATCCTGTCACCGAATTACTGATAACGAGATATGAATATTTTTATCCTTATAGATTTTTTGTACTATACTTGCCTAGAGTACCTATCTACATCATACAGAAATTTTACTTTGACATTTCTATTTGAAACTTTATTTTCAGAAAATCTATAGGAGTTCCGACAATTCTAACTAGTATTATAAAACCGCTCCTGCTCCTGCTTGATTTTATGGTTTTACAACAAATTTCAAGGAAATTTATCTCTTAGAATGAAGGTATTTCAGTATTTTCTAAACAGACATCGAGCTTTGTCAATGTCAACACGAAAATCGCACGAACTATTTATATAGGGTTCCTACCAAAGACAGGACAAGTAAAAGGCGGAGCAAGGAATATTCCTTATTTAAGGCACGAAAGGGTTATATTTTAAATCTCTTAAGGAGTGTGAAATGAGGCTGAAGTGATTAACTATTTTTATTTATTTCTGTATTTTTAGAACTATGTATCATGTAATCATCAATCAGGTAAATGTTGAAAAGCTCGTCACGACCTGAGAACAGTATCAATTCGGTGTATTTTTTGTACTTATAAATAAGTATCTATTTTGTATTGTTGCACTTCCGTAATGGACCAATATTTTTATAACATTTATTTATTATGTACACAGTTTTTTGCAATAAATAAAACTGATTATTATTATGCCTGATAACCTGCTTCTCCATAAACGCTTGTTCATATAATCAGACCCACATGCTCAGCATACATCAGAGCTGAAATAAATAAAAAACTGGACTTGATAAAAGAACTACCGGGCGAAGCTAATCATTGATAAAAGAGGGAAATTATATTTTTTGTAATTTTTGGTGATAATCAGAAAATTACATATCGTAATAATAAATAAAAGGTAGTTTTAGCTTGTGCTAATGAAGATCTTTTTACATGATACGGTTAACTCATTTTAAAATTTGCACTCTAATTCCATATATAAAGACCCATTTTTTTGTGACTAAATAAAATATGTACAATTTATGTTTTTTTCCTATATGTGTACTTTAAGACAATGCTTCTTGCCAAATGTCATAGTTCTAGGTCAACGGGAAGTACCCCATAGGTTTTGATTCCCATGTGAGTGTCAAAATATGCTTTTTTTTTTTGCGACATATAGGTCTGTAACTTTTTTTACGATAATCGAGAAGTTTTTTTTCATAGCTGCATACAGATCTATACCTAGTCTTGCCATAAATATTGTCACGAAGAAAAAAATATTTTTTTATTGCAAATAATATTTATTACTTTTACAGTGTGTTAGTTTAATACATAAATATAAAACAATTTAAAATATAAAAGCTTATTCGAAGTGGTCTCCATTGGCTGCAATACAGTCCTTTAAACGTTGAGGCCAGTTATCAATAGAAGCACGCACTCTTTCCATGGGAAAATTCTTCACTGCCAATCGTATGGATTGTTTTAGGGACTCCAAATTATCATGGCGTTTAGAGCAAGCCATACTCTCTAAAACTGACCATAAAACATAATCCAGCGGATTAAGATCAGGACTAGACGACGGCCAGTCTTCAGCTCTGATGAAGTCCGAAACGTTCACTTCCAACCAAGACTGCGTGGACCGAGCTTTATGACCTGGCGCCGAGTCTTGTTGGAAGGACCATACTTGGTTATTGAACATGGTGTTGTTAAGGGGCTTAACTACCTTCTCAAGAATGGTATTTTGATACACTTGTGCCGATGTTTTGATACCTTTTTCACAAAAATATGGCTCAGTCACTCCTTCATAGCTAACACCCCACCAAACCATCACTGAAGTCGGATAATGCCCACGTTGCACTCTGTCGACTAATTGGGAAGCTTCCTTAGAGCTTTGAGCATAAATACGGTCATTTTGTTTGTTAAAATGTTGCTCAATTGTAAAGATTTTCTCATTCGTAAACAAAATTTTTCTGTGACCTCCCTTTGCGTACCGCTTCAGTAGTTGTTTCGATTTTACCACCCTATTCTTTTTTAAATTATCAGTTAAAAAATGACCAGTGCGTCTCTTATAGGCTGCAAGTCCTAAGTCATCTTTTAAAATACGCGACATGGTTCTGGGTGCTATCTTCATCTCCCGAGATAAAATCTTTTGCTTTCGGACAGGATTTCTTCGAATTCTTTCCCTTACTGCTTTGACCACCTTTTTCGTACGAACACTACGTGGACGGCCAGATCTTTTTCTGTCACAAACAGAGGAGGTCTCATTGTACCTATTAATAGCCCGGTACACAAACATTTGACTAATACCAAGCGTATGGAGAGTTTTAAAAATTGCATTTGGCTCCATACCAACTTTGTGTAATGCAATCACAGCGATTCGGTTCTCTTTATCACCCCACTCCATTTTAATATCGCAAAATATTGTACAATGTATTGGCGCCAAAATTAGAAAACTCAATGAACAATCGTATAAAAATGACAGATACCAAATTCAAATGTAATATCTTTCTTATTTTTAACTGAAACAGTATTTATGGCCAGACTAAGTATACAGATCTGCGTATAAGTTTTTAATTTCAACTCGATTCCTCCATGCGTTCCCGTGATTGAAGGTTTTGTCAGACGGACAACAAAGCGATCCTATAAGGGTTCAATTTTTTCCTTTTGAGGTACGGAACCCTAAAAATAATAAAAATATATGATCTCCACGTTACTTGTACCTAAGGAAAGTATTTAGGCTTCACGAAAGTAGTTTCGGACAGGTGAGAATAGAAGAAAACAAATAATAGCGAGCCACGATCCTAGGGGAGACATTGTTTGACGAAACAATTTTTCGGTTGACAAGTTTTGTACATTAATCGTTGCTGGGAATTTTCAACAAAATCCAATAGATATAAGTTTCTACTAAGCCCGAGTTAAGGTGGGAACGAACTTTATCGGCTTTAGGGAAACACTTTAGTCGTTAAAATGAGATTAATTTGAAGCGATTGTAGTTCAGTTGGTTATGTGATAAACTTCCGTGCCGAAGGGTCTGAGTTTGAATCCCAAACAATGAATATTGAGTTTTAGGTGCTGTTATCGTGGTTAAGTATGGTGGTTAAGATATTTTATTTTCCGACTTAAAAAAAAGAGGAGGTTCTCAATTCAGTTGAATTTTTTGTGTTTGTTACCGTGTCATTCTGTTACTTAATAACAAATTTGAAAAAACTCTTTTTTCATTTGTAAGGATAGGTAATTGGGTATAGTTTCACATTGATTTTGTAAAAAAATTATCCAAATCGGTTAAGTAGTTTGGTTTAAAAAAATGCGCATATTGAAATCGGTTGTTGCAGTTATTTAATCGACGATAAAACGTAGGAGGTTCTCATATAAATTACAATGTATCTATTGCCTGGCTGACAAGCTACTACCCTCATTTTGAAAATCTGTCATCAAGGATCTAACGGTGTGTACTGGTCGGTCTAATGCAGGCGAAGATATCAAATATTAAATATAAAGAACCGGCCTATTTGTATGACAAGTTGTGATGGAGAGTGAGTAGAAGCTCCCTCGATTGCCGGCAGTGCTCAACTCAGCTCGTGACAGAGCGTCACAGCTCTGCCGCATTCAGTGACAGTTTCAGGTATGCCGCTTCCAAGTGCTGGAACAACATCCCGCCGCCTATAAGGAACCTGCAAACTTTGGATGGTTTTAGATAATTCACATAACACATAATTCTTGTATAAGTACTGTATTTTTTGTTTTTGTTGCTTAATATTTACTTGATGTTTTGTTTCTTCCATAAATAAATATATGTCTATGTTTATTTGCGAATTAAAAATTTGACTGTTGTACTCTTTCTATAGTTGAGACAGGGAGACAAAAGACAAAATGATGCCATCCCTAGGTAAAAGTTAGGTTAGGTTAGGTTAGCGAGGATCGCAGTGACAGGGAGGTTCAGGGCCTACCACCCTACCTCGAATAACAATCCCTAGGTAAATTTGCCATCAGCTCGAACTAAGCGTTTTGCTTTCACCTTCCTAATGTGAACCGCTCGGGAATGGAATGCCTTGCCACCGTACTTGTTTCCTAAAAGTTATAATGTATTCAAGTCACTCTAGACTTGACTTGACACTCTATTTTCTTAGTCTACGTGCTTCATCTTCGGCCACAGCATCGCTTTCCATCAGATGTGCTGGTGGTCAAACGTAGAGCTTATTCTATATAAAATAAAAACAATACAACTTAATCGATTTGCTTTTTGTATAGAAACTACTAAACTAAGTTAGTTAAGTATGTGTAGTTTGTATATTGTTTTATTGTAGTTAATTAAGATAACTTTAATTTGTAATTATAGTACGCTCGCAGGCCTGCACGATATAATAAAAATAAACAAGTTACACTTTTTTTTGTTATTATTTATCACGTCTACTTTTTCACTGACACCATATTGAAATATATGTCATACAACTGAACTGAGACGAAACTATTAATCATTATGTTAAAATCTGTCAAGCGGTTTAGGCTGTAGAGAGTATGAAAGAATTAGACGTACATATATATGAATAAATTGCAAAATGGTTTTCACACAACCCCAAAATTTTCAGTGCGCATACGCATGCTATATTATAACTTTCTAGTACTAGATCCTAATAGCCTTTGAGCAAAGCTGCCGACAGATAGACAGACGGACATGACGAAACTTTATGGATTATTTGTTTACTATGGAATCTTAAAAATGTTATTGACCTTCGGGTAGTCAGAAATAGTGTTTGCCGAACCCAACTGACACTGACTTATCCTTGTTCTTCGTGAAGTTTAGGGCTAAAACAAGTTTATTGGTAAGTTTGTAAAATATGTATTATTTGGCGGGATAATCCGCGGCTTCCTCAATAACTCCGGCTTGGATAGATATAGTTTGTCATCACAATCCCGGTTGGATAGTACAAATAGTAGGTAACAACTGGATCTGTTTGTTTATTCGTTCAGGTAGTTTACTCTTCCAATGGTACGCTATTTTCCTGACTGCCTAGGCAGGCAGTCAGGAGTCTAGTGGTACCTAATGTTTTTAGATTGTATGCAATGACATTCCTATCACGTGGACGTAAAGTCTAAAGCAAAATTCAGGAATATATCCTGACCAATACTCATATACCAACAATGACGAACTTAAAGATTTTGATTTAAGCTCTAAATCACCGCGCTAGAGCCTAATTTAGATTGAGAAGTCTAGAGACATCTATTTTGCCGTTTCGAATTATTTAAAAAATTTAAATTATTTCAATTTATGTAAATGGTTAAAAAAAAAAAAAAAAAATCCTTAATAAAATATTAAAATAAATTATAAAATATTAAAATATCCTTATTAATATATTCTTTTAGTTATTATTATATATAATTATTTTATTTTAATTGATATGGATTTACATCTGGAATAAATAATTTCATTACATTTCAATAATCGTGTAAGTTGTTACCTCGACCTCATTGAGCTCGGACGTTTTTGAGCACTGATATGCCCTTTTGATACTTTATCAAAGGGTGTAAGTATGTATGATTCTAGATAACATTCTATATTTCATGATTGCATCGTTTCATTGATTTTAATGTGTGAAGTGTCGTTGGATTCTTTGAGTACCATAGACTATTTTTTATAATAATACTTTTAATACATTGCACGAAAAAAAATATAACCAACTATTTGACAGCGGCCATTAAATCATAGGGTCCTTCGAATAAGTTTAGAAAATTTAATATCCTAAACGTAAAAAAAAACACTACTAAGCCAATTTTGATAAAATATAGCTAAAAATGTTCTTGAGCAAATCCTCTTTCAAACAAAAACAAATTGGGTCAAAATCGGTCCATCCGTTTGAGAGCTACGATGCTACACACGGACACACAATTACACAGATACGAGTATGCGTCAAATTTATAAAGCGTCTTTTTGCGTCGAGGATAAAAACATTTTGTTTGGATTTTTGTTTTCTTTTTAATTGTACTCGTTTAAATTCACGGTAGAGATTTTATTGTGCCATAGTTTACGTACGTTTCATGAAACATACGAGTAATTGTTATTTTAAATCACTTTCATATTGTTTGCAAATTTTGTTGAAACAATTTTTTAGGAGGAAGTATGTGTAATTTCACATAAAATGGTAAAGCCGTTTGTTCTCGAAAGGATAACAAAGCTGACGAGCTCAGATAAGTAATGGTTCATGTTTGTATATTTCATCACACGGGTCAGAAATTTTATAAAGTTCTGGACGGGGGCATATTCTTATAGTGAGGAGAGCAGGGTTAGGGTTAGGCAACCCATTATTTACCTAATAATGGGTTGGCAGACTATATACATCTTCGAGAATTCTGAACTCAAACATTCTTACTGTTTTCCTCCACCGTTTGAAGTTACTAGGAATGAACAACACGCACATAACTTCGAAAGAGACACAAGGTGTTTGTTTTGGGATCAGACCACCATATATGAAGTCAAACGGTATCCCAACTAGTTTGCCGTAACTTTATGTTTTTAGCACAGAATTGGGTGGTGCATCTGTCTCACTCCCATGAGACGATGAACGAATTTTGGCGGGAACGTCTTAGCAACGTGTTGTTTGCTTTGTTTTATTTTCCTAAACTTGTGTTATTTTGAACATTACTGCTATAAAATGGTGGTGTTTTATTCATTAAGTGTTCGATAAAGTGCGTGAGTGTGAGCAAGTGAAATAAAGCAGTAAAACGTGTGATTTTATGTTGTCGGCAAAACTCCATAGAAGCTTCTAGTAAAGTTGCCACCACTTTACTGAAGTAGGACTCGACTTATAAATTGACTGTATACGTGACTTAGACTGTGACTAGAACATTTACAATTTGTTTTATTCAAGAAACTTGAAAAAATCCTAATACTTGACACTGGCAAATGCTTTAATGCGGGTCCAATACAAAAAAGAAGAAGAAGACCCCATGAACCTATTTTCTAGATATAAAATGAATCTACTTTTCATAAATATAAGTACGTATTATAATTACTATAGTTTAATAATTGACCAAGTACGTGTCGGGCCACGCGCAAGGTCCGTAGTTGCATTTCATTATATACGGATTGAGAAGAGCGGATTAAATGAAATTTGTTTATTGTGTCCCCTCGGACACTTGGCTCTAAAAATGGTTTTCTCACATCTACAATATATATTTATTACCTATATCCAACGATACTCTATATATAAATATATATATTTATCACGCCAACAAAATGGTAGAGTAAAATCTAGTTTTTTTTAAAGTACATACGTACACGTAATGTTGGGATGATTTTTGCTTTTCTTGTCAACTCGTTAATGTAGAGTAGAGTATCGTTGGATATATGTAATAAATATATAGTTTTGCCATATCCGTCCGTCTGTGGCGTCTGTCTGTCCGTGTGTTGATATGACAAAACTATGAGGGTTGTAGTTCAGTAAGGAACCCTAAATAAATCCGGCAAAGTACGAGTTTCACTCGCACACCGAGGCTTTTGTACTCCCAAGCAAGATTTTAGGCAATTTAACATTCACATCAGATCAAAAGAAAATATAGCAAATGAGAACTACTAAATAAAATAGGACTATTTTATCTATCTATCTATTTTTATATCTATCACTACCGTTTAGTTTATGTCACATGACACCAACTGTCAACGATACGTTCACTTGTCATTCTTAGTTTATGAGATATTATTATATTATTCTTATTTTTATGAGATCAACAAGGACATTTATTTAGTAGTTCTCGCACAATATTTTTTTGAAATGTTATTTACGTAAACTTGTATCTTTAACAATTCCAGTAGGTACCAGTACCATCGCTTGACCAGTTTATAGTATTTGTTGATTTATAAGCTGTAACGAAACATATTATGTGAAAATTTCTATTTGAAATTTTCTATAATATTTAAAGGTTCAAAATATATAGTTTAGGAGAGATAGACAGACAGACACCGTAGCCTCACAAATAGGCTCCCGATACAGAAGTTTAAACAAGAATCATTGAAATGGGATAAAAACAATTTTTCCTTTCTCTTAACCTTAAAACAGAGTCGAATTGAGAACCTCTTCCTTTTTCGAAGTCGGCAAAAAGGTAGCTTTGGATTCAGTTAGTACCTGTACAACCTGATTGCTATAGGCGTCTCATACTTTGACTATGCCTAGTTACAAGAGTCTCTATTTACCTATGCCAATGTGCACAATATTTGTTCTTATTTACGAGTATAAGAACGTCGTGGTTTATATCGTATCTTATCTGAGTAAGAAAATCTAACCACGGAGCTCTCCATCACGTGCGGTCAGATAATAATGGCGAACCGGACCCATCGCTCTCCCTGATTCAATGGTCCACGTTAGTAATCCTATGTAGGTACAGATAGATGTACACTTGCTTATAGAACTGGATTACAGCCGCGCCACTGCAATGCGTTGTATGCACCATCGAGTACAAAAGCAGTTTTGCTTTAAATTATGGTGATGAATTCTGAATTCATTTTGTACGACTATATGCCATACACATACAGTAGATGAAGCATGCGACTTCATTTATATGAAAACCTTGCGTGCCACATTTTTGATATCGACTGTGACGTTACACAAACGATGTCGTGATGGAATGTTCCATCCGCGCGAAATCTATTCAACCCAATGCATCCGCGCGCTTGTACGCTAGTAACTAGTTGACAAAATATCGAATTGGAAGTATATATCACCTGAAATTAAATAAATCTTGGGTCGTCAACTCTGATTTTTTACATTGCTGTTGACACGCTAGGTACATACACTTGGGGTATCTATAGAAGTCTATGAGCTTTAAGTACTTTGATATTGTGTTCATTAGCTTAATTGTGACTTAACTATGCTTACAGACTATAGAAGAAATGGAAAATATCTTAAAATTCAGACTAAACCTGTTTGTGTGACATGTAGACAATCTAGTGGGCTTAGGTTCCAAATACAAATCACACTATGTCACAGAAGTGATAAAATGAAATGTCATACAATATGAAAGTATTTTAAGACGTATCTGTGATAACCTATATGTAGCAAATAAATTAATGTATTCTGAATTTAAGTATTATGATAGAGCAATGCATTCTAGTCTTCATATTACCTAGAACTAGATGCTTTGCTTATTTCTAATACTTACCCACGAATTTCCAATTTTCCTCCATTTTTTTTGGAGGAAACAGGGAAAAGTAATTAAGCTGCTGGTCTGGCTGGTATTCTGTCGAAAACTAGCCTCCTGTAAGCGGCTAGCCCTTGAATAGCTTTCCTGATTATCATAAAAAAATATAATCCTCTCTTTGCTTTTCTTGCACTTAATGTTTTTGTTTCTGACAAATTAATATAACTACAGTCAGTCTATCGGTAGTACTATCAGACATTAAAAGTATTCATTTGTTATACAAAAAGAAACAGCTAAATAAAATTTGTTTTAACTAAAGCTGTAAAATTAACCAACTTCGTCTAGCCATTCGACTGTCAGTTTTGGTTATGTTATTTTTCGGGGACACATATGTAGGTACATATGGATTATGAAAACTAAGAAATTACGTTATATATAATACCGACATATTTACATTAACATTTACATTCATGGGTTAGGTGAAATACCTATCCAAAAAGTTATAATCTAATTTCTGACGGAAAAAAATCAAAAAGTTAAAACTCGTAGACATTTGATTTATGTTAACGAAAATACCACCAGAATTTACGTCTGAGCTAGGTATATTTTACAAAAAAATATTTAGTACCTAATAACATTTTATCGGCTCCCCTAAATACAGGTTGTTATTCTCTGGCTAACAAATTGTTGCAGGTAAAGTACTTTGGTAATGAATCTGAACGCCGATGTTATCACAATCATTTACGGTGAGTATATTATGGCTAGACTCCATGGGGGCAGCGAAAATACGCAAAGCTAAGCTTATGTTGTTTTTTAGGGTTCCGTACCCAAAGGGTAAAAACGGGACCCTATTACTAAGACGTCGCTGTCTGTCCGTCCGTCCGTCTGTCACCAGGCTGTATCTCATGAACCGTGATAGTTAGACAGTTGAAATTTTCACAGATGATATATTACTATTGCCGCTATAACAACAAATACTAAAAAACAGAATAAAATAAATGTTTAAGGGGCCTCCCATACAATAAACGTGATTTTGTCGTTTTTGTTCGATATTGATAACGGCAACAGGTGCTTGAAATATTCACAGAATATTGAGTTATATTATTCAATTTAAAAATAAGTATTTAAATTAAATTAAAATTAATATTTTAGGGGGGCTCCCATACAACAAACGTGTTTTTTTGCTGTTTTTATAGATATTGGTACGGAACCCTTCGTGCGGGAGTTCGACTCGCACTTGGCCGGTTTTATTTAAAGAACCCGGGATCTCTAGAACACACCAGAGTCAAATTTGCTCTACCGCTCTATCTGGAAGAGTTTAAATTATTCTTATTTTCCTCATTCGATGACTCCACGTAGCTTGGGATCATTTGGATGGAAGTTCAGGATCTTACTGTCTACCTTCCCCGACCAAGAAGGTTCTTGATACAAATCTAGGCAGGCAGGCAATACTGTAATCGACCGCCTTCTGTAGGGTTATAGAGAACAGCTGTATATTGAAATATTGTCATATTGTTACGGGATGTGGGTATAGGGATTGGAAGGAAACAACGATGTTATTCAAGCCCGTTTAATTCACTGACACGTGGTATCTTCTACAGAGCACTCACAGTCGATAACACGAACACCGACAATAATTACAGAATCGACGCGCTACAAACACACAGAGACCGTGTTCCGACCAACACACTACTACTAAACGTCTCTTCACTATACTGTTCACTTCAACACTTCACTTTCACTTGTAACTTTTTCTTCTTTCCTGTATGCTACTTGTATCTGAACTGCCCTCTGTCCGCGACTGAAGCTCCTTATATACCCCGCAGAACCTTCTAGAAGCTTTTATTTCGATAGGCATTTCGTTCGTCATTTGTTTCGTTCCAGAATGTTCAATTTCGATCGTCTTTTCGCTCGTCTTTTGTTTTTATCATTTGTTTCGAACTTTCTAGAATGTTGACGAGATTCTTTATTTAAATAGTCGTGGAGCATTTCCTTCTAGAAATTTCACCATCATCATCGTTAGAATATCAACATGCCTGTTCTTGTTCCGTGTTTGGAGTACCCACCATTTTCGACCACATGTGATCTGTAGTCAAAAATTTACTAATTAGATAAATCAATATTTTTATTAAGTCAAAGAAAGATAGAAAGAGAGAGCGAAAGAGAGAAAGATAGCGATAGTATTTGTCAAAGATTCAAATATATTCATTACAGTGAACAAGCGTTTTACCTTGTCAAATATTTTTTTTCCGAGCGAGCGAAGCGTCTCTGCATCAACTGGCCAAATTTTATTTCGTCTGTCAGTTTATTTGTGAGTTTGTATGTTCGTACTCGCGTACAGGGCGTAATTTTGATAAAACTTGGCGTATAGGGTCTATGAATTAGTTTAAAAAAAATGTCGTCGATGATTTTCGATAGGAGGGGTGGTTCCCATAAAAAGGGGGGAATTTTATTGCGGCGCTAATTACCAACCGACTTAAATGATATTTGGTAGATAGAAACACACAGAGACCGTGTTCCGACCAACACACTACTACTAAACGTCTCTTCACTATACTGTTCACTTCAACACTTCACTTTCACTTGTAACTTTTTCTTCTTTCCTGTATGCTACTTGTATCTGATGATTAAGTACATCATTATTACAACTTGACGTAGAGATTGCGTGTAATAGTGAGGGCGCGTAGATGTGTTTGATACATTTTAGCGCTGAATAATTTTCTTGATTTTACGTTTTCTCCATTTATAAAATTATTTGATGATCGAGCGAGCGAAGCGTCTCTGCATCAGTCAGCCAATTTTTTTTTCGTTTTTAATACGGCTTCCTAAGCCAACTTTATGTAGGTATTATGTACAGAAGTACAGTACAGATGACCCAAGGTGAGCTACAAAAAAGCTCTCTCGCGAGGTCTACTGTTCGTAGAACTACTAGTATTAGTATTCGATATGATCTTGTTATAATACCTGTTGAGTTAAAGTCATCGTTAAAAAGAAAAAGATGAGGTATGGTCAAACAACCCAGACATTTATATAGACTACTTCCAGCTATAACCATAAAATAATAATAATAGTTTAAAAAAATAAAAAAAACACGCTTCAAATTATTGTATTGTCATCGGTCCTCGATAAATCTACAAAGTTTGAATGAAATCTGACCGTTTGAATTGGGTCAAAATCAAGTCCAAAGGAGTCGGATACAAACAAACATACATACAAGCATACAGGTGAAGCTCGGTGATGTGCATAAGTTTTACCCGGCACAAAATGTCGCATGTCGTAGTGCAGCGCTACGCCGTAGCACCTCTACGAGAGGTCGTTAGCCCTTATTGGCATAGATTGGCACCAGCGCCTTCGAAAAACATCTGCGTAATCAGAAAATGATTAATAGAACCACTGGGTAATCTTGAGGCATCGAATGGCGAAACTCTTATTATTTCCCTGTGATAAATCGCCGTCAATCGACTAAATGAATTGACTGAGCGTGAGCACGCCAAACTTAATAAAACTTCGAAAATAGCCGGTAAAGTTTAAATTTTGTATTATAAAAACTCGCATTAGACTCTAGGGAGCATCGATCACTTGATTTCAGCTCATTTGTTTATTAATTCACACTTATTTGTCAGCGTTTTGGCCGCATTTTTATGTTGAGAGAAAATAATTACTATTCTATTTTAGTTTTTAAAATGTGCGCCTAAGGGAATAATTAGATAAACTTAGCTGTAACGTTTCATTGCGCTGCAACCGCATCTGTGTATAAAAGGTTTAAAAACTGCTGCTCACTTTTTTATTTGTAGATGCAATTATGAACCTAAGGAATCCGAAATGAGTACTTTTTCAAGTATATACGCTCGTATCCTGGCTTCGCAATGATAATTAAGACTAACTCTTATTACGCTCGTTATATGGGCGAGTTTTGAGTAGCTCCTAGAGTGCTAACACTGATTAATATTTCTATGGAATAATTCCTCTTTCTCAGTTTCCTGTGAATGAGGTCCCTATGTTCATTTTCAATGCAGCGCATTGGAAAAGCGCCGACGGAAACAAGGTGTTACCCACTGTTAAAACTAAATTACTGACTTAAGACTTTACTTAGCCTTAACTTCACGAATTCAGCCGTGTAGCGAGTGGTTTAATCCATACTGAACCATTTTTGTTCAGTATGGATTGTTGTTTGAAGTTCGATTCGAACCTATTCGTCTAAAATTTTATTTACGAATATATTACCGGCTAAATTACTAACTACTCGATTAAAATTCAGATAGCACACTTATTAGCCTCTGTATTAGTAGCTTCTTATAAAACTTACTAGCCTAGTGTGAAAAAGGCTTCAGCATCGAGCTCTTACTGTGGTCTAAACCTTCCAGACTTATTACACCTACTTACTTATTTACTTACTAACTTACTTACTTGACTTATTTTTTACTTATTTACACCTATTATTTGTACCTATAAATAATAAGGTTTTATCTCAAAATAAAATATAAACAACAAAAACAAGATAAAATTGATTTTATTATAATATACTTACACTAACGGCTTATCGAACTAATATTTACAATTTTAAAAATATTACGTAAAAACATCTCGTCAACGCGTTATGGCAGAAAATTAAGCTTACTCATTAACGTGACATTAATTCTTATATACTAATATGAGAACATATCCTGCGTTGTGTAATAAGGAGTAACGTAAATAATATAACAATTAGTGATACAGATTTATAAAATCATAAAATATTGGTGCGCCAAAACGGCCCGAAAATACATAATTTACATTTGAAAAACGAGTCTCATTTCAACAGTATAGCAGTAAGATCAGTTTTTGAAATTATGAGCCAGAAAATCGATTCTGTGTTTTAAAGCATAGATGAAAAGTTTGAATTGCAGTACGTATGATTGTAACGAATATACTTTTCTTCGAATTTGTATGTATCAAGTGGCTTTAACATCGAATGAGAGGTTTCTAAAAAACTACCTACATAAATGATATCCTATATCAAGTTCACATGAAAAAAGTCATATTAACATATTGATACTATACATTTATACAAATCAAAAAATATGTATAGGTCAAAATATACCTAGAACTGTTAAAAAAAATTGCAATAAAAAATCGCCAAAAAGCTCGTCAAGTTCATTAAGTACATACACGAAAAATGGGATAATTAAGTACACCGTTGTTGAGCATAAAATAGTATTAAGTAGTTATATGTAGGCATCTACCTATACAGGATAATATACCATGCTTCCGAAAAAGCAATAATGTTAAGAGGATTGTTTACCGCGTATTAGTCACTAGTAGGTAATTTTGTATTTTAAAAGAGAAAATTAATTTCTGCGTTGAAACTATCGAGTTTGTTATTTATATTGTAATTACTTAACATGAACGAAAGCGGTTGATTATTTTCTTTTTTACTAGCTTCCATTTATTGAAATTAAACAGTTTTTAGCGGATTTATCGCGTAAACGTAACGTGAATAATTAGCTTTTATTTAATTTCTACCATCCCGATGTCTGTAATCAAATAATGGAAATCAAAAAGCTAACCTAAAAAAGGAAGATAATCAATCTATGATCCAAAATGTTTTTCTACGAACGTTATTATGTGTCACAATCCATTTCGTTGAACTCTCTGATTACCAGATCTTTTGAAAGAAAAAGAATAAATCAGTTTCTTCCTTTTGTACAAATATTTGCGCGGTAAACGATTCTCTTAAGCAATTCTGAGGGATACATGAAGATAAAATTATTTCATTAGTTCAAAAAAAATAGAGTAATACGTAAGCTTTTATAGTATAAACTATACCTACACGTTATAATGGCAGAATTCGTTGTATCTACATAATAATATAATAATTGAGTATTCGGATTTGAAAGTATTTATAAAAATATCTAAATAATACAATTAATTAAGTTTCTAGTGTTGTTGAATATTAAAACAAAAAAATGTTTTCTTTCAGTCAATTCAAAAGCTACATATTTAGAACAAACAATAAGATGGGATATTTGTTCAAGTTTAAATAATTACTAAAAATTCATGTAAGTAGATCTTCGTTTAATATTATCTCTTTAACTGTGCGTATGTATACGGTATATTAGCTGCGCCCCGCGGTTTTACTCGTTAGCTGATGAAAAACGGTGGCGATGATGATGATGACAACGTAGCCGAAGTCTTTTCCTGGGATTTAACTAGCTTTCAGAACTTCATTATGATCTATTTAGACGTATCAGCCTGAAAACGTAGGTAACATACAGATAGGATGCCGTTATTTTCGCTTTATTACTCAAGAATAATAAACTAACATAATAATCAAATCAATATAATAATTATAACAAATAACCATACATCACATCCAATCTTCATAATTCATAAACTCGGAATAATTCCAGACAAAAGTCAGTTTGTCAGACTTGTTTATCTAATTTGACTTAATAATTTTCAGTCGAAAGTAACGTGTACAAATACCTAGCTATAACATTTTAGTAGGTATTTCGAGGGGTGAGCGATGAAAGCCGATAAGTTCAGAAAACACTTATTCCACTGTTAAATTCTTCTAATAATAAACTAGTTGAGATTTTAAAATTGAAATTTGCTTTTTTAAACTTATCGCTGTCTATCACTCAATCCTCGTTTTATTATTAATTAATATAGTGAATAATAAATAGTACCTACAAAAATGTGTAAATTAAGGCATAAGCATAAAAATACGCTGCCAAAAAAGAAAAAAAAACTGTACCGTGTCTTTTCTCTTATTTAAAGACATATATTTATTTTAGTAACTATTTTATAGCCTTGCTTTCTGCTCTCATTTGCTAGACTTACTTAAATTATTTTTACAATGTCATTCATTTTATTCTAATTACATAACCTAATAATTAAGAAACATCAGAGTGCAGAATATGACTAAATATTTATTTAAAAAAAGGTACTTAATTTTACTGAGATTTCAGGCTTTGCAAGGAAATACTTCTTAACGGCATCAAGAAATAAGGAAAAAATATTCGGTTTCTATTATTACCTCTATCTATATTTTTATAATAAGCATTTTGAGATATGATTAACAAGTTTTTTTTATCGTAATAAAATACAAGAGAAAATGAAAAAGTGATGCCGTTGAGACGCTGCCTTAGACACTTACCATATGAAATAATATCGGAGTCCTAGTCAGAATTCTCGAGTATTATTTACATTACCAATCATTTCGAGAACGGCTGGCTACGACATTCATAAAAAAAGAAAAACAACTTTACAATACACTAACAACGGCGCAAGGAACCTAGAAATTTTAGAATATAAAAGTCCCGAAAATCAACGTTTTACTAACTTTTCTAGGTTCAAGGCACGGCTTCATTAATTCACAACTCACGTTCATAGTCTCTTATTGTGGTTCGTCTATAATTACGCGGGCACGGCGTAAAACGACGACCGAAATATTTTAAATAATCATACAAGTAATTCTATTAATGACACGTCCCCTTTAGATCCGGGCCAGTAAAGTGGTGAGTTAACGCTCTCCAGAGTGTTAGCGCACAACTTTACTCGTAAAAACATTAAAGTTATCTCTCGTAAGTAACTAAACTTAAATACAACGTGCATTCGCGCGTTGGAGAGACGGATTGTAGACGTCTACAAACATATTCAGTGGGATTCTTCAGACAATGTGGGACACCGTCTTTGTTCAGAACGCATCCGACAAAATGAGGCCTCGTTTATAGGCCATCTTTAATAAGTCTTAGTCGGGCACTTGTCAATTCTTGGCTTTTCATGGAAGCTCTTTTACAAATAATACGTATTTAAAGATATGTGAGCATCAATATAATTTTTTGTCACTATTTATCTTGACTTCGATTGCATAATGACACAAGCGTATATACTCGTAGGTTGGGAGTACGAGTTATTAAGGATGACACGCTTTTACTTCATAAGTGTTTCGATTGAAGAAATAATATAATATTTAATTTATATTAAAAATGGCGATGACGTCATAGCGTGTTTTGGAATCCCATACCTAATCTACCTTTATATTTGTATAATATAATAACGTTCATTATTCAAAATTGGAAAATAGCGATGGGGTAGGAATAATCGAATTGTCAGTTAAAATATACAAACAATGACATGACATATCGTTGTATACATACCGCCAATTAAAATATCACTCTACATAATATAAATAATTTCAGCATCAAACAAACTCATATTTCATCATTAATTATTATCGTTAAATAATTATCAAGCAAAGCCGCTGATAAAATAAATTGTTCACATTAGATTTATTCGGTTTTCATTCGAAATCGTCTTCAATAAAAAGTAAAAAAGAGGTTTCATATAAAGCCAAGCAGGGCCTACCACGACATCAGTATTCTCATAGTATTTTTATTTCAGTTTTGCTATCACTGTTCACTCATCCTTTCAACAAAAAGAGCACGAGAGAAAGTTCAACACAAGATTGAAATAAAAATTCATGAGAATCCTTGAGATTGTGGTAGGTCCTTCAAATACAACCGAGCATATGCGTCGATATATTGTTTTTATTTTTACCGTCTCAAAGCGTAACTATGTCACATTTTGATACAAAAAGAAATTAAAAAAGTGCGCACATGCCGGTCGGCCAGTCATACGCCAAAGCCATGAAACTATCGTAGCGAGCGAAACTGACGTTAATAAAAATGAGTTTACAATTTTGATATTTCGCTCTCATTAGTCACATGTCCATCATTGTACGTTCATTTTATATCAATTATAGAGGTTTAAACTATTGCAAAAGTTTCATGGCACTGGCGTTATTGAAGTGAGCCTTCACGGCCAGCTACGGCCATGTTACGGCCAGCGGTGGCGGTGTTCAGACGATAATCTCGCGGATGACGCGCTGCGAACGAGTGTTGGGTGTGGAGTAGCCCGACTCCAGCGACTCGTCGTAGCTGAGTGAGAGGTGCGCCGGCGGCTTCTCTTCACCGGCCTCCTCGCCGCCGTACTCCGGCAGACCAGTCACCTCGTGATATTGCGATTCTGGAACAACACGGCTCAATTCAACCTGAGTATACAAGATTTTGTATAAGTCCTGTCACGAATAAAAGGCTCTGGATTTAAACGTGCAGAAGTAAATTTTCGGGTTTGTTAGGAAGAGTGAAGAGGAAGAGCCTAGGGGAAGAGTGAAGCGCGCAGTGGTCTTAACGTTGTAAGTCACCTTACCCCGCCCCATTGCGTCAATGTCCTCACACCTGGAGCTCTTTATACGTGACGGGATCTGTATTCCCCTTATAGTGCATTTCCTGCCTTTTAGACTGGCTGAGACCTACATAATGCAGCATAATTTGCATATGCCTACTAAAATTCTAATCTCGTATCGAGGTCAGCAATAAAAACAGAGACCTATCTTTTTTAGAGCTTCCTTTATACAGGTACAAAGGAAACTGTATAAAGGAAGCTCTAAAAAAGATAGGATATGGTGCAAAAACGCCTAAAAAATAGAAGATTTTTACAAAGAGGATTCATGATCAACTAAAATTGCCAGTAATCTCCCATCACAAGCTCCCTCATGTTTACAATTCTACGTACAAAAATCACAAAGAGGTAGAGGTGTTAAAGCAGAAAATCAAACAATGTCTATATATTACTCACCCATATGTTGGTCCCGACGAGGCTTCTTGGGCTTGTGCACGGAGGCGTACGGATCCGAGCAGTACTCCTGCCGGCTCGGGTTCTGTGAGCGCGCGTACTCTGCGGGCGCGGCGTGCGGCGGCGCGTGCGGCAGCCGCGAGTACTGCGCGAACTCGTCGCCGTGCGCGTACGCACCGCCGTGCGCTATGGCGTCGTACTCGTAGTTACTCGCACGCTCTAACTGTCCGCCTATTCCCTCCACACCGCCAACAGCCATTTTCATGGCCCACAGTGACTCTTGAGAGTTGACGCTGCCGCCGTTGTGGCTGTTCGCGTAGCTGTTGTCTATGAAGCCCATGTTCCCTGTTGGTGCAATGAGTGTTAGTTGGAGAGTTGTAAACACGATGCTTCTGAACGAGACTGGAATGAGGATCAAGATTAGATATTAACGTTTATGTAGGCGATGGAATAGTCCCTGTCACTGCAAGCCAACATTTTGTACATGTTATCCTCGAACCTTCTAATACCCTCTAACCCCCTATAAATGTTATCGCTAGAATACCATCTAACCCTCTAATATTCCAATACCAGAGGGTATTGGAATATTAGAGGGTTAGATGGTTTTATTTTATTATTGAAGACGATTTCGAATGAAAACCGAATAAATCCAAAGGCTAGCGCATATATACAACTGTTGCATCGACTAAACTGTTTCGTCGAGTTTTGTACTTTTTGTGATTTCTACTCAACTAAACAGTTTAGTTGATGGATGTGCGCATACGATAGATTTTTTTATCTCCTCGAATCGACCAGTCTTTATTCAGCAACGCTCGAGTCAAGGTGTTTACAAACAATGTCAATTAATAAGAAAGTTTTAGTTTGTGCTTTGCTTTATAGAAATTTTAAGAGAGATAAAAAATGAAAATATTGTGTCTTTAAGTAAAGCGCAGGCCTTTTTTCTACGCTATTAATGAACTCCTCCGTGTCGTCCGTAAGGGCTAGCGCATACATACAACTTTTAGTTGAACAACTGTTTTGTTGTGTATCATATGTTTAAAAGAATATATTAAAGCGCACATACTGTCAACGCGATAGTTGCTCGACAATAAAGTCAAAAAGCTTATCGATTTGCTTTTGATTTAAAATTTTGTACAACTATCGATCAAGCGCTCAATTTGTATTGCATTGTATTGATGTGCGCAGACCATCGACTAAACAATCGATCCGCGACTGACCGCGACTGCCAGTCTCGTATAAGCATTTGAAGCGGCGCCACGTCTCTTGTCGCCATGGCGGGTACTATTACGGACGACACGGAGGAGTTCATTAATAGAGTAAAAAGGCCTGCGCTTTACTTAAAGAGTCTAAAAGAGTACTCAGACATTAATCGACGTATGAAACATTCCACTAGATAATCTATCACTGAGTACAGGATGTACACAGTATCTTCTTTTTTTATCTCTCTTAAAATTTCTATAAAGCAAAGCACAAACTAAAACTTTCTTATTAATTGACATTGTTTGTAAACACCTTGACTCGAGCGTTGCTGAATAAAGACTGGTCGATTCGAGGAGATAAAAAAATCTATCGTATGCGCACATCCATCAACTAAACTGTTTAGTTGAGTAGAAATCACAAAAAGTACAAAACTCGACGAAACAGTTTAGTCGATGCAACAGTTGTATATATGCGCTAGCCTTAATAGTACCCGCCATGGCGACAAGAGACGTGGCGCCGCTTCAAATGCTTATACGAGACTGGCAGTCGCGGTCAGTCGCGGATCGATTGCTTAGTCGATGGTCTGCGCACATCAATACAAAGCAATACAAATTGAGCGCTTGATCGATAGTTGTACAAAATTTTAAATCAAAAGCAAATCGATAAGCTTTTTGACTTTATTGTCGAGCAACTATCGCGTTGACAGTATGCGCGCTTTAATATATTCTTTTAAACATATGATACACAACAAAACAGTTGTTAAACTAAAAGTTGTATGTATGCGCTAGCCCTAATGTGAACAATTTATTTTATCAGCGGCTTTGCTTGATAATTATTTAACGATAATAATTAATGATGAAATATGAGTTTGTTTGATGCTGAAATTATTTATATTATGTAGAGTGATATTTTAATTGGCGGTATGTATACAACGATATGTCATGTCATTGTTTGTATATTTTAACTGACAATTCGATTATTCCTACCCCATCGCTATTTTCCAATTTTGAATAATGAACGTTATTATATTATACAAATATAAAGGTAGATTAGGTATGGGATTCCAAAACCCTTCCTTCTAACTATGGTCAAATATGGCGTCAAACGGCCATATAATTATGTCCCACGGTCTTTGATGCTCTACTTACCCTATGAGGGAGGGAAAAAAGGCCTTACTTTATGTGAATACGAATGTATTTTACTATTTCACATTCTTTCAGTGGACAATTTCGTAGTGTCTCTTTTTTCAGAGACTTTATTTTTTAAGCATACATCAAATATTTTTATACAATCTTTGGTTTAGTTATATTGAGATTAATTCATCCTCGCCAGCTACCGATCAGTGCATCGCAAACGAAGCTATAATAATTGTATTTCATTACCTTCTACGTTGACGGTTAGTCCTTATGATTGCCAAAAGAAATAGAGAATGTCGAAATGAAATATAAATTAATTTAGATTTGGTGTTTCACTGATTGTAAAAAGCGTCAGATGATCATGTTATTATATCAGCTGTAAATAGCTAGAAAGTATACTTACAGTCGTGCGGGGCGTTTTGCCTCGGCGCCTGTCTATGGTACGCGTATCCTCCTTGTGTGGCGTACATGCCGTTCTTAGAGTCGTCTATTCCCAAGCCCATGTCCATGGAATG
This sequence comes from Lycia hirtaria, assembly GCA_947563715.1. NCBI lineage: Eukaryota > Metazoa > Arthropoda > Insecta > Lepidoptera > Geometridae > Lycia > Lycia hirtaria. The sequence continues at coordinate 31,572,034 of OX387378.1, forward strand.
TTCTAGAGCTTTGTTCTCCATTCCCGTGCTAGCTGAGTAGGGAGGAGGCTTTTCTTGATTCTGTGGAGTGACTATCGAAGGCTTCATTGGGTCCATTTCGTAGTCTTTGGATCGTGCTTCGTTGGCCTTCTTGTTTCGCTTGGAGCGGAAGTAAACGGCGAACAGCGCGAGACAGAGTGTCAGCACTACTATTAACGCGGCCACTAAGAATATGTACGTCATTGATACTATGTTTGCTTCTCTTACGTAGGGTGCGCCAACTAGAAAAAAATAGGCAAAATGAGTATTGTGGGCCTTCGTCCTTTGCCTTTCGTCGTGTGAGTCCTTAGTACATAGAAAAACTTTACAGTCAGTGCATAAAAAAATCAGAAAGCTTTATGAAATCAGATTTTACTAAATCTGCATGTCCGAAGCTATACGAAGAACAACCAAAATTCTGTAAGCTGTACGGGCTGATGTTGAATGCATAAATCTAGATCAAACTTTTCCAAGTTTTAAATAAATTAATAAGCTTTAATTCCACCTTTATCGTGCGTACTACTAAAATGTGAGAAAAATGCTTTCCTGACGCATCCTGAGTGAGTAATTTCTGACATGAGAATCAATTTCTACAAGGTAAGTACAATCCTACGTGGACCGCAACGAATCGTTTATTATCGGTTTGTTGGCGGTCAAAGACAAGCCTGTTATCATCATCATCATCTCAGCCACAAGAAGTCTATAGCTGGATATCCTCGTGGCATGCCATGCCCGTGGATTTCCAAAAAGACCGGTTGGAAAAGGTCTATCACCAGCTTCTTTCTCCTACTTGTATAAGGTCATTTGTCCATCTTTTTCTCGTTACTGAATAAATGTATGATGTGATATGTGAAAAAAATTATTGCCAAAACAATGTTTCCAACTACTCACTTTCTGCTTCAGTGTACTCGCTGCAGACTTCCTGATTGAGCTGCAGACAGAGTTTCAGCCTGACCCTAGGGTTAAGTTCATCCAAGGGCTCCAAGGCGACCCGGCTCTGCTGCAGCTGTCGGCTCCGCATCGACTTGGCTGGCACGTCGAGAACTGTCTCCACGACCGTCGGCTCGCCTGACATCTTCATGTTTACCGTCTCTACAACCTGAAACAAGGAAAAGACATACATTGAGAGAATGCACTGTCCAGATCTTGTATGAATCTTTAAGACTTTGACTAGATAAGAAAAGTTTTTGTAAATCGAGTTGTTTTTTGTTGGCCACTGTATGTTATTAAAAAAATCAAAAAGCTGGCAAAATCAGCCCTGTTTATATAAACTGTCCCACTGCGGGCATCTTCTCATAGTGATCAGAGTAAGGCCTTAGTCTACCACCCTGGCCAAGTACGGGTTGGTAGACTTCACACATCATCAAGAATTTTAAGAACTCTCAGACATGTAGGTTTCATCTCGATGTTTTCCTTCACCGTTTGAAGTTGGCGGCAATCAATAATACGCTCATGACTTCAAAAAGACAGAGGTGTGTGCCGCTGGATTTGAACCCTGGACGGATCACAAGTCACACGGTCTCCTAACTAGGTTACCGGAAACTTCGTATATTATTATTACCTTTTTATGTATTAAACAAACATTTTACGCCTCGAATTACAGGAAATATATAAAATTATAGACTAGACAGTTAAAAAAATCCGTCTCGAAAAAACCTGTTCAAAAAGTCCCCTCGGATGTGTGTAGTTTTTGTACTGTCTATAAATTTATAGATAGTTTAGTGTGTAAACACAAAAAAATATCGAATATAGTAAAAAAAAGTAATTTCAAAAAATCGCACTCGGCTGCATACACAGCCTGTTCTGTGGATATATCTTTCAAAGATTTTAGAAGATTTCTTCCGAGTATATCTCTCAAAGATGCTTTCCTCGTCAAAAAAGACACTCAGATCGAGTTTAAGAACTTACAAAGGAAAAGAAAAACATACGAATCGAACTACTAGTCCTGACTATCAAATAAGGGGTAGTTAGGCGCGTAATTAGCTTTTACTCCATGACCACTTTTTATAGGTGCTACCAAAAGTAAACAATAACAGTTATTATTATTGTTTAAAAAAGCGACGACATTTTTATGTTGGTGCTGCGTGATTGATGATATCAAAAGCAATTATGAGCATATAAATAAATCACTTTATACTTTTTATGTTGGTATTGGTTAGTAATAAAGCGGTGAATAAATAGCATTCGACGTAAGCAAAGTCTACGTCCAGGTCTCAGAGTCCTTTTAAACTTACACTAGTAATAATTAGTGACTACAATAACTTAAATTCAGAGAATTATTTAGTGCATTTATCCATATAAAAACAGAAAACTGATCTCTACCAGTAAGATTATCCCATTTAGATGATTTTTTAATGTTTTTAGAACTACGACAGCCTAGGCTTGTTTTTATTTTTGTTTTATAAAAGAAAATAATACAATTAAATAATAATAGAACACAAGCATAACCAAATACAATAAAAAGTGCGAGTCAGATTCGCCCACCGAGGGCTTCGTACAAACTAAACTAAAATAACTATCGGGCGAAGCTAGTCCTTAATAAAAGGCTTTTTTTACATTTTTTGCGGTTACAGCTTTAGCGGTTAACCTACTTTAAAATTTGGACCCTTCTTCCTTGCATAAAGATATTCTTTGTGATTTAATTAAAAATGTACAGTTTTCGGATTTTTCCCTTTATGTGTACTATAAGATAATGCTTCTATCCAAATTTTATAGTTCTAGGTCAACGGGAAATACTCTATAGATAATGATTAAATTGCGAGTGTCGAAATATGCGTTTTTTTGCGACATATACGGCTGTAACTTTTTTACGATAGCCGAGAAATTTGATTTTTTCACAGCTATAAGGAACTACAGATCTGCGTATATGGTTTTAATTTCAACTCTATACATTGACGCGTTCCCGTGATAGGAGGTCTTGAAAGAAGGACAACAAAGTGATCCTAAAGGGTTCCGTTTTTTTCCTTATGAGGTACAGAATCCTAAAAAGCAAAACAAAAAAATAAAGAGGTAGAAAACAGATTCCCTGTTGAATAGAAAAATACACGATGTCTACGTGCACTACCCACAATCTACTCGAATTCATTTTAAAAAATGTAATAAAAATCTGAGTCGTTTGTAACAAGCTTATTCGTAACGAACTCCAAAAGTCAGTCAACACCTTTAATGAAATAGGACGACGCATTTGGAGTACTATTAAGTAATTTTCCGAAGTACAATTCATTCTGTTTGAACTGATGTAGGTGTATAATCTAGTTGAAAGGGTATCCTAGGGTCGGAAACAAATCTATTCAATGAAAAAACGGAGTTAGGCTGACCTTCTGTTTCACCTTATGTCCTTATCTAATAAAGATTGTATAGTAGGACACCGCCTAGTGATATTTACGTGCCATGCATTGTTTTCTTTATCTCTCTACTGGTGGCCGGTTGTTGTTTTTCAAGATTTTACTTGAGTATTTTATATGTTATTAAAGAAAGTGCGAGAAATATCTTGCTAATCCAGATTAGAGTACTTACATTGTAGGGGACCGAGGGGAAAAAGTTACCTATCACCAACAGGGGCGTAGCTTGAGAATAATATACATGAGTTGGGAATTTCACTTTTTTTGATAGTGTTGAATATAGGATTTTCCACACATACACCTACACATACATATGTGCATACATATACCTACACTTGAAAACGTTAGGCGCGAGTGAGATCTGCACTTCTTTATTTATTTATTAATTTACCAGAAACAAAGAATCGTCGTTTTTATATATAAATGTTTTTAACAAAAAAGATCTTACGTCCCTCACATATATTATCCTTATCCTATTGCCCTTCTCAATTATCCTTCTCAAATTGCCTGTTTCCTATACACCCTAAGGTTGCCTGGAAGAAATCGCTCTATGCGATAAGGTCGCCGTTGTATTTTCACTCCGATTATTATCTATATTTAAGTTACTCTGTATGGATGTACAATAAAGTTATTCTATTCTATTCTATTATATTTCCATAATAAACAGTGATTACAAAAGTTTGAAATCAAATTTTGCGATCAAGAAATTGATAAACTTTAGTGTGAGCAGTACAATCATCACGTTTGATATGCTGTTAAGTGAGTTTTTAGCAGGAAGGTATGTGCTCTGCTGCTGTACAGTAAAATTCATGTTCTAGTAAGTTTTAGGCACATAGGTAACATACCTGCCAACCCGTAGTTCCTCCAACGCTGGCCAATCCTTCCGCCACAGCCATCAGTGACAAGCAAGTAGGTGGCGCAGTGAACGCTATCCCGCGGGTCTTGGGGTCATAGGTGACCCTCTCAGGGGGTGCAATGCTGTCTACCTTTGTCGTCACAGAGATCTCGTTCGAGAAGTTGCTCTGCCCCTTCGTGTTTACAGCTTTCACCTGGATTTTAGGACAAAGTTAGTATACTGTTCGAAATCCCGATCAGATCGATGCTATCGAGTGCATTGCGTGCGTTGTTCGTATATTTGGTGAGTGTAAATAAAATAATTTAACAGTGAACGAAGATAGGTTAAAAAATAATATTTATAGAATTCGTCGATGTAACAGTTGATAGTCTTCAAGAAGCCAGTGCAATAGTACGCATCGCTCTGAAAGGGTCTTCCGTCGATTGTTCAAGCGTAATTGGAAACGCCACAACACAACACAAAAAATTGAAACGAAAAATAATTAAACGGCGCGAGCCGAATGATTTACCTTGAAAACAAATGTCAGATGCTGGCGGTAGCGATAAAAATGGAAAAACAAAATATAAGTTAATACCGTATTAACACAATAACTCGTAATTTGAATATTGAAACAAAACGGAATAAAATGGGTGAATATTATTTTGATACTACATAACGACCGCTGAACGATTGCCTACTTTAGTTTAATTACTTTATTTTAACAAGTTCACATTATGAACATGGAATTCAATTAGCGGGATGTGTAATTTCATTTAACTTCTTCTGAATGAGTGGCGTAGGGGAAAATGTAACATGTATAACTACGCTTAATTTTAATAAACCATGCATTGCGTACGGTTCAGTACGGGATCTGTTATTCCTTTTATGGTATGGAATAAATACGGAACCTTAATATACATAATTAGAGATGTAAAAGGAGAGTGTTGTACCTTGAATGTGTAAGAATTGTGTTGGTCGAGTCGTGTGACATTGCAGGGGTTAGCTCGTCCGCAGTCGTACTCCATCCAGTCGTTGTCCTGCGCCCGTGTGGCTGCACAGTGCTGCCCCACAGCCCCTCGTCCCGCCACGCGACGGTACCGCACGAAATATTTTGTATTCGACAACCCCCCATCGAACCCTGCCTCCCACTTCAACGTCACGAACGACGCTCCCACTTTCTGACTCTCCAACGAGCGTGGCGACTCCGGCGCACCTTTAGGTTGCAATCTAATCTGTGGCCTAATACTTCCGAGGGAATTCTTCACTTTGCAATAGTAATCTCCATAATCTTGCGGCTTCACGTTCTTGATTCTTAAAACGCTAAGGTATGAGTCGTTGTTATCCGTAGTGGTGTTGATCTCGTAGTGGCCGTCCGAAGACATCTGCAGCGGTGCCGTGTTCGAGCCGTAGAACCATTGGAATTCGGGCTTCGGGTACGCTTGTACGCGGCACACGATATCAGCGACCTCCATCGCATCGTATGCCACTTTTTTGTGCTGTCTGATCGATATCGGTTCGTCTGCAATGAAAAAATAAAGTGAAAGTTTGTTTGTGGTTAACCAGACAAATATTACCACATTTTTACCCGACTACGGCGCAGCAAGAAGCGGCTATGTTTTTGACCGGTATGTGTACATTTATGTTCATTTGTTTCCTCATAACTTCTAAGCCGACTACTGAATAAATCACGCTCTAAAAAGTATGAAACAAGAAAATATTCTCATCTGAAATTGTTATGTACAAACTATTCCGTTTCCGTATTATCTGTATCGTATATTAAATAAACAACTTACATGTAATAAATATTTTGTTGTATTTCAGTGAAATAAGAGTACAAACAAAATATAAATTTACTATAGGTACGATACATATGGAATAGTTTGTACATAACAATTTCAGACGATAATACTTTCTTGTTTCACACTTTTTAGAGCGTGATTTTTTCAGTAGTCGGGTTTTAGTTTTCGAACTTATTTTTTATAAATACTCACGTTCGATTCGCAGATGCATCGTCGATTCGATCTTTTTGACTTCGTTTTCGATAATACACGAGTAAATCCCGCGATCCTCCGGAAGCAGGTCGTTTGTGTTCGGTCTCGCCTTCCCGTGGAATTTGAGGGTACTTTGTACGTTGTAAACGGCGTTGTTGGCCTCAGTGACTTCGTTCTGGACCTCGTACATGTTTGTGTCGGGTTTCACTTCGGAGTTGTTCTTGTACCATTTCACGCTAGGCATCGGTTTTCCGAGGGCGCTGCAAGTTGCGGAGAAATCAGTTTCACCGGCACGCTGCGTCACATGTGGCTGCAGCTTGGTTTGAAAGCGCGGGGGCTGATGCACTTCAAGTGTTACAGAAGCGAGGTCACCGTGTCCGAGTTCATTGGTGGCTTGGCAGTGGTAGACGCCCTCGCTGCCGAGGTGCGCGCTCGTGATGGTGTAGGTGGAGCCAGTAGCGAGGACGGCAGGCTTGGAGTCAGAGGAATCGATGTCGCGGAACCAGCGGAACTGAGGTGCGGGCCAGCCCGGCGGTTTAGCGCTGCATGTAAGTGTCACACCAGTGCCTTCCTGGGCGACTGGTCGGTCAGGCCGTATGTGTGCTCGTCCCGGCTTATGCCGCACCAGCACTGCTACCGATGCACTACTTTCGCGCTCAACCCTCTTGCCGTTACTTGACGATATCACATTTACTGCGCGACAGAGGTAAGTACCCGCCATCTCGGCGTTGACTCTGGACAACATGAGTGTATCTCCATTCTGGCGGAAGTCCTGCTTCCCCTCCATGGTCCATTCAATAGAGATTGGATCGGGGTTGGCAGAGACATTGCATTTGATCTGGACGATGCCTCCCTCCTCAGCTTCGAAGGTTTTGGACTCGACAGTGACAGTGGGCGGATAGAGCACATCTAAGTACATGTCTCGCTCGCCAGTCCGTCCCAGGCCGTTGTCCGCGCTACAAGTGTACTTCCCTGCATCCCCTACTGTAACTCCTTGTATCGTATGTGAGAACGAGCTCGATATGAACTTGCCGTTTCGAGTCCATCGTACGGTATTCACTTTGGGTTTAGCGTCAACCTTACAATCCATGGTAGCACTACCGTCGATTTCTACGCGTAGTGGATTCTCAGGGCCGACTTCTACGCGCGGAAAATCTGTAACAAAAAAACACAGTTCTAGTGATGTTCAGGCTCGGTATAGCTCGAAGGCAGAACAAATTAACGGCACAACGTTAAACCACTTAAAAAGTAACAACCTGGCAGAAAAAGGCGTTCACTGTGTAGCCGGGTGTTATTTCAAGTCCCAAGGTAGTAAAACAAGGTAATTAAAAGTTAGTCCTAAACAGTTTCCCGCAATGTCGAATCCCGGATTCCGCGTGTCTCTCCGAAAACGCAATGAGTTTTACAGTGTGCTTACAAGTAGGTACCTACTTGGTGCTCACAAAACATTATTTTAGCAGCATAAAGTTATACCACATATAGTTAAAATGATATTAGGTGAAGATTGTGTTGGTTTTTATTCCGTGTCCTATAGCAAGCAGGCGACCAATAAGAGATTTTATTTCCGAAATTGGTCGAACAAGCTTTCATTGTTCAGTTCCTTGTATTATTTACATAAATTAAATTCATATAAGGAAACAGAGACTTCAGGTACATTGGTATTTTAGAACTCGAATTGCAAGTGCTCCGCTCGAATGAATTCTCACACGGAAAAGTAAAAGGATATTCAACGACAGTAATAACCTACAGAATTCCAATAATAAGAAATCCAACCTCGGTATAATGTTAACTATTCATTACGGATACGATTACGTGTAAAAGCGTGTGTTAAAGTAAGAAATCTGCCTTCACCAGCTCAGTGTATTTACGTAATTTCACAGTGTTTGTAGCTTTAACCTGATATAAAGGCAACCAGCCGGATGCACCGACATGCGCCTCTAACAACCCGCTCGACAATCTGTTTACACTATCTCTCAAAATTAAAACATGCACTGCACCCGCATAGGGCTGCTACTGTTACATCAGTCACGTTCACTTTGAGAACTAGACAGGAGCTTGCGAACGGAAATTGGTACGCTGGCATACATAGCTTATACGGCATCTCATATTTCATACGGTATCGTTGGTATTTCTCAGATTTATTGTGGTGAATTTATGTTTCAGTTTCCTTAATGCCGCAACCCTGCACATTTAAAAACTAATAAAATCAGCACGAAAGGGAAGACGAAGAGGAAATCCGTAGTCAAAAGATGTACTTTTGGTCTGCTGAACAGAGGGAGACTCTTATTACCTTTCAAAGCTGGCTCGCGTTTTTTCTTGCCTTAACTAAGATTTAGACATTAGTCGAAGCGAATGACGTTTGAATTGTGATTTTTGTGATAGACTTTTGTCTCGCTCTTTTAACTGTAGAAAAAGCAAGATAAAAGCGAGCGTAAGCCAACTTTGAACGGCATTAAGAGATCATGGTTCAGGTAAGTATCTCTTTCTATTATATCTATTTTTTTTAAGTTTGTATATTTTTTCTATAAGATTTTATTGTATAGGTCCGTCTATTTTACAGAGTTATTTACTTTTCCATACTTTTATACTATTTGTGAAAACTTTTAATTGGCTTTCCGTTCTTATATCCATTATCTAATGTAAGTATTTGTTGGGTTTGTACGGGTTTGTCGTTCCGTAGGTCAATTTTTTGACTAAGAGGCAACCCTGGGTGCATACATCTCATCTGGTCAAAGATATCCAGGTCATTCGATGATAAACATTGTACAGACTCCGGCAACGATTCTGTAAGAATATAATTAGGTCGAGTAATCAAAGTTCCAAAGATTTATATTCAGTACACACAGACGGAAATGCATAAATCACTCTGAAACTTTCGTTATACTTACGGAGTAGTACTGAGCAGCGTACGCTATTTCGGTAGTTGTTGGAATATTTACTATAGTTTTAAGTACATTTATCTGATGCTAAGTATCATACTGGCCTTGTGGCTCAGTTGGTAGTGTGTCTACGTCTACCTGCTGAACTGAAAGGTCGTGGGTTCGATCCCCACCCAGGGCAAACATTTGTGTGATGAGCATGGATGTTTGTTCTGTGTCTGGGTGTTTCTATGTATCATATGTATATATTTACAAAAAAAAAAAAGTATTTAAGTATTCTATCAGCCATCTAGTTCCATAGTACAAGCTTTGCTTAGTTTGGGCTAGATGGTGTTGTGTGAAATGTCCACAAATATTTATTTATTTATTTTATTTATTTATACTAGTTTATGCAAAATTGTTTAAGTGGTAGATAAGGTTGTGCTTAGAATCGTGACGAATATCAACATTTTAAAGTGATAATTATAGTTTAAAAAACTAAAACAAACGGACTTCAAAATACGCAAATCCGTTTGCTTGGATTACATATTTTCCTGATATTTTGTTTTAAAAACCAAAGTACTGGACCGATTTTGATAGAATTTATTAGGACTATCTCTGAACCCACCAAACAAAAATAATCAACAAAATCAAGTCAAAATTGGCGGAGTAATCGTGTAACAAATATACAAAAACATACAATCGAATTGAAAACCTTCTCCTTTTTGGAAGTCGGTCAAAAATACATTAGGCAAACGTTTATTACTACTCAAATATATGTATCCATAGATATACGAGATTGTTAGATATAATCCAGCAAATTATTAAGGTATTGTGAACATAACAAAACATCTGTAGTTATATGCCTTTTTAAACCCCGACGAAAAACGAGGGGTGTCCGTCTGTGGCATCTTTGCTCATAAACTAATGAATCGATTTTAATATTTGTTTTTTTTTTGTTTAAAACAGGATATCTGTTAAGTCGTTTTTCATATCCAGGCTTATTAACTTTTCTAGAATATTTAACAAAATACCACCTTGTATACTATTTCGTTACGTATCCAAACGCGTTCAGCAACATAAAAATTCTAATTTGTAGTAAAAATTTTGGTTTTTTGGAATTTACAATATATTTGCTAAGCTTATATCAAAATATTTATTTACACTTATAATTTTTCATTTTATGAGAATTTTATAAACGGCGCTTGTCCAGGATTTGTGCCTCATAGTTTTAAAATTTAAGTTCGATAGAGATCTAGATCTACTGCACAAGATATCTGTTATAACAACAAATTTTAATAAAGCTTCTTTATTACGTTATAAAGACGTACGAGTATTTGTATTGAAAGTACAATACAGGATGGCTGCTCTTAGGGTGTTACGTTAAAAAGAATTAATTCTGTTTATATTTATTGTTTACAAAATGATAAAATAAATTTCTACTTTCACTCTATGTTTGGATTGAAATATTAATTAGAAATACCGCGGGTAGATATTATTATATAACATTAATTTCAAAGTATTGATGTTTAATTTATGGAGTAACACAATATCGTAGGTGCAGATTCTCAGATGTTTTATCCCATAAGTATGTACCTATTTGTTGTTTGAAATCTCAACCCTGAGAGATTACGAAAGGTTCGATCATAACATCATTTTTTACGACTTCCCCGAAAATTCGCGAGGCAATTTGTATGGAAATGTAGCACTTTTGAGGAAGCATCAACATATTTCCGAGTTATGGGGAACATATTTTTGATATCGGTTCCATGATATTTTTTTTTACACAAAAGCATTTCGAGTAAGGACACGTCGATTTCTATACCCGCTCGTTGTATCGGTCCATTTATTTCTATACAATACATGATTGTTCACACCTATTTTAAATTCTTTACAGTAGAGCTGTAGATAATTTTGTTCTCATTACCGTAAACTACGCTGTTTATTGTTGTTTTGGATCCTTGACTTTCCGTGTCTATACAAAGTGAGTTATTCTTATTCATTACATTTGTCCCTTCACGTAGACTAGTTTATAAATTATTCGGTGCCATTCGTCGCGGCGCCGGTTTAAAATGTACATGTTTGAGGTTGTTTGCCTAGGGCTGTTGCGTTTCCTTCTGGCAAGGCTCTGGGATTCTGTGGAAGGCACGTCACAGTCACATCTGTCAGTAAGGGAACTAGAAGAAACTATTATGTAAGACTAGCTGCATCCGCGACCTTATTAATCGCGGTTATACATACAACTTTCTTAACTTATTTTTCATTGTTATGCGAACAGTAGACCTCGCTCACCAATCTCCACAGAAATTCCCTCCTTCTTGATTTAATAGATGCCAACTCGCTTCGCTTGCTCGTCAAAAAGAAAAAAATATACCACGCCACAGAATAACTTTTAAGAACAACATATTTTTATAATAATTTGGTTTATATAAGTTACTCTGTGGTTTGGCAAAGATTGCAAATTAGTACTCCACAAAACGACAAATCATGTTTGCTCAAGGTTTAAATGTTCACTAATGTAATTGCAATTTTACTCGCAGATTAACCTACAAGGTATTTCCACAAACCGTTTGAAATTGCTGACGCTTCCTTCGCATACGGCATTTGATGGGAAAGTCTTTCCCGGTTGTCGTTAACTGTGATGCCGACATAACGAGAAAGGAGTTTGCGCGTAAACAAGTCATTTCCAGGGCACGTATTTGAGACTCCGCGTAAAGTCTAGCCACAAGTCTCTGACGCCTATCACACAGCCTCGTTCTCTTTTGTCAACTTTTAAGAAGACCTCAGAATTATAAAGTTCACAGACTTTGAACTGGAAGTTGTATGTGCGTGGTTAGGGTATACTTAAATATTTCCTATTTGTAAGAAACTTGAGGAAAGTAGAATAGCGTTGTCAGTTCTTAGTACGATTCTGCAAGTAATCTTTGTTTGTAAATGTATTATGAACTAGCTTGTACTGTTTCAGCTCCCATTCTAGATCTGTTATTTTTATTTACCTTTCATATAACAAGAGAGAAGTATATTTGTGCATGCATAGTTGTGCAACTATGAAATGCATAGGTAAATAATATGCAGGAAGTTGCACGGAACTTTTCCCATTTTCTTTTTTCTACTAAATTGTACATTTTCCTCTATTGATCGCTGTTAGAGATGCATTAAATATGTTTTATAATTTATCATCAAGTAGATATGTATGATGTAGAGATGACATTTGAGTTAAGTATATAAAATGTACAATGATTACATTTCAAGATGCATTAAATATTTTTTATAATTTATCATCAAGTAGATATGTATGATGTAGAGATGACATTTGAGTTAAGTATATAAAATGTACAATGATTACATTTCAAGATGCATTAAATATGTTTTAAAATTTATCATCAAGTAGATATGTATGATGTAGAGATGAAATTTGAGTTAAGTATATAAAATGTACAATGATTACATTTCATAAATGGCATTATTTATTTTAAAGCAGATTTTGTTTCTGTGGTAATTTGAGAGAGTTAGCTATTAATCAGACGATTTCCTGATAGTATGCGATGACCGTCGCCTATGGACAAGTGTCGTCGTGCTTTATTAATTGCAAAGTGCTATGGACACCTTTTTTATGGATCTATAATGTACTACGAGTGACCTTTATAAATTTGTTTTATCAGTCTGCCTGTCTGTTTGTCCGTGAATATGTTACAGACATTTTACTAAAAGTATATTTACTCAAATACAACGGAAAGATCTTCGGTCGAAGGACATTGCTGATCTTGCTGGTCCGTTGAAGAAGAGGACGTGAAGATCTTAACTGCCTGGGATTTCCAGGTACGTATACCAAACTTGTGTAAATCAGGAATTCGAGAAACTATATACATATATATTACAAATAAACGAAGTAGTCTAGTAAAAATAAGATTTGTGACAACATATAAGACAACTAAGTATGTTGTTATTTAAATGAATGTACTGGTGTTTTGAAATACATTTGACACAATTTCATAATGATATTATAAAAGCTAATTTTGTTACCTTTACACGCTCAAACAGCTGAACCGATCGTTATGAAAATGAGTATAGAGATAGCTTTGGGCCTGGAGACGGGCATAAACTACTTATCATCATCACAATCATCACCGTTTTTCATAACTACACGAGTGAAACCGCGGAACGTAGCTAGTCTATAAATGGGGGATTATTGTTGATCTATGATTTTTAGCTATTTTCCTATCATTTATATTACATATCAAATTGATAATCTCCTTTTTTGAAGTCGATAAAAAAATAATGAAATAGAAAAAATCTACTTAACAAAATAATTACATTTTTTATGATAGCTACTTTTCCGGCAAGAATAGCCACTACGAGGCTTCACAACGAACAACAAAGACAACCTATTAAGCAGGTGCTTACAAATGATAAATCTAGCTCTCAGAAACACAATATCATAAACGTGGAAAGATGAAACAGTCGTTGGAACAGCATTACCATTAGTCCGACACGAGGCTATTTACCCACAAATTCTGGGAGTCAACGCACTTGCTCCAAATGTTATCTCTAACATAGCGATAAGCTTTTTACGATATTTATGAAGTAACACCCGAGCACTTCTCTTTCCTCTTTCAACGGAACAAACTTGGAAACGAGCAAAACTTGAGCAAAACACTAAGTAAATTATGTACGCATGAATATTAGAGATGATAAGTTTCTTTGAAGTAATCTGAAATATTTCGCACGCGAACAGATATTCTATGAAGTATATAAATAAATAAATAAATATTCGTGGACATTTCACACAACACCATCAAGCCCAAACTAAGAAAAGCTTGTACTATGGAAACTAGATGGGTGATATAATACATATATATATATACTTTTTTTTGTAAATACATACTTATAATACACAGAAACAACCAGACACAGAACAAACATCCATGCTCATCACACAAATGTTTGCCCTGGGTGGGGATCGAACCCACGACCTACAGCTCAGGAGGCAGCCGTACTACCACTGAGGCATGAGGCCTGTCTATGTCTGTATGTATTGTCTTCTTTTTGTAGTTGAGAATAAAGTTTGATAAAACATTTTTATCAATTCTTATTTTAAGCCTGTGTAACATGAATTATGTGTAATTTTATGCCAAAAATATACACATTAGCTATTGCAAAATGTATAGCTAACAAGCTGCGCCCCACGGTTTTCAGAAACCTTTAATTTCGCAGCTAAACAATAGCCTACGTGTTCATTATCATCATCATCTCAGCCATAAGAAGTCTATGGCTTACATGGCGATATCGTTCGATATCGATAGTCGTACAGGCTAACGCAATAGAGCTTTAGATTGCAGTTATATATACCTAATTACGTACTTGTAGAACATAGTCATAGCTTAACTTCATGTCTTACTACTAAGTAAGATATAAAGTTAAGCCACCTCTAACTGCCAAGTTAAGGGCCACTGACATGGCATTGCGGTTGTAATGTAACGGAACAGACATACATATGTAATTACTAACTACAAACTTACATTCATCTATACATGATACCACAGTACATATGCTGGAAAACCCTGCCTTTCTTCTAAGCGGTAGTGAAAAATATCCAGACGCACCCGAAAAACATTGGACAGACAGATAAAAAGACGAAAACGTTATGTAGTAGACACAATGATCGTGGGAGAAGTGATGCGAAAGTTACTCCAACATAAATGCCCATAAAAACAATTTACTCGTCACAAAATATCAATAAATTCAGTTTCTTACGAGCTGCGTAGATACTATCACCCAATCTGCGGTCCAGCCAAGTGTTTGTGGTGTACATAGTACGCATACGATTCGCACAGTTTTGTGAAGTAGTGTTGGTATTTCACACAGCCCGCCATGAAACTCCTGTCGAAGCAGTAAGGGGCTGCAATTACTGTTTTCCCAGAATCAAGTTTAGAGTTCTACAATATAGTGTTTGAATTAGTTTAGGTTTTGGGTGTATAATTTCAGTTCACTGGAAACGCTTAAACTATGTAATACTATGTCTTCTGTGCTAAAACAGCTATATGGGCAGTGACTAGCAAGTGAAACCGTAAGGCATAGCGAGTACTTCCATACATTTTCTCAATATTTAAAATTGCTCGATCTTTTAACAATGTGACTTTATGGTTTAAATGGAATTAATGTAACTATTACGTGCTCTGAACATTTTCATTCCGTAACCCATTGACATGAACGGAAGCACTAATGAAAGTAGAAGAAGCTAAGGTCGTCTGTCAGGATCGTAGTGGAAAGATATAGTATCTGCCTATCCTAATATATTCAAATATATTTATATGAAAAAAATATTATTCTATGTACCTGTTTTTAACCGACTTCCAAAAAGGAGGAGTCCTCAATTCGACTATATGTTTTTTTGTATGTATGTTCAGCCATTACTTCGCTAATTATGAATTGACTTTGTATTCTTTGTTTTTTGTATTCTTATTTTGTTTTCTCATACTTTAGAGGTACTCCTATATAAATTTTATCAAAATCGGTTCAGTATTTCGGTTTTTAAACCAACATAACTGGAAAAATATGTCGTCAAGTAAACGAATTGCGTATTTTGAAGTCGGTTTCTTCAGTTTAAACTATAATTATTATTCCAGAGTGACAGTTTGTATTCTAATAATTATTTATATACCACCACTGAATTATATTCAAACGACTGGTTTATTCCACTTTTTGTGTAAATCAGTTAATATTTGATTGAAAAAATATCTGTAGTTTATAAAATCGTAATGCCTAATTACGCTGAAATGTTTTTATACAAATATAAATTCAATGACATTGAACAAGGCAATTTAGAATGTTTTCTAAAAAATACCTTCATCTGGCTGAATTCCAAATGAAAAGACAGAAGGTACGATCCAGTTACTGCTGGGTAGGGAATACTATAACGACAGAAAATGGAGGGTATAGTAATTTGAGATAGAACATCACATGCGTAGCTCTAACAGGCTCTGGAACCTCACAGGCCACCCTTGGAGGTACATATCGACGGTTAAAAGGCAATAAGGGTATAAGCGACATTGTAGTCGAAAGGTAATAGGGTATAAGCGACATTTTAGTCAAAAATGAGTTATGAATGCTATCTTACTTTAAATTTTCCGCTTTTTCATTTAGCATTCATAACTCATTTTTGACTAAAATGTCGCTTATTTATTACCTTTTAACCGTCGATATACGTCTTTACTTCGTACTTATATCGTATAAAGTAATTATGTTACGGGGCACACACGAAAAAGCCTAGGCTAGTTTTTAGGCTAGTTTAGCCTAAAAAGGCTAAACTAGTTTATCCTAGGTTACACTAATTGATTCAAAGTCCCGTAGATAAACACGTTTACCTTATTATTTGTTATACTTAAAAAAGTCTAAGACTAAAAACCTGTCCATTTTTCACGTACAAATGACAGCTCATTTGCATGCCATTTTCAAACGTCACAGCCCAGTGTACTAACAACAAATTTGGCGTGCATTTCAAATGGCTGCCACGGTTACGGTAGACGTCACACTAGATCTCGATGTCGCGCATGGATATCACTATTTTTGGTCCATGGATATTTTGCGTCTAGCTAAGGCGCTAAAATATAAATAGACATGAACGTAATTAGACAGCCACCAGGTTGGATAGTATATTGAGATCAATGGACAAATTAGAGGCTGTTTAGGTATATGTCCAATACGGAATAGAAACGGAGGAATTATTAAAAATACTATAATAGACTTTCTCTTTCTTATGGTTTGTACTTCTAAATATATGTAACTTTTTTTTTATTGTTTATCTTTTTATTTTATTAGCAGTTCTTTTGTAAACTTTTATAAACCGGACAAATCTAATAGGAATTCAACCGTGACATGTATGATAACATGTTATAAGTATGCGCACTAATACAGGCCCCTGCGATACAGGCTATTCCTAGTGCAGGGTCCAATTGAACTCTGATAAACCTCAATACTTTTATAAAACTTGTATCATGTAAATAGATTAAGGTTTTAATTATACTCTTTCTGCATTTTTTTTAAAATATAATAATGTAATCGACAACGACGCGGCGGCCGAAGTTATGAACTGTGATTGGCAGTTATAACTGTGTCTATTTGTTAACATTATCAGACAACTAAGAAACAATGTATTTTAGTTAGTGCAATAAACAATGTCATCTTAGTCACACTAGTTGAGTCGAACCCCGATAAGATCAATTAGTTTATTTTTATAAAGGAAAATCCAGAACACCTAGACTTTGAATCAGCAGACCCAGTATAGAAATGAGTCAAATAAAACAAAACAATGGAAACACAATTTGCCTACTTTACACGATAAACCTCCAGGATTCGGTCGACCTAGTTTTGTCTAGGTTGAATTAGTTTATCCTTAAATTTGAATTGGTCGGTAACATAAATATTAACATACTCGTATGTCTACGAGACTAGCACCGTCTGTAGATATTACGGGTTTAATATCTTGTTCATAACAAAGATCAATATTCATTCAAATAAGATTTCACACAGGGGAAATTGCAGAAGTAGTCTAGACGTGCGTGATCAATTTACTTGTATATCTGTCACAGAGGAGAGCTAACCAAACTAACGTAGGGTTTTTAAGCAGGCTCCATATTGACAGATCGAAATATTACTTTGGATATCGAAATATTGCTTAAGTTTGCTTAAGTATTCTTATGGATTATTATCATTGTATGGGGTAATATTGTTTGAGTGATAAATTTTGTTGAGCCAAGTGAGTTGAGTTAGCCCGCTATTGGCTAAGCGGTTGACTTTAGAGATATGAAAAAAAATTATGCTCAGGAAAAATAACCCATATTATTAGGCAAATGGCATAAATTAAACATCTCAATTTTATATTGTTGTTTAAAAAAACTGAACTATTCAAGTTAGGTTCAAACAGAGACTGGACAAGATTTTTATGGAACGCGGGTTTCTATGTCGCCAACACTCCCAAAGTCCCAAAACACCAGTCTATAGTAATTATGGCCTAGTAATACCATGTATAAAACATGCACGTTGCATTATTAGTATGTGTGTGTGTGCTTCACATAAACTATGTATATATACAACAAAATGCCGCGCGCATTGTGAAGTTGTAACTTGCAACTACTGCACATAACTAAAACATGAACAGTTTCAAGTTCTGCAATCTTTAAACAGACACATTACAATTTAAAACGAGGGCATCGTAGCAACTATTTCTGAAGCTTGTTTCTTTGAATTAAAGTAACACGTACATAAATATCCAAACGTCGATTGCACCGGTAACTTATTTTGATTTGCACTTTAGCTTGTACGACTGAGTTTTATAGCATATATTTACTAGGATTTGACATGTCATTCGCTTCTTCTACTTTCATTGTTTTCTTATAATTGCGTAGGTACATTACATAGAAAACAGATGAATTTATTGCAAGCGGCTGAATATAACATATTTATTTATTTCGTTTACACGGTCATGACTCATGACCGAATCTGCCATTGGTCGAAACTCAGGAATATCCAAATACATATTTTTAAATTATTCTTAGCCGTGGATTTAGAAATATAATTATTTTGCAATGTGGCCATTGTAAAATAATTGTGTTATAATTATATTCCTGTTTGGACGCGAATAATATTAAAATTTCCACAATATCCACAAATAGCGACATCGTTTCATGGTTGTTATTCCATAAATTCGAAAGAAACGCTTTAGCATACTAAATTGTGGAACATTATTCGCGAGTGGGTCTTTACTAAAAGATATAATACAGGTGTCATAGCCAGTGAATCCATGCTCTATACTTTCTATTTTGCACTCTATCCTAGACCGCAATAGTAATTATCAACAGGCAAGTCAACGGCTGGCATTGCCCAGATTTCTACAATATCATCGTATGCCCCACCTTTGCTTTCGTCAGGTTCGGTTCGGTTTGCGTTAGTCAAACTTTGATCTATTTAGTATTACAAACATTATTTTAAATCTAAATAGTAAGTACCTGGGCGACCGAGCTCCACTCGTATTTTTTATGACTGAAAATACGAGCAAACCCGAGTTCACTAAAAATGAAACCTAGCAAGATCGATTTATCGTCCCGTAATCCACCTTACAAACGAAATTTCAATTAAATTTTTAGATCCGTTTCCGAGATTCAGATTATATATAAACAATAATTGCTCGTTTAAAGGTATTAGATTTGTCACTTCTTATTTAAACTTTGATAGATTTCGAGAAAATCGAGAATTGTTGAATAAGTAGTTAAAAGATTAAGAATCTTGATCTGAAAATAGATTTTAGACCAGAAAAATTACCTACGATTAACACGTAAGTATTTGTCAACTTTTATCACATATAATGTAGTTCATCCTTCATTTTGATTTTATTTCACGACACCGGACAAATAAACATAAGTACCTACATAGAGTGGAAGCTAACACGAGTAAAAGTACTCGTATTTTAAACAATGCGTACGATGTAACTACCCGGCAAATTTCCGTCGTCAACAGAGCTTTCGGGAAGGTGAAGTTGTGAAAGTTTCAGAAACGCCCGGCAACGTTGGCAACACCTACCGACAAAGAACAAAGCTTATCGAGATACAAGTCAGTGATTGGGGCCGGCTCCTTGAGCCAAACACGTTGCCCCAGATTTGGCCACGTCGTGCTCCACGCGAATTGCGTTGATAACATACAGTAGGTATCTAAATTGTCCCGAGACAGCGAACTCCTTTGTTTCGCTGCAATCCGGGCCAGCCTACAGCTTGCTACTGTAAAAATAGAATTAAACGAGCCAGCGTAGGCACTGTTCCGAGGTTAATAGAAATACTAAGGGCTTTAAGCAGTCTGCGTGGCTTACATTCTTAATTAATGTCGGTCTCTTTTATATACAATACAAGTAGAAAATATAGATTTTAAGACAAAAGATCAATTGTATTATATATTTTTGTTAGCGGCTATTGAGGTATTGTATTGTAAGTTGTAACTTTGAAATTTTGCATGCCTCATCGAGGTGGAACATAATTAGACAAGGCTTTTATCATTTTATATTTTTCTTAATTTTCTACAAATTTCGTTAGACAGATTGGCTGTATCTGATTATAACGCAATCTATAGGTTGGTTAATACTACGTTGGTGTTAAAGATTTAACAATAGATTTCATCATTCTGTTAAGTACCTTAGCCCAACTATTTTATTAATCTTTGCGTCCAAAGTTTAACTATGTCTAATATATCGATTCAAAATTTAATAACTTACAACTTAACAAGCTCTTAATAACTTATAACTTTGCTTAAATATCTAGTATATCATTCACTCAACGTTTTCAAGCTGGTATTCACAGAATTCGCCCTACATAGCTGGTATTCTTGTCGACACGTCTTTTCGAGGCATCTTCATGACTTTTCTCACACATGAGCACAATGCGATAACAAGTCCTGAAGCTACCTCTTGAAGAGCCACTTATTAAAACTTTTTGTTCTCCAATTATGAATTGATTTTGATTATTATTTTCATTGTTAGGTAGGTCATACTTCAGAGGTGGTCCCATATAAATATTATGAAAATCGGTTCAGTACTTTGGTTTTTATAATACTCGTAAAATAATTTTAAAAATACGTCATCCAAGTGAACGAATTGCGTATTTTGAAGTATGTTTTTTCAGTTTTTAAACTGTAGTTATTGCTTTAAACGAATGTACGATTGCCCTCCAGCTCGCATGGTGCAAAATGAATGTTGCCGGGAAAAGAGATCGTTGATCTAGGAATTCTGGAAGATATCTATTCATTCTAGCTTTATTTAGTATATACTGGGTTTAATTCTTGATACAAGCGTAAAACTTAAAACACATGTCAACCTTTTCTAACGGCGGTAGTAAGAAAGAGTAGGCACGAATATTAGTCAGTTTAAACACACTATCTTTCAATATAGTAGGTAGTTATGTATACCGATCCCTTACATAATAATATGCTCATTTCACTTTTCTAATTGTCTTAAATTCGTATTAATAATTAGATAATAATATATATATATATATCAAATGAATAGTAATTGTCGACTTGACCACAGAATAAGCATTAGTTCTACCAGTTAATAAATAAATAATAGATTCCCGACGCCCTGGCGCGGGACCCGCCAGCCACCCTTTTCAACCGACTTCCAAAAAGAAAGTTATCAATTCGACTGTATTTTTTTAAAGATTTTTTTAATGTTTGTTACCTCATAACTTTCGAATGGGTGAACCGATTTTGATGATTCTTTTTTATTTGATAGCTGATGCTTCCCGTGTGGTCCCATTTCAATTTGGTCCAGGTCTGACAATGGCATCCATGAGAAGTCGGTTGCTTCAGTTTTTTAAACTATAATTATTTGTGACAGTTTGTTTGCTTAAGTGTAATTTCTAATGTTAGGTATGCATGCATGTTTGTTAAGTTGTTATAGCTCTGGCACCATGGCTAATAAACGTCTTTAATTTTAAAATTAAATTATTTAATTATTAACCATCCTTCCGGCCCGCCGCCCGCCGTGACTGCCCGCCAAAACTTGCCTAGGTACTTGGAATAGCTGGCAAGAGGTCGCTTAATTTCGGTTTTTCATAGAACGCTGCAGAATACCTCTCACATGCTTTTAACTGTTCAATTAAGAGCCTCCATAATATGTTCAAAATTATAGCTTGTTATAGGATTTACTGAGCTTATGTGAACCGACGGAGAATTTCGCGTACTAAGCTCGGATTATGCGAGTTTTGGATGAATCCCGAGCTTTATTACGTGCACTTCTCGGTATTCTCAGTACACTGAGATCACGTCAAAAACAATGCCTCCGCCTCAACCCGAGATTTTTACTTTTTATAATTTTATTGCTCTACAAAATTCATAGAAGACAAATAAGTGTCAAAAATTCAAAATATTTTTTTTGTTTACGCTATGACTGAGTAAAATAGTTATGTTATGACATATGGACAGACAGACGAGATAGCGATTTTTTTTAAATTCTATATAAAAAACAATAGACGGCTACAAAAAGAATTATGCGTAAGTATTTAAGTTACCTAATGGGTCACGTGCCTATAAACACCAGGCCTATAAAAATAGGCCAGGTGCGTTTCCTTTTTACCGACCACTGGAAAGTTATCGACAAGCCGCGCGGCGTGTCGAATGTACCCCATCACTAGTTTTATTACCTCACGGGCAATGACTGGGCGTCGAAAGTGTAGTGAAAATGAACATGAAAAGCCTTCAAATTGAAGATACCTTTTAAACTATTTTAGGAGCGAACATTAACTAAATTTTGGGGATATAGTCCCTATTGCTATGGTTACTCCGCATTGTTTTGACACTTGACACAGATGTAAACAGTTTAATTTCGCAGACTGTGATGTCATTCAAGACACCATGACACTATTCATCGTTCTCAAGGGAAGTCTAAATTGTTTTTTTTTTTATACAAAATACGGAATGTAAATATTGCTTTTTCTTTCAAATATATATTTTTTGGGATAAAATAGATATTTAGGTATTCAAATACCAAGTTTTCAAATTTAGTCAACTAGCCTATTGTAGCCTCAAATCCAGCCCGCGAGCAGGCGTAATAACGTATTTCTACCATGTTCTCTAATTGGAGTCACCCTATATTGTTTCTATTTTGGCTAAGTATCTCTGAAACTAGCTTAGATAATGCACAGCGGGTATCCAACACCATTAAAAGTACCAATTTCTTTTGTTCTGTTGTTAATAGCGTCTTAGCAAAGTCAAGATTAGACGGACTAACGGTAGGAAGGTAATCGAAAAACTCTGATAATAGGCTTTTAATTATTGAACGAGCTCGTAGAACTATTTGCAGTTACGAGTTGGAAACGAGAGGCTTTCTAAATCCTTAATTATTTCTAGATACGCTTTGGGAAGGCTGGTGTAGCCTTGACGAGCTTTCGTATAAATTGGACACGGATTAAGTAGTCCGACTTAATCGGGGTTCGACTCTAACAACGTTTTCACCAATTTCGGGAATTGGTATTAAAACAGTTTTTGCTAAAAGAATTGTCTTGATAAGGGTTTCTGATTTCTCTAAGATTCTTATTAAATAAAACGAGTACAAGCTTAAAAACTACCGAAATAAAATAAAAATACCGTTGAAACATTTTATCTGATTGCGTAAGAAGGAGGGTTATGGTTTTCGAGTGTATTTTTTACATTATACATGTTTCTATATTACATTCTACATCCTAAACAGCTTGAACGAGTTTGATGTACGAGGTGTTGTTAGATTCGTGTTTACTCGTTGAGTATCATATGCTATAGTATTTGTAATAATACGCCTCTCGCAAAATATATAATTATAAATGAAAAAACTGAAAAAACCGACTTCAAAATACGCAATACAATACATACGCGACTTGCTGTTCACTTTTCTACAGGATGATATCTTACCAGTTATTTTGTTATAAACACGAAAGAACTGCATCGATTTTGATAAAATATATATGAGTAATCGGTGAACAAGCATATAAACCGAATTGATAACCTCCTTCTTTTTGGAAGTAGTTAGTTAGTAGTGTAAATCAATAAAGTAGTTGTAGTTTATTGAGGTGATTGGTACTCACAGCTTACGTTAAGTTCGACGGTGGCGTCCATCTGCGCCCCCTCGGGCATGGCTCGGTTCCACACGGTGCAGCGGTAGACGGCTCCATCGTCTTCCCTAGTCGGCATCAGCGTCAGCGTCGCGACGGTGGGCTCCATGCGGGTCTTCGCGTTCGTCATCTTCACCTCGAGGGGGTAGTTGGAGCCATCACGATACCACCTGTTGAATAAAGTTTAGTTTAGTTAAGTTTATCAATGTGTATAGAGTATGTTTGGAAAGAAAACTACCGTGACCAAAAATAGGAACTGACGTCTATTGTGTTGCTAGTCGAACGATATAATGAAATGAGGACAGCAGCGCCCTCTATGCCAATCAACATTTGTTCATTATCTAAACAGACGTTATCACTATATAGATCTTAAATAATAAATCACTAAATGAACTTTATACGTTGTCACATAAAACAGAGCCTCGATTTTATCTATAAAACACGTAAACTCTATTTATAATGTTCATAGCATTATAGGAAACATAGCCACACTCATGTTTTGATTCAGACACAACAGTTTAACTAAATATTTAATACTATGATTTAACGCTCGAATTTTGACAATATTACGAAGTGGAATGAAATTGAATTGTTAAGTCGGTATTTGTAACTGATTGAAAAATTGAGGCTCAAATGCATTATCTTTAGATCTTCATTAATTTGGCCTCCAGACTCTGGCGTAATCTACTTGTATTTACTTATTTGTGTAGTAGTTTAGTTACGAGTAATTGTATGTGTAGTTTGTATGGTACTTGCCCATAAAAACGTACAAAATTTTATTTGTGCGCCTGGAAGATGCTACTTCCAATTGCTTCTTCAGTTTAACGCGACGAATAAAACCTTAAAACCTTAGGTAATCTCTTTTCGAGTCTTTGGCATTTTGGCACCTTTTCTCCACAAAATTTGTATTAAGCCCCGGCAATAAGCGTCTATTACTAAATTTATAACGAAAAGTTTATGGAAAAAAAAACCCTCCAACACCTTCAAATTTTCCTCTTTGATGCAGCCTCCTCAGCCAGTGAGCGAGTAAGTAGGTAGTATACACATTTTCCACCCGATGAATAAATATTAAGTGTAGGCAGTGCTCCTCTGAAAATATTTTCGGATGTACATCAAAGGAAATGTCGCTGTCGCCGTGTTCCAACGGTGGCGAGTAGGCCAAACAAAGATTGGCACGAGTTTTAGCGCCCTCCTTTTTCATTAATAGATGAATGAGGAAAAACCGTACGAGTCACCAGCAGGCAGAGGCTTCACGCGTCGGTTGTCCAGTATCTGTTTCCAGTTGCGGATGTAAGATTAAGAAAAGGACGAGCTGTGCAGGAAAAACTAATCGCCGTAACGGGTAAACGATTTGTGGAACTTTGCGAAGGGTCCGTACCGACAAACCACGTTTCCGCTATGAAACGGACATAACAAAAATCCTCTTGTAACATGGAGCCATAAGATATTATTTTAAATACTTATCAATAGTTACGAAAACGAATACGTGAAAGAATCAAAACACCACTGAATCTATTTTTAACCGACTTAAAAAAAAGAAGGTTATCAATTTGACCTATATGTATGTAATATTGTCAGTTCTGGCACAGTTTTTGTAATTGTTTACCAGCTTCTAAATATGTGTACCGTGGGGTACCGGCTTAGAATAGTACCTCCCCCTCTCTTCCCGTGGGTGCCGTAAGAACCGGCTAAGGAAAATACTACCAGAGATGGGCAGCAGCATCCTCTGCGGAAAACGCTACTCACTGCGCTCGCCAACCCGCATGCCAAGCGTGGCGAGTAATGGTAAAACCCCCCCCTATGACAGACGACAAAAATACCAGGCCCCCAGTCCCCGGCAGCTCCGCTATTCCGGACTACGGTAGCGGTCCCGGTCACGGCGGAGCAAGGGGTGCTAAGAATCTCCGGAAGAGATCCGGCTACCACCCCCTGCATAAACGACGACTGGCCCTGGTAACACACAATATTCGCACGATGAGGACAGACGAGAAGCTAGCTGAGCTGGAAGAAGAAATGAGTAGGTTACATTGGGATATCCTGGGGTTATCGGAAGTCCGACGAGAGGGTGAGGACACGATAACCCTGAAATCCGGTAACCTACTATACTACCGGGAGGGCGACCAACAGTCCCAAGGTGGTGTCGGGTTTCTCGTCCACAAGTCCCTTGTTAACAACATTCTTGCCATCGACAGTGTATCGAGCAGGGTTGCGTACCTGATACTCAGAGTATCCAAGAGATATTCGTTGAAGGTCATCCAGGTATACGCACCGACCTCGGCACACTCGGATGATGAGGTGGAGATGATGTATGAGGACATTAGTAGGGCCATACACACTTCTGAGACCTATTTTAATGTTGTTATGGGGGACTTCAATTCGAAGCTGGGCAGGAAATGCGAAAGTGAGTTGAGAGTGGGGCAATTTGGATATGGACAACGGAACCCCAGGGGACAGAGGTTGGCCGACTTTCTGGAGAAAGAGGGACTCTTCATGATGAACTCTTTCTTCCAGAAGCCACCTCATAGGAAATGGACCTGGTTGAGTCCCGACGGTTCTACGAGAAATGAGATAGACTTCGTCCTGACCACCAAGAAACAAATATTCAATGATGTCTCTGTGATCAACATGGTTAAAACCGGAAGTGATCACCGAATGGTACGAGGCACTTTGAATATTAATGTTAAACTGGAGAGGTCCCGTATGATGAAGTCTACACTCCGACCCACTCGCGCCCATATCCAAAACCCCGAGAGCTTTCAGCTCGAACTATCAAATCGCTTCGAGTGCCTGGAGAGCTGCGCATCGGTGGATGAGATCAATAACAGGTTTGTGGAAACTGTCCGTACGGTGGGCGCGAAGTTTTATAAACCCCACCGTACAAATAGACCGCAAAAGCTCTCGAGCCATACCCTCGACCTCATGGCTGAACGACGCTCATTGCAACTGCAGTCTTCCGGTGACGCCGAGTCATATAGGCGGCTCAATAGACTCATATCAAAGTCTATGCGACACGACATCCGTACCTTTAATACTAATCGTATTAAAGAGACGATAGAGCGGAATAAAGGCTCCAAAGTGTTCGCAAGAGACATGTCTATCGGGCAGAGCCAGTTGACGAAGCTGAAGATGGAAGATGGCAGTATAGCGTCGACCAAAGCAGAAGTCTTGAGGGAAATCGAGAGGTTCTATGGACAGTTATACACATCGGTCGCAAAACCTGTTAGCAGTTTGAGCAAAGATCCAAGAGCCAAACTGACTCGACATTATACCGAAGATATCCCGGACATCAGCCTGTACGAGATTAGGATGGCCTTGAAACAGCTCAAGAACAACAAGGCACCGGGCGACGACGGAATTACATCAGAGCTACTGAAAGCGGGTGGAACACCGGTACTGAAAGTCCTTCAGAGGCTCTTCAATTCCGTCGTGCTTGAAGGTACAACGCCAGAAGCATGGAACAGAAGCGTGGTGGCGCTGTTCTTCAAAAAAGGAGACAACACTTTGCTGAAGAACTACAGACCCATCTCGCTTCTGAGCCATGTCTATAAGCTGTTTTCAAGGGTCATCACGAATCGTCTTGAACGCAGGTTTGATGACTTCCAGCCTCCCAAACAAGCCGGTTTCCGAAAAGGCTATAGTACCATAGACCACATCCATACGCTGCGGCAAGTGATACAGAAGACCGAAGAGTATAACTTGCCCCTTTGCTTAGCGTTTGTGGACTATGAGAAAGCCTTTGATTCGATCGAGACCTGGGCGGTGCTTGAGGCTCTCCAGCGATGCCGTATTGACTATCGGTATGTCGAAGTGCTGAAGTGCTTGTACAACAACGCCACCATGTCAGTCCGAGTACAAGACCAGAACTCAGAGGCAATTTCATTGAAAAGAGGCGTGAGGCAGGGAGACGTTGTCTCTCCGAAACTGTTTACCGCCGGTTTGGAAGATGCCTATAAGCTTCTGGAATGGAAAGGGCTCGGCATTAATATTAACGGCGAGTACATCACTCACCTTCGGTTTGCCGACGATATAGTAGTCATGGCAAAGTCGATGGAAGAGCTCAGTACGATGCTCGAAGACCTCAATAGAGTTTCCCAACGGGTGGGCCTCAAAATGAACATGGACAAAACGAAGGTTATGTCGAACGCCCATGTAGTGCCCACCCCAATATCTGTGGGGAACTTCACTCTTGAAGTTGTTGACGAATACGTCTACTTAGGACAGACGGTCCGATTAGGCAGGTCCAACTTTACGAGGGAGGTCAATCGTCGTATCCAACTCGGCTGGGCAGCGTTCGGGAAACTTAAAAGCGTCTTCTCGTCCAATATTCCCCAGTCCCTCAAGTCGAAAGTTTACAACCAGTGTGTGTTACCAGTGATGACATACGGCACTGAAACGTGGTCCCTAACTATGGGCCTTATAAGGAAGCTCAAGGTCACGCAACGAGCTATGGAGAGGGCTATGCTCAGAGTCTCTCTACGAGATCGAATCAGAAATGAAGAGATACGTAGACGTACAAAAGTCACCGATATAGCACAGCGGATTAGCAAGTTGAAGTGGCAGTGGGCAGGGCACATAGCACGCAGAACTGATGGCCGATGGGGCCGAAAGGTTCTCGAGTGGAGACCACGTACCGGCAAGCGCAGCGTAGGAAGACCGGCCACGAGATGGACAGACGACCTCATAAAAGTGGCGGGAAGACGCTGGATGCAAGCCGCTTCCAATCGGTCTTTTTGGAAATCCATGGGGGAGGCCTATGTCCAACAGTGGACTTCTTATGGCTGAGATGATGATGATGATGAAATATGTGTACCAAATTTCATAAGTGTATGTATACAACAACATACAAACGTATGTCTGTATGTTTGTATATTTGTCCACGTATTACTTTTTGATAGGTTCGTGTATGACCTACCTCCAAATTACAACCAACTATAAGGTTCCACTATGCTACGACGTAGCGGAATCCTGTCGCGAATTACGATATAGCGTACTTTCCTCTTTAAACTTATGTATGGCAATATTCGTTGTGTGAACCAAGTTTCTAATTTAAATGTGGTAGCATAAAATATATTCGTTACTACCACGATGCCAGTGCGCAAATTAAACTTTGTAGCAAGTTTATTTTGTGAACTGGTATCTAGAAACGCTATATCTCCCGTACGAGTAGATAGTGTAAGTGGCTATCGCTAGAAACTCTGTTTAACACAAGGTAACTTACTTAGTTACGAAAGCTTGATGAAATCAACTTATTACTCCACAACAAGAACTTCGTTACCATTCTCGTTTGATGGGTAGACAATAGCTTGAGGGACATTTGGTTACTTTTTTTCCATTTCCGGCACGGATATGAAACTTGGAAGAAAGTTGGCGGGGTTTATTCATCAGGGACATTCACATTCAAAAGTTCAGACAGGCAGATTTCATCGTATTGGAAAAGTTTCACAATAAACAAGTTGATATCAACGTGTTATACATTCTGCAAACTCGGTAAACTGACAAATTCGATATAAATTTTCCCGATGTGTACGTTTCTGTATGAACCGAGTCGCGCGAACTGGAAAATTAGTTGGATATTTTGTGTAGATATATTTATACCTCCCTGAAGCGACGCTTGGTGCCTATCTAATCAAAATAACGCGCAGAAATGTAATGGAATTAATTTACTTTCCGGCGGGCCTTTTGTGGGTATATTAGGCGTACCACTTAAATATTTACAAACGAAAAAAATATATTTATGAATCATTAGCCGTAAGTATTACGTAATTATTCATATAATTTACTAAAAATGAAGTAATGGATGGTAGCCGCTTCCAATCAGTCTTTTTGGAAGTTCATGGTCCCCCATGAACTTCCAAAAAGACCGATTGGAAGGTCTATGTCCAGACTTCTTATGGCTGAGATGATGATGATGACGATGATGATAAACAATTGTATTTCAGATCGTATAGATTACCAAGTAACTGAGATTTATAAAAGAAACTTTATAATCAACAAGTAAGTAAATTAATATAAAAATCAAAATCCTGCGTGTAGAAGAACCAAATTATTTTGAACTTTTTCTTTGATCGGTACTTTTTTAATATGAAATTCGCTGTGAAGTACTTTCAAAATTCAATTTATAATCTTGTAATGAAGTTAATGAAGAATTATTTTTTTTGCGTACGACGTATTAGACTTTTAACAGGGTTAGGTACTAGGTTTGATGAAACAGCTGTTTTTACGCACATTTCAGAATTGTATCTATAGTAAAACTTCTTCATGCAGATGAAGAGAATTATGCCCTTTCGGTTTAGTATAGGATTACATATTAATTCTAAAAATAAATTAAAAGCAAAAAAACTTTTTTTAAAAAGCTTTTATTTAAACCCTATTAAAAAGAAGAAAATAATTTTTTCCTTAAATATTTTAACTATCAACTTATAACCTCATTCTATACAATTTATATTATCACAAAATCTTGTCGCGCGATTTGTAAATAAACTAGTACCAATTTAATACTTAATGTAAATTGATCTGCTAAGTTTATTATATTTTCAATTTCAATTTAATTAAAATATTTTTATTACTTATATTATTAAATACGACAATACAATTAATATACAATCTACATAAATTATATTAAAATTAAACTAAACTTATAGTACCAAATTACACAATAAGCATTTACCTACCTTCCCTACTCCAGCCAGACCGAAGCTCTCAAGACAATTTAAATTTATGTGTAATTATTTAACTAACAATTTTAAAAGCATGTAAAAAAGTAATCAATTTAAATTAAAATTTCGTCAATTGAAACCCATCCTGCATCGACCTTGGTGGAAAGGTGCCCACAACGCAAGCAGCATTGCCACGCTGTATGGCAATAGCCAACCTTTGCACCAGGAACGAAGCAGAACGGGAGTCACCACTGTTGTCCTTCAGTCTTCGGCCAATTTCACTGACGAGGCCTTAGGCATCCGCTCCCCAACTGCCCATGGTTTCAACGGCGATGGGTAAATTAAATACTGATAGGTAATTAAACCTCGCGACAAGCTTTTATGATCATATAAATTGTATATAATGAGCTTATAAGTTGATAGTTAAAATTATTAAGGAAAAATTTATTTTCTTCTTTTTAGAGCGTTTAAATAAAAGCTTTAAAAAAAAAAGTTTTTTGCTTTTAATAAATTTTTTATGTTATAGTTATCGCTGGCTAGGTTTCTCAGTCTGTTCATCTCATTCAACGCATCATTGTTGCAAGGTCGTTATAATACACCCCGATGCCACTCAGTCCTCGGCACGGCCTCACCTTGACTTGGGTGTTTGGGAGAATGCGCCACTTATTTCAGCTTGGAGCTTACTTGTGCCTGACGAAACACAGTTCCGAGTTTGATTTTGGAGTTGTCCTTCTCCTAGACAGGTTGCAGACCAATGCTGATGACGCCCATCTCGCCAAATTACACAAGTCAAACTTATTTCAGCTTGGAGCTCACTTTTCAATTAACTCTCAATGAGCCCTTTCATTTGATACCCAAATTGCAGAAGTGCATTAAAAATAACTATTCCTCTATCTTGGATGATCCGCCATATTGGATTTAAAATGACGTCACATTATTTTTCGAGTTACTCTCAACCATCCCTTTCATTTGATACCCATATTGTAGAAGTGCATTAAAAATAACTACTCCGCCATCTTGGATGGTCCGCCATATTGGATTTAGAATGACACCAAATTATTTTTCGAGTTACTCTCAACAAGCCCTTTCATTTGATCTGCATTTTGTAGAAATGCATTAAAAATAACTATTCCGCCATCTTGGATCGTCCGCCATATTGGATTTAGAATGATGTCACACACCATATCCTGCATTGTCATCCAAACTAAACGTGTATACAAAAGTTCAGCTCAATCGGTTGAAGATATCTACTTCAAAATTGAGTTCAAAGATTCCATCCGAACAAACATACTTACATACATACATTGCAAGTTAAATAAAAGCTTTTAAATAAATTAATCAAATTCTCTCAAGCCTTACAGAAGATAATACAGAAGAAAAAAAACAAAGTCGTACTTTAAAAAATTGAAAACAGATAATAGACTTCAAAAGACGCAATTTGTTTACTTGGATGACAGTTTTCCAGTTATTTTATTATTAATAATACAAAGCATTAAACCGATTTAGATAAAATTTATATGGGACCACTTCCGAAGGATATACCAAACAAAAAAAACATCAAAATCATTTCACAATTGGCGGTGGTAATCGGTGAACAAACATACAAAAATAAACATACAGAAGCATTGAGAACCTCCTCCTTTTTGGAAGTCGGTTAAAAAGGAATCCTTAAGCAAACGGGTTTAATACAAAAAATTCTGTAAGATTTTGTTTAGTTAACAAATTTAACAGGTAGGTACGAGAAAACAAAAAAAAAACCTAAAAGTATTCCTGAAAATGATTCTGATATTCTTGTTTGAATAAGCCACTTTTATTTCGAGAACAATGAAGAATTCTCGTGCGAGAAAATTGAAATCCTGCAAGTAGCGCGTTGATGGCCTAGTCCAATAATACAGGAGCGATTCCATCTCAACGCGACGACGATGTGCTGAACCATGATTTTTCCCTCGAAAATTGTTTAGCTAGCTTTTATTATCGGCCTATAAATCAGTTCGTGCCAATAACTACCGTAAATGCCTACAATTTTGTAAATTATCCGACAGAATGACAATCTAATTAAACGGGCACAAACACGACACTTTTACAGGATTATTATACAAACATGAAATATTCAAATGGAGTTTATTACGGAAGCGTGTGGGCGCCAATATGATATTCATTTTTAGGGTTCCGTACCTCAAAAGGAAAAAACGGAACCCTTATGGGATCACTTTGTTGTCCGTTTGTCAAGACCTGTATCTCGGGAAGCGTGAAGGTATCGTGTTGAAATTAAAACCAGATACACAGATCCATATTCTCTTGCTGCAGAGATAAAAATAAAACTTCTCAGTTTTCATAAAAAAAGTTACAGCCGAATATGTCGCAAAAAACGCATATTTCGACACTCGAATCAAAACCTACAACCTTGTAGGTTTTGATTCGAGTGTCGACGATTCGAGTTATAAGTCAACAGGAAGTACCCACTTCCTGTTGACCTATAACTGTGAAATTTGGCAAGAAGCATTGTCATATAGCATGTACAGTGTAGGTACACATAAAGGAAAAAATCCGAAAACTGTACATTTTTAATTTAATCACATAAAATATGGTCTTTATGCAAGGAAGTAGGGTCCAAATTTTAAAGTGTTTTAACCATATCATTTGGGGTATTATATGAAAAAGCTTAATTAGCACAAGCTAAAGTTTTAGCGTGTGCTAATTAAGCTTTTTCATATAATTTTTTAATATTTTTACGTATGTATATGTACGATATATGATGTATATTTTTCGATTTATGAAGGAAAATATAAAAAAATATATAATTTCCCCCTTTTATCTACTAGTTTGTACGGAACCCTTGGTGAGCGAGTCTGACTCGCTCTTGTCCGGTTTTTTTATACTGCCTTTGTGTTAACCGTAGTGATCAGCAAAGTACCCAAAATGCGGTATGAATGCTTAAAGTTTCATTGGACTAGATATTAGTACATAAGGCGCCGAGGTGGATTTGGATTCCACAGCTGTCCAATTATTTAAATTTATTGAATATGGCTAAAATAGGAATATGAACAGACCTATGAGAACGTTTTAGTAACGTATGAAGAAAAATGTTTTATTTTGAGCGAAATAAGCGTGCAAATATAAAAAATTACACTTTCATTTTTTTATACCTACTTAACAGTTGTCAATTATTTTTTTAAATTAATGCTGTGTTTTTATGGTTAATGTCAAATTTAATTCAATAATTTGTTGATTCACTCAATAATTCTAACTACTGTTATAAAAGCGAAAGTAACTGTCTGTTTGTTACCTTTTCACGACCAAATGGCTGAACCGATCGTTATGAAATTTGGTACATAGATATTTGTGAACTTGGAGACGAACATAAGCTACTTTACAAACAGCGGGGCGCAGCTAATACTAACTAAAATATTATAAAAGCGAAATTAACTCTACCTGTCGTCTGTATTTGTTACCTTTTCACGACAAAACAGCTGAACCAATCATTATGAAATTTGGCACAGTGATCCTTTAGGACCTGGAGAAGTACATAGGCTATATTTTATCAACACCATCATCACCGTTTTTATCACTACGCGGGTGAAACCGCTGGGCGTAGCCAGTTTTACATATAGCAAAAGGTGCCGCAATCTGACTCGCGCTCCAGCGCTTTAAAACTCCCCGGCATCTTGGCGTCGGCTCGTCGGTCGGTCAGGCGTTCAACCATTGACATTCGTTAATTTCTTGGTCAATTTTCTCTGAAAGTTATTTACATGAACGTGTAATGATGGAGGAGGAAAGTCGTAAAACGAGAAGATGATAATGATGAACCGTGCTGTGAACGCAATCAAAAGTTAATTTACCGTGAGCATCCGCCTATGAATCTCTTTATCGTATAATATACATTTTCGTTTAATTTTGCGCGCTTTGTGTCCATACAGAGAATTACGTTATTAATTTTTGATAATAAAAAGTTAAGTTGATAATAAAATACATTAATGGGCGGAAAAAACTTAGCGTAAAACAGATGTTTCTTTGAGGTTTATAAATTTGCGTTCGACCATCAACGCGTTGGAAAGCGACGATTTGGTCGAGGATGAAGCACATAAATGTAGATTATACCTACTCTTTTTGACCTTGAAAAGATTTACGTTGTATTTTATGGATACTTGTAACAACAGTGGAGTTATTGATTATCGGATCTAAATCTAATGCTATCTGTCGCAAAGTACCTCAAGTACCTCACCTATCATTGTATTCTGGCAGCCTCTACTGAAAGCCAAATTCCATTCAGGCTAAGTGCTTCATCCTGTGATAGTTTCACTCTGCGACCCCACCGTCTCTTAATATCACGTAAGCTATTGTCAAATATTCGCCTGTAACTTTTTTTTTTACGATAACTGAGAAATTGGATTTTTCTTTCTGCAGCAAGAGATTATGGATCTGCGTATATAGTTTTAATTTCAATACGATACCTTCACGCGTTCCCCAGATACAGGTCTTGACACTCGGACGGACGGACAGACAGACGGACAACAAAGTGATCCTATAAGGGTTCCATTTTTTCCTTTTGAGGTACGAAACCCAAAAAATGCAAAATTTCAAGGTTTGAGTGTATTGCTTCATAATTCAAATTCTTTCACTTAGATATATTTAAATATATGTAGACAGTTTAACTTTGATTGTCATCATCATTCCGGTCTCAAGTCCAAAATGGCCGGTTGGAAGCGGCCTGCACCCAGCGTCTTTCTACCAGTTGTGTGAAGTTGTCCATGCCCATCTACCTTGTGGCTGGTCGACTCTACACTTCACAGGGCTGGTCCCTTAACTAACTTTAATTATTCTATAATAATGCAGTTCTTTGGAAGGCCATATTCAGGAAAATTAGTAAGAAATTTGAGCCGAAGGACCGCACAAGAGCGAATCTCCCTCCGGCCCACTTTCAAAATTAACCTCGACAAAAGGTATACTTACCCACCTAGATAAAGTTAAATCTCTCGAAGTTTCATTCGAATAAGTAAGTAACTTGTTCACCGATGAAATGGCACGTTGACAAAAAGAAACATTAAAAACGGTAACTTTGTGAAAACTCAACGAGAGGTGAATGCATATAAAAACTTGATGGAAATAAAAAAAGTTGGTTTCTTAATTCCTATATAATAAAAAGTTTACAGATTAAGTATTTTAATACTTATTTATAGATAGTTGATGATTCCAAAATTATCCTTTTTAGGGTTCCGTGCCCAAAGGGTAAAAACGGGACCCTATTACTAAGACTTCGCTGTCTGTCTGTCTGTCTGTCTGTCTGTCTGTCTGTCTCCAGGCTTTATCTCATAAATCGTGATAGCTAGAAAGCTGAAATTTTCACAAATGATGTATACTTGTTGCTGCTATAACAACAAATACTAAAAGTTAAAAAAAGTAAAATATTAAGGGGGGTCCCCATACAATAAACGTGTTTTTTTCGTATTTTTTCGCTCAATATTAAAAACGGTAACAGGTAGACGCTTCAAATTTTCACAGAATATTTACTTGTATATAACCTTTCGAAATAAATAATTAAATAACAATAAAGTAAATATTAAAGGGGGGCTCCCATACAACAAACGTAATTTTTAAGCAATTTTTACTCGATCTTAATTAACAGGTAGAAACTTGAATATTTGTAAGTAAATATTTAGAAATATATTAACTATAAAAATAAATACCTAATCTTATACATAAAAACTCACAAAATGAAAATAATCCGTGCATCTAAACGCGGTGCGAGCGCCGCGCCGCGGTGTGGCGGTGGCGCGAGCGCGAGGCGGTTGCTAAGCAACGGCCGCGCGGGTAGCGGGGGAGGTAACATCACGGAGCGAGCCATAGCCGCGCGATTCGCGCGAACGTCGTCATGCTGCCCGGATGTGTATCGAAAACCTACCTATAAGTTTGCAATTTACTACTTGGAATTTCGTTGATTTCTCGTTATTTTATAAACAGAACTAAACAACGGGTTATACTCAAATAGATAACGTGTTTAGCAATATTGACTTAAATGCTGGCACGTACTGTGCACTATTTAGTTACCATAGCCCTTTATGGATACAATTTCGAATTGAGCAATAGATTTTATCAAAACTACCCGAAAAGCAAGAATAAACTCTCATGGATTTATATAACAACTAAAACTGACTAAAGTTAGTATACCTACAACAAACGTGATTTTCTATTATAGATGATAGTACGGAACCCTTCGTGCGCGAGTCCAACTCGCACTTGGCCGATTTTTTTTATTTGTTTCTAAATATTTTACATATATATAAAATTATT
This sequence comes from Lycia hirtaria, assembly GCA_947563715.1. NCBI lineage: Eukaryota > Metazoa > Arthropoda > Insecta > Lepidoptera > Geometridae > Lycia > Lycia hirtaria. The sequence continues at coordinate 31,608,645 of OX387378.1, forward strand.
AATAATTAAGTTATTACACATTTCGGCAAAAAATAAAATGGCAGGAACATTCCGTTCTCAATCAAACAAGAGTTTTGAATGAGTTAAATCGGTCAAGAGGTTGTCAAGATTTAAGATGGTGAAGTCTCAGAAAAGAAATCTTCGTGAGGCATTCTTTTTTTAACCGACTTCGAAAAGGAGGACGTTTGTCGGTTGTAATTTTTTTATGTATGTGACCGTATAATTCCGTAATTTTTTAACAGATTCGGAAAATGTCAAAATCAGTTTAGTAGTTTGGTTTTAAATCAAAATAACTGGAAAATCTGGGTGTTTTTAAATCGCGAGTGAATCGGTTTCTTCTGGGTAAGCGCGCTCCATCGTAGACCGCAACATCGCATAACATCAGGCGAGTTGGCGGTCAAGCGCAAACCTATATTGTATAAAAAAAAACATTCAAGTAAACGAAATTACATATATCTTTGAAGTGTATTGTATGCTATGTACATAAATATTAGATAGGCGAATCCATTTCTTTCTCCTACAGCACATGGATTATTTTAATGATATAATCTGGGCAAGGAGATGTGGGTTAATCCACCGTGACCCACGGCCAACCCATGGCCATGCTATATACGCTACTACGGACATAATATAAAATATATCCTCAGTCTCAGCATTCATGTCATACGATATGGAACCGCCCGCGCCGCGCCGCCGCCTTACAATAATTTTATATTTGTACATATACGGGCTTACCGAAAAAGTTACTTAACTTTGATCAACGTCTTAAATTCTCTGTCTTCTTTCAACAAGTATCATTACGTGTCAGCGAGAAGTTGACAAAATTTGTTAAGCATTGTTTAAGTTTAAGTTAAGAAAGTAACGTTGTGTAAGGCCGTTAACGTGTAAGGCCGTTAATTTCTACTATACTATTTAATTTCTGGGTATTAACCCAAACCAACTCGCGAGCATATCAATAGCTATAACAGTGATAATTCTTGTCCTAATAGCTTTCAAATTCAATGCACGCTCGTTAGATAGCGTGCGAATCTTAGATGTCTACCAACCTACATACATGTATATACTTATATATACATTAATAACAAATAAATTCACTTGTCGGTTTCAATACACCTTCTTAAAGAAATTTGCCTACTCGGCCCATAATTAATAGTTATTACTGAGTAGTTTCACCCATTATACCCTACGAGAATGCTTAACTTTTCGGGGTAATGTGGGTTACATTTTAATCCAGGGTGTAGAGATATCCATATTATATTCAACCTTTACGGCCTGGAGTGAGAAAACTAAGCAAATTATACACATTTTACCATTCTACTAACGTACAAATTTTCGTAATAGGTAAATATACGTATAATTATTATTACAAAAGCAAAAGTAACCCTGTCTTTCTGTTCCTCTCTGTTTGTTGCCTTATTATGAATACATTTGAATTGATCGTTTTGAAATTTGGCACAGAAATAGCCGAAAACATGGATGGATGACCCATACGTTATACATAAAGGTACATTTCTTCATAAGCCGAAAAATATACATCGTAAAAATATTTCAAAACCTGTAAAAATATATATATTTAATTTCCCTCTTTTATCTACCAGTTTGTACGGAACCCTCGGTGGGCGACTCTGACTTGCACTTGTCCGGTTTTTTATCACTACGGGGGTAAAACCGCGGAGCGCAGTTAGTCGGCAATATTAAGATTTTATGCATTTATAGTCGCAGCAGAGTTAATTATAGTAAAAGCGGGCGTAATTATGAAATTCAGAAAGGCGCAGAGTTTGTTTATTAAGCGCTTAAAACATTCCCTGTTTGCGCTAGTTCCTACGGCTGAGCTCTGGAAAAGTAGGTAAACAGAAATTAAAATTTAATCAGGGGTTCCTTCTGCCACTTCAATATACCAACGCGCGGATGTTTTACTAAGTAGTTGAAATGCGTGCATACAAATAGGTACAACAGTTATGTTCTAATAGTTTAATTTTTCGCTAGATGGCGTGAAAAGTGTGCATAGAGGTGTATCAATCCACATACATCATTATCATCATCTGACTTTACAACTTGTTTGTTTAACCGCTGCAGGACTACATCAGCTGTCTTATTGCGTGATCGCGCACAACATTTAGTCATGTTGTGTTGTTTGTAAATAATAATGTAAGTAAATGTAATATTACGAGAACAGGTCATCTAGACAAACCTTAACTAGGTTTTTAGATGATTTTATATCAACGTGTATTAATTTTATGTATATATAAATAAATTAAAAAAAAAAAAAAAGGACGTTGGCTACTTCTAAAGGACGGCATGTTCACCATCATCTTAGAAAGTCTATAAGATGACGTATAACAGCTAGTCTAAACGCTAACTTCTCGCTAAGGCCTCGATGACACTGGGCTAGTTTACAAGCTACAAGCCACCGAGTTCGCGACCAGCTTGTAAACTCGCTCCGTGTCATTGAGCTTTTTTACAATCTGCTTTTGAGTATCCGATTGTGTCATCGACACTCGCTTACTCGCTAGCTTTTAAACTCACCGACTAGCAGCTCGTAAACTAGCCCAGTGTCATCGAACCTTAACTCGCTCAATCAAGTGTTATAAGGAATGCTATAATTAAACACATTTACGTACAATTAGGTAAGTTTTATATTTATTCCTTCAGGACATGGTGAGTGAGGAAACTTCCCGCTTCGTTTGACGAGAGGATTACACGTAGTACAGTCTGCGGCTTTAATGTAAATTAGGACGAAAAAGGACTCGGCAAAGCGGCGTAACTTTTGAGGTCGCCGAAACGCGTGTGATGTGTAATTCTATATACATTAGATTAAGTGAACATTCGCAAATAAAATCGTTCTCAGGAAGATGTGACAAGCGCGCTGACGAAGGCACGGAAGGCACGTATTCATGATCACGCGTGGATACAAATATTTAGGTCACTTTTCTGGTTGAACGCATTATGGGCAATCTCTAGACCCGGCTACGGCTTCACAGACGCTTAACGAGGGTTTGTTAAGCACTTTATGCAGGGAAAGAATTTTTATGCGACCCCTTAAAAAATTCGTAGAAGTAATTTGCCGTTTCCTCGTTATTTTTTGCTCTAGCGCACAAACTACGCAGCTAAACTACGAGCCTGCCAAATTGCCTTCATTTTTCATAGCAAGCGGTTTTGTATATCAATAATAGGGTCATTCGTTTTATTTACGAAGGAAGAGTTTATATATAGAGCTCAACTTTTAGAAGTGAATTGAATAATATTTTACTACAAACTAACTACAAACTGCAAAGTTCTTGGACTGACAAACTAGAGCACATTAACGACGTTATAAACTAGCAATCGTGAATATGATGTATGAATTTTTAACGAGAGTGCCTTAGCTTCATATTCCGTTACTTCGAAGATAACTTATTATTAGGTTTCAGCTAATATTACTAAAGGACCCGCTTGGCCAAATAGGAAAATATTCATCAATTGAGTAAATCTATTAGATAAGTTATTTTATGATTCTATTTTCTGTACTGGGTTAATTTTACTTGCTAGATGCCTTTTAAATATTGATTTCTTACAGCGTAACGATCAACTTTTATTATTCTATTAAAGAATTTTGCAATAATACATTTAGTGGCTTTATACATTTTTCTGTGTCAATCAATGGTGTCAATAATCTTTTTGTATGGAACGGTTGATATCTTTTTCTTTTTTTCCGATAGCCGTAGCGTTCGCAAGTTCTTAGTTTTTGTTTTTACTCGATGTTGGCATCATGCTTATGCTCTACCAGTAATAACCCTTAACAGGATGTTTAGCTAATGAAGACTAACCTTGTATAGCAAAAAAATCAAATATTATTTTTGGTACATGTCGGATAGACTAGAAAAAAATCTCGTATTTTTACGCGTTGAAATTAACATTAAAACATTTTCTTTTTTTTATCTTAATTTTTTTACATAAAATTACAGCTTTCTATTACTAAGAATCCCTTAGCTAAACCGCGACAGACAGACGAATATAACGAAACTGTAAGGATCCCTTGTAGACTACGGGACCCTAAAATGTTGTTCAATAGAATTTAACTATAAATTCAGTAATTTTCAGTCTTTTACTCCAAAATTTAGCTAAGGAGTAGCTAAATTGTCAGGACAAAGTCTAACAGGCCCTCCTAGTCCATAAATAAAGCTTCCCATTTCAGCCGATTTACATTGCTTAGTATTATTGTAAACGTTTGAAATATAAAATAAATTAAAGAGATAATAAAATAAATACGAGTACAACGGTAGGTCCTAAATCCCGTTTTCAAACACAGCCCAATATCCCAAAATATAATATTCAAATGGTTTCAAAAATCCTCGTTACAGCCGATTCCGTTTAATCATGCCGTCAAATGAAAACAGTCATCTCAGCCATAAGAAGTCCACTGTTGGACATAGGCCTCCCCCATGGATTTCCAAAAAGACCGATTGGAAGCGGCTTGCATCCAGCGTCTTCCCGCCACTTGTATGAGGTCGTCTGTCCATCTCGTGGCTGGTCTTCCTACGCTGCGCTTGCCGGTACGTGGTCTCCACTCGAGAACCTTTCGGCCCCATCGGCCATCAGTTCTGCGTGCTATGTGCCCTGCCCACTGCCACTTCAACTTGCTAATCCGCTGTGATATATCGGTAAACAGTAACAGTAAAACGGTAACAGTAATATGAAAACAGTAAATACATATTATATAATACAAATATCGCACTTTTAAAGATATCATTTCCACCATCATCATAATTTCACGTTACTATTATGTTCAATTTCATCGTGTGTTATGCAAACACGTGAAATACGTTATTTGGGTGCATCTTTCATCATCACCATTATCTCAGCCATAAGAAGTCCACTGCTGGACATAGGCCTCCCCCATGGATCTCCAAAAAGACCGATTGGAAGCGGCTTGCATCCAGCGTCTTCCCGCCACTTGTTCATACAAGTGGTCATCTGCCCATCTCGTGGCTGGTCTTCCTACGCTGCGCTTGCCGGTGCGTGGTCGCCACTCGAGAACATTTCGGTCCCATCGGCCATCAGATCCTCAGATCTGGGTGGATCTTTCCCAATAGATAATTTGGATGTCTTTAGATCGTACGCTCAATAGTATAATGCAACATATCTTAACATCAGGTGAGTTGGCTAGCTAGGTTGGCTATGAAGATGACGTCTTTTGTCTACAGAATAGTGCTTTCTTTGTAGCGACAAAACTATTTTGAAGATACCGCTTCGAGAAGTGATATGCCTTTCATATTTAACAATTAAGTACAAGTGTGCAAGAATTACTGTATACCAGACTGAAGGGGAGGATCTAATTTAAATTTTAGTTTTTTTACATACAAAGAGCAGCAAACATGCAGACGACTCGCCTGATGGATGGATGGGGCGATAACCCATATTTAATCACTATTATTTAATCACTATTATTTTATGTCGAGAATATTGTTCGTTAGTGGTAATCGGACTTAAGCAAATTGTAAGTTGAAGGAATTTGTTTTATTCGATTTGTATAAACGGCGTGGTCTTGACGACGACGCGGTCATAATATACATATGGTAATATGATATGACATAAGTAAACAAACAGATATAGTAAACTTTTATCAATGAAAACCTTCGTTTCGCTTGTTTAAATACAGAACGACACACTTATAAACGTAACTTAGTGACTATAATAGTATAGTCACTAAGTTACGTTTATAAGCTTACATAAATTAATGACAATTCATGTTTATTTTTTATTTACGTCAAACAGGCCATTCATTTGGTAAAATTAGAAATTTTATTTTACCTGACTTCTTTCGGATGCCGCAAGTAAAAACAAGTGTTAATTAAATCGAAACTTTACCCCATAGGTTTTGATTCCCTTGTGAGTGTCGAAATGTGCGTTTTTTACGACATATTCGGCTGTAACCTTTTTTTTACGAAAACTGAGAAATTTTATTTTTCTTTCTGCAGCAAGAGACTATGGATCTGCGTATATGGTTTTAATTTCAACACGATACCTTTACGCATTCCCGAGATAAAGGTCTTGACACCCGGACAGACGGACAGACAGACAGACAGACGGACAACAAAGTGATCCTATAAGGGTTCCGTTTTTTTCTTTTGAGATACGGAACCCTAAAAACATTAATGATAATTTAAGTAATGATAGTAACATTTTCGTAGAACAGTATCACACTCTAAGTAGTATTCTCTCAGTTGATTGACTATTTCGGAGCACGGGCTGACGTCAAAGCACCGGCACACCAACGGACACAAAGAGTGTTTGCGAATAGCCTCCAATTAGGAACTGCGGGAACCTCATTACAAATTGATCAATAGGCGAACACGTGAATCATTTACGGCGGGATAATTCTAAGAATACTGCAACCGAGTAGCTGGACTGCCTGAGAAAAAAGCCCGGTTTATACTAAATTACTAACATACTATGATAGAAATTTAGTTACTAAATTACTAACAGCAGTTAGTTTAGTTGAGTGAGGCTTATTCTCGGCCGTTTTTCTAAAGATCGCTAAACAAGTCATTGGGCAGCCAAAGAGAAGTAGTAGAAGTATCGAGACTCGGGTGAAGGAACATATTGCGAATATGAAAAACAGACGCTCTAACAGGTCTGCAGTGTGTGAGCATTCACTAGATTAGCCTAACCACTAACCTACATCCGTTTTGATAATCCTCAAATCTTGGCTAGAGATACGCGGTATATACAAAGGATGTTACGCGAGGCTATTGAAATTACGAAATATCCGAACTTTAATAGAGAAAAAGATTAGCAAGTGCCATCTCCACGGGTCCCGGTTTTTTTTACGCAAGATAGATCTACAATTGACCACCAACTTGCCTGATGTTAAGCGACGGTGGAGCTGAGGATGGAGCTCGTCGATCTAGAAGATACAGATTCATTCAACACAGATCTGCTATACATGTGTACATCGTGAGCGACTTCTGCGTGCACATAACGTTTTGCATAAAAATAATATCACGTCAAAAAGACAACTGTAATGTAGTTTCACCTGTGACCAAGGACGCTGCAAAGTTCTCGAAACGTTAGGTCCGTAGGAAATCGCGCCGTCAGTTCGCGGCGCAAATGTAGAGCCGCCATGATGTGCATTTTTCGTCACATAGTTGCTTATCACACGACCAAGCGAGTTGGTCAAACGTAAATAAAAAAAAGTTTGGCATAATAATTACGATTAGTTTAGGATTAATAAATTAATTATTATTAAAACTCCCAGTACGAAGGCAAGGTTACTTACTATATTTACAAACACGATAGCATGCTAACAAAGGATTGTTCACTACACGACTACATCACTGGCATAATACGAACAAGGCTTTAGTTACTGTAATGTACTATTCAAATAGAATTCAGTAATAACTATGTGAATATTTAATTATTTGCTCAGTGATAGAATATTCGCATGCCTTTGTGTATGTTGCGTGATTGTGATATGGGCATTTCTCTGTAAGCTCGTACACGCCCATACAAATGCTGTCCTGGCAATTTTTTTTAACATTTGCCAAAAAACTGTGTTCTATTTCGAAGATAATTAACTATTATTTTAGTTAGATAGGGAGGCCCACTGAATTTATACGTATTTTCCGAGTTATTAGCGATTTTCCAAAAAATAATGACAGAGGACTGTTTGAGGCATCAGGGGACTGTTTTGAACGTAATAGGGGACTATGTATTTTGCATTATTGGTTATTATTTGTGTGTATTTTTTGTGTATATTTATCCGCTAGTCTGTTTTATTAATGTAATGTAAGGGTTATCATTGCTTCACATTATTTTCCTTTAATAACTTAAATTATTTTACACGGGCTGATCGTACACAGCTAAGCTTAGTTTGGTAGCTATTTTTTAAGTTTCTAGTCATAAACTTTTTGTAAAGATTAAAAGCTGTGTCAAGAAGATATTTCTTCTGTTTCTTCACAGTTTTTCTGGTTATAAATTCTTTTTTACCGGCTGTTATACGGCTATTACTATCATATTCGAAGTAATTCTGAACGACTAGTTTATAACTATCAGGTATTTTACACCGTTTAGCTACATACAAGCTATTGAGATTAGATATTTTGCCGGGCTAGACAACGACTTCATTTCTTTAGGTATCCAGTGCCTGTACTTTTACAATACTGCCAGAAACAACTTTTTTAAGGATTTGTCTCTCTTTGGTACGTTTCAATGTGGAATAATTTTCTTTTAACTGCTTACTAATGACGTCGCCAAATAATGCTTTCTTGACTACTTCTTTTCTTTGATCAGGCACGTCTAACATTTTCAACATCTGTATCTTCAACGTTCTTTTTGTTTTTACTTTCAAATCTCGCGAATCTTTTTTTGTACTTCTCATGTTTTTTCTTTAAACGTGCGATCTTTTCATTTCTTTCCCTGTTAAACTTCTTTCGTCGTTTGTGGCTTCTTTTTTTTTTGCTGTAGACTAGCACTGGAAATATTTGAACTAGAGCTGGAGTGGAGGGTCTTGAAGGCGGAGTATCTACTTCTGGTAAAAAAGTATTTTTATTTATAGAAGATAGATGTACGATTGACTACCAACTCTCCTGATGTTAAGCGACGGTGTGGCCGACGATGTAGCTAGAAGATCTAGAAGATATCTATTCACTCTAGCCTTGAAAATTCTAAGATTGTAGGTCTCAGGAAACAAAGACAGCGGCAAATAATTCTATTCTTGTGCAGTACGCAACAAGAATGTGGATCAATATCGCTGAGTACGTTTTTTTTACGGATTAGTGACGCTTTTCAGTCTAAGTCTTTTGGCTCGGTATACGGTAGAATGTTCTTTCCACTTCTTTAAGGCAGCTCTGTGCTCTCACGAGGTGTTATATTCTTTACTACCGCAAACCTTTTTCTTTCTTCTTTTGGTATTTCAACTTTTCCCTTTCTCTAATTTCTTCTCTATTTTTCTGTAGTAAATCCTATTGGGATAACTTTTTCTTTTTAAGAGCCATATCATGTGTGTTCGATCAGACTGTGTAAAATAATTTAAGTTTCTAAAGGAAAATAATGCGAAGCAATGATACTTTGATGATTCTTACATCAATAAAGCTGACTGGCGGATAAATTTACACAAACAGTACATAAAAATAATAACAAATACGCAAAATACACAGTCCCCTGTTGCGTAGAACAGTCCCCTGCTGCATTTTCAGGCAGAGGACTGTTGCCAGGGGACTGTATATTTCGGTTAAATTTCACAATGTTTACAAAACTGATGTAAAATAGTTTTCTAAGAACCTACCGATCAATTTAGACATAAATAATAAAACAATGAATTATATATTAGAGATAATTAAAGTAAATAACATATATATTATTACTTAACAGAGGACTGTGTGTGGTAGCGGTCCAAACGCGTTTTCACCTCACTAATGACGCTCTGACACTAAACATAATGGCGTTTCGCCGCCGCATTCGGCAAGGTTGCCAACTTTACAACAATTGCGTTTTGTTTCACTCAAAAAAACGTTTGTAAACATTACAGTTTTTTTTTAATACGACTTTAACTTTTTGGCAGGGGACTGTATGAAAATGGACTTTACTAAATAAATAAAATACGTAATGAGACCTTGTTTTACGAAAATAACATAATTTAATTATTTTTCTTTGCGATATTAACTGCCAAATGTATGTAGTTCCAATAACTTCTTCGTAAATATCATTGCTAGGTGGGAATCCAGCGCTGGGGACAGCCAGGGGACTGTGTTTTTAGAGCTTCTATCACGTCTAGAAAAAAACTTAAAATAGTTATGGTTCTAAAAACAATGGGCCCGTAAAGTTTCGGGGTTAAAGTTTCAGTAGGAGTGATTTTTAAAAAAATAACTAAATTACTTTTTGAAAAAATCGTTTGGGACAGCCGATTACGAGCTTACAGAGAATCGCCCATATTTTAAGTATAGATTAGATGATGATCCATGTCCAGCATATAGTGGTTCTTGTAGCTGAGATGATGATGCATAAAAAGACTTCCAAAGATTTTTTCTATACACACTTTGATAAAGTATAAACATAAATTTCTTCAAACATATATAAGTAATTATATAGTTGGCAGTATTGAAACCTAATAATAATTAATAAATTTGCCTTGTTTTAATTTGCATTGTTAACTCTGAAACGTTAATTGTGAGATTCTGTCATGCGATTTGGATCTTACCGGTTGTACTTTTGACTGTTTTAAAATTTTATTAAAGCGTAAAATCTTCGCATTTAATCATCAAATTTATAGCGAATTAAAACATTTCTTACTTATTTAATTCAGGAACTAATCTCTACTGAAAAAAAGGATTAGATTCCTCCGGTTTCCATAAAAAGATTCCTGGATTTTCGATTGTTGTACTGAAATAACTGTAACATTGAATATAGAAAGGATTTTGAAAAATTCAATACTGTGCTTCTAACCGTCGGGGAAAAGATTAAAAAATACATGGAATAGGGTAGGCATTGAAGCGTGTTAGTTTTAAAATAGCTGTGAACATGACGTGATAGTAATTTATTATAGAAAATAAGAATATTTTTGATTGATATCTCAATATCTAGTATAGTTTTAATGAAAGGCCCTACATACACAAATTATCTCATAATAGAAACATATGTTCTCCACATTAGAACCAGTCGAGCGCTTTTCCTTGCCCCTTTTCAGTCAATTTGGTCTCCAGAGTACATGGCCCGATTTTCGGTTCCGGTAAAAAGATGTGTATTTTTATTTTTTGGGCCTTGCCCTTTCTAGAGTCAGGGAAAAACGTTTTGTTATCGACTGAAACTTGCTCGGGTATCCTGAAGGAACGGGCCTTCAGAATTTTCCCGCTTAAAATTGATTTTTCATAAAATTTTGTTATCGTATACATCTTACTATATTGAAACTGATAGGTCAACAAGGAATGTTTTATGAAGAATTCTCAACTAGACAGTGTAAGCGAAGAGATTTTATGTTACGCGTACACAGAGAAATTATTAGGTCAATTTCCACTGATGGGATCCCGATATACTAATTATCATATTTTTCTTATCCTGTTCCCACTTATGTAGGGCGGTCGGTTGGTCGGTACAGTATGTATGTTTTCTCCATTCATCTCTGTCATTCGTCATATCTGAACTCACTCCAATTGAACCCATATTATTTTTAACGCAATTCATTCATACTTTTTTCGGTCGTCTACTATCACAATTACCATTCACGTGGTCCTTCTGAATGATGATGTATACATGATAATTAAATAATATAAGGTATCACAGAGCTATCATATGATTAAATCAGAATTTTCAGAATCAACTTTATTCGTTTAGGATTAAAAGGTTATGATGAGGGAACCCAGAAATGGACATAGGAGCTCCCAAATGGTAGATGGTGGACCTGTTGAGATTGAAATAATTTTGGAGCCATTCTGTGCATTTTTAACTGCGTAAAATCTTCATCTGTGGATGATGATGATTTTACGCAGTTGTTCTCTCTTCGTCTTCTCTGTATTCTTTAATACATTTTTTTAATTGATAGGATATACTTTTATCTAAATCAGTTCAGTGATTTGGTTTTTAATACATAATTAGAAAATAATATGTCATCCAAGTAAATGAAAATACGTATTTTAAAGTAGGTTGTTTCAGATATTTATCCAACTTCCTAAACAGGAGGAGGTTTAGGTTGTTTTAGATTAAAAGTTAGAAATTAGTAAATAGCTAAACGTAGGTAGCTTGGAATAATTATTAATGTACTGTTGGAAATTACGGTATCAACGATTTTCTTAATTTAAAAGAATTGTTGTAACAACCTACTTTCAAAAAGGAGGATGATCTCAATTCGTAATAGAATTAGACATGTTTGAGAAGTTTAAAGATATTTTAACTTTCCAAACATGTCTAATTCTATTTTGGTTTATGTAAAGCCAGCTGAAGGTTAACATAATATAAGACTGAAGAAAATCATAACTGATATTTTATAGTTTATTATAGTTCAAAAATTATTTAAAAACTGAAACAACTCTTTTAAAAAATCGAAGCAATACAAAAAGTCCTATTATCTCCACGCAGTCTAGTAGATACTTGGGTAGGTATACGAGTATAATCTACCTAAGCTTTTTAGCAAAGAAACTATCCCGAGAGGATAAGGAGTAGGAACAAGTAAACACACAAAGAGGCTGTTCTTTTCAGAAATTGCTTTAGAGAGCTCAGATGTTCGAAGACTAATTACGTTGAAACAGGATATTGGCAAACCCCGGGATAAAGATTGACTGTGGCCACAGAATACTTTAATAGTATGAAACCGTGGCCTAAAATGAACGATGGACGCATTTGTCACTATTGATTGTGTCGGAGTTGCTCCTAAATAAATTTTTAAAGTTCAGACAGGCGGCTGAACTGTGATTTTATATTTTTAAATAAAATAAAACACTTTTTATTTGTGATTCGCTGAACCTGGCTGACGTTATCCTGCCTGTTTCGCCATTCATCAGTTTGATTTCGGTCTCGCTAAAATGATGATGAGGAAAATGTCGTTCCCTCAAAAATCGTCCCCGAAGATCATTAAGACGGGTGTTCAATTGTTCATATACACTTCTACTACCGAAAAGAAAGTATTGAGATCACTAGTGTTGCTGTTCATAGGCGATGGTTATTGTTTAGATATTAAGCGATCCGATTGTATAATTATAAAAAAGTAAAAGCGTGTGAAGAATCTTGAACTTACTTGATGGAAGGTTCAGGGGAGCCGCCAGAGCTGGAGCAAGACAGGTTCAGTTCCCTCCCTTCATGCGCCAGCGCATGTGCCCCTGGCAGTAGAACCGGCGGCTGGGGCTGCGTAAGCACCGTGAGGGCGTGCCCCTGCGCGTGCAGGTTGCGCCCCGTGCCCCCCGCCTTGATGCGGCACTCGAACCTGCCATTGTCTCGCTCGTATGAAACGTTGGAAACCATCAGATCGAAACGACCCTCTTGAGGCTGGTAAATTACTCTGCAAAAAAAGAAGAATTGAAGATTATAGATATTTATTGGTTTTTCTAGGAATTTTTCTAGGTCGGTATCGTTGGAGAGAGGATGATACCTCTAGTATCCAAAGAAATATTTGTTTAATCAAAGAGTTAGAGAGGCACCCGCACCGGTGCCTCTCTAACTCTCTCATAGCATGGATATTCTGATATCTTGAACTAAGACGCATAGACTGGCCACCGAAGGCGTTCTAGTAGGGCCCACTCTTATATAACCTTACTTCCTCCCAATGCAGCTAGGTATATTTTAAATATTTCCTTTCGTCACCAGAAGAAAAAAAACATTTATTTTCCTTTCTTACGAGTAACACACGTAGGTTTCTTTGAAAGTAATAAAATACAAACAAACTACCTTTTACCTATCTACCTAAACTAGACAATTAGATTCTGCGAAACCTTAAAAAGCACAATTGGATTACTGAAAGATGGATGAAGGTCTAAAGATAATCTAAATGCTGAAGCCCGGTACCGTGTACGTAGAATTTGGGTATCTTCGAATCTAGTAAACAGGTTTAGGCACGAAGAGTCTCATACATAATATTTAAAGTGACGAGCACAGTGTATTGTCGCAGTGTTATGAAGTATTTGGAATTTGAATTAAAGTTGAAGTGATATCGTGCTGTTATGATCAAGAATAAAGCTAGCCTTAATTGGCAAACTAAAGTAGAGTCGACTAAATTCCTAAAAAATAGGAATTAAGTCGACTCGAGTAGAATAGGTACTCGCTGATATCTGTTAGAAAACAGTTTTGCTCTTTAAGACTGGCTGATATGATATAATGATGTGTATTTGAAATGAGTATGAGAGGTGTTTTTTTTTCTATATTTTCTTTTGTCGTAACTGTATAAATACTTTTCTACAACATTATCATGTTAAAATAATATTATAATAAAATATTATATACAATTAATGTATAAGCCCCGCCCCGTGTTTACTCTTTGAAATGTGAGCTTCCTGCCTAAATATAGGGTTGTGAGAAGAAGCCCTATAAGTATTCATTTTATTAATTTTACGTATTGAAAAGGGTAAATATGAAAGTGAGGTTAAAACTCATAAAGAAGACCAGCATCTTGTTCATCTAGTAACTCAGCTGTATCTAAAATAAAATAAAAACTTCAAGCTAATTAAATTAGATATTGGTAACAAGTTACAACATAAGTTCAAAAGATAAATTGAAAACTAAAGTATCGAAAACTTAAAGTAGCCAAGTTATTTAGAACTTAGGTGCTCTACCGAGACAGTTGGAAAATTAGTTTCACATTTTGCCTTCAACTATTTCACGTCTCCGAATTTTTTATATTTTTTTTTTAAACCAATCACTTATAGAAATAAATACATACATCGAGGAACCTTGTTCGTATAAATAAACTGTCCACAGCGTGGGCCATCTTCTCATTGTCAGTCATCACTCCGATCCCAGCTAGACAGTCAACAACTTCAACACAAGAATACTCTTAGATCTTCTTCTTCTTTTTTGTATTGGACCCGCATTAAAGGATTTGCCAGTGTCAAGTATTAGGAGTTTCTTGAATAAATTAAGTAGTAAATGTTCTAGTCACAATCTAAGTCATGTATACAGTCAATTTATAAATCGAGTCCTGCTTCAGTAAAGTGGCGACTTTACTAGAAGCTTCTATGGAGTTTTGCCGACAACGAAAAATCTGTTGTGACACGACATAGAATTATTAAATTAAAAGTTTAAAATCAGAACAATTTTAAAGGTACAATTAAATAGAAGAAGTTCTTCAATTCTTCAATTAATAATTTAAAAAAATGTCACATGTGTCTGTGGAGCGACAAATGTGTGTGCTTCTGACCACACGACAGATTTAAAAACTTACCAAGACGACGTTAATAATACGAAATAGTAGTGACGTTTTGAATATATTTCTCTCGCTCCCTTAGTCGAATCGAGCCGATTTTACCGAGTGTTACATAACCGAGAGTGACGGTTCAGTCTCATGAACTTTTCATTTAAAAAAAATCAAGTTGCGATTGTGTTAGTAGTTTAGTTTAATTTGCAATGTATTTAGCTTGTTTTACTTGTTTTGATTTGATTATTGATATATGATGATATATATATATATATGACAAGGATAGAGCCGTACAATTGTATTGCTTGTGCAAGTTGGGAGATTCACACATCTTCAAAAAAGTTAAGAACTCTGCAGACACGTGGTCTACTGATACTAACCCATTTTTTCATGACGAAGTCCTTCATCGTTTGAAGTTGGCGGAAATTCATAATACGCATACACATTCTTATCCTAACTATATTATAAAAGCGAAATTAAGTCTGTCTGTCGTCTGTCTCTGTCTGTTTGTTATGATAGTAATCCTTTTGTTGGATACCTCTTCACGGCTAACGGCTCAACTAAGTGTTATGAAATTTGGCATAGAGATTCTTTACGATCTGGAGAAGGACATAGGCTATATTTTATCATCATCATCTCCACAGTTTTTCATCACTGCGCAGGTGACACCGCGGGGCGCAGCTAGTATCTTTATAACAACAAAAAAAAAACAAATCTACATACAATTTGAATACAGAACGTGTGGTTCGAAAGTCAAATTACCAACTGGACTGTCGAAACTTCTACTAAACAAATACATACGCACATAAAATCCTTTAGATTCGGGTTAATGATGCTTAGCAGAATAGCAGATACTCACGAAACTGTCTGAAAGCTTCAGCTGTAATATATTTTGCCAATATGCGTATTGCGGAGATGGTGAATGAATCTCATTGATAAGCTAACAGCTGGTATTGGCTTTAGTATTTACTCAATGGTATGTATATTGATATTGAGATTATTTTCTACGTAACATTTGTATTTTTTTTTTTCATTTTAAGACCTCGTATACATATTGCGATAACGCGATAATTGTATTCAAAGCAACCGAAGGATTCTAAGTTTGAACCACGAACGAATCAAGTGGTTGTAAAGTCGAATATTATCAGAGCACTCACGCTCACTAAAAACCTTCTTCTTGCGGCGGGTCGCCCTCTTCCCTCAAATATGGTTGAGGAAAGCGATGGCTGGCACATGCGGAGCTGGACTGCTCGGCATATACACGTATGCATGTTAGTTGTAAATTAGTGTAATTTTGTTTTCCTCTCGCATAATAAAAAAAAAAATTAAGTAGTTAAAAAAAAGTCATACTTTGGACTGAGCTTGAATCCATAGTTGAACCCCGCGATGTCACCCGCGTAGTGAAGAAAATCGATAATGTAGATGATAAAATACAGCCTATGTCCTTCTCCAGGTCCTAAAGAATCTCTGTGCCAAATTTCATAACGATTGGTTCAGACGTTAAGCCGAAAATGTAACAAACAGACAGAGAGACAGACAAACAGAGTTATCTTTCGCTTTTATAATATTAGTTAAGAAGTTAGGATTTGATTGAGATGATACTTTTGTGTGACTGGTTCCTTAAAATATTGAAATTTAAAAGTCAAAAACAAATATTGAAAAAGCAAAACAGAAGTCTAGCCATCTATCTAGCTAGCCAGCCATCCAGCAATATACCAATAATACAAATCATCGAAATCAGAGAACGTTTAGGAGTAAAAAACCTGTGTACCCTGTCGTATGAGAAAAAGTGCTATGCGCGAATGCGATGCTAAAGTGATTGCGCGATTGTTTACAAATAGAAAGCACGCATGAATACTCACTGGTATGTATGCAAGAGGGGTCTAAACACGGTGGTAAGCGGTAGGGCTGGGAGAGGGAGACCTTGGAAAGTGTGGATGGACTGTGTGAAATATGGTATGCATGCGAAAAGTGTGAGTGGAGAGATGACAGACAGACAGAGTGAAGTGGCGAAAGGAAACGTGCTGTGCCGCCCGACCCCACCTAGTAGGAAAAGGGCAAGACAACGATGTGTGAGTACTCACTGGTAGTTGGTCTCGAGAGGAATATCCTTGATGGCGACGTTGTCGTGTCCGCTGGCAGTGCTCCGCACCCAGTAGTATGTGAGCGACTCTTCGTCGGAAGGCTCCAGGGAGAACCGGCACTGCATCGTGACGTCATCGCCCTCCCGAGCGTCGTGTTGCTCGTCGTCCGCGCATAGTATCCCCACTGTAACAACGCAAAACATGTATGTTAGACAACTTATTCATAAAAAAATATAAATAACAATGTACTTGTACGTATAAGAGAAAAAAAAACTATAGGTTGAATACTTTTTTTATAATGAACCTCCCAGAAGCCCTGTTTCAAATCGACTTCTATTAAATTAGTAAAAAAAACTGAGATAGAATGTTTGCAAAGTCATAATCACGTAAAAAAGTCTAAGGCAATAGTTTACGCACGCTACTCTGTGTGCCAACCTTTTGGTAGTTGCATGTCTTCTGCGTGGTGACTACAACGCTGTACGATAACTGCTCGATGAGGAACTGCCCACGACACCTAATACTGGACACCTAAAAATGGTTGTAGCGTCTAAATTTGAGAAAATGTTTCATTGATTACTATTGACATAAAGTATGTATCAAGGCGCTCCTAAGCGAAAGTACTCTTATTGTTTCAGCAATGGCTGCAACGTAGAGTGCCTAACAACATTGTCAGCAATAACAGGCATGCTATAATGATACATTGCAATATCTCCACACTTGTTTGAATGCATGCATGCATGCATGTCTATCAATGCATGTTGATGGTAGGTAGATGCTGTTCCAAACAATTTTATAGCCGAGATGTAGATATATTTTTCAGCTACATTCTGGTTTAATAAATGTTTTTGTGCTACGCGCGTCTTAATTAACATACATTGCTGTAAAAATACTGCCTGTTTTGGGACACTTTTTTATAACACTTGGACTTTTTTATACAAAATGACTCTGAGAAGACTCTGTAAGTAATTTAGCTCAATGCATAAATCTAGGTTGGTCAAGCAACACCGGTCGTTAATTAAATACACGCTATGTTGGATAATGTACAGAACTGAAAGCTGAAAGTTCGTTAGCCTGGAAGCCTCTAAGTACCTCGGGCTCTGTGGTTTTGAATATCTAGGTATTATTGGAGTAGATAAGCGGGGTCTTTGACATATTGCGATGTATCCAAAACATAAAGCCGTTATGCTATGACTCTGCAGAGTAAGTTTTTTTAACCAAAATATTAGTAAACAAATTACTTGATGAATTAATTATCAGTTGTTTTGATAATTAATATTTTGGGAGAAAATCAAGAACCTTCAAACCTATGTTCAATACTAGACACGGTCTGAAAGTTATCCACGTTAACAGGTACTCAATTCTAAACAAGAATTTCAATTATTCGCAAAATCGGTTAAAAAGTTGATGCGATAAAAAGTTGTGAGGTCTCAGAAAAAAGTTTGTGCTCATGAGGTCTACTGGTATTAGGATGAAAGTAAATAAAATAGCTTACCTGGATAATCTATGAACTAAAATGCTTCCCACCTATTGTCATTTACATAAGACACCAAAGTAACAAGACCTAGCGTTGTTGTCTCTTTGACACGCTCTTTTTCGCAATCATATTGATTATTATTAACTCAAAGAAAGGAAAATATTTCAAAAGGGGATATTACGTCCTATTAGATATTCCACGTTGCAGACCCGAGATGTAAGTAAACGTAGCGTAAAGAAAATGTGAGAAGACATGGACCGAAATGGCGAGAGGCACGTCGAAAGAAATCTTCTCGACATTATTGTATTCTGTTACAATATACGTTAGCAACGTTATACACGTGTATTACAATTGTTGGGATAAGTATACATATTGAAAAGACATCAAAGGTTATATTGATATACTAAGTATAAAAATAATTAATAGTTCAATGTCACACTACAGCGAGAAATTAAATTAAACTCTTTTTATTTGTCCATAAAACATTTAGAGCAAACTAGGTTGGTCAACTGTTTTTAAAGCGTTACCTACTGTTTAAACTATAGTTAAGAAAATATTGTCGTTGTGAAAATAAAATAAAACTGCTATGACTATGGATCTGCGTAGGTATATCGTTTTAATTTCAACACGATACCTTCACGCGTTCCCGAGATATAGGTCTTGTCACCCGGACGGGCGGACAGACGGACAGACAGGCAGACGGACAACAAAGTGATCCTATAAGGGTTCCGTTTTTTTCTTTTGAGGTACGAAACCCTAAAAATATCTAGCTGTAACAAAAATGTTTTTAAAACTAAATGTTAACCCGCTACTGAAAACAGTGCTACTTTGACTTGTGTATCAGTGTGTCTGTCTGTGGCATCATAGCTCTCAAATGGACGAACCGATTTTGATCTAGTTTAATAGAGTAACTTCGAGACAAAAGTGAACAACTCATAGGCAAGTGTGCTCAATCTCCGATCACAGGATAGCTTTCCATCAGGTGAGTTATGCTCAAACGTTGGCTCATTTCATTGCAAAAAAATCTGACTAGCCAATTTGTAAGAAGCTACTTAAGCCTTATGGCAAATCAAAACTGAAAAATGTAAAATCTTAGGAACTGATCTACCAATTCATATGAAACTTTGTATTTATAGCAATGTATGTAGGTTTAATATTGTATTATCAAAAAAAAAAACGAAAAAGTAAGTTGATCTTCATTGCGGTTTCCAATGAATATTTCGTGCTGACTTTGAAAGCACTTACCGAAATAAAAGCGTTTTCCTAAGTTAAACTATCACGAATGATAAGCTACATGTACCTTTACTAAGTCCAGAAACATGCTTTGACACCTAGTATGTATGTACTGTATTTACATAGTAGTATCACATAGAAATAAATATAACAAACAACCTTAAAACTAATAGAGAATGAAAATATTATTTACAAATAATACTAAGTATAATATATTTACATGCTTTGATACTATATTAAGTATGCCTTTTTACTGATAATTCCATGAGTTCGTTGCTATAATTTAAACCCACATAGGGATTCCTATTAAAGATCACCTAAAAGCCTCAGAAATTAAACATTGAAGATTCTCTGTCGTGAACGTTTACATAAAATGCCTATTTCGTAATCTAAGTGAGGTAAGTACGACAATTTTGACAGAAGGTCAGAACAAAAGCAAGACAATAATCGGCTGGCATTCAGTTGGGTTAAGTGCTTAAATAAAATACTTCTTTGTTCTACGATACGAGCACATTTATTAGTTTTATTGTAGAGCCTTTCTTCGAATCTTTTGATATAGTAATAGAATGGACCTTTTGATTATCAACCGTGTACCACTCACTGTATCTATATGCGTGAAAGAGAATTGAAAATAAATAGTAATTTCAAATGTTTTGCTGGTTTATTACGAGCTTTATGTTAACATGTTAGTATGGATCGAAATCTAACAATTGAATATTAAACTATTAAGGCCTCCCATACACGGCGCTACGTGAAAGGCGATTCGAGTTTGATAAGCGTATCCAACGCGTCGTTTTTAAGTCGATGTCGTACAAATTACGTTGTTGTTTCGCGTATGGGTGTCAAACTATAGTCGCATTCAAGTAGCCCCTTACGAATGTCACAATAGATCTGTAAAGGTCGCAGTATCTAGCCGGGGCTGTCAGAGCCCATTTGGCCTAGGGGGCCTAGGTTGGAATTAAAAAAAATCCCTAATGCGGAAGACCTTATCCGCAATGAAATGAGCTGAAATTTTGCATAGGTGTGTGACATTTTGAAATGGTTTGGTGAGAAGAATACGATTTTATTTATGTAGTTATATTATTCTGTAGGTAAATAATATTCATTTACTTACCCAAAACTTAACATCTCTCTGCTCATGCGGGGATAGGGCCAGTGAATAGTTTGACGCGTACGTCCCTATGACTTTTTAAGGCAGATGTGTCACACAAAACTTATTATGGTCTCTTTTTACGTAGTATTACATTACATTATAATAGTACCTCTGTGGTTTAGATAGAGAACTATTATGGCAAAAAAAATATCTCTTTTTTTGTGTGTGTTGTTGTATTGTGTTAATGTTTAAGTGCTATTCTATCGGTAGTTATTTACAACAGCCTTTGTGTTGTTAGGTGATTGATAGTCCACTCTCTAAAAAAAAGTATATAGTACATAGGTACGAAAAGCAACAGCTTTCCATTTTAGCTAGCCAGCTAAGTAGAAAGTATCTTACAACCATGAAATGGTTTTTTCGCGATATTTCTTCACGTGCAGGTTAAAAAAAAATCAACTGCACTAAACCTCTGACTCATTTTTACAAAAAAAAAAAAACTACTTGTATCTTACTTAGTAATATTTTATCCAGAGCTAAACTGTAACAAAGTTACGTTAATTAAACTGGATACTTACCGTAAACACATCGTTCCTAGGTAAGTAAGGTATGTTTCATTAATTTTCGCTCGTTACGGCGACCGCGAAAGGTTAAGTGGCATAAAGTCGACCCGTACCGAACTAAACGAAAAATGTTTAACGTTTTTATATTTTTACGTTCGACGGTACGAAAACACGTTGTTCCTAGGCCACTGTGGGTGTTAACTGGACCGTACGACAAAGGAAATAAAACGTATTCGTATTTTGGACAGATTTCGTAACCGTACTGTTTGAGGTGGGTTGTAGGTTTTGATCTCGTCACCCACGTGTGAGTTCTTCTTTTTTGTATTGGACCCGCATTAAAGCATTTGCCAGTGTCAAGTATTAGGATTTTTTTAAGTTTCTTGAATAAAACAAGTTGTAAATGTTTTAGTCACAATCTAAGTCATGTATACAGTCAATTTATAAGTCGAGTCCTGCTTCAGTAAAGTGGTGGCGACTTTACTAGCAGCTTCTATGGAGTTTTGCCGACAACGTAATATCACACGTTTTACTGCTTTATTTCACTTGCCCACACTCACGCACTTTATCGAACACTTAATGAATAAAACACCACCATTTTTATAGCATTAATGTTCAAAATAACACAAGCTTAGGAAAATAAAACAAAGCAACAACACGTTACTAAGACGTTCCCGCCAAAAAACCCCACGTGTGAGTTAGCAAGTTTAGAAAACTCAAAACCTCCGGAAAAAAAACTGAACCGATTTTGATGAAACAAAGCTAAGAACACTCTCGATGAAATTATCAAAATCTGTCCATCCGTTTGAGAGCTACAATGACACAGACAGACGCACAGATACACATGCCAAACTTACAAACCCCTTTTTTGGGTCGGAGGTTGAAAAAATTACGTTATATGTTAATTTCCTAAGGAAAATATTAAAGCTATATTTTATAAAGCAGCTATGTATGTTATCGTATGATGTCAATGACTTTATAATTTTATCACTAGATTACAGTTGTTCTATACAAAAATAAACAAGAAACAAAATCTGCATTTTCATAACACATTAAGAAAATGGGCTTATCTTAACTTTTTTTTTTTTATGGGTTTAACTTAACAATTTTTGGAAGATTTTTTCTGCCCATATTTAGTATCAAAATACGAATTTCTATTTAAATTACGCAAATAAAGTTTATCAATATCAATATCCCTGAACGTATATCTAGATTTCTGGCGTTAGTCGAATTCCCGTTTTTTTTCCACAGAAAATGAATGAATGGTAATTAACCCCAAATCATATTTATCCATTCATTCCGGCCTAAAAATTACTTTCAAAAGAAACAGGCCAAATAGCGTTCTCGATTTTAAATGACCTTAATTAAGTATCGCCCCAATATTTTTCGTACGTCGCATACTTTCGTCATATCAATCAAGTAGCGAGGGCAGATTTTCATATTTCATATAATAATACGTAGCGAATAAAATAGCTCAAGGATCCGGTACATTATACAGTTTACTACTTATTACTTTAACAGTTAGTACACTTTTTGATTTTTATTGCGTTTAGTAAATCTAGATCCAGTCTTTGAGTTAGGTACTTCATAACGAGTCCTGTTCTTGGCTCGTCCACTGATAAATAAATTTCTTCGAAAACAAAGCCAGAACTGGTTTTCTTAACCCGCTTCAACTTCTAGATTTAGATTCTATCTCTTTCGGTTACGATGGGTTGTCCCTTTCGCACCTTATCATGTTTATGGGATTTGAATAGGGTTGACAAAAATGTCAGTGAGGTTAGTCAAGTTGTTTTTAACACGCTTTTAATAAACTCGACAAATGGCAAATGTGGAAGCATGATGCCAAAATCAAGGGGGAAAAAAAAAACACGCTTTTATTAGCTTCACCTGTATGCATGTTTGTTTGTTTGTAACCGACTCCTTTGGATTTGATTTTGACCTACTTCAAACGGTCAGATTTCATTCAAACTTTGTACACTTATCGAGGACCGAGGACCGATGACAATACAATAATTTGAAGCGTATTTTTTAGTTTTTTAAACTGTAATTATTTCTGTAAAATTTTATGTGAAGAGACTTGGAAATGCAGTAACGTGAGTGAATAAATTTCCTAATTCTTTTATAAGTATAAATTTACTGTATTTATACATATTATATATAAACGTAGATACGTGACCAATCCTTATCCGCCAACCTGACGTTAGAATCATTATCTATCAAGCTACCTACACAGTTCTAAAACAAAATAAAAACCGAGATGCACATTTTAAACTAATATTTAATTATTAAAAAAAGAAAAATTTATTTGATATAGCTCAGATACCTAATAAATAAAGAAGAATCTAATGACCGATCTTCAGGTTTGGTGGAATAGTAAAAACTGCAGTAATAAGTCACCGGAAATTTTTCGCAAAACTGGTAGCGATTCTCTTCGTTTGATGGTCTATCGGAAACGCGACATTGGCGGAGTAGTGACGTGAAAAACCATTATAAAAGCCATTAACCCCAAGAACTGAACTGAACTAAATGAAAATTAATATATCGTTGAACCACTCCACCAAACGAATATTTAGTTTTGTAATTAAGTAACATACCTAATGCTACTTAACTACAAGAATAAATATTAGTACTTTGTGAAAAATATTTTCTTTCCGTGAGCTAAAAGAAGCTATTATTAAGTCTCGATGCAAAAAAAGAGGAGTGTTATAAGATTTTAGAGTATTTGCGCATTTGGCAGTCTGTAGCTTCAAAAGGATGGTCCGATTATTATGATCTATTGAAATTAAACAACTTTTAATGGGTTTATCGCGTATAATTTACATAATTTTATGACATGACGTTTCGAACACTTTGCAGAGTCCGGGTCAAAATTTTGATCTAGTTTCTTTTTGGTTGAAAAAGGATTCAACCTTTTTCTCAGTTCAGTCGTTTCTTGTTTGTTGTTTTTTTATTTTCTAAACTTGAAGAATAAGTAAACAACTTAGTACAAAGGTGTGAACCCTAGAATATCGGAGGATGCAACGGCACAGCGGCGCGGGCGCAGCGGTCAATGACATGAGGTCGCGTGCGCGCGCGCTGCCACCGCTACCACTGCCTGCCACCGAGTTGCAGCTACTGTACACACTGATGCCTAATCTGTAGCGAAGGCTAACAGTTCACGGACATCTGTGGACTACATAACTATCAGTTACGTTGTAAGCACATCACTAACAACACGTTACTACTTAAGGTACCCTTAGACAGCCAATATTTTTACAGCAATGTTTGTAATTTACCTTAAACTAAGCTGTGTACTGTTGTAATTGGATTTTAGGTTCACAATGTTTTGCCGGTTGAGCTTATACACTGTATATTATATAGCCTAACATCTGTAACTGTACCTATTTCGATAAAATAAAATAGCCAGCTACATAGCCAACTATAACAGCCAGACTGTTAAATGCACTAAAATATTTTAAGGAGTATTATTAATCGGGTGAAATACATAAAAACAATAAATTGAAGAAATATACTGAAATGGGTGAATAGAATGCTGAGTCGATTAGACTAGAAGGTTCATCTTATTTTTTTATATGAAAATCTGATTCTTGAGGTTCGGCTGAACCTTACTAAAGTTCAGGATCAGGATAAAGATTTTTTATACAGTTCGATATATTTCCTAGGATAACTCAAGTCGTTTTCAGTATTTGAATTCGCTCTTTTATAATACTTACATTTTAAGTAAAGTAAGTAAACATGTATACCTATGTAGGTATAGTCACAAATATTATTATTTGTTATGGGTGATGCATATTTTGTGTAGCTAGCGTGTTACAGGACATTACATATTCTGATGTTTACATGTATATTAAAATAAAAACAACATACCAGACTGCAGAAAAGCAGTTTTTGCAGTCTAACTAACGATTTTGTTATGTTATACGTTGAGTGTATGTTTTTATGTGAAAAAGTTTACGTAAAATCATCATCAATCATAACTGTAAAAGATTATAAATGCGAATTATTTAGAAAAATTCTAGTAAAATCACGTGTTTATTACGAAATAGTTTGTTGGAGGTTACAAAAAAACGTTAAGTAACGGTTTTTCGGTAAGGCCGCATGTCTTGTGTTTAGTCATGACATGACAGAAAAAATATTTTTTACTTTGTTAAGAAAAAGCTAGGCGTGCCAAAGTAGTAACAGAAAATTAGGCACTGCGTAGGTATACTTCTCAAAGGGATAAAGGAGCGTCAAATTACAATTTCGTTTTAGAAAATCTTGGAAAAATATATTTTATTTTGTTTTACCTAATCAACAACACGCCGCGCCTTCGCCAGACAAAACAAATAATTATTTATTTTCAAGCAGCAACAGAATATTTTTTTTAAATTTCAAACTTTAACTTTATTTTTACTTTATTTGTACGTAAGTTAATGGAGCGCTTACCTTTTTTTACACAAGATAGATCTACGATTGACCAACTCGCCTGATGTTAAGCAAAAGTGTGGCCGAGAATTGACCTCATCAATCTAGAAGATATCTATTCACTCTAACCTTGTAAATTCCAAGATTGTAGTTCTCAGGAAACAGAGACGTAACTTACGTACAAATGTATGGAAGGACTGTTCATTTCATGTTAAAATGTTGGAAATTATATTAGGATATCTTCAAATAGTCTGATTACGTCAAAACATATACCTATAAATTTCGACGACACAATAAATATGAAACCATGGAACTGGTCTAATGGTAGAGCAGGAAAGTTTGTAGAATTGAAGCATCTTGCTGGCATTAGTTGGTACGTCAAATTAGGGCTAATTTATTTAATTAGTTAACATTTATATATTATTATTTCCATTACGAGATTGTATAACAAGGACATAGACATGACTGTGTAACCCGTAAACCAGTCCCTCGGAATTCTTCTCATTACGTAAATAAAAGCTTATAATTACTTTTTCATTTAGATTAAATAATAACAAAATGAAGTAAAAATAAAACGTCTAATAAATTTATTAGAATGATTTTTAAAAGATTTCAGAACTTCAGATCTCAGTTGTGAGAAAATTTTGCTTCAGGAGAAACTCGACCGGATAAATAAGTATTATTATGGCCACTAACTAAAGTATAAGTTCACTGTTTTTTCAGAATTAATTATAAAAAGCTAAAACTTTTGCTCGTTAAGGAATTGTTTGAGTTGTGCCGTGTACTTACCTAATTCAATTATAAGCAATAAAAAACCAGGAATAAACGGTTTACTGGATTTCTCAGAAAATTGTTTTGTCTTTAAAAAGCTCATGTATTTTTTTCCAGAGAATTAAGAAAAATAAATCATTTTACACTGTTTATTCTCTTTTTTTTTGGTTTCATACTCTTGAGCATAATTTTTTTTTTTTAAAGACTTCAGGAACAAGTTCTAGTCAAAGTATAAAAGTATAACTTTACAGTAAAGTCTTTATCATATCTTAGTTAAGTGATGTTAACTTTACTGAAAGCTTTAATGGAGTTTACAACATGAAAATACATAAAAACATAAATTAGAAATCATTATGAAAATACATGTTTCATCATATTTTACTATCCTATAATCGTGCATATAATCAAACATTTAATAAATAAATCACCACCATATCTACAGACTAACACCATATTTTCCGGAGAAATAAATAGCTACCTACTTATCGTATTAATGCGTTATTTTGCAAAATAACAAAAGAAATATAAATGCAAGAAATAATAAAGAGGTCAGTACGAGGTCAGCCATAATACGAGTTTCTCCTATAACTACAATATTTCCTATTTTCCTCGCTTGTTCCTAAATGATCAGAAGTGGTACATGCGTGGAGATGTATTTTGAAATGTTTGTCAGGATTTATTTTCGTGAAAGAGCATCGAAAGAAAAGGGTCATGTGACGCAATCGAAGTAACAACGGTCGTTAATAATACCTTAATAAGTAGTTTGGGTCTTTCATAACAATGTACCTGTTGAAAGCTATGCATTTGATGGTAACAATCAAAGGAAGCAATTATAGTTGATTTCAATAAACAAAGTTACAATATTATAAAAAACAAAGTTATAATATTAAAAAATAGCTTATATATTTACAAGCCTCTGAAGAAAAAACTATTATTTATTTCGGTGTTTTTCTTAGACAATGGCATAAAAAACTTACCTAAGTGGCGATGGATAAAATATGATTATGAAAACACTTGACTGCTAACATAAAAATCATTACTACGGAAATAAAAAAGACAAGTGAAAAACCTATTCGCGTATAATAATTTTACGTTGTAGACGAAATATAAAGATATTTTAACATATTTTTCGTTTGATCCAATATAAACTGTAAGAAAGCTAACTCAATGTAAGCAAGAATGTTAATTTAGGGTTTTCTGTGTCTTCATCTAATACAGGGTAATCCTCATACAAACATGACGGTACACAAGGAGGCTTCCGAGTAATGAAAAATATCCGGATGGAGGGATGTTTGTCGTGTTGACGTGATGCGAAAAAACCATAATCTGGGTTTTATTCGTACACGCGAGAAATGAATTGCCGCTTTTAGATTTATTGTTAGTCTGTAAGAAATAATCCAGCAAAGAGTTTTTTCAGCATCTGTCAACAATATGAAACGAACAAATCGATTTAGTAGTTACCTATCTATAATTCGAATTGTGAAATACCGAATATCATTTCCCCGAAATCAATTTTCTTTTCGAAAGACACTATCAAAATCACGAAAGCTCATTTGACAACTCGTCTGATAACCTAATCTTTGTAATACAAAATGTATGTGCATAATAAAAAGAAACCTAACGAACCTAACTTAATAATTGATATATCTGATAATCGAACCTTTGTAAATAGGGTTTCTGGATATAATACAAGTATAAGTTTAGAAAACTTAAAAAACTACAAAAAAAACGGCTGATCCGATTTTGATGAAACAGATAAGAACACTCTCGAACAAGTCCTCATTTAAACAAAATAAACTAGATCGAAATCTATCCGTCCGTTTAAGAGCTCTGCGTTGCCACAAAAAGATACACAGATACACATGTCAAACTTTTTACACCCCTTTTTTGGGTCGAGGGTTAAAAACAGAAACGAACCTAACCTAATAACTGTTTGGGCAAATGAAACTGATGGCTAATAAACTTATGGAATCTGAAACTCATATCAACTAAACATCTGGAATCAGGCAGTTCTATGAAATTGATTCGGGCAAGTGATATTCAAACATTAATATATTTAGATAATTTTCTCCCCTCTCTATTAATGCACGCCCCGTCATATTACTATGGTTTCACTCCTCTCCATCCTAAGGTTGCCTGGAAGAGATCGCTATTAGCGATAAGGCCGCCAGTTGTTACACTAGTTTTTAAATGACTTATCTTGATTGTAAATTTCTAAGGTGTGTACAATAAAGATTTTATCTATCTATCTATCATACGTATTTCGGATTATAGACATGTTACCCGATATAGGAAAACTTGGCGATATAACCGAAAATTTTTGTATTTTCTGGATGCAGTCACGCGTTTGTAAAGGGGTCTTTCATTCTCATTGCTTGGGAACGAATCGAGATATATAGGAAAATAAGTTTCTATTGATGTCGCCAAAGACTAGCGGAAATAGTATGTTTTCCAGTCTTGTTCAGAACTAAATAAAATACAACAAACGCAATATGAACAAAAGCTGCTACAGTGGAAGTGTAGGAAGTCAAGTTACTGCATAGTTTTAGACATTCTCGTGGGTATAAGAACACTTCTAGCTTATGAGATATTGCTTTTCTTATAAAAATAACATACATGCAGTAAGTATGAATATAATTCCTTGCATTGAAAATATTATAATCTATTTATTATTTATATTATTTATACAAGATAGCTCTACGATTGACCACCAACTCGGTTAAGCGACGGTGTGGCCGAGGATGGAGCTTTAAAATCTAAACTATAAAAATATTCGTGTCCATTATGAAGTGCAATGATGTTATGTAGGATTACCTCAACGCGCGCAGCTATCTTTCTAGCGCATCACAACATTTTTAAACATAAATAATAATCATTGGTTAGGGTTATTAGAAGAGTGTTTTTTTTTTATTTAGATACGCGAAATGTTAGCACTTATACTGGCGTCAGAGTAGTGAAAAAAACATATGTTTTCGTACTCCTCAGCTAATGTAAGTGTTGTATTTTGTTTGAATGCCAGTAAAATAGAAAAATAACTGTATGGGATTGACTTTTTTTTAAGACGCCGCTGCGCCACGCACTGCGGGAAGGCTGCTCACAAGCAAAATTATTGGAGATCAATAAAAAAAAACATATTTTTCAAAAAATAAAGCTATCGAGACTTTTTTCAGCAATCGTGTTTTTGTACTAGGAGAACCCTAGCCAACATTTTACATACAAAAAAATTGAGCTTGAACTAATAGTACAAGAATTTTTTGTAAATTTTCAAAAAGCTGTTTTTGCTGCTTTTACCGGGAGTACCCGGTACTGTACTGAACGGTACTGAAGTACCCTGTAATGCGTAATTTAATTTACTTGGATGTCATATTTTTCTTGTTATTTTGTTTTACTATTGAACCGATTTTAGTGAAATTTTAATGGGACCAATCTGAAAGAATAAAAAAAAAATCAAAAACTATATTTTTAAATCGGTTTTTAAATGATGAAGTCAGGAGTTGTCAAACATTGAAAAAATTATAACCGAATTGAGAACCTCCTCCTTTTATTAAGTTGGTTAAAAATAGAGTAAACTCTTAGTCGGACCGAATCTCGTATCAATCTAATCATTGGAAAGTGTGACCTACGTGATCAAGTTTGCTATACTTTCATTTCCCGCTATAAACTATCTGACTTTTTAACTGACGAAGGAGACGATACTCAAGATAACGTATATTTGTATATTGTTTTTTTATTTTCGCGTGACAGAGGGGCGTAAGTGTAGAAGGTGTTTGTGCCTACCTCACAAACAAATGTTTTCCTTTTAAAAGTGAAACGCTTGAACTAGGCTTTAGGTTTTTTTTTCGGATAAAAATCACACTCAGTGCAGGGTTATTATGCTACCATGTAGATATTTATTAAGCATAAAAGAGGTCAGTGTACCGATTATGATCAACTATAAGTAGGAACTAGTCGAAAGTAGCAAAAAATAGGTCTTCCATAATATAGTCCAGACAAAATGTATCGAACAGATATTTTTTTTCACGAATTCAGAGTTGTGACCATATTATTTGTTGTTCATAATGACCTCCTATCTTTTAGTACCTACAGGGTAGCATAATAACCCTGATATATTACGGCAGTACTCTACAATGTAGTACAAACATAATATACCTAGTGTACATATGTTTTACATGTATGTCGTTACAATATTTACTGAGCAAACAACCAGCAATAACTAGCTCGCACTTCAAAGCCTTTTACTGCTTTGTTCTATTCCGCACTATATTACACTAATATTATAAAGGCGATAGTTTGTGGGTGTGTTTGTATGTTTTTGTTACTTCTTCACGCTCAAACGGCTAAACCGATGAATTTTGATGAAATTTGGTATGGAGTTAGCTGACACCCTGGATTAACACATATGCTACTTTTTACCCCAAAAATATTATCTCCTTTGATATAATTTAAGTAAACAGCGGGTAACACCGCTGCGCTAGACGCAGGTAGTTGTAAAATAAGATTACTTCTAATTTAGTTATTCTAAAGCGTTTAATAAAAAAAATCGTGTCATTTCCTCTTTCAGCACACAAAAATGTCCAATTTATGAAGAGTATTCCGGCATTAGGTTACGGCGTTAAAATCACGAGTATGCATTTTTGCGGGCAAACAGGGCGCATGCATGAATAAACGCGATGGCTTGTGTGAGAACTGCATACTTTGCATGTCGCATACGAATTCATAATGCAGTGCGCTATCGCGAACAATGCGAGCGTTCTGTTTGCTTACGATCATTCGAAGCCTGTCAGTTCTACCTTGTAGTGTACATAGTTATTGGCACTCGTGCATACCTTGCACCATTAGCATTTAATATGTTTGTTTCGTTCCATATTGGGGGAACTTATGTTCTACATACAGTACATTCACAAGGCTGAAAAGAATCGTTTTCACTACAGTTTTGTACATTAATTGTATATTTTAAACTTAAATAATTAATCATTAAAACTGGGTTAGCTTATAATTATTTTTTTCACTTTGACGGCTTAGACAAATGTTGTCAAAGCCTTCAAATTATTCTATTCATCATCATCATCATCTCAGCCATAAGAAGTCCACTGCTGGACATAGGCTTCCCCCATGGATTTCCAAAAAGACCGATTGGAAGCGGCTTGCATCCAGCGTCTTCCCGCCACTTATATGAGGTCATCTGACGTACAAAAGTCACCGATATAGCACAGCGGATTAGCAAGTAGAAGTGGCAGTGGGCAGGGCACATTATTCTATTAATTTCCAAATTTTCTAACAAAAAAAGGTTTATTTAGCTTTTGCCTGTGATTTCCTGGCCACATATATTTTCTAATATTTTGGAAATGGAACCAGGAAATCACTATACTCGTATAAGCAGGCCCAGCTCACATCTGAGGAGATTCGATATTTTACCTTCATAGGTACTATATATACTTACTGCATTCTGTTTGTAGAAATATTATTTAAAATATATTTATGAAGTGGAAATTTACTTAAAAATTAAGACGTCTTAACCAGCAGTCATTCGCCCATTCAGTCTGAGGTGGAGAAAACATGTCCTCTGTTTGTTATGGATATAAGGACCCTGGTACAAAAAAGAACCCGTATCAAAACATGTAAATGGTGAGCTCACCCTTATTCTATTCTTCTTTACGTCAAGAATAATTCTCGATGGAGTATCGAAAGAACCTTCATTGAGTATTATCACAGTAGTGTACTATGGTATTATTGTCGAGATTCCTCACCGGGATTTATCGTCGAGATTCATTGGAATTCGAGTGTCTGCAACCAAACTACATCAGCTCCAGCATCAGCAGCGATTTTGAGGACTTTAATTAGGCAGTGAATGTTTAGACTAATTAATTTTTATGTTTTTTTTTTCCATTTCCGCTGGTATTTTAATTAGAACTTATATTACTTTAATTATTTTATCTTTTCTTTAAGGTCTACTCAGGTTAGGCAGGACTGTTAGGACTGCACTGTTTAGGTCTAACTACACGTTGCACGTTGCAATGCGACATCTTGTATCCAAATTTCACTCAAATCCCATAAGCCGCTTTAGCGCGCGGAAGTAACAGACAGTAGGGACCTACATCCATGGACACTTCAAAGCTTAGAAACTTTTGAGTGAATAATATGATAATATATAATTTATCATACCGTACCTATATAATTACAGATACAGACAACATCTATGCCGATCAATATTCATTTGCGTGTCATAGTTACATTAGTTGACAGAAATTCTAGACCTCTCTACCACAACGACTTAAGTATTTTACATAGGTATACATAAATCACTATATATATCTCGAAAAGTTGTAATCGCGGACACAGACAATTTCACATTTCAATGAAAATTGTTCAAAACAATGTTGAAAGTTTTTAGTATAGTCTACAACTATGGTTAATCCTGTATTTCTAGGTCTAACACTTCAGAAATTCAGATGGGCGCACAATTTTCCACCTTAGGCGGGCTATATTTCGCACACATTACATCTGAGAAGTTTTTTTTATGAAACCTTAGTTATATTTTAAGAGGCATTTTAAAGTTATTCCACACGATAGGGTGGGTTTCAAACAAATCTTCCTTGTTTATACATATGAAGTAGGTACCCTACTTTTCACTTTTTTGAAAATTTCACTACAGTACTTTGCAGCGGTTTTTATAACACCTCTCTGCCAAATTTCGTTTATGTAGAGCTGATAGTCTGAGTAAAATGTCTGATAAACCGACATGCGGACGGACGGACATGGCGAATTTATAAGGGTTCCTTATACTCTAAAACGGCAGAAGGATAAAATTGTGGAAATACAACTTGTTTATGCCCCATGATAGGCCTTCTATTAGAGCTGATTGTTTATAGCGTAGGTAAGTATCTATTTACAAAATTCTTCAACAACGGTGCTGCTGTGTGTATTATTATCGAAGTTATAATTATCTAACTCTACGTACGGCCGGTATTGTTAATGACTTAATTGTTATTACTTGTACAGTGTTATCGTACTTCGAGGACTCTTTCTAATAGCTCCTTGAATAAATAATACGTCGTCAGTAGCAAGTACTTGCGTTTAATAAATCAAGCTTATTCCAATGCTTCACTTCGTATAATTATTGTGTTCGAAATTTTGCTGTTCATTTTATTCTCAAAGGATAAGTGTGTTTATTAACTACAAGTTGACCTATAAACGATGAAGGTCTTAAGATAATCTAAATAATTAATATTTACGTAATTAATATTAATAATCAAATCACCTACAAACGAAAGTTTTGTTATTGTGAATGAGAGTTTATTATCTACCTACAAACTGCTATGCAGTTTGGCAGAACTGTGTCATACATTTTCATAAATTAATTTTAAAAAAATATGAGTGCTCCAAATAAGACAATATTGAGTAATAGCGATTGTAGTTCAGTTTCTTACGAACCATATTGTAATCTGGTATCTGACATCGTCCACATTTTCTATCGCCACATGTGTGGAACTATGGGTCAGAACTAATCATTCATCAATTGGCCGTACGGTACGGACCGGTACGGCCGGTAACAAATAATCTCAATCAGTTTTTAGCCCCCGCAAAAATAAGGGTGTTACCAATTAATAGACTTATACTAATGCGAATCGCCTCTAGCTCATTTAACAAACCTTTTAAGGCTAGGTACACTGTGCCCTTTGCGGATGTTGCTTATGACATTCGTTACATAGTTACCATTTTTTATATTTGTTTATTTAATATATTTATGCTCTTTCATGTGATATTCCAGATGATATGGTGAACTCAAAACTTTGGACTCACTTAAAAATTTGGACCCTCATTTCTTGTATAAAGACCCTATTTGATGATTAAATAAAAAATGTACAGTTTTCGGATTTTTCCTTTATGTGTGTGTACAATAAGACAATGCTTCTTGCCAAATTTCATAGTTCTAGATCAACGGGAAGTACCCTATAGGTTTTGATTCCCTTGTGAGTGTTGAAATATGCGTTTATTGCGACATGAACGCCTGTAATTTATTCTTTCCCTTTTGAGGTACCTAAATACGTCCACTCATATGAAACATCGTACAAACGCATATTCATATTCTTTGACATGCAGTCAAAGAGTGTAATTATGTTATGGTCGTACATAATTTTTATAGACTACTAGCTGCGCCACGCGGTTTCATCCGCGTGGTGATCCACGTTCAACAGTCTATGTCACGTAAACAGTAATTTTCAAATTTAAGTCTTGCCTCAGTAAAGTGATGGCGACTTTACTAGAAGCTTCTATGGAGTTTTGCCGTCTACGTAAAATCACACGTTTCACTGCTTTATTTCACTTGACCACACTCACGCACTTGATCGAACACTTAATGAATAAAACACCACCATTTATATAGCATTAATGTTCAAAATAACACAAGTTTAAGAAAATTAAACAAAGCAACAACACGTTACTAAGACGTTCCCGCCAAAACCCCCTTGTCACATTTCACTAACCATTTCTTGCATGATACCATAATATATGACATCGTATGTGGATTTGACAGAAAATTGAGATCCACAGTTATTTGTTCATTTCATTATTGTTACACTTTTTCGGCCTTACCAAAAAACGTCACTTAACTTTAAGCAATGCATAACATATTTTGTCAACTTCTCGCTGACACTTGCGAAAAGAAGACAAAGAATTCAAGACGTTGGTTAAAGTTAAGTAACGGTTTTCGGTAAGGCCCTTAATGTGAAATGAGGTAGGTACTCAGCTTTTTAATCAAATATTGTAATGACAATGCCAACGTAACTGCCAAAGTTTTTGGCGTTGTTTGTCTGCAACGTTCCAGATTCGAATCTCGCTAATTGACAAATTCTTGTGCCCAAAATTACTGAAGCGAAAACATAAAAAATAATCTGTACTTTGTAACGGATTGTCGAAAAAACACAAAACAACAAATCAACCTTAAAAGGGACTAAGTAACTGTCGCTGACGCAAAAACAGAGGCACCTAAATAATTACCATTGTTTTTAAACGAAGCCGCTGTAAAAGCGATTTTATGTACTTAATAACTATCGGCTATCAATAGTCGGGCTAGCGACTAACATTTACTTTGCGGAAAATAAGGATACCTACACAATATTATCTTAAGGTTGGGTGTCGCTAACAAGATGTCATGTGCGAGCGAGATAGCTAAGACAGCAGAGCCCATCCTGAAACACCAAAATATGTTCCGCGAAGCGCTAGGGCTCCGTCAAGGCTTTGTAGGGACATACATTTTCGCCACATAGTACAGAAACTGGATATCGAGCTTGATATGCGAGAATTTATATGCGAGAGTGAGATATAGAACTATTCCTATAGGACCTTGACGTATTCCTTTTTTTTTTAATTCAAGTTTTAACTTACCAGTTTTACATAATCAAGAAACATTCCGTTATCTTAAAATAAATGAAAAGTCCAAGTTTCAAGAACTTTCAGAAAAATTAACATGAGGCACAAAGAGATAAAATTATATTTTAAAGAGTGTACTTAATAAGGGATCAGTCTATAGATGGAAGTTTGAAGCGAGTTAGGGGGTGTTAAATATTCCCCTATCCCGACAAAGTTTGGAAGCCAACCAGGGGGTTTAGCCGAAGAGATATTCAATTGGATTAAAATATCGCGTTTGGAATTCTTAGTAGGATAGTGGGTTCGGGACAAGTATCCTTACTGCTTAACACACAAATTACAGGTATATTAAAAATCTATTTTGAGAAATAATCGGTGAGGGTGGAGCTTAATTGTCTAGGTGAATAAAATTATTAATTGGAGAAATATGGAAAATTCTCAACATGGAATCCATCGCCGACACTGTATAAATTTAGAAAATGGTGGATGGCGGAAGAACATACGTATTTAATGTTGAATGTTGTTTAATATGAATGTAATGTTTAGCATTGTTTATGACTGAAGTGCCATTTAAAAAATAAGTTACAAAAAAACATAAATTAAATACTTGTGGCTATGTTTCGGTTTGGCGGCCTTATCACTGAGAGCGATCTGTTCTAAGCCAACGGATAGGATCTACATAGTTGACTGAAAGAGCACAGCAATGGAATATCTACAGTTTAAAAGTAGATTACGATGAAATACATAAATAATAATAATAGTTTAAAATCTGGAAAAATCTACTTCAAAAACAGCAATTCGTTTATTTGGGTGTCATTTTTAGGGTTCCGTAGTAAACAAGGAACCCTTAGTTTCGCCATATCCGTCTGTCTGTCTGTCCGTCCGCGGCTTTGCTCAAAAACTATAAGTACTATAATTTGGTATAGATACGCATATTATATGAATTTGTTCAAGTAGGTATGCTCTCTAGATGTTGTAATAACAAATCGAGCGAGGTCTACTGCTTGCAGAGGTACTATATTTCGGGATCGACGCATATTTCAATTTAATTTAGATCATTTAGTGACTAAGCTATCACTATACACGCTACATTGTAACCTCTAATAGCAGAGATTACAGACCACTTAAAGGCTCCTGAGATAGCTTATATGTCACCGTCCTGGGAACGGACTAAGTACTGCATAGGAACATGTACGTGTGAGTGTAAATTCCCGGTAGTTCCGATACACTTCAAGTACTTCAGTGAATTTTAATTTCACCAGCAGAGCTCGTCGTTTAGACATAGCTTAATTGTCACCGTTCTGAAAAAGACTAAGTACTGAATAGGAATGGTACGCGTGTGTATAGATTCCCGGTAGTTCCGATACACTTCAAGTACTTCAGTGAATTTTAATTTCCCCAGCAGAGCTCTTCGTTTAGAGCTTGATATTACGATATAGCTATTTCCTATATAGAGTCAGCCCTCCAATATAATGAAAGCGAGAGAAAATTAAACATTCTTGAACAACCATTCTATAAGTATCAAATATCAACGATTTATAAACATAGCAATCTTATTTCAATATTACTTTAACCTTTGTCTTGCTCTCTCAACTGGAGAAAGAAACAAAAGTCAAAGTAATATTAAATTATGATGCTTGGACATTTGTGGTACGGTCCCAGTACTAAGCCAGGTTGATGTAAAATTAGCGAAAAAACTCAGTTGTTGAATAATTTTTGGTGGGGTCAATGAACTAGATATATATATCTATGGAAAAGCTGATATTTTCGCGAATTTTGATTTATTCATAATGATGAATGAATTAATCTCCTTCCTGCTTATTACAGGTCACCATCAACTCTGCATATTTTTAATTTTAAAGTAATAGTGGCTCTGCGAGCACCTCAATAAGTACAATAGTCATATTTCAACATTTAATGAGTTCAAAATGTGCACGCCAGATGGTGCACCAAGTTCGAACGTCTACCGGAAGGTAGATTTCCACGACAATACGAGCTGATGAATACCAAACTCATTAACTTATCTATTTTATATGTATGTCATATCTTACAGATATTTGCTTTCTTTCTTTGCCCGTTCAGAAATTAAAATATGTAATACTATCTGCGTCTTACTGTTTCATCCGCGTAGTATTTTAAAATGGCAATGATGATGAAACATAACCTATATCATCTTCTGGTCCCAACTATCTCAGTCACAGAATTCGCCCTATTACAATTATCTCAGTAATACATTTCATGGCAATCTTCAGATCTGAAGCTTGATCGTGAAAGATAACAGACAGATAGAGAGAAAGAGTTAATCTCTCTTTTATTAATTAGTTAGTCTAGTTTATGCTAGTCGTTTATGAAAACGACCCGAATCCCAATTAGTAACCTAAGTAGTCTAAATACCTACATACATATTTCTTGTATGCTACATTATTTTTAAAAAACATTATTCAACGTTTGAATTTTTGTTGGTGACAGTTAAAGTACCGCTTCCAATCGGTCTTTTTGGAAATCCATGGGGGAGGCCTATGTCCAGCAGTGGACTTCTTATGGCTGAGATGATGATGAGTTAAAGTACAATTAGCGACTAATACCCAAAACAAATACCTAAATATAACTAAATGCCTACGCACGCACCGCATTCATTAAATACCTACCTCTAAGCATTCGTGATCCGTGGTTTACATATGTTAGAGGTAAATTTAAACAGGGCCCTCTACGTAAATATATAAATTAGATAAGTACAAAATCACGTCAAGTTCGCTAAAGGAACAGCGGTTCTCTAGAATTGGGCTATTTACCTGCTCGTAAAGCGAGGGATCTCGAACTCCCCGTGCCGAAGTGCCTATTTACATTTTAATGTCGGTAGCTAAAGAATGATAATTTATGAAGAGATTAAACAAAGATATTTACTGTCTTTTCATCTGTTATCTTCAAATTTTGCCATTCCACTCGACTGGAGTCAGATACGATCTGTGAAAGTGTCACCTGGTTAACGAAAACACGGACTTTGCATTACATTTTCTTTTATTAACCGACTTCGAAAAAGGAGGAGGTTATAATGTATTTTCTTTACAAATAAATCATATCCGAGAAATGTTTCTCGAAATCTTAAAGGTTTACACACGAGAAAGAAGTATATCAATGTAAAAAAATAAATAAAACTGTACTGTTACGTGGGTAATTTTGTAAAAAATATGAATAATACCCTGCGTCAAACATTGCATATTTATTTTTTATTTTTATATAGAATAGCTCTACGTTTGACCACACATCTGATGGAAAGCGATACTGTGGTCGAAGATGAAGCACGTATACCCAAAAGATACTTATTCACTCTATACTTGAAGACACCCGGGTTATAGTTTTCAGGCAATAAGGACAGCGGCAAGGCATTCCATTCCCGAGCGGTTCACATTAGGAAGGTGAAATAGCCATAGCCTTTTTCGAAGGTTCTTGTTTTTTGCCTCGAAAGATTAAGGTAGTCAAATTACTTGTTTAAAATAGATTAAGATTAAGCACTTCTTTGTTTTTGTACGTTGACAGGAATGTAAGTTTTTATATTTATTTCTTTAGAAAATTTAATAGCTCTCATAGAAGTCTCCGTTCACCATCCATATATTATTAATTGTTTAAACATTTTAAATCTCTATAACCGTTTAAGACATGTGGCAATAAAAATACGTTAACAAACAATCGTGTCATTGTTCTCATTTTACACCAGTACATGGCATCACATACACACGTGTTCTGCATTATAATGGCAAGACTGACACAAGTGGGAAACGCTGGGAAGGCGTCAGCGAGCCGTAAGCTGAGACCGTGGGAGCATGCGGGCGCCCCACTACGCCGCATTTGTCTATACTCGGCGTACGGCCTGTATGGTCATCTACTTTTAGAGCTAGATAGTTTTTCATAGCGTGATTTTTGATACTTGTTACTTACTATTCGACCCCATAATGTGCGTGCGTATATGGCAATCTTCCTAGAAATAAAACTGGAAACGGTGGTTAAGCGATTAATCGTCATGGAGGCCAGACGGTGAGACACGATGGTCAATTCGTTTCGATTAGATTGTAAAAATCAAGGTTCTTACACATCATCGTTTTCCGATTGAGTAGGCATATTAAATAAAAATTAAAGTCAATTGTAACGTTACGCACAATGAAAAATAATAATAATAACGTGCAATAGGATTCGAAACCGCAACTTGCCGTCAGTATCAGAAATATTTACTTTATAAAGTGTACGGACGTTTGTTTGCATAAACCACAATAGTATATTTAATTATGTTAAATAACGAAGTGTAGTAACATTTCGAAATATCGAATTCAAACAGCAGACGCAACAAATATTCATATTCAAAGTGAAGCTAGTTTAAAAACTACTGAAATTTATTGTTATAGCACTCACCCATGAAATATCTCCTCTACTTAATAAAAAATCGAAGACTGTTCACCGTCGGTAAAATATCAAAACATACAGAAAAACAGCCAAATTGAGAACCTCCTTTTTTAAATTTGGTAAAAAAACTAAAAAGTAGGCACAAGCCACCGACTGCCAGACGCCATAATTGATAAAAAAAAATACTAACCTATCTGTCTCACTCTTGGACTAATCTTCCAAAATCCCAATAACAGATTCGCATTAGGCCTTTAATATTTCAGACGGGGCATTAACATAACTCCACTTTATTAGAGCCATTCAGCGTGTCGGACGCCCGAATCGCTTCATGTGATGTCCCCCACTAGGTGGTTATAAGCTATAACTATATTTTATGCGATTTCAGCACTTAATTTCCACATTTCTCCGGTTAAACAGTTCGACCTCGGCGTTAAGCAGTCCGCCGAGATTAACTTCCCGTACATGCATTTGGGACTTGTGCTAATTGCTGATCTCGGAACAAGCGGACCCAATTTATAAACCAAAGGGAAAGGAACCGGGATTAATCCAGTTTTGATTTGATCCAGTTTGTATTGTTTCATTGGCGGTGCTTTTGTAAACATTACTAAAGGAATCACAACGTTCTTGGACCTATTTATTCCTTAAGGAAAATTGGTGCGTGGCACGGTTATATAAAAATTAATTGAATTTGTTACTTTGCGGAAGTTCATCTTCAATACTTAAATTTAGAAGTCATCGTCCGTCTCGATCGCGCATACCCAAACTTTGGAAGATTTAATAGACTGAATGAACTTATAAAAAATCGTCGTTTGTAAAACCATAAAACGACATCACAATAGTTTTACAAACGACGATTTTTTATAAGTTCATGCAGTCATTTTATATCTTCAAAAATGTGTGTATGTGTGGTATTCTTGACTATAATATGTGTATCAGTTTGAAGACATCGAAGCGGAAATACACTCAAAAATCTTATATAAGTAATAAATAAATATAATCCAATTTAAATTTATTTAAATATTTTTATAAGGCACGGAGCATAAAAAAGTTATAAGAGTTGTAGTTTTTCAGCTAAATACAGCCTGTTTAATTAAAACATTCTTTTAATTCTGTGTTTATTGAAGGTATTTTCCGTTAGGGCGTAGTAGCGACCGAAATTAAACTTTATTGGCCCCGATATAAAGTTGATAGGATGTCGTGAAACTTATTTCGTTCATTTTATGTTCAATTTATGGCATGGAAATTAAGCATGGAGTGAATCTGAAGCCGCTTAGTATTATGAAATATCTTCATTGGAATTCCTTCTGCAAGAGGTCAAGAGGTGGGGCTTATAACTTTTTCTTTTATGTTAACTTTTTCTTTTCTTCTATGTAGATATTTTACACAGTGTCGTAAATAGCCTTTTCTGCGCCCTGTGCGAGCTTCTATAACTGCACCCTTGTTTTTGTTTTTTAGATATTATAGGTGTTGACTGTTGTTAGCACTAGGGGCGCAGCGGGTACTTATCAGGAGCAAACCGAAAAAATAATAGTCCTGCCTGGTCTGGCCATTCTTACGCTCCCCAGAGTCTACGCCCTGTGCCTGGGCACCGGTGGCACCGCCCTATTTACGGCACTGATTTTATAAGGTATGCTGCTATCTGTTGCCTGTCCAAGAGTTCCAAGACGTAGGGCATGGTTATTCGGCTGTTTTTGTAGGTGTATTTTATCAAAAAAGACCAAGAAGGCTTAGCATGCGCGTGCGATAAAGTTTTTTCAACTTTTTCTGACGAGTAAAAAAAAATAGACGTCTTCGTAACATTGCTACGTTCTCGCACCACAAAGTAGGTTAGGTTAGAGAAAATTTTGTCGCAATGCACATGCTATAACAGCATTTTAAATGTGATTTTCTATATGTAGAACTCGCGCGACTAGCGTATTTTCCAATGTCAATTATTGAGATTTGATTAAGTTTCATTTGTTTACTAGTCATGGTCTGAGTCACTGTCAAGTTTTAGTCATGCGTCAGTAAAGCGATGGTGAAATAACACAAGTTTAAGAGAACCGGTGTCGCGCAATCTTCTGCAGAAATAGGGGAACTGTTTTCTACCCCTAAACATTAAACGATTTCAATAATTCTTTTTTTTATTTGATTGAAAAACCGGGACCTACAATTTAACGTGTCACCCGACCCACGGTAGCGCTCAGAAAGAAACGCCTCTCACGGTCACCCATCCGAAAACTGACCGGTCCGTCCGTTGCTTAACATTGGTGATCGTTCAGGAACACCTAGTCAAGCTAAGCCACGAGCGAGAATATAACTTTTTGACCGTACAAAGGAAGGTTTTTGTCACGAAGGTGTTGACTCTACTCTAGCTCACTAGTTAAGTAAGTAAGTATGTTCAGAATAGAATATGTTTCTTTACGAGTAATTAGGTTATTGGGTAACCTAGTTTACACTATATTAAAAAAATTGTCGAGAAACTAGTTCCATAGCACAAGCTTTGCTTAGTTTATTTATTATGTATTATTTATTTATTTATTATGATAGTTGTAGCTTTAATGATACGAGTAATTT
The DNA here is from genome assembly GCA_947563715.1 of Lycia hirtaria. Lineage (NCBI taxonomy): Eukaryota > Metazoa > Arthropoda > Insecta > Lepidoptera > Geometridae > Lycia > Lycia hirtaria. Next base: position 31,651,390 of record OX387378.1, read on the forward strand.
ATTCATTCATGCACTTGCGCTTCTGTCTTAAATATTTTGTATTCGGACACATTTAGAGTGAGTAAATTGCACAATACTAGACTAAATTACTAAGTAATGTGAACAAGGCTTATTTTTGTGCATTGGCTTAGTTTTATGTTTGTTCAGTAGTTATTTGTGAATCGTAGATTTACTCTTTATGAGAATTTGCAGGAAATTATTTAATTTGCCTAGACATAGCTTTTGAATAAAATCGGTCAAGAGATTGCGGAGATTAGAGCTCGTAGCCCGGGACTAACAAGTTAACAACTGTAGTTAAGTTATTCATAAATTTTGTTCGTCCGGAATCACAATTCCGACAATTCACAATCCGATTCACAATTCTTTCACAAACATGGTCGTCATCACGAAAATTCTAAATACATACCAAACACTCAATTAAAAAGTACTTAATTGAGTACTCAATAAAACCTGGGAGAAATCTTGCCCTAAAAGGGTTCCGAGAGTTCCAAGCCATTAAAGCGTTAATGTAGGTAAGACGATGTACTTAGTGTCTGGCCCTTGGAGTAATTATGGCCAATCGGTACCCAGCTGCGGTACTTACTGACAACCAGCTAATCTATGGAGGCGGCCAAATAGGGTAACTTCAATTTTCCACTGAAGTTCATCAGTTTTGTATAGAAACTACGATCGTAGCGCTTCGACTGAACTCTGTAAATAAGTAAGACTCATTGTAGTTGCTTCAAGGATAGGGTTGCCATTCATCACTTGCCAATGCCCGGTAAGTATCCACTCAAATTTTTATAAAGTATACTTAGCTATCTACTGATTTTAAAGCTTCAGCTTGATTTTAAAGACTTAGAAACTGGGTGAAAATGAAGTATAAGTACTCCACGTACGTATAACTAAAATATTATTAATACAGTAATAAAAAAAAAACTTAGAAGCGCACTGGGGAAAAAGCTACTCGAGAATGCACAGGTCGAGGTAAACACCGGTAAATCTAAAGGTTTTTTTCCCTGGCAATATATGTGCTAGCAACACTGAGAGGCTTTAGTAGGCCGCTGGGGCGCGCCGAGCGCGGCTAACGGTCGTCACAATTCGGACCCACCAATACCGGTTTGTAGCATTGAAATCTCGTTTGATACTGAGGATGAGAGATAGGTGTAGAAAGTACCTACTAATGAGGTTGATAATCACATGCGACCTTAAAAAATCCAAGTTATTTCATATGTGTGTCAACTTCTTGTTTCTAGAAAAGATTAGGGTTCATTATCCGTCTCTATTGCACTTCCCACGCTAACTTATAATAGAGACGGTTTATTATACTGTTTTATTTTATTCACAAAGTAAGAATAGTAGAATTAAGTTTTATTATTAAGGGCATGGAAGTAATAAGCTTAGGATGCGAGTCGCCTCAAGCTAGATGAAGCAACTTTTAACAGGCTTCCTAAGGCCTGTCACCTCACTTTACCTGGGGGGCAACTCAGTTAATCAAGACCGCTCCGTAGCTGAACCATACGTGAAGCGTTTTCCGTCGGCCGCCATTTTTTTTTTGATTCAGTCACTTTTATTTCATACAATTGATACATTTGATGAAACATGACACGTCAAAAAGACAGCAGCCGACAGCAAATGCTTCGCACAAGGTTCAGTTACGGATCGGTTTTGATTAACTGAATTGACCTCCTGTTCTCGCTTCACACGATAGGTAAGTAATCACAATTTGGCACAATTTAATTTCTTAACACTGTGACAAAACGTTTATACTCACGTGAAACATCACTTGAACGCTCATATGCATGCCAAAGAGAGTAAATAGGTGATGCACACATTTTAATAGATTTTTAGCTTGACCTATGAACTGAATTTTGAATGAAACTGACCCTCTAAGTTTCATTAATCTAAGATATAGGACCTACATATATCAAAAGAGCTCATTAAAATGTTTGAGTACATATATTACCATTTTGGAAGATATAAGTATATCTTCCTCGTATGATGTTAATGTTGTTGTAGATTTTTGGTAATATCCCTAATATAGGGTATATTAGGGATATTACCAAAAATCTACAACATACACATACACTAAAGCTCTAAACTGATAAGTGAATAAAATATACTAAAACAAACACAAACCTATTGTTAAAAAATAAACGTGCAAATTGTATTTTTTTCTGTTAGTATATGTACGTACCTATATGTATATAATACAGTAGGCACTCATACTAGGGTAGCATACAAAACCAATAACCCTTACAATAAGTTACATTAATATAGGTTCCTATATTATCCCTAATAATAAACGTTCGGGTCAGAGTTACAGGCTAATGGTCCAACCTAGGCTTCTGTTGATTGGATACTAAGCCTAGAATTTAAATAAAGAACTTTAATATTTTGGGGTTTCTGTAATTTCAGGTAACCTTGAGAATATTTTTTAATTTTCCTCAATTTCCTTTTTACTTTGCTATTTTTTAAATCGCAAACTTCTAGTGGCGAAGTCTGCCAACTCGCACTTGGGCGACATGTTGAAACTCACAATAATAAGATTATTGTTTTTAAGAATCATGTTTGTAGATGCACCTATCAAATTCGATACTATCATATTTTTTTTTAATTTTGTTTAAATAAAACTCTCTTTTCAGTCAAACGTAGAGCTTTTCTTTATTATAAGATATTTGGTACCTTTTCGAAATTCCAGTTATTAATCGTCAAGAAACATTTAACACGAAAATTCAGAAATATGTATATAGAATATAAGGCCTCTTTTCACCGTATTATATCTGGTAAGCAAATAAGCTGTGATACTTCAGATATAAATACGAATTTATATATTTACGCAACAACATTATAAAATCTTAGAAGTTACTAAGGCTACTTGAGGCACCTACTTATAAGAAGTGTATTCGCCCGATCTCCCGCGCAAATAGGATAAAACTGTTTTCTACCTCTAAACATAAACCGATTTCAATAAAAAAAACTTAAAATATCTGGTTGAAATCATAAACATGTCTCTACGGTTTGCTTTTTTTCAAATGTCGAAATACTTCCGAAGTTAAAAGAATAAAAGTTTATGTTTTGAAAAAAGCAAACCGTAGAGCCATTAATGCTTCTAACCATATTAAAAAAGAACTGATGTATGAAAACCGTTTAATCTGCTGGCAAAATATCGTGCGAAAACGTTTGTCTTAATATTATAGAAATAAGAAAACACACGAAAAATATTGCCTACCCTCATCTGAGTCAAATGGTGATCTCAACCGTCTCATGGTCAAATTTTATGGTAAGCATAGGTCAGGTTATAGTGTTATGGGTTTAGTTAGTTTCTAGCACTCTAGGTAGGTATAGAATATGTAACAGACCACCAAGTCTGAGCTGATCTTACAAAAAATTTCAAGGAGCAGATAAACTTGCCTGTGTTTTGCACTACATGTATATCCGAATTTTAACTCCCTAACTAATATTATACAACTTTAGTTTAAAAAACTGAAACTCGACTTTTTTTTATAAGCACTGGACACTACTGGACTGATTTTTATGAAATTTCTATAGGATTAATCTGATTATATCCTTTCAAACATAAGAAATTGTATTCGGTTTAAAAATGTCGGAGTTAAAAAATACAGCCGTAATTTTTTGTTATTTATTATTCTTATTGTTAACCTCCTTCTTTTTAAAGTCGGTAAACAGCGAAAGTAACTCTGTCCTCTCTGTCTGTTTATTACCTTTTCACGACTAAACTGCTAAACCGATTGTTGTGAAATGATTGCAGAGATAGATGTGTACCTGGAGACTTAAATGGGCTATTTTTCATCACCATCACCGTCTTTCATCATTACGCAGAGTGTAGCTAGTTGTATACGTTCTCGGGCCAACCACCACCGCATGAAGTAAATTTACCTTGTATTCCGAATTGTCTTTTAACAATAACGTCTAAAACAACATTGAAGACATAAAATTTTACCTGAGCCCTGCTATTTCAACGAAATAAAATGGTGATGAGGAAGAATTTTATTTTGAACAAAAGTTCCAATAACTATAAAATTGACAGGAGCAAATAGTACCCGATAACGTTTTACGGAGATCCTAAAGAATTTTATGGAGGAGTAACAAGAAAGGAACTGAAAATTACTTTATAAATATTACGTTTCTGTCTTTGTATCGGAGCGCTCACTGTTCACACTCATAAACGAGGTTGGTAGTCGGTTTAAAAAAAAAAGCAGGCAATAGTGAAGTGGTAAAAAGTGTATTTTCGTGTTTGAAATTGCATAGAAGTGTCTTGTCAAATGTCAATCGTTTTACTACGTGTGATGACGGTAAAATTATTTAAGATGAAAAACGATTTATAGGTTGAAAAAATAGAGCCCGACGACATCTTTATGCAGCGCTCGCGCTCTTTATTTGAAAACATGTTTTAAAATGTTATTTAAATTACTTACATGAAAGCATACTTTATTTACATAGTTATGTAAAGATACATAAAATGTAAATACTTAACCTACGTACCTACGACCTTACCTCCTGTATGTAGATACTTAATAAAAAAAAATGTTTGACCTCGAACAAAGTAATTTGTCTAAATTATTTATGTTACATGTTCACTTAAACTAAGTTGGCATGCCGACCTTTTCTAACTGTGGTAGTAAGGAAAAGTAGCCACGTCTTTTATTTCTGTAAATTAAATTTAAATTTTATGGCCTCACCAAAATGCATTATATTTGCTTAGAAAGGTAATAGTAACAAAATACGGTCACAAAAAATCGCCAAAGTAAATTCTAATGTTTGATCTCCGCAGGTACAGGTTACATATGCCGATACACTTGCCTCCTTTGTAATTCTTGAAAGCTTGTGGGATCCTACCTGCGCCAGTAAGTAGGGCTCCACAGAAACGTGGCTTCACAATACAACGACAACACAAAAGCTCAAAGAAACTATGAAAAAGGTATTCGCAGAGTACTCGTAGTAGAGGGACGTCGTAAATATCATATTAACACTTATGTATGATAGTTATAGACCCACACTGGATTTGCAGCTACAAGCTAACATTATAAGACTCATAAACAGTACAAACATGGGGTCGGCATAAAGGCATGTCAATAAAATATATTCTGTTATCATGATACGACTATCCCGAGTTAACCAATTGTACGAGTCAACATTTCGTTGTTCCCGGGCACATTTACATGTGAACACTGTTTGTACATGTTGGCGGAATGGGATGGAATCAAAATTTCACTCTAACGTTTTGTAATTATAGTTTGCTACAGAAAGCTCCCTTAATCGACCTTTCTGTGAATATAGAGGAATACTTGAGGTTGTTGCGTGTGATTCTGTGAAAATATGCTTTCAAAGTAACAATTAAATACCCAAGACCGGCCGCGGGAACACACAATTAGAAAACTCGAAGCAAAGTTTGTTAAAAGGAAAACAGTAGACAAACAGAAGCGATAACTTGGTAAGTAATGACACTTATTTGTTTAGGGTGATTTGGATTATATGTATCTATGTATATTTTGATTTCGAGGATTTGTTAAATCAACATTATTACATCATCCATCATCTTAGCCACAAAAAGTCCACTTTTAAACATAATGCGGGAGCCATTATGTTTAAAGCGGACTTTAGCGAAGTTATGGCTTTTCAAAAAGACCGGTAGAAGCAGCCTGCATTCAGCGACTTTCTGCCACTTGTATGAAGTCGTTTGTCAATCTCGCGAGTTCTGGGTTTCTAGGTCTTATAAACATAACAAACGTATGTAGAAATACGTACTTTAAAAATATTTATATATAACAAAAAAAACTGACAAATGCGAGTCAGACTCACCCACCGAAGGTTCCGTACAAACTAGTAGATAAGAGGTTTTTTTTTTATATTTTCCTTCATAAAGCGATATACAAATACGTATATATAAAATATACATAATAAAAATATTTAAAAACCTGTTTTAGCTTGTAATGAAGCTCTTTTATATGATACTCCACATGATACGGTTAGAGCACTTTAAAATTTGGACCCTCCTTCCTTGCATAAAGACCCTATTTTTTGTGATTAAATTAAAAATTAACAGTTTTCGGTTTTTTTCCTTTATGTGTCTATATGACAATGGTGACGTGGGGTACCGGCTTAGAATAGTACCTCCCCCTCTCTTCCCATGGGTGCCGTAAGAACCGGCTAAGGGAAATACTACCAGAGATGGGCAGCAGCATCCTCTGCGGAAAACGCTACCCACTGCGCTCGCCAACCCGCATGCCAAGCGTGGCGAGTAATGGCAAAACCCCCTATGATGAGCAACGAAAAAACCAGGCCCCCAGTCCCCGGCAGCTCCGCTATTCCGGGCTACGGTAGCGGTCCCGGTCACGGCGGAGCAAGGGGTGCTAAGAATCTCCGGAAGAGATCCGGCTACCACCCCCTGCATAAACGACGACGGGCCCTGGTAACACACAATATTCGCACGATGAGGACAGACGAGAAGCTAGCTGAGCTGGAAGAAGAAATGAGTAGATTACATTGGGATATCCTGGGGTTATCAGAAGTCCGACGAGAGGGTGAGGACACGATAACCCTGAAATCCGGTAACCTACTATACTACCGGGAGGGCGACCAACAGTCCCAAGGTGGTGTCGGGTTTCTCGTCCACAAGTCTCTTGTTAACAACATTCTTGCCATCGACAGTGTGTCGAGCAGGGTTGCGTACCTGATACTCAGAGTATCCAAGAGATATTCGTTGAAGGTCATCCAGGTATACACACCGACCTCGGCACACTCGGATGATGAGGTGGAGGTGATGTATGAGGACATTAGTAGGGCCATACACACTTCTGAGACCTATTTTAATGTTGTTATGGGGGACTTCAATGCGAAGCTGGGCAGGAAATGCGAAAGTGAGTTGAGAGTGGGGCAATTTGGATATGGACAACGGAACCCCAGGGGACAGAGGTTGGCCGACTTTCTGGAGAAAGAGGGACTCTTCATGATGAACTCTTTCTTCCAGAAGCCACCTCATAGGAAATGGACCTGGTTGAGTCCCGATGGTTCTACGAGAAATGAGATAGACTTCATCCTGACCACCAAGAAACAAATATTCAATGATGTCTCTGTGATCAACATGGTTAAAACCGGAAGTGATCACCGAATGGTACGAGGCACTTTGAATATTAATGTTAAACTTGAGAGGTCCCGTATGATGAAGTCTACACTCCGACCCACTCACGCCCATATCCAAAACCCCGAGAGCTTTCAGCTCGAACTATCAAATCGCTTCGAGTGCCTGGAGAGCTGCGCATCGGTGGATGAGATCAATAACAGGTTTGTGGAAACTGTCCGTACGGTGGGCGCGAAGTTTTATAAGCCCCACCGTACAAATAGACCGCAAAAGCTCTCGAGCCATACCCTCGACCTCATGGCTGAACGACGCTCATTGCAACTGCAGTCTTCCGGTGACGCCGAGTCATATAGGCGGCTCAATAGACTCATATCAAAGTCTATGCGACACGACATCCGTACCTTTAATACTAATCGTATTAAAGAGACGATAGAGCGGAATAAAGGCTCCAAAGTGTTCGCAAAAGACATGTCTATTGGGCAGAGCCAGTTGACGAAGCTGAAGATGGAAGATGGCAGTATAGCGTCGACTAAAGCAGAAGTCTTGAGGGAAATCGAGAGGTTCTATGGACAGTTATACACATCGGTCGCAAAACCTGTTAGCAGTTTGGGCAAAGATCCAAGAGCCAAACTGACTCGACATTATACCGAAGATATCCCGGACATCAGCCTGTACGAGATTAGGATGGCCTTGAAACAGCTCAAGAACAACAAGGCACCGGGTGACGACGGAATTACATCAGAGCTACTGAAAGCGGGTGGAACACCGGTACTGAAAGTCCTTCAGAGGCTCTTTAATTCTGTCGTGCTTAAAGGTACAGCGCCAGAAGCATGGAATAGAAGCGTGGTGGCGCTGTTCTTCAAAAAAGGAGACAACACTTTGCTGAAGAACTACAGACCCATCTCGCTTCTGAGCCATGTCTATAAGCTGTTTTCAAGTTGAACGCAGGTTTGATGACTTCCAGCCTCCCGAACAAGCCGGTTTCCGAAAAGGCTACAGTACCATAGACCACATCCATACGCTGCGGCAAGTGATACAGAAGACAGAAGAGTATAACTTGCCCCTTTGCTTAGCGTTTGTGGACTATGAGAAAGCCTTTGATTCGATCGAGACCTGGGCGGTGCTTGAGGCTCTCCAGCGATGCCGTATTGACTATCGGTATGTCGAAGTGCTGAAGTGCTTGTACAACAACGCCACCATGTCAGTCCGAGTACAAGACCAGAACTCAGAGGCAATTTCATTGAAAAGAGGCGTGAGGCAGGGAGACGTTGTCTCTCCGAAACTGTTTACCGCCGGTTTGGAAGATGCCTATAAGCTTCTGGAATGGAAAGGGCTCGGCATTAATATTAACGGCGAGTACATCACTCACCTTCGGTTTGCCGACGATATAGTAGTCATGGCAAAGTCGATGGAAGAGCTCAGTACGATGCTCGAAGACCTCAACAGAGTTTCCCAACGGGTGGGCCTCAAAATGAACATGGACAAAACGAAGGTTATGTCGAACGCCCATGTAGTGCCCACCCCAATATCTGTGGGGAACTTCACTCTTGAAGTTGTTGACGAATACGTCTACCTAGGACAGACGGTCCGATTAGGCAGGTCCAACTTTACGAGGGAGGTCAATCGTCGTATCCAACTCGGCTGGGCAGCGTTCGGGAAACTTAAAAGTGTCTTCTCGTCCAATATTCCCCAGTCCCTCAAGTCGAAAGTTTACAACCAGTGTGTGTTACCAGTGATGACATACGGCACTGAAACGTGGTCCCTAACTATGGGCCTTATAAGGAAGCTCAAGGTCACGCAACGAGCTATGGAGAGGGCTATGCTCGGAGTCTCTCTACGAGATCGAATCAGAAATGAAGAGATACGTAGACGTACAAAAGTCACCGATATAGCACAGCGGATTAGCAAGTTGAAGTGGCAGTGGGCAGGGCACATAGCACGTAGAACTGATGGCCGATGGGGCCGAAAGGTTCTCGAGTGGAGACCACGTACCGGCAAGCGCAGCGTAGGAAGACCAGCCACGAGATGGACAGACGACCTCATACAAGTGGCGGGAAGACGCTGGATGCAAGCCGCTTCCAATCGGTCTTTTTGGAAATCCATGGGGGAGGCCTATGTCCAACAGTAGACTTCTTATGGCTGAGATGATGAGATGATGATGACAATGCTTCTTGCAAAATTTCACAGTTATAGGTCAACGGGAAGTACCCCATACGTTTTGATTTCCTTGCGAGTGTCGAAATATGCGTTTTTTCAACATATTCGGCAACTTTTCGGTAACTTTTTTTTTTATGACAACTGAGAAGTTTGATTTTCTCTCTGCAGCAAGAGACTATAGATCTGCGTATATGGTTTTAATTTCAACTCGATACCTTCACCCGTTCCCGAGATACAGGTCTTGACAGACGGACGGACGGACAGACGGACAACAAAGTGATCCTATAAGGGTTCCGTTTTTTCCTTTTGAGGTACGGAACCCTAAATAAGTACCATTCAATTACATCGATCCCATGTTGGATTTTCAATTCATTTTAGAGGTAAAAATAAAAATATCGAACATTTGATTGTGTTTTCCAGTAAAGTGGTGGTAAAAATCGAATGGTACTCTCGTATTAGCTACCTACATAGCTATACCTAAACGGCTAGAAAGAGTGGCAAGGGCCGGTAACTTAATAAAGCTGTTATGTAGGTTCGATCGATCTTCCCGTCGGCGTTTCTATTAAAGTATTTTGCAATAAAATGTTCAAGCAAACGATTTTATATCGAAAAGCTAGGCATTTGCGTTAGCTCACCTGATATTATATGTGATACATAATGGTGCACACTATCCTAACCTAGAATGATGATTGGCTCTCAAGTGATGCCATCGATATGTTACGCGCAATTTTGTCTTAAAAATCAAACTACTGATGGATTTTTAGATGGCTGTTGTTATTAATTGAATTAAAAATACAAACGATTGTTCTTTATACAACTCGTATGAAATCAAATATTTAGCTTCAAACATACATACATATATATGCCTCCTTCAGATTTAACTAACGGGATAATATGATACGGTAGATATCATAGATCATGGAAACCTCTCGGCAATATTATAATTTCTCTATTTCCATCAATATTGTATTTAGTTATTGACCTTAATTATTATTAAATATTGTTAGTAATTGAAATTAAAACTATTTTAACGGATTTATCTGTAACCACAGACGGTACAGTGTTCGAAACGGCAGGTCAAAAGATTATGTAAAATATACGCGATACATCCGTTAAAATTTGTTTAATTCCAATGAGTGTTCATCACGAAAACCTTAAAAAATATTGTTATTACCTACATTATTCAAAACTATATATATCTAATAATGTCTGAGTAATTAATTGTCAAATTCAATAAATTAAAAAACTTGCCAAATATTCCGCCAAAATCGTTTTCATGAATAAACTGAATTTTGTATCGAATTGTAATTTATTCAGCTGATTCGATTATTAGTAACCGATATCCTTTATTGGAGAAATCCCAGCTGTGTTTATAAAATTGCATTGAAATTTTCACGTTTCAAATAAAATCGTACCAATAGCACGCTACTACGAAGATTATTTATTTTTTAAATTCACTATAGCGTGCTATTGTGTATTATACTTGTTGTTGTTGTTGTTGCTAGCCTGTAGTGTCTCACTGCTGGGCAAAGGCCTCCCCTCGACATTTCCAACATTTATTATACTTGATTTATATAAATTTAGTTTAATACTTATAAATTAATTCAGTTCAATTTATAAATTGCGCCTCATGTTTAAGTAATCTTGTATAACTTGCTCACGATATTTTTTTAAATTTATTATTATTATTATTTTTTAAATTAATATACAAATTTATTATTAATTAATATGCATGTCTATACTAAATGACAGTTTTCTAGTACTTACAGTTTTTGAGCAAGGCCGCGGACGGACAGACAGACAAACAGACGGAGGAACATGGCGAAACTATAAGGTCCCTTGTTTACTTCGGAACCCTAAAAAGGAACAAACATTGCATGGGTATTTCGTTCTTTTTTAATTTAGACATTTTAATTAGTACCTGTTAGTTTTAATTAGTATTTTAATTGGTACCTTCAGAATAGCTCTTACTTACCTAATAATTGTAATAATAATAATGTCATCCAGGCCGGTTTTCGGCTATGGTGACAGCTTCTGCAATTTTAATCTGGAGAGCTACGATGACGTGCGCGTTTAAGGCTCATGTAGCCAATTTTGGTAATGAATGTGTGCGCGCTGTGTTTGCACGTAAGAGTGCCATTCTCTTAATTATAATCTATGTTAGTGGGTGGTCTGCTCTTTAATTCATTTCGTTTTGCGTGCAAATCGCGTCTTCACTCATTATTGAATACATATACCGAACTTTTAACTTTACGCACTACGCGCTCGTGGATGTCAAGCAACGGACGGACCGGTCAGTAATCGGATGGGTGACATTTCTTTCTAAGCGCTACCGTGGGTGGGATGACACGATAAATTGTAGGTCACGGTTGTTTGTTCTTAAAAACAGCAATAGTCAAGCTCGGCCTTTCGGTGGCTTAATAACTCTGTTTGTTCTTAAAAACAGCAATAGTCAAGCTCGGCCTTTCGGTGGCTTAAAAACTGTTACTATAGGGCTGGCCATCAGTGTATACGAACTTACTTACTAGACTTCGCCATTCAAGTCGGTTCTCAGCCAGTGACTCCCAACGAGTTTCGCCACTCTCTCGTTGGGCATCTGAGACAGATGTCCACGCCACCGAAGTTGGCGTCGCATCAGATAGGCTTCCATGCCACAGACATTAGCTCGCCGTAGGACATCAGATCTTCCTCCCTTCCTCCCTCCTTTCATTCCTGACGCTGTCTGACCATTTGATGTTCATAATGTTTCGGAGACACCTATCGAGCGTGCGTATGAAAATAACAAAAGACAGATTTCTGAAATCTTTCATTTACGTCGAGTCGAAAGCAGTAGAATATTGTTTGGACAATTTTAATTATTCTCACTATGCTTTACATTAGCGCGACATGCTGTAGACATGTTTATGATTGATATGAGTGTGGATAACAGTATATGATACATAATAACTTACATAATTATGCTTTTGATTTAATGATGATTGTACACTTTGATGTAATGCCAGCTACCACTATTTGTATGTCTTGTTAAAAATAATCAAATGCTCAGCTACCTGCTGATTATATGTAATTTGTCACTGTCAAAATTATTTTGTTGTTTATTCTATGGCATTATATTTTATTGTAAATGGTTTAATATCAAACTTGCCGCGGTATGTTCGGTCCAAAATTATATACATTAAGAACAACATATACAGACAATCCAATAGTCCAAATCATCCTGAAATTTGACTTTCGTGAGTGAATTCTATTATATTATACTATATTTATTATATTATATTTCGACGTAGGGTGGCGTGTCTAGCAATCTTTTACAGGCTGGCTGCATTTTGGAAGGTGTGCGCTCGAGTTACATGACCTAATCCCTCCCTCCCCTTTCCACAACAGGACAAGCCGGAAAACGCTTCAATGCCATCCCTTCATGGTGGATTAGCCATCAGCTCGAACAAAGCGTTTTGCTTCCACCTTCCTAATGCGAACCGCTCGGGAATGGAATGCCTTGCCGCTGTCCTTATTTCCTGAAAACTATAACCCGGGTGTCTTCAAGTTTAGAGTGAATAAGTATCTTCTAGGTCTACGTGCTTCATCTTCGGCCACAGTATCGCTTTCCATCAGGCGTGCTGGTGGTCAAACGTAGAGCTATTCTATATAAAAAAATATAAAAAAATACTTATAATGCAATAATTATGGTACAACAGAGCTGTTCTTATGATGTACTCGGGAAGCTGGAACTGTAACTTCCGGAATATCCATATAATTTTTTTTTACACGTCCAAAAGGGTCGAGGTTATTTAGGTTATTAAAACTTTCATCCCTTATGTATGGACTGCCACCATTATTTTATTTTTTAATTTTACCATGGCACTTTGTAGCGGTTTACGGAACACATATACCTACATGCCAAATTCGTTTATGTAGGGTTGATAGTCTCTGAGTAAAATGACTGTGACCACAGATCATAAAAAAATATGATCTGTGACTGTGACATACGGACAGATAGACGAACAGGACGAAAAAATTATATTATTATTATTATAAATAAAACCGGCCAAACGCGAGACGGAGTCGCGCACGAAGGGTTCCGTACCATTATCTATAAAAACGGCAAAAAAGTCACTTTCGTTGTATGGGATAAATATAAATTTTATTTTAATTTAATTATTCATTTTTAAAGTGAATAATATAACTCAATATTCAGTTAATATTTCAAGCGTCTACCTGTAATCAATATCGAGCAAAAAGCCCCTTAAATATTTATTTTATTCTGTTTTTTAGTATTTATTATTATAGCGGCAACAGAAATACATCATCTGTGAAAATTTCAACTGTCTAACTATCACAGTTCATGAGATACAGCCTTGGGACAGACGGACGGACGGATGGACAGACAGCGGAGTCTCAGTAATAGGGTCCCGTTTTTACCCTTTGGGTACGGAACCCTAAAAACGAGCCTAAACTGGAGCAACATGACAATTTTGTTTCAGCTCAAATCAGACTTTTTAGTTATGTGAGTGGAGTCGGTCCGTGCTGTTTTACTCCAGATGCCAGGGTGTGCCCTGAGGATAAAACCCTGACATTCTCAAAACCGGTGGAAGACAGTACATATAGTTACATTGTTTTGAAAGCAACCATTTTATCTGTCTATTTTCTACAGTATTCATTTCGGGGAATGTGCGCTTCACGACCTATTTCCACCCTCCCCATTTCACTACAGGACTAGCAGAAAGTCGGCGAACCACCCATTTCTCGTTGAAATGCCAAAACTCCGTACTCAGCGATATCGATCCACATTCCTGTTGCGTATTGCACAAGAATGGAATTCGTTGCCGCCATCTCTGTTTCCTGAGACCTACAATCTTGGAATTTTCATGGCTAGAGTAAATAGATATATTATTCTAGATAGACGAGCTCCATCCTCGGCCACACCGTCGCTAAACACCAGGCGAGTTGGTGGTCAATCGTAGATCTATGTATATAAAAAAAAAACATTTGTACTGTTAATCAGACGCGTCCCAATATTTTACTAACACCATCCAAATTTCATGTTTGTAACGCTGTCTGTCAATTAGTTACTCAGGGCAGCCTTTTATATTTATTATATTTATAGATAAAAGGCTACTCCTAAAAAATATTACATGGCTACATCTAAAATTGCTTCCATTTCCATATTAATATAATTCAATAAATAACTAAAAGCAATAAATTTCTTCCAGTTACCCGTTGATGCTATTATACTCGTTCCAAGTACGACCATTTGAATTCTCTTTGATAAGCTCTCAACTTGACGTCGTTCTGTGAAATCCATCAGCGTTCAAGTTATCGGTACCCTACATTTAAATATCCACTCAACGCATGAGCGTCGCAGGGCCACACTTCCACATACATAGCGTCGTCCGCCAGTGTAAATTATGCCGAGTTTGTGACAGTTTTTGTGTCCTTTTTGTGAGGGGCGAGCGAAGCGACATGTGCGCTACCGTAAAAAGCCAACATGTGGCGCAGTCGTACCCATCCACGCTCACTTAAGCGCATCCTGTACAAATTCCCGCCGAACACATCCCTTCGCCACACGTTTACCAACTTTCCTGATTTATCTTCATCGAATTTAAAATATAGAATAGCCGTTAATGTGATTATATTTAAATCCTGGAGAAAAAAACAAACGGCAGTGTTACGACTGAATAATACAAATGAAATCTGCTTGTTTGCAAACGATTCCATCGCCCATTAAAACTTTCCTCATAAACGAGGACTTTATTTGAAAATCATCAAATTGGTTCGAATGTAAGCGAAAAAGGTAAACGATGTTTTCGCTCACTGCTTCTTCTTGTGAAATGCGAATTTGTATAATAAAATTTAAGTAAATACCTTTTATTTGTCACAATGATAAATGACAATTAGAGAGATGTAGATAAGTGACAGCGCAAGTGAATGAGAGTGGTAGAAATAAACTCTTTATTATACAAATTAACAACAAAAATTACAGAACATCATATAAAACAATTGTGACAACAGGTGGCCTTATCGGTAAAAGCGATCTATTCCAGCGATTAGTTAGATGGTAAGTGAATTTTAAATTTGCATTCAATATAATGAATTGTAAAGGCAAATATAATCGTGATACAAAAGTGTGATCACTTGATCATACTTTAGTAATTAGCAAGAAAAATGCACTATTTTTTTCATTTCGTTAGCATCTCATCTCATTCGCACACTCAGTTCAGTTATTATAGTCAGAAATTATGTAATTTTGATCATTTGTCACTCTCAGAACGACGTTCTTTCACGATATTATATCCTTTTAGGGTACCGTCCGTAGTAACTACGCGGGACTCTTATAAATTCGTATGCCTGTATGTCTGTATGCATGTTATTCAGTCTATCAGCCATGCATGCATAAACAAAATTTGGCAGATAGATGTGTTCTGTAAACCGCTATAAAATGCCGAAGTAAAATTATCAAAAAGTTAAAAATAGGGCTGGCACACTATACATACTCGTACATATAAAGAAGGGATGAAACTGTTTTTTCATCCCCACTCGATCATGTGGGGTATTGTTGAATAAGTCAAATATTATTCCCCCCCCCCCCCCCCCCTTCTTGGCCACTTTTCACATAGAATACATATACCACCTCGCCTTATAAATCTATCTGGCAATGACATCAACAAATGAGTTTTTCGGTTAATCCAAATCGTTACATCGCCAAGAAGTGTAGGGATGCCATACCACAGATAACGTTTCACACTAATCAAATTAGTACGAAGAACCAATAAAATGGTGCCAGGATATAGAAGATGCGATAAAATGTTATGGGTTTAAAGATCAAGAGACATGAATACTGTTTTTTTGTGTTTAAATAATTTTATCACACATAATATGTGCTAAAATATGGCACAAAGTAGTGAACTGTGTGCAAAGCGCAGACATGACGTGGCTTGAGAGGCACGTAATATCACCTTTGTTGGTAAAACATTCAGTAAAGCTATTATTGCTCGTTATATTATGATTAACAATGTTACGATGACGTTAATAAACCATCGACTGACACATTCTATGCTAACCCGTCTATAAAAAGTATACGGGCCATTCGGCTCAGCTTTTTGCGAGACCGAATAAAGTTCACACCGGTACAGTCAGAACAGAATCAGCTCTGCAAATTGCGAACAGTAAACAAAAGGCCGGAATATTTAAACGCTGAAAGCAAGATGACTGATTTAATATTTATATATTAATGCTTAACTTTAGACCCGGTGAGCTCTATCGTTCTTGTAATAATAATCTTGTTCGAGTCAGATATTATTTTTCGTTTATGAATTTCAACATCAAACCATTGAATAATTTAGTGTAGAATCTTGATAGGATCGAATCTAACCCGTCAACACGCTTGAATAGCGTTTATGACGCAGATTGCTAAGATTGCTTTTCATTTTAAAGTAAAAGCTGCCAGTAAAATATATTAATTCTGTAAAATTCCGCAACAAAACCGTGGATTTGTGGTCAGAGTAATATATGAAATACTAATTTTGAATTGTAATGTAAGTATTCTATAACTCGGCAGCTAAACAACAAATTATCGAGATTTTTACAGATATAAATATAGTTTAAACGGCAAGATCCACATCTTATCATAAAACATTAACGATTTCTGTATTATAGAGGGTAAAATCACTAGCAATATAATAAGTGCTACTTTGAGTACGGAACCCGCTACTGAATATTCAGCTCGTGCTGCACTGATTTATCATTAGTGTCAGCCAACCGCAAGCTTCGTTTATTGACATTTCCGTTTTCTGTCGGGGTTTTCAATAAACGGTATTCTAAGAATAGAAATGAGCTTAAGTGATAAATAAAGCAGAGGATTAAGTTAGATTTATTTATCACTTAGGTCGGGGAAGTTTAACTTAATTTTATCAAATGATACTAGAGCTAAAAAATCTTGATATCTTTTTGTAATACATATATAAAAATCTGTTACTCTTCGTTAGTCTAACTAAAACCACAGAAGAAATTACATACAGCTAAAACTCAAAAACAGTCTGACAGCTTTGATAATTTTTGCTATTTTCGTGATTGTAAAGGGGCAAGTTTTTTTTTTTTTTTTTTATAGAAGATAGATCTACGATTAACCACCAACTCGCCTGATCTTAATCGACGGTGTGGCCGAGGATGGAGCTCGTCGATCTAGAAGATATCGAAAATATGTATGAAACTGTATGACTGACTTTGTGTTTAGGTTTTTTGTATTGTATTTATTATAACAATGTATGAAAAAATCATCATCATCGCCATTATTTATCATTACGCGGATACGCAGTTAAAACCTGGTACAGCTTTACTTAAAAAAAAAAATTGCTGTTCCATTCGTCTCGTTAAAACTCAAAAAACGACCGACCGATTTGAATATTTTTTTTATTATGATCATGATTGTCAGTGCCTGTATGAATGGAAATCATCATCATCATCATAATTCGGGTGGAATCCCGAGGCACAACTAGTATTTGATAGAATATTCTGTAAAAAAAATTTCTTAACATTTAATGACTTGGTAGTATTTAGCTTAGATGTTTTAATAACACTATTTTAGCTACAAGTCTGATTACCATTTTGACTTAAACTGTCTATGACTTAATGTCAGATGAGGTGTGGTCAAACTAGCCTGTCAAGACAACCAATAAACATTATATAGTAAAGTTGTATATATTGATTTTGTTTTTGTTGTTTAAGAGCCTGGAAGGGATTACTTTTAGCGATGATAGGTCATCTGTTGTTAAACAAAGGTACGTTTTAAAGTTTTTTATTCCACTTCAACGTTTGTCCAACGTTTGAAACATATTCACAAACACATAATCGGCCGTACCGAAAAACGTTACTTAACTTTAACCATTGTCTTAAATTCTCTGTCTTCTTTCCGCACATGTCATTACGTATCAGCGAGAAGTTGACAAAATATGTTAAGCATTGCTTAAAGTTAAGTAACGTTTTTCGGTAAGGCCGTATGTGTTGATGTTGTTTCACAACTCAGCCAATGTTGAGTTTCTAATAGGGCATTCTATTGCAACCAAAAGTATTTTTTATCTCGTATTCTGCCTATTGTGTCCATAAGTGTTTGATTTTCGATATAACAACCAAGTTGGTACTTATACTTAATTTATATGTAGGCAGGCAGGTATAATCAGTAAAACCTAACAGCATGTATGTATATAAGCACCAAATGCGTTGAGTTTTATTGAACCAGTATGGATTAAATAGAACTCAACACATTTAAGTGCTACGATCTCGATTTCGATATATATCATGATCACGGCTACAATAATCACTTGACTGGTTTTTTTTCTGAACAAAATAATAATTTTAACGTATTCTATAAACTTTGTTAAGTAAGAATGAATTACAGTACCCCTTTTCTTGAGCAGGCGGGTAAATAGCTTGTTATTTGTGATATAGCCACCCTTATATTCTCTTTGTACGTTAACGGGCACATGAGTGTAGTTAGCTCCTGTGTGTAACTTTGAACAAACAATGAATTTTAAACATGTAGTTAGTTAAACAAATAAGTGGCCAAGACCGTGTCGAGACACGTATATGGTAGGATCCTGTAGCTAATTCTGTAAGTAATCTAAAAGATAACCACTTGAGAGTACAGACAGAGTATTGTTTTTTAAGATATTGCCATGGAAAAACTTCACGGATAGTACAGCATAGTTTGTACTCATCCTTTTAGTCACCGGAAGGACTTTTCACAAAATTAAAAAGCTTGTACCTAAAATGAATATTATTTTTTAATTATTTTGTTATACATAGCAACTTGTTTACTTGTGTGTATGTTGTTTGTTTATTGACTTACAATAGGCATGGAATATCAAAACCGTATTCTAAAACCCCAGGGTCGTCAAAAACCTATCTATACAGTTCAACCGGAAAAACACGAGGGGGAAAGCAACTGTTCCATACAATTTTAACAAGTGGGAAATTTATCGCATCTTGAAGAACGGTCAAGTGAACCGCGGCCCCTTTAGACGTCCGATCACGAAATGTATGAAAAGTACGCGCGTGCAAGTAGTCGAACCTTCTTATTTATTTATAGACCTCAAAACGTGTACGGGTACCTATATGCTGACAAACCGAGTTCTTGCAACGCCGAGTATGGATGTACTGAGTTTTTGTTAAATTTATATTTTATCATTAATGTCTAATTGAATATTTGTTGAGTTGTTTTATTATAATGAAAAATGAAAAAAATTAATTATTATTGGCAGTGTTTAATGTAAAAACCGGACAAGTGCGAGACAGACTCTCCCACCGAGGGTTCCGTACAAACTAGTATAAAAAAGGGGGGTTATCATATATTTTTTTTATATTTTCCTTCATAAATCGAAAAATATACATCGTAAAAATATTTAAAAACCTGTTTTAGCTCATGCTACTGAAGATATTAGATTTATTCACTTTAAAATTTGGACCTTCATTCCTTGCATAAAGACACATTTTTTTGTGATTAAATTAAAAATGTCCAGTTTTTGGTTTTTTTCCTATATTTAATTTTTACTCTAAAACAATGCTTCTTGCCAAATGTCATTGTTCTTGGTCAACGGGAAGTACCTACTCCATAGGGTTTGATTCTCTTGTGAGTGACGAAATGTGCTTTTTTTACGATATATTCGGCTGTAACTTTTTTTTACGAAAGCTTAGAAACTTTATTTTTCTTTCTGCAGCAAGATACTATGGATCTGCGTATACGGTTTTAATTTCAACTCGATACCTTCACGCGTTCCCAAGATAAAGGTCTTGACACCCGACGGACGGACAGACGGACAGACGGACAACAAAGTGATCCTATAAGGGTTCCGTTTTTTTTTCGATTGAGGTACGGAACCCTAAAAATGTAAATAAACGTAATTTAAACGATTGAAATTGGTGTTTCAGTTAAGCTGATATATCGATTTTAATCAGCCGGAGCTGGAACAAAGTTACCATGCAATTGGCCCAAGTTTAAAAACTAATGAAAATAAATTTCTGATTGTTTAAATGTATGTACCTCTTTTATATAAAAAAAAAAAACTAATTTAAATATTGCCGATACAAAATTGGGTGAGTTTCATGAATAGTTAGAACACTCTATATCAAAACATCTTTTAAACAAACAAAAAAATAAAATCGATCCATGGCAGGACACCTGGCAGATGTGAAACATCGAAATTATTTTGTACAATAAATATCCACGAAAAACATTAAAAAAACACACAATTAAAATACTACAGTGTCAAATACACATATTCGGCATATAATTATGTACACTCACCTTTGAGAAAAGAGTTACAAAAAAGATTACTGGATTCGGTTCACAACTGGCGAAGATATAAAAAAATACAGTCTAATTAAAAATCTTCTATTTTCAAGTCGATTATAAAAATAACTGTCACCTGTCATTCTTGGTCGTATATTTTTAGCTCTTTAATATCACTAGTACAGAATAAATACTAGTACTAAATTATTTCTACACAGTTAAGTACGTATAAGAAACAGAAAACGTGCGACAGTCAAGGCTACAAGTACTTCTCGCAAAGAATGTTGTCCGCTACCGCTGTTTCTTAACTGCACGAACCAGTTTACATGCACGATTGATAAAATAAAGCAAATACACGTTAACTCACTATAATAATAGTGAATTACGTAGAAATCATACATTAGGATGACGCTACGTCGGTTGTGCAACCGACATTAAGCAATTTACCCTTGGCATTTAGCAGCGAGCGCGTTGAAATCTTTTACATGAATAAAAATGCAGTGATGCATGTATCAAAGCGACTTCTTTAGATTTAATTTTCTGATAGTTTTTTGTATGAACTGTATACTTTTTAAATTATTTTTATTAAAATAAACCCAAAACTTCGACTGCTTGCATCATCATCATTTCAGCCTTTACACTAAATACATGTTATGGTGTACACAAAAAAAAGAGTTTATCTATCTATGTGCACCACAGAAACAGTAGATGAAGCATGCGATTTATATGAAAACCTTGCGTGCCACATTTTTGGTATCGAAAATGACGTCACACAAACGATTTTGTGATGGAACGTTCCATCCGCGCGAAATCTATTCAACCCAATGCATCCGCCCGCTTGTACGCTAGTAACTAGTTGACAAAATATCGAATTGGAAGTATATATCACCTGAAATTAAATAAATCTTAGGTCGTCAACTGGTTTTTTATCTTACTGTTGACACGCTAGGTACATACACTTGGGGTAGGTATGTGCACTCTATCTGTCTATTGGTGTACATAGTGATTATACCGCTCATTCCGGTTCTGCTCTACATGATCGATAAAATTAGGTTCGACTTATATCATTACTATTATTTTGCATGATGCAAATTATTAAGTGAATTAGAATGTTATGACCTTTATATAGTTAATGTTACTCGCTCTTATAAAATAAAGCATGTTTCTTTTTCTTTTTTTTTTTACCTAGAATTTGACTTAATTTATTGGATAACTTAGGATCCAATAATAATTGTACCTAATCTAATACGGAAATAAATACCTATCAGTAGAACTTGATATATTTTGTTCAAATTATATTTAGTATTTATTATTAATCATTTGATTTTAATTATTTATTTCTCGTATATCAATTTCAAATTATGAAATATGTTAATGGAAATTCTTAATTCTGGTTAACCCTAACTCAACTAAATTATTCAATTCAATTCAATTTGACGGTTAGCAGACCGATCATAATGTACTGCTTTTATTGTATTTTTTTTATAGAAAATGTAGCTCGAGTGAGACACTTGGGAAATACAGACGAATCTAAAGACAATTTGTACATCAAAGTCGGGTTAGTAAGATAGTATAGAAACATATTATACAAAAAAGATTGCCCTACCCTTCTTTACGTGTAGCCGGCTTAAATGAGCTTTTAATATCCAATTCCTTTTTTTTTTTCAAATTTTGTTTTACTTAAAATACAAAAAAAACTAATTAATATATTTATTATTTTCCGGAAAATTACGTGAATTCTACTTACCTATTTAAATATTTAATAATTTTAGTCTCATTGTAAAGTGTTGCTTTAAAGGCAAATATTATCTAAAATCTCTCTTGTCTATTTCCATAGAATAATACCTACCGTTTCCAAGAAGCCGTTTGAATGAATATCTGAACTGCTGAGCTAAGATGAACTTTGACAAATTCAAAGGATTAGCAATGCAAAAAGGATATTGGTTAAATTCCTTAGTCATACAACCCTTTCAAGTAATATAAGTTAATTAAATAACTTTTTGCAGGTTCTGTAAAATACCAATAACGGATTA
The DNA here is from genome assembly GCA_947563715.1 of Lycia hirtaria. Taxonomy (NCBI): domain Eukaryota; kingdom Metazoa; phylum Arthropoda; class Insecta; order Lepidoptera; family Geometridae; genus Lycia; species Lycia hirtaria. The sequence continues at coordinate 31,673,942 of OX387378.1, forward strand.
TTTAAAGGGTCTACAAGATTTAAATCTAAAAATAGACTTTGGCTGATACTTAAGTAAGTTCGTATAGTGGCCAGTCCTAGTGTCAGCGTTATTAAGCCGCCGAAAGGCCACTGATCTGGCTTGACATTTGCTGTTTTTTTTAAGAACGTACAACCGGGACCTACAATTAAACGTGACATCCGACCTACGGTAACGCTCACAAAGAAATACCATTCACGGTCACCCATCCGTAGACTGACCGGTCCGTTCGTTGCTTGACATTGGCGATCGTTCGAGAACACCTAGTCAAGCTACGCCACGAACGCTACTGAGACTTAGTGATTAGTTATATGTATTAAAAAAAATATTTTTTTTTCGATAAATAAGCCTCTGATTTTCACGCTTTTCTAGGTGTACAAACCAAATAAAAATAACCTGTGACATTGACGAATAACACATAATATTAAACAAACATAAATGTTAATTCATTGATGTCACCACTCACCACCTAGGTACTTAGTTTATATAGGTAAATGTTCCCGTGTCGACGGCAAAGACGGTGTCAACAGTGTTTATTTTTATACAGAGTAATATAACAGCAACGTTAATATGATATCTAAGCTTAGATTAAAACGCCAACAAGCAGAAACCACCTACTGCCTTTCTATTGCCAGGTAGAGCCAAACCGATCACGTTTCATTGCGACCGCGCTATCGAATGAATATTTTAACAGGATAGCAACGAACACAATGCTCCGCCATTATTATAATTTAGGATAATACTTGGAAACGCGCGGCTATTGTCTCAGGACGCGACGCGCCGCGCGCCGGCTTGTTTCCCCCGCATGAGACGACCATGTGTGTTACAATGATGCAGATGGGCTAACGCTTTAACAGGCCAAGGACTCACTTAAAAGCCACTTAAGAATTGAAGTGCAACGATAAAGCTGCTCTAATGGCAGTTGTGAAGTGTAATGTTTTGATATAAAAAGGCCTGGTAGTTGATTAGGTCGAATTAGCAGCTTGGCGTGTGACTGACAAATAAGCGCAACTCCAAAATCTGATGCAAAATTTTAAACTGTACAGCTGCTGTCAGACTGGTTTGTGTGCGGCGTTGCAGCAAGTTTGGGATTAGAAAGAGAGAGGTGTAGTTGAAGGGAGAGGGCGAAGACCGGCTGAGCAGGTAAGCGGCCGCGGGTGCTTCGCCTTGCGCCCGCGCAGAGTTTGTATGCACGCGGTGAAATCACACGGCCAGACCAGATGCAGGATCTTACTATCTATAACTACACCTTGTTGCAAGCTATGCGTTATATTAATATATAAAGTTGGATCGTCCTGGAGCCCGTAGCCCGTAGCCCACGGCGTCAGCTTTCCTGTCCGAAATATTCCTCGAAAATATTAAGTTGCAGACCCTTTCCGCCTTAGTACCCTTTAGATTTCACGGTGGGCGATTATTTCCAAATGAATTCAGCAGCAAAAGTTGGATTAATAAAGTTAATGAAATCAATTAATTTTATGATTTGTACTGCAGAAACTTTTGATTCTGTTGAATTAAATAGAAACTCGTCAAGCCTTGCGGCCATTTATCAAACTCAACTTAAAGAATCTATCAATAAATGCTTCTTAGAAATACATAACGATAAAGACAAGAATCTATATATAATAAATTTTATAGGTACATACCAAAGCTTCTGAAATATGTATATTTTCTTCGTAACAACGTAAAGATTCATAACTTTAGACAACAAAAATATTTTTGTGAGTAGATGTTAAAAATATTTTGTTTAGAAAATGTTTGTCTCACTCTCTATGTCTGTTGCTTTATGTACGTAAAGTTTTCATTTTATATTCGAGAACAATCGACAAAATGTTATAAGAACGTGCTACATTAAACTTGTCTAGATTGTTTGCCTACATGTACCAATTCAAGTTATTCTATTCTTGTACAAGAACTTTCCCAATTTAGTTTCATACTTAAGTACGGACTCAGTTTTCTTACTTGTACTTAGTTCATTTTATTGACGAGATGAGCGATTTTGTTTACAGTGGCGAAGGAAATTGACAAGTGAATGTTTATTATTGTTTATGGGTTGGTAGACGTCCAACTATTGCGTGCAATCTGGCGAACAAACACTGAATTATTTGAACATTTGGATTATCACATTTCATACAATCTCTAGACCTTCATAGGCCTGGGGCAATCATTTAGATGATTGTTTTTAGGGTTCCGTACCTCAATAGGAAAAAACGGAACCCTTATAGGATCACTTTGTTGTCCGTCTGTCCGTCCGTCCGGGTGTCAAGACCTTTATCTCGAGAACGCGTGAAGGTATCAAGTTGAAATTAAAACCATATACGCAGATCCATGGTTTCTTGCTACAGAAAGAAAAATAAAATTTATCAGTTTTCGTAAAAAAAAGTTACAGCCGAATATGTCGTAAAAAACGCACATTTCGACACTCACAAGGGAATCAAAACCTAAGTATAACCCCAGACAAAAAAACGGCTGACCCGATTTAGATGAAACAGCTAAGAACACTCCCGATTAATTCACCTTTCTAACAAAAAAAAACAAAATCAAAATCGATTCATCCGTTCAGGAGCTACGATGCCACGGACAAACACACAGACTTATAACACCCCGTCGTTTTTGCGTCGAGGGTTCTGAAAATCTGTTTGTTTGGGTTTTCAACGTTTTAGTGTATTTTTTAATACCATTTTATAAAATAATGGTACAAAATTTATTGGTTTATTTATACTGTTGTAGAACTACTAATATACAAAGAGCAACAACCAGCAGATTGTTCGCTGTCGCCTCTGTGCAAGGTTGCCTGGAAGAGATCGCTCTAAGCGATAAGGCCGCCAATTAAAACACCTAGTTGTAATATTATTCTCTATGTATTTAATGTTTCTGTATTGTGGTCTTTTAATAAAGTGTTATCTATCTATCTAACTATCTCTAGAGTCCAACAATTCCTTGTTAAAAGCAGATCAATATTTAGATTAATAAAACTCCAAAAATCGCGGAACAAAAGCAGCTACTATGCGCCTCTAGTTAATTTCCTAGCTAACCATGTATACAAATATCCAACAAGTAAAATTCCCAACATCTACAATACTTGCTAATGTATCACAGAGAGGAGCAGACAAAATAAATCAAAACAATATCTTTTTTCTCGAAAGAAATCTTCCGAGCGCCGCCGTTCAATTTTCATCAACAACAGTGCGTAACGCAGCCATCTCGCCTGACAAGTGTGAATCATTCTATTTCCATCTGCTCAATTCAATTTTCTTCTAAATCAGCGATAGAATATTTAAAAGCTTCTTTCTTACCTTCCGGATAAACATCATCCGCTGAATAAATTTAAGGAACACGAAAGCGCCGACTTTATTTAACACATTCCTTCTAAAATAATCACGAATAAAAATCGTTTCATAGAACACTTTCATATTTTTCATATTTAAACGGACAGCTACTCATTTTCAATTCTAACGTTTTCATTAATAAGTAAGTTATCTTTCCTGTCATAATTAATTTAATTTGCTTTTCGTAAGCCGTAATGACTGGCATTTTTCTCGTCTTTTGCTATTTTTAGGGTTCCGTACCACAAAAGGAAAAAACGGAACCCTTATAGGATCACTTTGTTGTCCGTCTGTCTGGCCGTCTGTCCGGGTGTCAAGACCTTTATCTCGGGAACGCGTGAAGGTATAGAGTTGAAATTAAAACCATATACGCAGATCCATAGCCTCTTGCTGCAGAAAGAAAAATAAAATATCTCAGTTTTCGTAAAAAAAAGTTACAGCCGAATATGTCGTAAAAACGCACATTTCGACACTCACAAGGAAATCAATCAACCTATGGGCTACTTCCCGTTGACCTAGAACTATGAAATTTGGCAAGAAGCATTGAGAGTACACATATAGGAAAAAATCCGAAAACTGGACATTTTAAATTTAATCACAGAAAAATAGTGTCTTTAAGCAAGGAATCAGGGCCCAAATTTTAAAGCGAATTAACCGTATTATGTGGGCTATCATATGAAAGAGCTTCATTAGCATAAGCTAAAACAGGTTTTTAAATATTTGTACGACATATATTTTTCGGTTTATGAAGAAAAATATAAAAAATATATATGATTTCCCGCTTTTATTTGGTTTGTACGGAACCCTCGGTGGGCGAGTCTGACTCGCACTTGTCCGGTTTTATTTTAAATAAAATTACATGTTTTGATAAAGTTTTTATTTAACAGATTAGATGTATGAAAGTTCTCGAGTATGGAACACGCACTGGCAAGCGCAGTTTAGAAAAACCATACACAAGGTGGACAGACAACCTCATATCTCAGGAAGACGTTGGAAGCAAGCCGCTTCCAACATATATTTTTGGTAAGCCTTGACCTATGTCCACTGTCCAGTAGTAAACTTCATATGGCTGAGATAATGAAATGAATGTATTAGTGAAAAAAAAATAGTTCTTTTGATTTTAATCTCGTAACAAATAAAAGGGATTTTAAGTGCAATTACGCTTGATATATTATTATTAATAAATGTAGCATTTCAGTGAAAATGTATTGTTATCATATTTAGGTCACTGCTCATCCGAAGACAAGTTACGATATGATCGTACATAGCAAGCACGGCCCTAAAAAGAATATACAAAATGTAAGAGTATGACCGGATACTGCCATTAATGCATCAGGAACGCGATCGCATAAAACAGCAGGAATATCTCGCTGCACATGTGAACAGCGTCAAGAATCTCAAGATTTACTATCACGCCTGATATATTTCACACACTGAGTAGAAAGTATTTTCTTTATATAATATAGGGTAAAGTGATGTTATGTAGATTTATTGTGATGTTTACAGGTACGTGTGTATAATGAGAGAAAGTCTCTCTTTTACACAAGATAATCGTACTGTACATAGAAGTGAAGAAGTGCTGTCGGGCCGGATACGTAATAACACTAGTGAAATCAAGGAGACTACTAACATAATCTATTTTAATCCAGTTCTAAACATAGCCTTCTCCTAAGGCACGACTCTCAAGCCAATTTTCGCCTCAAGCTATCGATATCTGCCTTGCATATCCTATACCTCCGCCTCTGTATGTAACCCGGATGTCCTATATTGGCTGATTCATATTCTTTTATTTATCTATATATTGTATACCCCAAAGACTACATTACCGGTTCAACGATAGATTATAGTCTCCACTTTAAATTTTTCGCTTCAAGCGAATAACATCCGCATTGCATGTTCCTCGGGTGAACTTCAGGATGTCCTACGTTACATTGGCTGATGCAAACTCTTTCATCTTAAACTTGTACTCGTATGCCCCAATGACTAGATTACCAGTTCAGGCAACAGATAGACTCGTCCCACGGCCACTTCAGCCGGCTAATACTCTGAACTATGTATGTCGTGACTGGTTATCTGGCGAATTACTTCGTGCCGGATACAATCCCTCAGAGAGAAACGCTAAGCATGTATTGATCTTTCTATAGCTCGCTGAACTACTTAGATTGCTTGATGCAGATCATGATTAGTCTGCTTTGTTGTTTTAAATGCAGCCAGATTGTGGCGAATATTCTAAGGGTAGTTTTCATCTTTTAAACCTTCAAGATCCCGCTTTCTTTAGAAGTATTTTATACTTACTCAGTTATAAGTATATGTACCTATGTGTATGTAATAAATATAACAATGGTTATACTTTAATGGGTCATTTTAATCATCATTATGTCTAACATTTTCTAGGGACCCAATTTTGAAATTACATGTAATTGAACATTGAAAATATTATAAAAGCAAATGTAAGTAGTAACGGTTTCTCAGTTTGTTCTTTCATATTTTCACGACTAAACGGCAAAACGTATCACAACAAATCTTTAAAATTAAGTATTATTTAACTTCTAATATTAGTATAAACTCGACAAATGACAAATGTGCCATCATGATGCCAACATCAAGCAAAAAAAAAACCTTCTAACATTTTAAATGAAATGTAGTGGTTTTTCTTTCTTATGGTTATGATGATTAATTTATGAGATTTTCAGAATTGATCCCATGACATATATATATATATAATTATGGAACCGTTTTCCTGGAATCGTGTTGTTGATAATAATGAGTACAATGACCCCATAAAGAACATCGCTCGTCCAATGTTACCTCCGTATTTATAGAGTAAGTTAGTATGCCCGTAGCGTGCCCTTCTCATACTCGCTATCATATACATAGGTGTAAGGTATGACCGTGCCAAATATCAGGATGTAAGTTACAAAGGAGTTTATTGAGCGTTGCGACATAAAAGTGATTAATGACAAGGTGCTAGGAAAAAACTAAGGGTAGTTTTGTATATCTAGGAGGCCACACAACTCAGAACAAAACTTGCATGACTATTGCGTTGTCGTATACTAACGTAAACTATTGTTTTAGTTTATATGAATAAACAACGCAGTCGCAACGCAACCTCTAAGTTTTTTGTTACATTTCATTAGTTTAGTTTTTTGTTCATAGTCGTTATTGCAAAATGTGTAGATGCAGAAGGTAGGATATAACTGTAAATACTTATGTAGTATGTTTATCATGATATCTGTACGATCTTCTCCTCCTTACCCTTTTTACTTCCGAAAGACTATAAGCGCATTTTTAATGGTGGATAATGGATATACCAAAAACCCGAACGAAACGCTTATAACTGTTAAAATTAAAATACTATTTCCGTGTGTATCTTTCCTGATAGATGCTAATGACTTTAAATCACGTATGAATCGGTTTCTATTACAATAAACAAGCACATTAATCGTAGATCGCAACGAAACAAAAGCCTGTCACTGAATTTAAAAAAAGTATTTACCAAAATGGTCGATTTCTTCTGCTAATATTAGTGACATCATTTTATATCATAACATTGGTAAATCGTCAGTAACGTACCTCCCCATCATATCGGCAGACATTTTGAAAACTCCTTATAAGTTTATTTATTCAGCTGGAAGGAACCATAGCGATATTACGTGGCTGTGGATAATGGAACCTATATTTCATACGTTAGATCAGAAGGCACTAAGTGTCGTGAAGGCTAAAGCGATGTATCTTTCTTTATCACTAGTTTTTGCCATCGACAATTTATGGAAAGGGCGAAGTTAAGAGGGTTACTTACGTTATTTTTATCGCTCGGCCTGGCTTTCCGTCTCCCTCGCTGACAAATCTACTCATTTCCTCATGGTTTCAATTCACTGCACAAAATAAATTACACTCGAATTGAGGACTCTCCGAGGACTACCCACGCTGCAGACAATTATACTCACGACATTATCGATGCCCCGAATTAAGCTAATTTTCTTGAAATTTTCTTTTCACATTCTATTCACATTACTTTATTATTGTTGGGATTCGAGTTGCGCCTTTGGTTACAGAAGTCTATAATTAATAGAGATTACCGATTATCTGTCATCACTCCAAAGGCTAGTAACTTTTATTTGTCTAAAATAGACTGCTCTAAATCGGGCTCATTATAATTCTGTACTTTGATCATCTAGGTTATGTACTTTATTATATCTACATTGAGAAACCAAGACGCCACTTATTTACTAAATTAGTGAGAAAAAAGCAGCTGATTTCAGTATTTTGGGGTCATGCTCTAGTTTCATAGTGCGTGAATACACACCTACTCATATTTATAGGTTAAACATAATGCTATTTAGTGTCTAGTGTCTCATGATATATGTATATTGTAGTTTGTAAATTAAATTGAACATTATTGAAATTTATCTATACTCATCATCATCCACAGCCTTCTCTATCCCATTGCTGGTTTTAGAATTCTCTTATAAAATGCTATCCGCCTCGATCTTGAGCTAATCGAGTCGTTTGGCTCCGTGATTTTTATAATAACGACAATATTTTCTATTCCTCCCACTTATTAATATTTTAGCTAGAAAAGCTGATATCTCTATAATTATAGCATTTTTTTTCTGTCATCAGAAGGATTTGAACATATTCTTATAACTGGAAATATATAAAAAAATACTCAACCGATATTCATGAAATTTTATGAGACTTCCTCTGAATGAATATGTTTCTTCAACTAAATCGTTTCATAACTGTTATAGATATTGATGAACTGTCTGTACTGAAGTCTAAATCAGGAGCCTATTTTTTGCAGTCGGTTAAAAATAAAACGTAGATCAAAATTAAATTTGAAAGGACATGCACATAATAAAACTACATCAAAATAATATAATCACAACCAGTTAAACAGTACTCCGGGTGAAATAAAGTAATTACAATGAATAAACAAAGAAGAATTTTTTTAACTCTGAATATTTTTACGATGTCATTGTTCTCGGCCCTATTAGCCTGTTAGAGACGAACTTCGTATATAAGCTAGTTTATATAACGGCAAAACTAAGTATACAGTAGCAGTAAGTGCAAATAACTTGCAACAAACTTGGAGTTAAGGAAGTGTGAAAATAATTGGAAGAGTAAGTACTTACCTACCTACCATCTCAAGTTGCGCGTGGCATGACAGGCACTTGGCCACTTATTTAAACTACTTTTTTAACAGAATAATGATTAACTAACTGCACATCAAAAATACTCAGTGTGTAGGTATCAATCGTCTTCATCAATTTTGCACATAAGTACTTTAATTGATGGATGATAGTTCTAGTGCTATTATTTGATTGAGAGTTTGATAATTTGTTGCATTGATTGATATTATGAGGATCAATAGGTTAGAATGCTAACAATGCACAATGAAGTGTGAAGTTTTTGTAACGTTCCAATAATTATGTCTTGGATCTGAACTTCTGGTTGGTAGTCAACCGGTCCCAGCGGTAGACCAGCGCTGGATGTTTACAACTAGCATTATGCTGAGCTGGGATCGGATTGTGACAAAAAATTACTTAGTTTTCTATTTTGTGTCTGTTTTTTATTCTCTGTTGCATGTTTTTTTTTTTACAATAAATGTCTATAATGCCTAGATAATTAGACATTCTATTCCATGCCCATTTTATGTGAAAAGAACATCACTCGCGTCTATTTTAGTCGAAATCTCTAACTATAGTTTCAATCGCATTTGGCGGACTTCTTCAAAGGAAGGCAGTGCTGCGGGCATTGTCGCATGTTGGCGTCGCATCTACCAATTTGAATAGGCCTATTTTTAACCAACAGACAAGAAGGATAGTAATAGTTTTCGTTTACTTTAACGTATGCATGCGAGTATAATTTTACCTTTTGTGTCCAGAACGTGATGTGTTTTTGTATGTGATTATGAAATGTTAAAAAAACAATAATTTGTTAAAAGTCGGATAATCTGCTTGGAATTTTGGGTTTGGGTTCAGTGAGCTTCTAACGTACCAGTTTCATTCAATCGGAAGACGATAACATGTGTAGGTTAGCTCTATACAAGAGTACGTGTATAGGCTTGAATTTCAGTGATGCTGACAACAGTCTCTATGATCAGTCGCACGAATGAATACAACATTACGTCCTAGTATAATACTGAGGACGCGGAGTCCCTGACACTATCAGCGACATGGAAATTTACTGGAACAGCAGAGATTAGAAGCAGCTAACATATTATATTTTTCTTTTCCTCCAAGTCCAGTAGAGACTAATAAATATCTTATGATTAACAACAGTAATGATCTTTGAATGAATAAAGTACATCAGCCGCTTTTACTGGCTAATCATACGATCGTTCGACTACACCCAATTAGGATTAAACAGCTTGTCCTTATGTCTTAAGGACAAGCTCACTGCATTATTAATATTTATGTCTCCAATAACACAAATATACGAGACAAGGTATAATAAGCAATTTGCGATGCGACTCCGTAATCCAACAAAATATATACAAGATAATAATCCCACATAAGTAAATAAATATGTATTTGTTCTGTGAACAACGTATACCTGTGTTTGCCTCTGAGGTAGTTTCATTATGATAATAAAATATACTACACCATAAATATTATTTGGAAAAAAGTAGTTTTTCCTCTTTCATAATGTGATTTGGTATATATGAGAGTCGTGTAAGAAATAATAGTGGCTCCAAGCCAAAATCTCATTCTGCTAAAGAATTTCTCGCAAAACATGAGGTTTGTTAGTAGTTTAACAACTATAATTGGCATAGTCATTGTTTGATCGAAAGATTTTCATTAAGGGCCTTACCGAAAAACGTTATTTAACTTTAACCAACCAACGTCTTAAGTTCTCTGTCTTCTTTCCGCAAGTGTCATTACGTGTCAGCGAGAAGTTGACAAAATATGTTAAGCATTGCTTTAAGTTAAGTAACGTTTTTCAGTATGGCCGTCTGTCTTTGTTTATTTAAGACACAACTAAGCTAAACATAATACCTGGGATTTGATCACGTTCAGACTCATTGTTCCCTAGTAAAAACTACTGGAGACAAGGTATAGACATCATGTGGGCAAGCGTACTTCATCTTCGACCACATCGTTGCTTTCTTAGTTCAACTGTGTGTATGTTTTTCTATGTTATCTATCTTTGGAAAATATTTTTTTTGTTAGATTTTATAAATAGCATCGAGTGGTCACACATCTATGAATTTTGGTTCAAGAGTATAGTAACCAGCTTCAAATTATACGATTATATTGTTTATATAACAATAAACAATATAATTATAATATATAACTATAATAAGTAAATATAGTACTGTTATACTACTAGTAAGCCGTCATGCTAATAACAAAACAAATACTAATAATCATAGAAAAAGCTAGATTATACAGCTCAATGCAGTTTATTTATGTAAATCAAGAAGACATAGTTGAAAATTAGGTATAAGTACGTTACTTGCACGTTATTAAACAGGGGTACTGCATAAACTTTATTAGGAAAAAGTACACCCACAGCAACAACCGTTGTAATAAAATAATAGCTGCACTATAAAACGAGCACTTATTTTTTTTCCGTACGGAACTAGACCGGTTTCCAAATCAATATAAACTATTTCAGTAGAAACTGTGGGAACCTGCCAGAGTAACTAGTAGTGACTTTTGACAAATACATACATAATTATTGCAACATTTGCTTTTTTTTTATTTATACTTTTTTTTTTTGTATAGCGGCTTACCTTAAATGCCAACCCAGGTTCACTCAGAGTTCGTCGATAATTTATGCTAAAAGTAAACCTCGTCGGAATTACACTTTTAGTTTAACCATAATGTGACGATCGTGAAATGTGTTTTTGTTTAAATTACCGACGTGATGTAAGTACGTAAGTAAGGTACGTAAGTAGATATATAAATAATATATATTTGTGGACATTTCACACAACACCATCTAGCCCAAACTAAGCAAAGCTTGTACTATGGAACTAGATGGCTGATAGAATACTTTTAGTAAGTACGTAAGTATTGGTGAAAAATGTTTTTTTTTTTCAAAATTTTATCCTCAACTGCGGGGGGCAGCCAATATTTTACAGAGCATGTAATGTCATCTATATGTATGTGTCCTAAGATGTATATAATCATAGTAAAATATACCCAAATAACCGCCACTACTCATAAATATTCAACATCTCCAGGACTGCTCCGGGCTCCGCAGCAAATTATTTAGTAATTATTCGCAATTTGTAGTTGGGCTTGGAAGGTTCTGGCAGCCTTTATACCTCATTTCTTTGATTTATCCCACTCAGTAGTCTAATTAGGGAGTTTATTGCTGTCGCGACTCTTAAGAAGTTCAAGTTCACTCTGAGCAATGAATTAATTTATGATCCTCCAAGGATCTAAGCAAGTTTAGCCATTCGTAAGTTTTGTGAGGAAGTAAGAACATGCGAGGAAGATCTTCTAAAGTTAGTATAAACACCATAGGAGTATTGAAATAAATATGTATGTATGTCGTAATAGTTTGGTTTTGTTTACTCCAATTACATGCTCTGCGAACAGTAGATATAGTAAGCGAACATATTTCAAATATGTCATCATCATCGTTTCATCTCATCATTCGTTCGTTTCATCTCAGCCAATAGAAGTCCGTGTCTTCCTGCCACTTGTACTCGTAAGATATCTTCTGTCCACTTTGTGTCTGGTCTTCCTACGCTGCGCTTGCCGGTTCGTGGTGTCCATTCGAGAACTTTTCGGCCCCATCGGCCAAATATGTACTTTATTATAATTATGCACCACATTATCTATCTAACGATAGACGACGTTACGCGAATCTCTAGAGTCTATGACCAACTCATGAACAAGAATAGCAAAATTCACTTGACGTTTGCATACGTCATTTTACAGTTTTTACAGTTAACGCCCGTCTGCTACATATAAAGACATTCATTATAAATAACTAAAACAAAACAAAAACTGTTCAAAGATACTTCGCAGATAAAGAATAGTTAAGAAATATAGGGGAAATTTTATTCGTAGACTTGCGCTTGAACGCCAAGTCATCTCATGTTATAAACTATATTAAACTGTATAGTTTACAATGATGCACAATTAAAGACTCCCAGATTATGTATTGGAACTGCGATTGAGAAATTCTTTCTTATTGGATACCTACCTACATTTCACCAGAAAGGAACCCTCTAAATTTCATGTTTCTAGGACCAAGTATTTAAGCTGTATGTTGTATATCAGCTAGTCATTCAGGACAAAGTCTTAAATATAATTATAAAATAGATAACTACATGGCATATTCGCAAAACATTGCCTTCCGTCTGTGCAATCGGATAGTTTATGATAGTATTGGTGTTAACAGCTACAGCTCACTGCATTACGTTCCATTGTGAAACACAGTTAGCGCAGTGACTCAACAGTAACGAGTAACAAAAATCACACTTAATATTAACAAAGGAGAAAGTCGTCTGGTATCATTCGTTACTCAATCACGAGGCCCGCCGTTTTAGCCCCACTTTTCCCTCTGACTCGTAGAACAAAATAAAATGTTGCCTGCAGGCCTCGGCGTTCATTCAACACTATTTCATTTTTAAACCGTTTTCGCTTCTGCCAATCCAGTCGAGGAAAACCTTTCTATAAGGCAACGCAAACAAGATTTATTGATTTGCTGATAGATAAATGGGAAATGCCTCTTTTCGATTTTAGCTTTGAAAACAATTTTCCAATCCACACAAAAAAATAAGAAAGTAAACTAGATTCACAAGTTGTAAAAGTAGGTATTTGAATATATTTAGAAGTTACAAAAATCGAAAAGTTTTCATTTTCATAAAAGAAAATTATTTCTTTAAGAGTTGTTATTATTATTATTCGAGGTAGGGTGGGAGGCCACGAGCCTCCCTGTCACTGCGACCCTCGCGGATCTATTGTAACTTCCCTCCTAAGGGTTACAGCACCTCTCCCAATCCCAGATGTGACATGAATCTCCCTATTTAAGAGTTGTACCAATGTATTCAATTAAAAATGTATAGGTACAACAATTTGTATGAAAAACGAAAATAAAATTCTTGCTATTTCTGTTATAAAAATACGAACTCTTAGTACGCATGAGTCACAATTAGATACCCTGTGAAACTACTAGAACAAGATAAGAGAGAGAAAGAGGGGATTATTGTTTTTTTTCGTAGAAAAATAATTATCCTTAAAATCCTTATCCTCTTCTCGAATTTAGGGATATAAACAGTATTTTTAGCATAAAATCTGGCCTCTATTAAGTAGCGTCAGTTTTAATTCAGACTAAGAAAGAGCTCCACTAAATATTCTAGTTGGTGGGACAGCTCCTGGCGTCTGGCATGGCCTCTACGTGCCTCGGTGGCCATCGCACCGGTATTCAAGCTACGCATTGAATACGTAATGTACACAAGTTAGCATGTCCCTCATAAGTACGAGCGGTTAAAACGCTGTTCCGACGCGACGCACAATCTACAGCCGGGACGGAACCGGAGCAGGCTACATAACATGAATTTTGAGCGCTAATTTCGCTAGAATTTTGTACACGTCCTGCAGTGTTCACAAACAGTGGAGCCGCAGTGGCCATCAACGCACCGTGTGCATTATTACCACAGTCCATTACAGCGGTTGGCGCCCTCACGACGCAGTAATTCGCTAGTCACAATATCCAAGTTCGTCTAACAAGCCCCAAAGGCGACATTCCTCAACTTTCCAACTAAACCGACACTTGAACGACCTTCTACTCTCCTTTTAAGCCCACTTCAAATATTTTGCGGTGATTTTAACTTTTTAAGTTATTCTAAAATTAGGGTAGATACCGTGGCAAGAGGCGAGAGGCAACACTTTTTGTCCTATTCTCTTTCAAATTAGCTCCCAGAAGTGTTTCAGAGGAGCCTAATAGCTTTTTAAAAGAATGAGGAATAATAATAACAAATAATGGATATTTTAAGTATCTACTTAGATGTTTTGTACGTAACCATAAAATACATAACTGACCGAGCGAGCGAAGCGTCTCTGCATCAAATGGCCAAATTTTCTTTCGTCTTTAAGTTTGTGAATTGTGAGTTTGTGATTTGTTTGTATGTTCGTACTCGCGTACATGGCGTAATTTTAAACCAATTTTGATGAAACTTGGTGTATAGGTTCCATGGTTTTTTTTGTCGTCGGCGATTTTTGATAAGAGGGGTGGTTCCCATAAAAAGGGGGGAAGTTTATTACGGCGTTAATTACCAACCGATTTTAATGATATTGGGTAGGTAGGTAAAGTACACAATTACTACAACTTGTGATAAAAATAAACAGAATTGGTCAAGTGGTTGTCGAGATATGACAACCAACTTTAGATTGCGTGTAAGTAACAGTGACGGCGCGTGCTTCTTGCGTATTAGCGCTGAATAATTTTCTTGATTTTACGTTTTCTCCATTTATAAAATTATTATTTGTTTTTATAAAAATATACATTGTTTTTTTTAATTAAGGACATCTAAACATGTCCAATTTTTGTATTAATTGTGTAAATAAATTAAATTGGTCTTTCAAGGTGCTTAAGCTTATGGAAAAAATGTTTTTTGACCGTGAAATAACGTCTGTAAAATCACTTAAAATTGCGAAATCGGGCAAAATTTTATATACGGCCTCCTAAGCCAACTTTATGTAGATATTATGTACAGATGATTCAAGGTGAGCTGCAAATAAGCTCTCTCGCGAGGTCTACTGTTCCTAGAACTACTAGTAATATATTCGTTATGCTCATTATATTTCATGATAAATGATGTATGATGTATGATGATGTATGATTATTAATTAAATGATGAAATAAATAATGTATTATCGGTAGATTAATAGTAACAGTTAATTAATCTCGATAAAGACTAATCAATTCGTGGATATTACGTTAAACCGTCTAATACGTTGTCGCTACTTAAGGAGATTTAGTTCAGTAGGAACCTACCTGACAGTACGGACAAACGAATTATAGTTGGGGAGGCCATCAAATAAGTACCTAGTTACCCCCACCCACTCTCATAAATATTTGAATATGTCATCGTTTTAACGGTAAATTTCCGGCGGCCTTATTTGAAAGCAAATATGTACGGGCTTACCATCTTCGATCGCTACAGTTAAAGCGTGACTTAACAAATAACGATTTATCATGCTTTTGTTTAATTATTATAGATAGATCCTTATATTGTATTATTGTTTTGTCGTAATAATTAACTCTTATTTATAATTAACAACACCCTGCGTGGGCAAACCAATTAGGTATTATTTCATGCTTAGTGGAGAGGCAAGATACGGCACGGGGTCGAACCTAGTTTACATTATGTTAGTAACTTATTGAAGTATCAAGTGACCCCGCGTCAGCACTTCGCTCTTTTGCCCTTATGGACAGATCATCTCTTATTTAATTAAAAATTAAATGACTAACTTAGTGTACTGTATGCTTAATAGTCAGTTGATAAGTCATCTTTACACAAAATAGGGTAAAACTGTTGTCTATCTCTTAACATTACCAGATTTATATGTGATAGGTACACAAGGTTTACTTTGTGGATTTGAAGATAGGGACCATGTTTTTTTTTAAGCTTCGAATTTACATATAGAGGGAAAAATACCAGCCAATCCAGCTATTCAAGATTCCAATAACGAAAAACCGATAGATAAATATTTAAAGGTAAGATGTAAGACCTTTCTTTTCTAATGACAAATACGTTCAACAATCTTCTTAAAAATTGTAATAATTTTTCTGAAACTTAGTAAAGAATGTACCAATGCCGGCGGCTCCCTAGTTTTTAAGTTATTTTATGGTTTTCTTTTATTTTTTATATTCCTATTGTAAAAAACTTGAAAAATAAGAAAAATAAATATATTCAAAATATACGTTCTAATAAAGCATTTTAAAAAGCTCATATTTTCAAACTAGATACATGAATTTAAATGTCACGCACGTTGACCTTAATTCTGGTAAAAAGCGACAGAGTGATGAGAAAATTTTGTGCGAAGCGTACAGTGGGAAAACTGAGATAAGACACAAACATCCATTGTGCCTGTCGTTCTGCAAATAACACCATTGTCTCGTAAGTGTTGTATGTACGCGAGCGTACCTACTTTCGTCTGGAGTATGCACCAATTACCATTTTTAGCGTTCCGTACCCAAAAGGTAAAACGGGACCCTATTACTAAGACTCTGCTGTCTGACCGTCCGTCCGTCTGTCACCAGGCTGTATCTCATGAACCGTGATAGTTAGACAGTTGAAATTTTCACAGATGATGTATTTTTGTTGCCGCTATAACAACAAATTCTAAAAAACAGAATAAAATAAATATTTAAGGGGGCTCCCATACAACAACCGTGATTTTTTTGCTTGTTTTGCTCGATATTGTTAACAGCAACAGGTAGACGCTTGAAATATTCATAGAATATTGATTTATATTACTCACTTTAAAAATAAATAATTACATTAAAATAAAATTTATATTTAAGGGGGGCTCCCATACAACAAACGCCGTTTTATAGATAATGGTATGGAACCCTTCGTGCACGAGTCCGATTGTACTTGGTTTTTATTGATTATCCACTATACATCTAACGGCGCATTTAAAAAAAATTAACGTATATTCTTGACCCGTTTCCTGCTAACGACATTTTGTCTGCACATCATCAATTTCTCAGATTAAAATGCAATATCTCAGAATGGCGAGTGCAGTGTATTGCCACACACTTAAATTAACATCAAGCGTCTTGTTCGTCATGTCACTTAATTTTATATTAAAAAAACACAACTTTCAATAAGGTTAAATAGGTAAAATACAATAAGAAAAATCTATAGTACGAAATTACAAATACGTACCTACTTGTCTTGGAGTGGTTCATAGAAGTACAAACGTACTCATTTCTTCTATTGAAATAACTTTTAGAGTGTGCATAAGTAAATATTTAGTTATGCACACTCTTTTCAATAGAAGATATGAGTACGTTTGTACTTCTATGAATCTCTCCAAGACAAGTACGTATTTGTACTCATACATATGTATGTGTGTGTTTTCCTTCTAAAGACTTAAGTTTTATGTTAGTGAGAGGATGTCGAATTTACAGTCAGAAATGAAAAGGTGCTTAAATACGAAGACGAACGAAAGTCACCGACATAGTACAGCAGATCAGCAAATTGAAGTGGCAGTGGGTGGGGCACATAGCAAGCAGAACTGATGGCCGATGGTATGCGCAGCGTTGGCCGGCCAGCCACAAGGTGGCCTTCCCGATGACCACAGTAAAGACCACAGGAAGACTAAATACAGACTGCTTCCAACCGAACTTTTTGGAAATCCATGGTGAGGCCTAAAATATCATTTTGATATTTCAAAACAAAGAAACATTCTATTTTTAAAGTTTTAATTGTTCGTTTCCGACGGGTTTATACATATAACAAGGCAAGTTAAAATAAAAGCTTATCCTTTTATTAAAATAACTGGTAAGTAACTGTCTGTTTTACCGCCACGCTGAAAACTGCATTTCATAACACAAAGGGAAATGTTAAGTATATATTTACCTCTGTTAATAAATACTCGGTGTTATCGGCGAAGCAAGCGCATTATTTTTTTAATGGTACTCAGAGTAGCCGTTTGATCACGGCTCACCTGTTAAGGAATAGCTACTTATTGATATACTTATAATACTATTACAATTGGGGACTTTTCGGCAGGGCTCCATAAGGGGAACTCTGTTCGATTAAATTGACATATTTTCTGTTTATTATTGACATGTATATTATAAGTGTGATTGTTTACAATTTAAGACTTTTGCGACTGATGTTTAATGTTTAATTACATACATTTTATTACAAATATCATAATTATTATGGTTTAAAAAAATGAAACAACGGACTTTCTTCTAGTAATGATTTCTAAGTTATCGCGATTGTTATTCATTGAAATTAAACAACTTAACTTCAATGAAACTTAATTTTAATGTCAACGTGAAAAAAAAAGGTGAAGTGGTCGAAGATAAAGCATGCTATGGAAGAAACACTATTGTCTCGCGATGTGGGAAACTAGACTTACTCCGATATGTATTAAAAATAGCCATGTTGAATAAAGAGTTTGTTTATCTATCTATGTTGTCTCTCTGGAGATGAAGGAGATGATAGTTTTTTTTTTTTTTTTATAGAAGATAGATCTACGATTGACCACTAACTCGCCTGATGTTAAGCGACGGTGTGGCCGAGGATGGAGCTCGTCGATCTAGAAGATATATTCTATTCACTCTAGCCTTGACAATTCCAAGATTGTAGGTCTCAGGAAACAGAGACCCCTTATTCCACCCCTTGGCGTCCTTAGACAATTAACTGGGAACTCTAGCAGTAACTTCCGTGTTTCAAAACTGGTTCATAACTGAAGGTACTAACAGTATTGTAGGTATAAGTATATAAACCGGTTAATAGGCGTTTGGTGACAGATTTTCGTCTCGAGTCGTCATATTTATCGACGTGTAGAGATGTCATGACTATTGCTTTCTCACCGTAGGTACCTTTTCCCGTAATCACTCGTGTGACACTTTCTTTTTCAATTACATAAAGCAACCGGACACTTACGTATGAGTGATGGTAATAGAACGGATGTATTTAACCTTCTAAAAGTGGAACAAATATTAATTACTTAGAATCGAGCATCGTCATAAAGCAGCATATCTGGCAATTCTATCGTATACATTTTGGCAGTGTAAGGAAGAGTTTCACGATTTTATCCACCCTCTCCCTACTTCTACAGGACATGCAAAAAATCAACACAATACAATAAAATCATGCACAATGTTTTCAGTCCAAATTTTTTTATGCTTACTGCACACCTCTCTGCCACTCTCCTCGTTTTCTGAGAACAATCTTTGATTTCTGAGACAAAAATTTCAAGGCTAGATGAATTCTACTAGGTCGACGTACCTACTCTAGAAGTCTATACTAGGCATTGCGTACAATTTCGGCCGTAGCGAATAACAGGTCCTACTGTAACTGGGTTATGTTATATAATGAAAACAGTAAACCACGTATAATGTAAGTGTTTGATCCACTGGACCTTTGGCCCACTGGACACTGTTACCTTTCGGTCGTACAAAAGACGAAGATATAATCTAGATGTATGGTAGGTATGTCTTTAAATCGTGAGTAAATCTGTTTCTTCTAGGCAAGCGATCTCCATCTAGACTTTTACGGTAATGAGGCGAGTTGCTAAAAAAACCAGCCAATTGCGAGTCGGACTCGCGCACGAAGGGAACGAACGAACTTCCATTATCTATAAAAATTTGAAAAAAAAAAATTAAAATAATATTAAATATTTAAGGGTTAAATATCAATATTATTTTAATTTAATTATTTATTTTTCAAGACACAATATTTTTAAAGTGAACAATATATTATTATTCGAGGTAGGGTGGAGGCCATAAGAGCCTCTCCATCACTGCGACCCTTGCGGATCTATTGTAACTTGTGAATATTATTCTGTGAATATTTCAAGCGTCTACCTGTTGCCGTTATCAATAATAATCAATATCGAGCAAAAACGAGCAAAAATTACGTTTGTTGTATGGGAGCCTCCCTAAATATTTATTTTATTCTGTTTTTTAGTACAGTTGTTGTTATGCCGGCAACAGAAATACATTATCTGTGAAAATTTCAACTGTCTAACTAACACGGTTCATGAGATACAGCCTGGTGACAGACAGACAGCGGAGTCTTAGTAATAAGGTCCCGTTTGACCCTTTGGGTACGGAATCCTAAAAAAATACCTAGTCATAAATTAATTCAACAGGTAAATTGCCATACCAATCGATGCCATAATATCCGCTGTTCATGACTCAACTCACAACGGTTTCTAAATAAATAAGTTATCGTGCAACATGCGATGCTAGTTACCTCTAAAAATGTCCTATTTTTACGTAAAATAAATACCACCAAGAGCCGTAATTTTTTATTCATAGCCCAATAAACGTAATGAACAGTTACAAAACATAACTAATTACTTGACTATCTTAAATACCTATCTAATAGCAGCTCAGATTTAAATTAAGTTTTGTTGCCTTGAAATTACTTGGATTCTTCGGGAATTCAATAAATAATCTATTCCATTATCTAGTTCTTCCGCGAGAAATTCCTTTATAATAAATTAAAACTTTCCTTCTTATCTGTAAGCTAAATGTTTGACTTACTTTGTGAGTATTTACTTACAGGAATAAAAGAAAACATTACACCATTACGTCAAAGAAAGTTTTGTAATTTATACGTTGCTAAGAGAACCATTTAGCGAGTATTTCTGGATACAATATGAGAAAAGCGATTCCAATCTTGGGGCAATGGCCTGAATGTTGTACATTCATTAATTTGTACCTTCAAAATAGTCGTAATATGTGTGTTATTCGCATTGTCTCTTAACTTTGAAATTAAATAAAAATGAGAAAAAAGCAAACAGGTTTCGTACGACACTTTTTTTAACTATAAATAAATAAATAATAAATATATCTTTATTGTACACCAAACATTACAATTGAAGGACACACGTTTTAACAAGTTTTAACTTATAACATAAATAAAAAGAGGAATACTAAACAGTAAACAAAAATTTCGGTGGTACAAAGGCGGCCTTATCGCCTTGAGCGATTTCTTCCAGGCAACCTTTTTACGGTCACGGTCTACTCACACGGTCAACTATCACGGTCATCCATTAAAATACTATTAACAAACCACAAACCCGGTGGTGTTTTTAGGTTTCGTACGGACTCAATCAGATAATGTTTAGTTTAGGTAACAGTTTTCTCCTATTTGCGAATAAATCCGTCCTATGCGTCATACAACATATGAACACTGACACCAGGGGCCCAATTCAGTTATTCAAGACCGCTCCATAGCCGAACCATATGTGGAGCGTTTCCCGTTGGCCGCCATAGTTTTTTTGATACAGTCACTTTTTTGTCATACAATTGACACATTTGTTGAAACGTAACAAGTCCTTCGCTCGTTACTAAATCAAAAAATGATAGCCGCCGACAGGAAAAGCTTCGCAAAAGGTTCAGTTACGGATCGGTTTTGAATAACTGAATTGCCCCCCAGAGCTAGTTAGTCAACAGAATGTGCTATATCTAAGAAGACGCCGCCGTAGCCTCACAATTAAGCTCTCGCATTATTAGTACAGAAGCCTAAAAATGCGCAATGTATGGTGAGCCTTACTTAAAGATTCTTTTGACTACATATATATTATAGTGACCGACACTCAAAAATGTAGATATAATTACCTTTCAATCTAAAGTCGGTTAGATTGTTACATATGGTTACTATTTCACTACAGGACTAGCAGAATTTGGCGAATGATCACCCATTGAAATGCCAAAAATCAGTACTCAACGATATCAGCCCACGTTCTTGATGAGCACTATTCATCTAGCTCAACGAGTTCTAGGCCACACCGTCGCGAGTTGGTGGTCCATTATAGATCTATCTTGCATAAAAAAGAAGCAATATCATGAAATAATATAATATACAATATCTTGAAAATATATTAGATAATCTTTTCTGTGCATTCATAAAAAATATCCATATCACTGTTTATAATCCTTATCTTGTCAAACATGTGGAACGACATCTATCGAGATGGGAAAACAAGGAAAACGCTGATACGAGCCAGTAGCGAGTTCTCCACGGTAACTTATATATATACTCGTATTTGCTTTTTTATCCCGAATTCCCAATTCTATACCGCAAGATAAATTGGTTGAAAGAATTTATTTATAAGTCCGAAGCTAGTTATTTATGCGAAAACAAGAGTTGAGGCGACCGTATTCCGTATAGAAGCGCGCTTACACTCGGCATTATTTCGAGAGGGAAACGTTGAAGCGGCGGCATCTCACTCCGCGTCTGATTTATGGAGTAGGTACATCCGCTCAACTTGTTTGGAAAGAAAATGGGATCTGTCTAGGAATTACGAATTATACAGGGTGAAAAGCTTAATAGCTACATTAAGGCTACCTTAACCGTTACAGCTACACGGAAACGGGCTTAGAAGGCTTTTCAAAGGATTTTGAAAACGTTTTGAATGGAATTTACAGTTTAAAAAATATGTCAATACATAGTGAGCGATAAGGTCAACTGGAAACGACGTTTGTTCTTTTGTAAAAGATTGCCGAAAGCGGTTGAAGCTATAGCGAGTTTTCTACTCAAAATAAACGTGCGTGACTCGTATTTTCACTAAAATGCGAGAAAACTGGTTTCTTTCACATAAAATAATGGATTTTTTTTTCTATATAACCAACAAATATCTAAAATGTGCTATTATCAAAAAATATAATTTTTCACAATATACTTTCAAAGTTAACCTTAAAATGTATTATAAAATATAGCCTTAAAAAACAGTTAATGTAGCGTTTTTCTTACGTTGATGTCACTGCAGCATTGTAAATCTACTGCACACTTAAGCATTCCAACATAGCAAGTTAGTAACACTCTGGCTCGGTAACTGCGGAACTTGCGCTCCTAATGCGGCACATGCATTAAAAAACATTAATTGTATTTTTTGTATCAAATTTCACAATATTCTCTACAGAGCTTTAAATTTAAGTTTGGGAGGGACGTGGAAAGCAGGAAAGCTATTAGGACAGTTGAACACCGAGTCGAGAGGATCCGACAGGAAAATAAAATTTTATTCCAACTGTTAGGAGTTATACACTGTGTGTATAAGGGGTCAGTAATCTGCAAATAAGGAGACAGCGAGGCATGTCAACGGAAGGGCAACTCGCAAGCCGACCCATAATAGAGGAAACAAAAGGCCGTGTGAAGCGAAGCACAACAGCAAACTAACCGTCCGTCTTGGGAACGCAATTCTACTAGGCATATGTACGTTCGCTAGTTGCTGAAGGCGACACACCCGACCTTCCATGGCTGCTGATTTCATTTATTCCTCTTTCATCTCCAAATTGATGTGTCAACCGAAAGAGAATCTGTTTTCCTTAGAATATGCATGAATTTGACTGGCCTTGTGGTTCAGTTGGTAGTGTGTTTACGTCTACCTGCTGAACTGAAAGGTCGTGGGTTCGATCCCTACCCAGGGCAAACATTTGTGTGATGAGCATGGATGTTTGTTCTGTGTCAGGGTGTTTCTATGTATCATATGTATATATTTACAAAAAAAATATGTATATATATGTATTCTATCAGCCATCTAGTTCCATAGTACTAGCTTTGCTTAGTTTGGGCTAGATGGTGTTGTGTGAAATGTCCACAAATATTTATTATTTATTTATTTATATTCTTTATTTTTAAAAGGTTCACAAATAAAGTTGTAATTTAACGTAACGATTTTCGAGCGAGTATGAAATTCAAACAATTTGCAAATATTTATTAAAGGAACACGGCCTCGAGGGCTTTTGTCTATTTAATTAAACAACTTGAAATTATTTAGCGTTCGTATTTAATTCTTCGAGTAAATTTGTTTGGCGTCAGGCGATATTATAACACGTTTAATATTGTGTTATGATTACAAGT
Organism: Lycia hirtaria; assembly: GCA_947563715.1. Classification (NCBI taxonomy): domain Eukaryota; kingdom Metazoa; phylum Arthropoda; class Insecta; order Lepidoptera; family Geometridae; genus Lycia; species Lycia hirtaria. The sequence continues at coordinate 31,697,813 of OX387378.1, forward strand.
GAGATGATAGGCAGCTGTATCTGAAATACGTATTACAGGTCATATCTGTCTATGCCAATTTGTACTTATCTTTGTAACAGCGTTCCAACCCATCATCTTGTCGGAGGATATTGGATTATTTAGAAAGATGAGAACATACAATGTAACTTACTATCTTTTCCCGTGAACATTTGACGTTATCAGTGAATGATGGGTTCAATACAGTGTCTGAAATATAATATATGAAGGTTTATTGCGTGCTTGTAACGTCGCTATATCGAAGGTTTATGGGAACGAAAAGCTTAATATTGTTACGAGGCTTCATTTGCTACAGCTTCTACTTATATCACAGATTATTATAAGCGTTTTTTATACATTTTCTTCTTCTTAATCGTAAGCTTCATTGCTGAAAGTCGTGTCCGTCTTGAAATGCTCTGACAGAGTCGATGACGAGCTGTTTCCACGCTACCCTGTCCTCGGCTTTCCTCAAGGCAGTGGCTATAAGAAGTCCTGTTATAGTTTTTATTTGTTTAGACCAACAGTTAGGTGATCGCCCACGTGGTCTTTTACCATCCACTTCCCCTACAACTTTCATTTTGTCAAAATGATCGGGTTGTTTTCGGGCAATGTGGCCAAAGTAACTTATGACACGTTGACCGAGCGAGCGAAGCGTCTCTGCATCAACTAGTCAAATTTTATTTCGTCTGTCAGTTTGTTTGTGAGTTTGTATGTTCGTATTCGCTTACAGGGCGTAATTTGGAACCAATTTTGATGAAACTTGGCGTATAGGTTTTATGGATAATTAAAAAAAAATGTCGTCGGCGAATTTTGATAGGAGAGGTGGTTCCCATAAAAAGGGGGGAAGTTTATTGCGGCGCTAATTACCACCCGATTTTAATGATATTTGGTATGTAGATTAAGTACACAATTATTACAACTTGACGTAAAAATGAACAGAATTGGTCAAGTGGTTGTCGAGATATAACAACCAACTTGAGATTGCGTGTTACAGTTAGGGCGCGTGCATGTGCTTGATGCATTTTAGCACTGATTTTATTTTTTTGATTTTACATTTTCTCCATTTATAAAATTATTTGATGATCGAGCGAACGAAGCGTCTCTGCATCAATTAGCCAAATTTTCTTACGTTTTTAATACGGCTTCCTAAGTCAACTTTATGTAGGTATTATGTTCAGATGACCCAAGGGCAGAACACAAAAAAATAAAAAGTAAGCTCAAAATAAGCTCTCTCGCGAGGTGTACTGTTAGAACTACTAGTTGATAAAATATTGTGGAGAGTCTAGTCTTAATCTTAAGTTGGTCAATAATGTTGGTACACCTCGCTGGCTATGGTATGCGTAACATTCTCCTCTCATTCTAATTGTATACATTATTATTACCTACTACAATAGATCGGTTAGATTCGACGCATTGCATATTAGTACATATAGTTTTTTTCGAGACTTAAGCCTTAAGTGATGTATAAATTGTTCCGATGCAGTGATATTCCGATGACTATAATGAAGTCGATTAATCATAAACGCAAATAAAGTTAAGCGTTGAAAAACTAAAACTGAAATACTATAAGTCTCAAATAAAAAGTGCTTGGGAAAATAGTGGGAACAAGTATTTCGCAGCTTTCGAGGTTGAATCCGGAAAAGTTCCCACGTACCCGCGATGAAGCGGCCGTGATGAGGCACGATGGAGTTTTCGTGGGTTCAAATCCCACATAACCGCACTGTATCTCTGTAGCAGTGGGATATGCGATGACATTTCTCCTCCGCTATATAACAAGTACCTTAATAGAAAAACAAAATACCCGACTACAGAAATACAGTTTTTGCAGTCTAACTTACGATTTATTTACGCTTGATACGCTGTTGAGTGTACGTTTTTTGTGAGAAAGTATGCATATGCATGTATAAACTGTATACATAATAAATATAGTATTTTCGCAAGAAATTATTATTAATAAAGATCATATTATTTATGGTTAGGTCTTTGTTTCCAATTCTCGATACCAAGCACGGCGTACATGTCTAGAAAATGAGTTACTTTGTAAAATGTGAAATCAGGTATTTAAATCCTCTATTTTATATTTACTTTGACGTGAAATAGCTTTGACACGCGAATTATGAAGATGCGACGACACCCCATTTGTCAAAATTGGGTCAGTAAGTTTGGAGACTACAAGGAACACTTATATATACATAGGCAGTTAAAATTATTAACCTTATTTTTGAATAATATTTTCCAAGGTTTGCGCGATTTTATATGTATATATATATATATATATATATATACATATATATTATATCTTTATTTCAGATCAAAGATCCATACGTGAATAACTGCATATTTATACAATACACCACATATTTTATAATTACATACATATGAAGTTATGAACACATAAATTCAATTTTATAATATTAAACTGTGAAATAAAAGTAACAAATATAAACCTAAACAAATAACAACAGGCAGGTAGTGAGATCTAAGAATTAGGTACATTATAAATTCAATCAAAAGTTAAATTAAAAAATGATAGTTTTTATCCAATGTTTCATAATGGGGCATGGGGCTATTGTATTAATCTGCAATTGTATTCAGGATTATATTAGAGCCGCCCCTTACCCTTCTCAATAGCGAAAAAAATATTTTCCGGATGATCGCCTGAAAACCGTCAATTCGAGCATCGAGCATCCGGAAGCATTGCAGGGTCTAGGCAGCCCCACCAGCATCCTGAAAATGTTGTTGTATTGCACTCGTACACCGCTAATGGACCTCTTAGTATAATGAGCCCATAGATTGCTTGTATAGAAGCACTGACATTGACTCTTTGAACTAAATCAAATTTTAACGGATATATCACGTATATTTTACACAATTTATTTTTTATTCTTGAGTAGTCGGGTACACTGTTATTGTTTTGAAGTTTTAGGACGAAAAGATAATAAAGCCGAAACAAACACTTGTCATCGTGACAAGCGAACATAAACATCTGAAAAGCTTTGAATCCACTAAAGTTTACTGGTACTCTCTTCTCGTAATCTCATAACTTAATCAATTTGCAATAATATAATTATAAATTTATTGTTCAAAGTATTTCATTACACAGGTAAGTTATCTTTAAATACAGGTATAAAGAATAATCTATAAAAAAAAACAATTTGCTGATTTTACTGACTGCTTTAATAACACCGCGGACATTGTTGGCTCGCAAATTTCAGCCAATAGGCATAGGTACTAATAAAACAACAATAACTAATACATATTCTGTGTTTTCTTCGAAAAAGCTTCATCAATTTCTGATATCCTCTAATAAATACGAAACTACTGATCTCGAAAAAAGTACATAGAAAGCTTCATGTTCCGCTTGTAAATAACGAGCATTTTCAGCAAAATCTATTTCACCAAAATCAATTTGAACGTGTTTTCGACGAATTTCTTTTGTTTCTCGCCGTTATAACACTATTATAAAGCAATTTAGTGAGGAGCAACGTAGTGTAATGTTCATAGAACACTTAGTTATTTCGCCTGTGTGTAGCCCGGTCTCTGAGCTAGGCTATATCGTTTTATTTATGTCGATCCGACCGGTCCCTGGAGCACTAAAGCTAAAAATAAATCCAGTCTGCTAAAGACTTGCATTGTGAATACAATTAGTGACGCAGGAATGCGAAATATAGCTGTAGAGACGATCAAGTCGTATAAGATGCCCTGATGATGTTACTAATCTAATATTAAACAAATGTTACTAACATTAAACTTAGAAAAGTTGAAAATGTTAACTGATAATAAAATATGTTTGGAACGCTAGGTTTCATCACTACGCGGGTTTCACCGCGGGGCGCAGCGAAGCTAGTATGAAAATTGCCGATTTATGCCACTATAGATATATTGATTAGCCAATGGCAAAGGATAATTAAGCTGATTAGTGCTTTAAAATCTACTGCAATTCCTATTAATGTATTACATATCACAATCTAAAAGGCAAAGTTCGCACTAAGTAGTGTCTTATACTTATAAGTATAGATTACTTATACATATGTATTATGTATTTGCAGTAATGGCGCACGCCGCAAAGTCATCTTGTTTTATCAAAATCCGCTAGATGGCGCTTTTATCAATATTTACTTTAGATATGACTATTTTGCTAATTAGTCCTGTTTTCTGTGATCATATGTTGCATGCATACGGAAGGCTCTGTGTGGTAGTGAAACTCGTACTTTGCCGGATTTATTATTTTACTTACACCGCGCTTCCCCTAAGTGAAGCGGTATATTTACTATACTATATAAATAGGTGATAGAATTATCACATGGCGGGGGCACGGCCGTGCCCCCAAACATTTACCAGGCATGTTATGATCAGTGAATTTCATAATATATAATACTTAAATACTTACTTATAATTTTTGTTTTATTTGATTACTTAATATATGTCACAGTTGACGCCAGATGAACGACGCTGTCCAGGTAGACCTAAGAAACGCTGGCGTGACGATCTTGGCAAATTCCAAAAAGATTGGCAGCAGATGGCGCAGGACCGTGACTTGTGGAGGGAAATGGGGGAGACCTTTGCCCAGCAGTGGGACAGCATAGGTTAATAAAAAAAAATGTCACAGTTAAGACCCGTTTTTAGATATAACGCGTTTTCCCTAGTTAGAACTAGTTTTCACTAAATGCCTTTGTTGAAACTAGAATTAACTAATGTTAGGTTAGGGTTTTTTTTTTTGGGAGGAGGGGAGTAGGGAAACAGAGGGGCTAATGGGTTACTCACACACTGTTTCCCTTGGATAAGGATAGGATGATGGGGAGGAAAAAGGGAAGAGGGTAGGGGGGAGTGTGGTTAGGTTAGGTTAGTAACAACTAGTTTTAACTGAAAATCAAAAATATTAGTGGTAAATTCTAGTTTTCACTAGTTAATTTTAGTTTCAACAAAGGCATTTAGTGAAAACTAGTTCTAACTAGGGAAAACGCGTTATATCTAAAAACGGGTTTTAACTGTAACATATATATTTTAAAATTGTTTTTTATGTAGTCTTAAAGTGTAGATAGTAAAGGTACATATAGTCTTAATTTTATCTTACATGTTCTTTCTGTTTGAACAAATATAACATTAAAAATAATGTTGGGTATATATAAATTCTTAGTCACATTTACTACTTTAAATATCATGCAATCTCATTTTTTTCAATACCAATTTAAATAACACTTATGTAAGTATACGTTTAATATATATGTATATTATATTAATGTATATTATGTCATTTTTAAAATTCGAATTTAAATTATTACTCATCGATATGGCTTAGCAATTAAAATTATGTACTACTACTATTTATTATATTATAAAGTATTTAATAACCAGATGCCTACTGGCCTGTAAACTTATTAATCAGACGTATGTAAAAGTAAATGTATGTAAACGTATTCTCAGATACATTTCTTTCAAATTTAATCAAGTCGGTTAATGAACATGGCATAATATTTGTTGTGTTAATTTCGCCAGAGACCGATTCAGTTTAATTAATCGGATGGAGTCACATGATAATTCTGCGGTAGAGTAAAGAGCTAATTAAAGAAAATCCTTAGCAACATGATACGTCAGTTGCAAATAACTACTAAGAAGATTTATGTATTACGATTACATAAATCATACATCATAATAATCATAATCATACATATATTTATGTGAGGCGATTACGTGAAAGCTATGTATGAAAAGCTTATTTACGGAGTCGGTTTTGTTATTATCAAAATTAAACTTAATACGAATGTTAAACACAGATAAGCTTAATTTATAGTCTTGAACAGAGATCATGCCTACGGTTACTTATTTCTTATTAAAGTAACAGTTTTTGAGAGTTGGATAAAGTAAGTCGTAGTTGTTTTTTAGGGTTTCGTACCCAAAGGGTAAAAACGGGACTCTATTACTGAGACTCCGCTGTCTGTCCGTCCGTCCGTCTGTCACCAGGCTGTATCTCATGAACCGTGATAGTTAGACAGTTGAAATTTTCACAGATGATGTATTTCTGTTGCCGTTATAACAACAAATACTAAAAAAACAGAATAAAATAAATATTTAAGGGGGCTCCTACACAACAAACGTGATTTTTTTTGCTCGTTTTTGCTCAGTATTGATAACGGCAACAGGTAGACGCTTGAAATATTCACTGAGTATTATTACACTGAGTATTGAGTTATATTATTCACTTTAAAAATAAATAATTTAAGGGGGGCTCCCATAGAACTCGCACTTGGCCGGTTTTATTATTTATTTTTATTGTTACAGAACAATCTCTCTTATCCTATACCTAGGTACTTACCTACCTACTCGTATAAACGTGTTTTCACACAGCCAGTACTAAATGACACGGATTTTTGGTAACTAATATAATAAAAACCGGACAAGTGCGAGTCAGACTCGCCCACCGAGGGTTTCGTACAAACTAAATAACAGGGGGAAATCATATATATTTTTTATATTTTCCTTAATCAAAATTCGCCTAGAAAGTTTTGGTTCCCAGCTGAAGTGAAGGGTCTGCAGGGGGCGAAGAATGAGTTAAAAACCTGTTTTAGCTTATGCTAATGAGGCTCTTTCATATGATACCCCACATAATACGGTTAATTCACTTTAAAATTTTGGCCCTCATTCCTTGCATAGAGACACAATTTTTTTGTGATTAAATTAAAAATGAATTCGGATTGTTTCCTATAATTGTGTACTCTAAAACAATGCTTCTTGCCAAATTTCAGAGTTCTACGTCAACGGGAAGTACCCCATAGGTTTTGATTCCTCTGTGAGTGTCGAAATGTGCGTTTTTACGACATATTCGGTTGTAACTTTTTTTTTACGAAAACTGAGATTTTTTTTTTTTTTCTGCAGCAAGATAACTATGGATCTGCGAATATAGTTTTAATTTCAACTCGATACCTTCACGCGTTCCCGAGATAAAGGTCTTGACACCCGGACAGACGGACAGACGGACAACAAAGTGATCCTATAAAGGTTCCGTTTTTTCCTATTGAGGTACGGAACCCTAAAAATTATAACCAAATAAAGAACTTCCTTCTTTTTGAAGTCTGAAAATGTCAGAGGCAAAATAACAATGAATAGACTTTAATGTAATATGTACTTTAAATGAGCAATTCTTGTATTATATATATATATATATATAAATATATATATATATATATATAAATATATATATATAATCGGAATCTTGGAAAAGGCTCCAACGATTTTAATGAAATTTGGGTTGTAGGTAGATTAGGGGACGATAAATCGATCTTGCTAGGTTCCATTTTTAGAAAACGTCGTTTTTCCGTGTTTTCAGGCAATGAAAAACTAGTACTATATCATTAGAAAACGAAGGTAAATTTCGCCACTGTCTACAAGGTTGTAGTAGCTCATATGGGAAATCGGGCGATTCGATCAGAAGACTTTGGTTCGATTCCAGATAGATGATATTATTTTTACTTGTTTTTTCTTCAAATTCCTTCTTTTGTGAGAAAAACTATTATAAAAAAAAAACAAGCAAAGCTCGGACATCCAGATACTTATATAGATATGAACAAGTAACGAACTGACAGGCAAATAAGATGAATTTTTTGACACGGGTTATCCCCAATAGTCTTGACAGTATTGTTCCACCAGGAACTTTTAAGAATTTATGAAAGCCTCTTTCCATTTATATTTTATAGTAAAGTATTAATTTCTATCTACAATAAATGAAAATCCTACAACTTACACTAGTGTGTATCTATCTTATCCACTAGAAAGGAAACTTATCCTTCTTTTCAGGAAAGTTCTTACTATTCTTCACGATGCGCAGCTTTTGTTAGGTTGGTCATCTACGAGTAAATCATTGTCTCCGTAATGTTTTATCTATTTTTGTAACGATTTATAGTTTATGGATAAAACTAGTAACTGCGTATATGTTGTACTTGTACCTTTGTTTCCCAAGCACGTATAATTTTATTTACTTACCATAGACACATCTGTGCCGTTGTGACTATAGGCGAATAAAATTTAAGCACCAACGTTATGTAAAAATATGGACACGACAATGTGTTAGTTAATTAACAAATTCGGCCAATTAACATACCTAGTTACTTTAACTCAATCACTGTGCGGTATCATTCATTCTTGTGGAAAAAATACTAAGTAGCCAGTTTGAATAGCAGAATTTGAAATGTGCCAGTGAAGTTCATGCAATTACCATAATTGGTGGTTTACACACATACACCGAGAGCTAGTTTTATTAAAAAAACATTCACAAAAACAGTTACCAATCAGTGTATCACCCACTTTAGCACAGGTGATACTTAAAAAACCGATTAAGTGTGAGTTTGATTCGCGCTCAGAGAGTTCCGTACACCACCCAGCCTAAAAATTTGCCGATTGGTACTCGATATAAGCAAACTTAATCATTTCCAAAAATCACTAACACATATTATAACATATCGATGTTTTAATACTATGCATACCTTAAAAAATACTACTTAACTTAATACTTAGTAGTGATACTTTCTAAGGATTGGATGTTCAAAAAAAGGTGTTATGTCGAAATAATATTATCTCTAATTTAAGCTCTTGAAATGAGAAATTGGATTAAAACACATTATTTATGGTAGCTATTTTAAGGTTCTCGAGTGGAGCCCACGTACCGGGAAGCGCAGCGTAGGAAGACCAGCCACGAGATGGACAGATGACCTCATACAAGTGGCGGGAAGACGCTGGATGCAAGCCGCTTCCAATCGGTCTTTTTGGAAATCCATGGGGGAGGCCTATGTCCAGCAGTGGACTTCTTATGGCTGAGATGATGATGATGATGACATTATTTATGAGGTTTATTTCATTCAACTATATTCTAAACATAAAAAATAATTGGGTTCCAAAATCTACCACATCACCAGATTCGGGTAAAATGGGGTAACACAAGTATAATTATACCAAGTAGGCTATTTTAATTAAAGTAGGTGCTTTTTGCCAGATGCGGTAATATTGTTTGCAGTAAAAGAGGCGTTATTAATGGTTACCTAAACTAGAGCAGTGGCAACAAGCGCAGTTATGCACGACACACGACATGCATGTGCCGCGGAATCATACAATTATCGACACGACCGCTGCTTACTCGACGTGTGAATACGCTTCGAAATGTTTTGTTTTATCGCCAGTGTTTTAGCTACCTTGTATTTAACTAAGGCTTAAACTAAGGGTTGATTTTCCACTCCTAAGATATACTGCATAATTATTATATCGAACGAATTAAATTATCGCTAATGTTTATTCTTCTGTCTGATAATAAAAGAAGCACGAAAAAGCGACATCGTTACATGGTTAATATTCCGAAAACGCGTACTAAACGCTTTTGGCCTTTCATTGGGCGTACCGCCAAAATGTGGAATGCGCTTCCAGTATGGTTCTATCCGATTAGATATAATCTAAGTGTCTTCAAATCGCGAGTGAATAGGTTTCTTCTAGGCAAGCACGCTCCATCGTAGACCGTAACTATCGCTTAACACCAGGTGAGTTGACGTTCAAGCGCAAGCCTACTGTCGAATAAAAAAAATAAAAAATATATACGGTTGTCTATTCTTTGATTGTAATTTAAACCGTGAACAGCTATCAGATCAATTATTCAATTAATTAACTTCAGATAGGAGTAGAGTAGAGTATTGTTTTGTAGTATATAATACACAATTCTTTGGATTTATTGGATATGAACACGTGTAAGAGCTGTAACTATTATTGTCACTTGTGGGTAGAATTTGTAAGAATAAAGTTCAGATATAATGTCACTAGTAAGTAACAAGTTTTAGGGTATGTTATGGGTCTATGAAATACTGTCACTGTGGGTAACTTTGACTTGTATCAAATTCAAATTAATATTTTCTTGTCAAATCAATTGTAATACTGTAAATGAATTGAAGTAATTAATAGAATAAGCAGAAATCTGGCTGTATCAACAACAGACAAAGTTATTCAACTGGCAGAGTTTATCTAATGAGTTCCATCTAGCAACTTTTTTTTATATACATTATAGATCTACGATTGACCACCAACTCGCCTGATGTTAAGCAACGGTGTGGCCGTTTTTTTTTTTTTGCTGTAAGTACCTAATAATAGTGTAGTAATGCTATCTTTTTAATATGAACAACATCGAGAAATCGGCTCTTAACCGTACTTCTTTACCCCCCCCCCCCCTACCCATTAAGAGGCGTGTTTTAAGTTTGACTTAATGTGTATCTGTATTTATGTCTGTCTGTGGCATTGTAGTTCTCAAGCGAATGGACCAATTTTGGTTTAGTTTTTTTTTTTTTGTTAAAAAGAAAATTTCGTCGAGTGTTCTTAGATTATGTTTCATCAAAACTGGTCCGGCCGTTTTTTGAGTTTTCTAAGCTTATACTCGTTTCTTTTAAATCTGAATATTACAATTATTAACATTATTGTCTTCACTTATGAATGGCAGAATCGTTAGCTATCAAATGTTTCGTTTGAGTTTGAGTAGGGCAACATTATGTTATCTTTAGTCAAATTGAATTAGTTAAAAGTAGAATTTACCAAACATTGTAAAAAACATCGATACCGTATACCTAATAGCTAGTTGTATCTGACTAAAATTTAGACATTAAACCATAAGAATATTTAGTAATAGTAATAGTGCGTAATTACATTATTTTAAGCTGGACAAAACCAAATTTTAATCAGGACGATTATTTTATTATTTCTAGTAAAACATAAAATCATTTCACGTAATTTTGTATCGCTTGAAACGATAATGAAGCCATTACACTAATCTATTTTGGTGAGTGTTTGTAATTTCCTTAATACCTTTCATTACTGAAATTTGTGTTGTTTTATTAGGTTACCTAAAAACCACAGCTTTTACCGTAGATTTGGTGATAAGCGTAAATATACAAAAGTGCATAATAGGTACTTAAAAATGTAAAAAAATATCTAAAACAAAGCAACGCTTGAATTAAAGGATAAAGTTCCCTCTACGAGTAGCAGTTGCAAATATGGTTACGAATCTTTAATAATCTTTAAAATATATGTGTACTATTATAGTTCGTCGCGTAAAAAGAACGCTGGTTTGTTCGTAAACGCGAACAAACCAGCGTTCTTTTTACGTGACGGGAACTATAAGTAAGTAGATTGTTATTTCAAATTGACTGTGCAAACATGGAATCTGTCACTAGTTTGATTTCTTGTGATAGAATGATAAATCTTAGATTTAGCTGTGTTGTCTCTTGTTTTATACGCAGTTAAATAGCTATAAGAATTAACAATGCAATTTCTGTGACGATAGTAATCGTCACTATATTAGATAAGAAGTCATACAACTGTTGAACTGTTGTAAAAATATTTTATATAGGTACAAATAAAATCTCGTACCTACTCTAAATCACACAAAAGACGTGTGACACAAAAATACAATATGCATGTCTCATATCTACATCTATATGTAGGTATGCCTAATATCTATTTGTAAAGTATTGAAGATAAAAGTTGTTACAAGTCAGCCAGTTCAAGTTGAAGCATAGATAGTAGCCGGGCCGTCCGCCGTGCCGACGCGACGTCGCACACCTGCATCTAAACCGGTTCCTACAAACATGATTTCACTCTCCAAGCGCCATTGGCGTTGCCTAATTTACCAAGCGCGTACGGCAACAGATACAAAACAGCTAAGTTATCTACAGCGGCGTAGGGGGAAGTAGTATTCTTTCAATTGATCAGCTCTTCTGTAATTTATGATCTTTTATATGAACACTTTTAGAGATGAGTTGGTAAGATTGTCAGATGTTGATTGAATTAGATAGAATAAGATAAGCCTATCTTTTGCAGCTAAATTCGTGCTTGTTAATTTCTTCAAAAGATAAGGGTTCTGTTAAGGAGGCCATACACGTTAGGGTTTGCATGATGGTTTTAGCCGTGCATGCATAACTGACAAGTATGACCGAGTTTCATACTACACATACACGTTATAGGGTTTGCATGCACAGTTTTGCCATTAAGTCTCAGCTGAGCTACGTGACGGTGTGTGTAGGACGCCTACTAGGTACTGTGTACGGTAGGTATATACCTACCAAACTACAATGGACCACGACGATATGATAGCTGTACTTGGCTTAACACTTGTTCTGCAGAACAGAAAAAGAAAAAGAGATCGCACTGAATGGTCTAAACGCTGGTTATTGAAAAGAAAGCAATTCTCCCACGTAAATTTGATAAATCAATTGAGATTTACACCAACAGATTACAAAAAATATTTACGAATGGATGAAAAAACTGGAAATTGTAGCAAGCAAGCTCGCCGGAAGCCATTAAGTTAGTAATTTTTTTATGAACTTCGGTTACTTAACTAACTAACTAACCGAGCTCGGTTATGCTCGGGCGCAAACATAACCGAGCGGCATAAAATATCAATTTTGAAATTTGCTCGGTTGCATACTGTACAATGTACATGCACCGATAACTGTACAGTTTTATCACATACATGCTAGGGCTTGCCTGTTGGTTATGCATGCACGGCTAAAACCATCATGCAAACCCTAACGTGTATGACCTAACCTAACCTAACCCTTTAGACAAATTCTGCTCTGTCTGATTCGTTGTGACTAAAGTCGATGGAAATGTTTTTGAATGGTCGTATCAGTGAAGGTTTTATTCGTTTTTAGGTTTCCGTATACAAAGGATGTCAACAGGATTTTATAACTACGCTTCCGCTATTTATCTTATTTTTTTAACCCCCACCCAAAAAACAGGGATGTTATAAAAAACAAACTGATGTGAATCTGTGTCTGTGACATTGTGTAGTACTCAAACGGATGGACCGATTTTGATCTGTATTTTATTGATGCGATTGTTATATAAATTAAGCCACTCTGAAGTAAAACTATAACTAAACATTTTTCTTCACGTGAAAAATAAAACAGCCCTAGTGCAATACTATTGCAGCAATAGTATGCATGCAACCCTCACCTCAACATAGGTACAGCACATGTCATAGGTATTTATTGACTTTTAAATAACTATTTAAAAAAATCGACCACAAGCTGCAGTTAAAAATGTAGTAATATAAAAAAATGTCTCTAATGTTTAACTTATTAATTAAGAACTTGTTTTTATGGATTTAACATAGAGCGAATTATGTAGATTTAACTTATCGGCAAATAAAGTAGGATTAAATAGGTATATACATCAGCTTTTTTTTTATTACCTACCAATTTCACAATAAAATTCCTAGGTACTTTGAAACCAAATAAAAAGGGATCTAAAAGAGACAATGCAGGTAAGCAAACAGAACAGAGCCAACGGCAACAATGGTTCGTTATACCCTACTCAGTTGCATAGCGAAGCAGCAGGCTGTTTCCCCTTGTGTAGTGAAGTCACGGCTCGCAGTGAACGAGCCAGTCAACAAACGCACACATGCACAGGTAAGCAGTATACCTGCCTCCGCTGTTGTTGATACAACGGCCGCGAGACGCCACGTTCCACGAACTAAGCTAAAGGTGACTCAGAAAGTAAGCAAGCGCCCACTTACCCGTGCAGATCATCAGCAACGTTGACGGTGAAAGCAGCCAAGTGGTCCTCATGTTGTTCAAGGAACTTTCTTAATTAATCCAAAATAATTCCTATGCGCCCATCACACACACACACTTGCTTAACTTTCCAGTTACACTTTTTTTTAAACATTTACGTAGTGTTGCCTCACTTGCGGTTCATGTAAACGTACACACGCACACTCATCTATCATTTTTGTCAATAGGTCGAATAGTTTTAAGTTAACACTGAACTATACGCAAAGTTGAATTTCAATACTGTGAAAACTTTGGCGCGTATTCCCGGCGCGGTGCTGCGAGAGACGTTACACACGGACGACGGTTAGTCCAAACCTGAATACATTTCAAATCACAAACCGGTCCGCGTGAAAGAGACGGCGACATAATGAGTGAGACAACAAATTTAGCAGTTTTTGTCTTGAGCCACGCATAACTTTACGCGCAGCTTACGAGTTTTTTACTAGATGGCGGGAGAAGGGACATAAAAAGACTAGCTTTGAACTGGTTCATAAAAGAAAGCCATTCTGTAATAATTCAACTGCAATAAAGTTATTATTTTTTTATCTTCTACATTCCATTTAAGATAAAACAGTTCTAGACATTAGTATCACAGATTAAATAAAATATTTGCAGAAACGCTTAATTTTTTCGTATGTCTTTCAAATTAGAGCGCTAGACAGAAAAGGTAATTTTAAACTTGGCACCCTTTTACGAGTATGTATATTAGGCCCTAAAGTTCTAAGTATGCAGTAGGTAGGTACCTATGCGCGTTTTAAAAATTAGCTACTTTTATACAATTGCGGTTCTATTTTCGCGAAGGTTATGTGTATTTTTATGATTTTTAGGGTTCCGTACCTCAAAAGGAAAGAAACGGAACCCTTATAGGATCACTTTGTTGTCCGTCTGTCCGGGTGTCAAGACCTTTATCTCGGGAATGCGTGAAGGTATCGTGTTGAAATTAAAACCATATATGCAAATCATAGTATCTTGCTGCAGAAAGAAAAATAAAATTTATCAGTTTTCGTAAAAAAAAAGTTATAGCCGAATAAGTCGAAAAAAACGCAGATTTCGACACTCACAGGGGAATCAAAACCTATGGGGTACTTCCCGTTGACCTAGAACTATGAGTTTTGGCAAGAAGCATTGTGTTAGAGTATACATATAGGAAAAAATCCGAAAACTGGACATTTTTAATTTAATCACAAAAAAATAGTGTCTCTATGACAAGGAAGATTCTTGATTCTTTAATTTCAACTCGATACCTTCACGCGTTCCCGAGATACAGGTCTTGACACCCGGATGGTCGGACAGACAGACAGACGGACAACAAAGTGATTCTATAAGGGTTCCGTTGTTTCCTTTTCAGGTACGGATCCCTAAAATGAACGAAACCTCCTCATTACCTAACTAGATTTTGCAATTTATAAAAGTGGCTTCAATTCGCAACAAGAAGAGGAAGATACGATCCCTACATTGTGAGCACAGATGAGAGATTCCAGGATTACAGCAGCCATAAAACTGTTTACACCTACTGAACTGAACCTTTATATACTTTACCATCGTATATTTATGTTGCTGTTAGGACCATGGACGACTGCCAACTTGCCAATTTACGTAGATAACCGGGCTTTTTATGGTTGCGGGGATTCCTCTACACGCCAACCAACTTGATCTTAACCTAATGGTTAAGACCATTAGTTAAGATCAAGTTATGATCTTAGCCATTAGGTTAAGATCAAGTTTTGCCAAGATTCAGGTATTTGATGTTTTGACACATTTATATATGGAAACTTTTAAATTTTCAAGATTTGAACACATAATTGCAGCAACGTCTTGGTAAATTAGAAAATATTTACTTACATATTAATTTAATGGATGTTTTTAAATCGAAAGTAGGTTTCCAGACAAACACGCTCCATCGTAGTCTGGCTCGAAATCATGTAAGTCAACTATGTCGAGTGATGAGTTGATATCGCCGCTAAGATAAAAAAGATAAATAAAACCAAATCAAGTGCGTGGAGTAAGTTTCCGCAGTTGCACATCACAATATGAGGACTTGAAATAGGACTTCTTGTTACTTCTTGTTTGATACTATGAACAAACGAGTTAAGTGTTTATATTTGTACCACATTTTTATATTTACTTCTCTAAGTTTATATTTTCAAGTTAATTCATAAAGTCTACTTAGATATAATACTTTTCCTTTCAATGTCGTGAATAATCAAAAACAAACAAGAAAAAAAAAACATCCCCACTTTACGACTGAGGGAGCTAACTTAGCTAAGGCTAATATACAATTTTTATATAATTTATAATTTAAAAAAAATCAACATTTCATCGTCTTGATTTTTATGTAAGTATACTCATATCAAATTACAGTTCTCTAGTGATAAGCCTTTAAACAATGTCACGGAATGAACGTGGCATAGACGTGGCGAAACTATAAAGGTTCGTTGTTGATTACAGAACCCTAAAATATTACAACCATTTTAACCGACATCAAAGAAGATCTCCGCTTCGCTAGTATATCCATAATATCCGCCTAGCTGTCGACTACAGCGGGCTGATTATTATGATGATGGGCTTTGATAAAGATGATAGGCGTAATAACAAATACAACAAGAATCTCACAGAGCGAAATAAAAATAAAATCCAAAAATATCATTAAAAATGTAAGAAATTCTAAAGCGTGTAATTTATTCATTATAAGTAAACATCAAACGAGACTGCGTACAAAGTAAAAAGAAAACAATATACTGTGTTTGTTACCTCCAAGAGACCCTGAGAGTAATCTCGTGCTGAAGCACTCTTTTCTTGGAAGTAGTCTTGACTTGGAGGATAAGGTTGCGATGGACGCCGCCCACGTTTTACAACATTTTAAAGTGTTTCTGTCGAACGTTTGATTATCGTGTTCTATAAGGACCTTTACTAACCCCGGACCCAATACGAGGGGTGTTATAAGTTTAACGTGTATATCTGTGTATGTATCTGTGGCATCGTAGCTTTCAAATGGATGGTTTTTGATGTAGTTTTTATTTTGTTGAAAAGAAAGAACTTAAAACAACTTGAAAGAACTTTGCTTCCTGAGTGGGTCTTTCCCGATAGATATAAACCCAGATTAAGGTGTTTGAATCGCGAGTGAATTGGTTTCTTCTAGGTAAGCGCGCTCCATCGTAGACTGCAACGTCGCTTAACATCAGGCGAGTTGGCGGTCAAGCGCGAACCTATTTCAACATAAAATTAAATAAAATAAACTTAATTATTTTTTTGAAAAACATATTTTTCAGCTCGGGCGTATTATTTAACGTGGAGCTGAACGCGCGCATCACAACCTTTTTAAACATATTATGTATAAAGGCACTGATTTAAAGAGGCAGTTGTAAATAGCAGTTTTGGTAAGTTAAAAATTATAAATGGCACGTTTAATAACTAGTTCAGCAGTTAAAACTAAGCAGTAAAGTAAACAAAAATGAGTAATAAAAAATAATGAAATGGATCAGTGAATATATAATTGAGCAGGAAAATAAATAAATGGGCGGTAAAAATTATTGAACGAGCGGTTACGTCTGGGCAGTAATAAATCGGAATTTGTCGGTAAGAAATCTCATTCTAAGCAATTCTATAAACAATGAGGTGGTAAAATAAAATAAAAAAAACAGTACTTTAATAGTAACATTATAAAATTTGAAAATGTGTATTAAAAAAAAACATAACCTAATCTCTGAAGAAATGATTGCTTTTATATCTATATACATAGATAACTTTCCATCATTTTTACCGCTCATTCAGTTATTGGACTGCTCAATTATTTTTAGAATTGACCATGGGCGTATATAAGGGGGGGGTCCAGGGGGTCCGGACCCCCCCCATGGCATTGGCCGAAAAAATAATAATTGTGCTGTCAAAATTCCGGAATAGGTATCGCGGATGGCATGTTACAAAATATATATAAAAACCTGATGTGCGGTAATGTGTGTGCATAACTACAGCTTAGCTAAAGAGATGCAGTATGACCCATGTTCGTCTTTCGCATACTACAAACGCGTATATCAAATGGAAACTATATATTTTTACCCAATTGCGTAAAAAGGAGGGTAATGTTTTTCGAGTGTATGTTTGTATGCGGGTATGTATGTATGTTTCTATATGACAGTCTGAACGGTTTGTCGGATTTTGATGAGCGAGGTTGATGTGTCATTACAGTCGTCTTCGTTTCCAAAGTGTCATAAGTAGGCTATATTTTTTGTAATCTTAATACCTACATCTCTTTCAAAAATAAAAATAAAACGTTTTTTCGTAATCACTAACGCACTATTTCGTAATAAACAAGTGTTTTTTTAGAATTATTCTAAAGAATGCGCGTTTATAATCTTTAACAGCAATTTTACGCATACTTTCTCACAAAAAACGTACACTCAACGGTACAGCGTATTAAAAGTATCGAAATCGTAAGTTAGACTGCAAAAAACTGCTTTTCTGCTGACGGTATTTTGTTTTTTTTAATATACATACTTTTTAAGAAAACCTAACTCCATCTCTGTCATATCTATACAAATTGAGAGAGATGGAGATATAGTTTCTAGGCCGATTCTGAATCTGACAAGTTGTGAACAAGGCCGTAAGGGGTTCAACCTACCCTCCCCCAAAATATCCTGGAAATTATGAAAAATCCTTGCTCTTTTTTAAAGTTTACTTAATTTGCTTCAATATTTTTCGCGCGCCAAAGCGAAGCGATCGCTCGCGCATGCCCATATTTTTGAAGATATAAAACGACTGAATGAACTTATAAAAAGATCTTCGTTCGTAAAACTAGAAAATAACATCGCTAAATATCAGGCGAGTTGGAGATCAGTCGTATATCTATTTTTACATAAAAAAATATTTTTGCGTTAATAATTTCGAAAAGATCGAACAAGACTTAAAGTGCCGTGCTTAAATTTGAAATCAATGCATTCAAATTGTTATATTTATATTTTTTGATAGCGTAAGTCAGTCTTACTCATCCAGTCGTATATTTCATTTTTTTAAACACTTTTATACTTGTTTGGTTCATCTGGGCCACTTTCTAACACGATCAATGAATTAAATTATTTCCAAGATTTAATTTTAAAAACCTTAAAAATTTTCGCGCTCGCTTCGCTCGCGCATTATTAGGTACTATTTTGTCATGGAAATACTGCGGCCTCACTAATACGAGAAATTAATCATATTACTATAAAAACACTACTAAAATGTTCGCGCTCGCTTCGCTCGCGTATGCTTATTATCTATGTTTTTGTTTACTTAAGTCATGCAATTGCTGAGCGCTCGTTAAAACGGGTGAAGTCATAGGGTACCTCTAGTTTAATATGAATTAATATTGTTCCGACGTTACTTTTACACTTTATTTACAGTTATACATTTGTCCGTAATTTAATTTTCGTGTATTTAAATGTTTATAACTTATAGATAATTATATAAAGATTATAATTATAACTATATAAACATTGACGTTAAGAAACTAGTACTCGTCTGCGTATAGTCTGCGCAAATAAAGAGGCAAATAGTAGTACAAATTTATAAATTTTTGTACTCGTGGACCCCCCCCCCATGAGAAAGCTATAGCTACGCCCATGGAATTGACATTGTATGATAAAATAACTGACTAATTGATTTTTATTACTGTCCATGTTTTACTGTCGCAATAATTAATCAATCACCATTAAATTAAATAACTGCTCAATATGTCTTTGAACTGATCATAATAACATCTCGAATATTTAAATAACAGCTCAAAAAATTAGTTCCCATAGATAAAATCATTAGGAATACAGTCAAAGCTCCTTATTCGCGCTTCCTTCATTCGCGTTTTCACTATTCGCGGATAAAAAAATTGCGACCCAATTCCTATATTCGCGGCTAAATATTTCTTTCTGTATTCGCGGATCCAAACGGCAATCGGTACATACTTATTAATAAAAAGCATTCGGTATCCTTTGTAAACGTGTCGGCTAATGGACTAATAAAATAATAAAATAGACCTTATTACAACTACTAAGTACAACTACACCTAAAGTATGTTAAATGCTATCGCCGTTGTATAATTAGTACCTTTGTATAATTGGCTTTACCTTTGACGTTTTCCGACAAAAAGTTTCCGGCAGCCTAGTCGGGAGACCGTCTGACTTGCGATCCGCAGGTCCTGGGTTCGAATCCCGCAGCACGCACCTCTGTCTTTTCGGTTATATGCGTATTGTTGATTGCCGCCAACTTCAAAAACGGTTACGGAAAACATCGCGAGGAAACCTTCATGTCTGAGAGTTCTCAATGATTTGGAAGATGTGTGAAGTCTGCCAACCCGCACTTGGCCAGCGTGATAGACTATGGCCTTCTCACAATGAGAAGATGGCCCACGCCCAGCAGTGGGACAGTTTGTAGAAACAGGGATGATAAAAAAACTTCATTTTTTTTTTTTTTTTTTTACATATTTGTTGTTTTTTTCGTCACCTAGGAACGTATCCCCTATAATCCCATACAAATCACCATTCCATATTCACGGTTTCTGTATTCACGGCATATTTACGGAACGTATACCCCGCGAATAAGGAGCTTTTACTGTATTAGAAAAGTGAGAAATTTTATTCAAATTGTTATTACATTACGTATAAAACCAAAGAAAAAAATTAGGAAATTAATTAAACACTTCTTCCTTATTTTTTCCCTACATGAATAGTTTTATCTGATTTTTACTTGTTCGTCACTTCAATTTTTTTGTTTTATTCAATCGATATTTACTAAAATTCTACAGTCACATTTGTTAGTTTTGCATATTAATTACAAATATTTAGAACGTATTATGTAAATAGTTCTGACTTATTAGACGTTCATGAATAAGACGATTAATATTTTATGTAAATACATAAACAACAATAAGTTTAAGGTTAATTACAACAGTTTCAGCATTTATTTTAGACCGTTATTTTACATCAAGTTACAAACGACGTTTGCAGTAAAAATAAATAATATTTGTTTGAGTAAAACCTCAGCATTAATTAACGACGTTCGTTTGACATAAATCAAGTTTATGCGAGCTTCCGCCGCCGTTTGACAGGCTCGTTGGAAAAGCTCACGTGGAAATTTCTGTTCACTAGATTTATGGACCTGCAAATTGTTCGTTTCACTTATTTTTTTGATCCGAACCGTTTTTATACAGCACATTCTTACCAAATTTTCAAGGCAAATACATAATTGCCGGTCGGCCGCGGAAAGAATACGGATCAATTAGATACCTAATTAAAGTTCAATTAGATAATTAGAACAATTTAACGTACGACAAAAGCTACTTTTTCAGGACTCGAATATTTAATCAAAAAACATTTAGCTTAATTTTGTAAATTCATAAGGAAACTCTACCCCTAAACGAGACCCCCCCCCCCCCCCCCTCTGGACTCCTCTGGATTTATACCTGGACATAACTGTTTAGAAATTTAGAGCATTTTAAATTTCTAACTACATATTTCAAAGATAGATAACATTTTATTAAAAGACATACAGATACAGATTTACAGATACAGATAAACATACAGAATACAGATTTTATACAGAATCATTAAATACAGATAAATATAAATAAATAAATATAAATATTTGTGGACATTTCACACAACACCATCTAGCCCAAACTAAGCAAAGCTTGTACTATGGAACTAGATGGCTAATAGAATACATATATACTTTTTTTTTTGTAAATATATACATATGATACATAGAAACACCCAGACACAGAAAAAACATCCATGCTCATCACACAAATGTTTGCCCTGGGTGGGGATTGAACCCACGACCTTTCAGTTCAGCAGGTAGACGTAAACACACTACCAACTGAGTCACAAGGCCAGAGAAAATAATATTACAGCTAGGTGTTATTAATTGGCAGCCTTATCGGTTAGAGCGATATTTTCCAGGCAACCTTACACGGATAGGTCAGATGGCAACAGACAGTGGCCTTAAAGCAAAACTTAAATAATAAATGGGTATACATAAAACAACAGTAGTTAATTATACTATAAGTACCTAGTTACGTATATACTCGTATGTATTTATATATAATAATGAAGTTTATATAGAAAACACTTTTCCTCTATTGTTTTTTTTCCTATTCTACTGGCTACTGGCAACAACAAGGCTTTCACCAATAATCGTAATATAGACCAGTTTTCCATGCAAAACTTTTTGATAGCAGGTAGCTTGTGCGTTCAAAAAATTCGGCCTGCATTCTCCTGTAACAATTCTGTCACCTGTCGCTGGCACTCAGTTGGGAGGGTCGGGGAAAGAAATAATATCGATTACTTTAGAATCAACTCCCTCTAACTAACCAAACGTAGACATTTTAGAAATATCTAAGAAACCATTTTATCAAATAAGCAACGAAAAGTACTTTTGTAAAGTAGGTCTCTTTTCTATTTTATCTTGAAAAGTAGAAACAAAATCTAGCTAATATTACCTGGCTATGACAAAAACGAGTAACCGAGTGTTGTTGGCAAAAAGCTGAAATTACTATTTTTTCACGAGAAGTTATCAAGTTTTATTCATGCAACACGATGACAGCGCCCTCATTTAACTCTAAAGTTAAGAACGTCGCTATAAAAGGTTCGTTCAGAGCATAAACGTAGGCACTTTGAAAAGGCTTGCTAACTTCCAAAAGGAAAAGTCGCCCTCCAAAACTTTCTTTGCAAGCCACGAAATATTTATTTCCCCCTTGTTTATATAAAATGAGCGGCGGCGTGTGGCGGCAAGAATTTGCGAATTACTTTCGGAAGTCTTGATAAGACAGTATAAGCCACTATTTACGGTATAAGACCTTACATAATATTCGAAACTTTGAATTTGAGATGGAGGGAACTTGTTCGTGGTCGTATTTGTCTATATCTAGATTCTTGATTATTTGGAATTCGTCATCATCAGCAGCCTATAAATAGCCCACTGCTTGGCTTGCTAATCGACTCCTTTCATATTCGATTGTTTTCGTGAAGTCATCAAACCATCTCATTCTCAACCTAGTCTGGGGCACCATTCTGTTTTTTACTCGACTGCGCAAGAAGGGTTATGTTTTTAGAGTATATGTATGTTTGTATGATATTTATGTGTGCAGGTATGTATGTATGTTTACATATTACCTCCAACAGCTTAAACGGCTTGACCGATTTTGATGTGCTAGGTGTCGTTAGATTGCTCTTTACTTCTAGAGTATCAAATCAAAGGCTATTCTTGTAATAATAGTAATACAACTCTCACAAAAATTAAAACTGAGCTTTTTCATAACCTCCAACGAACTTTTCATAACCTAGAAGAATGCTAATTATTCACCAACTTTGCGCATACTTTCTCACAAAAACAGCATATCAGACCTAACTCAATCATAAAAATTACAGTTTAAAAAATAAAAAAAAACACGCTACAAATTATTGTGGTCAAAGTTAATTACAAGACTTTTCTAACAAATCCAAACATAGCTAGGACACGATGTTCCATTATGAAGTTCTAGTTCATATCTTCCGGCTCCATCATCAGATCAGTTCGACAGTACCATATTATTGTATTGTCATCAGAACTACATACAGCTGCCAATTTTCATGACGCTACGATCCTTAGAAGATGGTTAAATTAGTTACCTTAGATTTCATTACATAGTTACATACAGGTCGACCTAATAAAAGCGTGTTAAAATAGAATACAAAATCGCTCTTAAGCTGTCGGTTATTATGGTTTTCTTTTAATATACTTGTTACAATATCCCATCTGCCACAACCACGTCTAGACTATATTCAGAATTGAACCGACTAAAACCTCATCGCCAACCAGCGTCTTATCTCTAATCTCTATGTATGAGGTGTAAAATTTTTGATCGCAATAATACAAATGTACATCATCATCATCATCTCATTCATAACAAGTCGCCTGCGAGACATAGGCCCCCATGGACTGAAACCGATCGATCGGAAACGGTTTGCATCCAGCGTCTATCTGCCACTTGCAAGGTCGTAGGCAGGGAGAGGGGGGTTGGGGGTTCAACCCCCACCGAAATATCCATTTTGAAAAATCCTTCCGCCCGCGCAGCCCCTTCCCCCCTATGAGAGCTAAGTCCCCCCGTCCCCCCCCCCCCTCCAAATGAATTCCTGGCTATGACCTTGGCCACCTTTGTGAGGTCACACTAATGTGATGTTCTGACAATATGAACTAATCTTCTATACATCTATACATATAATAAGACTGTAACGGGTCAAATTCTGTACATTAAATATTTTTGAAAAATTTTGATTGGACCTATCTGTCGATAGGACCAAATCTATCTTCCTATCGATACAGAATCCTAAACAGCAATTTATAATTTTTTTGTCTGTCTGTCTGTATGTATTTTTGTCTGTCTGTCTGTACGGTGTGTCCAATGGACGCCGAAACTACTGGACGGATTTGGACGAAATTTGGCAGGATTATTTCTTATACTATGTAGAAGGATCTTGCATACTTTTTATCCCGAAAAAAATGATAGTTCCTCTGGGATATAGCATTAAATTACAACATTCAACATTACGAGTATTGCGTTGCTCATCAATAAATCTCAAAAACTACATAAGCTACGAATCTGAAATTTAACATATATGTTACTTATAGAGTAAATAGGTCAGCTAAGAACGAAATTTGCGAAAGGGCTGAATTAAGGGGTAAAATTGGGGGGTAAACGAATGTATGAAAGTTCCTGAATTTTGATGTTAGGGGCATGAAATTTGGTGTTTGGGTTTAGATATAAATAAATACTGTTACTATATTTCAGCGACAGGGATGAATGAAGGTAGTCAAAAGAAGGTTGAAAGTTTGGATGAAACTTCCTTATTTTTGATGTTAGAATCTTGAAATTTAGTATTTGGATTAAAAAATGAATACAAATAAAATAAAAATTGTGACAGGGATGAATTAAGGAGGTCAACAGAGGATTGAAATGTTCCATGAAAGTACCACGATTTTAATGCCAGGGGCATAAAATTTAATATTTTAGTATTCAAATTAATAATTACAAGCTAATAATTTTATAATATTTTTACGGCAGGGCTGAATTAAGGTTGTCAAATTAGGTTCGAATTATTCTATAAAATACCCACAATTTTCATATTAGAGGCGTTGAATAATAACATTTACGGTTAATTAATAAACACGAACTAATACTGTTATTATATTTTTACAACAGGGATTAATTAAGGGGGGGTGGGGAGAGATTGAAATTCATATTTACGCGAACAAATAAATATGAACGAAGACTCTTATAATATTTTGCGCCAGGGATGGCTTAAGGTGATAAAAAAGGGGGTTGACATTTTTGCAACTCAAGCGAATTGCTGATTTTTAAATCTTAGCTTGATCAGGACAGAAGCGGGGCTGGAGGGAGATCAGACCGGGGCGATAATAAAGTTCGAATCCCAGCGTATGGGAGTGGGTCAGTACGGGAACGAGTTGTGAGCAAACTTTAAGTGCGGCAAGTTGTATATAGTGGTAGTAGCATATGTGGAAATGGGACAGGTGCGACCTGGGAGCTGAATTAGTGAGACCAGGAATGAAACGGAACGAGGGATGGAGTGAGATGGGAGTCCAACAAAGGATCTAGGTGGGTGCGGGACGTAAGTGGTATGGAAGCAAGGCGGGAGCGGAATGGGAGCGAGAAAAAAGTGCGGTGGGAGCGAAGTTGGGGAGGGAGAGGAGCAAGGTGAAAGTGAGGTAATAGAGTGGGAGCGTGGCGGGAATATGGCAGAAGTTGTACAGGGCTGGACTACTCCAGCCCTGCGAGCAGGTGACAGCAAAACGGGAGTGCAACGGGAGCAAGGTGAACGTGGAAAAGATGTGAGGCAGGAGTGGAGTAGAAGCGAGATGGGATCGAGACAGACAGAAGACAGCACAAGTCACGACACGCGTCTAACAGCGCTGCCCGACGTGTCGTGATTGGGCATGAGTCGGGCAATTACCTTAGTTTCGGGACGGCCATTCATTAATTTCCTGTTTATCCGTAATTATCACACTACAGAGCAGATGCCTCTCATCCCTCTTTATAACAGGTGAGCCTTATAACATATTACAAAACAAAACTATTATAGATGCTTATCCAACAGTATGTATAAATAATTAAACCGACTCCTACATTCAAACCGTTCCACAGAATCGAATGGGCCAGGATATATACGCGTAAATAACCTATTATTAGCTATCGAATGTAATAAGTATTACCCATTCAGCGTATTCGATGGAAAGGGTCTCCGATATTAAGACCGCGACGTGTAATGTAAACGTGGACAAAGACAAGCCATTTAAAATTCAGTAGGTTCGGTTCGAATGCCTCCACTATCAACGGTTACGGCGATCTCAACGAGTGTGCTTAACTTATACGGAACTGTAGTGGAATAGGTGAGGGCTTTGTTCTCGATTAATCGATTCAATTCCAACTTTCGAATGTTCAATATGTACATCTCTGTTTTGCTAATTTTAACTTCTGGATACGCTGTTATTGATAGTATTTCTCGCGAGTCCTTCGTTGGCGCTTCCATATGATTTATGCAGTGATGATTTTAATTTATAACCCCCGACCCAAAAAGAGGGAAGTTTGACATGTGTATTTGTGTATTTATTTGTCTGTATGTGGCATCGTAGCTCTCAAACGGATAAACCGATGAAATATACATACTATATGACACTGATAGGGCGAGTCTGACTCACACTTGTCCGATTTTACTTTTACATGGAATGAGCTCACATTTGACTTTGGATCACTAGCGTGAAGAAACAAAGTCTAAATTGAAGCACGCTTGCCAAGAAGATACTTTTCACCACAGACAATATAATAATACTACGCATTTTCACTCTTTCTTTGAAGATATTCAGATTGTGGGAGTTAGAAAACAAAGTTTAAATTTTTTAATTCGAAACCGTGGCAGCATGGGCGATAAAAGAATTTCCGAAACGCTTCTTTCGATGGTGAGGTACATATATCGACTACGAAGGCATAAGGGAGCTTTCTGATCTTGCAAGTTCAATATTAAAAAGGGGATGGCGGAATTAGTTCATGTAACCCCTGGGCACGTTGCAGAACATAGAGATACTTGCAACTTTACGTCTGTAAAGTCTTTTCAATCTCCTACCCAATACTGCCTTGTCACTGATTAGTTTATTAGAGCGGCTTTCATTGGAGTCCAGGGCGTCTGGTATTTTCTGGGTTCGAAATTTCATGATGAATGCTGACAAGCGAGTGGGCTTTTCCCCCAAGGGTATCAACATAACCAAAGTGATTCGAAATAAAACGAAAATGGAAATAAAGGTGTGGTTGTTAATTTTATTTTAATTTAATTATTTATTTTTAAAGTGAATAATATAACTCAATATTCTGTGAATATTTCAAGTATTGCCGTTATCAATATCGAGCAAAAAATCACGTTTGTTGTATGGGAGCCCCCTTAAATATTTATTTTATTCAGTTTTTTAGTATTTTTTGTTATAGCGGCAACAGAAATACATCATCTGTGAAAATTTGAACTGTCTAACTATCACGGTTCATGAGATACAGCCTGGTGATAGACGGACGGACGGACGGACAGACAGGGAAGTCTTAGTAATAGGGTCCCGTTTTTACGGGTACGGAACCCAAAAAATCAAATATGCCGCTTAGAAAGTACCACAGACGTAAGATTTTTCGCTGACGTTGGGAAGTACAAACGAATTTAACACCTCGTAGATTAAAATCAGTCAATCCTTTTGATCTGTATAGAAACATACTTACTTAAACATACCAAAATAGTGATTTATTGTACTAGGCTGGAAAGTTATATTTTACCGTCGAGTGTCTGGCAGTTGAATCCAGAGCAAGCGAAGGATTCTAGGTTTGAACCACGAGCACAGGGAGTGGTTCTGGTGTGGAATCCTGAGCGTAGCGATGGATTCAAGAAGACACTAGATAAAATAACTTTATTGCTAATAGAAAGTAAATTATATATTTTTTTTGTTTACAATTTACGTAAATACACAAAATATCTATTTATTATTATTATTCGAGGTAGGGTGGGAGGCCATGAGCCTCCCTGTCACTGCGACCCTCGCGGATCTATTGTAACTTCCCTCCTAAGGGTTACAGCACTTCTCCCAATCCCAGATGTGACATAAATCTCACTAGGGACTTTGGGGCGGAGGCCTTCACATCCTCAGGGTAGAGGATAGGTCCTCCCAGGAGCTGGCTCCTCTGGTGGTGGAGCGCCACACACTCGCAGAGGACATGGATGGGTGTTTCATCCTCTTCGAGGCAAAACCTACACTCAGGGTTCTCACCCAGCCCCATTCTGTGCAGGTGTTTATTCATTTTACAATGTCCCGTTAGGGTGCGAACAAGAACCCTTATTTGGCCCTTGCTTAAAAGAAGCGCCTCCTCAGAGAACTTTTTGCTGAATCCTGTGAGAATCGCTTTGGAGTGAACCATTCCCGGGCTTTGGCTCCACAGTGCCAAGCACTGTTCCTTCCCCCAGGATTTGATGCTACTCCTTATTGTGGAGTCGGAGATGCTACAAGCGGGCTCTGGTCCCAACAAGGCACCTTCCGACCCACATCTTGCTAACTCATCAGCGGCTTCATTGCCCCTGATGCCACGGTGTCCAGGTAGTCTCACCCAGGCAGTTTAGCGCCTGCACACACTCCTGCACCAGCTTGGAGTTAACTTCATCCGCAACTAGATCCTTTAGAGCTGCCTGGCTGTCGCAGAATATATGTATAGTTTTCTTTGAGTAGGCTCTTTCCATGCTCTTATATGCACAGCCTAGGATGGCAAAGATTTCTGCCTGAAACACAGTGACATGGCATCCCAAGTGGGCATAAGCTCCCATCTTAGGGGCGCCACCACAGAATCCGGCCCCAGCCTGTCCATCCTTCTTGGATCCATCAGTGAACCAAACAATATCCCCAGGAAGTACCGTGTCGGGACCTCCACTATCCCACTCACTTCTCTGGGGTATTGCTACCTGGAACCTCCTAAAGAGGTTGTATGCCTTTAGCATACTGTCGCTTGGCATTGCCATTATTGGTTCACTCATGAAGCTATCGTGCAGGTTCCTCATGAGTGCAGACCGCCATGTCGCACGTCCGCCCACTCTAGCTCTCTGTATAGCCATTCTACCCTCCATCTGCACCTGCACATGTAGTGGAGGTATGTTGAGAATAGCTTCCAGAGCCAGTGTGGGCGTCGATGAGAGGCCGCCTGTAATTGAGAGGCACGCCAGCCTCTGAAGACTATTGAGGGCATTTATGCAGGTCGACTGTTCGGCCTTTTTCTGCCAAATGGCACATCCATATGTTAGTATTGGACGCACAACTGCTTCGTAGAGCCTCCTGACAGTCTTGGGCTTAGGGCCCTAATTCAGGCCGACTAGCTTCCTGCAGGCCCCCATGGCTATTTTCGCCTTTTTAATGACATTTCCAATGTGCTTGTTCCAAAGGAGCTTACTATCTAAAGTTACTCCTAAGTATTTCACCTCATTGGAAAAGTTCACCGTTTTTCCCAGCAAAGTCGGAGGCCTCAATGAGTTTAGCCTCCGTTTTCTAGTGAACGGTACTATTACAGTTTTGCCAGCGTTAACCGACAGCTGATGCTTGTCGCACCAACTCTCTATGATTCTCAGAGCCTGTTGCATGAGATTTGAGATGACGTCGGGGCATTTCCCCACAACCATCACCACCAGGTCATCCGCATAGCCCTGAGTATAATACCCCGCATCGTTGAGCTCTTTAATAAGACTATCAACGACTAGGGACCACTCAAGAGGTGGCATTACCCCGCCCTGCGGGCATCCCCTCCTGAGTAGGACTCGAATCGTTTTCCCTAATAGGGTCATCGATGCCGTCCTGTTACGCAGCATGGCTTCAGTCCACTTTGTTATTGTGTTGCCAATGCCACGTTCAAGCATAAATACAGCTGATAATTACATTGGTGGAGGTATTATCAAACGCTCCTTCAATGTCTAGAAAAGCACAGAGGGCTATTTCCTTGTCCTCTGGTACCTTTTCCAGTTTATCGACCAGAACCATGAGAGCTGATTCTGTTGATTTGCCTCTTTGGTAGGCATGTTGATTTACATGAAGGGGTCTCTCAACTAGATACTTTTCCCTTATGTACATATTTAGAACTTTCTCCATGCTCTTAAGCAAGAAGGAAGTTAGACTAATTGGTCTATATGACTTCGGTTGGGATTTGTCTCTATCACCACCTTTGGGGATAAAGGTGACCCTAACCTCAGTCCACGCTACTGGAATATGCCCCCAAGCCAAGCTGGCCCTGAAGATCTTCAGCAGCGTGGGAAGGATGACATCTCCGGCCTGTTGTAACATGGCAGGAAGTATGCCATCTAGACCCGGCGATTTATAGGGCATGAAGCTACTTATAGCCCATTTAACTCGATCGGGTCTAAACACTTGGGAAGCCATTTTCCAGTCCAAACTTGCGGGTCTAACTTTAGATGATGAACTGAGTGGCTCCCCTCCCGCTATAACTGAATCTGGGAAGTGAACCTTGGCCAAAAGAGCCAGGGTTTTTATCCTCAGAACTCGTAAATGAGCCGTCTGGTTTCTTCAGAAGACCCAAATAGGAGTCTGGAGATTTCGAAAGAATCTTATGCATTCTGGCTGCCTGCGCGGTATTCTCTATTTTCTCACAAAATATCTAAGTTATTTTAATATAATATTTAGTGTTTCTTTAATCTAAGATAAGCAACCTCTTTGAATTGAACTATTTGTTTTCATTTTGAGAAGTACAAAGAGGTTGGAAATATTTTATATTGAAAATATAGAACTCCGTCGTGTTCAAATTTTGAAATTACTTTCCACCTAAGGGGGCAAAAATTTTGCCGCAAAATGAACTTCAATTCAATAAAATTTTCCACGCCAGTATTAGCCTTGGAAACCTAACTTTACGAGCTAGTAAGATTTAAGTTTTTTATGGAGTTTAGTAAAAATAGCCTGACACAGAAGATAAAGATGAATTTAACACCGCATATAGCACGTCATGTCGAGTACCAATCATTATTATTCTTACTTTCTTTCTTAGGCAGTCGCTATAAAAGCACGAAATATATCATT
Source organism: Lycia hirtaria (assembly GCA_947563715.1). Taxonomy (NCBI): domain Eukaryota; kingdom Metazoa; phylum Arthropoda; class Insecta; order Lepidoptera; family Geometridae; genus Lycia; species Lycia hirtaria. The sequence continues at coordinate 31,728,493 of OX387378.1, forward strand.
TTGTATGTAAGTACATAGATCATTATTACTTTTGTAATGTACAAACCAACCCTATATATTATCGAAGGTCATATTTATATACTTAGAACAGTTTTTTTTTCTGTTATTTCAAATAAATTTATTATTTAGCTACTGTAGTAATCGTTGTTCACAAGTGAGTAGGTACAATGACCCCATAAACTGTGTCCATTATTCACTGTTTCACTCAGTAGATATATTTATGTTTGAATGCTGAACAGAAGGTACTTAACTGTCCAACAAAGCTTTAAATATTAAAGCGATTATCATTAAATTGAAAATTTCCTTCTTTTATGAAATAATATTCCGAATTCAGGTGAAATTAAGATGACTATTATTTGTATTCTGTGCCCTTAGTTACCCCAATTTTGGAGGCAGTACTTTAAATGAAAGTGACATTGAGAGTGCCATAACTGTACTTTATGTTTCAGGAAGATGATAAAACCAAGCGTTTATAAAACCACCTTTTCAAATTTCATGGGGTTTCTGGGGTTCCGTAGTACAACAAGCAATCCTTTTTTAATACAAACATAATAAACAAACATAAATTTTATATGTGACAAAAATAATACAATAGACATTTGAACAGGGATGATAAAAAACAAAATTATAAATAAAAATATGTAAAAAAGAAATTACCAATAGATAATCTCTTTATTAAACAGGATACACCTCAAAATTAAACAAAGGACAATCAATATCTATCTATCTATCTACCTATACATTATAGTAAGACGGGTCAAAAAATTATGCTTAGGCCGTTCGGTTATGGAAAGAATATCAACAAAACAGCCTTAGACAAGTAAGTAAGTTCGTATAGACTGAGTGGCCAGCCCTATGACCTGGCTTGATGATTGCTGTTTTTAAGAACAAACAACCGGGACCAACAATTTAACGTGTCATCCAACCCACGGTAGCGCTTAGAACGAAATGCCACTCACGGTCACCCATCCGAAGACTGGCCGGTCCGTGCGTTGCTTGACGTTGATGATCGTTCCAGAACACCTAGTCAAGCTACGCCACGAGCGCTACTAGACAAGTGTGAAACTGTGAATAGAAAAGTCAGTACAGGTAGATGTAATATTTCATCAACATCATTAGGGTAATCTACTGAACCCAACCATAACTGTATCGGCACGTTCTTATTGGATTGAGCTGAGTTAAAAAAAATGTGATCAAATCATAAGCTCAATATTGGTCGTGTAAAAGTATCCGTTTGATGTTATTTTTCACGTAAGATCGCGATATGATTACATTATAAGCCGGGGTTATGTTTATGTCCGTATAAAAATGTAATTTGAGGCAAAGTAGACTCTGCCTTTGTACTGGGAGTTTTTGTGTTTTCTATTAAAAACTCGGTTAATTTATTTCTCTAATTTATGAAATCTGGGTCTTTCAGGTCGCGGCGAAACGTTTCGCGTTTATTTACGAATGTTTGTTGCATTTTTGGTGCCTCCGGTCGTGAGGTCAGTTTTCATATACTTTAGTTTTATGTATATAAAATAACATCATCATCATCATTTCAGCCCTTATCGATCCACTACTAGGCCTCTTCTTTGTCACACCATTCTTTTCGGTCCTGCGCTGATCTCATCCAGCTCTTGACCTCTGACTTGACGATATCGTCTCTCCATCTGGCTGGTGGTTTACCTATTGGTCTATTATTTGCCTATTGCTCGTTCCTCTGGGCCACCATTCTGTGACCGCAATCTTCTTGTCCTGCAATAATATATGTCCTGCCCACCTCCACTTGAGTTCAGTAATTCTTCGAGCGACATCAACCACACGTGTTCGACGTCGGATCTCTTTATTTGGAATTCGGTTCGGTATTAGAGAGATACTTAACATGGTGCGCTCTATGGCACGTTGAGCTACTCTAATCTTGTGTATGAGCGTAGGCAGTACACATTGGTTATAGACTCGGGTTTTGAGACTGCGGTATTTTGGAAGTTGTAAAAATAGTATTTATAATTTATGTATTAGTATAAAATATAGTATTCATAATTTACCGTAATGTGTTACTATTGTACTATTTATGGTAAACGCCTTTTAAAGAAGACCCGTCCGAAGCCTTCCTACAACTATACATACAATGCTGAAGGACTATTGCACTGCGTGCCATGCAATAGAATTTTCAAGACAAAATTTGGTTTTGCCAGCCACATACAGGCGCACAACCGAATATAGCAGGATTCGCCGTTGACGGATACGTCAAGGAGGACATCATCATCATCATCATCATCATTTATGGTAGCCTTTCCATGCGTACTACAAAAGTTCGTTCTGTATAAGACTTAATTGGTGATACTTTAGGGCCTGACACCGACCTCAAAATATAGTTGGTGTACGTACCTACGTAGACTCTCACTTCAGTTTTTTTATACATTATAGATCTACGATTGACCACCAACTCGCCTGATGTTAAGCGATGGTGTGGCCGAGGATGGAGTTCGTCGATCTAGAAGATATCTATTCACTCTAGCCTTGAAAATTCCAAGATTGTAGGACTTTTATGTTATTACAAAAACAAAACTACAAGATTACCGTAGATGTAATATGAGTCTGATTGCTATAAAAAGCCGTTTTTGCTACGGAGTTTAGAGAATTGCTTATTACACTCGAAAAATAATTATCTACTACAGTCAAAATCTTCGTTCGTGTTCAGTAAGCCAGAGGGAAAAACATTTAGAAATGTGTTTTAATGTTGTTATTTTGTTTCATATGATTTAATTTTCTTTCGTTTTCGTAGAACATAGCTATGAAACTACTACGGAGCTACGCTACTCTACGCCTACCTACGATTCCTAAAACACAGCATAATCCAAAAAAAAACCGTCTCCTATCCGTACTCCTATGCATGACATATGAACATGAACACTGACACCGGGGTTAATTACTCAACTAAATCTGCTTTATTTAAGAATATTTTGTACCTTCATACACAATATCAAGATCAAATAAGTAAGTGTCATAGACCTATAATATTTTCTTTATCCGCAGAGATTATAACACTACCGTTTACTTTATTTTAAGTTTATGTCATATGTCACCTGACACCAACTGTAAATGAGGCGTTTACTTGTCATTTTTACCCGACTTCCGAAAAGAAGGAGGTTATCAATTCGGTCCGTTTTTTTTTGTATGTTTGTGCTCCGATTACTTAGCCAATTGAGCATTGATTTTGATGATTCTTTGTGTATTTGGTAGATCATACTTCAGAGGTGGTATTATTTTATTACATATAATTTTAACAAAATCGATGCAGTTCTTTGGTTCTTTTAAAACAAAAAACTAGTAAAGTATCACTATTCACTTTTCTACAGGCGTTATACATATTGCGTATTTTGAAGTCGATTCTTTCAGTTTTTTAAACTATAATTATTATTCGTTTCTTTTTGTGGAACCAACAGGAAGGTTTTATCTCGCACAATAAATACCTATTTTTTCAAAAAAATATTTACACAAATATTGTCTCTCACTTGACCAATGTTTAGTATTTGTAGATTCACATCAAAGTAAACCTATAATCTTGCCAATTTTAATAATCATTTGTTCAAAAGATACAGCCGTTTCAGTGACGGTTAAGACAGATAAACGGATAGATTGACAGACAGACAGGAAGACAGACACCGTAGCCTCACGAATAGGCTCCAGCATCCTTAGTACGGAAGCTTCTTAAGAAAACTTGCAACACGACTTCTAGTTTCCGTGTAATACGTGGACAAACATACATACATACGCACATACGAGTACATTGATTTTTTTGTTTTGTTGCATTTCATGGTTCATACAAATACGCAAAATATCGGGAATTCAACAAAAACCCAAACCACGATAAATATCCCATAAAATTCATAAGTTTTTCGTTTTGAATACCTGTGATAGCTTACTGCTATCTTTTACTGTATATTATCAACAATTTTCTTATAAATACGAAGGCTCAGCGGCTAAATCTGCTCGTGAATACGTATGAAAAGGTACCTTTTCTATTATAGAAATGACACAAAGATGTGTCCTTGCAATAATTCTTCCATCGTCCGCTACACGCGGAAAGTTTATGCTATTATCTATTGTACATACTTACAAGCTTTGTGGACAAGTTAATGTGGTCATGTGCAGAGCAAGCTCGGTCAGAAAACCGGCTATAAATAGGATCCCTACGGGTTCGGGAAATCACAGATGTGTCGTTACTGGCGTAGAAAATTGTCGTTTCATCTCTATAGTTAGCAACCAAAAGAGCTTATCCCTATTGAGGTGCTATGCCAATCATACTAAATACCTATAACTGTAACCATAGACTTCTATAGATACTTCAAGTGTATGCACCTAGCGCGTCAACAGTAAGATAAAAAATCACAGTTGCTGACCTAAGATTTATTTAATTTCAGGTGATATATACTTCCGACTCGATATTTTGTCAACTAGTTACTTTGGGTTGAATAGATTTCGCGCGGATGGACCATTCTGATGGATACCAAAAATGATTCAAAAAAGGATTCGGATGGATACCAAAAATGTGGCACGCAAGGTTTTCATATAAATGAAGTCGCATGCTTCATCTACTATGTCTGTAACTGTAACATAGACTAAAACCATACATATGACATACCCCCGGCGGTAGTTATAGCAGACGTGTTATTAGCGAGGATCTATATTAAAAGTAAATCAAGATACCTGACTGCAAAAGAGCTATTTTCGTCGTGTAACTGTAAGACTAGATATGATATTGAGTGTACGTTTTTGTCGTGAAATTATGTGCATAGTAATCTAGTTATTATAATCATAGCTTAGAATACATCTTGCAATAGTAATCGAAGATACTAAATATGAATTACTACGGCCGTATAGGTTATGAGGTAATATATCGTACATTACATACCTACAATCTACCTATATAAATTAATGAATACATAACAACAAACATAACCCTTTGATTGCACAGTCGTATAAAACAAACCCGATAGTAAAATATAGTAAATACGAAACTAACGAAACCTCTCAGATCAAAATCTGTCAACACGTTTAGGCTACGGGACGTAATACATAAACATAACAACTACAGCGAAAAACGGCATACCGAAACCCGAAATTATTTGAAATCTACATAAATAAGATAAAATTAGTGTTAATTGTTATTATAATAATAATTTGGATAATGAGACAAAATAGGAAGGTGGCGTTATCTCATTCTGATGTTCCCACACAGAAGTACCTTATCTTTCTCACTGTGTGGGAGCATCAACCAATAAACTAGTTGTATAAGTCCTCTGTGTATAAGTCATAACCATTTCATTTCAATAGCCCCGATTTGTCAAATTCCATATTGTACAATAGTTCCAACATCCATCCACATACCAAAACACTGTATTTTTAAAAGCTTTTATTTAACTTGCTATGTATGTATGCATGTAAGTATGTTTGTTCGGGTGGAATCTTTGAACTCAATTTAGAAGTAGATATCTTCAACGGCTATATCTCGGAAACTATGGACTTTAGACTATTAGTTTCTTCACAAAAGTGATAGATCTCATTGAGAACTTCATTTCAAATGGCAGCTGCAACTTGCAACAATGATGCGTTGAATGAGATGAACAGATTGAAAAACCCAGCCAGCGATAACTAAAAAATAAAAAATAAATTAAAAGCAAAAAAAACTTTTTTTTTAAAAAGCTTTTATTTAAACGCTCTAAAAAGAAGAAAATATTTTTTTCCTTAAAACCATGCACGTATCTGGTCATTTGCATATCTGGTTAAATGCGTCTATTGGCCTCTTGCGTTCTTGGTCATATGCGTCGATCCCACTAGTACCAATTGAATTATGTAAATTGATCTGCTAAGTTTATTATATTTTCAATTTCAATTTAATTAAATACTGATTGGTAATTGAACCTCGCGATAAGCTTTTATGAATTGTATATAATGAGCTTATAAGTTGATAGTTAAAAATTTTAAGGAAAAAAATATTTTCTTTTTTTTAGAGCGTTTAAATAAAAGCTTTTTTTTTAAAGTTTTTTTGCTTTTAAGTTATTTATTTTATTTTCTGTAAAGGGTCTCTCAGTGTTGGCTTCGGCTCCACTGATGCCCATCAAAGGACCGGGCTGCGACCCGAGATTTAAGGTGAATAATAATATTTTTTTTATTTCTTAAACACAAAGTTGAGTACACGTTTTACATCTTAGGTTTCCAAGAAGATAAAAATCAAAGTTATGTAGTTATATTGTAGTATAGCTATATTTGGATAAATGATGGAAATTTATTTTCATTGAATGTGGCTTCAGTGTCGATATCTACATTTCCATGTATATTGTAAAAAGCAATACGTAGGTGAAAGTTAATTCGTGTACAAACTATATAGTATTGTTGAGCCCCAAACTAGGCTAAGCCTGTATTATAAGCTATTTACATAATAAATAATCTCGCGCGACTACAATATTCAGAAGATTGTTATTCAAGGAATCGAATTTAATTTAATAATAAATTTATAATGGAATTGCGTATTGCATGCAAGAAGAGTGTGTATCCAGATGTGTGCTTGTGTGTATGTAGGAGGGGGGTGTATGAGTACAGAGAGAATACTGGAGCTGAAGGACTGCAAGGAATACAGAAACACATACATGTATCATTATATCATTGAGATTGTGTTTGTAGGATAATTTAATTTCAATATAAATGGTAATGCCAATAATTAAACAATTAGTTTAGTCATATAGCTTGACCAGAGCCTCTACCTCGTCATGAGGTTCTAGTATTAAGAGTAATTTAAGTCATTATTAACAAAAAAAAATATTATGAAATCTAACCTAAACATTTCCCTGGCCATTCAACGTGGTAATGCCGCCAGCCTAATACGTATAGTACGTTTGGGCGGGGAGATACCTCGTCTTAGGTTTTAACTTCTAATTGTTTGTTTTTATTTTATTTTTTAGTTATTAGTAATGTTATATGTTATATTTAAGTTTTTACCATAAAAAGTAATTTGTATTTAGTAAGAATTAAACGAACTACTTATTCATCAAAAAAACAATTAATAAAACCTAAATTATCAAATTGTCGAACAATCCCCAATTGTTCGACAATTTGATCGGTCGACCAATAACACTACAAAACCTTAGACGTAAGTAAATTATAACAAAAACCGGTGCGAGTCGGACTCGCGCACGAAGGGTTCCGTGCCATTATCTATAAAAAAGGCCAAAAAAAAACACGTTTGTTGTATGGGAGCCCCCATCATCATCACCGTCATCATCTCAGCCATAAGAGGTCCACTGCTGAACATAGGCCTCCCCCATGAATTTCCAAAAAGACTGATTGGAAGCGGCTTGCATCTAGCGTCTTCCCGTTACTTGTATGAGAGCCAAACTGACTCGACATTATACCGAAGATATCCCGGACATCAGCCTGTACGAGATTAGGATGGCCTTGAAACAGCTCAAGAACAACAAGGCACCGGGCGATGACGGAATCACATCAGAGCTACTGAAAGCGGGTGGAACACCGGTACAGAAAGTCCTTCAGAGGCTCTTCGATTCCGTCGTGCTCGAAGGTACAACGCCAGAAGCATGGAACAGAGGCGTGGTGGCACTGTTCTTCAAAAAAGGCGATAACACTTTATTTCAAGCGTCTATATACTGCCGTTATCAATATCGAACAAAAACGAGCAAAAAAATAACGTTTGTTGTATGGGAGCCCCCTTAAATATTTATTTTATTCTGTATTTTTAGTATTTGTTGTTATAGCGACAACAGAAATACATCTAAAAATAAAAAAACTAAAAATTTCAACTCTCACGGTTCATGAGAGTGAAATGAAATTCTGCCTGGTGACAGACGGACGGACGGACAGACAGCGAAGTCTTAGTAATAGGGTCCCGTTTTTACCCTTTAGGTACGGAACCCTAAAAATCATGAGACAATGACCGCCTATAAATCTATAAATTTCAAGTAAGGTTCGCGGTTTCAGTATTGGTTGTTCACTGTAACACTGTAGATTACACGTATAAATCAAAAAGTCGAAAAGTCGACTATTTAGGATCTACATTTTAGATTGAACCCTTTCCCATTTCAATAGATATTTACAGAAACAAGGAAATTCAAGGCTCACCTTGCCGGAATTATAATTATTTTGGGAGAGTAACTGGGTTGGGGAAAATCAAGAGAAATCTTTTTTCCGAGATTAGTTAAAATTTCCATGAAATTTTCCTCGAAGATTATTCATCTTCGCTCAGTTGTAACTCTGGCTCTGTACGGTTTTACGAACATAAATGGATTTCGTGTTTTTTCCTATGTTTTATACTGTAGACAATAAATTAATTGATAAGTGGCAAAAGTACATATTTTTGGCAAAAGTATTTGTGAGCAGACATTTGAATGATGAAATATTAGTATCTGCTTTATGTCGGTATATTTTATGTACCTATGTTTCCCCAACAATGGAAATTTTAACCGAGAGTGAAGTATTGTTATTGTTAGGGTTCCTTATCTTATCTCAAGAAAAAAATAACCCTTTTAAGATTACTTCTTAGTCCACTTTCTGTTTAAAAGCTTTCATAGAACTAAGTCTGCAGTATAAAAAATCAACACTCTGAAGCGAAGTAATAAAATAATACAGTATATTTCTAACTCAAAAAAAAGTCAGATTTCTTATATATTTGCTGTTAATTAATTTTTACATTTGGTAAATGTAATCTCACTAACAAGTAAAGAAAAAATGAGCAAGTTCGTTCTTGAAAGTATCACATAAAAAATCAAGCAAAAGATTCTCAAGTTTTATTTTTTTATAAAAAGAGCAGCAAAAATGCAGACGGCTAACCTGATTGTAAGCGATTACCGTCGCCTATGGACAGTTGTCCATCTAGCAAATTAACAGTTGACAGCTAGTAAAGCAACAGCGATGCAACATCGGTGGCATCGCTGTTGCTTTGCTAGCCCGGAGAAGTGCTTGACCCTTTTTAGGGTTCCGTACCCAAAGGGTAAAAACGGGACCCTATTACTAAGACTTCGCTGTCTGTCTGTCTGTCTGTCTGTCTGTCTGTCTGTCTGTCTGTCTGTCTGTCTGTCTGTCTGTCTGTCTGTCTGTCTGTCTGTCTCCAGGCTGTATCTCATAAACCATGATAGCTAGAAAGCTGAAATTTTCACAAATGATGTATTTACGTTGCCGCTATAACAACAAATACTAAAAATTTAAAAAAATTAAATATTAAGGGGGGTCCCCATACAATAAACGTGTTTTTTTCGTATTTTTTTGCTCAATATTAAAAACGGTAACAGGTAGACGCTTCAAATTTTCACAGAATACTTACTTGTATATTACCTTTCAAAATAAATAATTAAATAACTATAAAGTAAATATTAAAGGGGGGCTCCCATACAACAAACGTAATTTTTAAGCAATTTTACTCGATCTTAATTAACAGGTAGAAACTTGAATATTTGTAAGTAAATATTTAGAAATATATTAACTATAAAAATAAATACCTAATCTAATACATAAAAACTCACAAAATGAAAATAATCCGTGCATCTAAACGCGGTGCGAGCGCCGCGCCGCGGTGTGGTGGTGACGCGAGCGCGCGGGTAGCGGGGGAGGTAACATCACGGAGCGAGCCATAACCGCGCGTATTCGCGCGAGCGTCGTCATGCTGCCCGGATGTGTATCGAAAACCTACCTATAAGTTTGCAAATTACTACTTGGAATTTCGTTGATTTCTCGTTATTTTATAAACAGAACTAAACTTTGTAGTATTATAGATGATAGTACGGAACCCTTCGTGCGCGAGTCCGACTCGCACTTGGCCGATTATTTAAAAGCTCTTTGTTGAAGATCGGTGGGAAACCTTACGAGGAAGGACAGTATATTTTGAAACTTTTAACGTTAGTAAACCTCGGCAATATACACTTTCCTCTGCTTTCAAGTACATAATACCGGACGGCCGCTTTTTGGGTCGAAAGTCGAAATAGAAAAGCGTCATCCCACCCTTTCTACTCGATGAAATTAGGGAGTGAAAATGACAAAGGAAATCTCATCTCAGTACGCTTAAAGTATACAAATCCCTCGCCGGGACACTTACGGATGTACCTGCCTGTATCTATAAATAAGTGAGGCCATATCGAAGGGAGAATGGTTATTGTCTTCTCGGTCCAAATGCTCTCTGTGGACTCCTCTTATCCCTAATAACATTTTCTTTGCCCGGAATCGCGTTTATGAAAATAAAGGCAATTTTAACAAAATTGACGATAAAATAATAGAGTATCAATTCGCAACTCGTTCGTTAGCTTTTTTGTTGAGTTTGGACAATTTGTTATTATACCTAGCAATTATGTCCAGATAATGGGTCAGTGTCTTTCGTTTTCATTTTCGTTTTTTATTTGATGATTTTAAACTTTATTCGTGATAGGTATACTTAGTTACAAAAATTGTTTAAGCAAAAGCAGCAAAAAAATCATCATTATCATCTCAGACACAACTGCTGGACAAAAGCCTCCCTTATAGATTTCCAAAAAGTTGGTGGAAGCAGCTTGTATCCAGCGTGCGTGTTCCTGCCAATTTTACGAGGTCATCTGTCAATCTTATGGCTGGTCTTCCTACGCTGCCCTTGCCGGTACATATGGTCTCCACTTTAGACCTTTTTCAACTTATCGGCTATCAGTTGCGTGCTACGTGCTACGTGCCCTACTCACGGGTACTTCACTTACTTGCTAATCCGGTGTGCTATGTTATTGACTTTCGTACGTATACGGATCTCTTTATTTCTGAAAGGTCATCAATATTCGACGGGACTGACAAAAATTTAATTTAATTTATGGTAAATTAATACTTTTATAAGTAGTAACTGGTTATAACCCCCATTTTCAAAAGCGATCCTACAAAAACCATACATCTTTTGGGTTACAAGTTAAGTTATGATATAGCTATCTCCATCCGTAATTCAAGTCCGTTCAGCAGATTTAACTACGAGGGAGAAACAATTTGTGTGATTTGAAGTCACATCAGATTACATAATCATTTAGTATTAACCCTAGATCACTGGTTCTCAACCCTTTGTTATGTGGGATCATTACTACAATACATTACATCGCATAGAACAGTACCTCTGTTATCAAATTCATGATATGGGGACCAATTATGTAACACGCTCAACTAAATTGACAGGAGTAAAATTCGTGTGTCCTTTACACACGAATTTTACTCCTGTCAATTTCCTTACTGTAGAGGTTTTTAAAGGTCAGAAAAGGTTTTTAATTTAGGCTGTATGAGGTAATAAAGTAACATGCATACATACAACAAACAAACATAGATAAATACACACGAAAATTTCCCTTCTTGCACATTCAGGGGAATATAAATATATATAAATAATAGAACGGATATTTAATCTGAAAAAAAAACACTTACCTCATTAACGCGAGGGCAGCAAAACTAAAAAAAAATGTAGTTTTATCCTCAAAACAGGATTTTATATTTAAGAATTTATCACGGACCACTTTTAATGGTTTTAGAGGCCACCAGTGATCCGCTAATAGATGGCTACGAAACACTACCTTAGAATATCACGTAAATACTTTAAAATTACTTAGTATATAAAGGTTTGGACGTTATAGCACCCACCCACACGAAAATGGCGACAATGATTTTCATTTCGATTTTCTCACACATTATTTTTAAGCCTTTGTAACCTAGAGAGCGAAACAAGGGACTTATTTACCTATAGCCAATAATATGACGATATAAGGAATCAATAAGCAAATGAATTCACTATATATACATGGTTAAGTTACTCGTATACATATGTCAGTTTTTTCCACGTAAATAACATGAAAAAAGAAAATTGGGCTGAGTAAAGCAGCAGTGGAATAAGGATAATGCGCTTAGTATTATTTTTAACAGATTGAACATCTCGTACGCCGTTATCGCCGTTTAAGTTTTTTTTATATATATACCTACTTACGTTGTATTTTGGTTATCCCAAATTAAGATTTTGTTAGTATTTTTAGTGCAAGTGCCAATGATGTACATATTATGAATAAAGTGTCGTCGCCTTAATATGAAGTGTTATTGGACACGTTCTTAGTCAATTTGTAACTAAAATTTAATTTATTTTAGTCTCCTGGCTAGATCGTAATATAAATAAGGAATGTTTCTCGTGTTTTATAAGCAAATGGAATAAATACAAAACTTTTTAAAAGCGTCTGTCTAACTATTTTCATAAAACTTTAATAGGTCCCATTATTAAGAAGATTTCCAAGGGTGGATTTGTTGATGTTCTGATTCTAGGAAGGTAGATCATAAGCGAAATTTTTTTTATCGATGTTCTGATTATTTATCTATCTGATTAGTTATTTATCTGTCGTGTTTATTATTTTCTTTGCTGTTTTCCTAGCCGTAACGAATGAGTAAGTATATTATAGAATAATTTTTAGATGTTGATTTTATGCTTTTTATCGAAACTTTGAACTATTGAAACGACTGAAATATTTTTGCCAACGCTTTAAAAAACGCGAAATAAAAAACTAAATCAGTTCAAAGATCAGAATAAAATCATAAAATAAATATATAAAATTGCCTTCAGTATATAATTATATCACAATAATAAGGCTTCTTTATTTATTTGTAAAGTTACTCATTATTCTGTAAATATATCAAGTTTCAAAGAAAAATACCAACTCACAAAGCACTTTCGAACATTCATAAAACTTCAACACTCGGAAAAAAGGCAAGAATTTGCAACAAAATCTAATAAAAGCCAGTTTTAATCGACAATAACTGACATAAGTACCATGTAAAGTGGATATTACGTCACATTACGTTACGCTGGTAAAGCGTAATTACAAAGGCAATTAACAGCAATAACAGCGTGAAACGGGAATGGTTTGACTCCTGGCCGCTCCTGGCGACTCCCGACGCACCGCGGACTCCAGCTCGTTTCGATTAAGCCCTCGGACCATTTCCCGTCGACTTGAAATAACTTATTTCGGGGGTCTTGTAATTAAATTATGAGTATCCCTTTGGTGGGTTCGTGAGCTTAATAAATGCGTAATAGTTATATTTCGGTGTAGGGTGGCTGGTTGCGCAGTTATGGCGCTAGGAGACATTATTTACACGACTGCTGGGGAGCCGAGGAAATGCGCTCGACTAGTTTCATAAATTATGGGGAAATTATGTTTTGATAGAGATATTGGTATCTGTGGTGATCTCGTTCTCCTTTTGATTACATTTTAATTTTTTGGCCGCACCAGCGAAGCGAGCTCAGGTTAAACTTAAGGAACGAAAACAACTTTTTGCTTTCTTTTTAATACCAAGTCATGGTAATAACTAAGTTACAAAAATATTCTAAAATCCGTAGAACATTCTTTGTATTATATTATTGTGATATTTGTAAAAAATTATTGCGGTCAGCGGACACATGTGATGACGAAAATTTTATGAGAGAACCGAAAATTTTACTTTGGAACTTTGAAAACGCTATTAGTGAACCTGCTGAGGTTAGAGTATTTTTACTCGACTGCGTAAGGAGGATTAGTTATATTTCTTAAGTGTGTGTATGTTTGCATGTATGTATGTATGTATGTGGGTATGTATGTATGTATATTTCCCTATGAGCGCCTGCAGCTTAAACCGTTTGATCGATTTTTATGTGCGAGGTGTCGTTAGAATCGTCTTCACTATATACCTGAGTGTCGTAGACTATATTTTTGGATAATAATAATAATAATACATCTCTCGCAAAAATAAAAATAAATGCGTTTTTCGTAACCTCCAACTAACTTTTTCGAAATAAACAAGTTTTTTTACTTGAATTATTCTATAGAATGTGGGATGTGTGTTACCAGTGATGACATAGTAAGTACGGCACTGAAGTGGTCCCTAAATATGGGCCTTATAAAGAAGCTCAAGGTCATGCAACGAGTTATGGAGAGGGCTATGCTCGGAGTCTCTCTACGAGATCGAATCAAAAAGGAAGAGATCCGTAGACATACGAAAGTCACCAACTAGCACAGTGGATTAGCAAGTTAAAGTGGCAGTGGGCAGGGCATATAGCACGTAGAATTGATGGCCGATGTGACCGAATAGTTCTCGAGTGGAGACCACGCACCGGCAAGCGAAGCATAGGAAGACCAGCCACAAGATGGACGGATGACCTCATACAAGTAGCGGGAAGACGCTGAATGCAAGCCGCTTCCAATCAATCTTTTGGAAGTCCATGTGGAATGCAAGTGTAAGCAGTTTTGCGCCCAAGTTGCGCCAGGCATCCGTTACCTCGCCTCCCCAGTTATTCTCCTACCGCCGCTTCCAACATATGTTTGTAAATTGTAGGCCGAACCGACTCGCAATAAAGGAGGTTTTTTGATTTTGTTATTTACATGTTATTATATTCATTTAAACAGATATTGTGCCAAAAAACACACTAGGTTTGTATTCGTGATTTCTGTTTAAACTGAACAATACCCCGTAGGATACTCCTACCGGGATTGGCCTAAGGAAACCGGTTATCGCACTTCAGTAAATGGTGACTTGGTAGAAGGCATCTCCCCGGTCGGTAGACCATGGGGGAGGCCTTTGGCCAGCAGTGGACTTCTTATGGCTGAGATGATGATGATGATTATTGTAAAGAATGCGCATTTGTAATCTTTTACAGTGATTTTACGCATACTTACTCACAAAAAGTACATTCAACAGCGTATCAAACGTAACGAAATCGTAAGATAGACTGCAAAAATTATTATAGGTATTTTGTTTTATTTTAATATATATACTTGTATAGTCATCTGTAACACTTTTCATTGTATTGATAAAAGCTTATGTATAATAGAAACTCTCAATTTTCCTCACTACTTATTAACAGTTGTTTGCTATATTTTCTTACCTACATAGTTAACTAGATATTTATAAACACAGGACTGTATAATATATTATATTATTATAATATGGTGGGTACACATTACTAATACGAATTGCTTATGTATAGACTTTCTTATAACAGCAGACCGATTCAATCAACTTAAGCAAATATTTTCTGAATCTGTTGCTTATTTTTTTGATTTTTCCTTTATATCAAGATGCGAACCCTTAGGCTATTTGCGCATAAGATGAAGAAGGTTGCGTTATAAGTTTATAACTTTCAAATTCAATTTTAGAACGGATGACCCGCCCTTTCAATGTGCTGAAAAATGGCTGAAAGGGTCGTAACGCGTATGTCCAATTACTCGTATTTTATTGATCGTAGCCAGTAAATCTATGGTGTATTTAAATGACAATAAAGTGGCTCCTGTCGCAACTCGCTTAATGCTTCTAATGGTGTCGATGGCGACTAATAATTTATTTAGTTTCGGAAGGACAAATAGCTATGAAAGCTTTCCTTTCAATTATTTATAGATCCTATCAAATATACATTGAAGAATAAATTAAGTGTCATCTTCCAAGTCAAGTTTTCTAAGTAAGTCATTATTATTCATATTTTGTTAATTCAAAGACACAGTCAATGACTTTCCATCACGTGGACGTAAAGTCTAATCAAAATTCACGAATATAGTGTCCAGTGCTGACCGATTCTCGTCATATACCAACAAACACGAACGTAAATATTTTGATATAAAGACTATGTCGCCGGCCACCGCGCTAAAGCCTAGTTTAGATTGAGAAGTCTAGAGACATCTATTTAGCCGCTTCGAATTATTTTGATAATAATCGAAATTATTTTAATCGAGTAAGGGGTCTAATTAGACCTCATTGAGCTCGGAGGTTTTTGAGGACTAACGCTACATCCCGTTGTAACTTTATCAAAGGACACAGTTATGCTCTTCGACTGTATTTATTATTATTATTTATATATGCAACTAAAGTACTCTAAGTTTAACATTTTTTTTTTAAATCGCCCAATAGATAGACTAAGATCCATTGGCCATACTGCCTATTATTTTAGTACCATGACCACCAAATGGTAGTATTTTTAGCGAATTTCTCATTTTCATTCCCTTCCATTTCCGGGAACATCTAATTTTACCTCCTAATATCTCAGAGTAACAAATGCAGTAGGTACATTGTGACACAGGGTTTCTGTTCAGGCCCAAAGTTCTAGATGGTATTTAACTGTTATGGGCCAACATCTTCGATCATTTTGTCTTGTCACACTATTGCACAAAACTTACATAACCTACTTATCATGTGTCGTAGACCTACGATATTTAGGTATATATGCATTCACAGCAATAAAGTAATGGTAGGTACCCACTAAAGCAATTTAGAGCAGAAATTCTGCAGGGACAGATGGCATACACGCAATATATTATTAGTGGTTCCAGCTCCCCGCTCTGACAGCGAATATCTTTTGTAATAACTCAACGCAACACTAACAAGAACTAACCCCTTGGCTGCTCCGTGCCAAATTGACAAAATTTATGCAAGTGCTGTTTCCACCCCTGCGATAATCCCTCGCACGTCAAATGTCATAATTAGAGGGGTGCTCTGATATGAATGTTTCAAATTCATTTTAAAATTCAATTGTAAAACGCACGATCAAAGGAAGTATTATGGCCAGCTGTCTATTGTTCTTGCATGTAGAAAATCCGCATCACGGGCAATAAATAATCCGCTAAATTAATGTTACAGTTGAGTTTTTGCCGTCTCACGATCAGTCATCAAAAAACTCAATAAAATCTTTATGGCTCTTGTTTTACTTTAGATATTTTCATTATTTATTTAAGGCAGACAGTCGAACCGTAAGAACCGTCCGAAGTCAGTGAAAGCTGTAAAACAATTTAAGTACTTCAGTGTTACATTTGAACGCGTAAAAAAGTCGCATCGGAGTTATGAAAGTATGTGATAACTGAGCGAGCTTTGAATTATTTAAAAGTAAAAGAAATGAATTAAATATCTGGGACTTCAAAGACTATGTTTAAAAAAATCAGAAAGATTTAAATCGGAGAGCGAGTTTAGGGTCAGTCTCCTAAAATTGTAGAATGCCTAAGCTCTAGCTAGTATGTTAAAACGCTTAGTCACATAGTTATACGTTTTTGAGCGCTAACGAGAAATCCTTGTCGATAATAATATCGTTAGCCTGAACCGATTGATTTGAGTAGCCATTGACGGCTGTTCATCTGATCAATTGGCTGTTAATGCCGGGGTTCCTCAGGGGTTAATACTTTCTGCAACTTCTGGTTCTGTTACACATTAACGACCTACTTACACCCGGCATCTTTGGGTACGCACATGACAGTACAGTTGTGGAAAGGTGCACATCCAGTGCCAGAGCCAAAAAGGTGGAAATACAGGCAAGATATGATCGAGCGTTTGAATCTGTCCATTTCAGCCGTTTCTGAATGCGACGATAATTTGATTAATTTCAACAACCCAGCTCTTTTCTCCGCTAAAATTATCCGTTCACATTTTATCCGACATTCTAAAATGTTCCTGTACCTTTTTCAGACCAACTGGAACTAATTAGGGTTACCTGCTTAGCCTGGAAGACCGTCGTAAGTTATTCTATCAATCTTCTACAATTCATTTTGGAGTATCTGTATCAGAGCTGCAGAGCTACACTACTTTATGTTGCCGTCCCTATTCTAGTACAGGACAAGTAGAAAGTCGGCCGACTACTATGCATACATTGTTGATTTTCCTAAGATTCGTACCAAACGGTTTATTTCTGTGTTTCTAATCCGTACAACCAAGGAATGGAATAAATGCTGGCTTCCTTTTTCCCTAACAGATACAATGTGGATATTTTCAAGGTCACAGTATCAAATAATTATCTTTTAAATCTACATACAGTATATTCGACCACATAGTCGCTTACCAACAGGCAAGTTTGAGGTCAAACATGAACTTACTTATTCACGATAAAAAATCAGAGCTCTCACTGATCACCAATCCGTCGTTGTACATTGATTTTGTTCCAGTATATGGCTTATAGGCATGGCATCGTAGACCGCAATGAGAACGAAGCTATCCACAAATGTTTAAAAAAATCTTATAATTAATTATATAAATATTTTCACGGGGAATAGGTGGGTACTCAACATTTATTCGCCATCAGTATTGATTTCAATTACCTATCTAAATTCCATTAACCGCGTTGGCTGTTTAATATTTACATGATAGAATACCAATGAACTTTCGGAGCCAATAACTTCTAAAATATTGTTAATACGCTCATCAACAGGAATATCAAGTATCTATTATGTTGATACATGCTCTTTTGTTATTTAAATATTTTATATACTTCAACAAAAGATATATGAGAAGTAGGTAAATTAACTTTTATTAGTCGTACATTTATACCTATACTATTTGTATACGAATGAGTAGTCCAATAGACCTAAAATCATGAAATTTGCCAAGAAGCAAGACCTTTCAGCACAAGTATGTAGTATAAAATTACTTTGCGGCATACATAAATGAAATATTTAAAAAATGGTTAATTTGTAGTGAATTCACATGAAAAGAACTGTTTATGCAAACATACAGTTACATATGGGCGGACATTGCTACATACTTAATTTTTCGTTAGAGAAAAGCTTAGAAAATGTTAGAACTTGACTAAATAGTAGACTATATCTTCACTGGCCAGAATACCGAAGCTTCGATATGAGCCAAACTCATATTTGGCAATTTTTTCCATTACTTTTTGAATAACGCGCTGTTATAGTCACTCCAATATTGAAGTGACTAGGGAGGGAAGAGCTGCCCAAGAAACTCCAAAACAATTTTACTGGCATAAGTGGCTATTATATTTAGATAGTTTTTCGTTTACCCTAAGCAATGTCTGTATAAAAGTTTTCTGAGTGTATTGTTCCCTTCAAAGGGGATGAAATAAAATTTGGGTTGCTCATCTAAAGCGCACACGACTGGCTCCGAGGGCTCCCCTCGCTTTTTTACCCTAATGATTGGTTAGGGGTTTTCCGAGCCATTGTTTGTTTTATAGGATATTGCAATTGTTATAGTTCCCATGATATGATGGATTCTTACACCAACGCACAACGGTGATATTTGATTATCTCATTGCATTAATATTATGAATGCGAAAGAGTGTGTGTGTGTGTGTGTTTGTTACTCATTCACGCTAAAACGCCAAAGTGATTAACGAAATGCCGGTCCCAGCGTGAGACCACGCTGGATACTTACAACTAGCCAGTGCCATAAATAGGCGGTACCACCGGTGCCCAGGCACAGGGCGTATACTCTGGGGGCGCAAGAATGGCCAGACCAGGCAAGACTATTATATTCTCGGTTTGCTCCTGATAAGTTACCGCTGCGCGCCTAGTGTTCGATTCCAACACATACGTATCTACATGCCAGTATCATCAAAAACGTCTGTTAAATTAGACAAAACATCGCGCTCATTTTTTGGGCAGCGCACGAGCGTATTTGTGTTTAGTGTTTATCGAAGTCAAGCGGCCGGCCGACTAGGTACACGGTCGATGGGACGGAGACGACCGAATGAACTGACTGAATGAAATAAAATAGGCCTATACATAGCATTGCTCTAGCTAGGGTACCTATAATATCTATAAAAAACAAGGGCACAGTTATAGAAGCTCGCACAGGGCGCAGAAAAGGCTATTTACGGCACTGCAACTAGCACCTGTTGTTTGTTCTGTGTTCGGTGTTTCTATTAAGTATAAGTCAGTTTTTACAAAAAAAAAAGTACCTATATGTATTCTATCAGCTATTTGGTTTCCATAGTACAAACTCTGCTTAGTTTGAGCTAGATGGTGTTGTGTGAAATGTCCACCAATATTTATCTGTTAAAAGTTGTTTGTACATTTTTCAATAAAATTAATCATGTCTTTAGAGTAGACTCTAATGACTACCAAATCAGCATAATTATGTTATTTTGTAAAAAAAACTTTAATTTATTTAGTAAACTTAAAATATCAATGTACAAACATATAATCTTATATGCATGTAAAATTAAAATAAAAGGTATCTATTTACCAAACTTTTTACTACTTTATAACCAAGCTGTTTAATCTTAATATCTACCTTCCAGCTCACAATCTCTACTACTACTTATTTAATTTAACAAATCTGAAGTAGGAACATTAACAAAAGTTGAAACTGCAATTAATTTTATCAGCATTTCAGTTTTCTTACATAAGTCTGTGGAGGTAAAACTACGTAATTAAAACACTTTAAGCACCATCTTACCGCTCCAAAACTTTAGTCTCACTATTCAGAAATTCAGTTAAATAGATATTTAACTGAATTTCTAACGGGAAACTACGGGAAAAAACGGGAACTGAACGGGAACTATACTTACATAACAACGTTTCGGTTGTTAGTTGGCCTCTTGCGTTCTTGGTCATATGCGTCGATCCCACTAGTACCAATTGAATTATGTAAATTGATCTGCTAAGTTTATTATATTTTCAATTTCAATTTAATTAAATACTGATTGGTAATTGAACCTCGCGATAAGCTTTTATGAATTGTATATAATGAGCTTATAAGTTGATAGTTAAAAATTTTAAGGAAAAAAATATTTTCTTTTTTTTAGAGCGTTTAAATAAAAGCTTTTTTTTTAAAGTTTTTTTGCTTTTAATTTATTTATTTTATTTTCTGTAAAGGGTCTCTCAGTGTTGGCTTCGGCTCCACTGATGCCCATCAAAGGACCGGGCTGCGACCCGAGATTTAAGGTGAATAATAATATTTTTTTTATTTCTTAAACACAAAGTTGAGTACACGTTTTACATCTTAGGTTTCCAAGAAGATAAAAATCAAAGTTATGTAGTTATATTGTAGTATAGCTATATTTGGATAAATGATGGAAATTTATTTTCATTGAATGTGGCTTCAGTGTCGATATCTACATTTCCATGTATATTGTAAAAAGCAATACGTAGGTGAAAGTTAATTCGTGTACAAACTATATAGTATTGTTGAGCCCCAAACTAGGCTAAGCCTGTATTATAAGCTATTTACATAATAAATAATCTCGCGCGACTACAATATTCAGAAGATTGTTATTCAAGGAATCGAATTTAATTTAATAATAAATTTATAATGGAATTGCGTATTGCATGCAAGAAGAGTGTGTATCCAGATGTGTGCGTGTGTGTATGTAGGAGGGGGGTGTATGAGTACAGAGAGAATACTGGAGCTGAAGGACTGCAAGGAATACAGAAACACATACATGTATCATTATATCATTGAGATTGTGTTTGTAGGATAATTTAATTTCAATATAAATGGTAATGCCAATAATTAAACAATTAGTTTAGTCATATAGCTTGACCAGAGCCTCTACCTCGTCATGAGGTTCTAGTATTAAGAGTAATTTAAGTCATTATTAACAAAAAAAAATATTATGAAATCTAACCTAAACATTTCCCTGGCCATTCAACGTGGTAATGCCGCCAGCCTAATACGTATAGTACGTTTGGGCGGGGAGATACCTCGTCTTAGGTTTTAACTTCTAATTGTTTGTTTTTATTTTATTTTTTAGTTATTAGTAATGTTATATGTTATATTTAAGTTTTTACCATAAAAAGTAATTTGTATTTAGTAAGAATTAAACGAACTACTTATTCATCAAAAAAACAATTAATAAAACCTAAATTATCAAATTGTCGAACAATCCCCAATTGTTCGACAATTTGATCGGTCGACCAATAACACTACAAAACCTTAGACGTAAGTAAATTATAACAAAAACCGGTGCGAGTCGGACTCGCGCACGAAGGGTTCCGTGCCATTATCTATAAAAAAGGCCAAAAAAAAACACGTTTGTTGTATGGGAGCCCCCATCATCATCACCGTCATCATCTCAGCCATAAGAGGTCCACTGCTGAACATAGGCCTCCCCCATGAATTTCCAAAAAGACTGATTGGAAGCGGCTTGCATCTAGCGTCTTCCCGTTACTTGTATGAGAGCCAAACTGACTCGACATTATACCGAAGATATCCCGGACATCAGCCTGTACGAGATTAGGATGGCCTTGAAACAGCTCAAGAACAACAAGGCACCGGGCGATGACGGAATCACATCAGAGCTACTGAAAGCGGGTGGAACACCGGTACAGAAAGTCCTTCAGAGGCTCTTCGATTCCGTCGTGCTCGAAGGTACAACGCCAGAAGCATGGAACAGAGGCGTGGTGGCACTGTTCTTCAAAAAAGGCGATAACACTTTATTTCAAGCGTCTATATACTGCCGTTATCAATATCGAACAAAAACGAGCAAAAAAATAACGTTTGTTGTATGGGAGCCCCCTTAAATATTTATTTTATTCTGTATTTTTAGTATTTGTTGTTATAGCGACAACAGAAATACATCTAAAAATAAAAAAACTAAAAATTTCAACTCTCACGGTTCATGAGAGTGAAATGAAATTCTGCCTGGTGACAGACGGACGGACGGACAGACAGCGAAGTCTTAGTAATAGGGTCCCGTTTTTACCCTTTAGGTACGGAACCCTAAAAATCATGAGACAATGACCGCCTATAAATCTATAAATTTCAAGTAAGGTTCGCGGTTTCAGTATTGGTTGTTCACTGTAACACTGTAGATTACACGTATAAATCAAAAAGTCGAAAAGTCGACTATTTAGGATCTACATTTTAGATTGAACCCTTTCCCATTTCAATAGATATTTACAGAAACAAGGAAATTCAAGGCTCACCTTGCCGGAATTATAATTATTTTGGGAGAGTAACTGGGTTGGGGAAAATCAAGAGAAATCTTTTTTCCGAGATTAGTTAAAATTTCCATGAAATTTTCCTCGAAGATTATTCATCTTCGCTCAGTTGTAACTCTGGCTCTGTACGGTTTTACGAACATAAATGGATTTCGTGTTTTTTCCTATGTTTTATACTGTAGACAATAAATTAATTGATAAGTGGCAAAAGTACATATTTTTGGCAAAAGTATTTGTGAGCAGACATTTGAATGATGAAATATTAGTATCTGCTTTATGTCGGTATATTTTATGTACCTATGTTTCCCCAACAATGGAAATTTTAACCGAGAGTGAAGTATTGTTATTGTTAGGGTTCCTTATCTTATCTCAAGAAAAAAATAACCCTTTTAAGATTACTTCTTAGTCCACTTTCTGTTTAAAAGCTTTCATAGAACTAAGTCTGCAGTATAAAAAATCAACACTCTGAAGCGAAGTAATAAAATAATACAGTATATTTCTAACTCAAAAAAAAGTCAGATTTCTTATATATTTGCTGTTAATTAATTTTTACATTTGGTAAATGTAATCTCACTAACAAGTAAAGAAAAAATGAGCAAGTTCGTTCTTGAAAGTATCACATAAAAAATCAAGCAAAAGATTCTCAAGTTTTATTTTTTTATAAAAAGAGCAGCAAAAATGCAGACGGCTAACCTGATTGTAAGCGATTACCGTCGCCTATGGACAGTTGTCCATCTAGCAAATTAACAGTTGACAGCTAGTAAAGCAACAGCGATGCAACATCGGTGGCATCGCTGTTGCTTTGCTAGCCCGGAGAAGTGCTTGACCCTTTTTAGGGTTCCGTACCCAAAGGGTAAAAACGGGACCCTATTACTAAGACTTCGCTGTCTGTCTGTCTGTCTGTCTGTCTGTCTGTCTGTCTGTCTGTCTGTCTGTCTGTCTGTCTGTCTGTCTGTCTGTCTGTCTGTCTCCAGGCTGTATCTCATAAACCATGATAGCTAGAAAGCTGAAATTTTCACAAATGATGTATTTACGTTGCCGCTATAACAACAAATACTAAAAATTTAAAAAAATTAAATATTAAGGGGGGTCCCCATACAATAAACGTGTTTTTTTCGTATTTTTTTGCTCAATATTAAAAACGGTAACAGGTAGACGCTTCAAATTTTCACAGAATACTTACTTGTATATTACCTTTCAAAATAAATAATTAAATAACTATAAAGTAAATATTAAAGGGGGGCTCCCATACAACAAACGTAATTTTTAAGCAATTTTACTCGATCTTAATTAACAGGTAGAAACTTGAATATTTGTAAGTAAATATTTAGAAATATATTAACTATAAAAATAAATACCTAATCTAATACATAAAAACTCACAAAATGAAAATAATCCGTGCATCTAAACGCGGTGCGAGCGCCGCGCCGCGGTGTGGTGGTGACGCGAGCGCGCGGGTAGCGGGGGAGGTAACATCACGGAGCGAGCCATAACCGCGCGTATTCGCGCGAGCGTCGTCATGCTGCCCGGATGTGTATCGAAAACCTACCTATAAGTTTGCAAATTACTACTTGGAATTTCGTTGATTTCTCGTTATTTTATAAACAGAACTAAACTTTGTAGTATTATAGATGATAGTACGGAACCCTTCGTGCGCGAGTCCGACTCGCACTTGGCCGATTATTTAAAAGCTCTTTGTTGAAGATCGGTGGGAAACCTTACGAGGAAGGACAGTATATTTTGAAACTTTTAACGTTAGTAAACCTCGGCAATATACACTTTCCTCTGCTTTCAAGTACATAATACCGGACGGCCGCTTTTTGGGTCGAAAGTCGAAATAGAAAAGCGTCATCCCACCCTTTCTACTCGATGAAATTAGGGAGTGAAAATGACAAAGGAAATCTCATCTCAGTACGCTTAAAGTATACAAATCCCTCGCCGGGACACTTACGGATGTACCTGCCTGTATCTATAAATAAGTGAGGCCATATCGAAGGGAGAATGGTTATTGTCTTCTCGGTCCAAATGCTCTCTGTGGACTCCTCTTATCCCTAATAACATTTTCTTTGCCCGGAATCGCGTTTATGAAAATAAAGGCAATTTTAACAAAATTGACGATAAAATAATAGAGTATCAATTCGCAACTCGTTCGTTAGCTTTTTTGTTGAGTTTGGACAATTTGTTATTATACCTAGCAATTATGTCCAGATAATGGGTCAGTGTCTTTCGTTTTCATTTTCGTTTTTTATTTGATGATTTTAAACTTTATTCGTGATAGGTATACTTAGTTACAAAAATTGTTTAAGCAAAAGCAGCAAAAAAATCATCATTATCATCTCAGACACAACTGCTGGACAAAAGCCTCCCTTATAGATTTCCAAAAAGTTGGTGGAAGCAGCTTGTATCCAGCGTGCGTGTTCCTGCCAATTTTACGAGGTCATCTGTCAATCTTATGGCTGGTCTTCCTACGCTGCCCTTGCCGGTACATATGGTCTCCACTTTAGACCTTTTTCAACTTATCGGCTATCAGTTGCGTGCTACGTGCTACGTGCCCTACTCACGGGTACTTCACTTACTTGCTAATCCGGTGTGCTATGTTATTGACTTTCGTACGTATACGGATCTCTTTATTTCTGAAAGGTCATCAATATTCGACGGGACTGACAAAAATTTAATTTAATTTATGGTAAATTAATACTTTTATAAGTAGTAACTGGTTATAACCCCCATTTTCAAAAGCGATCCTACAAAAACCATACATCTTTTGGGTTACAAGTTAAGTTATGATATAGCTATCTCCATCCGTAATTCAAGTCCGTTCAGCAGATTTAACTACGAGGGAGAAACAATTTGTGTGATTTGAAGTCACATCAGATTACATAATCATTTAGTATTAACCCTAGATCACTGGTTCTCAACCCTTTGTTATGTGGGATCATTACTACAATACATTACATCGCATAGAACAGTACCTCTGTTATCAAATTCATGATATGGGGACCAATTATGTAACACGCTCAACTAAATTGACAGGAGTAAAATTCGTGTGTCCTTTACACACGAATTTTACTCCTGTCAATTTCCTTACTGTAGAGGTTTTTAAAGGTCAGAAAAGGTTTTTAATTTAGGCTGTATGAGGTAATAAAGTAACATGCATACATACAACAAACAAACATAGATAAATACACACGAAAATTTCCCTTCTTGCACATTCAGGGGAATATAAATATATATAAATAATAGAACGGATATTTAATCTGAAAAAAAAACACTTACCTCATTAACGCGAGGGCAGCAAAACTAAAAAAAAATGTAGTTTTATCCTCAAAACAGGATTTTATATTTAAGAATTTATCACGGACCACTTTTAATGGTTTTAGAGGCCACCAGTGATCCGCTAATAGATGGCTACGAAACACTACCTTAGAATATCACGTAAATACTTTAAAATTACTTAGTATATAAAGGTTTGGACGTTATAGCACCCACCCACACGAAAATGGCGACAATGATTTTCATTTCGATTTTCTCACACATTATTTTTAAGCCTTTGTAACCTAGAGAGCGAAACAAGGGACTTATTTACCTATAGCCAATAATATGACGATATAAGGAATCAATAAGCAAATGAATTCACTATATATACATGGTTAAGTTACTCGTATACATATGTCAGTTTTTTCCACGTAAATAACATGAAAAAAGAAAATTGGGCTGAGTAAAGCAGCAGTGGAATAAGGATAATGCGCTTAGTATTATTTTTAACAGATTGAACATCTCGTACGCCGTTATCGCCGTTTAAGTTTTTTTTATATATATACCTACTTACGTTGTATTTTGGTTATCCCAAATTAAGATTTTGTTAGTATTTTTAGTGCAAGTGCCAATGATGTACATATTATGAATAAAGTGTCGTCGCCTTAATATGAAGTGTTATTGGACACGTTCTTAGTCAATTTGTAACTAAAATTTAATTTATTTTAGTCTCCTGGCTAGATCGTAATATAAATAAGGAATGTTTCTCGTGTTTTATAAGCAAATGGAATAAATACAAAACTTTTTAAAAGCGTCTGTCTAACTATTTTCATAAAACTTTAATAGGTCCCATTATTAAGAAGATTTCCAAGGGTGGATTTGTTGATGTTCTGATTCTAGGAAGGTAGATCATAAGCGAAATTTTTTTTATCGATGTTCTGATTATTTATCTATCTGATTAGTTATTTATCTGTCGTGTTTATTATTTTCTTTGCTGTTTTCCTAGCCGTAACGAATGAGTAAGTATATTATAGAATAATTTTT
Source organism: Lycia hirtaria (assembly GCA_947563715.1). Taxonomy (NCBI): domain Eukaryota; kingdom Metazoa; phylum Arthropoda; class Insecta; order Lepidoptera; family Geometridae; genus Lycia; species Lycia hirtaria. The sequence goes on from OX387378.1 coordinate 31,755,438, forward strand.
AGATGTTGATTTTATGCTTTTTATCGAAACTTTGAACTATTGAAACGACTGAAATATTTTTGCCAACGCTTTAAAAAACGCGAAATAAAAAACTAAATCAGTTCAAAGATCAGAATAAAATCATAAAATAAATATATAAAATTGCCTTCAGTATATAATTATATCACAATAATAAGGCTTCTTTATTTATTTGTAAAGTTACTCATTATTCTGTAAATATATCAAGTTTCAAAGAAAAATACCAACTCACAAAGCACTTTCGAACATTCATAAAACTTCAACACTCGGAAAAAAGGCAAGAATTTGCAACAAAATCTAATAAAAGCCAGTTTTAATCGACAATAACTGACATAAGTACCATGTAAAGTGGATATTACGTCACATTACGTTACGCTGGTAAAGCGTAATTACAAAGGCAATTAACAGCAATAACAGCGTGAAACGGGAATGGTTTGACTCCTGGCCGCTCCTGGCGACTCCCGACGCACCGCGGACTCCAGCTCGTTTCGATTAAGCCCTCGGACCATTTCCCGTCGACTTGAAATAACTTATTTCGGGGGTCTTGTAATTAAATTATGAGTATCCCTTTGGTGGGTTCGTGAGCTTAATAAATGCGTAATAGTTATATTTCGGTGTAGGGTGGCTGGTTGCGCAGTTATGGCGCTAGGAGACATTATTTACACGACTGCTGGGGAGCCGAGGAAATGCGCTCGACTAGTTTCATAAATTATGGGGAAATTATGTTTTGATAGAGATATTGGTATCTGTGGTGATCTCGTTCTCCTTTTGATTACATTTTAATTTTTTGGCCGCACCAGCGAAGCGAGCTCAGGTTAAACTTAAGGAACGAAAACAACTTTTTGCTTTCTTTTTAATACCAAGTCATGGTAATAACTAAGTTACAAAAATATTCTAAAATCCGTAGAACATTCTTTGTATTATATTATTGTGATATTTGTAAAAAATTATTGCGGTCAGCGGACACATGTGATGACGAAAATTTTATGAGAGAACCGAAAATTTTACTTTGGAACTTTGAAAACGCTATTAGTGAACCTGCTGAGGTTAGAGTATTTTTACTCGACTGCGTAAGGAGGATTAGTTATATTTCTTAAGTGTGTGTATGTTTGCATGTATGTATGTATGTATGTGGGTATGTATGTATGTATATTTCCCTATGAGCGCCTGCAGCTTAAACCGTTTGATCGATTTTTATGTGCGAGGTGTCGTTAGAATCGTCTTCACTATATACCTGAGTGTCGTAGACTATATTTTTGGATAATAATAATAATAATACATCTCTCGCAAAAATAAAAATAAATGCGTTTTTCGTAACCTCCAACTAACTTTTTCGAAATAAACAAGTTTTTTTACTTGAATTATTCTATAGAATGTGGGATGTGTGTTACCAGTGATGACATAGTAAGTACGGCACTGAAGTGGTCCCTAAATATGGGCCTTATAAAGAAGCTCAAGGTCATGCAACGAGTTATGGAGAGGGCTATGCTCGGAGTCTCTCTACGAGATCGAATCAAAAAGGAAGAGATCCGTAGACATACGAAAGTCACCAACTAGCACAGTGGATTAGCAAGTTAAAGTGGCAGTGGGCAGGGCATATAGCACGTAGAATTGATGGCCGATGTGACCGAATAGTTCTCGAGTGGAGACCACGCACCGGCAAGCGAAGCATAGGAAGACCAGCCACAAGATGGACGGATGACCTCATACAAGTAGCGGGAAGACGCTGAATGCAAGCCGCTTCCAATCAATCTTTTGGAAGTCCATGTGGAATGCAAGTGTAAGCAGTTTTGCGCCCAAGTTGCGCCAGGCATCCGTTACCTCGCCTCCCCAGTTATTCTCCTACCGCCGCTTCCAACATATGTTTGTAAATTGTAGGCCGAACCGACTCGCAATAAAGGAGGTTTTTTGATTTTGTTATTTACATGTTATTATATTCATTTAAACAGATATTGTGCCAAAAAACACACTAGGTTTGTATTCGTGATTTCTGTTTAAACTGAACAATACCCCGTAGGATACTCCTACCGGGATTGGCCTAAGGAAACCGGTTATCGCACTTCAGTAAATGGTGACTTGGTAGAAGGCATCTCCCCGGTCGGTAGACCATGGGGGAGGCCTTTGGCCAGCAGTGGACTTCTTATGGCTGAGATGATGATGATGATTATTGTAAAGAATGCGCATTTGTAATCTTTTACAGTGATTTTACGCATACTTACTCACAAAAAGTACATTCAACAGCGTATCAAACGTAACGAAATCGTAAGATAGACTGCAAAAATTATTATAGGTATTTTGTTTTATTTTAATATATATACTTGTATAGTCATCTGTAACACTTTTCATTGTATTGATAAAAGCTTATGTATAATAGAAACTCTCAATTTTCCTCACTACTTATTAACAGTTGTTTGCTATATTTTCTTACCTACATAGTTAACTAGATATTTATAAACACAGGACTGTATAATATATTATATTATTATAATATGGTGGGTACACATTACTAATACGAATTGCTTATGTATAGACTTTCTTATAACAGCAGACCGATTCAATCAACTTAAGCAAATATTTTCTGAATCTGTTGCTTATTTTTTTGATTTTTCCTTTATATCAAGATGCGAACCCTTAGGCTATTTGCGCATAAGATGAAGAAGGTTGCGTTATAAGTTTATAACTTTCAAATTCAATTTTAGAACGGATGACCCGCCCTTTCAATGTGCTGAAAAATGGCTGAAAGGGTCGTAACGCGTATGTCCAATTACTCGTATTTTATTGATCGTAGCCAGTAAATCTATGGTGTATTTAAATGACAATAAAGTGGCTCCTGTCGCAACTCGCTTAATGCTTCTAATGGTGTCGATGGCGACTAATAATTTATTTAGTTTCGGAAGGACAAATAGCTATGAAAGCTTTCCTTTCAATTATTTATAGATCCTATCAAATATACATTGAAGAATAAATTAAGTGTCATCTTCCAAGTCAAGTTTTCTAAGTAAGTCATTATTATTCATATTTTGTTAATTCAAAGACACAGTCAATGACTTTCCATCACGTGGACGTAAAGTCTAATCAAAATTCACGAATATAGTGTCCAGTGCTGACCGATTCTCGTCATATACCAACAAACACGAACGTAAATATTTTGATATAAAGACTATGTCGCCGGCCACCGCGCTAAAGCCTAGTTTAGATTGAGAAGTCTAGAGACATCTATTTAGCCGCTTCGAATTATTTTGATAATAATCGAAATTATTTTAATCGAGTAAGGGGTCTAATTAGACCTCATTGAGCTCGGAGGTTTTTGAGGACTAACGCTACATCCCGTTGTAACTTTATCAAAGGACACAGTTATGCTCTTCGACTGTATTTATTATTATTATTTATATATGCAACTAAAGTACTCTAAGTTTAACATTTTTTTTTTAAATCGCCCAATAGATAGACTAAGATCCATTGGCCATACTGCCTATTATTTTAGTACCATGACCACCAAATGGTAGTATTTTTAGCGAATTTCTCATTTTCATTCCCTTCCATTTCCGGGAACATCTAATTTTACCTCCTAATATCTCAGAGTAACAAATGCAGTAGGTACATTGTGACACAGGGTTTCTGTTCAGGCCCAAAGTTCTAGATGGTATTTAACTGTTATGGGCCAACATCTTCGATCATTTTGTCTTGTCACACTATTGCACAAAACTTACATAACCTACTTATCATGTGTCGTAGACCTACGATATTTAGGTATATATGCATTCACAGCAATAAAGTAATGGTAGGTACCCACTAAAGCAATTTAGAGCAGAAATTCTGCAGGGACAGATGGCATACACGCAATATATTATTAGTGGTTCCAGCTCCCCGCTCTGACAGCGAATATCTTTTGTAATAACTCAACGCAACACTAACAAGAACTAACCCCTTGGCTGCTCCGTGCCAAATTGACAAAATTTATGCAAGTGCTGTTTCCACCCCTGCGATAATCCCTCGCACGTCAAATGTCATAATTAGAGGGGTGCTCTGATATGAATGTTTCAAATTCATTTTAAAATTCAATTGTAAAACGCACGATCAAAGGAAGTATTATGGCCAGCTGTCTATTGTTCTTGCATGTAGAAAATCCGCATCACGGGCAATAAATAATCCGCTAAATTAATGTTACAGTTGAGTTTTTGCCGTCTCACGATCAGTCATCAAAAAACTCAATAAAATCTTTATGGCTCTTGTTTTACTTTAGATATTTTCATTATTTATTTAAGGCAGACAGTCGAACCGTAAGAACCGTCCGAAGTCAGTGAAAGCTGTAAAACAATTTAAGTACTTCAGTGTTACATTTGAACGCGTAAAAAAGTCGCATCGGAGTTATGAAAGTATGTGATAACTGAGCGAGCTTTGAATTATTTAAAAGTAAAAGAAATGAATTAAATATCTGGGACTTCAAAGACTATGTTTAAAAAAATCAGAAAGATTTAAATCGGAGAGCGAGTTTAGGGTCAGTCTCCTAAAATTGTAGAATGCCTAAGCTCTAGCTAGTATGTTAAAACGCTTAGTCACATAGTTATACGTTTTTGAGCGCTAACGAGAAATCCTTGTCGATAATAATATCGTTAGCCTGAACCGATTGATTTGAGTAGCCATTGACGGCTGTTCATCTGATCAATTGGCTGTTAATGCCGGGGTTCCTCAGGGGTTAATACTTTCTGCAACTTCTGGTTCTGTTACACATTAACGACCTACTTACACCCGGCATCTTTGGGTACGCACATGACAGTACAGTTGTGGAAAGGTGCACATCCAGTGCCAGAGCCAAAAAGGTGGAAATACAGGCAAGATATGATCGAGCGTTTGAATCTGTCCATTTCAGCCGTTTCTGAATGCGACGATAATTTGATTAATTTCAACAACCCAGCTCTTTTCTCCGCTAAAATTATCCGTTCACATTTTATCCGACATTCTAAAATGTTCCTGTACCTTTTTCAGACCAACTGGAACTAATTAGGGTTACCTGCTTAGCCTGGAAGACCGTCGTAAGTTATTCTATCAATCTTCTACAATTCATTTTGGAGTATCTGTATCAGAGCTGCAGAGCTACACTACTTTATGTTGCCGTCCCTATTCTAGTACAGGACAAGTAGAAAGTCGGCCGACTACTATGCATACATTGTTGATTTTCCTAAGATTCGTACCAAACGGTTTATTTCTGTGTTTCTAATCCGTACAACCAAGGAATGGAATAAATGCTGGCTTCCTTTTTCCCTAACAGATACAATGTGGATATTTTCAAGGTCACAGTATCAAATAATTATCTTTTAAATCTACATACAGTATATTCGACCACATAGTCGCTTACCAACAGGCAAGTTTGAGGTCAAACATGAACTTACTTATTCACGATAAAAAATCAGAGCTCTCACTGATCACCAATCCGTCGTTGTACATTGATTTTGTTCCAGTATATGGCTTATAGGCATGGCATCGTAGACCGCAATGAGAACGAAGCTATCCACAAATGTTTAAAAAAATCTTATAATTAATTATATAAATATTTTCACGGGGAATAGGTGGGTACTCAACATTTATTCGCCATCAGTATTGATTTCAATTACCTATCTAAATTCCATTAACCGCGTTGGCTGTTTAATATTTACATGATAGAATACCAATGAACTTTCGGAGCCAATAACTTCTAAAATATTGTTAATACGCTCATCAACAGGAATATCAAGTATCTATTATGTTGATACATGCTCTTTTGTTATTTAAATATTTTATATACTTCAACAAAAGATATATGAGAAGTAGGTAAATTAACTTTTATTAGTCGTACATTTATACCTATACTATTTGTATACGAATGAGTAGTCCAATAGACCTAAAATCATGAAATTTGCCAAGAAGCAAGACCTTTCAGCACAAGTATGTAGTATAAAATTACTTTGCGGCATACATAAATGAAATATTTAAAAAATGGTTAATTTGTAGTGAATTCACATGAAAAGAACTGTTTATGCAAACATACAGTTACATATGGGCGGACATTGCTACATACTTAATTTTTCGTTAGAGAAAAGCTTAGAAAATGTTAGAACTTGACTAAATAGTAGACTATATCTTCACTGGCCAGAATACCGAAGCTTCGATATGAGCCAAACTCATATTTGGCAATTTTTTCCATTACTTTTTGAATAACGCGCTGTTATAGTCACTCCAATATTGAAGTGACTAGGGAGGGAAGAGCTGCCCAAGAAACTCCAAAACAATTTTACTGGCATAAGTGGCTATTATATTTAGATAGTTTTTCGTTTACCCTAAGCAATGTCTGTATAAAAGTTTTCTGAGTGTATTGTTCCCTTCAAAGGGGATGAAATAAAATTTGGGTTGCTCATCTAAAGCGCACACGACTGGCTCCGAGGGCTCCCCTCGCTTTTTTACCCTAATGATTGGTTAGGGGTTTTCCGAGCCATTGTTTGTTTTATAGGATATTGCAATTGTTATAGTTCCCATGATATGATGGATTCTTACACCAACGCACAACGGTGATATTTGATTATCTCATTGCATTAATATTATGAATGCGAAAGAGTGTGTGTGTGTGTGTGTTTGTTACTCATTCACGCTAAAACGCCAAAGTGATTAACGAAATGCCGGTCCCAGCGTGAGACCACGCTGGATACTTACAACTAGCCAGTGCCATAAATAGGCGGTACCACCGGTGCCCAGGCACAGGGCGTATACTCTGGGGGCGCAAGAATGGCCAGACCAGGCAAGACTATTATATTCTCGGTTTGCTCCTGATAAGTTACCGCTGCGCGCCTAGTGTTCGATTCCAACACATACGTATCTACATGCCAGTATCATCAAAAACGTCTGTTAAATTAGACAAAACATCGCGCTCATTTTTTGGGCAGCGCACGAGCGTATTTGTGTTTAGTGTTTATCGAAGTCAAGCGGCCGGCCGACTAGGTACACGGTCGATGGGACGGAGACGACCGAATGAACTGACTGAATGAAATAAAATAGGCCTATACATAGCATTGCTCTAGCTAGGGTACCTATAATATCTATAAAAAACAAGGGCACAGTTATAGAAGCTCGCACAGGGCGCAGAAAAGGCTATTTACGGCACTGCAACTAGCACCTGTTGTTTGTTCTGTGTTCGGTGTTTCTATTAAGTATAAGTCAGTTTTTACAAAAAAAAAAGTACCTATATGTATTCTATCAGCTATTTGGTTTCCATAGTACAAACTCTGCTTAGTTTGAGCTAGATGGTGTTGTGTGAAATGTCCACCAATATTTATCTGTTAAAAGTTGTTTGTACATTTTTCAATAAAATTAATCATGTCTTTAGAGTAGACTCTAATGACTACCAAATCAGCATAATTATGTTATTTTGTAAAAAAAACTTTAATTTATTTAGTAAACTTAAAATATCAATGTACAAACATATAATCTTATATGCATGTAAAATTAAAATAAAAGGTATCTATTTACCAAACTTTTTACTACTTTATAACCAAGCTGTTTAATCTTAATATCTACCTTCCAGCTCACAATCTCTACTACTACTTATTTAATTTAACAAATCTGAAGTAGGAACATTAACAAAAGTTGAAACTGCAATTAATTTTATCAGCATTTCAGTTTTCTTACATAAGTCTGTGGAGGTAAAACTACGTAATTAAAACACTTTAAGCACCATCTTACCGCTCCAAAACTTTAGTCTCACTATTCAGAAATTCAGTTAAATAGATATTTAACTGAATTTCTAACGGGAAACTACGGGAAAAAACGGGAACTGAACGGGAACTATACTTACATAACAACGTTTCGGTTGTTAGTAGATACTAACAACCGAAACGTTGTTATGTAAGTAGGTATAGTTCCCGTCACGTAAAAAGAACGCTGGTTTATTCGCGCTTACGAACAAAACAGCGTTCTTTTTACGTGACGGGAACTGTACTTGGTGACACATTTTTAATGTTAAGGTTAATGTGGTGTGATTCCCAAATAAAAGTATTTTTACTAAATAAAGTCGAAAAAATATAGTTTAATGATTAAGGAATTTTGATTAGCTTTAATGTTGCTCTTTATTGACGGTAGGTAAATCAAATACATTTGTTGAAGAAAATACGAGATTAACAGCAAATTTAATTCAAATATGTTTTGTATCGAAAAATATTTAAATAAAATGTTTGCTATTAGTCTCAACATTTTTTCTATAACAAACATGGTATTGGCCTTAACTACAATTACTTCATTTAAAAACACACACACACACTATACACTATTCGGTACACTTTTCGACCATAATTGGTAAAAATATTTTTATAAGGAAATCGCATCACTCCCAGGGTAATAATGCTATAGTTCCCTTCTTGATTTATTGAGCAGCTTGAGTTTATCTTGATGAATACATCAAGAAAGTTAAGCTCAAGCTTCGATCACCACTACAATGAACAGGAGTGGAACTGTCTACCGCCTTCTTTGTTTCCTGAGAACGACAATCATGGAATTTTCATAGCTTGAACGAATAGATATATTCTAGACCGTTGCTTCATCCTCGACCACACCATCGCTTACCATCAGGCGTATTGGCATTCAAACTTTGATCTGTTTCTCATAGAAAAACTAGCATCCGTATCCGGATCAAATCGATTTTTAAACAGGATCAACAGAAGACACGGGCCTTTTCTCGGTGAGAATGGGGTAAGGTAGAATCCACTAAGGTAGTTAAGTGATGGTTCACAAATGTCACACATATAAAAGAATATTCAAGCTCTCGCAGGAATCCTCGCGATATTTTCGTAAAGTGGAACGCCTATCAATTTTCTATTCGATACATTTCAGTGATTGCGTGCGCAAGAGCTTCGCGATTTTATTCCACTCAACCTCTTTTACTACAGGACATACAGACAGACGTCGGCAAACCAAACTTTACTCAATGAAATACCAAAAACGTACGCAACAATATTGGTCCAGATTCCTGATGCTTACTGCACAAAACTCCTCACAAGTTTTCTAAATTTTGAAAAGTACCTTTGGTATTTTAAGGGAACTGGTGTGACATCCTCAAATACATCGGCACTCAGCATGGTGATCAAATTTAGATATATGTTTGTATAAAATGATTCCTTTTAGGATTTGAACCCTTAGTAATTCAAGCGTCACAAATTCGTAGAGATTCCCATTTCTCACAAAAGCCAAAAACAATATGTTTCCTTTTACTATTGTTTCAGGAAGACTGTCGTAAAAATCGTGAAACAAGACGACGTGCGAACCATCGATATCAATTCCTTGTTTGTCTTCAAATCAATGAAGCACGTTAAATAAATTCGTAATTCGTGTGCGTCTCCCGCGGAGCGTTATCAATAGCCGGCCCCAGGGGGACTCTTCTCACAAAACACCACAACGTCTAAATTGCCTCTAGCTACGCGTAAAAAGCAATGAAAGCGTTTTCACATGACCAGTTTTCATTTCGCCCACACCACACCCCCGAGCGCGAGATCCCTAAGGAATTTCAACTAGTAGGTATCTGCACTCCCTAATAATGCCGAAGGGATACAATCCAATGCATTCTCCACCATTCCTATTTTATCGGGCCCTCAAAGAAAAAACTAACATTTTATTTTGGAGAACGTGGACTTAATCGCGAGGAAAGGCAAATATTGATCCCTTACCCTTTAAACGAGTCGGTGTATTGTCAGCAATGGTACATAAAATAAGTAGAAAACTTGAAATTGTGTTGTATGCTGAGACTCTTTCAGAAACTTGAGATCGGTAGATCTTTTCTGGTTGAAGGGTTTTTTAGAACAATATGTAGGTATACTTTGGTTACTATGGTTACGAATGTGAGTTTAGGTCTTTCCTGTTTCAATAGACAGTGAAAACATGTAGAGAAATACCGATTGAACCATTTCAAATTGTATGTCGTTTATTTTAACAGTGTTTATTTTAGCTTACAAAAAATTTCATCAATTTCTTAAGGATTCGCTCAACGCGCGCAGCTATCTCTCTCACGCATCACAACTTTTTTAAACATATAAAATCATTGAATAGTGATATTAGAAAATTGAGAGCTAAATTTGTTTATTTAGACAGGAGATATATTTAAAAACAAGTTTTTCTTCGATATCTTTTAAATTGGCAGAGGAATTAAAAAAATATATTTATTTCTAATTCCGTCGCCAGTATGAATGATATCTGATTAAAACTTTTTTTAAATGTTTCTCCTCTCTAAATAAACAAGGCTCTAACTTTTTATTCCTACTCAATGATTTTATATGTTTAAAAATGTTGTGATGCGCGAGAGAGGTAGCTGCGCCGCTCTTTAATCTCGACCTTTACCCTTCCTGTTCGTGGGTTATGTTTTTCGAGTGTGTGTATGATTGTATGTATGTATGTACATACGTATGTATTTCTATATGATCACCAGCAGCCTAAATGGCTTGACCGATTACGATTTGCGGGGTTTTAATATTAAATAGGGAATAGGGAACTACATATATTTTAGACCTATCTGAGATATCCACTTTTGTAAATCTATGATCACCAAGTAGATATAAATAATACTTAAATGTTACATATAACGACTTTGTCGCTTACTGACTTAATTATGTATAGTATAGCACGTACTTGGGTACTTTTGTCTGTACTTATGTACTTTGGAAGTAACTTGAGTAAACTCTTCTCGTTCATTTACAGTGAAAATTATTTCATAGCGTGTAAGCACAAAATTTATGGGCTCGTACACTTACCTACGGCGAAAATATTTATAAATAAGTAAACAAGTAACACAACGGAAGACATACAGGGCCAAGACCGTGTTGAGACATGCAGGCTTCTGTAGCTAATTTTAAATGTATTATATAAAAAACATGTCAGATTAATATATAACGTAAATAAAAAACCGGACAAGTGCGAGTCAGACTCGCCCACCGAGGGTTCCGTACAAACTAGTAGATAAAAGGGGGACGGAAATTATATATATTTTCCTTCATAAACCGAAAAATATCCATCATAAAAATATTTAATAACCTGTGCTAATGAATCTCTTCCATATGACATCCCACATGATACGGTTACAGCACTTTAAAGTTTAACTTTAAAACACCCTTCCTCCCTTGCATAAAGACCCTATTTAGGTACAGTTTTCGGAATTTTTATTTTATGTGTACTGTCGTATGAACTATTTGAGAAACCTTGTTCAAGTAAAACACGGTTGTGTTGGGTAGGAATCTGATTTATTAACCATTAAGAAATATACACCCACTACAGTGCACGCATTGATATCGCGTGTTAAGCGTGGCATCAGCGCCATCTAGTGGATTCTGCCGACAATCATTTGCAAACTTCAACATGTCGCCCACCAAGGACATCTGTTGATGTCCTTAATACATGAAATAATACACTTTGAATATTGAATAAAGTTTAACAATATCGATTTCTCCAGTGCTGATCTAAAACTAAGTAGATGTAAATGCTCTATACTAATCCGTTACTGGTAGAATGCACAATTTTGACAATGGACGCTTGATTACAGAGCCGTTGCATTTGAGAGTGACGACTCGTGTGATTTGGTCGGTTCCTGGGTGTTTTAAAAGTACTCTTCCCATGAGCCACCGTGCTGGAGGTAAACCGTCCTCCTTTACTAAAACGACGTCCCCTATGTTAGGTTCTGGGAGTTGCCTAGTCCATTTATGACGTTGAAGAAGATGTGTTAAATACTCGTCAGACCATCTTCGCCAAAACTCCTGTAACATTCGCTGCGTCAACTGCCATCGCTTAAGGCTACTAACCTGAGTGGTTTCTTCATAATTGCGATCGGGAACTGTTATCAGAGGCTCCCCAATCAAGAAATGTCCTGGAGTTAGTGGAGTAGGTAAGTCTGCGCTTCCAGGCATTACTGATAACGGCCTCGAATTTAGGCATGCTTCGACTTGAGTCAAAACTGTCGATATCTCTTCATAGGTGAGAGTTGAGTCGCCTATTACACGCCGCAAATGGAATTTGGTCGACTTAACTCCAGCTTCCCAAAGGCCTCCAAAGTTAGGAGAATGGGGTGGAATTGGATGCCAGGCTGTTCCTTTGTTACCTAGCCATTCGCGGATCTCAACAGCGACGGAAGACTGCTCCACCGCTACCAAGTGTCGAAGCTCCTTTGAGGCACCAACGAAATTGGTGCCATTGTCACTCCACATATCTGTTACGTTACCCCTCCGCGCTACAAATCGTTTAAACCCTGCTATGAATCCTTGTGAAGTTAAATCGCTAATCGCTTCAATATGTACACATTTAGAAACCATGCACACAAAAATACAGATGTATCCCTTGTAGGAATGATGTCCGCGCCCTTTGGAAGTTCTAATATTGATAGGCCCGGCGAAATCGACACCACTGTGCTTAAACGGTCTTGCAGGCCTTACCCTACAAGATGGAAGTTGACCCATCAATTGTGTTTTTGCAGCTGCCGAATATCGTTTGCACGTAATACATTTGCGTACATGAGCCCGAACTAAGGTTTTGGCTGATATGAGTATTTGATACCAGTATTTGGTACGCAAATTGCTCAGCATTAACGATGGACCTCCATGTAAGGTATTCTTGTGAGCTTCATCAATCACTAATTTGGTGAAGTGACTATGGTGTGGCAGAATAATGGGATGTTTGGAGGTCTCCTCCAAATCAGCCTTTTCTAAGCGACCACTCACACGTAGAATCCCATCACTGTCTATTATGGGGCAAAGTGATTTTATCTTACTTTTCGACTTGACTTGCCCTGTTCTTTTTATCTCTTTAATGTCTTCACCAAATTCTTGTCCTTGTACATGTCTTATGCATACTTTCGTGGCCTCTTCTATTTCTTCTCTCTCTAAATATGTTTGATATTTCTTCTCTCCACTCTCTTGTTTCTTCCACTTTAAAACTCTTCGACAGAAAGCTATTACTCTCACTAGCCTTTGTAATGTTGAATACTTAATCCAAATGGGATCTTCCTTTGTGATCTCAGTGCCAACATGTGATTTGATTGCCCTTTGTTCCATGGTCGTAGCTATTGATTTAGGTCTAGAGTAGATGATTATATCATCCTTTAGCCACGACGGTCCTTGAGTCCACAACACATTACCAGCTAGTTCACGAGCTGCTAACCCTCTTGATGCAATGTCTCCTGGATTATCAGACGACTGGACATGTGCCCAGTGATTGTTTTCATAGTTGGACAGAATGGTAGAAACCCTATTTCCGACAAAGGTGGTCCAGCGGCTCGGATGACTACTAAGCCATGCCAAGACCACTGTAGAGTCTGTCCATAGATGAATGCTGCTCTTCGGAATTTGCATTACTTCAGCTACTTCTGCAGTCAACTCGGCCAACAACACTGCTCCCATCAACTCTAGGCGAGGTACAGATTGTTGCTTAACAGGCGCCACTCTTGTGCGAGACGTGATCAAACTTACTTTAATTTTACCATTCTTAGTTTTTGTTCGCAGATACACCACCGCCGCGTATGCTGAAACTGAAGCGTCGGAAAACCCGTGCAGTTCTACAAAATCTTCACTATCATAAGTATTGATCCATCTTGGAATGCTTAAATTACCTGCCTCCGTCAAGTTGTTGCGGTAAGTTTGCCATTCAGACATCAAGTCTGCTGTAAGCTCTTCGTCCCAGTCCAGACCTGAAAGCCACAGCTTCTGGATGAATATCTTAGACGTGACAACACATGGTGCCGCCCATCCCAATGGATCGAAGAAGCGAGAAATGTCTGATATGACCTTCCTTTTTGTAATCGGTGTTTGTTGTGGCGGAAGATTAACTGAATATTGGAACTCGTCCAATTCACGATTCCAGCAAATTCCTAGAATTTTCATGATTCCATCTATCTTTATATTTTTATGTCCTTCATCCTGGTTTCCTTCAACCTTCTTATCCTTTCCTTCCTCTGAAATCTTTTCATTTAATTCTTTGCAGCTACTTATCCATTTCTGAAGATGGAATCCACCCTTAGTAAGTAACTTTTTTATTTCTGTATGTATTCTTCTTCCCTCTTCAACTGTTCTACATCCTGTCATGAGATCATCTACAAAGAAATAATTTTTTACTCTTTCAGCTACGTCGGGACAGTTTGCACCTTCATCTGCTGCAAGCTGTTGCAGCGTCTTCACTGCGAGGTAAGGTGCCGATGCTGTGCCAAATGTAACTCGTACTAATTTGTATTCTTCCATTTCAGATCCTGGATCGTCGCGCCACACTACTCTCTGAAAGTCAGTGTCTTCAGAAGCTACCTTCACCTGCCTGTACATCTTGACGATGTCAGCACAGATACTTATAGGGTGCATTCTCCACCGCATGATTATATGGCGTAATGGCTGTTGCAACCTGGGACCAACTAATAAATCGTCGTTAAGGGATGGTGAATTTGAGCTCTTCATTGAAGCGTCGAACACAATTCGAACCTTGCTTGTTGTCTTGTCATCGCGCACTACAGCATGGTGAGGTAAGTAAACCGCTGTGGATACCTTAGGATCGTTTTCAGGTACGCGTTCTACATGGCCAAGGTCAATGTATTCGTGAAATACTTCGGAATAACGCATCGCTAATTCTCTGTTCTTCTTGAACTTATTTTCAAGTAGCAGGAATCTTTTGATAGCGAGCTCTCTACTGTTCCCGTACTGGCATTGCGGATCTTCATCGCGGAATGGAAGTTTGACTATGTAGCGACCATCTTCATCACGGTGGGTAGTCTTTGCATAAATTTCTTCACACCGCAGTTCATCTTCAGATAAAGTCTTCTTCTGAACTCCGGGAATGACAGTCTCTATCTCCCAAAACTTCTTCAGAAGTTCGTTGTCATCAGTCTGGTTGTGTGAACTTATAGAAACATGATGACAATTATTGATAGAATTACTTGTAGAGGAAACCTTTCCTGATAAAATCCAACCGAAGGCTGTGTTTTGAGCTACGGGTAGCCCTGGTGGACCTTGAATTAAACCCTCCTTCAACACTTGACCATAAGCTTCTGCACCGAGCAAAATATTAATTTTGCTTGGTGTGTGATATCCTGGGTCCGCCAGGCTTGCTACTTCTAGCTCAGGCCAGTTGCAAGGAACAACCTTTGCTGTTGGCAAAAGTGACGTGATATTGCTAAGTACATACGCATGAACTTGCATGTTGAAATGTGGATCCAGGCGCGAACGAAGAGTCACCGTGACTGTGTATTCGGATGTTAAGGTGCTCTTCTCCCCGCCTATCCCTGAGATAACTGATCTAATTGGCTCTTTCCTGAGCCCAAGGAGCTGTACTGCTGATTCTGTTATGAATGATGCCTGGGATCCTTGATCCAATAACACTCTCAGCAGTTGTGTTGACCCATGCCTTGCCTGTGCTTTGACAAGTGCCGTAGCCAATAAAACTTGCGTTCCCACTGCCGACTCCTTTGAATAATGTGACGTTACGTTTAACGTTGATTGTTGACCCTCTGATAACGTTGCTTGAATATTAGACACTGCTGACTTTACGCCGCCAATTTCATTGACAGTGTCTACCATTGCTGATGCAGACTTTGGGTGTAGCAACGAATGATGACGTCTTTTGCAGACGTGACAAGATGTACTCTGGCGACAATGTTTAACGGAGTGGTTTAATCCTAAGCAATTAAAACATAGACCTTTCTTTTGAACGAAATCTCGACGCGAATCGTGACTCTCTTTTGCAAACAGCTTACAATATGCAATCTTATGATTGTCATTACAAAATGCACAATGTTTTGTTACAATATAATTGTTGTCACCTTTGACAACATGGTGCGCATTTTGCCGTGAAGACTGATGTTTAACAAAAGATTTAGGTTTACTAAGCCTTGACTCATTTATAAACTCGAGTGCTCTAAATCGGGATTCCAAAAATGCTTCAAATTGTGCGAGTGTAGGTACGTCGTCACTAGTACTGATCTGCATTTCCCACAGCTTGCGTGATTCTGTATCCAATTTATCGCTTACTATGTAAATAATGATGACATCCCAATTACTCACATCAATTTCAAGACTTCTTAGACCATTGAGACACTCCATGGTTGTGTCCAACAAGACTTTGATAGAATTAGAATCTTCAGATACATTTTTGAGGCTCATTAGCCTTTTCAATAAACAATTTGACAAGTGTCTTTTGTTGTTGTACCTGCTCATCAGTAGCTCCCAGCACTCCTTGTAATTGGTTGACGTAACAGGTATATGGCGTACAAGTTGCTCGGCTTCACCGGTCAACAAGCCTTTCAGGTAGTGCATACGCTGTACATCGTCCAATGACTTGTTGCTGTGAACTAATGACGAAAACAAGTCCTTAAAGGTAGGCCATTCTGAATATAATCCTGAAAATTTTGGTATTTCAATTTTAGGCAATTTGACACTTACATCGCGTTTCACTGACTGAGGTTGATCTACTACTGGTACAGATATAAACTCTAACTTATCTAAAATCTCAGTCAGGTCGCCCTTATGATTCAGATACAATTCTTCAGATATATCATAAATGTTGTCTGTAAAATAAAGATCTCTCTCATGTGCAGCACTTTGAATTATAGTACTATGTGTGGACATAAAATCATTCCACACTGTTTCTAGCTGATCTAATCGTGCTTTCACATACGATCGAGTAATACGTTCTTTGGGTGACTTTTTGAAATTAACTATGGCCTTTTCTATGATAGACTTCCTGTTAAATTGCAATTTGTACAAAGGTTCCATTTTACTAACAAACTACTTAACGATTTAACAAAATCACTAAGTTGAAAACTTATGAATAAATTATACAAGTCTATAGAACCATTTCACAACAAGAAATTTGAATGAAAATATTCTATGTTCCAAATTGATACAGAAAATTTCACAAGTCCGTGGAACTTTGTGACAATCAATATTTGTGATGAAAGTCTCGGATCATACGTAGAAGAAATTTTACAAGTGTATAGAACTTTATCACAATGAATATTTCTGATGTGAAATATTACAAGTCTCGGATGGATGCAGAAAATTTTACAAGTGTATAGAACCTTGTCGAAGTAAATAAATTTTCAAATTGGACAGAGGTTCCCCGTCTATACAACTTATTACTAACTATTCTAAGTCCTAAACTAGCATGCAAATTTTTAAAGTCCCATAGTTATGTCAAACTCAAATTACTTCACTCTTGAAATATAACTGATTGAACTGAACTGAATGAACACGTTGAACGAATTAAAATGTACTCACGATTTTAATTTCACTTAGCTTCACTTTGTTTCCGGTCTCCGTTTTATTCCAAATGATTGCAGCGCCCTCTAGCGCCAAATTCTTCTTCCGCCGTTGAGAGTGATCCCCACTAGCGCCCTCAGGCGGTAAGTAGTGAAACCACTCTTGAGCTGTGGATCTTCCAATATTGCCTCCGGTGTAAGAGGCTGGAAATCCTCCGGCGTGCACTTTAGCGCCTGCCACAAGTGCCGGTAAATCTCCGCAAAAAAACCGCCGCGAGCACACAGATAAAATAGTGCTGTATCCGGCTCGATATGTCGGGTGAACTATTTGAGAAACCTTGTTCAAGTAAAACACGTTTGTGTTGGGTAGGAATCTGATTTATTAACCATTAAGAAATATACACCCACTACAGTGCACGCATTGATATCGCGTGTTAAGCGTGGCATCAGCGCCATCTAGTGGATTCTGCCGACAATCATTTGCAAACTTCAACATGTACTATATGACAATGCTTCTTGCCAAATTTCAGTTATGGGTCAACGGGAAGTAACCCATAGGTTTTGATTTCCTTGCGAGTTAGTCGCGTTAAATTTTGTGAGTAACTTTTGATAAAAAGTAAAAAGACTCAGTCTGTCGTTTCTTGGAAATATACGCTCAAGCCGATGGAGCTCCATTAGAAAGTTCTTCATGCTTATTATGTCGTCAGTGGTCCACTTCTTATCGTTCCTCCGAAGAGGTACCGATTCTAGTGGAAAACTAATATCCGCCACATTGGACATGAGAGTTATTACGGCAGAAGCATACACGCTCGCATCGTATATAGCATATTTAAGCTTTATTTCACCCCAAGAAGGCTTGCAGTCTCGGTAACTAGGTAGCAAGATTACTTTCAGTATATTATTGTCGTTTCGTTTCGCTATAGGTATGGGAATTGACGTCTCGATTGTGTTGCTAGTCAAAATCAAATCAAATCAAATATAATGTATTGCTCATAACTGTGTATAGAGTTCTTAAAAAATATTGGTTTCAACAGTTTACCCATTGCGGGCGTGCAACATTGAGTTCTTATGTTATAATAATTTCTTATGTAGTATACAATTTCTAATGCAAGTTAATAATAATATTTACATGTGAAAAATCTTTGGTTACAAATTTTCTTTGGCTATTTGTATATGAAAATATATAAATCTATTATGTATCTATACTATTATCATTATCTACAGCTAACTTATAAATAGGTAATTAAATGGGCTTGTATATTTAAAATACTCATCTAGGTTGTAAAATGTCTTACCTACAAGCCATTTCTTTAAATTAATTTTAAACTTATTGCCATTTAAGGTCTTAATTTCTAGTGGTAAATTATTATAAATTTTTATACCTGTTATATGTAAGCTTTTATGAAACATAGTGTTATTTACTTGTGGTATGCATATTTTTTTAAGTTTCCGGCAGCCTAGTGGTGAGACCGTCTGACTTGCGATCCGCAGGTCCTGGGTTCGAATCCCACGGCATGCACCTCTGTCTTTTCGAAGTTATGTGCGTATTGTTGATTGCCGCCAACTTCAAACGGTGAAGGAAAACATCGTGAGGAAACCTACATGTCTGAGAGTTCTCAATGATCTTGAAGATGTGTGAAGTCTGCCAACCCGCACTTGGCCAGCGTGGTAGACTATGGCCTAACCCTTCTCACAATGAGAAGATGGCCCGTTTCCAGCAGTGGGACAGTTTGTACAAACAGGGCTGATAAAAAAAAAAAAAATGCATATTTTATGTTGGTGCTTGTGGCGTAGTTGCTCATACCGTGCATATTTCTTGTCGAACAACATTATGAAATAAAGGACAGCAGCGCTCTCTATGCCACATTAGTTATCTTTCCGGATAGACTATGCTAATAGCTATATTACATTATGTAGCCTAAACGACTATATTGAGTGCGAGATTTTGGGTGTGATTCAAGAATCAAAATTCAAGATTTATTTATTTGTCAAAGCAGAACATGGTGGTATACACACATACGTGGTATAGAGATCTTAACATATACTTGAGATGGACATTGACTTGCCAACACATTAAATCAAAGTAATTATAATCTTGGAATTTTCAAGGCTAGAGTGAATAGATATCTTCTAGATCAACGAGCTCCATCTTCGGCCACACCGTCGCTTATTATCAGGCGAGTTGGTGGTCAATCGTAGGTCTATCTCGCATAAAAAAACCCATCTCTTTTCATTTCTTGGGGGTATGAAGGTAGGCTGTACGTTATGTTTCAGTCAGTTATTCAGCAAAAACTTCATGTAAATGTATATATTTATTTTAAAACATTCGAAACAGCTTAATTCCTTTCATAACGTAGTACTACGAAATAATTTTTCAAACAGTCAAGTGAGAAATGAGTAAAGCCAAGGTGTGACCACCATTCGTATAAATCCTCCCTATGGTTAAAGTAACCCTAGGTTTGGTGTTTCTATCTTATCGACATGTACAGCCAGCTGCAATGTGATAATAATAAGTACTCATATGATATGGGTACAAGCGCCATATCCACGTGCCAAATATTTAACGTTCAAAATAGTATTTACATTAGCTGCGCCTGCGCCCCGTAGAAGAAAAAATCGGCCAAGTGCGAGTCGGACTCGCGCACGAAGGGTTCCGTACTATCATCTATAATACTACAAAGTTTAGCTCTGTTTATAAAATAACGAGAAATCAACGAAATTCCAAGTAGTAAATTGCAAACTTATAGGTAGGTTTTCGATACACATCCGGGCAGAATGACGACGCTCGCGCGAGTACGCGCGGCTATGGCTCGCTCCGTGATGTTACTTCCCCCGCTACCCGCGCGGCCGTTGCTTAGCAACCGCCTCGCGCTCGCGCCACGACCACACCGCGGCGCGGCGCTCGCACCACGTTTAGATGCACGGATTATTTTCATTTCGTGAGTTTTTATGTATTAGATTAGGTATTTATTTTTATAGCTATTATATTTCTAAATATTTACTTACAAATATTCAAGTTTCTACCTGTTAATTAAGATCGAGTAAAAATTGCTTAAAAATTACGTTTGTTGTATAGGAGCCCCCCTTTAATATTGACTTTATTGTTATTTATGTATTTATTTTGAAAGGTAATATACAAGTAAATATTCTGTGAAAATTTGAAGCGTCTACCTGTTACCGTTTTTAATATTGAGCAAAAAAATACGAAAAAAACACGTTTATTGTATGGGGACCCCCCTTAATATTTTTTTTTTTTAATTTTTAGTATTTGTTGTTATAGCGGCAACGGAAGTACATCATTTGTGAAAATTTCAGCTTTCTAGCTATCACGGTTTATGAGATACAGCCTGGAGACAGACAGACAGACAGACAGACAGACAGACAGACAGACAGCGAAGTCTTAGTAATAGGGTCCCGTTTTTACCCTTTGGGTACGGAACCCTAAAAACGAATGAATGATTCTTAAAAAAACTAAAACTTTTTTTATTCGTTTTTTTTAAAGGTATCTCCATTCCAGTGTTAGCATAAAAATGTGATAAATATACACACACTGAGTAACTTTCGCAAAGTAAATAAGAATATGCACTAAGTTTGTCAGAGATGCACTATTAGTTTTCAAATGGATCAAAGCTATTCATAAAGTTCAGCTTTTTACCGAACTATGAAGAAGTCAAAAGAAGTATTGTGATTTCAGCCCATTTGTACGTACGTTCATCTGTTCTTGCATCATTTCTATACTACATAACATAAATTGATCAATGAAGTATCGTTAAAAGTATCTTGGTTGTCCACTGGTTTTAGTTTAAATATACAGTACCTGGGAGACCGAGCTCCATTCGGATTTTTTATGACTGAAAATACGAGCAAACTCGGGTTCACTAAAAATGAAACCTAGCAAGATCGATTAATCGTCCCCTAATCTACCTACAAACCAAATTTCATTAAAATCGTTGGAGCCGTTTCCAAGATTCAAATTATATAATTATATACATATATACAAGAATTGCTCGTTTAAAGGTATTATTATTAGATCGTGACACTAAATTCAAGATGGCGCCCGTTAGAGAATTCAAGGACAAAAAAATAATTTTTAAGTATATTAGAAAATACTTATTAAAATATACATGAGTAAATACAATAAATAAAAAAATAATAATATTTTTTTTTTTAATGGCAAGCGCCTTTATTACCTACAACACAACAATATACAGACTCAACTAACTAAACTACTACACAAAAAACACATCGAATAAATAAATATAATCATTTTATTTATCAGTTAATCTCCATACTACGGCTGCCCGGAAAAGATCGCTTTTAGCAATAAGGCCGCCTGTTATCACACTAGTCTTGTAAGATGTTCTGTAAATTTCACATTTTATAATTTGGTGTGCAAAAAAGAATTTATTTATCTATCACTTTTAAAAATATTTTTACCCGATTCCTGCAGGAGGATTAAACCGTGAGAAAAGATGTGGAGCGGACGTAATCGGGGTTTATATTTTCAATTTGCTTGTTAATTAAATAAAACAATAACCAGTCCATATGAACACATAAAAGGCATCCCTAGTCCAGCTGTTACAAAGTTAAGAAGTGACGAAAATTATGCGGTTTTCACAATCACAAACTTCCGCGGTAGCTGCAAACAGATGCCTCGATTTTTCGAGTTTCGAAAAGTCCTATACGGGCTTAATACGTACGTACTTTATAGAAAAAACCGACCAAGTGCGAGTCGAACTCGCGGACGAAGGGTTCAGTACTATTATCTATAAAAACGGCAAAAAAATCTCGTTTGTTGTTTGGGATAAATATAAATTTTATTTAATTATTTATTTATAAAGCGAATAATATAACTCAATATTCTGTGAATATTTCAAGCGTCTACCTGTTTCCGTTATCTATAACGAGCAAAAACGAGCAACTAATCACGTTTGTTGTATGAGAGCCCCTTAAATATTTATTTTATTCGGTTTTTTAGTATATTTTGTTGTTATAGCGGCAACAGAAATAGGTACATCATCTGTGAAAATTTCAACTATCTAACTATCACGGTTCATGAGATACAGCCAGACCTGGTGACAGACAGAGACACAGACAGCGGAGTCTTAGTAATAGGGTCCCGTTTTTACTCTTTGGGTACGGAACCCTAAAGCCACCTTCCTACATATCTACAAGATCAGCAGTTAGTAATAGGTCTTTACCATGATTCTTAAATTTTGATTAGTCAAGACTTTGAATATTATATCATCATCATCAGGCTTTATGAGAATATTGGTGTCTCTAACTTAGATAGCTAACCTCCTTGGATTGAACTATTTGTTTTCGTTTCATGAAAGTGTTGTGCAAGGAAGTCGGAAAGTTTTATTGCTGAAAAAGTCAAACTTCGTCATGTTCGAATTTAGAAAATCGAATCTTGCCGTTTTGGCTACAGAAGTAATATAAAAAAAGGAGTTTTGGCGGGAACGTCTTAGTAACGTGTTGTTGCTTTGTTTTATTTTCATAAACTTGTGTTATTTTGAACATTAATGCTATAAAAATGGTGGTGTTTTATTCATTAAGTGTTCGATAAAGTGCGTGAGTGTGGGCAAGTGAAATAAAGCACTAAAACGTGTGATTTTACGTTGTCGGCAAAACTCCATAGAAGCTTCTAGTAAAGTCGCCACCACTTTACTGAAGCAGGACTTGACTTTGAAATTGACTATATACGTGACTTGGATTGTGACTAGAACATTTTTACAACTTGTTTTATACAAGGAACTTGAAAAAATCTGAATACTTACTTGACACTGGCAAATGCTTTAAGCGGGTCCAATAGAAAAAAAGAAGAAGAAGAATATAAAAAAATACAAACACACACACACACACACACACGCGCGCGCGCGCGCGCGCACCCACACGCATACATGCAAACATACGGACGAAAAACACAATCAACTTCTTGCGCAGTTAGGTAATAATAGTTAAGTGAAGGTACCTGCTTAAAAAATCTCGAATACACTTTCTCTATTCTCGACTCTACAAGTAGCATTTGAGTAGCATCTACAAACATGAACCTACTTAACCATGTTCTTCCAAGTTTTCCTTTCCACGTAAGCATATTATGATGGATAAGTAAGTGAGAGTGCCATTCCCTTCCATATCATATCAGGATGAATTAGAATTTGCGTAAATAAGTGCGTACTTGTTCATTCCGGAGACACGTGAGGCGAGCCGCGAGGACGCTCTGAGGTCCACGAACAATTTTACCTTATATTGAGACGCGTGAACACGATGAAAAATTAATGAGGTTAAACTAAGCCGCCTTCTAAGCAAAACAGCCAAGATGTATAGCGGTACACAGAGGAATTGCTGGATGTGTTAGAATTTAGATTACTGTCTACTTTTAGTTTTGTCATTGTTTGTTTTACGGCAACTTCATTTTAGGGTATTATAGTTTATAGCTTCGCCATGTCCATCTATTTGTCCATCCACGGCTTTGCTCAAAGACTCTTAGTACTAGAAAACTGAAATTTCGTACAGCTGCAGGTATACTTATTAATCACACCGACAAAGTGGTAAAATAAAATATTTAAAAAAATATTGGTATATATAAAGTTCTTTATATATACCAATCTTTGATAAAGTATCAACGGGATGTAGCGTCAGTCCTCAAAAACGCCCGAAGCTCAATGAGGTCTAATTGGACCCTTACACGATTAAAATAATTTCGATTTTCAAAATTATTCGAGGCGGCAAAATGCACTTCTCAATCTAAATTAGGCCTTAGCGCGGCGGCATATCATAATCTTTAAGTTCGTCATTGTTGGTAGAAAGTATTGGTCCACCCAGGACACTATATTTGTAAATTTTGTTTTAGATTTTACGTCCACGTGATGGAAAGTTATTGGTTGGGAAGATTTTTTTCTCGTCTATTCCATTGTGGGTGTCCGAAAACCATTTTTTAATTTATGAATACGTTTGCATATTAAGTTTTGGAGTGATAATTTTGTTAGCCTCAAGTATTTTTTTTAATACATTATAGATCTACGATTGACCACCAACTCGCCTGATGTTGTGTGTTATGTTAAGTGAGTAATTATTCGGATAATAGAGGTTTATATCCATAAATATTAACATAATCGTTTTAACGGATTTATCGCGTTTTATCGTATTATATTTTACCTAATATTCTGACCTGGATGTAAAAAAAAACACGATAAATCCGTTAAAATTCTTCTCACGTTCTTTTGCCAGCAAATTACACGTTTTTCATACAACAGAAGAAAATTGTTTTTTACCCTAAATGTTGTCTGATTTTGATATTTTTTATGTGGTTGGAACCATTAATAGCAACGCCTCTACGGTTTGCTTTTTCAAAATTTATACTTTTAATTTTTGAACTGCGGAACTGTAACCAAATTTGAAAAACCAAACCGCAGTCTAGGCACCTTTAGACCTTTATCGGTCTGAGGAACTCGATTTGCTTTTTGTGTTTAGTTTAGTTAGCTATGTATATATATATATATAGTAAATGTGTAATTCGTTTACATGTAGAATTTAAAAGAAAAACAAAATACCCGACTGGGTATTTTGTTTTTCTTTTAACATTGATACTTGTTTAACATTTTACTCCTATTGTATGAATAATGTACCTACTGGCAAAAAAGTCTTTATGGCTAAAATTACGGCCACAATTAGGTCTCTCAAAAGTAATTCCGATTTATGCCCAACCCCGCCTTTCAAGGAGTTGGTAGTTCGTTCAGCTGTGGCCACTTTCTCTGCAAACTAATTAGGTAAGTGATGTACGTGCGGAGATAAGGCGAAACTCTAAGTAATGGAGTACGAAGGACATCGTCACGTTTGACGAAACATCCTCGCACAAAGATAATTAAACTATGTGTTATATGTGATATGGTTTTAAGGTATCTCATTTTGTTATGTTTTACCATAAACAAACCAAGCACTTGTAAAATAAATTAGGGGACTTTTGGATAGGAGATCCCGCACAATACACCCCAAGCGGGACGTCAGTGCAGGACCTATCGCCCCCACCTCTAATAAGAATAAGAAGGAGATCCCGCTTACCAATCGCAAAAAAAGCCCGATCGAGTCGAAATTCTCTACATTTTGGGGAATTACCAATGATTTCACGACTAAACGGATCGTGATGAAGCACCTTTTTTGGTGCAGATAATATGTAAGTACTTGACATAATTTGACTATTGCAATATCATTAGAAATGTCTTGATCGTCACACTAAATTCAATATAACGTTATCCAAATGCTGTATTGGATATAAAATAATGGCTGGATTATTAACGTATTCGTGTATCCATCTACGTACGTAAAAACACTTATGTAATAAATATGATCACTTTCAAAACTAATTGCATCCTTTCTCGGCCACACCGTCGCTTAAAATCAGGCGAGTTAATGGTCAATCGTAGATCAATAATGTAAACACGTATCAATGTTAAAAGAAAAAAAAAAACCCGACTGCAGAAAAGAGGTTTTTGCAGCCTAACATATGATTTTTTTTTATTTTGATGTACCCAGTGTCACTCTCACAACTAAGACGAATCTATTGACACCACTCACATCAAAATCGGTCAAGCCGTTTAGGCTCTAGGGCGTGTCAAAGAAATATACATACATACACTCGAAAAACATAGCCCTCCTTCTTACGCAGTCGTGTAAAAAAAGAATATTTATAGAACATAGGGGTAATAGTTGTGTTTTAGTTTTATAAACTATAACTTGTACCAGGAGCAGAATACAATTTTATACAATTAACATCAAATATCCCTAGCCCTTAACCTTAATAGCCCTTCTCACAATCAGAAGATGGCCCGCGCCCAGCAGTGGGACAGTTTGTACAAACAGGACTGATAAAAAAACACCTCAAATTATTTCAAAGTTGTGGTTCGCAATTTAATCCACTGTCCTGTAGAAATATTTATTCATTTTTTAAGACATAAACTATGCCTTTTTAGTCCAAAGTATAAGCATTCCAAATTGTATTCCAATGCGTCGAGTCGGCAGCAGTTTTAGAAACAAACTTTCGTTTTAGGGCGGGGGAAGGTAACTAGCCTAGGACTAGTAGTCAAACATTTTGCTACAAGTAGTTTGATCAAGATGTTTTCCATCACTGGATCTCAAGCTCACTAATGCGATTTAAACTACAATCCGATTTACTTTATGTTCATAATTGTTTTGCGCTTATAATGAAATAAATCTCTTCGCACTACAAACTTATAAAAACAATATTTCCTATTATAATCCGCTAGTAAGGATGGCTCGGCAGTATAATGACTGTATTAATAATAAGCTAGACATTGATATTTTTACTCCTAAACTCTCATTCTATGCTAAATCAGTGAAGGATATCCTCTATACCAATCCATAAAATAGATTGTAAAATAAAATCAATTGCAAAATGAATAAAATTTAGATTTGCTTACACATATTCACCTATGTAAACTTACAAAATATGCATAGCCTCTATTTCTCTGTTTTCCCCTTTGTTTCAATATAATACCTAAAATGTGTTTGCTCAAATGATGTATACATGCTTTGGAGTATAGTCTGGTTCTGATCGATTGTCACATGTTATCTTATATTATGTTAGGCTATATTCTGTTTTGTATACTTAAATAAATAAATAAATAAATAAACGCTTGCTTAGCGCAATTTGGAAAAGCGTTCGTGCGAAAGCTGGGTTACTCACTGCTCTACCAAAATTATTAATGATTATGTGCCTAAATTGGGTTGGTTTTTCACTGGTAATTCTACGAACAGTAGGCCTCGCGACCTTTTCGCAAATCACTAGTAAAATTATAGTTTAAATAACTGAAAAAACCGATCCTCACTTCAAAATACGCAATTCGTGTTCTTGGATGACTAATATTCCAGTTATTTTGTTATAAAAACCACAGTATTAAACCGATTTTGACACATCAATTCATATTGCCGTAGTAATCGCGGAACAAACATACAAAAAAACATACAGTCGAATTGAGAACCTCTTTCTTTTTGGAAGTCAATACTCGCGAGGTTTGCTGCGCAATTCTGTATCAAATATTTCTGCCCAATATCAAATACGGCCGACAAGTGGCAAATTTCTCCTCCTTCCTCTTTTTAACCAAGATTTCACAACCTTTTTTGTCGACAATTGACTAATTTTGATCAAAATCTATATAATATATGTATATCTTCCTACATTGCTATACACCTCTGTTTCACTCACTATACTATATAGAAACCATGTATATTTTGGAATAAAATAAGTATTAATCCATAGTACATATTCTTCTTTCCATATTTCCCTCAAAACCGTAGAGCCATTTACATTTGAATTTATAATATTAATACCTATGAATGATTATACTGATTGTTTAACTTCCCTACTGTACGATTATACTACATTTACTGTAATAGGTAGGTAGGTATGTATAAGTATTTACAT
Organism: Lycia hirtaria; assembly: GCA_947563715.1. Classification (NCBI taxonomy): domain Eukaryota; kingdom Metazoa; phylum Arthropoda; class Insecta; order Lepidoptera; family Geometridae; genus Lycia; species Lycia hirtaria. The sequence continues at coordinate 31,783,127 of OX387378.1, forward strand.
AGCGAGATATAAGCTTTACCTTGTTATATTTTGACGCTTAGTGTTATTAAAATAATTGGAACTATTAGGTATCCAGTTACTGTAATATCGCACATGTAGGTAGGACGTTAAAAAATATAATAGCATTTGTCGAGTTTAGGCTTTGCTCCAACGTTTAACGAACGTCGACGTGGTACCTACGTGTCGTGCGTGAGGGTCACGCGCCGCATCCTCCTCCAACACTTGCGCTGTGTCGTCGTAACGGACGCGCTACGTTATCGTAACGCTTAGGTTGCATCATCGTAATGCTTGGGCTGCGTCGTAACGGTCTCGCTGTGTCGTTGTAACGCTCGCGCTGCGTCATCGTAACGCTTGAGCTACATCGTGGTAACGCTAGCGTCGCGTCGACGTGTAAGTGCAGTTTTCGAGTTAGATATTATGTGTCTCTGTATAAAGTAAATAAAGACATCGTATGAACATCCTTAGCTCTGTCGTAAAAGAAAGAACACCTGTTCAAACATACACATACATACATACATACGTGTGTACATATGTTCATATGCCAAAAATCCGTACTCAGCGATATCGGTCCACGTTTTTGATGCGTACTACACAAGAATGGAATTCTTTGCCGCCATCTCTGTTTCCTGAGAACTACAATCTTAGAATTTTCAAGGCTAGAGTGAATAGATATCTTCTAGATCGACGAGCTCCATCCTCGGCCACACCGTCGCTTAACATCAGCACGCAAAATAGCCCCTAAAGTCTTTTACACATTTGTTTTTATTATAAAGGTAGAGCTTCAAAGGTGGTTTCATAAAATATTTCATCAATTTCGATTTATTACTTTTTGGATCAGCTCCGGTTAAGTATATGAAAATGTTGTTGATTCGCCTGGTTAAATTTTCTCTTGCTTTATTCGCCCCGCCATAGGTGTTCGCACCCCGTAGTCTGTAGCTGCTATCCCTAGTTTTATTTTTAGTGGTGTATCTAACATATTTTACTTTCATAATACATTTCATACCGTTTCCCGGAAGCACGACTTCCGTCATTTTAACTTCGCTTCCATCTTCACGGTTCCGCTGAGGTTCCGGCCCGTAAAGTTAATTTCGGTATTTGAGCCTCGCAACATTTCTTATAATTAAAGTTCATGCTATTTCTTTGAATTCTTTCTTTACTTTTAAGAGTTGTTGCCTCTTCCGCGTACTTTATTTCAAAATACACGAAATGGGCGTCCCGAGGGTGGAATCACTAGTAGAGGGGGTCGCCGGCGTAATACAGAAAGCACGTGATCTCCTCCTACATAATATATGCATTATCTAAGATACACAAATTGGCATAACGCGGAGAAAACTTCATCTGGTAATTCTTGTAACCTACTCGTATTTTTGTTTTACGAAAAGGGGCTCGTTGAGATGAATTTTGACAAGTTAGCGATGTTGAGTAATATTTATGTTTCTCTCTCGTGCTTCCTCTTTTATTATGCAGGAAAAATGTTGGCAGTATAAAATAATATCTAAAGTTTTTATAGGAACGTCGCTTATTGTTATTTTATGTAGCGAACCGACTTCGTGCGTGTGTATGGCGATGATATATCTACGTATGTATATGCGAGGCAACCTGGGCCTTAATCTGATGATGAATTACAACTGTGTTGCTGGGATTAGATTTCTTGTGCTGCGTGTGTTAGTCTATGCCAAGTACAGTCGGCCAACGCGTCATCAAACATGCAGAATTTTCTCATTTCATATTTGATCTACTTAGAACATCACTCACGGTCTGTACAACGTAGGTTTGACAAAAAGGTGTAGTGTTATTTTTGAGGAATGTTAAGCATGCATTCGCCTCTAATGTAACGCATTTTACACTGTTACTACTAGTTACAATACTGTTCTAGTAAATTTCTATCGATTTTATGATTAGAACTACGAATTACTAAAGTTATGGCTTGTATTTTTGTTAATATTTCACATTAGGCTTTGTAAATGACACTTTATTTGCCATCACAGAAAGTGAAATTTTATTGAAGGTAGGCACGTCATGTTTATGAGTGTACGGACCGATACATCAAGATCAATCTAATAAACTTATATAACAACCACAACACTTAGGTAATCTAACAATAAAACGTAATACCACTGTACTAATTAAAAAATATCCAATGTCATCTTTAATTTCGAAACAAATCACATTCGTTATTCACGGTTCCATATTTCCAATAAAAAATATCGGATAATGTTTAGAGGTTCAGTTCATAATTTGTTTAATATCGTGTATCTATCAAAGAAAAGATAAGGGAGGACCTGTCCTAAAAATAATTATATTTTACTGAAAAACAGACTCAAAATGCACATTTTGTTAAACTACAGAATCGATTTAGATGAAATTTCTATGGACGCAATCTAAAAATCCTTTCCAACAAAAAAATATTTTTTGAAATCGATTTATTTAAGACAGAGTTGAGCGGAAACAATACTTTCTTATTCTTATTCGAGATGGGGGCGATAAGTCCTGCACTGACGTCCCGCTTGGGGTGTATTGTGCATTTCCCCCCGCCAACGTCTACCCAAGCCAGCCTAGCTCCTTAAAATAATGTAGGCAGGCCTTGGGGTGCTGACGTAATAGCTCCAGTGGTGAAGATGGAAATGGTGAGAATGATAATGATGATGACAATGACAATGTGATTGCGGATGTCGATGCAAGCCGATGCTGTGGTGGCATAAGCAAGGATGAAGCCGAAGCGATGTTCTTGAGCTGTTTCAAGGCCATCCTAATCTCGTACAGGCTGATGTCCGGGATATCTTCGGTATAATGTCGAGTCAGTTTGGCTCTTGGATCTTTGCCCAAACTGCTAACAGGTTTTGCGACCGATGTGTATAACTGTCCATAGAACCTCTCGATTTCCCTCAAGACTTCTGCCTTGGTCGACGCTAAACTGCCATCTTCCATCTTCAGCTTCGACAACTGGCTCTGCCCAATAGACATGTATTTTGGGAACACTTTGGAGCCTTTATTCCGCTCTATCGTATCTTTAATACGATTAGCATTAAAGGTACGGTTGTCGTGTCGCATAGACTTTGATATGAGTCTATTGAGCCGCCTATATGACTCGGCGTCACCGGAAGTCTGCAGTTGCAATGAGCGTCGTTCAGCCATGAGGTCAAGGGTATGGCTCGAGAGCTTTTGCGGTCTATTTGTACGATGGGGTTTATAAAACTTCACGCCCACCGTACGGACAGTTTCCACAAACCTGTTATTGATCTCATCCACCGATACGCACCTCTTCAGGCACTCGAAGCGATTTGATAGTTCGAGCTGAAAGCTCTCGGGGTTTTGGATATGGGCGCGAGTGGGTCGGAGTGTAGACTTCATCATACGGGACCTCTCAAGTTTAATATTCAAACAATACTTTATAGGAACCAACTCTTTAGTGTACAAGATCATCAGGCTAAGCTGATGTTTCGGGACTTTGAGAGTGTTGCCGACGTAGAAATCCGCGTTCCACAAAGATCTTATCCAGAACCGGGCTGAAATACAGGTTTTTGAAGGCAAAAACCCCTAACTTGAACAGTTTCGTATATTTATATTTTTAGGTAAACTTACAGCCTAAATACTTAAATAAACTATACATTTATATAAATTACGAGGCTAATTACAAGTTTTCGTCTATAGTATTTCGTGCTTGGAAACAACACAAAAAACAATTGAGATGTTTAATTTGACATTTACTTAATAATAATAAGAATTACTTTTTATGATTGTTCGTTTCGTTCCCCAAAATAACAACACCAAACTGGTATCCAATTTTTATTACTATGCCCAAAGAGAATATGCGACTATGCCTATATACTTATGTCATGTAGTACAACCACATGACCTCAATCGCTGTCAGTCGTGGTCTAGGTGATGATATAATATATTTTATCGAAAATAAATGATGAATATAAGAAAATATACGATAAAATACTAAATTATTATAAGGTCATAGAAATGTTTTATCGGTCCCGAGGAATTTTGGTCGATAGGGGATAGTCGATATGTAATATCTTAGGTTTCTATACAAATGGAACAGCTAATCTGGGATTTTATATGAGATACTCCTTTTTTCAAGTGTACAATAAACTTGGAATTGGAATTGGAATTTTCAAGGCTAGAGTGAATAGTTATCTTCTAGTTCGACGAGCTCCATCCTCAGCCACACCGTCGCTTACCATCGAGCGAGGTGATGGTCAATCGTAGATCTATTTCAAGCAAAAAAGTGATATCAAGTTTAGTGTGGATACGGCAATAGTAAAATAAATGTAACGATGACTACGTACATCAATATCGGTTAGGGTTAGTTAAGATATTTTTACAATATGTATAAACACGTACGTAAGTACATATTTGCATATATAGTACAGGTGCACTTAATACATATTTGTGTTTTGTGTACATTTTGATATACACTCATAGACCTAGACATATTTTAGTTGCGACATAAATAACCACAACAATAAATACATAAAATAAACAAAACAACAAATAAAAATGTCGATATTGTCACAGGCTGAAAAATGCCCTCCTCCTTGAGCAGTCGGGATATATTTAGTGTGTAAATAGACACTCAGTATTAATACACCGTTCTACATGAAGTAACTAAGATGAAATATGAGCACTAAGGCATAGGAGTAATAGAACTATGTAACTAAAGTCTAAGTAAAGGCTGGTTCGTGGAAAGGGAAACGCGGGGCGTCGCAAGGTGCGTCTAGCGACAACTCGCGTAATCAATTCAATTCAGTGCTTTATTTGCCAGTTAAAGGGTAACATACTTAAGGCCTTACCGAAAAACGTTACTTAACTTTAAGCATTGCTTAACTTATTTTGTCAACTTCTCGCTGACACGTAATGACACTTGCGGAAAGAAAGAAAATTTAAGACGATGGTTAAAGTTAAGTAACGTTTTTCGGTAAGGCCGATAGTTCGTATTATTATAGTTGTACAGCCAACCTTATACTAGGTGTGCAAACATATTGGAAAATCCATAGATAATACATTTTAAGATGTCAATAAATTATGTCAACAATTGAACAAATAATAATTACAATAATAGTGAAAACAGACATACATAATCAAACATCTGATCAAACATACGGCCTTACCGAAAAACGTTACTTAACTTTAAGCAATGCTTAACATATTTTGTCAACTTCTCGCTGACACGTAATGACACTTGCGGAAAGAAGACAGATAATTTAAGACGTTGGTTAAAGTTAAGCAACGTTTTTCGGTAAGGCCCATAATGTTGACGCGTGTTCACGCGCATTTAATAAATACCCGACCCAAAAAGAGGTGTTAAGAGTTTGACGTATGTATATGTGTGTTTGTGTGTCTGCTTACGTAGCGAAAAAAATGTCTGTGATCTAAGGCCACGTAGCTCTCAAACGGATGGACCGATTTTTGACTAGTTTTTTTAGTTTGAAAGATTTGATCGAATATGTCCTTAACTGTATTTCAACAAAATCGGTTGAGCTTATTAGCGGGGATTTTATGTTTTCTCAATTTACTTGTTTCAAACGTGAAACGCACTACGAGACGCGCAACGCTCCACGTATACCTAAATGAGCCTTTAGGCAAGCTACGGTTTGCAATAGTTACATGCAATAGGTTCAATAGCTCGAATATATCTAAAGTTAGGTACCGTTTGAATGCTTACAGTTGCTGATGGTACCGACGGGTGCGCAGGTACCTACGCTAGGTCGTCCTACGTCACAATAAAGGCCCGCTTTACAAACGTAAGTTTTATGCAAATACGTATTAGATAAATGCCTATTTGTAAAGTTCTATCCAGTCTGCTGATAACAAAAACGGTTTATTACCTTCAATTCCGTGAGTACAAATTTATTTAGGCATATCTATCCTAAAATGGAGATTTTGTTCATTTAGTCACACAAAGGCTCAGTGATAGGGTTACGTAGCTTTTAGCAGAGTTCAAGGTTATTTTAACATAGTAGCTAATTACCATTTTCAGTGATTGTTAACCTATGTATGAACAAAGAAAACTACTTTAAGAGGTCATTTTTGTTCTCTATTTTAGGGATCCGTAGTCAACTACGAACCTATATAGTTTCAAAGTCCGCGGCTTAGCTCTTTTTTAGGGTTCCATACCTCAAAAGGAAAAAACGGAACCCTTATAGGAGTCAGTCTGTCTGTCTATCTGTCTGTCCGTCTGTCTGTCTGTCCGTCTGTCCGGGTGTCAAGACCTTTATTTCAGGAACGCGTGAAGGTATCGAGTTGAAATTAAAACCGTATACGCAGATCCATAGTCTCTTGCTGCAGAAAGAAAAATAAAATTTCTCAGTTTTCGTAAAAAAAGTTACAGCAGAATATGAAGCATTGTGTTAGAGTACACATATAGGAAAAAATCCGAAAACTGGTCATTTTTTATTTAATCACAAAAAAAACAACGGGTTGCACTCCGGGAGTGCCGGCAGAAGTGAAAACTAAAAAATAAAATGGCATAAAGACTGACTCGTGAAGGATTTGAACCATTTTTTTAGATTAACTTAGAGACGGCCATTAAAGATCGGTACGCGGTAGTGATGGAGGCCCTGGGCCGAGAGGAGGCGAACAAATAAAAATGTAATTAGACGACGTGAATGCAGTGGCTGATAGAGTCCGATCGACCGGGAACATACCACTTATCAGGGAACCCCGTCTAAAACTGGGCTCTACTAGTGACTGTATTTGCAGAAGAAAAACAATAATAGGTAATTGTAATAAAATAAAACGGCAATTCAGAAATTAGAAATAAGGATTGTGTGTACACCTTGAGCATTTATGCTCACCATCGAAGGCTCCTTCTTGCAGTGGCGTCGTGTGGCGGGTCGCCCTCTTCCCTAACATGTGATTGGAGGAGGGCGATGGCTGGCACATGCGTCATACTCGTGATTGGGTGCTGCTTGCGGGTCGCTGGTCTGCTCATGGTATACACACAATATAGTAATAAGTTAGGTAAGTTGAAAAGAAAAAATCTTGTCTTCCCGTAATAATGTATGTATATTATCAATATTTTGTAAAATTGACAAAAGTCACGGACCCCGGTGTCTGTGGAGCTAAAAATTAATTAATAAAAAAAAAAAAATAAAAAAAAAAAAGAGAGCCGGTAGATAAATTTATATCCCGTATCCGTATAAGTTAGAGCAAGAAAGCAAAACCATTAAAGCGCCATTTTCCCAAATGGAGGAACCCTAAAGAACTAAAACAACACTTCATAGAATAAAGTTAGTTCTAGAACAACGTACTAGATGGCGCTGTATATTCTGTAACACGCTAACGCTTCGTGTACGGCGTTTGTACATACAATAATTAACTTTAAATGCAGAACGTTAGAATAGGATTCTGACTGTAGGTTTTACGATCTGACGATCTGACGCGAGCTTAACATTTTTTACCCATCCCAAAAATGCGCAACGCCGCTAAATAAGCTTTCACTTCAAAACTATTGTCTTTATGCAAAGAATGAGGGCCCAAATTTTAAAGTGAATTAACCGTATCATGTTGGGTATCATATGAAAGAGCTTCATTAGCATAAGCTAAAACAGGTTTTTAAATGTTTTTACGATACGTACATTTTTCGGTTTATGAAGGAAAATATAAAAAGAAATATGATTTTTAGTTTGTACGGAACCCTCGGTGGGCGAGTCTGACTCGCACTTGTCCAGTTTTTTTTTCTTCTTGACTTTGACTTTTGTTTTTTAACGAGTATAGTCTACTTAAAAATCTACGAAACTTTTTGATTGTGTCGTGTCAACAATGTGTCGCTTTCAACATTTTGTTCAACTTATTTAATAAATTGTTCTCGAATTTAAATCAGCAAAATAATAAAATAATTAACCTCTGTGTCATCTGTTTACATGCAAAGATTATAGATAAAATGAAAATACCAATAAAATATACTCCAAAAATAAAATCCTTTTCTTAAGTCACTAAAAATGTGAAATACATGAGCACTTACGAGTACGTTATTTACATTACTTATACTCGTAGGCACACTTACTCTAAAGATAACAATATGACTGGGTTACCTCAGTAGGTTTATATACTGCTGTTATGATAATTTCCAAGCGTAGGCAAGCACACTCAGAGAAAATAAGATTTCACGCAAGAAAATTTCAGAAGTCAAAGCAAAAAACTGGCCTAGAGCGCGTCGGGCCACGCGCAGATTAAGGTTCCGTAGTTGCACATCACATTAAGCGGCTTCTTGTTTGATGCGATGGATGACAAATCTATTCTATGAACATTGAATATACGAATTAAAGGTTTGTGAAATTTGCATGAAATTTTCATGTTGACTTCTCCAAGTACATCGACTATTACTCATTAACTTGTAATGCCTACTTAACTTAACTTTTTACAGTTGTTCTTATAATTTCGTTAGTTATAAACTACAGCCGTGAATATTTATTGTCACTTCATTAAACACCAACTAGTCAACAGGGACTAAGGACACCGACTCTAACAAAATTATCAATTTAAAGTGTAATATTACGCAAACAGATCGCTAAATTGAAAAATGGTTTCACACACCTAAAATATTTTTGAATTGTCTATCCAACAACACCACACACTATGGGGTAAATGAGAAAACACCCTCACTTTACGTTTAGGGGAAGTTTACGTAAGGAGGAAAAAATTAAAATTATTAAACTTTAAAAAATTAAAAAAAAAAAAAAAAAAGTTAAAATTATTTGTCAAGTTTTTTTTTGTTGGCGTGATTAATATGTACTACCAAATTACAGCTTTCTAGTACTAAGAGTGTTTGAAACAGCGATCTATATGTACTAACGTAGTAGATGTCATGTTTTGAACACTCACTTTGTTCATCGCAACTGCAGAGCAGTGTCTACACCTTGTTCAATTGTCTGCTAGACAGTGACGTTAGTGGTTATAAGGTTTGACGAGCTTTGACGACCGTTTTGTTGTTTGAAATTTCTGTTCTAGTTTACATTGAATTTTTTGGTTTGAAGAAAGCCGCAGAGAGACAGACGGACATGGCGAAACTATAAGGTTTCCTTATTGACTATGAAACCCTAAAAACGTTAGATAGTCGCACGATGGAGCTAGCTACTATAGAGTAAATAAGTATGTAGGTACGTATATGAAGTTCCAGTTTCTTTGCTTACTTTAAAGTCTTCTGATCTAATATAGGTGCTCATAGTAAACGTTTGAAGACAACGGGTTCAAGATTATATTTTCCTACAATATATATTCATACAATTCGAATAGTAAGATAGGTTGGTCAGTTAAGTTCTAAAGCTTGAATTTTTTCGAAGCTTGAAGCGGTTTTGTTAATGTGGTTTCTTACAATACACTCCTTTTGCGATTGTTGGTTGGTTGAAAACGGGGGTCAGATTTAAACAGTAAATAAAATAGCACCTACTGGAGAATTCGCGGTGAAGCTGCTAGTTTGTCGATTTTTTATTAGATTCATTTCGGTTAATTAGGGTTCCATGCCCAAAGGGTTAAACGGGACCCTATTACTGAGACTTCGCTGTCTGTCCGTCCGTACATTTGTCACTAGGCTGTATCTCATGAACCGTGATAGTTAAATAGTTGAAATTTTCACAGATGATGTATTTCTATTGCCGCTATAACAACATATATTAAAAAACAGAATAAAATAGATATTTAAGGGGGCTCCCATACAACAAACGTGATTTTTTTGCTCGTTTTTGCTCGATATTGATAACGGCAACAGGTAGACGCTTGAAATATTCACAGAATATTGAGCTATATTATTCACTTTAAAAATAAATAATTAAATTAAAATAAAATTAATATTTAAGTACATACAATAACTGTGATATTTTGCCGTTTTATTGATAATGGTACGGAACCCTTCGTGTGCGAGTCCGACTCGTACTTGGCCGGTTTTTTATTTATTAGATTTGATCTACATAATATTATTCTCCTAGCTCCTTTCACTATCGAACAGCTGCAAACACGACTAAATTTATAGTTAAAAAAACTGAAACAACCGCCTTCAAACACGCATATTTTTTATTTAGACGACATATTTATTTCAGTTATTTTGATTTAAAAACGAAACTGATCACCTCTAAAGTATTACCTACCTAACAAAAAAATCATCAAAATGAATTCACAATTGGCGGAGTACTCGCGTAACAAACATAAAAAATCATAGTCGAATTGAAAACCTCCTTTTTGGGAGTCAGTTAAAAAGCATCATCGTTTCATGGTGGAAATTAGTTAAACCGAACGAAACGTTTCAATTCCACTTACGCCGTACGAACTGATACATTGTCAAAAACTAATCATGAATTGGTTTTTCGATAGATCCAAATAGTCTAAGTCTGAGTGTATTTTAATCGTAACTGGATCAGTTTCTTCCCGGTGTGCGCGCTCCATCGTAGACTGTAACATGCATCAATCATCATCATCATCGACAAGTGCAAGTCTATTGTAGTGTATAAAAAAATTAATCATCTTCATCATCCTCAGCCTGTCATACAGCTCATACCTGACACCTCTACTTGTACACCTATCAACATTTATCTCGGTCCTGTACTACTTTAGACTAAAGAGTTTAGTGCCTTTACTTTTTTTATAAAGGGCTGCAGTGGCAGATTTTTCACATGGTCTCACTACATAGTGTGTAGCCGATGGTGCTAGAACTAAGAGGTAGATAGGTACATAGATACGCTATATAGATAGATAGGTACATAGATGCAACGCTCCGTTTTTAAGCTCGGTGGTAGGACCTTATAGGGTAGGCAGGGTTAACTATTTATATGTACTCGTATGTACTGATAAGTAAGCATAGCAGTCTGTCTCTCGACGTAGAGTTCTCTCCATACTGTGGAGACAGGAATGTTGTGGTTACTACCCGACGCAACCCTCCCCAGCTTCCGTTAGTTTTCACATACCTATTACATGGTGTTTGGATAACACATATACCTACTTGGAGTGTGAGTACCCAATGAAAACGTAATTCTGTAAGTACTCTACTACTAGTAAAAAATAAGTTCAAAAACTAAAACCCGACTATGCACAAACTATTCGATATGTATCGTGTATTAAATAAACAATTTACATGTAATAAAATATTTTATTGTATTTCATACATATTATATTAGGATAACCGTAGCCGTAAATACATACTTATGATAGACAGAACCACCCAGACATAGAACAAACATCCATGTTTATCACACAATTTTTTGTCCTGTGTGGAGAGATAGAGCCCACATCCTACATACAGGCAGATATACTGCGAGGCACGTTGTGCATAGTATTTTATTCCAAAATTGTAATATTCATAGTATGGGTATTAGGTAAGATACTTTACCAACGGAAAAAAATCTAATCAGTGGAAATTTAAAGACACCTAGATTATATGTATGGCCTGTATTATGTTTTAGGCGTCCATCCGAACACTCGGTATGACCTCTCAAACATTTCAAGTGGGCCGACATAGGCAGCTTGCTGACAAATTTGTGCCTTAACCCTAGAATATCACGAGTTGTCGAGTTATCTACAATATTCTATAGTATGTCTAGCTTCCCATCGCATCGTGCCCGTTGAATATTTAGTCCTCGCAACTGTTTTACGACGTCGTTCTGCAAATCGACGAATAAATCACAAGTTTATCGCTTCTGTAAAATTCGGTTTCCGGCTTGTAGTTCAAAGTCGCGGGTTACCGTTAATTATGTTCTGCCATGCAATAGTTGTGACTATCACTGGATCGTGATAAATGCTTATCTTGTGATAAAACAAGGCGACGCTGACTAGTCTCATGTTTATTATGTGTTAGTACGTGTATGTTGTAAAGACGGGTTTAGTAAAATCCTAATTATCCGTAATTTGTGCTTAATATGCATTGGCGGTCATTATGTTGTTCGACACAGAAAAAAGTCAGTGTTGCGAGTGTCGCTACAGAGACAGTGTGAGTATCCTATTAAAAATTCTATATATATGTCTCATTTACCGGTTCATATTAAAGTGGTTGCTGGAGCGCAGCAGCAGTCCAATTTAAATTACTCTGATAATGATAACTGGTACTCTCGTACCAAAAAAATTACATACCATACTTTTTTTTCGAAAATAGGCTTGCGCTTGAGCGTCAACTCACCTGGTGTTAAGCGACAGTTACGGTCTACGATGGAGCGCGCTTGCCTAGAAGAAACCTATTCACTCGCGATTTGAAGACACCTAGCTTACCTATATCCAGTAGGAAAGACTCATTCAGGAAGCGCATTCCACATTTTGGCGGTACGTACATTAAAGTGGAGCCAAAGCGTTTCGTACGTGTTTTCGGAATATCAACCATATAACGATGTCGCTTTTTCGTGCTTCTTGCAGTCCGATAGAAAAATGGGCATGGGGGAATGAGATCATGCAAAGCAGACGCACACTCACCGAAATGTATACGAAAAAAAACCGACAAACCAGCTACTTTGCGACGATGCTCCAGACTTTGAAGTTTAGTCCGCTATGATACTAGCTGCGCCCCGCTATGTCACCCACGTAGTGATGAAAAACGGTGATGATGATGATAATGATGATAAAATATAGCCTATGTCCTTCTCAAATCCTAAATAATCTTTGTGATTATTTCCTTAACGATTGATTCAGTCGTTTAGCCGTGAAGAGGTAACAAACAGACAGAGTTTTTTTTTTATTTCACTTTTATAATATTAGGATTTATTATTTATTAGGATTAGGATTAGGTTAGGATATAGTTAGGATTAGGATATAACACAGATCTTAGGAATAAAGCCCTATAATTAATATGTAGCCACTAAGCTTGATTTAGTTTAATTATTTTATTTTGTAAGACAGCAGACTTGATTTGTGACGATTTTTGTTATAATAAAAAAAAACAGCCGTTTTGTATGTCGTTATTTTTTATACCGAGCGAGCGAAGAGAATTAAGAGGATAGCATGCCAGCAAGGCTTTTGAAAAATAAATATTTTGCAAAATCTATCGTTGTCTCGCCGTAGCCGAACGACGGTGCTTATTATGTGTGGCTTTTCGTCTGTCCTAATATTGAACAAACTTGGGTACACATATATTCATTCAGTGAAATCTTCTTTAGGTGAACTGAGGACTTTTATTTTGCTATACTGCTATTTCGTATTATTAAGAGGCGATGAAATTTTTCACTTCTGTGGTGGGGTCTTAAGTACACACTTTTGAATGAACCACTTTAGGTTAGGTACGCTTGGTATAAAAAAAGTGCTTAAAAAATGTCGGATTTGAATAATTCAAAAAGTAATCAACAGGTATTCAAACAGCCTTGAAAACGATAGAATATATTTGGATAAGGATTAATAAAAAGTTATGGGTAACATGGTCGGATTTTGGTCGGTATTTCTTTCAACTTTTAAAATGTAAAAAAGTAGTTATAGTGACGTAATAACAATAGTTAGACATATGCTACTGCGATGTTTTTTGTAGATAAGTATTGGTATGTTCTTTAATATTGTAGTTTTTTTTTTTTTTTTCTATCATCAATAGTTTGAGCAGCGTATGCGATGAAAGACATGTTATGGCTAATATTTTTACACCTTGGGTTATATTATTGAAGTTTTAGTAAGGATCCCAATTTTTTTCTGGTATTAAATATACCCTATGTTCCTCAGGGATAATGTAGTATTCTAGTGGTGAAAGATTTTTGTAATCGGTCCAGTAGTTTTTGAGTGAATTTCTTGTCAAACATACAAAAATACAAATATTTCCTCTTTATAATATTAGTGTAGACTAGCTGCGCCCGCGGTGTCACTCGCATTGTATCTAGTGAAAAACGGTGATGGTGATGATGATAAAATAATATCCTTCCACAGCTCCTAAAAATCTCTGTGCAAATTTCATAACGATTGTTTAAGCCGTTAAGCCGTGAAGAGGTAACAAACAGACAGAGAGACAGACGACAGACAGAGCTACTTTCTCTTTTATTTATAATATTAGTTACGATACCTCTATGATTAATAATCACCATGACACACTATTAACATTTCACGAAATGACTTGTCATTTCATTGTAATATAAAATGTGACGTAAAATTGTATGTACTTTGTACCGATTTGATGAAAATGCTATCAAGTGAAAATGAACTTGAGTGTTTGAGGTATGAAACACGAATGATTTTATCATCAAAACTGATAAACAGTTTGTGAAACTGTTAGATAGGTATGTATACTGTTTAAAAAATCAAAAAGGAGTTTTTAAAACAAAATAACCGAAAGGAATATGTTATCTAAGTGAACGAAATTATGTATTTTGACGACAACCGTCTTCAGTTTTTCAAACTATAAGTTATCTTCTAGATCCACGAGCTCCATCCTCGGCCACACCGTCGCTTAACATCAGGCGAGTTGATATTCAATCGTAGATCTATCTTGCGTAACAAAAAGTACCTAATAATTTTATTATTGAGCAGTTGGATAATATGTAAAATGTACCTACACATATCAACTACAGATTATTATGTCGATAACTTATCCAAATTTTACAGTGTTTAAGGAATAAATAAAAATAAAAATCAGTACAAAAATACCCCGAATGGAGCCAAGAAGTTCTCGAACGGAGACCACCGGTGACCGTGCATTCTCGTTCAACGGAGACCACGCATCGCAAAGCATAGAATAGGACAACCCGCTAGAAGGTGAACACTGGACAGACGGCTTCATACAGTTGGCAGGACGACACTGGTGGCTGATCACGCGCCAAACTGACCTGCTTTTATGAAATTCGTGCGTGTATGAGTATGTGTGTGTTGAGAAAAGAAAGAAGATATGAGTGAGTGAGTGTATGTGAAGGGGTGATAAAAAGTGTGTATGGGTACACTTGAGCCAATCTGAATAAAATTCGATAGCTAACACTTTGGAATGGCACATATAAAAAACAAAAAATAAAAGATTCCTGAAAAATAGTGAGAAAACCCAGGGAAGGCAGCTAGTGTAATAAAGAAATTTTTTATGCTTGCATCATACATGCCCGACAACTAATGCACTACTTCTTAGGCAGTTGGAAAAATGGTATCAAAAAAATCGGTACAAAGATTTTCTAGTTACTTTTCTTTCTTTTTAGGATTCCGTAGTAGCTACAAGGAACCCTTATAAATTCGCCATGTACGTCTGTCTGTCTGTATGTCATAGACATTTTACTCGGAGACAACTGTCACTACAAAAACTAAATACGGCAGGTATCTAGATATAAATAGCTACAACATATTGTAGTAAAATATTTATAAAAGTCCTGTCCTTCGGAAAACTGGATGTGGATATGGAAGTAAAGGCTGCAGAGTTAGCATGGAACGTAAACAAATAGTCTTTCCACCGTTTCAACTTCAACTTTATTTTGATGGCTTCACCAGTGTTGCCACAAATTCGCCAATTTGTAGTAGATTGTCTGATTGTTCGGTAGAAAGGACGATGCGATGCTCCCGCGCCGATGGTCGGTCGATGAAATTTTCCGAGTCTGCCACTCTGGTATTTCTTCAGAGTCATACAAGTCAATAAGACATTTTCTGAAGTGGTAATTAGCTAGTGAAATATTTATATTTCTCGATGTGATTGCTTGCGCAGGCGTGCAGTGGGGTCGCAATCTTTTTTTAATTCATTGTTTTTATGGTTTTTTGTTTTGTTGTATTAGATAGATAGATAGATAAACTCTTTATTGTTTACACCTTAACTAAAACACAAATGTTAATTATGTTGTTATTAATGTTTTTTTAATATGCCCTTGGCCGTTAACAATAATAATACATTTTATATAGATAGATATAATACTAGAGGGAGAAAGCTCGAAAAGTTAGTAGGTCGGGGAACGTCATCTGGGATCATATCGTATAATTTCCACCATTTTATCCACCTCTCAAATAAAGTATGTACTGACACTGACAACAGACATAACAACGATTTATCAACCCTCCATGCTAGGCCAGCTGGGGTAAGTACAGAAGACCTTGTAATAAAATAACTTAGGATAGTTTCATAGCAGTCGAAATCGGGGTCACACTCCATACAAGGAATGATGTCCAGAGATATATTTTGGGCTAGATAGTGTGGCCAGACTGCGGATCACGCCCTCTCTCCCTTAAACGCCGGCCCAGTTCCGAAACAAACAAACGCTTCTTTTTGATTATAACAAACATTAGCTATGCATATATGGTAGGTGGTAGCCACTTATTTGTTTTTCGGTCTTTGACTAACTCATTATAATTATATCTATCTAGGTACTACCTAGGTATATACCTAGTCTTGCCATAAATATTGTCACGATGAAAAAAATTATTTTTTTATTGCAAATAATATTTATTACTTTTACAGTGTGTTAGTTTAATACATAAATATAAAACAATTTAAAATATAAAAGCTTATTCGAAGTGGTCTCCATTGGCTGCAATACAGTCCTTTAAAACGTTGAGGCCAGTTATCAATAGAAGCACGCACTCTTTCCATGGGATAATTCTTCAATGCCAATCGTATGGATTGTTTTAGGGACTCCAAATTATCATGGCGTTTAGAGCAAGCCATACTCTCTAAAACTGACCATAAATCATAATCCAGCGGATTAAGATCAGGACTAGACGACGGCCAGTCTTCAGCTCTGATGTTGTCCGAAACGTTCACTTCCAACCAAGACTGCGTGGACCGAGCTTTATGACCTGGCGCCGAGTCTTGTTGGAAGGACCATACTTGGTTATTGAACATGGTGTTGTTAAGGGGCTTAACTACCTTCTCAATAATGGTATTTTGATACACTTGTGCCGATGTTTTGATACCTTTTTCACAAAAATATGGCTCAGTCACTCCTTCATAGCTAACACCCCACCAAACCATCACTGAAGTCGGATAATGCCCACGATGCACTCTGTCGACTAATTGGGAAGCTTCCTTAGAGCTTTGAGCATAAATACGGTCATTTTGTTTGTTAAAATGTTGCTCAATTGTAAAGATTTTCTCATCTGTAAACAAAATTTTTCTGTGACCTCCCTTTGCGTACCGCTTCAGTAGTTGTTTCGATTTTACCACCCTATTCTTTTTTAAATTATCAGTTAAAAAATGACCAGTGCGTCTTTTATAGGCTGCAAGTCCTAAGTCATCTTTTAAAATACGCGACATGGTTCTGGGTGCTATCTTCATCTCCCGAGATAAAATCTTTTGCTTTCAGACAGGATTTCTTCGAATTCTTTCCCTTACTGCTTTGACCACCTTTTTCATACGAACACTACGTGGACGGCCAGATCTTTTTCTGTCACAAACAGAGGAGGTCTCATTGTACCTATTAATAACCCGGTACACAAACATTTGACTAATACCAAGCGTATGGAGAGTTTTAAAAATTGCATTTGGCTCCATACCAACTTTGTGTAATGCAATCACAGCGATTCGGTTCTCTTTATCACCCCACTCCATTTTAATATCGCAAAATATTGTACAATGTATTGGCGCCAAAATTAGAAAACTCAATGAACAAAAATGACAGATTCCAAATTCAAATGTAATATCTTTCTTATTTTTAACTGTAACAGTATTTATGGCCAGACTAAGTATAGCACTACCTAGATAGAAATATAAGTTAGCTACGTTATAACAAGCAGATATAATAATAAATATATATAAGTAGATAATAATAAATCTAACTTCGTGTCTGTGTGTTTTACCTTCTCAAGACTCGGAACCTTCTTGGTGTAGGTACTTTTTTTTTAAATTTGCTTTGCGCGCGCCATTTTCTTTTTATAACATATTATTGTTAAAATCTTAGGTTTTAACCTGTTTTTAAACAAGAAATTGGAAAACAAGTGAAAAACTCAAAAAGAGTGATCCTTGCGACGAAGAAGTTTATTTGACGCCAACAGAATTGACTGAAACTGTTAATAATGCGCAATGAGCTTTCTTCCTCAACAATCTCGCGAGAAGTATTTGAAACAGTACGTTATGTTTAACACGTGGCGACTAGCTAAAGGAGCCAAAACTTTCTCCGAAAACGTTTTGTTGGCATATTTTATTGAATTATCCGAGACCAAGAAATCAAGCACTCTATGGAGTACGTATATACATACATATCGAACCTATCCTAAATTAGTGGCATTTTTAAAAAGAGCCTCATCTGGTCATCAACCATTATACCTAAGTGTTATTTGTTATAATTTAAAGATTATTCTGTTATACTTACCTATCATAATGTAGTAGTTAATACCTAAACTGAAATAAATGTATCTTGTGATTGTAAATGTTTTTTTTTTTGCATTTAGTAATTCCCTTGCTGAGGTGGGATGAAAAGTTACGTGTTGCACTCGAGTGCAAAGATTTTTCACCTCGTGCTCTTTTGATTCCCTCGCTAACGCACAGGATTCTAATTTTAGAATCCTTCGCTTGCTCAGTCATCAAAATTGAGCACGCGGTTAAAAAGCAACTTTGCACTCTTGTATAACAAATAACTATTACAGATTCTCTAGAATTCAGTTCCAATACATCCTTTTAGATACATTGACTTCACGGTAACCTTATTTTCGTATCGATTTGGATACCGTGGACTGTGAGCGTGTTAATAAACTTGAATACTTGTGAATCTTGGTAATAACAATTTTAGCTCACAAAGACTCCTGAAAAGTATAACTAAGCTCGAGATCGGGTTCCTTCCGCTAATTAACCGACAGAACAATAGGAGTACCTACCTAAAACCGCGAGGCTAATGAGACTGACTGAAGGAGCTTTTCTACTTAAACTAACAGCATCCCTTGGCTCTAACCGCGATCCATGATTATGTCGTTTGTCAATTTTGAAGGTTCTAATTTTAAACGCAGATTCGGCAAATCATCATCATCATCTCAGCTAAAAGAAGTTCACTGCTGGGCATAGGCCTCCTCCATGGATTTTTTAAAAGATCCATTCAAATTCAAAATTCAAATTCATCTATTTCAGGCTACTGATTGGCCCATAAAACTTATAACATGTCATAATAATATACTTTAAACATTAAAATTTCAAAATCACATATGATATCCAAATTGCAACTAAAATGTCCAAAACAATAATATAATCTATGTACTCTAAGATAATCAATTAAATGTCAAATAAAATTCCAAAAAATAAAAATAAAATAATAATAATAATATTTTCTAATTTCCATTGGAAGCGGCTTGTAATTTGGCAAATAAATTAAATTAATTAATGACTTTTGCTACGATACAATAAAGTACATTTCAGCTTGCACAGGCTCTAACCCCCGACGCAAAAAAGGGGTGTTATAACCTTGGCGTGTGTACTTGTGTCTGCTTGTGACATCGTAGCTCTCAAACAGACTATCTTTTTGATCTAGTTTTTATTTGGTTGAAAGAAAATCTTCCCGAGAGTGTCCTTAGTTATGTTACATCAAAGTCGGGACGGCCGTTTTTTATGTTCGGGTTTTTAATTTTTCTCAACTTTATTGGTAATTTATGTACATAACTTTTCTCCGGTGCAAATTAGGCCGCGACCGCGTCTTTACCCTTTCATTCCTCCGGGAATGGATGAAATATCACGTTCGGAATGTCCAACCAAACTACCTGTGTGGAATTAATTGAAATGCCCGAATATTGACCTATATTACATTATAAAACTCTACTTCAAAATGTCAGTTAAGATTATAAAACAGACCGTTAGTTTTCCCAAATACACCATTAACCTTATTGTCCTGTTGTGTGGTAGCCAAAGAACACGACGTTAAAGTTTTATCTGTATAAACTGACCCTAATATTTTTTTGTTATCTAGTACAGTGACAGCTCGCACTATTATCTTTGCTGTGTCTATACTAACTCAACTAAGCAGCATAAGCTCTGAGCTACACATTTGTGTTTATTTTTTCATTATAAGCTTCATTTATATTAACTGTAGGTAACTTTTCTATATAGGTATTTAGGACAAATCTTGTAAGCTGTATTTAAAGCAATTCAACCTCTTGTTATAAAATGACAATTTTGTTCAGTTCTGATAACAATACAAGTATAAGCTTAGAAAACTCAAAAACCCCCGACAAAAAAACGGCTGAACCGATTTTGATGAAACATAGCTAGCTCTTGATGAAATCCTCTTTCTAACAGAAAAAAAATAAAACCGGACAAGTGCGAATCAGACTCACCCACCGAGGGTTCCGTACAAACTAGTAGATAAAAGGAGAAATCATATATTTTTTTCTATTTTCCTTCATAAAAATGATTTTACATACGCCGTGTACCAAAATGAATAAAAAATATTTAATTAGGTATAATTAACTATTACATATTTATTTTAAGTAAATATATTTTCTAACCTAATGTTGTTTCATTTTTTGGGGAAAAAACCCGCTGATAAATTCATATTTTATCACATAGCTTAACGTAATCCTGTTTTATCATTTTTACTATTAAATTTTGCAGCATTCACCATACAATTCATATGGGTATTGGAAAGTTCAAGATCGAAACAATATTTTAAAACGGTTCGTTTTAATATAAATTAGCCAATTTAGCTAAATCTTTGGTGGTTAGTAGTCACTAGAAACGTTAAAAATAATAACATATTTATTTTTATACATACCACAGTTTTCAAGCTAAATTTAATTTATCTTATCAGAATTAATCTATTAGTTTTTGTAAGAAAATTTTATATGAAAGTTTTATAAGTCTATCTATCTACCTACTCTCTGATTGATATAATTTATTTCCTCGTGCAACGGGCGTTGCAAATAAATATCAAGGAGGGCTCCTTGGGTCCTTTAACAAGTGTCTTGTCGATCCCATACCTACAAGTACATTTAATAAGACATCTCGATCCTTTTTCGATCGTCAAATAAGTGAAACAAAGGCACGTTTGGTATTAACTTTTACCAACACGTGCAATATTTCCTATTTACCAAAATATGACATTTATACGAAAAAGGGGTCACAAGGTCAGGCTAGTCGGTCAACAGCTCGTACTGAGGCTCAGGTTAAAGAAAATAAATACTTAGGTAAGTTAATTATGTACTTACTTACCTAATTAAGATCAAGCCATTTTCTTTATTTCTCTCGCCATTCCCCTCGAAATTGCGATATTTATAGCACCTTGTGAACCGCAGCCCCTTTGTAAGCTCAGGGTACTTATCAAGTTAATGCTGTGTTGCTGAAATAAATCTCATAATGCCTTGAAAATATACATCAGTAAACGGCGCCATATTTTATTTGGAGAAGTTAACAACTCGAAGCAAATAAAAGTAGGTACCACTCAATTTGTTATGATAAAGAAATAACGATTTGTAAATATCTTCAAAGAATACGGAATAATAATACATTACGGAGAAACCTTAGAAATAAGTTGAGCAACACTAAATAATATTCTGCTGGTAAGAATCGAAACATGAAGATTTCACAGAAATATTTAAGGTACCTATAGGTATATCTAAATACAGGTTGTTGACTTTTTTATTATGGTACTTTGTAGTTGCCGACTATGCCGTACCGAAAAAAAAACTGTTGACTTGCAAACGAAAGGAACAATAGGAAGAAACGGCACCCTCATACAGGGTTAACGACTTTTATTATGACTAACTAAAAATTCCAGAAATAATTCGTTGACGCCCAACATAATAGTACAATTCCTAACCGTGATTAACCAGATTTTGTTTAGTGACTGGTTTACCCTTGACTGATAAGTAAACTGAGCGTGCTTGCTCGAAAGATTGATTCACTGGAAATGTAATGACAATAATTGTTATTTAAAAAACTGAAAAAAACTACTTCAAAATTAACAATTCGTTTACTAGGATAAAAAAAACCAGTTTTTTTGTTATAAAAACCAAAGTACTAAACCGATTTTGATAAAATTGATATGGGACCTCTGAGGTATTATCTACTAAACAAAAAATAATAATCAAATCAATTCAGAATTAGCGTAATAATCGCTGAACAAACACAAAAAAAATTACAACCTCATTCTTCGGTAAAAATTGGCAAAAGGTCTTTATCGAGCAAAACCACAGACAAAACGATACATTATTGTTAGTTAAATTATTTAGTACGTTCTACAACATTTTGACGTTAATATTCAGGACAATTATTTAGTTTATTTCAGAAAAGATATTTTTTTATATATATATTTTTCTACCAAACTATAAGATTTATGACAAAATATAAGACAAACAAACATAACCCACAATACATTACGCGCTTTTTGTCAGCTGTCAAGTGTCAACCTCTGACCATAGAGTAACTTATATAAACGCTCTGACTACACAGCGTAGTGTAAAATAAGTAAAAGTAAAAAAAAAAAACATAATTATTTTTTAAGATCCAGTTTTCGTATCAACATTAGAGCATTCTTAAATATTGAATACAAACATGTACCCTGTATAACACAGGATAGGTATACATTCAAAACCAAAACCCTACATAGAGACAGAAATGAGCGCATATGGGGCCCATTAACGTTTACGTACGATATAAAATGTTATTTCACGATCAAATATCGAAATCCTCCTTTATGAAAATCATAAATTAAGCGAGATAGCACGATTCTAAATGAAAAGAGATTGAAATCGGTTCGAGTCCAGCAGATAATATTGTATTACATCGAAATTTCTGTTGGCATTTACGACCCTCCTTATGGGATTACATATTTAATCGCATTTTCAACTTACCTTCTTACATAAAAATACGGAAAAACTTTATTATATCTAATATTGAGATAAAAATAGATTAAAAAGGAAAATATGAATGAGATTATCCTGTTTATCTCACTCAAATAAGAAATTCTATGAATAAAATTATTAGATACCACCAGAATTATTGAACCAATTACAATTTAAAGTGACAGGAAGACGCTGGATGCAGGCTGTATCCAATCAGTCTTTTTGGAAATCCATGGGGGAAGCCTATGTCCAGCAGTGCACTTCTTGTGGCTGAGAAGAAGTTGATGATAATACCATTGAACCAGGCGTCACTTTGCGGAAGTTCACCTTAAAAATGTAATTTGACTAGCTCATTTTAGTTACTTTCCGTTTCAATATTTTTTTATACGATTGGAATCATAAATGGATAGGCTTGTAAATTTTTACAAAAAAGTTAGAGCCTAACATAATCATTTACGATTCCCATCGGACAAAAAGAGGATCATCGATCGGATGATGTTTAAAGGTAAAAATGAGGTTTCTCGTTTTGTGTCATCGTTATTTATAAATTTTGTTTATTTGGACAACCAAACAGCTTTCTTACAGTATTTATTAGAAAACAACGATTAAATACAAAGAAGCTAACTTAAGTTATTACGTACTGATGCAATAAAATGATGTCAAACTGTTAATGCACAGCAACCAAATTGAGTGGAAATAGTAAACATTAGGTACCTATATACACAGGGTATATAATTGAATCGAAAGATGAGAAGAGGGATTACCACAATGTTAATACTCGTAGCAACCTTATTTCAATATTACTTTGACCTTTGTCTTGCTCTCTCAACTGTAGAAAGAGCGAGACAAAAGTCAAGTAATCTATATTTATAATAAGACTGTAACGGGTCAAATTCTGTACATTAAATATTTTTGAAAATATTTGATTGGAGGATACCTTCCTATCGATACAGAAGCCAAAACAGCAATTTTTTAAATGTTTGTCTGTCTGTCTGTACGGTGTGTCCAATGGACGCCGAAACTACTGGACGGATTCGGACGAAATTTGGCAGGATTATTACTTATACTATGTAGAAGGATCTTGCATATTTTCTATCTCAAAAAAATTGATAGTTCCTCTGGGATATAGCATTAAATTACAACATTCAACATTACGAGTATTGCGTTGCTCATCAATAAATCTCAAAAACCACATAAGCTACGAATCTGAAATTTAGCATGTATGTTACTTATAGAGTCAATAGGTCAGCTAAGAACGAAATTTACGAAAGGGCTGAATTAAGTGGTAAAAAAAATTACCCCCCAAGTAAACGAATGTAGTTCCTGAGTTTTGATGTTAGGGGCATGAAATTTGGTATTTGGGTTACCTAATAGATATATAAATAAATACTGTTATGCGACAGGGATGAATGAAGGGTAGTAAAAAGAAGGTTGAAATTTTGTATGAACTTGTCTTTAAGTTTTATTTTAGATTCTTGCAATTTAGTATTTGTACTATAAAATTACAACTATAATATTATTTTTGTGACAGGGATGAATTAAAGAAGTCAACAGAAGATTGAAATATTCTATGAAAGTACCACGATTTTAATGCCAGGGGCGTAAAATTTAGTATTTGAGTATTCAAATTAATAATCACATCCTTGATGTAGGATGCTGCTAGTCTAAAGGGTCTAATTGGCATTTTTTTATTTGCATATTATTAGGCATAGCACATAGATAGTATTTTTGTAATAATATCGCTTGTTGGACCCTTTAGAATTACAACCCTTCAATTGACACAGCCAATGCTTCAGTCTGAATAGCCGGTAGTCTAATGTGATGTGGGCTTGGTTGACCATGGAAATAATAGAAAGTAGGTAGTTGATGGAGGCTGCGGTTAGTTCGGAAGAGTTCCCGTAGCTCCGATGCTAAGGCGCCAAGGTGGAACACCGTGAGGTTTTAGTCGGTAGGGGCACCACTCTGGTGTCGAGCCCGACATAACCCGCCGCTCCCCCCGGGGCGGCGGTGTATGCGTAAACGCATTTCCTCACGTAAAAAAAAAAAAAAGGTAATTGATGGAGCCCGCGGGTTCGGTTGTCCTTATAGGATTGAGAGTGGTCAAATGAGCCCGTTGGCTAAGTGATGCGACTTGTGGGTCGAGCTAGTCCTGAAAAACACTGAGCCTGCGGGCTCTGTGGGCTACAGGCTCAATTGACCTCGCAATCGTGGTTTTGAAACGCTACGCATACCTCCTTATTAATTGACTTGAAACTTAAAATTCTTCGCTTGCTATGGATTCAAATGCCAGACACACCATACGACCGTAAAATACAACTTTCCAGCCTAGTGTAAAAAATAACTATTTTATACGGTCAAGCGTTCTTGTATCACTTGCAGTACCTACGTACTGAAATATAGCTTGTAGGTAGGTACTGTACCTAATATTTTTTCAGTACTTAGTGCCTAACGTTATCTCAAGGAGCTCATATAGATTCGTGATCTAGATCAATTTAATTAAATATAAGCGGCCAAGACTGTGTCGTGCCACGCGCAAAGTAGGATTCCGTAGATGCACATCATAATTTATGTGAACTTTAAAAAAGGATAAGTAGTAAGGATAGTACCTACTCTAACAAAAAATATCACTTCAAAGCTTAAGTAATACTTTGCAAACGGATCTTTCGTATAATACCCCACATGATATGGTTAAAGCACTTTAAAATTTAGACCCTCTTTGCTTGCATAAAGACCCAATTTTAAAGATTAAAAAATAAAAATTTCTAGTTTTCGGATTTTTCCTATAATAATATGTGTACTATAACACAATGCTTCATGCCAAATTTCATAGTTCTAGGTCAACGGGAAGTACCCCATAGGTTTTGATTCCCTTGTGAGTGTCGAAATTTGCGTTTTTACGACATATTCGGATGTAACTTTTTTTTACGAAAACTGAGAAATTTCATTTTTCTTTCTGCAGCAAGAGACTATGGATCTACGTATATGGTTTTAATTTCAACACGATACCTTCACGCATTTCCGAGATACAGGTCTTGACATCCGGACGGACGGACAGACGGACAACAAAGTGATCCTATAAGGGTTCCGTTTTTTCCTTTTGAGGTACGTTATTAGGGTTCCATTAATAAAAGTGTTTTTCGTTACCTCTAGCGAACTTTTTCATAATAACCAAGTGATTTTACTACAATGTATTCTAAAGAATGCGCAATTATAATTTTACGCATACTTTCTCACAAAAAACTTACACTTATCAGCGTAACGAAATCATAAGTTAGACTGCAAATACTGATTTTCTGCAGTCGGGTATTTTTAGGGTTCCGTACCTCAAAAGAAAAAAACGGAACCCCTATAGGATCACTTTGTTGTCCGTCTGTACCTACGACATTTTTAATTTAATCACAAAAAATAGTGTATTTATGCAAGGAATGAGGGTCCAAATTTTAAAGTTCTTTAACCGTATCATGTGGGGTATCAGAAAAACTTCATTAGCATAAGCTAAAACAGGTTTTAAATATTTTTACGATGTTTATTTTTCGGTTTATGAAGGAAAATATAAAAAAATAATATGTTTCCCCCTTTTATCTACTAGTTTGTACGGAACCCTCGGTGGACGAGTCTGACTCACACTTGCCCGGTTTTTTCTTTTAATATAGATACTTATTATATGATTGGAATCTTAAAAGGTGAAACTAATAATTTTTACGTTTTTCAAATTATTAAATTTTAGCTTCAAAGAAGCCTAGCCATTTATAAATCACCGAAACTAGATAATGTTTAGGAGTATAAATCCGTTCTATTCTTTGTAAAGGTATCTTTTTTTTGTAAAGGTATCTCAAGTTGCTCAGTAATAAACTGCCTTACCGAAAAACGTTCCTTAACTTTAGGCAATGCTTAACATACTTTGTCAACTTCTGGCTGACACGTAATGACACTTATTAGTAACTAAAAATAGTTCCATATTTATCTAGCTAGTACTAAATGACACATGTATTAGTCAATATACACTCTAATATCATTACCATTCTTAATAATTATTAGGATCCTAATAAAATAAGCCTAAATCAGTTTCAGAGTTATCAATATTGAGTACAACCTTAAGTACAACCCATAATTAGGTTTGCCCTAATTCAATTTTGCAGTAAGGTTAATAGCAAGATTAAAATTAACCTACAAACAGATACGCGATATAAAACGAATTGACAAGTTACTCTGGCAATGAGCCAACCAACCTTTGTCATGCACAAGTCATGCACGCGACTCAACAAACAACACAAACCAACAGCAATTATTTAAAGTTATAATATAATAGTTAATTACGCTCATTAGTCATCGTAAAAAACGTCACAATATAAAAAACTTATATAAAATTAGGATTACGTGATTTCAGGGTCAGTAACGCCATGCTGTTGGTTCGAGTAGCACAAGGAGTTCTGAAAGGAGCTGTCTGTGAGGGCGTAGAAAATTATGTGGCTTTCAAAGGCATACCGTACGCGAAACCCCCCGTCGGAAACTTAAGATTCAAGGTGAGTCGCAAATGAAGACATACCGATAGAGCTCGTCGCTTAAACATTTTTTTTTATTTCTACCGCATGCATACGCAAGCAGGTGCCTACTCGGCCGCATTAGAATTCAACATGCGGCTGAGTTGCTATTTGACTTGTACACAAGCACAGATTTTTTGAGCCCCACGAATATATTAATAGTAACTCTACGTTCTGCGTATATTTGATGTCCTTGTTTTTCTTGCTTTCATCGACATTTTATTTTTATGAATTCTGCTATTATAGTTACGTTTAATGTGATGATTTTATGAAATCATACAACTTTGATAACGCTTTAGTCTGTGTTCATTACCTTTCGGATACCTACATAGGTACATATTCGTCTAGCAGCTTACCGACGATCCTCGGAAAATGAATGCAAATGTGTTCAATTCAATGCAAATTCGCTTTACGTCAACGCCTTTTATTCACGTATAGAACATGTTATAAATGGTCTTTGCAATTCTCAGGCTCCTGAGCCCCCGGAGGCATGGGAGGGAGTGCGAGATGCGACGGAACACGGCCCCGTATGTCCGCAGTACAATGAGCGCATGGACTGTCTGGAGGCTGGCAGCGAAGACTGCCTCTACCTTAATGTTTACGGTAAAAACCTCACCCCACCTCGCCCCCTCCCTGTCATGGTCTGGATCCATGGCGGCGGCTTCTACACCGGCTCCGGCAACTCCGACTACTACGGACCAGAGTTTTTCC
Organism: Lycia hirtaria; assembly: GCA_947563715.1. Taxonomy (NCBI): domain Eukaryota; kingdom Metazoa; phylum Arthropoda; class Insecta; order Lepidoptera; family Geometridae; genus Lycia; species Lycia hirtaria. Next base: position 31,810,993 of record OX387378.1, read on the forward strand.
TCGCTCACGATGTTATCCTCGTCACCTTCAATTACAGACTGGAAGTGCTCGGCTTCCTGTGCCTAGACACTGAACAAGTCCCCGGCAACGCGGGTTTGAAAGATCAAGTCATGGCTTTGAAATGGGTCAAGAATAACATAGCCGCATTCGGAGGGGACCCAAACAACATTACTATATTCGGTTGCAGTGCCGGATCGGCCGCAACTTCCTATCACTTAGTATCCAAAATGAGCGAAGGATTGTTTAACAAAGCTATATGCCAAAGTGGAGTATGCCTCAACGAGTGGAGCTACAACATTTACGGTCTACAAAGAGCTTTTCAGTTGGGGAAACTTCTGGGTAAAGACACAGACAATGTAGATGAACTGTTGGAGTTTTTAAGAGGTGTACCGACTCGATCTCTAGTCAATGTACAGTTACCTCAAATAGAATCCGAGCACGCAGACATAACAGACAGCATTTTATTCGGGCCCGTGCTGGAAAAATCGCATCTAAGAATAGAAAAATTCGTTACGGAACCTCCGCCTGACATATTGAACAAAGGCAACTTAGCCAAAGTGCCTATTATTTTAGGATATACGTCCGGGGAAGGTATCGAAATAGCTAGAAAGCTTTCATATACTCTCGGATTCATGTCGATGATTGGCAGCGTCGTGCCGAGAGAACTAAAACTTAAATGGCCTTCTGAAAAGGTTAAGGATGCAGATGAGAGTATACGTAATCGCTATTTCGGTGGTAGAGAGATAACTATAGACAATATTCAAGAAGTGGCTAATGTTGAAACGGATAAGCTTTTCATGTACAATATAGTCCGTTTCGCTCGGTGGTTTTCCCGAAGGACATCAATGCCTGTTTATTTATACAAATTTGATGTAGAAACTGAGAGGAATTACACTAAAAAACAGTACAAATTGGAAAACTTACAAGGCGTGTGTCACGCAGATGAATTGCCGTACCAGTTCAATATAACAAATTTAGATATTCCATTGTCAGAAGAATCTAAAAATATTATCAGACGTTTTACAGGACTGTGGAGTAATTTTGCCAAAACCGGGTAAGCAAAATTGTTATAGATATATACTAACATCTCTAAATCAAATCAAAATTAATTTATTTCGAGTTAATTTTACCCATAGAAATCACATAATATATTAATATTAATTAAGAAATAGAATAAATAAAATGTTAATAAGGAAAAATGACAGTAAAAGTCATAAAATTATACAGCACCAATACAATAATTCACAAGTTTAAAATAAATACACATTAATCATTCTATTTGGCGCAGTGACGCCATGGCAGCAATGTGTCTTTAATAAAGGAAGGGTCCATCGCTCCTCCCCGCCACTTACAGGTACCTACCTAGCTGCCACGCACCCGCCGCCGCGCCGCATCAAGGAGGCTACACGTAGAAAAAAAAACTAAAGCTCTAAAGTTTGAAACGCGTAACTTAAGTTTTAAGCTGGGCTTGCCTTCTGTATTGCAAAAATATTTACTCTTACGATTAGGTACCATTTGAAATCTTTACAAATTGTAAACAATGACCCATTTCATGACCAGGTCGTAAACTAGTTATAGCCCTCATTTTCATTCTCATACTCAGTAGAGAAAACGCATGGAGTAAACAATGTAAAATGTTATATTCTCCAAACTTTGGTGACCTGACAGGTAAACTAAGGCGTTGATGGATTTTTGAATACATTCAAGTAAACAAGGCGCCCTCAATCAAGCTCGTTGGGTCAACCAACGGTATTACAAAAATAAATATTTTTTGTGGACATTTCACACAACACCATCTAGCCCAAACTAAGCAAAGCTTGTACTATGGAACTAGATGGCTGATAGAATACATATATACTTTTTTTTTTTTTGTAAATATATACTTAAGATACATAGAAACACCCAGACACAGAACAAACATCCATGCTCATCACACAAATGTTTGCCCTGGGTGGGGATTGAACCCACGACCTTTCAGTTCAGCAGGTAGACGTAAACACACTACCAACTGAGCCACAAGGCCAGTCGAACAAAGATTGAAGATTATTACAAAGCGGGTTGAAAAATCTAAAATTGGTACAGGACCGAGATGAACGTAACAGGCTGAAAATTGTGGGCGATTCTGATGACTGGGCTTCCCCGATTAGGTATTTAAAAAGTAGACACCACCATACGCATAACAAGTCTTTCAAACCTAAAAATATTAATACATATTTACATCGTGTAGATATATTCTATTATATAAAAGCGAAAGTAATTAATAATTAATTAGTAGGTAATTAAGTAATTCCTCTTGTTTGTTACCTTTTTATGACCATACGACGAAATAGATTATGAAATTTTGTACAGATATATCTGAGAACCTGAAGACAGACATAAGCTACATTATCATCATCATCGCCGTTGCCCATCACTATCATTACCTCATTACCTACTACGCATGAATGACACCGCGGGGCACAGCAAGTGTGTAATTACCTATTTATATATACCTAGTCTTGCCATAAATATTGTCACGAAGAAAAAAAAAAATTTTTTATTGCAAACAATATTTATTACTTTTACAGTGTGTTAGTTTAATACATAAATATAAAACAATTTAAAATATAAAAGCTTATTCGAAGTGGTCTCCATTGGCTGCAATACAGTCCTTTAAACGTTGAGGCCAGTTATCAATTGAAGCACGCACTCTTTCCATGGGAAAATTCTTCACTGCCAATCGTATGGATTGTTTTAGGGACTCCAAATTATCATGGCGTTTAGAGCAAGCCATACTCTCTAAAACTGACCATAAATCATAATCCAGCGGATTAAGATCAGGACTAGACGACGGCCAGTCTTCAGATCTGATGAAGTCCGAAACGTTCACTTCCAACCAAGACTGCGTGGACCGAGCTTTATGACCTGGCGCCGAGTCTTGTTGGAAGGACCATACTTGGTTATTGAACATGGTGTTGTTAAGGGGCTTAACTACCTTCTCAAGAATGGTATTTTGATACACTTGTGCCGATGTTTTGATACCTTTTTCACAAAAATATGGCTCAGTCACTCCTTCATAGCTAACACCCTAGCAAACCATCACTGAAGTCGGATAATGCCCACGTTGCACTCTGTCGACTAATTGGGAAGCTTCCTTAGAGCTTTGAGCATAAATACGGTCATTTTTTTTGTTAAAATGTTGCTCAATTGTAAAGATTTTCTCATCCGTAAACAAAATTTTTCTGTGACCTCCCTTTGCGTACCGCTTCAGTAGTTGTTTCGATTTTACCACCCTATTCTTTTTTAAATTATCAGTTAAAAAATGACCAGTGCGTCTCTTATAGGCTGCAAGTCCTAAGTCATCTTTTAAAATACGCGACATGGTTCTGGGTGCTATCTTCATCTCCCGAGATAAAATCTTTTGCTTTCGGACAGGATTTCTTCGAATTCTTTCCCTTACTGCTTTGACCACCTTTTTCGTACGAACACTACGTGAACGGCCAGGTCTTTTTCTGTCACAAACAGAGGAGGTCTCATTGTACCTATTAATAGCCCGGTACACAAACATTTGACTAATACCAAGCGTATGGAGAGTTTTAAAAATTGCATTTGGCTCCATACCAACTTTGTGTAATGCAATCACAGCGATTCGGTTCTCTTTATCACCCCACTCCATTTTAATATCGCAAAATATTGTACAATGTATTGGCGCCAAAATTAGAAAACTCAATGAACAATCGTATACAAATGACAGATTCCAAATTCAAATGTAATATCTTTCTTATTTTTAACTGTAACAGTATTTATGGCCAGACTAAGTATATATATATATGGGTTAGCGGTCTCCGGCTTGATAGACCACCCGCAGGCCACCTAAATCCAACGATCCTTTATATTTATAATATACAGCACAATTTCAGGTTAACAAATAACTAGGTCATATTTTAACTAGATTAGCCGAAAGGAGGTCATTAGGTATACCTACTCATCATTATGGACTCAAAATTCATAACATCAACAAAACTGTCCCATAGAAACAGTTCATTGAACCCAGAGAAAATTTATATTTACCATTAGGTACCTACCCCTATATCTGACTAGCATTAAGAAAACTTAAAAATCCTGCGATTCTGCAATTTTCAAAATTAAAAAAAATTGGTCTATGATAAGCATAAAATCTTCGACTAACTTAGAAGGCTCGAATGGTGATCAAATAAATAAATGTACTCGTATGCTCGATAATCTCTCATAACAACCAATATTTACATACTACGTACCTAAAATATGTCAGAAAACTGAATGGAACGTAACTCTGATGCATACTCATGCATTTTACCAAGGAAGTTGGATCACAATGGAAGGAGGCACAAACTTTGCTTGTCGCTATTCAGCTGTCTAAAACGTCTACGCTTCATTCCTACTCTTCTTAAGACTCTAGAAAGACGTAGTTTCATTTCAACATCATCATCAGTATAGATCCCGTCACGTAAAAAGAATGCTTTGAATGAATCGGTCTTTTTACGAGACGTGATCTAGGTACATTTCCTCACCACGCGGGTAAAACAGCGGGGCATAGCTACACAAACATATATCTATACACAGTCACACACACACACAAACACACACAGTGTATATCACAGTTATACATATATCGATTTACCCTGTAGGCGGATCATAGCATGTATCCACCCACAGGGTAATTATCTATACATATGCTATTTACTTAATTACCTATATGTAAGTATGATTAATATTTCAGAAATCCAACGCCAACGCAGGACATGGACAAATGGGAGCCCTTTACTGACATGGAAAGGAATTGCTACACCATAAGTAATAACAACTTTAAATGTGTCCGAAATGTTGACGAGAAAAACAACAGTTTCTGGGAAACCATATACGAGGAACAATATTTACACAATGTAAACCAATGAAGAGGAAAATTGGGTGTTATTGTCGATTACTTTGGTCATTGAGGGTTAACATATAGAGAAAAAATATATTTAACTTTCGATTGTTGTTGTTTGTTTGGATAGAATATTTGCGCAGGTACTAAGACAGTCAGGACCACAATTATATTCTTATTACTGGAATAAAAGTCTGTTTATGGAAAAGGTAGGTTGAAAAGGCCTAAATCCCTAATAAGTTTATAATAATAAATTCATTTATTTCTAAATATTATTTTACATATCCAAAATTTACAGTAACCTTATTATTTAAATTCAGATCAGCATATAGTAGAGGTTCCTACGGACCCCAAACTAGGCAAAGCCTGTATCTTGGGCATCCCTTGAGTTTTCCCATATTTATTATTAGAGCGCTGACATTTGTACACATTTTCTACAGTAATTTTGTTAAATGTATTATCAATTATCACAATTATAGTTATAATTATAGGCCTAATAGGTTTTTTTTTATGTAGAAATAGGTTTGCGCTTGACCGCCAACTCGCCTAATGTTAAGCGACGATGCGGGCTACGATGGAGCGCGCTTACTTTAGAAGAAACCAATTCACTCGCGATTCAAAAACACCCAGATTATAATCTGACAATTGGTTTAGGCCATTCTTCTAGGCCAAGCTTCTTGAGCAAGAAGCTTCGATGTATTAAAAATATAATAGGTTTATAATATTCGTACCCTTCTTATATGCGTAGAGATGACTCTATTACCTAGGAGTATAACGTTAGCACCAACCCATTGTTGTCAAACCACCAACCTTTTTCCTCCTACAAACAACTTCATCCCAAAAAAACTGTTACCTAAATGCGTAAAATAAATTGCTTTGTTTGTTACTTTGTTAGGTACTACAACTCAAGCTATAGATTAAAAACTGAAACCCAACTTCGTATTTACGGTCTGCATCTTTCTTGCAAAATTATTATAAGTAGATTAAACGTACCTATCTACGTTTTGTTAAATGAGCCTTTTCATTTGTCATCTAGAAGGCGCCATATTGAATTCAGCGTGACGTCATATTATACCAATAGATAAAGAGGAAAAGTTTGTAATTTTGTAGGACTAAGTTTGTTGGTTTAAGGTAGATAATCTCTGAAATTAACGAACCGATTTCGAAAATTATATCTCTAATAGCAACATAATTATATGATCCCTGAGTAACATAGGCTATGCTTTATTTCAGTAACGAAAGCTCGACACCAACATTGTGTTGAAAACTACAAACCTAGTTTTCAACGCAATGTTGGTGTCGAGTTTTGTTTATGACGTTTCATTTGACAGCTAGCACTTTATTTTACAAGAAATATAGATGGCGGCAAAGTATTCCATTCCTGTGCAGTAGGATCAAGAACAACACAACCACTTACAGTCCTGCTGAAGCTGAAATTCAAAGCTCAAAGCTGAAGTTATTTGGTGAAGTCTAGAATTTTGTATTACCTAGAAAGTGGCCCAGATGTGGTTCCTGGACCTATGCGACTTGCTTAAGATGCGCGAAAAAAATTCTTTACAGTATTTGTCGAGATAAAAAGAAATAGTCTTATAGAATTCCATAATCTTATCACGTTCTCGCACGACAGAAAAGAGAAAATTTTGTCGCAGCGCGCATCTTAATCATCTTTGGCATCTTTGGTTTGCTGGACTGTGAAATTGTAAGACACTTTCGACTGGTCCGATCACACTGAGGATTACTTACCTACGTAGATTTGTAATTTTGATTACAATACCATGTTACCATGATCTGATGATAAAACTGGTACATACCGAAAGTTTGCACTAGAACTTCCTGATGTCTTAAAGTAGATCTATCGTTTTATTTTTATTCAACTTATTTTAAATCGACCGACTTCAAAAACGAGTATGTAAAATGTACGCGATAAATCCGTTAAGTGTTTTAATTTCAAAAAGGAGGAGGTTCTCAATTAGATTGTATTTTTAAAAGTTATTCCTTTTATTTAAAAGGATATGCTTACTTTCAGATTAGTCTCATAAAATTCCATCCAAATCGGTTTAGTATCAACATAAAATAACTGAAAAAAATATCATTCATGTAATAAAATTAGATATTTAGCTAGTTGTTTCAGTTTTTTAAGTTTAATAATTCTAAAGTTATTATTGTTAGGTTAGTAGCAATTATTGTTAGGTTTGATCAGAGTATTAATTTTAATAGGAAGATTTAAGTCGTAGATAGAGAAAGAAGACTTTAGCATTAATAATAAATCGCTATAATAGCAGCAAACTTGGAAAACGCGCTGAAAAGTTCCGCATTATGTCAGCGAGGAGACCCATTCTAATGGTAAACAGTGTTTTGTAAAACCCATAATGTTGTTAAATTCTCGATGCTCGGCCACATTTCTCCACGGACGCAGCATTATTAATTAAAAGCAAAGCTTATTTGCGTAGACCCATTTTAACTATGCGAGCTTAACGCTCATTATTTACTTAATTTGGTTTGATAACTCGACCTCGGGGCCTTAAATCCAACCCCGCAACAGTATAATAAACAAAAGGGACAGTTCGTAAAAGCTTAGTACTTACGATTCAATTGCTCTTTTAACTTTTACGCATACGTACTTAAGGCCCGCAGGCCACTAGACTAATAGTCACCTCTTTTAAAGAGGCGACTATTGGTGACCACTAGTGGTAATTTTTTACCCGACTGCGTAAGGAGGGTTATGTTTTTAGGGTGTATGTATGTTTCACAATAGACAATCAATGTTGTTTTTGTGTATGTATGTATGTTTCTATACGAGAACCTACAGCCTAAACGGCTTGACCGATTTTGATGTGCGAGGTGTCGTTACTGTCGTCAGACTCGTCTTCACTCTCCGAGTCTCATAGGCTATATTTTTTTGTAATAATAATAATAATCTCTCGCAAAAATAAAAAATGCGTTTTTTCGTAACCTCCAATGAACTTTTTGAAATAAAATTTTATTAGAATTATTCTAAAGAATGCGTATTTATAATCTTTTACAGAGAGTTAACGCATATTTTCTCACAAAAAAACATACACTCAACAGCGCATCAAGCGTAACGATCGTACGTTAACCCAGTGGATGACCAGCCTAAACGTCATTTAGTTTATGATTGCGAAACACTTCCAAATAGCTTTTATGCGAGTTAATAATATCATTGTAATCAAATTTACCAGTTTTGGAAGCTAGATTTGTGCAATACTATTACCTACTTTTGAAGTTACCCTAGTTAAGTTACACTATCTATAATCCGATTTGTAAAATACCGAATATCATATCCCTAAAACATTTTTTTTTTCAAAAAACACTATTCATATCCCGAAAACTCATTTGACAACTCGTCTGTTAACTGAATCTTTGTAATACGAAAATGTTCAATAAAAATAAACCTAACGAACCTAACCTATTAATTGTAATATCAGATAAATAAATCTAGTTAAATAATGAGATTTCTGGATATTAAAATCCAAAAACCTAATGAACATAACTTAATAACTATTCGAACAAATGGAACAGTTGGCTAACAAACTTATGGAATCAGAAACTCATGTCAAGAAAAACATCTGGAATAGACAATTCTATGAAACGGATTCGGGCAAGTGATATTCAAACAAATGTATTTCGGACTATAGATAGGTTACCCTAACTAGTTAACTACATATTTCCTTAAGTAGCTTAAAATAAATAACAATTTTGTGGAAATGTTATCTTATGATTTTATTAAACATACACATCTTCTTACAAATATACTTAAGTGATTCTACGTTACTGCAAATACACCATATAGTACAAATGAAACTTATATTAAACCTAGACATTAAAATAAAAACATTTCGACTTCACAATAAAACGAACTTCAACAGTAGTATTGCAGTAATATTTGACATACGGTACTACACAAATAACTTTAGAAAAGGGAAATCAAACAAATATTAAAGGGAAAAAAATAAAATATTACAAATGATAATATAAATATAAATTTAACTACATACCATAACATCGAAATTGTTTAAACTGTTTAGGCTAAGAAGATAATATAAAATCACTAAAAAATAATAAGGAAATACATACCTAAGTACGCCAGAAAAATGTAACCTCTTTCTGAGCATTTTCAGTATATTGTAAGCAAATAAAAATTAATTACTGAATGGAAATAAAAAAAAAAATTATCCCGCCGCAATCCTTCTCAATTATTACTATAAGTAACTATACAGGGATATGCAGATTAGAAATGGGAACCCGAAAGAAACTCATTATCAAAAAAAGTTTGTCGTAATGGAACGCCCGGTAAATGTGAAATAGAAGGTCGTTAGAAATACAAAATGCGTGTACGAGCGGTGAACGCGTCAACTATAGTTGAATAGATAGGCAGTGTACATTCACACGTAGTAGTAACGAAGTGTTTTTTTTTCTCTGTCTGAAATAAATTATTTTTTATTTGATTTGATTTTGATTTGTATAGTATACGCGCAGTTCCCGGCAGCCTAGTCGGGAGACCGTCTGACTTGCGATCCGCAGGTCCTGGGTTCGAATCCCACGGCACGCACCTCTGTCTTTTCGAAGTTATGTGCGTATTGTTGATTGCCGCCAACTTCAAACGGTGAAGGAAAACATCGTGAGGAAACCTACATGTCTGAGAGTTCTCAATGATCTTGAAGATGTGTGAAGTCTGCCAATCCGCACTTGGCCAGCGTGGCAGACTATGGCCTAACCCTTCTCACAATGAGAAGATGGCCCGTTCCCAGCAGTGGGACAGTTTGAAAAAACAGGGCTGATAAAAAAAAAAAAAAAAAAAAAATATATAGTATACGCGCATGCAGGCACAAGGGAGTCGAGAGCGGTATCGTAGTGAAGAAGTGACGGCTTGTTAAGTCATGTCATTTTTTTACTTACTGGTTTTTACACGGTGCACCAGTGGAAGTTTCACATCAAAAATGTTTATTGTTATCGGCACTGAATATTTTTTATGTAGTAATAGGTTTGAGCTTGACCGCCAACTCGTAAATAAACTCTCATGACGCAAGATAATTTTATTTTCGTAACGTAAACACGAATATTTACTACATTTACTAGAGTGAATAGATATCTTCTAGATCGACGATCTCCATCATCGGCCATACCATCGCTTAACATCAGGCGAGTTGGTGGTCAATCGTAGATCTATCATGCATAAAAAATATATATTTCCGCATATCAACACGCCGAAGATGAAGATGTCGCGTGGAGAAGTGAAACAAGAAGAGTATCTTGACGATATTAAGCCGGAAATATCTACTTCTGCAAAGTGAGGCCCAAATCAATAAATCTTTATCATGTTTATATGCCTTACAATTCATATCATAAAAATTGCTTAAAGCAGTCGTGAAAATAACTTTTTAATATATTACACTACGTAATAATTTGTTTTGCTCTGGCCATTGTTAATTAATCACTCGATAGCTTTCACACTCATCACATATAATAGACAACGTGCAAAACAACAGGCTGGAATTCCAGTTATCCTGGCTTTAACACAAGAAAACAACAACAAAACACGCTTAAACACCACGACCAAGATACGTCAGTTGCGGTACCAGCCTTGAAAACACTATGTATGCAAATATTAGTGGTTCTAGAAAAACATCATGTAGCACACTCAAAGAAAATTCGGGTAAAGCAATTTTTTTTTCACAATTTCTGGATTCAAAGTTGTTCAATCAGCGATTATGAATAAAATTACCTCCTTTTATCGTATTACACCCTATCTGTGTAACCTTTAATTTAGGCTTTAAATATTCCTTCTGTAAACGTGCGTATCCTTAATTCCTCATACCTGCACACTACGGGTACAGTAGCACAATACAAACGGATTAGCCAGTCAGTCCGTATGCAGTGAGTGCATTCAATATCAACCAGCATATAGGCGCCGCTGTGAAAACTGCAGCAAAATACTGTCGAGTACGCTGATTTTAATCCTCTAGCGCACGCGTGGATTTGTTGCGAGATAAATATAGACAAAATACTGACGTTGCTAGAGCAGAAAACTTGATTGTACAATCACAAGTTAGCATCACAACATAGCTGAAATCTATCAAGTTGATAGCATTTTATAAAATTTATTTGAAATGTGATATTAATTGTTTGATGTTTTTTAGCTATGGAACGACTAAAATAGTCCTTAGTTTTTATATGGGCGAAGTTGGCAGAACGTAATTCCGGAGCGTTTTGTATTACATACAATAAATACAACACGATTTTCCTGAATGCGTCAATCACTGCATTAAAATCATTGCCGTAAGCGCGCAATAATTTTGTGTTTCGATCAATCGAAATAGTATTTTTTAATGCTTGTACATCGATATTTTTAATTTTCCGATTTCAACGATACTTTTTTTAGTGGAATCAGTTTTTCAGATAGTACTTATCTAGTTCTAGCAGCTGTTGATTGAAGTCGATCTTTCAGTTTTTTAATCTATAAAAAATGTTAAAATATTGCTTTAAAATGTATTATTAGTTTAGCCAAGCATAAATATGCTTGCTAATCGCAAAGACGCTAAAAAACACTGCAAAAGTTACAACGGATATTCATTTTGTTTTCTTGTAATTATTACAACATATAAACTAATGCACGAAACTAACAAATTAATTATACTATTTTCATCAATTCAATGAACCGCTTAACCGTTATGTTAAACTATGTACGGTATCCGTTTTGAGCTTTCCACGAAACTAAATAAATAGTACAGATTTATATACATATTTGACTAATGATGTTATAAAATACTCCATTAGGATGTATATAAACAAAGCAGAATAAAGCTCACATCCGTTTAGAAAGGTCAATGAATCCCTAGTACAGGCTTAATTACCTTGTTAGAGTTAGCGCTTGATTTATACATTTTTATTATTTATGTCCATAAAACAGGCAAAAATTGATTTGATTTTTACCGATAGGCTAAAATTATCCGATTAAGTTTTTTTTTTTTTTTTGAGATACAAGTCGTAATTATTGTACTCTCTTTGGAAACAAGGTGTGATTTATGATATAAATTGTCTTTCATCTTCCTTTTGTTTTGGGCCCGCGCGATTAGCGCAATTCTAATGTCAAGGATATCTTCAAGTTTCTTGAGTAAGTTCAAGTTATAGTGTTCTAGTCAGTCAAAATAATATAACATAACAGCCATTTTTAAATTTGAGTCATGCCTCTATAAAGTAGTGGTAACTTTACTAAAAGCTCCTATGGAGTTTTGCAGACAACGTAAAAAAAATTACACGTTTCACTGCCTTATTTCACTTTCCCACACTCGCGCACTTGATCGAACACTAACGACTAAAACACCACCATTTTAATAGCATTAATATTGGAAATAACACAAGTTTAGAATAGAACAGAGCAACAACATATTTCCATGACGTTCCCGCAAAAACAAAACATAAATTGTCTTTTTACAGGTGTAGCATTCCCTTTGGGTGTAACATCTGCTTTTACTTGTATTGAACCCGCGCGATTAGCGCATTTGCCAATGTTAAGCACTTATAAGTTTAGATTTGTCTTATGGATAATGCAAGTCATATAAGTACTAGTCATAGTCTGAGTAAAATAAATAGGCCATTCGTGATCGTGATATGTCTGTTTCAACAGAAAAAAAAAACATCGAAAAAATGATAATGGGCAGGGATATAAATCAGATTTCTCCTGTTGTATAGAAAATGTTTATAAGGCAGATATGAGCTACTACACCGTCCTCCCAAAACTACGGCCACACTCAGCGAATGGTATACAATGGTGTGGCGAGAAAACAGGAAAGTAGTGTGACTGCGTTACTCTCCTCGCGTCACGCCACGCTCTTGACCATGTTCACCGATCCGTCGCTTGTCGGTTTTTGGGCACGAGTCAAAGGAGGGAAACATTTGCCATTTATAGGCAAGGACAGCGTGTGACCGGCCGCAACTAGTTGCACGAATATTATAGAAGCGAGAGCACAGTGCAGGACAGTGTGGATTGTAACATAAGACAAGTAAATGGGTTAATAAATGAAATCGTTTATTTGATTAAAATACTTCTAACGTAAAAATGTGTTGAATTGCAAACAATGAAACTTCAGGTTTACAAGTTTATACGCAAGGTACACAAGGCGTAATTTTTTTCTTAATTTTCATGTTCCTTTGATTTAAAATATCTTTAAAACATACATGCTTTATGTTTATCATGTAATTGCACATCATGCAACTAACTGAAAAAAATGGCATTTATCCACAAAATTTTCTTTACCACACTAACACAGCGTGTTGTTGACACGCGGTCGTTGTTGAATGTTATTTCATTACTAATTCCTTCAAACACAAATCTGCGACATGGGCCACGATTAGGTATTTCTACTATTTGATATTTTTGCATTGTATCGAATTATTTTATTGCTCACATAGATTCCGCGCCACCACTGAAGTCCGATGGTGAAACTTTGGAACTTAATTTGACAGGCCCACCATTGCCCGCCGGAACACAGAACACTTTAATAGTATGTTGGCCGGAATGCGATTAAAGCGCCGCGTCTATACGACTTCAGTGGTAGGGCGGACTCTAGATCAACGCTTTACTACAAAACCACGGAGTAACAGACGATACTGCAGTTTGAAATAAACGATATATTACTTGTATGAATCCCTATCCTATTTCCAATTGAGAGTTCATTTGTATAGCACCGGCGGTCGCGAGTCGGGGCGCGGTCAGTACCGTCCGGAGCGCGAGTTGCGCGGCGGCTCGCGGCGGGAGCGGTCGCGGGACCGCGAGCGTCGGCGCCGGTCACGAGACTTGCTGCGAGATCGCCGTCCGCCGCCACCGCCGCCGCCGCCACCACCACCACCGCCACCGCCACCGCCACCGCCACCGCCACCGCCACCGCCGCCGCCGCCGCTCTTGCGACGGGAATACAGATATCTGCAACAAATGGACAATTTTATTATAATATAAACATACACATAATCCTCCTTACGCAGTCAGGTAAAAATTCCTCTATGTTACTTTCTTATTATATTCTTTCTTGTAACTGCATTTTGTTAGTTAGTAATAGGGCTCTTCTGCTGACTCTTTTCAAGGAAGTACGACAACTGGCCATAGTCATCATTAATCCTTCAAGCTGTAGTGTGAAAAAGCAAAAATTCCTAGTGTAATGAAAACGTTCACTACTTATAAATTTCTAATTTCTATGATACTTTTTTTATCCAATTGTAATTATAAATGTAGGCGTTTGTTGGTCATTTGGTTTGTTATTTTGCTTTCTTTTTTCCAACTATAATTATAATTTCGAAGTCAAAAAATCAAAAACAAAAAAGCAACACATATGCACCGCTCCGACAACGCACTTGTGGCTGCCGCGAGAGACTGGGACGCTAGTCCCCTTCATCGAACGTGGAGGGCGTATCACGTGCCGATCACATAATTTATTTATTATTCTTAATTTAATTCAATTTATTCCTATATATAATTATTATTATTTATTTAATTTACTTGATTTTATAATTTTATACTTTAATTTAATTTAATTGTTATGGATTTACATCTGGAATAAAATAATTTCATTTCATTTCATTTTCATATGTATAAGGCCAGCCATTTACGGTCCCTTCCAAAAAAAAAACAAAAAAAACCTAGTTTCCATAGTACAAGCTTTGTTTAGTTTAGGCAAGATGTTGTATGAAATGTCCACCAATATTTATTTATTTATTATAGTCATCACAATATGGTTTTTATCCTATTTAATACCGAATAACAGCCTACCTCCTCAGTTCCCTGGAGATGGGTTTAAGGTGCATGAAGTTGCAGAAGCCACTGCGAGTGCACTCTCCCATCTCGTACTGGCGGCAGCACGCCTCGCGGAAGTCCGTCACGGGTGAGAGTTCAGCATACACTGGTCGCCCACCAAACCAGCGGTTGTTCAGGTCGTTGACCGCCTTCTCCGCGTCCTCTTCACGACGGAACTGTAATGGTACATAAACCACATTAAAACAACATTCTAAGCCGAACACTGTAAGGTAATCAATATATGTATATTAATATATACATATATTAATATACATATACTCAGGAGTGCATCCTCCTCAAACATAAAACTAAACTAAAATCCCTACTTCAAAGGAAGGCTTATATTATAATAAGCCTTATATATTCATTAATGAACAAATGACACTTGCGGAAAGAAGACAGAGAATTTAAGACGATGGTTAAAGTTAAGTAACGTTTTTCGGTAAGGCCCAAAAAGTCTAAGATGTATGTAGGTAGATTAGATAGCTATGGAATCCCACTTTGTATTTCATTTGATGGTATGTCCTCATCTTCTTGTCAACCCACAGAAGTTCATTGCAGTAGACAACCACATACATACCAGACACAGATCTCTTCCAATATGACTTGTGACATTCACATCCCACAAATTACCAACAAAGCAGTTCTAAACTCAAGTGGCAGTGAGTGTAGAATATTGCCTTTAGATCAGGCCTCATGGCTCAGTGGTCGTACAACTGTCTCCTGAGCTGTGGGTTCGATCCCCAACCAGAGCAAATATTTGTGTGATGTGCATGGATGTTTGTTGAGTGTCTGGGTATTTCTATATATCAAAGTATTTATTTACAAAAAAAAAGTATATATGTATTCTATCTGCCATCTAGTTTCCATAGTTACAAGCTTTGCTTAGTTTGGGCTAGATGGTGTTGTGTGAAATGTCCACCAATCTGATAGCAGAGATACTCGGTTCTGGAGAGGTCACTTCATATGTCTAGCAGATTACATCAGCAGGTCTTTGACATTAACTGACAACCTGGTGGAGGCCACATGAATTTGTTGACTTGTTCTTAATAATGTGAAATCTTTACAAACAAACAAGATTGTTTCATTAGTATTATTGCACAATTTATAGTGCAATAATACTGTTATGAAATGAAAATAAATTGTGAGTGCTTTCATTAGTATTATTGCACTATAAATTGTGCAATAATACTAATAAAAATAAATTGTGAGTGCTACATCCATATATAAATAAACCTAGACATAAATTCCCCATGTTACCGGGTAAGAGTTAGCAATACTGGTGCAACTTTATTATATTCCTGTAGAAAGCAGATAAAATAAGTTGTGTGAATATTCATTAAGCGCTATGATTTCGGACAGAGGCTCCGAAAATCTAATACATATATAGTTATGTACATCAATCGCTTCCATATGATAATTTCACTTTTCTAATTATATTACGTTAAATCAATAGTAATTGTCGACTAGACCACAGAATAAGCAGTAGTTCTAACACTTGATAATAGATTTCCGACGCCCTGGCGCGGGACCTGCCATCCACCCTTTTTTGATAGTTTTTTTTTTTGCTTGTCTAATTTCTAATTTTAAATATGTGCATGTTAGGTAAGTTAGTTAAAGCCCTGCAACCATGGCAAATAAACATCTTTAATTTTAAAATTCAATGATTTTATTATTTACCATCCTTCCAGCCCGTCGTGACTGCTCAAATAAGACAAAATATGAGTACATACATACAACTTTTTCATGCTTGCTATAATCACATAACACTGTTTTACTGGGGAGTGAAAGAGAAAGAAATGTGACATACTCTATTGCTTACTCTCTTTACTTCTACATCTTTTCCTCATTGTCAGTTCTCATCATTTGAGGTTGTGGTCAAACTCAAGCATAGATTAACGTAAAAAAAAAACCTTTTATTAACATCATAAATTAAAACTAATAAAATGAAATCTACGTTTATGTCCATAAAGGAGGTATTAAAAAGTTGCCTCATGAGAACAATCCAGGGTGCAGTATCAGTTCATGGTAAATACCATATTTGGCTATCAAAATTGGACTTATTTGGAAATTAAGCTTTTTGCTTTCTTTTTAAATCTAGTCAAGATAACAAAAGCTTCTGAGACTATGGTGATTTTCTTAAAAACTAACAATTGAATAAAAGACTGAAGAAGAGCTCTGCTCAGAAGGGCATGAGCTTATGTAAAATTTCTTACTTACCCTTATGCTACATGGTTTGTACTTAAAATACAAAGGATTACAGCGACAGCCAGTGTACCACTTGAGTGTCTTAATAAAAAGACAGACCATTGTCATGCAATGCATACTTTCTAAGGCTGATAACATATATAGCTTGTTATAATTATGATAAATGGTGACTTGACCACATTTAAATAAATCCTATTTTACTTTTAAAAATGTGATCAAGTCATTGTTTGTACAACAGGCAATTTAAAAATAATTTATACTCACTTTGATATAAACATTGCCCACTAAATGGTCGCCCAAATTGTCACAAACATTCATCTCTTCAATTTCACCATATTTATCTTCACACTCAACAAACACATCTTCAAAAAAATTGTCGTAGTGCTCTTGCATTTCTTCATCGGAAACATTAGCGACAACCACTAGGGATAAAAATGAAAGTATTTTGTATTACTATCACCTACACCTCATCTAATGCATATTACAAAACTGAAATTAACTGAGTCTGATTGTTTCATCCATTCAGGATCAATCAACTGAACCAATCATTATGTTTTTTTTTTTTGTTTTCATTATAATCATCATTTGTGTGTGCATCAATTGTGGGGAACAAACAGCATCCTTATAAGTGTTGAAATATGTTTAATTTTTTTACAGAAGATACTGCAAAAGAAAAAACAAATGACAACAGCAGATGCTTTGCCTGATGGTAAATCTACACTAATATTATAAAGAGGAAAGATTTGTATTTTTGCAATGAACAAACTCAAAAATTACTGGACCAATTTCAAAAGCTCTTTCACCATTAAAATGCTACATTATCCCTGAGCAACATAGGCTAAATTTAATACCAGAAAAAATAGAGATCCTTACTCAAACTTCAATAATTTAACTCAAGGTGTAGAAAAATTACGTAATATGTCTTTTATCGGATGCGCTGTGCAAACTATTGATGATAGAGCAAGAAACAAAACACTTAACAACACTTCACGATACCATATGTCTATTTTTATTATGTCACCATAACTACTTTTTTACATTTTAAAAGTTCATAGAAAGACTGACCAAAATCGGACCATGTTATCCATACCTTTGTGTTAATCCTTATCCAAATTTGCAACACAGTACTTCTTTGTCAAAACAGTAATAATGCGCGAGCTCGAAAATTTTAGTGTTGTTTTTATAAGAATATTCTTTATTTCTCGTATTAATGAACCCACAGTTCTTCCATCCTGGAAGTACTGGAAGTGCGGCACATCCTGAAGTTATGTGCCGCAGAGTTGTATGATAAAATTAGTTTCCTCCCCCCACCCTACTACGCAAATATCTCTACTTTTAGGTGCAACTGAATGATTCCTTTTATATGTCATAGTATGATAAAGCTTTACATCTGATAAGGTTGCTAATACTCACAATGACTGCCATCAGCTGATTTAGCTGAATTCTGAGGGTTAACATACAAATTCTGTAATAGTACAGTTTGTGAGAAAGTAGGTTTGTTGTGAATACGCGAGCATCGATCACCGTGACGGCATGCTCCTATTTTGAAGTAGAAGGAACAATTTACTCTGTAATAGAAAAAGATTGGATAAGTGGAGTAATCATTTGGTTTGAGATAAGTACAAATCAGAATAATTAATATTCTGAGTAATAACAAGCGAGAAAGTAGCCTTTGGTAGTAATCGTCCTAAAATATAATAAACACTGGCAAAGATCGCTGCAGAACAATTTTTGGAAACTCTAAACGTTTAGCATGTCAGATATACCAAACATAACCTAAGATTCTTTTAAAATACAGCAACAATTTCAACTCAGTAAACGATATCTACACGATTTAATAAGAACAAACTAATGAAATAACAACGAAACAACGCTTACTTGTCCTTTTCTGTACCAAATATAGCAGCCAAATACTCTGCCATTCTAAAACACCGCCAACTACAACTTTATTCACCAACGATTATACTTATGATTGATTCTCTTCTGCACATAAATTAACGATTTATCAGGTATTTTTCATAAATTCCTCAATTTGTTTAATTCTGTGAGCTGCAAAATCTAGAAAAAATAAAAACTCATTTTAGCAGACGCCAAGTAAACCGAGCAGCCATTGAATTGAATGAAATGAACGCGTAAGTAGTCACAGACAAAAAGAGAATATAATGTATATAATAAACGCGGCTCCAGTTTGGCGGGAACGTCTTAGTAACGTGTTGTTGCTTTGTTTTATTTTCCTAAACTTGTGACCGCGGCTCTACACTTGTGCCGTGAATTCACGCCGTGAATTCACGGCGCGAATTCGCGGCTCAGGCGCACCCTTCACGGAGCTCACTCATTTGTGCCGTGAAATCTGCCGTGAAACGGACGTCGAAACTGCTGCTGCGTTAACTTTGTTTGATGTACAAAACATATAACTATTTACACCTACAAAATAAGAAAATCGTTCGAAAGCGTTGGAGAAAAAGATGATGGATGACTGAAATATTTCGTGACCGATCGATATTAATTTGAAAATTAATCCTTCTCCAGGCGTCATAATTTGACTTTTATTATTATGATGTGGATGCTTTGAGTCCCACAATATACGTTCAGCGTCGTAATATTTCAATAAGCGAATTTCTAATTCACTATCTCAACTTATATTAATCCGTCGCGCTGCCATTTGGCTCGCATTACACGTCCATGCGCATCTATAGTCAGGAGCAAACTGGCACGGTGCCGTGAATGTGGATGTGTGCACGTGAACGAGGCGCGAACTGCCGTGAACACCGTGAAAACCCTCCACACTTATGTTCACGCCTGTTCGCGGACGTTCACGGCACAAGTGTAGAGCGGGGGTCATATTTTGCACATCAATATTGTTGATTGACTCTAACAAAAATTATCAATTCGTAATCGGCTTAATATTTCGCAAGCGGATCCCTAAACTGAAAAATGGTTTTCTCACACCCCGAACGTTTTTTAATCACTTATCCAACGATAACTCATAAGACAAAACCAAAATGGAAAACAGCAGGTTTTGCAATTTCAAGTAAAAAGAAACGAGAATTATTCCTAAACTCATGTTCTAAAAAGTCTGAAGAATATCTTAAAACATACAAAAAATACTTAAAAACATTAAAACGCCTGATACAATATTCTAAAAAGAACACAAATATAAAATACATTGAGAAAAGTAACAATAGAAATAAAGCAATTTGGGATATTATTAAGCAATACACATGTCCAACAAATAATATACGTACAACTATAGATAGTTTGAAAATTGATAATGAAGAAATAACTAATTAAACAACTATTTGTGATAAAATTAATGAACACTTCATAACTATAAATAAATCAACAGAGCAAACTCTAAATTCAAATAGAAATGTTAAACATCTAACAGAAAAAAATTGCAAAACAATCTTTATGGTCCCGGTAGACAGACTAGAAATAAAAAATAATGTAAAAAGATTAAGAAATACGAAATCGTCAGGTCATTATAATATCCCAATACAACTAATAAAAAGCACTATTGATTACATTGTCGACCCTCTTGTACACATTATAAATTTGTCAATCTCTAGAGGATGCTTTCCAGATGAGTTAAAAAAAGCCATCATAAAACCTATCCACAAAAAAGGTCCAAGAAACGACATTAACAACTATAGACCTATTGCACTATTACCATGCATTTCAAAAATATTTGAAAAAAACTATATTTAATAGGCTATATACGTTGCTAGATAGAAACAATATTCTTAGTGACAACCAATTCGGATTTCAGAAAGGAAAAAATACGTCAATTATAGTAATTTTTAAAATGCTTAAGCGAGTATGGAACGATATAAATGCAAAAAGACCAGGAGTGGCATTATTTTTAGATTTGACTACGCTTTTGACTGCGTGGTCCATAAAACGTTACTAAATAAAATGGAACATATAGGTATCAGGGGACAAGGTCTGAAACTGATAGAATCTTACTTAAAAAACCGTACTTAGGCGACATCTATACAAACATACAACAGAATCTCTAAAACAATAGAATAATTACAATCAAATTTTGAGGATATTTCACTTGGCGTCCCACAAGGAAGTATTCTCGGGCCGCTTTTATTTCGGATATACATTAATAATTTACCTAAATTAACTGGAGATACATGCGTGATGTTTGCCGATGATGCGACTATATATATAACTAAAAATTCTACCAATAAAGCTCTTGAAACTGAAATCAATACTAAACTTGATAAAATTATAATGTGGCTCAAACAGATAAATAAAAATTATGCAATTTAGAAATTATAAAGAAAAACCACTACTAATACGTAATATTTTGGGGAAATTCCGTAAACGTACAGACTACTTTCCTTTTGCAAAAAAGGTGCATCCGTGTCATTTATAACTTAAAGGACACCGATACACTACGCAGCATATTCAAAGAAAATATTTTTTTTGACATTAACCAGCATATATATCTTAGAAATATGTCTTTTTGTAAAAAACGATGAAAAAATCTTTTTTGAAAACATTTCAAGCCGTGCTGCTATCCTAAGATCAAAACAAAAAATCGGGATACCCTGTGTTTTACCAGTATATAGATACAGGGATCTACTTTCCAATGATGGAATTAAAAAAACGCATTTTTGTTCATACGCCCCTATGGAATGATGCCCTCGATGTACAAATCGAATCGATTCCAAAACCGAATGGGTTCAGAATACGGGGGCTGGATTGAACAGCTGCCGGGAATGATACACATATTCTATAGCCTTTGCGCACATCTTGAAACGATGAACTTAACTTAACAAAATAATAATAAAAATGTACAAGTGTAGAGCCGGGGTCTTCTTCTTCTTTTTTGTATAGGACCCACATTAAAGCATTTGCCAGTGTCAAGTATTAGGATTTTTTCAAGTTTCTTGAATAAATCAAGTTGTAAATGTTTTAGTCACAATCTAACTAAGTCACATATACAGCAATTTATAAGTCGAGTCCTGCTTCAGTAAAGTGGCGGCGACTTTACTAGAAGCTTCTATGGTATGGAGTTTTGCCGATAACGTAAAATCACACGTTTTACTGCTTTATTTCACTTGCCCACACTCACGCACACACTTTATCGAACACTTAATGAATAAAACACCACAATTTTTATAGCATTAATGTTCAAAATAACACAAGTTTAGGAAAATAAAACAAAGCAACAACACGTTACTAAGACGTTCCCGCCAAAACCTAGAGTTGAAGTGTAGTGTATGACCCGGGTCATACATTTCGACTCAAATCAAAGTTATGCTGGCCATACACCATACTTCCTATCGTCCAATCGGCATGACGCTGCAGCTTGATCCAATCTGCAGTTTGTCCATAGAGACCACACACACAACGTTTGAATTGTCCAATCGGCAGCAACGTTCAGTTGAAGCCATGGCGTCACCGGTGACAGACGACGATGTTTTAGCCGTTTTGGGCGTTTTACTCGTAAAAATGAAACAAAAAAAAAGAAAAGATCGAGCAGAGTGGTGCAAAAAGTGGTTAATGAAAAGAAAACAGTTTACTCATACAAATTTATTACAAGAATTGAGGACTACGTCTAAAGATTATTGTAATTATTTACGAATGAATGAAGAAACATACACGAAACTTCTAACGTTAGTTACTCCTCTAATTGAGAAGCAAGACACTGTTATGAGAAACGCTATCTCGGCACACGAGAGGTTAACAGTGACTTTACGATTTCTAGCAACAGGGAGATCATATGAGTGCCTAAAATTTTCAGCCATAATATCGCCTCAATCTTTAGGGCGAATTATACCAGAAACCTGTGCTGCTATTTACGAAGTTCTCAAAAAGGATTATATACCGGTAAGATTGTTGTTATATATATACCTATATAATGAGAAGTACCCAATGTGTTAAGTAATCTGGTACTTCACTTCATCTATCTCCCAAACAAATCTTATCCAAATCCGTAACCGTTGAGACGTTAACATCTAAACATCCATATACTTTCATATTTATCGACCAAGCGAGCGAAGCGCCTATGCTTCAGCTTGGACAAAAAATCGTTTTTCTGTCTGGATTTCCCATTTCCTGACTAGAGATCGCATTTCTCAACCGATTCTCATGAATAGGTCCGGTAAGTATACCTATAGATAATTATTTTGTCGAGCCAGTTTTACGAAAAAAAAAAACCTAAAAAATGACAAATTTCCGTTATTTAGAGGTCAGCGTTGACTGGACTTGGTACAATTTAGTAAGTAATTTTATTTTTCAGTTTCCCGGTACTTCCGCTAAATGGAAAGAAATTGCGAAACTCTTTGAAGAAAGGTGGAATTTTCCTCACTGCTTGGGAGCAATAGATGGGAAACACATTGATATAATCCCACCTGCTGACAGTGGTTCTTATTACTACAACTACAAAGGACGACACAGCATGGTTCTCATGGCAATTGTTGACGCAAGATACCGGTTTGTACTTGCTGATTTTGGAACAAATGGAAGAGTTTCCGATGGAGGAGTATTACAAAACACCAAGTTTTTCGAGAAGTTGCAAAATAAAACATTAAATATTCCAAATCCTGAAAACGTCGAAAACTCAAGGTGTCTGCCATACGTGTTTGTTGCTGACGATGCGTTTCCATTGAGAACCGATATGTTGAAGCCATATCGCCAAGCTGATTTGGACAGCCACGAGAAGAAAATTTTCAACTATAGGCTATCTCGCGCAAGACGTATCGTAGAAAACGCATTTGGCATATTGTCTTCACGATTTCGCATTTACCATACTCAAATTAATATAGAACCAGAAAATATAGAAAAGGTAGTGATGGCTACCATAGCTTTGCACAACTTTTTAATGGAAAATGTGCCATTTTCATATGCACCCCCAAGATGCTTTTACCAAGAAAATATCAACAACGGTACTGTTGCCTACAATGGGTATGATACTACAAGGTCAACTATGGAAAATTTACAAAGGCGAAATCAAGGAAATGTATTTAATAATGCAAAAATTCTCAGACAAGAATATCAAAATTACTTTGTCAACGAAGGCAAAGTGCCGTGGCAGGATAATTTTGTATAAAATACAATTTACTTTAAAAGTTTTCATTAATAAAGAAATTAGCATTAAAATATCTTGGTATTTGTAATCTTACGGTGACATATTCATTATTTAATTATCACTGTGGTAAAAAATTGACGAGGAAAGATGCTGCAGAATCTTCAGGTATTGACAGTAAATTCTCCGGGCCCGGGGCTTCGTGGCGTTGCGAGAAATGCAGGTCATTCTGCACGTTTTGTGAAGACGAATGACTGGGAGAAGTGATCTGATATGATGGCGAGTTGGTTTGTTGTTGATGCTGTATGTTTGAAGATGGGCTTGCTTGATACGACGAATGACTGGGAGAAGTGATCTGATATGATGGCGAGTTGGTTTGTTGTTGATGCTGTATGTTTGGAGATGGGCTTGCTTGATACGACGAATGACTGGGAGAAGTGATCTGATATGATGGCGAGTTGGTTTGTTGTTGATGCTGTATGTTTGGAGATGGGCTTGCTTGATACGACGAATGACTGGGAGAAGTGATCTGATATGATGGCGAGTTGGTTTGTTGTTGATGCTGTATGTTTGGAGATGGGCTTGCTTGATACGACGAATGACTGGGAGAAGTGATCTGATATGATGGCGAGTTGGTTTGTTGTTGATGCTGTATGTTTGGAGATGGGCTTGCTTGATACGACGAATGACTGGGAGAAGTGATCTGATATGATGGCGAGTTGGTTTGTTGTTGATGCTGTATGTTTGGAGATGGGCTTGCTTGATACGACGAATGACTGGGAGAAGTGATCTGATATGATGGCGAGTTGGTTTGTTGTTGATGCTGTATGTTTGGAGATGGGCTTGCTTGATACGACGAATGACTGGGAGAAGTGATCTGATATGATGGCGAGTTGGTTTGTTGTTGATGCTGTATGTTTGGAGATGGGCTTGCTTGATACGACGAATGACTGGAAGAAGTGATCTGATATGATGGCGAGTTGGTTTGTTGTTGACGCTGTATGTTTGGAGATGGGATTACTTTAAAATCCAGTGTCAAATTTCCCCATTCAGCCTCAAATAATACATCATTAATTAATTTTTCGGCGAGAATTCTTTGCTGACTTGGCAAATCGCGTAATTTGGTCGCAACAGACTTGCAATAAATATCGTGACGATCTTCCTTTCTATCATCCCTGGGACGTTTGAAATGGTCATCGACAGATTGAAGAACACTGTTGACGAGACTGTCATCATTTTTTCTTTTTGGTGTCGGCCTCCTTGCTGAGTTACCTGCTGTAGACTTTTCATTTTGTTCCGAGGATTGTTCATTTGGCTGAGAGGATTGTTCAATTGGCTGCGAGGATTGTTCATTTGGTTGCGAGTTATTTTCAAAATCCTGAAACAAAACAATTGGAATGATTTATGGTAGTGACCGACCGAAGAAGATAGGTATTTGATATTTTTCATTTTGCGCACTTACTGTATACTGTTGTTCTCTCAACTGTTCTTCATCCGCGTTCTCTTCCTCGTCATCAATAGTTGAAATAGAAGCTCTTGCTAAATTTTGATCATTTATGAAGGATAATTCTCTGTAGTACCAAAGCTTAGGTTCATACACCGCATCTGTGTTGTATAACTTGTATAATAAATAAATAAATAAATAAAAAATAAATCTGTACCAGCGCCAGACCGCTTGGTTTCCTCCACTTTCTTTTTCTCTTTGTTGTATGCCGTCCTCAATGAATTGATTTTTTTTAAAACAACTTCGCGGTTTGCCTTCTCATCTATTTCTTTATACTTTGTTAATAACTTATCCAGAGCTGCGTTTCTCTTGTCTCTGAAATAAAAACTAATAATGAATATCACTTGAGAATGTGCAAGTATCGTCTACAATGGCGTGGGGCGGGGGCGCGGGAGCGCGGGCGCGGCGCGAGGGCGCGGCGCGGGGGCGCGGGCGCGGGCGCGATGCGGCTGCCGCACAAATTTTTCGTACAAATTTCAATCGCGCGGCTGACC
The DNA here is from genome assembly GCA_947563715.1 of Lycia hirtaria. Lineage (NCBI taxonomy): Eukaryota > Metazoa > Arthropoda > Insecta > Lepidoptera > Geometridae > Lycia > Lycia hirtaria. Next base: position 31,836,934 of record OX387378.1, read on the forward strand.
ACATTGCGGCTAACCGCAAAGTGCGTACGTACCCTTAAACATAACTATAAACACATAGGTACGTACCTGTTGTGATACCCTTTGCTTTTCACTTTCCATAAACACGGTTCACTTTGGTATATAGCAATAAATTCTAGTAGCACTTCGCGGTACCGGGTTGTATTTTGCGACATCTTTTGCGCGCGCGCACGACGTCCACCACCGACAAAAATCTTGACTAGACTGAAGTGACGATCGCATATCGCATACACGGTCCAATCGGCATGATCCAATCGCCATGATCAAGCCAAAAGAATCGAAATTCGATTGTTCCGTCAATTGTAACTGTCATGCCAAATAATGCCAATCCACTCCCACACACGGTCAGTTCTAACTGATCCAATCGGTAGCGTCATGCCGATTGGACGATAGGAAGTATGGTGTATGGCCACCATTAGAAATATTTTCATCCATTTTTTTATATTCTCTTTGGTCACCGGGCAATAGACATGTATCCACGGCTACGAATGAATTAAAAAAAATATATATCTTGTCAAAAATCATACGGTCATCATCGGTCATTCACATCACTTCACTTTTCTTCATTCGGTGAACGCCGAACGGGCGGTTGTGTGAGTGTGTGGATGTGGTGGTTTGGTGCTTCAGAGCACACTTTGTATTTTTCGAAATAACTTTTTACCTACCTATCTTCTGACTTGCAATATTTCGGTTTAAATAACAGTGTCTATAAAAAAACGAGGACATTGAAACATTAGCATAGTGCCAAGCAAGCCGTATTTATGGAAGTTACACTTAGCAAACAGAATTTGTGACAATGTCTTACAATTCCACGCTTGACGACTTTTGCGGTTCCACATTTTGGGTAAGTGAGCCTATAATTTTAAACTTTTCTTGAAAAGTTGTGTGATAATAGGGTGACCCAGCTCTGGGACAACATATCAATTACCATAAATTCATCTCCCGTAATGTAGGTAGGTATAGTTTTTTACCTGTTAGACCAGTTATTAGAATGTGCAAAATTTAATTGTTACTAAAATTTATTATGTATCTGAAATATCCACCTTGAATTTATCCTACATCACTTAGTAATAATAATAATAAGTAAATTATTATGATAGTTATATAATTTTATAGTTATTCCTACAAGTTGCTAAAGTAATCCCAGCTTTCATTGATTATTTTGAAATATACCTATTCGTTACAAATAACTTGGTAAGTGATTAATGTATGGTTCCTAATTCCACTTGCAATATGAATCCACATTCACATTCATTAGAAATCAAAAATCAAAATTGCCAGGCACTTCAAAGTTGGCAATAAAATTACCTAAGTTTACCTATTTATTGCCGCTTGATTTTTATATAATATATTTAGAAAACTATTTCAAAGATAATTGTAAGCAGTTAGATGATTCCTACAGACCAATTTTCTTCTTACATTTAAAAGACACACTCACTGTATGTTTATGGTCATTATGAGAGAAAGAAACGTATATGCATGTTGATTTCTCTCTGTTTTGGTTTATTTAGCTAGGGTGAATAGATATCTTCTAGAACGACGAGCTCCATCCTCGGCCACACCGTTGCTTAACATCAGACGAGTTGGTGGTCCATCGTAGATCTATAATGTATAAAATATATATATTCAGTGCTACAGCGCCTAGTAGTGCTCCTTACAAATAACTGGCCAAGACCATGTCGAGACATGCATACCGTAGGTTTCCATAGTTAAAATGCTATAATCTAGATCACTTGGCGAGTATTGTTTGTTAAGACAACTTTGTAAAAAAATCAATGAATGAATGGCTTAAAAGTTTTACTTATTCATCACTATATCTTGAAAAGCTTTAATCCGTGTTAGATCTGAGTGTTTAAAATAAATATCATCAAAAGATTTACATATTATGGTCTATCACTATGATCAATCATAAGTTTCTAAGTCTAGTAGTTGGGAAATGCAGGACAAAATCATAAAAAACTAACAATTTGTCAAAATAGTTGCTAAATGTATCAATGAGCTAACGAGGGTTCACTGTTGTATTTCATAAAAAAAAATCGTGTACGTACTTACTCTAATAACTTATCAGATAAAAATAGCTATCATAACAACTTTTTATTTAATTTTTGTACTTATACATATCTTACAAACTAAGTACAAGTCCCTGTTAGGGTGCTGCAAATTAACATACATAACATTCTACAGTCAAAGCTCCTTATTTGCGCTTTCTTAATTCGCGTTTTCACTATTCGCGGATAAAAAAAATTGCGACCCAATTCCTATATTCGCGGCTAAAGATTTCTGTATTCGCAGATCCAAACGGTAATCGATACATGCATATTAATAAAAAGCATTCGGTATCCTTTGTAAAAATGTCGGCTTATGGACTAATAAAAAAATAAAATAGACCTTATTACAACTACTAAGTACAACTACACCTAAAGTATGTTTAATGCTATCGCCGTTGTTGGTACGGCTTTATCTTTGACGTTTTCCGGACGAAAAAAGTTTCCGGCAGCATAGTCGGGAGACCCGTCTGACTTGCGATCCGCAGGTCCTGGGTTCGAATCCCGCCGCACGCACCTCTGTCTTTTCGGAGTTATAGATGCGTATTGTTGATTGCTGCCAACTTTAAAAACGGTGAAGAAAAACATCGCGAGGAAACCTACATGTCTGAGAGTTCTCAATGATTTTGATGAAGATATGTGAAGTCTGCCAACCCGCACTTGGACAGCGTGGTAGACTATGGCCTTACCCTTCTCATAATGAGAAGATGGCCCGCGCCCAGCAGTGGGACAGTTTGTACAAACAGGGATGATAAAAAAAAACTTCAATTAAACTGTTTTTTTACATATTTGTTATTCGTCACCTAGGAATGTATCTGCTATAATCCCATACAAATCACCATTCCATATTCACGGTGTCTGTATTCATGGCATATTTACGGAACGTATACCCGTAATGTATATACGTAGGAGCTTTTACTGTATTAACTATTGTTAAATGTAGGGCGTAAGATAAAATTCAGTGGGATCTAAAAAAACTACCACTTCATCATCATCACAGCCATAAGAAGTCCACTACTAGACATAGGCCTCCCCCACTACTACTCTCACTTTCTCACAAAGATCAATATTAAAATATATTTCACATAAAATAGTAACAAATAAAAATGTGTATCATATTATCTACATAATAATACACAAAATAAATATCTCCAAAAATGTTACCACTAAAACTATTTTACAAGATTTATATAAGTATCATAAAAAATAACAAAAAAAACCAAAAACCAAATACCATTTAACCAAAACTTAATAAAATGTAATTGTAACTTAACAATTTTTTTAACTGATGTTGTAAATGAAATTTTTATTATACAAACTGACAGTGCATAAATATTTTCTGTATTATACTTGTTATAATAATAGATAAGTTATATGTGAATAAAGAATATCAATATACATGATGGTGGTTTATGGGTAGCCCAAGGGTCAGCCTGCCGCACCTTAACCTAATGCTATTTTATGTTCGCCATCAAACTGTTTTGTCAAACTCTCTATAAATATACAACATACGTTTTATGAATTGGTTTAACTTTTATGGATACTTTCATAATAAATTATGAAACCCAACATTCTGAGGACAAGTTTAATGAAACAAAAAAATAGGCGGCATATTCTTATGTACAATTAATACTATGTGATTCAATGTGAGTTATCATATCTGTATAAAAAAAATGATGAACACAATTCTTTAGGTGAAAATGATTTTTTATTTGATACAAATTTATAAGAATCCTGCCCTGAGAAATAAAATTATGAAACAAGCTTTATGAGATACAAAAGGATACCGCTAACGAGTGATAGTTCAAATAGCAGCCTTGAGGCCATGGTCTCTCGAAATATATTTACCTAACCTAACCTGATTTGCCACAACTACAACATATTTTTTTTAATTTTTTGTTACAGAACAGCACAGCGTCATGGTACACAGAGAACCCAGAGTTAACAGACTGCTTCCAGAAGACAGTTCTCATATGGACACCGTGCATATACCTATGGGTGTTTGGGTTCCTTGACGGTTACTACATCTACAACAGCAAAGAACGGAATATACCATGGAACCCTCTAAACATCACAAAGCTGATCTTATCTTGCCTGCTGATAGTGCTAACGTTTGCGGACCTGGGCGTTGCGGTCCACATGTCCTCAAAAGGAGAGCCTGTCTTCAATGCAGACTATTATGCTCCTATCATAAAGATACTGACGTTTGTAAGTATAAATGATAAATGATAAATGATAAATGATAAATTCGTTTATTGAGATAAAAACGGAAAAAGACCAATTACAATTATCTCACAATATTCAAAAATTATTCTTAAACAAATGTCTGAGGATTACAAAATATTCATTATATAAATACAATATCATTTAAAATGTCAATACAAAAATGTCAAATGGGCAATACGCCTAGCATGTCATTACAAAAAAAATAATTATGTCATACAAAGTAAAATATACCGTTCGGGTAAGTACTCAGAGTACCAAGTCAATAAACTCAAAGGTTATCGTCAAAGTCCAATGAATCATCAGGCTTTTTACACCTGTCCCATTGATCCAATTGATTTTCACAATAAGTCAAGGAGGTACTTAAAATAGTCTTCCAGTTATCACAAAAGATGTCACAATCAGGGTTGGCAGCAAGGAGTGCGTTTAAGTGGCGACGGGCACGATTCAGGGGCGACATAGAACGTGCTACTGTGCGACCGCGATCTACGTGGAACAGGTCATGTGGGCGACCACGTCTGTTTGCTGGAACCCCGGGCTCGTCCGGTACGAACAGTACGCATAGCAAGTCGTGCAGACGTATAGAATCGACGGACCCCCTAAGCGCCTTACAGCAGATAGTTAGCTGGTCTAACATCCTTCTAACTTCCAAAGAGTTGTAACCAAGCTGACCGAGCAGGAATTTAGTTGGATACAGAAACGGATAGTAACCATAAATTTTCTTATACAGTGACCTTAAAAAGGCCTTTTGGACTTTTTCAAGCATTCGCGCGTAGGTGACATGATAGGGGTTCCAGACACAAGCACTCGATTCAAGTTTGCTTCTAACTAAGGAGTTATATAATGTTTTAATTACTTCAGGATTTTTAAAGTCTCTAGCATTCCGTAGGACGAAGCCAAGGCGCCGGTAAGACTCTTTTGCGAGTTCTGATATATGATCATGAAAAGTTAGACTGCGATCAAAATTTACCCCCAAATCTTTGATACAGTTAACCCTATTTATAGGTACGTTGTTTAAATGATAATCAAACTGTATTGGATTTCTTTTACGATCAAAGGTCATGACGTTACATTTACTTATATTAAATGTCATTTTATTTCTCACGCTCCATTCGTAAATTTGATTGATATCATCCTGCAATTTCAGGCAGTCACTAGAAGATTTAATTTCAAAAAATAGTTTAAGGTCATCCGCATACAAAAGACATTTGGCGGTAGATAGTACATTAGGTAGGTCGTGAATCATCATTTGAAAGAGTAACGGACCAGTGACAGAACCCTGGCTTACACCAGAACTAGTGCAATATGGTTGAGATACATATGTACCATGCCTCACATATTGACACCGGTCCCTCAAGAAATCGGCCATAAAAATTAAGAAATCGCGAGTGAAGCCAAACGTAGATAACTTATGCAATAATATATCATTATCAATTTTATCGAAGGCCTTTTGAAAATCGAAATATACTACATCAACTTGTGATCCACGATCCATAGCGCTAGATATATAGTCTGTTAAGCACAACAGGTTTGAATTTACTGATCGGCCCGGCCTAAATCCGTGCTGCTCTTCGCCTATCTGTTGTTTTACCTGGCTATATATTTCATTGTGCAGAATGTACTCAAAGATTTTGGCAGGCGCACATAGAATTGCGATTGGACGATATTCCTCTACTACGGTTTTTTTACTATTCTTTGGGATGGGGGTTACCCTTGATAATTTCCACTGTGTGGGGTACTTGCCATTTTTAAGCGAAAGATTTATAATATGGTGTAGTGGAAGAATTAAATGTTTTTTACCAGTTTTAAGGACAAAGCTAGGTAAGTATGGCACTTGTTCTAATTCTGAAGGGACTGTAGGTAAACATTACCATTTCCTACTAAACCATTTTAGCCACAATTTTCATACGTTTCCTTAATTCGTACATAATAATTACCTATAGTGTTATATCAATTTACTCCTAATTTATATGAACTTAAAATAGTGACACTATGAACATACATACGTTTTTAGGTATTACACTGGATCCAAAATTGCAGTGGCTCCCCATATTGAATCGCTTTGTATAAGATTAAGCTCGGCCATCTATGCAATTAGGCTTAAGTTTAGGTTAAAGTTGGTGTGGATACGTCAGCAATCTTACAATAATACCTAAAGGTTTCAACTTTACATCTCTGTGCACGACCGAGTAATGTGCAAAATCATTCTGGTAGTCAGATATTTCAAATATCGAAATTCACGCATATGCTTAATTCATTAGACATTTTCAAATAAATGAAGATTAATTTTACTTAAAAGTGAAAAAAACAATGATTGTAAGAAAACGTAGTAAGAAAATGAACAGAAAAGTAAAATTTTAAAGTAAATATTTATTTTATCTTGATGATATGGTTTTTTCATTTCTTCAAAATTTTGGATCTTTTCAATCCTGTACATCTTTTGAACGGGGACGAGATTTAGAAACAAAAAAGATATTGGGAAAATAATTTTCATTTCCATACATTTGAAATATTCGAAGTAATTTTTTACATTGATTATGCAAAGTAAAAGATTTTTTATAACGAAATTATGGAATAAAACGTTAGTTTACACAAAATAACGTACTTTAAACAACCAAAATCCGAAGTTTAGAAAAAAAAAATCCTATGAAAGGGAGCGTCGATTTCTCCATCACTGTGTGGCGTGCCAAACTAGACCTAAGGTGACATAATATATATTAGATATATTAGAACATATGCCTCAAGAAATAAATTACAAAGGTCAATGACTTGTCCATCTCGATTGTTTTATATATCTATAAGTATTTCACATACTACTTACTGGTTGTAATCATGACAAGTTGTAATTATGACGCATGAAACCATGCTTTCGAGTGTATGTATGTATGTTTCTATATGATCGCCGATTGATGTTTCTATATGACCGATTTTGATGTACGAGGTGTCGTTAGATTCTTCTTCATTTCCAGAGTGTCATAGGATATTTTTTGTAATAATAATAATAAATTTCTCGCAAAAATAAAAAAAAATGCGTTTTTTCGTAACTCCCAACAAACTTTTTCGTAATAAACAAGTGGTTTTAGGGGCCATTCATTTATTACCTAAGACTATTTTTGCTAGTTTTTGACGAGCTATGTGCCCTGCTCACTGCCACTTCAACTTGCTAATCCGCTGTGGCACTTGCCTTCCGCCCTTCATAGTCCACTCAATTGATACGCCAATGACAGTTGGTATACAATACAACCAATTAAATATAATTATCTTGCGATTACAGCTGTTCACTGAACTGTATCATGAATGCTCCATAACTCTCAAAACTCAATGCTCCAAACTTAGATTATTTATTGTTAGCTAGTAAATGGGATCATTTAAGGATAATACATTGGATTGTATATTATATGTATACATCTATCTAATTTTCAATGACAAAGTCTTTTAATCAAAAAAGCCTTTTTTTTTTGACAGCTGCTTTTGACTGACAATGCCTTCGTACGGCTGCAAACAATTTTTGTTTTTAATATAAAATCAGAATGTTTAATTTTTATAATGTTAATATTGTGATTATATGATGTATATGACGTCGCCAAGCGTATATTATGTATACCCAAGGCCCGAAATAAATGAATTGAATTGAATACCTTTAAACGAGCAATTCTTGTATATACGTATATATATAATCTGAATCTCGGAAACGGCTGCAACGATTTTAATGAAATTTGGTTTGTATGTAGATTAGGGGACGATAAATCGACCTTGCTAGGTTTCATCTTTAGTGAACGCGGGTTTGCCCGTATTTTCAGTCATTAAAACTCCGGTGGAGCTCGATAGTTTCCGACACGAATCCGGATCCGAATGATTGTGAATAGGGGTACAGATGGACTTGTCTGCCTTTAATATATATTTGGTATGGCATCTGTACATCGCATGTTTATTAATTATCTAAAATATTAGGGGCTCTTGATTTAATACGTAACTGTACTTGGGAATCCAAATACTCTAGCAATACAACTTTTTAACTGATTATTAAAGTAGACATAATGGGGGCCTTACCGAAAAACGTTACTTAACTTTAATCAACGTTTTAAATTCTCTGTTTTCTTTTCTCAAGTGTCATTATGTGTCAGCGAGAAGTTGTCAAAATATGGCATTGCTTAAAGTTAAGTAACGTTTTTCGGTAAGGCCGACCATTGTGAAATATCTGTACACATATTGGAATGAGTCGTTTATAAAACGTGACGTTTAATTTTCGATTATACTAAAGAAACTACAATATACGATGTGTAGATATTGATCAAGTTTAAAATAATAAGCAGAGGCTCAAACGAGCAAAGTTACAATGTTTAACAGTAGCCTTGAGCGTCCGATTCAGGCGTCTCATTATGGTGGCGACCTTACAGAGTTCTCATGATTACATTCCACAAAAAATGTGATTACATCAGTACTCCAGGCGTTTTTACTTAAGTTCGGGTACAGCACTACGGTATTTCAAACGGATCTTCTACATGAATGACCTTATAAAACGTGACAACAAAAAAATATTCGTGCAACGTTTAGAGGATGGGTTACGTAAAAAGTTAACTATGCACGTGGTCGTTGTCATTTTTGGCGCCGCGCCGGTCAATCCAGCTCTAATAATCAAGTAAAAATAAGATTTGACACAACATAAAATACAACTAAGAAAATTTTAATTAAAATGTTTTGAAATAAATTTGTCACAATTTTATAATAATCCGGACTAAAACTATAAAATAGAATTTTGCTACCTTTTCACGATCAAACGGTAGAACAGAGCGTTATGAAATTTAGTATAGAACTGCTAGCTGTGGATCTGGAGACGGACGTAGGGTATTCACTATTCATCATTATCACCGATTTTCTTTTACGTGTGTGAAACCGCGGGTCGCAGCTATTTTATAAATCGAGAATTATTGTGAATCTATGTTCCTATGATAATTCCAAAGAATCCCTCCAATTTGCATTCAATGTTATCATACAAACGGATTAATTTTGACTAGACTATAACCCATAGACAGGTTGAGATCATGAGGACACGCTTTGGGCCTGAACCATGGATCTCTTATTACCGTTCAACATTTGGTAGTTTTTGCTTTCATCTTGCTTTCTCTGCAGTTAATTGAGCGAGACAAAAGTCGGAGTCTATTTCAAAATGAAATATGACCTACCAAACAAAAACGTAATCATCAAAAGCAATTCACAATTGGCGGATTAATAGTTGAATAAACATACAAAAAAACATGCAGTCGCATTGAGAACCTCCTTCTTTTTGGAAGTCGGTTAAAAATCACAATTCAAAGTTGACTCCCATCGATTTTTGTCTTCCTCTCTTGACAGCTGAAAACACAAGATAAAAAGCGAGCACATATCATTTTTGAGCGCAAAAAAGAATTCATAGTCGCCCTCAAATCGTAACTACTACAACGTTTCCTTTGTATTTGATTCGCGATTAGGGTATTTGCCAGAAAGTATATTATGGTTTATTTAGACAAGAACTTTGTAAAAATAAGATCACAAAAAAATATACATTGACGTTTCCTGAGACGTTTCTTCTGATTGACTAAGGGTGTTACCACACCCGTAGAATGGAACAGTGACGTCGATCGATAGTTTCTAATAGATCAATCGATCGATGGTAGAATGGAACAGTCGACGTCGATGAATAGTTTCTACTAGATCAATCGATCGATGGTAGAATGGAACAGTCGACGTCGATCGACGATGACGACTGATCGATTTAGACGACGTTTCATCGACCGATGTCCGTCGATCAGCCAACGATCGACTGGTGTGGTAACACCAATCGATCGATGGTATCGATCGATGATTGATCTATAAGTGTATCCTTCGATTAGCCAAAGCTACCACACTAATCGATTGATGTCGATCGATGACATCGATCGATCATCGATCGATTGGTGTGGTAACACCCTAATACTTATTAAAAAAATCTCCAGCATTGTTCTTAACGTCTAGGTAAATATCAAAATATAAAAGTAATCATATTTAATTATTATATTACCAATATTTGGTGTATAACAAAAAATAACCAGTTTTATCACCAAAATCAACCATAATGCTGAATTCACCTGCAGCAAAAAGTGGAAACTTTACAGATGCTAAAATATAAGTTTATTTTCAGGGTCTATCTACCACTCTGTTGTACTACAACAGGAAGTTTGGGCAGAGAGCGTCAGGGGTGCTATTCTTCTTCTGGGTGTTTCTGATTCTCGCGGGTTTGCCGCAACTCCGGGCAGAGATCATCAAGCACAACAACTTGAGCGAAGACGAGAATGTCCGATACCATTTCATTAGCTACATGGTGTACTATGCACTTATAGTCATCATGTTTCTATTGAATTGCTTTGCCGACCTACCGCCTAGAGACACACCATACAAATACGAAAAGGTAAGTTTTGTTTTTCCTCACTTGCCCATTAACTAGTTGTGCTCTGTGATTTCATCCGCGTGGTGATGAGAAATTGTGATGATGCCTATGAAATACAGCAATTATTTTATTGTCGACGGATATTTGTCCACAGAACACCTGATGTTAACTGAATGTGGTTTATGAGAAGTATTGTCCCGCGCTCTTCCATGCTACACGGAGAAAACTTCTATCCCTAATCATTATCCGGCTATGAACTTTGATGATTATCTTTTATGCGAACGGTATTATAAATGGCTATGCCTCTACAGTTATAGGTCAAATAAAGGAAAAGGCTTGAACTCATTCGGAATCTATATCTCCGTCTCTGTCATTTCCATAGAGAATAACAGAGACAGAGATATCGATTCCGAATGAGTTCTGAATAGCCTCACTGGAGAGTGATAGGAACTTTAATTTTGAAAATTACAAGTTGTTGTTAATTACGATAGATACGTCGCTTAACATCAGGCGAGTTGGTGGTCAATCGTAGATCTATCTTCTATAAAAAAAAACGTCATATTATTTGTATAACTTATATAAATTTGGACAAGTAAAAAAATGTATTCTAGTTATGGTGTTCGTTAATCTTAGTCAGATTCCTACGCAGACGTGTTTATAAATTGTACGTCTGGTTCAAGGGCGTTAGCACTATAACTCATTGACAAGTGTGTGGCTACAAGCTATTCTTTTATGGACGTTACACATCCGTTATGTAATAATAACACATTACAATATACATATTATATATCAATGGATTTTATATTTACATACTTATATTTTACACACTTGTACTACAGCTGGTTATGCTTGTGCTATTTGATAAATAGTTAACTATATATGCATACTTCTATATGTATGTATATGTTTAACAGTTCTACAAACAACTACAAACAGTCACTCTCACGAGCACAAACTTTTGTAAAAAAGACAATCCCTGCTTGTTCCAAAAAAGCAGTTCTCGTGAATTCTTGTTCAGAATAATAATTGACCATCGAATGTTCCTGTCAAATATTATCGAAAGCGGCAGATAAATGACTTCTTAGCAAACTTCTTTTATCAACTGCGACTTTATACCTTTTGTCTGGACAACCTCTTGACCGGTTTTTCTAAAAAATAAACAATGTTTTACTTTTGATTGAATTACAAATGTTTTTAGCAAAAACGTCATACCAAACTCCCCCCTCCTTTTCTACCAATACCTAATCTAAAATCCTCGATGACAATAAAATGTATGATATTGTAATACCTGTATATCAAGATCCGTAAAGATCGGTTGAAAACTACGACCTGTACTCCAGTACCAACAATCATCCGGACATGAGAAAGAAATTGCCAGTTGATGCAGAGACCTTTGGTCGCTTCGCCCACTCGGGCAAGTGTAGTCGGCTGTAATTATCTTATTCGATAAATAATTAATGAGGAGTTTGAAGATAGAGGTATCAAATGGGTAGGCGTCTCCTGCTTTGGATGTTTTTCTTGATTGATAAAAATAACAGTCGCGTACAATCTATAGTTTCTTTTTTTTATTTGTCCCAAAAGTGTAAACTCAGAGACCTTTGGTCGCTTCGCCCACTCGGGCAGGTGTAGTCGGCTGTAATTATCTTATTCGATAAATAATTAATGAGGAGTTTCTTGAAGATTGAGGTATCAAATGGGTAGGCGTCTCCTGCTTTGGATGTTTTTCTTGATTGATAAAAATAACAGTCGCGTACAATCTATAGTTTCTTTTTTTTATTTGTCCCAAAAGTGTAAACTCGGAGACCTTTGGTCGCTTCGCCCACTCGGGCAGGTGTAGTCGGCTGTAATTATCTTATTCGATAAATAATTAATGAGGAGTTTCTTGAAGATTGAGGTATCAAATGGGTAGGCGTCTCCTGCTTTGGATGTTTTTCTTGATTGATAAAAATAACAGTCGCGTACAATCTATAGTTTCTTTTTTTTTATTTGTCCCAAAAGTGTAAACTCATATGCTGTTTTTTTAACGCGAATAAAATTAGAAAGCACGCCGACTTAGAAGATACCTATATTCACTTTGATTATGAAAATAAATTGCTGTTTTGCAATTCCCTATCTAATATCTCAGAGTAACTAGCACACTGCATTGTCACACAGAGTTTAGTAACATCTTAGGTAGCAATAAAATGTTATGGACATGCGTGAAGTTTAAACAACTCGTCTCGCCAGTGCAGTTGTATAAGGAAAATTGTTAAAGCTTTGAAATGTCAGATTTTAAGTATAAATTAAATGTAACCGGTCTCTAATTTCTAATATCTTCCGCAGAACCAATGTCCAGAGCGAGCGGCAGGGTTCCCCAGCCGACTAACATTCAGCTGGTTCGACCCGCTAGCCCTGACAGGGTTCCGGAGAGCCCTTACTGAAAAGGACCTCTGGGCTCTCAACCCTCAGGATGGCTCGCCCGAAGTCGTCCAGAGGTTCGACAAGTACTGGGAGAGGTCTTTAAAGAAACGAGAACTGTGAGTATACTATAATATAGACTTTCGTGGAAATGTTGTAACTTTCTAGTATAAAGTACCTACAGGTACCGGTACGATTTTATAGCGCCACGCGAAATTGATAAAGAAATTCGCACAGCGTGGGGTGAGAAAAGCAAATGATTTCAAACTGCGATTTTAATTACAAAATCGTAATGCGTTACTTAATTGCTTCTCCAAATTGGCCTAAAATCTACTGTGTATTCAGTGCGCCTAAATACCATTGCGTGAAATTCCGGTCAAGTGCAAGCTTAAATGCAAGCGAGTTGTTGGTCAATCGTAGATCTGCCTAATATAAAAAACCGGGTTCAGTACCATTATCTATAAAAACGGCATAAAAATCATGTCTGTTGTATGGGAGCTTCCCTTATATATTAATTTTATTTTAATTTAATTATTATATAACTCATTAAGTAAATAATATAACTCAATATTCTGTGAATATTTCAAGCGTCTACCTGTTGCCATTATCAATATGGAGCAAAAACGAGCAAAAAAAAACACGTTTGTTGTATGAGATCCCCCTTAAATATTTATTTTATTCTGTTTTTTAGTATTTGTTGTTATAGCGGCAACAGAAATACATCATTTGTGAAAATTTTAACTCTCTTAACTATCACGGTTCATGAGATACAGCCTTGTGACAGACGGACGGGCGGACAGACGGACGGACAAACAGCGAAGTCTCAATAATAGGGTCCCGTTTTACCCTTTAGGCACGGAACCCTAAAAAGAAACCTGTCAATAAGAAAACAACCGTTGGTCTTCGTCACCAAAAAATAGATAAGATTTAGATTTGATGTTAAACTGATTGCTCTACACGGAAGCACGTTTTTCGTGAAGAACTTATTCGAATTTAAAAGATAAGATTTGAACTATCAGATCTGATATGATAACACTGGTCTACAGTGGTTTTGTTGCCCTAGATATAAGATTGATTTTGGATATATTTATGCTCACAATTCATGAAACTTTCACTGATTTTGTAAGATATGCTCTCATTTTTTTAAAATCATTATTTTAATTTTACATTACATATATCGAAAAACAAGAAACACAATATAAGATATGTAAAAATCATAAAAAAAAACCATGAGCACATTCAGTACTTTCATGGATAAATTCGTAATCTGGGCACTTGAAAACATAAAAATTTGCAAAGATATCTAGGGCAAAAAAATTAATAAATTGTAGAGCTGTGTAAATAATCATCTCTAAAGATTCATGAATACCAACCACTCAACTAGACTAGATGATTTGTTATCGACCCATCAAAAACATAAATGTGAAATGAGAGCCAAGTTCAATATTATGATATAAACCTTAGTTGTTTACTTCAACGACAAAAGAGGTGCGATCTAAATGGGTGCCAAGTTCAATGGTCAGTCCTGAAATTTATATATAGCAACGTAAAATATTTTATAAGAACTTCAAATATCATTTCTTCTTATAACTTAGGATAATTTATATTGAAACCTAAGGTCTGACTTGGCTAGTTCTCATATACGAATTATTATCAAGTACCTACTAACACAGTCATGGAAGAAACCTATGTTCGATGGCTAGTTTCTACCAGCAAGCCAAATTTTCGGAAGAATAAAATAAGAACTTACAGCTTTAATGATGTGTGCTAGATATTCAAATAAATAATAATTAATACTAAATCCCAGTTAATAACGTAATAAATACGAAAGCCGACTATATTCTTAGTTATAAGTACTAAAACTGATGTTTGGATTAAAAATGTTATTAAGAGTGGTATTCCACTCGTTATATATTCACGTGAAAACATTAAAATCCACATAAAGAGATGTCATAAATTTTGATTGCTGTATCTTACATTACAGACACTTTATGTAAGTGTTCCTAATAGAATCAATTAATTGAAAAATTATAATAAAATGATAAAAAATTACTAGTTTCGGATTTTTTTCCTTTGTATTCACCCAACTACCTATCTGGATGCCAAATTTGAACTTTCTAGGTCATCTAGAACTGGGTTAGAATTTTAATCTATAGGTCAGTCAGTGATAAAAATGGCGACTTTTTATGTTAATATCTAAATAACCGTTTGAGGTGTGCTTATGAAATTTGGAGTACATATGTATCTCACAGGTCTCAATATACTAGCCAAATTTGACATGTTTGTGTGAAGTAGTTTTTGAGTTATGAGAAGGTCAAAGTGGCTCCAAATGGTTCGAGATAAGATACACACGGTGCTGTACGCCAGTTATGTAAGCTTCAACTTGGCTAGACACGCTACCGCGTGTCTAGATCCTATGCTCATGGCTAAGTTCCGTATCATAATAAATAGTTGCGATTCACTTCCACCTTCCTAATGCGGACCGCTCGGGAATGGAAAACCTTACCACGGTTCTTGTTTTCTCAAAAGTATAACCCGGGTATATTCAAGAGTGAATTGAGTACCTTCTAGTTCTGCGTACTTCGTATTCGGCCACAGCGAAGTGGCAGTCGAGCAGTCGAGCAGTGGTCAAACCAAGATTTATTCTATAAATCGACAAACAGTCGATAAACTAAGTAACTAGGTACATACTTACTCGTACAAAGCTTTTGTCCGAGATATACTCGTTTAAGAAGTTCGCCTTGTACTCTGACCTAAGACGCTTCACTCGGCCTAATGAATCATTAAAAACAAAGTACCAATACTTTTTCACTCGAGACCGCTGTTATTGTCAGCGAGCTAAAAATAATGCTCCGTGATAATGTTCCCTAGTGCGCTGACTGGCCACGTAATCTTTTTTGTTTAGATATCGAGATAAGATCGCTATTTGTGTGATAGTAAAGGTGCTATTTCATTTCTACGCTCGGACGTGCTGCACATGTGTTAGCTTCGCTCTCTATGAAAGTGTAGGCGTATAAATCTACTGCGACCCACCGTCACCGTATTTACGGATATGTTTGCTTGATACATAGTTTCTATTCATGTAATTCCATGCAAATATGACATCTAAACCGACTCAGTGAAATTTTCTATAACACATGCAAAATGCGCTGCGCTGTGCTCTGGCCCGTATCGCTCAGTGTAAATCGTCCCTCTCTTTTACGCGCGCGCCATATTGGAAATTATATACTCAACATCTTAGACGAATTTGATGGCATCATGTTGAAATCTGTCTAATGGCTGTAGAGCATGACAACTGATAAAAATTGTTTTGATTAGTCCGGAGTTCCGGATGTTAGTTTGTTTGGATGTTCGTGCCCACGTACAAGTTGTATTTTTCATGTACTTAATCTTGAAACAAGAATTTCGAGCTGAATCGTTGCGTATATGGAATTTATACCTTCACACAACGCTCATAATGTCAGAGATAGTGTTGCTGTCGGGTATATTTTCAAATCCAGAAAGCGAAAATCTATTTTTAAAGCCTACCTTTACCTAACATTTGTGACGTCACTGGTGCGTGTTGACTTCGGGTATACTTTCAGTTTGGAAACGCCCGCGCAGTTATTTTAAAACAAACCCGGCCGCAACGAAACGAGTAAATAAAAAAGAACCTAACCCTAGATTAGGTTAGGGTTTTTTTTATAAAACCTGACCTAACCTTACCTAACCTAACGTATAATCCTAACATATAAAAATAACCATCCCTTTGTCTGTCTCTGTATTCGTTGAAAGGCACTTAAACGGGTATAGATTACAGTATAGCAAAATGGAATGTCCTACTTGAAAGTATACCCCAAAAAAATGTTGAAGTCGGGTATACTTTGAAATCCTTAATACGGCTAAGTATATATATTTTTATTGTACCCAAACTCAACATGGAGCGTTGTGTCAAGGTATGGAATACGCTGAATCGTTCAGGATTGTCGTCAAGTTACGAGTATAAAGTTTTTAAAGTTTGTGCTTGCGAGTTGTTAGCAAATCTACTACAGAGTTAGTTTCGTGTGTATAACATTAGTGTGATAATTCTGCTCAATATACCTCATAATGTTGCTATCTAAATATACATATTTTAACCAATAATACCCACCTACTTGCTATGAAGATACTCGTAACCCATATTGAACGAATCGGTTATTGATCTCAATATAATAAAAGCCCGCATCCAGTACAGCAGAGTACCTACTTATCTAGAACGATACCTAACTCCGATGTATTTCAACGAGGTACATAAGTACATTATAACTAGCTGCGTCCCTGTGTTTTCACTTGCGTAGTCATGAAAAACGGTAAATATGATGAAATTTGCCGCCATCACTGTTTCCTGAGACCTACAATCTTGGAGTTTTCAAGGCTAGAGTGAATAGATATCTTCTAGATCGACGAACTCCATCCTTGACCACACCGTCGCTTAACATCAGACGAGTTGGTGGTCACTCGTAGATCTATCTTGCATTAAAAAAATATGTATCCTATTTCCGTTTCCAAATTCTAAGCTGTCTCTGTACCAAATTTTGTAACAATCGGTACAGCCGTTTCATCGTGGTAAAATAACAAATGGACAGAGAGACAAATGGACAGACCTTCGCTTTTATTATATTAGTTAAGATAAACAACTCTGAAAATATATAAGATAATTTTCCTAAGCGACAAAATTTTTACTAGTACCATGTTTTTTGAGTATATGCCATGTTTTTTTATACGACATAGATCTACATACGTTTGACCACCAACTCGCATGATAGTAAGCGATATTGTGGCCGAGGATAGAGCAGGTTGTAGAAGATAATTATCTATTTACTCTAGCCTTGAAAATTCTAACTTTGTAGTTCTTAGGAAATAAAGAAGGCGGAAAGTCGACACCCAATTGCTCTGCCAATAGATTTTCTTTCGATGTCAATAATGATTGTTACACAAGGGTCGAAAGTAAACTTCTGTCTTTCACCCGAGGTTAACACTCTGCTTTTGATTTCGATTATAAGGAAAGTAGACAAGACTCAAGATCAATACTTGGGACTCAGGGCTCACTACGATTAAGGACTCAGAGCTTAAGACTAAAGACTCAAGGCTTGGGACTCGCTCAAGACTAGATTCTAGACTCAAGACTTAAGAATTAAGACAAGACAAAACTTGTATATGGCTAATGCGCTGACCGCGCGAATCCACATTCCGGAGCGAGAAAAAAAAGGAGAAAAAGTTTCTACATGGTTCAATAGAAATTACAAAATAGTCCTTTTTTTTAAATAATTTCAAAGCACGGAAAAACGATTCCCCCTATATACAGATAACTTCTAGCGTACTTTCCGAGTAAAATCGCTTTCTAAGGCCTAGAGCTAAAGTGGAAAAGTGTATTTTATCCCCTAGGGCGGAAAGTAATTTCAATATAATGCTGAACAGATTTTTCTACTAGAGAAAATAGGTGAACTAAATTTTCCTTAAGGGGGTGGGAGGGAGTCTTGATAGTTCTTACGTAAGATCACAAAAATTTTAATAAAAGTTAAATTATACTTTGAAAAAGTGCGGGCAACCGCGCGATTGCCGAAGTGCGCTCGGATGTGTATAAAAGTATACAAACATTCCTAAAAATTGATACTTTGAAAAATAAACATTACAATAAACCAAACGTGTATTAATTTTTTCCTTTAGATTCTTACGTAATAAATATTACACAAGGGGGAGGGGGTCGGCCTATTCTTATTTTTTCTTATATAAGGGGGGAGGGGGTCAAAAACTGGTAAAAATAGTCTTACGTAATAAATGAATGGCCCCTTATGTTGAAAAAATTTGTATTGCACTTGTTTGTAAAGTTATTTTATCACATTTATTCTTGAATCCATAGCTACGCTCACGAATCTACACTAGAACGACTCGCTGCACTCGTGGTTCAAACCTAGAATCCTTCGCTTGCTCTGGATTCAACTGTTCAGACACGACGGTAAAAAATAATACCTATTTCAAAATTTGGCTTCCCATCACTCAGTAAAAAAAGCGGAAAGAAAACTTTTGAAATTTGACATTTCTGAGCAGAGATGATATACATGTAAAAAACTTCCTTTTTCTCCTTCGTTAGTTAGGTACATAAAAAAAAGAATAGGTAAAACAATGATAAGAACTATTAATAATAAAGCTATGTTGATAGCGAATGCAGATAACAATGATTAATTACCCCATACCAAGAGCGATATTAAAATTAATACTCATTGCTCAATATTACGTTATGATAAGAAAGTTAAATAATTACTAGACCTTGTGCCGCAGATTTTTTACTAAATAATAACTATTCTATAAAATTCTGTTGTTATTATCGTTTATATATATCAAAAATGATATTATTTTTAACACGCTTTTATTAGGTCGACCTGTATGTAATGAAATCTAAGGTAACTAATTTAACCATCTTCCAAGGCTCGTAGCGTCATGAAAATTGGCAGCTGTATGTAGTTAATATGGTACTGTCGAACTAATCTGATGATGGAAGATATGAACTAGAACTTCATGATGGAACATCGTATCATAGCTGTGTTTGGATTTGTTAGAAAAGTTTTGTAATGAACTTTGACCACAATAATTTGTAGCGTGTTTTTTAGTTTTTTAAACTGTAATTTATTATTACTCAGCATTCTTCTTATGTATCCTTTAGTCTAAAGGGGTAAGATTTTTGAATTGGAAAACAGGTATTGATGTTGTATCGTTTACCTTTTATTAATACAATTATTAGCTCTTATTGTATAGTAATGAAAAACTATGATAATGATGATGATAAAATGTCGGCGATCTCCGTTTCTATACTCTGCTATCTTTATACCAATCAGTCAGTCATTTGATCGTGAAAAGGTATACACAGAAGGACAGCTACATTCACTTATGTATATGAAGGGTACAGGCAAATAACAGGGAATGTCACAAATTTAAATTTTTCTTTGTTTTTAGTAGAATCATCTTTGTCTATGGTATTTTAAATTCCAATCATTAGAATTCAAGTCAATTAATTAGGACATTCCCTGTTCTTTGCCTGTACCCTTCATATAATATCAGCAATTTGATTAATGAGAACAGCGATTGTCTTGTTCCTGGAAACAACTAGAAATACTCAAATTATTCTAAGTAGAACATTTATCAAAACTAGCTGTTTGTTTATTTACGATATTGTAATCACATTTGTTTTCGACATAAATACAGATCGTATTTATATCGAAAAACAAAAACTAGGTATCATTAAAATTTTATAATTTTACAAATAACACTTGATTTCTATATGTGAACAGAACTTGAGAGGTATGCAGTAGGTACAATGCAATCCACTAGTTTGAACTTTAACCTTTGGGCGTCAAGGTCTTCGCATATTCAAATACCTTATACTCTAAAGCTAAAGAAACAAAAATTAATATAATTTTTTTTAAAGTTTGTCATTACATAATTTTAACCCATCCGCATTATGTACGTCTTGTCTAAATGTATCTTGGATAAGGTTCCTTTGTTGAAAAGAAAGAAAGAAATTTATTTTTTTAATTAATTAATTCACTACTTTTCATCACTAGGGTGAATCGTATTCCCATGCTGCCAAATTATTAAAAAGTCATTTTCTATTTTGAGATTTCTATTAAACCATGTCGAAACTTTTTTCTTATTTTTGCCCTCATGGAGATGTGGACTAGCAGCGCATTTGATATTTACCAGTTGTGTCTCGTGTCTTGAGCCCTGTTTTGAGTCTAGCCTTGTCTTGTCTTCTTTTATTATTTGTTTACCTCGGGCGAAAAACCTATTTACTACACCTATTACCCTTATTTATAGACCTATTTTTTTAAAACCTGAACATGAAGACATCGTTTTTTTTACCGATTAATATGTTTTTTTTTCGGTAATTAAATTTAAGACATCTTTAACTGACTCGCACTAATCATCTAGTGCCTGCATAAGTTACTTTCGACCCTTGTGTAATAATCTACTATTATTTCCCTACACTTAATTGGGTATGTAAAGAAAAATGTAACATATGCTGATTCCAAAACCATTTCGAGATTATATGTCTATAAACCATATTTTTTTATTTAGGGCACATAAAATGATGAGATCGCGCAAATTTTTGTGAAAATATAAAAAATATTTGACCTTCAGTCGACCTCTAAAATGTAGTAAAATAAAATGTAGTTTAGTTAGTAAAAAAAGATGAAACTGACAGCATTGGCATTGACAAGAGAGACAATATCTCTATGACAACTGTCATATCAAAATAAATAAACAAAGAAAAGAATTATTTTGTGTGTTTGGTGCTCTGCTGCTCTATTCATTTGTATTAAATTAATTCTGTTCATTATCTTTACGACGACCTTGCTTTCCTACCGTTTTGATTGATACTGCATTTACGTTGACCACTGCTTTGTTGTAAGAAACTGTTTGCCTACTGATTGGATAAATTATGGATAATTTTGTACGTGCCGACTGCTAACTTACCTAAGGTTGAGAATCTTATCATTCTGGAGTTCATCTCAACTAGCGGCAAGAACAACATCGCAAAAATCCGAGGAGCTAAAGAGATAAAACTTATGAACAATGCCAGGATATGAAATAAAAGTGATTGACAGTACATAACTTCTTTTTTGAAATGATTTTATTGTGTTTAATTATATACCAATTTCATTGCAATTATATATGAGATTATTTTATTTACATTTATACATTATTTATTTTATTCTGGTTCCTTTTTCTGGTTCATTGTACTGCAGAATCAATGCTTCGCCCAGGAACTTAGTCTACGTTAACTTGTTCACACCAGTCTTTTAAAGGTTTCCTTTACTTGAAAAAAACAGTTTATTAGGATTTTTGGCACGAAAGTCGAAACATTTCACAGTTGTAGTTTCTGAATAATATTGTGAATTTGTTTCATTTCAATGCGCAAACACAATCGCGAAGACCTTAGAAAACATTAATTAATTACAACGAGCTCAATATTAATGATTAATTAAAAGATTTTCATTCTTTATGTTTACACAACGTATTTGTTTTTTCAAAACACAACAAAAACCGATGATCTCTTGTATCAGTCAGAGACAAAAACTAATATAGGTACATGTCACTGTCAAGTTGACTTATATGTATTTTTTAGTTCATGTTGGCTATCACAACATCTTATTCAGTAGGTACGATGACGTCATCTTTCCTACGGACGATTTTATCTTTAAAAAAATATTAAAAAATAAGTACTGAACAGAATAAAAAAATATTGAAATTAGTTTTTCTAAATGATCCATTCTATCATATAAAAATATAAAAAAAATACCAAAAAAAAACTTTACATACCCAATTGTGCACAAGTTATTGAGCGTGCTGAGTTCTTAAAGAAAGAGATGTAGATAATTTGTTGCAATATCATGGTACATCTCTAAGTTCTCAGCTATCTCTATACAAAATGTCATACCATCCATTCACCTGTTTGTGCGCTCGTGGCGTAGCTTCTCTAGGTGTTCTCGAACGATCACCAATGTCACGCAACGGACGGACCGGTCATTCTTCGGATGGGTGACCGTGAGTGGCATTTCTTTCTGAGCGCTACCGTGGGTCTTTTGACACGTTAAATTGTAGGTCCCGGTTGTTTGTTCTTAAACAACGGCAATCGTCAAGCCAGGTCAGAGGCCTTTCGGCGGCTTAATAACTCTGACAATAGAGCTGACCACTCAGTCTATACGAACTTAATTACTTACCTGTTTGTTTGTAAAAAGTTAACAAAGAGTGATAGACTGTTACTTTAGCTTCCCTAATATTAGCTAGGATAATATGTACCTACATTACATATTGCCCTTTAATACAGGGGGCAATATGAAGTGTTCTATTTCCTTCTATCTAACCGTCTATCCATGGCTAAATGTGGTGTCAAACGACCTCATTGTCTTTGATGCTGTGCCTTCCCCGCTCTGTAAGGGAATATAGGCGTGATTGTATTGTATGTACGTTATTTTTATATAGGAGGTTCAAAGCTGATTACAGCATATTCTATGCTAAGCTAGCTGAGTATTATTAAAATTAGCGCATTTTTTACTGATCCCTATTCCTCAGGGCTAACGGCACGAAAGCGACCTACCGCAAGACATCAGCCAGTGTTAACTTCAAGCCTGAGAAGGAAAAGAAGCCTGCCTCCATTCTACCGGCGCTGTGCCTCGCTTTCGGGGGCCAGTTCCTCTTCGGGGCACTTCTCAAGCTCATCAACGACACACTTATGTTCCTATCGCCACAGTTACTCAAGTAAGTAAATTTTATATTTTTTATTAATCATAATATACCAAAATTTTGAGCACAGTTCATGGCGATGTGGTAAGTGAAACTAGAACTGGCTCTGAAGTGGGTATGTGGGATCATACTGTACCTACGTTTGCGATGAATTTGCACTAAAGTTGGTCAAAATATGAGTAACAGAGGATATCGCGCGCCGTTTGTCAAATGTCATCAAGTGTGACACTTTGATATAAAATTACTTATTTTCTTGTAACTTCGATGATGTAACTCATCTCTATTTCGATTATACCGCTAATACTATTTAACTGAAATCCTTTCACATGGCTCGCAAAGAATTTTGAATATTGTAATTATTGTTATGGTTTGAACATTTACTAGATAAATCATTAGCGCTATTCTGTCTATACGTACATTTCAAATTGTCATATGTTTTGACATTGTAGTAATTTCTGAAGGCACCACTAAACTAATTAAAATTCTTAAATCGAATCCAAAAAAGGAACAAAAATGGTATAGGACGTTCGTTCATTTTCTTAATTTAGTTATTTTAATTAGTTTAGTGGTGCTTTCAGAATTACTCTTATTGTAACTTTATAGTACTGACCTAAATCCGTTCGCTTAATTATCAAAGTGGTTTACATCGCTAACAGAAACACACACATAGCATAACAATATCAACAATGTTGCTGGTTAATGTACTCGTACCTAAATTGTTTTACAACCGAATAGGTACCTAAGACAAATTACATTACTTTAGGTACCTACCTATTTGGCTGCCTCGAATCGTTGCTTGCTCAAAGCTTTTGCTGTATATATTATAATGTTAATATAACGTTCCATAATTGCTGAGTAAGATATGCACAGTATATATTACTGTTTTTGACTCCCGACCCAAAAGAGGAATGTCATAAGTTTTAGTTGTATATCTATGTATTTATATGGCATCGAAGCTCTCAGATGGATGGACAGATTTCGATCTAGTTTTTTTAAAGAGGATTTACCCAGGTATCAGCCAGAAAAAATGTTTTTTTTTTCTTTTACTACAATTGATTTTTATGTATGAAAATTATCTGAATCAAAATCGAATTTTGTGTAAAACATGGTGTAATATTATTGTTGAGATTCGTTACCTACATAGTACATAGATTTGTTGTATTTAACTCTATATGCTTAGGCCCTAAGTTAGGCCTTTTAGATGTTTCTCATTTTGAATGAAGGTACTTGAAGGTAGCACCTCCGCAGATCCACTTTCGCACTATATCTTAATAATATCTATGCGTTGGCACCGTGATTTGCAAAGTTGCTCTCGATAACGCGAGATAGTGATCTGCCAACCGGCATCCTTCTATTTGCTCAAGAACAGCTGACGTTATTTTATCAACAACTACTTGAAAGTCGTGTAAATGCTATGTAATGGTGACGTTATTTTCGTTTTAATTATAAATGGAATTGTTGTAAAGCCTACTTAGCCGTGATAGCTTTCCTTTTAATTTCATCATATAAGCTACCAGCACGAATGTTTTAACATCTCTAAGTCAACCAATAATATTTCAGCAAACCCGCGGACCTACAGACATTCAGACTGGCATGAAACTTGTTTACTACGGAACCCTAAAATGCATAGTATTCTATCAGCTTTCTGGTTCGGGGCTGGATAGTGAAAAAATGTCCACATGTGCTTATCTTGAAGAAAAAGATGACATTATTCCCTCTCCCGCAGACTCCTCATTGGTTTCGTCGAAAGCAACGAGCCGGATTGGAAAGGCTACCTCTACGCCGTGGCTCTGCTGGCGTGCGCCACCGTGCAGACCATGCTGCTGGCGCACTACTTCATGAGGATGTACCTCGTGGGGCTAAGGATACGAACAGCTCTCACCAGCGCCATCTACAGGAAGTCGTTGCGGATGTCCAATGCGGCGAAGAAAGAGTCCACCGTCGGAGAGATCGTCAATTTGATGTCTGTGGATGCTCACAGGTAATGTAGCTTTAATAACTTAACTTTATTACAATTGTTAACTGACTTTAATTAGAAAGGGTATACTTTCAGACTAGTCCCATAGACATTTCTTTAAACTCGGTTTAGTAGTTAATTTTAAAACAAAATAACTGGAAAATATCATCCAAATAAACGAAATTGAAAGTCTAAAGTCTAAGTCTATTTTTAAAGTCGGTTAGTTTTTTAACTATAATAATTATTAGTATGCGTTACGTCCATAAATCTTAGACATTAGCTTTAGCTACTTAGCGCTGGTGAAAAGCTAGGACTATCTTAGCTTGATTTAAGTTAGCAGGGTTAATCAATATTGAATTATCGAGGTCAAATTGGCCTCTTATTGCAACTTAATAATCTGTTTTATTTACTTTTCTCTCAAACGCAGTGTTACAATCGCTTTTATATATGTGATACTTGGTGAGTGATATATGTAATTAAGTTAGTTCCCAGAGAAACCGTAGGGCGTATTTTGTATGAATTTGCTCACGTTTGCGCAATTCATGAATGAGTATAGCAGTATTAATAAAAATAAATAACATATTTGCGAAAAATATAAACTAAACCGTTTTTATTTCCTACGTTTTATCTTCAAACGTGTGTTCCTGGTTAGATCTCGTGTTATCACAAAAGATAAATAATTCTACTGAAAAATATTGACTTAGAAGTTAAAATATACTATATCTCAGGAAATAGTCCCTATTGGCGGTAGCACAAGTCTCTGAACTACTCCCTGTTTGACTAAAAAAGTCATTTTGCAATACTTTTGTTACTATAAATGCATATCTCTACATCGTCTAATTATTTTATTAACTTATCGTCAAATGACTCAACATCGTGACGTTAACTTTTTTTTATTATTCGAAAATAGGCTTGCGCTTGACCGTCAACTCACCTGGTGTTAAGCGACAGTTACGGTCTACGATGGAGCGTGCTTGCATAGAAGAAACCTATTCACTCGCGATTTGAAGACACCTAGATTATATCTATTCGGAAAGACCTATTCAGGAAGCGCATTCCACAGTTTGGCGGTACCCACAATGAAAGTGGAGCCAAAGCGTTTCGTACGTGTACTCGTGTACGTTTACCGCAAGAGTCGCAACTGAAAAGTGTGCTTTATCGGTTTGTACCGTCTTTATCGTCAGAATTGAGTCAATAAGATCGGGGGACTAGGGTGCATAACTGAACGGATATTATTTGCGTAACTGTGTGTATGTTTTGACAATCATAATTTATGCTAATTTTAAAGGAACCGTTGTTCCGATCGTCATCAACTTTTGTATAGTTGTTGTAATCATTATTACGTGCGGTCTTTGATTGTGCTTATTTTGTGTTTCTGTACGTTAAGTGGCGCTAGCTCGTTTGCTCGGGCACAGACACTAACGCAATATGCATGTATACTAATACTACATGTAAAGGTTCACGCGCACTTGTGAAATGCAATTACAACAGAAAGTAGTAGATAGATAGATAGACTCTTTATTAAAAGACCACACATACAGAAAAAGAAATACAAATAAAACATAAATATAACTAGGCTTTTAATTGGCGGCCTTATCGCTTAGAGCGATCTCTTCCAGGCAACCATGCACGGATAGGTAAGATGTTACAGATAGTGGCCTTTAAAAGTAACTAAAAACTATAGTATACACTAAAACAATATACAGTAGGTACCTATATACCTATATAGTAGTACCTACTGGAAAACTGGTTAGAGTAATGTCTTAGTAGCTGATTTTGCAACGGGACTTTTTTACTGTCAAGGACGTTGCATCCCATAAACACACATACATAACATTCATTCACTTTTGCTCAATTATTTAAAATTCAGCCATACTTACCTTCCTCATTTGATTTCTGAACAAGTTTTCCTGTTATATTCTGAAACTTGTTGTTGAAAGATAATTATAGTTTAAAAAACTGAAGCAACCGACTTCAAAATACGCAATTTCGTTTACTTGGATTTCATTTTTCCAGAAATTTTGTTATAAAAACCAATGTACTGAACCGATTTAAAAAAAAATATGGGACCACCTCTGAACTATTATTACCTACCAACAAAAAAAAATCGTCAAAATCAAATCATAATTGGCGGAGTAATCCTGTAACAAACATACAAAAAAAAACAGTCGAATTGAGAATCTTCTTCTTTTTCGAAGTCGGTTAAAAATAAAGGTCTTCGAGTATTCGTGTACCGTCATATGTATATTTACTGCCTTACCGAAAAACGTTACTTAACTTTAAGCAATGCTTAACATATTTTGTCAACTTCTCGCTGACACGTAAAGACTCTTGCGGAAAGAAGACAGAGAATTTAAGACGTTGGTTAAAGTTAAGTAACGTTTTTCGGTAAGGCCCTTAGTGTGTAGTGCTTTTACCACGGCTTGATCGATTTAGATATGCATGGTGTTGTCAGATTCATCTTTACTTCCCCTGTGTCATCAGGCTACAGTCACAGTTCGGAGCGAACTACTTGCCCATTCGTGCTGAACTGTTACCTTGCGATCGACTATCTTTACAACCCAATGACCGATTTTGTTCATATTTGTACTTGAAAATTGTAGTAAGAGAAACTACTTAGTTCATTTAAGTATATATTTTTTTTATCTTTTAACTATTGTTACGTTGGCACTTAGATGTAAAATAACACGAAGAAAATCAATACTAGGCGTCTACCTAAGTAGGTACGTAAACCAAAAATTTTTTGAGGTCGGTGTCAGGACCTAAACCGTCATCAAGTAAGTCCTATACAGACACCGACCTCAAAAAAAGTTGGCTTACGTACCTACTTAGGTAGAAGCTTAGTATTGGTTTTCTTCGTGTTATTTCTCTCTTTCGGTCGGTTTCGGTTTCAAAGTCGGTTTTTTTTTTTTTTTTATTACTTTTATTTATTCATTTTTAATAGGATTTACTCGTTTTGTTTGAAATTAAAAATGTTTAGAAGCTGATATAGAATAACATACACAAAAACTGCGCAGTTCTGGCAATATTACAAACATACAGGTCGAATTGATAACCTCCTTTTTTTGAAGTCGGTTAAAAAGGGTGGCTCAACCTTATCCCAAATCAAATCAAACAAACGCGATAGAAAAATAAACGGAAAATTTCTTCAAAATCAAAAGCTTCATCCTCAGCCACACATCCGCTTACCATTCGGTGGAGGAGGCCATACGTAGAAGTATCTCATAAAATTAGGATCTATAAAAGAACTGAATACCCAACTGCATAAGAGCAATTAATATAAGCTTCCCTTGCGGTGTGCGTTGATGTTGAGTGTACGTTACTTTTTAAGATAATTCTTGTAAAATCTGTTAAGGTCACGAAAAAGTACGTTGAAGTTTATGAAAAAAGTGTAATTTTTAATTGAATCGTGAGTTGTGTTATTATAATTACAAAATAATACACCGTATGTTGAAATCCGTCAAACTGTTTAAGCTGTAGAACGTGCCAATGTATTAGACATACATAGATATACATAGGTATGCTCGAAAAAACACATAAAATCACCTATTTCTCCCAATAGATAGAGCTTCAATTTGCTCGATCAGGTATGTATCTCTACTTACATACGAGATCCAATGACATTGAATGCCAAAGCTAAAACTCACCTTACCGGTTTCCTAATAGCACGATTCGCTCTATAAATACGTTAACATTTATTTACCTTGTCTTTTTTTAATTTCTTCGTCACTTCTGTGCGAATGAAACAAACTTGATATACCTAATTTGTTGTGACAAAGTCGTTTGATGATTCACGATTGGGCGCCGCGAAATGAACGAAGTAAATGACGCCGCATATATAAAAGTACTCTTTGGACGCCGCGCCGGCCGGCCGGTGAAGGCTGTTGATTTTTTGATGCTAATAAGTATATGTATAAGGTTATATATTATACAAACTTGTGATTAAATTAACGGTTATTCATGTTCAAATCGTAATGGTCCTTTCCTTTTTGTGCATTATCACTTGTTAGCGAGAAAAAAACTTGTTAACAGGAAGTGTCCACTGTACGATGTGTCGCGCATTATAAGAGTTCACTTATTGATGTCATTATTAGTTACTCATCACCATCTCAGTCACAAGTAGTTCACTACTGGACATAGTCCTCTCCCACGATTAGTTACTCATTGACGCAAAATATCCTTGTAATGCAATTTTTGTCGGGGAACGCGAGAAATCTTTATTCGATAGAAAGAGAAGAAGTTCTTAGAGATATGAATAGATATCAGGATGGAAAGTTGAGAAAATATCGTATCGTACTCTGTGGCGCTATAGCAAGTAAGCTGTACATTCCACTGCGTAAAACTGATTTCGCCTGGATGTTTTTTTTATTTTTTTATCAGCTCTGTTTGTACAAACTGACCCACTGCTGGGGACGGAGCATCTTCTCATTGTGAGAAGGGTTAGGCCATAGTCTGCCGCGCTGGCCAAGTGCGGGTTGGCAGACTTCACACATATTCAAGATCATTGAGAACTCTCAGACATGTAGGTTTCCTCACGATGTTTTCCTTCACCGTTTGAAGTTGGCGGCAATCAACAATACGCACATAACTTCGAAAAGACAGAGGTGCGTGCCGTGGAATTCGAACCCAGGAACTGCGGATCGCAAGTCAGACGGTCTCACTACTAGGCTGCCGGAAAGCCGGAATATTTATAAATAAATAGTCGTAATTATTAAACTATGTACTTGACTAACTCCGATAGAAATTCGATAATATTGTGCAATCGGGCTGACCTCATCTTGAGGTTGAAATAGACACTAGAAAATCGAGCTTACTACAAAAAGTGTTGATTTTTTTTTGGGTTATAACTTATGTCCTAAATTAGAAGACGTACTTATCGTATATAAACACTAAACCCGTCTTTTTCATCATCATCATAATCCATAAGAAGTCCACTGCTGGACATAGGCCTCCCCTATGGCTTTCCAAAAACACCTATTTGAAGCGGCTTGCATCCAGCGTCTTCCCGCCACTTGTATGAGGAGTATCCAAGTGGGATTAGGTCATCTAATAAGTCGCCTTAATATAACTTTGGCTATAGTTTTACTCTCCTAACTAGACAAAGAGTACTGGATAGTTGTATAGGATTTGGTGTTATGATAGGACCCTTTTGTTTTTTTATTCAGTACTGGGATTATGCTTGACCGACAGCTTGCCTGATATTGAGCGAAGCTGTGGTCCACGATGAAGCGCGCTTGCCTAGAAGAAACCACTCGTGATTTGAAGATACCTAGGTTATATCTATCGGAGAAAACCCAATCGAGTAGCGTAATACACAATTTAGAAGTTCATATAATGGTGGACCCAAAACGCCTTCGTTCAGAAAAATATTATTTTTTTAGCATTTCTATTATAAAAACAAATATTCTACTTTATTTTATTAGACCTACACACATTAAACTTTTTATATGTCTAAAGATTTAGAGTCTATTTTATAATAGTTTTACCCGACTGCGTAAGAAGGAGAGCTATGTTTTTCGAATGTATGTATGTTTTTATATGACGGCCTACAGCCTAAACGGCTTGATGTGCAAGATGTCGTTAGATTCGTCTTCACTTCCTGAGTGTAGGCTATGTTTTTTGTAATAATAATAATACATAAAAATAAAAAAAGCGTTTTTTCACAATCTTCAACAAACTATTTCGTAATAAACAAGTGATTTTACTAGAACTGTTTTAAAGAATGTGGATTTAATAAATAATCTTTTACAGTGAGTTTACGCATACTTTCTCACAAAATACGTACACTCAACAGCGTATCAAGCGTAACGAAATCGTAAGTTAGTCTGCAAAAACTGCTTTTCTGCAGTTGGGTATTTTGTATTTCTTTTTAATATACATACTTGTTCGACGTTCACAAAACGACTTTCAGACAAATTACTACAAAATCAACACGTGTTTCCGAGTAAAGGAATAAATGTTTTGAACACAAAACTGTTTACTATGAATTGGAGACTTCCGCCTTTTGTCCGTGTGGAACCAGGGCTTTCCTTGTAATATTTATTTTGGACGTCAATTATGATGTATAAACTCATGTAAGTACCGATATGTAGGGGCCTTGTTGTTGATTGATGACCGCCTTGACTTTTACTACGAGTTTTGTTAGTTCGTTATATCATTCAGTTTTCGAGATAGCTAGGTAAGGTTCCGTAGTTGCACATCACAATTAATATTATTAAATAACTTAAAATGTGGACTTATGTTAGTTTAAATGAAATTTAATTTTTTTTAACTGGGAGAGATACTTTATTCCAACTGAAAAATATGCTTTCTAGTTATACGTTGACAAACATCCATACATCCACTGATGAAATTTAACTTAGAAGCCCACATAGACTAACATATTTGAAAATTATGCAATTCTAACAATATTACATACAAATCTAATTGATAATCTCCTTTTTTAAGTTGATTAAAAATACTCAAATAATAACCTCTCATATTAGCCGACAGGTAAATAATGTAAGGCATAAGACCACGTTTGATTCTTTCACCATGCAAAACGTTTATTTATGGGATGAGTGTGCAATTATATCTAGTCTAGTCGTGTTCGCATAATCAAACGATTGCCTGATTTCCGGCGACACATTGTTGTCATACATAAACAAGTGCACATCAAGTATGTAGGGACAAGAAGGGAGCCACTGTTGTAATTTTCAGTACAGACCAAAATCAACCCAAGAAACATTCGTAGTACCTTATTTGGCCACACTTAGAGATAAGATAGTAGCATTGCACAATGATAAATAGGGGAAAGTGGGGGAAACGCGAACGCGGGGTAAAGCCGAATTCAATGGTTCTAATATGTTAGAAAGAGATAGCCATATTTTACTTGCCGCCATTTCGGAGATCACGCCACTACTAGTGCCAGTCAACAACACGGGAGACGTGGACGCACGTACTTATCAAGGTATGCATTTTTCAATATTTTGTATGTTTTAGATGTAATTTTTTGGTAAATTCAAGTTGGTGTAGCTTTATTTCTATCTACAATAGTAATTCAGCTTTAACATAGTGGAATAATCACATATTAATCAGCTAAATGGCAATGACGTAGTTGGCAAAAGAAATATAACTTATTTGTTTTTTGACATTTTATTATTTTCGATCCCGCGGGGTAAAGACGAACACTCCATGTCGGGCAATCTCGAACATTTGGCATTACTTCACTCCTGTTTGTTGGCTTCCCGTTCAACTTTTTATTATTATTGTTACAGATGCCTCGAACTTACATAAGAAAAACCGAACTGAAGTACAGTTTAGAAGATCTCAAAAAAGGCTATAGACGATGTTAAAACCAAAAAACTCACCCTCGGCAAAGCAGCAGAAACTTATGTTCCAAATACAAAGAGTTAGCAAAGTAGCAGAAACTTATAATGTTCCAAAAAACAATGAGCTCACAAGAGTTATACTGATAGACAGTCAACATCGTTGGGTTTTAAATGTGATCTCTGTCATTAATAATGTTAGTTCGTAATCACCCCACTTGGTGTTCGTATTTACCCGACTAATGTCGGGCAAAGCCGAACACAAAGGGTTTTGTTTTTCTTTCATATTGTTGCAATTCATTGAAAAAATATAAATGTTGATTAGTGAATTAGTTAGACAGATAAGTAAACTTTATAATTAAAAAAAAATAAAAATTCTGTGATCAAATTCCACTGCTTTATTTAAGTTTTCCCTTAGGTGTTCGTATTTCCCCCACTTTCCCCTACATAGCGCTCCGGTTGCCATCCATAATGATAGAAAACATCAAGGCCGACATTTTGCCGACTGTTTCCCAAGAGACAATTAACAAACGAACCTTAGGGTTTGACGTTGTGCTAAGCGACGTAGCGAGCTACAATGAAGCACGCTTGCCTAAAATAAATCAACACATTCTAGTTTTAAAAACACCACAATTCGGATAAAACCAAGAAACAATTTAACCCAAGAATCATATTAAATTGTTTTTTTTTTTCATTTCTCGCGGATTTTTTAAATATTTATTACGAAACGATGTTACATATCAATAATGAAGCATAAATCAAGTTCAATGAATCTATATCTCCGTCTCTGTCATTTCCATAGAAAATGACAGAGACGGAGATATAGAATCCGAATGATTATTTATTAATTTTTTTGAGAGCTGGATTGTGAATTTGCCTACGTATATTTTTTTTTTCGACCAAAATTTATATAGTGCATGAGTGATATTCGTTATCGAATCATTGAGTCTGTTTGTGTAAATAGATTTGTTAACCTCGATCTGGTTGCATAGGCCGTGCTCGAGAGAAAGTGTCAGCTCGCGAATACGGTCAACGTGATAAAAACATGTATAATATTGTGGCCTGCCAAAGATAAAACTAACGTAATAGTTATATATAGGCTAAGTTTTGAATAATTAATGTGCGTACACAGTAATACTGTTAGTTACTGTATATAATTATTATATCATATCATTAAATACATAAAATGTGCATAATATCACAGAAATGCGTAATATATAAATAACGTTTTTTTTTTTTACCCCCGACCCAAATAGAGGGGTGTTATAAGCTTGTCGTGAATATCTGTGGAATCGTGCGTGGCTCTGAAACGAATGTACTGTCTTTGATTTTTATTTTGTTTGAAAGAGAAGTTGATCGAGAGCGGTCTTAGCTGTGTTCCATCAAATTTGGTACAGCCGTTTATTATGTCGGTGGTTTTTAATTTTTCTAAACTTTATTGTTCTTACCACAGCCGAGTGTGGCGATATGCCCGTAGCCGCAATGTCACGACATTTTAGCATGCCCAAAGAAGTTTAGAAACGGTCGATATTTTTTTAGTCAACCTCTGTCAATCTATCTGTGTAGGAATGTTTTTCATACAATATTTTCATATGACCTTCTTGGTCACGTCATATTGTCATGAACCAAAAATTTAAAAGTTACTTTGTCTCCCTAGGGTTCAAACTTTTGTATCTGAGTGTGTTTGAGAACATATATTTATTCAGCATAAGGTGTGTAAGTACGTATGCTTTAGATAAGGATTTCACAATAAGAAATATACGAAAACCTATCTATTTGCTAGAGATAATGACTGTTTCTTTGACTTTCACAGTATTGCGCAATTATGTGCAAGTGCTGAAAAAAAATCACCGTGATAAATATTAAATATGCCTAGTAATAAAATATTAAGTTTTATTATATAATTTAAATCTATGTTAAAAGAGAAAAAAATCCCGACTGCAGAAAAGCGGTTTTTGTAGTCTAACTTACGATTTCGTTACTATTGATTCGCTGTTGAGTGCGTTTTTGTGAGAAAGTATACATACATAAAATCGCTGTAAAAAATTATAAATGCGCATTCTTTAGAATAATTCTAGTATAATCACTTGTTAATTACGAAAATTTCGTTGGAGGTTACGAAACAACCCATTTTTGTTTTTGCAAGATATATGTCTTTTTGTTTTTCCAACAAAAATATAGCCCATACCACTCAGGAAGGGATGGCGAATCTAACGACACCTCGCACATCAAAATCGGTCAAGCCGTTTAGGCTGTAGGAAATCATATAGAAATATACATACATACAAATACCCTCATACATACATACATACACTCGAAAAACATAACCCTACTTCTTACGCAGTCGGGTAAAAAGCGAAGTAACTGTCTGTTTGTTACCTCTTCACGGCTAAAAGCGGCTGAACCAATCGTCATGAAATTTGACACGAGGTTCCTTAGAACTTGGACGATGACATAGACTATATTTTATCATCATCATCACCGTTTTTTCATCACTACGCAGGTGACACCGCGGGTCGCAGCTTGTTATTTATATATTAGGTATTACCTCCATTTATCTCATATCATTACACTGTTTCAAAATCCTTGGTAATTGATTGATATCTTTAGAAGATAATTTGCCCCAGATCAATAGATAAGATATTATGTTTTGTGTAGATAAGCCTAATTATATGTAACAGTTGTATTATTAACGCATATTATGTTTATTTTTTAACCGACGAAAAAACGGAGGAGGTTCTCAAGTAGACGCGTATATACATATATATATATATATATTTATGTATGTAACGCATAACTTTTTACAGAGTAGTCCGATTTTGATAATTCTTTTTTTATTGGAGATGGTATACACCGAATTTGGCCCCATATAAATTTGAAAAAAAAAAAAACAACCCTAAGGGTAGGGAAACAGGAGATGATTGATTGTTCACTCCCTGGCGCCGACTCGAAATTACTTAGGTATACTTACATTACTTTATGGACTTCGTTATTAAAGTTAAATAAAAATGGTCCATTATTTTATGCTTTATAGTTTTTTCGGAGGTAATTTTTTTTGTAAAAAGTTTTTATTGTAAGCAAGGTGCGAATCTGATAGTGTCAAAAGAAAATAAGGTTTTTTTTGACATAATATTTATTTAGCTTAATAATTATAACATGTAATGAATAAACAATAAAAAATACAATACATAAATTAACAGATAGGAATGATGAACTAATTAATTATAAACATGAACAATGAATCCTAAAATCCTAATTATGAACATTATTTTTAACAGACTTCAAAAGGACTTTCTCAATTTAGCTGAATTGATTTTCTTATACCCCCGACGCAAACATATGTGTCTGTCTATGGATTAGTAGCACCCGAAATACTCGTCAGTTGAAAACCTAATTGATGATCTTTTCATAATTCAAAAGTGGGCCAGGGGTGGTACCATAAAAAAATATCAATTTTTTTCAGTAATTTTCTTTATCCAGCTTCAAATTTATAAATGTAAAATAGTTCCTTCTCCTGTTGGGTAAAATAAGTTTTTCAATTTCATACACTGTAATTTGAGTTTTTTTTTGCAGAACAAAGGCATTGTCACGTGTTTTCAGAAAACACGTTTATTGCATAACATGATGAATTTTTTAATGAATGAACCTATATTAATCGACTTTATCAATTAGGAAATTGATTATTATGTATTCTGACTAGGCTTTGACCTTCTGTCTTTATAGATCGTTGCCACGTGTTAAATGATTAAGGTCACCATTAAAATTGTTAGATAAATACCACAGATATAGCAGATGGAGCATGCGACTTCATTGATATGAAAACCTTGCGTGCCACAATTTTGGTACCGACTGTGACGTCACACAAACGATTTTGTGATGGAATGTTCCATCCGCGCGAAATCTATTCGACCCAATACATCCGCGCGCTTGTACGTTAGTAACTAGTTGACAAAATATCGATTCGGAAGTACGAGTATAAATATCACCTGAAATTAAATAAATCTTGGTCGTCAACTGCGATTTTTTAACGTACTTGTACCCTAGGTACATACACTTGGGGTATCTATAGAAGTCTATGATAAATACCAACATGCCCTTGTACGTCAAATAGATGGGTGCATAATTTGTGTGTCACTTTTTTACCGTAAACATATTATGTTAATAAATGTGTTTTTATCCGGCTGTCCTAGAAGGAAAGTAAATTTTTTGGGTATACTCGTAAATTATGTTTCTACAATATTTCTAACGGCTAAACCGAGTTTGATGTGTGATATGGCGTTAGATATGTATTTAACTTATAATTATAATACTATGATAATTGTGCTTTACTTTGTAGTAGTTTTTTTTTTTGTTATATTACTTTTAATTGAAGCAAATGAAAAAAAATACTGGGGTTTTAATTAGATTTTGACACGAATTTTACATATGAAAGAAAACTGACCATATATTACATTCGTTAATTTTACATACTCAACTGCACAAATTTAAACAGTTTTTAATGAATTTAGCTAATTCTGATGTGTAACTTTAAAAAAACTATTTGCAAAGTACCTACGTTTCATTCATTATCACAATTAGTACAACAACATACATAAATAAATAGATATTGTTGAATTCAATTTAACAAAAGACTAGCTAAATGTATGCATAAAGCGATTGAATCGATTTGCATACATTATAATTACCATGGTAATACCGTTACTTGGTAATAATCGGTATTTACGACGTTATTGAATAACCCGCGGTTTTACTCTACAGGAAACGATTTTTTTAAGCTTCCGTACTAAGAGGTCGGGAGCCTATTCGTGAGGCTACGGTGTCTATCTGTTTGTCTGTCTGTCCTATCTAGAGATTGCAAACCGGGCCCAGCCGGGCCCGGTGCCTTTAAGACACCCACCGGGCCCGGCCGGGTTGAGCCCAGCCGGCCCCGGCCCGGTAGGTATGAAAACCGTGGCGCGGGAGGGAGCGCGAAATCATAGAAAATTCGCATGACAACCGCTGCGAGCTGCCACGTTGCCATTCTGACGCGCCAATAAGAATATGTTTTGTTTATACCAAATACCAAAGCTACGAAAGTTTATCTATCTATCTAATCTAAGTTGTTATGACAAGTTTAGTGCTTTAAGCTTTATTAGTTTCTTATTCTAATACTATGTTTCAAATAGACACTATAACGAGTAAAGAGAAAGACCTGCTTGCTTAAACTTATAAAAAATAATAATTACTAATACTAATGTTACTATTCCGTCCATTATGTAAAAGTAAAAGTAATCAATTCTGTATTAAATCAGAGATTTTGAGACTTTGAGTGAGACTGATTATTGTTGATTTGCTAGTTTGAAATAAATATTAATTCGTAACCTTGAATCATTGTCCTTTTCTATTCTTATATATCAAATTTTCATAAAATACTTTAACGGTTTCATCGCTAACACATCAACCCGCAAACCCGACGGGTTGACGACGAATGAAATAGAGTAAACTGTAGTGTTAATCTCTTTGAATAAAGAAAATAGGTCTGTATCATTTAGGTACTAATTTGAACTTGGTGTGTTTGATCCTTGAGCCTAGTATTTCAGGATATTCCTACTGTGTGGAAAATATGTGAAGTTACGAATATTCTTAAATATAAAGCACATTTTATGGAGTAATTAATTGGCCCTGGTGTCAGTGTTCACGTTCGTGTGTCATGCATGTGAGTACGGAAGACTCTCTATCCGAGTGAAACTCGTGCTTTGCCGGATTTATCAGAATTTCGTACCTTCAAAATCAAAATTTATTTCCATAGTTTTATAATAATCATATTATTTTCCCTATTTTGACGTGTCTAAATGTAATGAATTTAGACACGTCAAAATAAGGAAAACAATATAATTATTATAATTATGGCTACATGATTATTTTAAAATTTAATAAGAAAAAACCATTGAACGCTCCTAAAGATCTCGTCACTTAAAAAAACGCGTGTTATTATGACGTGACGGGAACTATAGTCATATTTTTACCTAGAAGCTTAAGATAAATTTAAATTAGAAATGCTTGGGAAAAGAAACTAACACAACAAAATATAGAGACACCGTGGACTACTGAATTTGATAAACTTCATAATATTAGTCCGATTCATATCTATTATGCATACAACAAACCTCCAACTTATATGATATCTCTCTCGTTTCCAGGTTCATTGAACTGACAGCCTACCTAAACATGATATGGTCAGCGCCGCTCCAGATCGCGTTAGCTCTGTACTTCCTGTGGGGTATCCTGGGCCCCTCTGTGCTGGCCGGTCTAGCCGTCATGATCATCCTTATCCCCGTGAACGGACTCATCGCGAACAGGGTTAAAACTCTGCAGATCAGACAAATGAAGTACAAAGACGAAAGGGTTAAACTCATGAATGAAGTACTTAATGGAATTAAGGTGAGGATTTTAATATTTTATAATATTTTATTTTATTTTAGTATATAAAGAGCAGCAAAAAGGCTGGCGGCTCGCCTGATGGTAAGCGATAACCATAGTCTATGGACAATTCTGAGATCAGTGGCATCGTTGTTGCTTTGCTAACTCGGAGAGGTGCTTGTAAATACTTTTTTAAGACGCCCTTTGTTGAAGCTCTGTGGAAAAACCTGAATTATACATTAAAGTTATCAACATTTTGAGTAGTTTGGTCTTTGATGGTTGTATGTGGTGACACCTGTTCCAGCGTGCCAATTTGTCAGGGACTCGACGATTCATGTGCGTTTATTTTCAGAGTCTGATAGAGATTAGATTTTGACTGAAAGCTTAGAATAATTCATATTTTAGATAAGGGTTTTACGTATCAGTTCATGAGCATCGATTTCCATAGATTAGATACCCTATTTTAGTGCATTATATATTATTTTCACTACTCTTGCTCTAAAAGTCCGTCATTGTAGCGTAGTAAAGCGGGGATAAAATAGCATTTTAAGCTCTAGGGGATAATTTTTTTTTTATTAAATTTTTATCTGTTACCAAAGAGCCTACATACAGTCTTTATTCAAAGTAGAATAATCTCTTTGGAATATATTTACATTCTCTTTGCAAACATCTCGTTAAATATCCAGAATTGTACAAATTGTACATATAATTTTTAATAAAATAAACTTTGAATTATTGTATTGGATTATTTTATTTTCTCGCGCTCGTAGTGAAAAGTAGAGTGTAACACACAGCGTTAAAAACCCATTGTAACTCGGTTTCTATTTACGTAAAAATCTACCTCGTTACAATGGGTCGTTTTAGCCCCTT
This sequence comes from Lycia hirtaria, assembly GCA_947563715.1. NCBI lineage: Eukaryota > Metazoa > Arthropoda > Insecta > Lepidoptera > Geometridae > Lycia > Lycia hirtaria. The sequence goes on from OX387378.1 coordinate 31,876,813, forward strand.
GTATAACAATCTACTATTTCATCCTTATCTCGGCACGATGGAATAGGGTTATGCCTCTATAATTTTGTAACCGTTAATTTGTTAATAAAGAGCATAATGTTACTGCTGCATCATCGGCTATATTATCTAATGGATTTATGATTCAGCAATATAATAAAAAAGCAATCGATTTATACTATCACTTTGATAAGAACTTATCAATTTAATTTTGATGATGACATTAAACAATTTTAACGGATTTATCGCGTATGTTACATAATTTAACAATATATTAAATAATAGTGACAATCGCAAAAACCTTAGAAAACATTTTGATGATGACGTTTAATTATGTAACATAACAATAATGTAAAATATTATCAATCAATCTAATCATACGGATTCTGAACCTTTTTACCGACTTCAAAAAGAAGGAGGTTAACAATTCTGATGTTTTTTTTTATAGTTCCGTAGTAACTACGAGGAACCCTTATAACTTTGCCATGGCTGTCTGTCTGTCTGTCTGTTTGACTGTATGTCATAGTAATTTTACTCGGAAACTCTCAGCCTTACATAAACGAAATTTGGCATATAGGTTATAGATGTGTTACGTAATCCGCTACAATATGCCGTTCATTCAACTCCGCTCCATCGAGTTGGGTATCGTTGAATAGGTCTCATTTAATAAGACATAAGGTTCCATTTTTAGGGTTCCGTACCCAAAGGGTAAAAACGGGACCCTATTACTGAGACTCCGCTGTCTGTCCGTCCGTCCGTCCGTCTGTCATCAGGCTGTATCTCATGAACCGTGATAGTTAGACAGTTGAAATTTTAACAGATGATGTATTTCTGTTGCCGCTATAAAACAAATACTAATAAACAGAATAAAATAAATATTTAGGTTAGTCTCCCATACAACAAATGTGATTTTATTGCTCGTTTTTGCTCGATATTGATAACGGCAACGCTTGAAATATTCACAGAATACTGAGTTATATTATTCACTTTGGAAATAAATAATTAAATTAAAATAAAATTAATATTTAAGGGGGCTTCCATACAACAATCGTGATTTTTGCCGTTTTTATAAATAATAGTACGGAATCCTTCGTGCGCGAGTCCGACTCGCACTTGGCTGGTTTAATTTTTTCTCAGATGCGATGTGTGCGAAATATAGCCCGCCAAAATTGTGCCCCTGCATTTCTAAACTACTGGACCTTGAAATTCATGATTAACCATAATAGTAGACCATATTAAATAGTTTCAAAGAAAATTATTTTGAATACTCTATGAACACAACTTTTTGAGTGCTAATAAATAAATATATAAAACGCTTAAATCATTATAGTACTGAGGTCATTGACCTTTTTGCAAAGTTTCTAAACAAAAATTACTCGCTAAGTAGTTTTCTTTTTAGATTATAGCATTAGCTACGGAACCCTACTATATGCGTTTCTCGACATGTTCTTGGCCACTTATTTTATGTTCGTTACTTAATAACTCCTTCAGTTATGAAATATTATGAAACACGTTTTTAAACTTTTTTTTTGTTTAAAAGAATATATTTTCAGATTAGGATTAGTCCCATAGAACTTTCATCAAAATTGGTTCAGTAGTTTGGTTTTAAAACAAAATTACGCATTTTGAAGTTGGTTGTTTCAGTTTTTTTTTAATTATTTAATATGTATTGTATTTAACCTACTGTAGTAATGTTCTATGTTCATCTCAGCCGATTAACTTAAAGATCCAAGTTGCTTACAATATTACGATCGACGAACATTCTTGAATTCTACAGTTAGATAAATTTTTAGGTGTGGCATAGGATCGTAAATTCTTCAAAATGCCAGCCTAGTTGAATCTATAGAATGACCTTGAATAATGTGCATTTTATTTTAAAGAAGTTTAGCTTTAAATAAATAATTATATCAATTATACTTAATAGTATGTCAATGATGACGTAGCACGAATAATGAAAAGTAATTGTGACTCACATCTGTAAATATTTCACAATATTGTGAATCAGATGAGTAATTTTTACTCGACTTCCGAAGGAGGGTTATGTTTTTCGAGCCTATGTACATATGTGTAAAGGTACTGATACACATGCTCATTATTAGCACAAAAACATGCCATTATTGAGCAATTGCTACTTAGTAGCATATGTGTCAAAGCATTGCTAGAAATAAGCAAGCACATTTCTAGTATATATTTCTAACGCATGCTAATAATCATACTTTTTAATAGCAAATGTATCAGTACCTTAATTCTTTGGCACGCTCAATAGCTTAAACTGTTTGACGGATTTTATCATATGCATATGTTATTAAATTTGTCTCGGATTTGGGAGTGCTATGGGGTGTATATTATTTTGTAATAATTATTATAACAAAGTATACCCACTACGTTACTCCCACTTTAGCAAAAAAAAAATTGCACTTCGTCGCCTGTGACAAAATAGCAGGGCTTAGTGGAGTCTCTTAATCTCTAAAAGTATTTTTTCTATAGGTACGTTGTTAGCAACGTTGTGGCCGAATGATGATATAAATTATGTAAACTTTTCGATCGTTGCCTTTATAACCTTCATGCTATTACGAACATTTAAAACAACCAAATCGATTCTGGCGCTCTCAAGTGATATTATATTTTACCGGCGAAAAACATTTGCAGCTTATTATATCGATATGTTTGCGTTTGACCACATCCTGTCTGGTGATAAGCTAAGATGCGGTCTGGAACGAAGCATGCGGAAACTGTTTTTTACTTTCGGTTTGATGAAGCTATATTGTACTTATCGAGGAAAACCAACTAACAGACTCGGTCAAAGTGTATATATGTATAGATCAATGACGTTATTATTACATGAACTCAAAGTATAAAACAAAAATCGCGAACTAAGTATCCTGAGTTGACCGATACTCATACACCAACAATGACGAACTTAAAGATTTTGATTTCAACTCTATGTCGCCGCGCTAAAGCCTGATTTAGATTGACAAGTTTAGAGACATCTATTTTGGCGCTTCGAATTATTATGAAAATCACAATTATTTTAAATTATTTTATTGTGTCGCGATTGGGTATTCCGGGAACACGAACGAAAAACATAATGTCAGACTAATGTTAGATTAGTATGATAAGTCTTTTAAAAACTGCTTTGTAATATATATATTCTATTTCAACATATTACGTCACATATAAACAACAGCGTTAATAAGTATAGCCAGGTGTTTCAATCGATAAATCAATAATGATAACAGCTACACCATCCCCGTATCATGCAAACGTTATCAAAATGTCAATGCCGCATCAAGGCCGTGCGTAAACTTGAAATAAAATATAAACCTTATCTAGGCATATATATTTGACGAGCATTTATGAATACACTAATGAAAGTGGAAGAAATGAAAGACGTGTGTCAAGATTGTAGCGGATAAGTGGAAAGATATATCTTCCTACCCCAATGAGAAAAAATGTGTGTATGTATATACACACATACACACAATTTTGATCCTATGCCGTCACACTGCTGGACAAAGGGCTCAGTACTAGTTCCTCTCTTCACGGTTTATAGCTATTATATTCAAGTCTTTACAAAGGAAGTCCAATTCATTATGCCTTCGCCACTTCTTATATTTTATGTTACTACCCCCGTTCTCACTTTATATATCCCATCCTTCAAATGTCATAAAGTGTCATATCTCTACAAAATAAAATGAAAACTTTTCAGGCACAAGGAACAAGCATTAGGGTATAAACTTGGTATTTACTTCACTCCAATCCTTTGTGCGGAAGAATAACTAAATTCCATTCAAAATATTACTTTATTTAAACATCGATATTTTTTATATTTCGTAATAAAAATAAATCTAATTTCATATAGAAGAACAAGATGTTACAAATGGTTTTTCCACCTTAATCTTTATTGTATGTATAATACAAGTGGTTTTTGTGTTTGCAATATCAATATACGACTTTATTGTTAAGAAACGATAGATTAGTATCGATAAGGACCTTACACGACCTATTTTTTAACCGACTTCAAAAAAGTAGGTTCTCAATTCGTCGACTTTTTATGTAAGTTCCATTACTCGAAGACGTCTAGACTGATTTGGAAAATTATTTTTTTGTTTGAAAGGCTATACTTCCCAGGTGGTTCCATAGAGATTTCATAAAAATCGATTCAATAGTTTGATATTTAAAACAAAATTGCGCATTTTGAAGTCAGTATTTCAGTTTTTTATCCGACTGCGTAAAAAGGAGGGTTATGTTTTTTGAGTGTATTTTTTTTATATACATTATAGATCTACGATTGACCACCAACTCGCCTGATGTTAAGCGACGGTGTGGCCGAGGATGGAGCTCTTCGATCTAGAAGATCTCTATTCACTCTAGCCTTGAAAATTCCATGATTGTAGGTCTAAGGAAACAGAGATGGCGGCAAAGAATTCCATATATCGATCGTATGTTATATATATCGTATGTATGTATATTTCTATATAACAGCCTACAACCTAAACGGCTTGACCGATTTTGATATGCGAGGTGTCATTAGATTCGTCTTCACTTCCAGATTGTCGTAGGCTTTTTTTTGTAATAATAATAATACATTTCCGGTATTTTGTTTTTCTTTTAATATACATACATACTTGTTATACCATAATTATATTAATTATATTTATAAAGCTTGATTTACTGCTTAAATGAAAATACAGGTGACATTAATAAAAAAATACATTCTGATAATTACTTATTTTCGTCAATGTAATTTTTTTACAGGTACTTAAAATGTACGCCTGGGAGCCAAGCTTCGAGGACCAGATACTTAAAATAAGGAATAAAGAAATGAACGTACTTAAACAGACTGCATATTTGAATTCCGCCACATCGTTCATTTGGTCTTGTGCACCGTTCTTGGTAAGTATAGTTTTTTTAAATTCTACAATAGGCTTGCCCTTGACCGTCAACTCACCTGGTGTTAAGCGACAGTTACGGTCGACAGTTACAGTTTTATTTTATCTTGCTCTAAAATTAAGTTAAATTACACCGTGTGTCAAAAACTTTCACATTACTGGGTTTCTTCCGAATTGAAGTGGATGAGGACAATTTAAACGTAAATGTAATTTAGAAAAACTCAGTTCCAAGGATGCATGAATGACTTCCGAACTAATGAAGTTTTTTCCAGGCCTTGAGTCGTTTTAGCTCTACGATAGTTGGCTGATTATTCCACGGGATAGTATTGTTGTTTTTATTATAGTTACCTATGTATCTAAATAAATAAAGAACTAAATAAATCAGTATGTCATGAGTTAATAATAAAATTATAGATACAACAATGAGGCAATGTAACCGACCTGTGATTTAAAATATAAAACAATCGGGTCCTTTATACTGATTAACTAGTAAATCTTATATAAAAAACTGAATCACTACGTAAAAAAATGTAAGTTCTTTCAGTATTCTTAAATTTTTTGTTGAAAAAAAGCTCAATGCAGCGTTGAAATACTAATTACATTCACTTTTTATATTACACTGATACAACTGGCTTAAACCTATTAGGAATTAATACCCAGTTTAAATAAAAACGTAGATACATGATTAATTTAACAACACCTGGTCTTGTTTCTTGACATTTGCTACTTAAACTGAAGTAACACTATGTAACTAATGAAAAAAAAATGTTTTTTTTTTATACACTATAGATCTACGATTGACCACCAACTCGCCTGATGTTAAGCGACGGTGTGGTAAAAGTATACAAATTGAGTTGATAGTGATTTCTGCACTAGGCTAAATCAGTTACATAGAAAAAATACGTACACCCCTATTTTCCCTCACGGGGTAGGCAGAGTATCAAAAATCACGATACTGTGTGATGCTACATTTAATTTTGATAGATATTTTTTTTTTACTTTTGAGAATTCTATGATTGACCACCAATTCGCCTGATGTTAAGCGACGGTGTGGCCGATGATGGAGCTCGTTGATCTAGAACATATCTATTCACTCTAGCCTTGAAAATTCCAAGATTATATATAAAGATGATAGCTCTTTATAGCTCAAGTATCACGGTGTCAAGATGTATGACGTTGGCTTGTTACTTTAACGTGTAACCAGCCCATCGTCTACTAAAATGACATTTTCCACATACATTAGTAAGCGAAAACTTAGCATTATTACAAATACTATCAAAATTGCTATGGCAGCTACCAGATACATTGTTTGTTTGTCTCGGCTGTAGTAAATTTAGTTCTTATCTCAAGGATTCCTTTTAATAACTACAAGTGTGGTGCGTAGACTCGCATACTTAAACAACATAATATTATCTTATGTAAATAAACGTTCTAAGATAGCAATAATCCAGCGATTATAATCCCTACTACTGTCTTCTTATCAGAGACATAATAGTTAATCATGTCGAGTTATCAATATTGATTGCTGTTGTTAAAATCAGTTGAAATTACTTTACAACATTTATCAATATTTGAATAGTCATCAATCGTATGAAAAGAATTAATATTTTTTTTTTTATTTTTTTTTTATAGAAGATAGATCTACGATTGACCACCAACTCGCCTGATTTTAAGCGACGGTGTGGCCGAGGATGGAGCTCGTCGATCTAGAAGATATCTATTCACTCTAGCCTTGAAAATTCCAAGATTGTAGGTCTCAGGAAACAGAGATGGCGGCAACGAATTCCATTCTTGCAATATAATTCAAGTAATTACATAATTATGAATCGACCAACGAATCTACGGCCATCTACTACAATCTAGTTATATTTGGATCAAAAATTTCGATCGTAGTTTATTATAAGCGAGAGTAATTATATACTTTATTTGAATTGTTTGTACAGTTCATGAGCTGAAGTTGCTATAAAGACTGGCTGCACACTGGAGTCTGGACAACTAGTCACGTTTTCTAAACGTGGCCAATTACGGTTAAGTTATATCACTAAATGCAGCCACTGATTGCTGAAAGCGGCTCCTAGTTTGCCCGTAATATCCTGCTTCTGTTTCCGTAACTGTTTAATAGGTAGCAAGAGCCGGCGTTTACTGCAGAGTTGCCCGGAAGGCAACGAAACGCGAGCGCAAGTAGTTTATGATTTAGATTCTTTTACTCGTAACGATTTTATATAAAATGGTCTAAAAATCGCGCCCTCAGTTACTCGTCGTATGTGATGACCGTCACTGGTGTAAGCGGCCAGACAATCATTTATTTTAGTGTGTTGCTACAACAATTTTACTCATATTAGTACTAATAAACTGGTTACTTTACATTAGGAATGATAAGGAAGGTAATAATAACTCACTTTCTTTCGAGTTGTCCTTTTGAGTTGTCAGCGTAAACAAGTGAACGACTTACAACTTCCGAATTGAATCAACGAATTTCTAACAAATAGGATAACTTGAATTTTACGCATACTCTTGGATTACAATACGTAAATTTTAATTAATCATCAGGCCTTTGTATATAAAAAAGTTCGTACAATGCACACAGCTGAGGAAGAATATGTATATTTTTATAATAAACGTTCAAAGCTACATTGTTATTATGCTATTATTTTTATGTTCAAGGTGACCTTCCTAACATTCTTCACATATGTGATATCCGACCCCGAGAACCATGTCCTGACACCGACAAACATATTCGTATCGATGTCTTTGTTTTACACAATGCACTTGCCGTTAGGTTTGCTCCCGATCATCATCGTCTCAGTGATCGAGGTAGAACAGATCTCCCTTCTGAAATACCCCTACACGAGGCTGTGGCTATTTCTCATTCGAACTAACACGCATAAACATCTTGGGGCCAGTTTTCTTACCAACATTGACAACGTAACGGTTGACATTTAAATTAGACTTTAAATATTTTTGCTTTAAAGGCTAATGTTCAACGTCAATTTAACACGTTACGGTGTTAATGGACATAGAAAAATGGCCCTGGACACGATTACGACTCGTACAATGACGTGCTTTCTACAATTTGACAGATGCAGATGTAAAGCTGAAAATTAAAGTGCGTTATTGTATGATATTTCGAAATTTTGGAATAAGGTATTTAATTTGTATGCCGTATTCGCCTTCATTTGGTGAAAGATGATAACTATTGTGAGACAAAAGAATTATAGTAGTTTTTAAGGCATCAATTGAAAAGTTGAGGCGATGGACTGACTTACATGTTGAGAACGAAAGAAACTTTTTCTAATAACTTAGGATTATGGAAAGTTCATTTTTTGTTACCTTTTTTTAAAAATCTTACTAGTTAGTTGTGCGTCGAGTAAAATTTGGGTTTTCTTAGCTTAGTAGTTACGTAAGCTTAGCTCGAAAGAGCTGACTTTTTACAACACCTATTTTTCCGCGTTTCGCCTCGACTTTTTAACATATATTTAAAGTGAAGATACACAGATAGTAAAGATATCTAAATATGAGCATCACTGCATTTCCTGCGAATACTGTAAATTAGCTAACACTGCAATGAAAACTTGAATATCCAATCTCGATAATTGAGAGGCTCTAATGGTGAATTGGTGATCATATAAAAATATAATGAAATGTTCAAAATTTTACCAAACAGCTTAAGTAGAATATTTTATACAGACTTGGTTGGTTGGTTGTTTAAATATAACAAATATTTAGGTTTCTAATTGTCTGTGTGTCGTCGCGTACAATCCAGCCTAAGCATGTCATGATAGAAACAGCTAATTTACTGGAATGGTCTCGTAGGTGTCACTGATGTCCTTCGGGTGCTTTGTATTGGTAAACGATACAGAAGTGCTGGACTCTAAGAGAGCTTTCGTAGCGTTGTCTCTTTTCAACATTCTGCGTTTCCCACTGTCCATGCTGCCTAACGTTATATCCAATCTCGTACAAGTAAGTCCACGAATATAATATATGCATTATATATGTGATGTTGTTTGCCTTAATATTTTGCAAAAGTATCTGACAAAATACAATAAAGGAATACTAAAAAATTTACTAAAATTTAAGTTTCGCCTCAGCTAAGGAACAGAGCCTTAGCTGTTCCTATTTGATCAATTTAAATCAACATCTTTTAACTTCTCTGCGATTTTTTCCACAAATTTCTAAAAGAAATTTCGTGCTCGATGTGCTTGCGCACAGTTGGCACGAATTCCTTGTTGATGTGATGTTACTACTCTGTTTATAAAATAAACAAGAAAATTAACACAGATTTCTAGCTAAAAAATTATGACAATCAATTCAAGAAATCACTAAAATCAAAATTGTCGTTGTTCGAACATTTTTAATAATATGTATGTTTAGATTTACCATTAAAAAAAGATATCTGATGAAAAGCTTGAATTTGACCGTACATGAAACAAGTAACCATGTCTGACTCTATGTGCACTTTTGTTGGTTAACGTCTATTTGTTCAGCTCAGCTCAGATTTGACAAAACTTGTATTTGCCGAATGCTTTTGCTATAATTTATAACGACTCGAAAAACATTCCATATTAATTTTCAAGCTACTAACTTGCCTAATATGCACGTGACTGGTGAATGTGGCTTTAGATAATAGTTGCTTCTCTCTATGTTATATGTTTTTGTGCAATATTTTTGAAAATATTAGTTTTGATTGAACAAAAACGATTATTATGTTTTTGTATGGTAATTGAATTACGTTTTCAGACATCTGTTGGTATAACACGATTGAATAAATTCATGAACTGCGATGAATTAGACATCAGTGCGGTGGAACACGATTCTAAAGAACGTAAGTAAATTTTCACATATATCATATAAATAATTCAATTATACTGACTTTTAATAAGTGTAAAAAGAAACTGCTTGATACAAATACCTAACCTATATTTTAATAACTATTTAAAAGATAATTAGCGCCATCTAGTGTCATTGTACTCAAATTTATTGTTAATATACATGCGTAACTTAGTGTTCCTTGTATTGCTATAATAGTTATAATCAAGACAATTTATGATGATTAATAAAGATGAAATGAAATGAAATGAAATGAAATTTATTTATTTGCCAGAATGTAGGTAAACGAGGTCTTAGAAATTAATTACAATTTTCCATTACATTCGATCATTTCTGATGTGCAAATATTTGATATTGAATCAGTATGACCTAAATAATATTAAATTAGAATTTATAATAGTAAAATTAATGTCAAATGGAAATTAGATTCAAGTATATTTTATGCCATATGAAAATAATAATAATTACAAAAAATACGCAATTTGTGATTTAATATCAGGTACTTGCTTTCGTCAATTTTACAGTATTCATGTGTATGTCAGGAGAAAATGATCTTTCAAGTCAACAGTTCACTATTACGTTATTATTATATTATTCTTTTTATAGTCAAAATATTCTGTCACAGTATAGAAACAGTTTTCTAGGAGATAGTTCGTCAATACGTGTCTTAACTTGTAATATGGCAATTTTTTTATGTCTTCTGGTAATTTATTGTAGACTTTTACTGCCATACAAAATGAATTTCGTTGACTGAGCTCTAGTCTAACTCTTTTTGGCATTGCTAATTTATCATGACGGTTTGACGTAAGTTTTTCAAAATAATGTTTGTTTTTTATTACAAATAAACATAATTCCTTAATATACATGCAAGCTAATGGCAGAACCTTAAGCCGTTTGAACAATGGTTTGCAATGATCTCGAAACCGAGCTCCACATATCGCCCTTATACATTTTTTCTGTACCTTAAAAACCTTCTCAACATCTACTGAGTTACCATAAATAATGATTCCATAGTTCAGTACAGATGACACATACCCATGATAAGCGCATAATGCTGCTTTTTCTGATGCAACTTGTCGCAATCTCCTAAGAGCAAAAACAAATCGATTGAGTTTATCACATACTACAGCACAGTGTGTCTTCCAGTTAAGGTGCTCGTCAATATGAATTCCTAGAAAATTCGTACAGTTTACGGTATTAATTTGATTATTGTTATTCTGTATATTTAAATTCATATTTTTGGAATTTTTTGTTTTAAAAAGTATTACGTTTGTCTTACTAATATTAATATTGAGTCCGTTTATATTTAACCAATTTATAACTTTACTAACTGTGTCATTGATGTCATTTTCAAAATTTTCTTTATTTTGGCATTTAATTAAAATTGTTGTATCGTCGGCAAATAGAATACATTTATTAGAGGTAACATCGGGTAGATCATTGATGTATGACGTAAAGAGAAGGGGCCCTACAATGCTTCCTTGAGGGATTCCATCCTTATTAGTCATATATTCCGATCTGTGTATGAGTCTCTCACTTTTTTTAAATCTGACTATCTCCGTGCATTGCTTTCTATCCTCCAAATAGCTGGAAAACCAATCTTGACCAAAAGATATATATGTATACAACCTAATCTACGACAACTTTATAATTCAGATAATTGCCAGGTAGGTAGGTATTTTACTTTTAATTTAACTTTATTGTCTTAAAGATGGCCGCCAATCGATCTGTATTATTCGGGAACCAGAAGGACGACCTACTTGGTTAATTTAAAAGATTCAACCGTGTGACTTCCAGTTGTCATCTAAATATTCCATAATAAAATTTTCAGCGAATCCGATCGTAATCGAGAACGGTCACTTCTCCTGGGGCGACGATGACTCGGACAACATTTTAAAAAACATCAATTTGAACATTCCACGTGGCTCCTTAGTAGCTGTGGTTGGGGCGGTGGGCTCCGGCAAGAGTTCACTTCTGTCCGCCATGCTCGGTGAGATGAACAAGACATCCGGAAGAGTCAACCTTAATGGTACGTAACTAAGACTAAAGTTCTTTGAAGAGGAAGGAAGCAAAGTTATAATCAAACTTACAAAGTATCTCTCTAAAGCCTATATGTTCTATTGTTTGGCTCCTATTAAACCTTAAAACCTTAACCCACTCACAGGTTCAATAGCATATGTACCGCAACAGGCGTGGATCCAAAACGCAACATTACAAGACAACATCCTGTTCGGAAAGCAATTGGACAAACACAAGTACAACAACGTTATCGGCGTTTGCGCGCTCAAGACTGACTTCGACGTGTTGCCGGGCGGAGACCAGACTGAGATCGGAGAAAAGGGTAAACGAACTATGCCGTTTATTGAAATTATTCTTTTGACCGTCTAGGACTAGGCAATTGATTTTCAATCATACCATATTATTCTTATGAACTATTATTATATATTGATTCTTATGAACTATATCCGTAGGTATAAACTTGTCTGGCGGCCAAAAGCAGCGAGTGTCACTCGCGCGAGCAGTGTACTACGACGCAGACAACTACTTCCTGGACGACCCGCTGAGCGCAGTAGACTCGCACGTTGGGAAACACATATTCGAAAAGGTAACATGCAGAAAATGTAGTCGAATTTCTAAGAGTCTTTCATACATTGAAATCGATTTACAACCAGCTCAAATATCATTAGGTGTTTCTCGATATCGCCGATCGATGATACGAACGCAAATTATACAGTCAAATTGAGAATCTCTTTTTTTTTCAAGATTGTTCAAATATAGAAATATGAAATTAAAGTTCTTCTTTTTTGTATTGGACCCCGCGTTTAGCGATTTGCCAGTGTCAAGTATTGAAATATTTTCAAGTTTCTTGAATAATACAAGTTATATAGTGTTCTAGTCACAGTCTAAGACACGTAAACAGTCATTTTCAAAAAGTCTTGCCTCAGTAAAGTGATAGCGACTTTACTAGAAGCTTCTATGGAGTTTTGCCGACAACGTAAAATAACACGTTTTACTGCTTTATTTCACTTGCCCATACTCACGCACTTGATCGAACACTATGAATAAAACACCACCATTTTATAGCATTAATGTTCAAAATAACACAAGTTTAGGAAAATAAAACAAAGCAACAACATGTTACTAAGACGTTCGTGTACGAATACGTGAGGCGTTTTTGATGATTATTTGTTCCCACCTCTTTTTGACTGGAGACTTGTGTACGATCTCAAGATTAACTTGATTGGTACTAACATATCCATGTGATTTTCAGTACTATAAATTTATCTGATTTTTTCACATTTTTACACAATTTTTTGCCCGAAAAAATTACGTGATATTTACCGAAATCGCCTCTCTCTCCCAGGTGAGATTTAGTAAAATTTGACTTTACACCCTAGCTTGGGACGTTATTAAAAATCTTCCCATCGCTTCGTCCACCTATCAGAATCGGAAATAAGAAAATATGTAGGACAACATGGATAAAAATTGTTTATCTGTGTCCTGTTCTAGACCTGCTGAAAACAATCATGCCCTCTCTATTCGCGGATTTTCTATCTCAAAATATATGCATTCGCTCTAAAGTTTTCTCATAATTCTAATTTGCTTTTTCCCCAGGTGATCGGACCTAACGGCCTGCTAAAGAGCAAGACTCGGATTTGGGTGACACACAACGTGTCCTACCTCGCGCACACGGATTTGGTCGTCGTGTTAAAAGAAGGCGCGATGTCCGAAGCGGGAACATACCAACAGCTGTTAGAAAAGAAGGGAGCGTTCGCTGAGTTCTTGTTGCACCATCTTAGTGATGCGGAACGGACGTCGCCAGAGGGTTAATATAATTATACTTGTTATTCCGTGTATATTTATTCTTCTTGATTTATAAGTTTTTACAATAATTATATAAAAAGACATGAATATAAATGATGACCTCATACGAGTGACTTGAAGACTCTTACAGGAAGAAGCTGGATTCAAACCTCTTGCTTTTTTTTAAATCCATGGTCCAGGCCTATTTTCAACAGGGAACTACAGTGGACTTGTTATGGCTGAGATGATGATGGTTAACCGTGCTTTGGAGTAGTAATAGTTGGATCTCTATTTTTGTTTTATATTATTTTTTTAGATCATAATGATCTACAAATTTGAACGATATGTACATATATATATGTAAATAATGCTAACTTTTATGATTGCAGAATTGAACGAAATCAAACAAGACTTGGAGAGCAAACTTGGATCAGAATTCCAAAACAAATTACAGCGAGCGAGATCATTGTCGGAAAGCGCCTCGGAATCAGATACTGTGGGTGCAGGTAAGAAAACTTGAAAAGAGATTCCAGAACTAAGAGAACAACAAATATTATACTTCTAGTAGATCTCGGCAAGTGATACCAGTTTAGCAAACAAGGTTTGCGAGTAACATTACAAAAACAATGGACAAAAGTAGTTTGGTCCTTAACTTACACTCGCAATTTATGGAAAATTGTAGATTCCTAACGTAAACCCTATTGTGGGCTCGATGTGAACGAAAAGTAGAATATATATATGGTAAAGCAATTAACTGCGTAACGCTCAGTCACAGTAGGTGGATGTCCATATGTTTAGTACGAATGCAGCCTTACTTTTTTTTTCAACCACAGGCGACCGGCAGGGCAGTGTAAAGAGGAAAACGCCGGAGACAATGTCACCCAACGAACTGAAGGAAAAGAACAAACTTATCGAAACTGAAAAAACAGAGACCGGAAGTGTAAGTTATCTTAACACAAAAACTGTAACTTAAATTTAAAAAATCTGTGTTGAATTTCATGATACATATAATTTTTTTATGTATATATTTATTACATATATTTTATGATACATAGAAACACCCAGACACAGAACAAACATCAAACATTTACACAAATGATTGTCCTAGGTGGGGATCGAACCCACAACCTATAGCTTAGCAGGAACCTACCAACTGAGTTGCGAGGCCAGTCAAATAAGGAAAGCAAAGCTTTCAATGCCACATTAGTTTTCTACCAAACACCATATTTACTTTTTTTTTTTATAATCTATATTCAAGCATATTTTTAGCAAAAATATAGTTTTTTACGTTCATTTGTTAAGCTATTTGCATCTGGTTCCGTAGGTAAAATGGAGCGTGTACAAGCATTACCTGATGTCTGTGGGTGTGTTCGCATCAGTTGTGACGGTGTTGATGAATCTCATCCTGCAAGTGTTCCAAGTGGGCTCCAACTACTGGCTCGCCGAGTGGTCCAATGACGAACACATGGTATGTTAAACAATAGACTAGCTGCGCCCCGTGGGCTAACCCGCGTCCTGGGGAAAATATACATAGAGAAAACGCACTATACGTAAAAGTAACTTCGTTTAGAAGTACGCCATACTTTTATTTATTTATTTATCATAACTACAAAGTTTAAAATTAAATATGTACACATATTTAACACCTGAAAACCACAAATGGTTTGTGGAGGTGCTCATTAACTGCAATAAATACCTACTCAATAACAAAACCTATTCAATAACAAATCAATCTACCTACATATTGAAAATTCTACTAATTATACTTTATACAACGCTCGTTTTGCGGGGAAAAGGACAGAGCGTCATCTCTCCTTCCCCACCAAAAAGTGTAAAAGCGCAGCACATTCTTTACACTTATTCTTATGCAACCAAGATTATGGAAGTAGAACCATGGTAGACTATAGTCAACAACAGGATAAAATTATTGTGGAGAATGATAAATATTTAATATTATTTTTAACCCCCTACCAAAAAGAGGGGTGTTAAAAGTTTCACGTGTGTATTGTATATCTGTGCGATTGTCTGTGACATCGTAGCTCTCAAACGGTTTTGATCTAGTTTTTCTTGTTTGATAGAGATTATGATAGACAGTGTTATTATCTATGTTTCATCATAATCGGTTCAACCGTTTTGTATGTTGGGGTTCTTTTTAGTTTTCTAAACTTGTAAACTACCTTGTCTTGTAAAATTTAACTAACCTGTCACTGATAAATTGGTCTAGTGACAGACAGTCGATAATGAACAAAGTTGTTAAGGTCAGGTGAAAAATACCTAAAGTTAATTAGTCGCGGACTTATTCGCATTTATAAAAATAATTAACTAGCATGTATAAAGACACTAGTGTATACAAAGCCTAGTGGAAGAAGCGAAATAAGTGTGTTAGGATCGTAGCACCTAGAAGATAGTCTCTGACTCCCCAATAGGAGAAAGGCATGATTTTATTTATAGTAAAAGCAAACACAAAAACAATAAAATTGTTTTGCACTTTCAAGCAATAATATCAATGTTTCTATTTTTTCCAGATTGTAAACGGTACAGTAGACACGAAGCGGCGGGACATGTATCTCGGAGTATACGGTGGCCTCGGCATCGGACAAGGTAAAAAGTGTTTCTTCTCGCTATCTAACTAAACTATCTTTTATATTTTATGGTATTAATATTCAGCTTCAGGGTTCAGGGCGCACTGTTTATTTCACTGAACTACTGTTTCGCCAAGTTTTCATCTGTTTTCAGGTTTCGGAAAAAATATTAAGTATATTATTGAATGAAAAAAACAAACTAATAAATGTAGCCAACTCAACGGTAATAAAGATGAATCTTTTGCCTAAGCATACGCTCCCATTCAAGCGAAGCGAAGCATAGCGGTGACCAATCATAGACTTGAATTTTGTGCGAAATCTCCGCCCGAAAAATTTCGAGTATTGTGATTGGTCGATTCAGCACAGATCCGCTTCTGTGGTAACTGCCTAAGAGCTCGTTCATAGATACGCGGGGCGTAATATATCGTAATATATGAAAGCGTGTTCTCGCGCCAATTATTTGTTATTTAGCATGGTACCGCGATGCGGTATGCGGGAACCGTCATGATCGCCGCGACATCACAGATTGGACGACACGATATATTTGTCTTTGTACATGCAACGCTGCAAACATTGTTTCGGACATCACCCTCCTTCTCTGCGCTGCGCGATGCCCTGCGTGCGTATTTATGAATAAGCCTTTAGTATATTTTGAACAACCGTTCGCAGTAGACGTTGGGCGTGATGAACTCCGATAAACGCCGGCCGGAAAATTCGTTCAAACTGTTTATGCTAAAAGATTTACCTAATCCCCAGAAATATCACTCTCGTTTTGAGCAGTGGGATGAAAAAAATGTATATAATTTCGACACTAGGCATTAAAAATAACATGATATATTTTGTGTTATATATATATTTATTAAGTTATCTATCAAATGGTAAGCGGCTTGCTTACCCATATAGTTATGAACAACATAAAAAAAAAACTGAACTCTATGAAAACTCAGCGAAACTGGCTTGACATTGCATAATTATATACAAATATAATGTATAATATATATAATGCTTCATTTTTATCAAATTGCTGTTATTATATAAGATAATAATCTTATAAAAATCCAAGCATTGTAAGATCATAATCTTATAAGAAATATTCGATGGTTATTGGTATTACAAGGCATTAATAATGAATACATTTTATTATCGTTTATTTTTATTGTACATATACACTAAATATTTTCAATTATTTATCTGTCTGTATACTTAGTTCGGATGTGCAAAAGAATGCATGGTGTTGGATTCAGTTTATGAAATACTAAAGGCATGTTTTTAGAGAGCCTCATACAATTGCACAAACCAAAAGGCCACGGAGGTATAATTATAAATTAAAGTTAATTGTATTACATTTGTAAAACGTTCATTGCGTAACTTCTTTTGTATAAAGTAAATAGTTTCTATTGTATATAATTATATTATAATATCATACTTACGTCATACAAACTACATAATATGGCAACTCAGGAAATGTGTGTTGCATGTTGTACATATTAGAAGAAAACGTCATACATTTACTATTACTAACATAAGGGTTATCATTCATGAATTGTATAATAAGCTCACAGCTGCTTTTGGCTGGTTTCAACTTACTTTTACACTCTTCAAGATTAACACACTAGACGGAGTAAACTTCCATAAAAGTATCTGTAAAAGTAATGAATGTGTGTAAAATCCTTCGTGACTTTTATATATGGACATGATTTTTGTGTGCATGCTCCTTTTTCTTTCTTGTTCTTTATGTTGTACTTATTCTATTATTTTCTAATTTGTAATGTAAAACGTGAAGTGTGGGGATGCCCTCCGTATTAAATGCTGTTGCTATTATCCTCTTGTCAAACATGGTGAAGGGTGTAAACCTCCTCCATTCACATTTATCTCACATAGAGCTGAGATATACAAACGTGATATTTATCCTGACCTATAAGGCTGAGGTGACCTCATACAAGTGGCGGGAAGACGCTGGGTGCAAGCCGTTTCCAATCGGTCTTTTTGGAAATTCATGGGGGAGGCCTATGTCCAGCAGTGGACTTCTTATGGCTGAAATGATGATGATAAGGCTAAGGCCGAACGAGCGCAATTTTTTGAGTTGTGAGTCGCACAAAATCAGTCACGTAATTTTGGATCGACCAAAATTCTGCTGGGCCGTCGTGATGAATGTAATTTTTCAGTTGCTATTCAATGGTTGTACGGTGTAATTGTTTCGTACGTGCAATGCATCTATTAAAAATATTGTGCATTTACGAATAATATTCAGAAGATAATTTCATAAAAAGAGAAAGAAGCTGGGTTAATCCACTCAATAGTGATAGTGTCGCTTCCCTCTCTCCCGTCCCTCACACCGAACGCAATTCGGTTAATATAATGTGCGCAAGCCAGCGTACAACTCATTTTGCGTGGTCCTGTGGCACAAGCCCGAATTTCCTATTGTATGAAATCAAAATGTTACGCGACACACAACTAAAAAAAATATGCTAGTTTGGCCTCAGCCTAAGATAGTTTGGCTTATATAGTACATACTTGAATTTTAATCAACACCACTAATTCTGAATGAAAATCAGAACGAAACATATTTTTTGTCTGTACCTGCCCCCTTAGAAAAGCGGCAAACGTTCTATTTCTAAAAATGTTTACGTTTAGAAATGTAACAAAATATGACGAGAAGTCACCTGACATTTCGTCATCTAATGTCAATCCTATACATATACTTTTCTATTCTACCGGCGTTCACGAAATGAAAAGCCACTTGTCCAACGCCCCTGAAGCCAAATAAATAGCCAGTTTTGTACCGGATTCCGGAGGGCATTCGCGCAGTATGCGTCCCGGGTAGGCCTCGGCCGCGCGGGTCGCAGCAGCGCGTGAGAATGAGTCGTGTGCCGTGTGCCAGTGATGTCGGTGTCGGTGTCCTCGCTGGCCCTCTACCTGGGTACGCTGGCGGCTGCGCGCGCGCTGCACGCGGCCATGCTGGCTGGCGTGTTGCGAGCGCCCTCCATCGGCTTCTTCGACTGCACGCCGGTCGGACGCGTGCTCAATCGCTTCTCCAAAGACGTCGACGTGCTCGACAATGTGCTGCCGATGACGCTGCGCGGATGGACTTCGTGCTTCTTTTCGGTATGACACGGGCCGCTCGCGTCGCGACACTACAGTGCCATATGTACCTACTTTGAGCTGTCGTTACATCACACCAGCTGGTCGTTTCTCTGAACAATATGATCATACAAGTGAAGCGAAGCCCTGAGTGAATTTTCATTTTTCTAGCTGAAAACTGCAGAGAAAAGCTAAAATATCGAGTGACCACATGTAGCTGTCAGTTTCTTATACTTCCCTATACTTAGATATTTTGACAATATTTGCAGTAATAAATAACAAAAAGTTCACTTAGGGCCTCGTTTCACTTGCGCGGTTATTTAATTTAGAGAATCGACAGACAGTAACGCGACTCAGTTGCACGCGCCTTAGCCCTTATCTCACCTTTATACTCAGGCGATATAATGGTGATACGGTTAAATCCAAACATTTTATGAATGCGCTAAAAAAAATGAATTATAGAATCACGATGACGCGCTTTCGTAAACTGCTTGGAGAAATACGATTTTCAGCTGTCATTCGTCTCTCTGCCGAATGTTTCTACGGTAAACCGTATCTATTCAACTCGAAGTGGAGTATTCTAATGTAAACCTTACACCATGCTACATACAATATAGTTTTAAAATGTTAATTGTACGGCACAAGTTATGAGGCTCACGTTACAAAACTTCTTGGGGTCTGTTCGTTACGAATGGTCTGGTGTACGACAGCCAATGCGATATGTGAAACATTGTATGAAAATATATTTCCAATATTTGTCAAAAATATTTTGTGTGACAATAACTAACTCAAAAACGGATCGTAAAAAACACTATGTGTACATAAACCATCTTATGGCGCCGTATGTCTAGAGCGTCTTAGAAATATTAAAATAAATGTTATATAATATAATTACAAGTAGATATTAGTGAATCTGGACCAAAACTAGAACACAACATAAAAGGATCAGTTTATAAATACATGTATACTAGAGTAGAGCACATAAAAGACTTGAGTAGCTACTTCTTTTTAGTTATTAGATTATGCTTATTAATGCTTAGATAGCGTTTTAACATGTAGGTATAGCTGTCGTGCATGCCTCCTAATAGAGTAGCCCTTTAGCACTATTGCACCTTTAATCCATTCGTGTCACTCCGCTTCCCTTAGTTGCGAGAACAATGTATTCATTATTAATACCGCGTGGTTAGTTTATGGCCGGCCACTATATGCCGGCGGGGGGTTAACTTTATAATGCCGTTGTTGCAGCGATCTCGTCGTTTTTCGCCGACCTTATGCCGTACCTGGCATGCTGGAGGGCGGCGAAAATCCTCCACTCCATGTTGTTGGCAAACGTAATGCGGACGCCGTTGCAATTCTTCGAAGTGACGCCCCTTGGCAGGATCCTCTCTAGATTTTCTAAAGATGTTGACGTTTTGGACACTTCCCTTCCTTCGCAGTTGAGCGACACCATTTATTGCGCGTTCGAGGTACGATTACACGCGCCGTATTCAGCGGCCCATTTTATATATTTTGGTTTAAACGCCGGGGTATGTCGGTATTGTCGGTGGGTATTGTTTTGTTTACTGCATATTATTTTTTGTAGATATTGTTTGGTATGTAATTCAAAGGTATAAATTTTTTTTTTTTTGGTTGTCACATTGTTACTTTCGTATTCAAAATTATTAGTTGGGAAGCAACGAATTAACATTAATTCGTTGTTGAGAAGCTTACCCCCGAAAACATTGTCGAGGAATTACGTGAACCGAGATCATTTATATCACAATTCATTTGTATTTGTGTGGGAAATAGGCTTAATTGTGTGATTCATTGTGTTCGTTGTTTTTTTTTAATTCAATCACTGATATCATTGAATTAACGCATTTCATTTATAAACTGATCCAGGAAAAGACTATATATTTACGTAAAATCGTAGTATAAAAAAGAAAATGTTCATCTGGGCATCAATGGATACCGGATAGCTTACGCGTAGCTAATTTATCATGGGATTTTAGGTGCGACGTCGATTGGAGAAAAGATGAGGGTGAAAACAAATATATTTAATTCATGCCTACATACCAAAAAAATATCAAATATTTGCTAAGCTGTAGTTCACACTGCTCGTTTTTATTTTATTTGATTATAGCTAGAAACAGCGAAACGTTTACAAGATAGATTTTCATTCGCGGAAAAGACAGCAGTTTTCCTATATCATTCATCAAGACTAGATATTCATATTTTGTTAGAAGTTTCTACTAGGTAGGTTACCTAGCTATATTACTGACGACGGCTTTAATCGTACAATAACATGCGCTATTGTAAAACAAAATACGTTCTAGTTAATTCGGTGTGCATGACAAATCCATTTTAGCGGTGGAAATTTTATTGCAGAGTAAATGACGTGTGAACAGATCTGATGCGTAATTTTATGCGCCACTATATATTCGGTAAAACGTATACCGCAAAAAAACGTGCAGTACAATGCCGTGTGAACCAGGCTTTAGATACATCTCACCGAACGACGTCGAACCTTAAGGGGCTGACCGGCATTTGTCTGGGGCAAAATTTGCCACGAACGGGTGACTGATTGACTGTTGGTTGACAGGTTTAATGAACGGCCAATCAATGTCTATACGTACCTCTTCACAATCTGACTAACGCCGACTATTAAAAGTTGTATTTTATGTGTTTTTAGGCTTGAATTCTTGCTACGTTGCCACTGATCGCTGATGTCAGTTTGTGTAACTATTATTATGCGCGCGTACCTACTATATATTCCAAACTCCCAATTCGCTGATCGACTTTTCAAAATTACGTTCCAATGAACGCCATCTATAATTCTTATAGTATAGAAACACACGATCGAATATGGTACGGACCATCATCGAAAAGAGAAAAAGTAGAAAGTATATTGCGACCATTCTTTCGCTTTTATCATATGATAGCCTGGTCGTACCATATTCAGATTTATATTATGTACTTTTACGCCCTACCAACTTTCTACTTGAAAGAATTCAAGCCAGACACGGTAGGTAGTAACTCCTCTGCCTTACTCCCTAGTGTAATATTTTTACTAAAAGTTACTAAAATAAAGTTGCTAAATTCACTTCGGAAAAATCTGCTATGCAAAAACCAGATAAAAGTATTAACATAAATCCTATTTTCATTCAAGCAAGTTTTCACAAAAAATGGATTCTTCTACTTTTTATTTTCGATAATAAATAAAGAATAATAATCTTTAGTTCTTTGCATACCAGAATTTCGTAAGTCTGTCCAGAAATTGTATATCTTCAAATATGTAGGAATTGTCGTGAAACAGCAGATTTATCTATAGATGGTGCCTTGAGCAATCTATAAAACGCCTACTACTCAACTCTCATACAAAATTCTATGACACCAGGTGTTGGGCACGTTATTCGTGATCAGTTTATCGACGC
This sequence comes from Lycia hirtaria, assembly GCA_947563715.1. Classification (NCBI taxonomy): domain Eukaryota; kingdom Metazoa; phylum Arthropoda; class Insecta; order Lepidoptera; family Geometridae; genus Lycia; species Lycia hirtaria. Next base: position 31,899,409 of record OX387378.1, read on the forward strand.
CAATCTTCTTGGCGGTGATCCTTCCCATCGGCTTTGTGTACTACGTGATCCAGCGGTTCTACGTGGCCACTTCGAGACAACTGAAGCGATTGGAGTCGGTGTCCCGATCGCCCATATACTCGCACTTTGGAGAGAGTATAACGGGAGCAACTACTATCAGAGCTTACGGAGTGACTAAAAGGTAATTATCCTATGATAACTTTTTTATTGGTCGCGATTTAACACTAGAGGCCAGAAGTTTGTTCAGTTGCTTTCTCCTTATTTTTCCCCTTATCAGGTCAAGTTAGAACTCCAATCAATACGTACAGTACGGACACTCCGTCTCACGCCAATATCGTGTTCTTCACCCGCTCCCCGCTCTGGCCCTTTCGTTTCAGCGAAACGTTGACAGAATATTTTGAGTATTGATCAAATTTGAGTAGATTTTTTTTCGGTGAGACCGTTGGTGTTTATTTAGATAACGCTAATGGTAGCATGGTTATAGAGTAAGTTAATAGAAGTCTATATCAAGAAAACATGTCTATTAATCAACAATAAGTACATCCTAATTTAATATTATAAAAGCTAAAGTAACTCTGTCGCTCTCTCTCTCTCTCTCTCTCTCTCTCTCTCTCTCTTATCTGTTCACAACTTGTTGGATTCGGAATCGGGTCGGAAACTATATCTCCATCTCTTTCATTTTGTATGGATATGACAGTGATGGATATATAGTTTCCGAACTGATTCCGAATCCGACAAAATGTGAATACCTGTTTTTACCTTTTCACGACCAAAAGGCTGAACCGATTGTTATGATATTTAATACCTCTGTACCAAACCTTCAGCCAACTATGGCTGACGAGCCTGGAGGTCCGCCTCCAGCTACCATAATCATCATCATCACTGTTCATCATCACTACGCGGGCAAAAGCGCGTGGTACAGCTAGTCTTCTAAAATTAACTGTTAAAATGATTGAGGTTATGTTACCAGGTTCGTGTTAGAATCGGAGCGTCAGGTGGACTACAACCAGTCCTGCCACTACCCGAGCACGATAGCGAACCGGTGGCTGGCGGTGCGGCTCGAGATGATCGGCAACCTGATCATATTCTTCGCGGCTCTGTTTGCGGTACTTGGACGGAACACCATCAGCCCCGGACTCGTGGGACTCTCCGTCAGCTACGCGTTACAGGTTATCCATCTGTCATCATCATCTCAGCCATAAGAAGTACACTGCTGGCTATTTATTTAATCAAATTAGTAACGCGTTGTCGCGAATTACACTAATGATATTTACAAAAAGCCAATACAGTTAATAATAAATCATTAAAATTAAATTACATATGTCAATATTAAAAAACAGAAAACTTATAGCTAAAAAATTAAACAGTAATATAGTCAATTAGTTAAGAATGTCAGAATGTCAATAAAAATAGAATGTCAATATAAAATGATAAAAAAATAAAATATAATGTCAAATGGAAAATTTCAATATTTAACAAATGCTCGACTGCTTATGTGATATCACCTCACAATAAGCCAAGCACTGTGACATGATATCCCTCCATTCGCCCGCCAATAAGTCGCACTCTGGATGAGTGATGTGTGATGAGTGTGATGAATGATCATGTCAGAATACAATGTCACTTTAGATATAAAATTCATATGAAAAAGAATCTGTACCATCGACAAAGGCGATATTTTCGTTAACTCTCACAAACTCATAAATTATAGCACAACTATGAAAAACTTTTAACTTTCAGATCACACAAACTTTGAACTGGTTAGTGAGAATGACGTCAGAAGTTGAAACCAACATCGTTGCAGTGGAAAGGATAAAGGAGTACGCGGAAACGGAAACGGTAAGCCTTTAATTAATATAACGACTTGATTTTCTTAGGCTACTGAGATATACATGATACGGTATAAAAAACATACTCAGGTTTTATATAATTCTACGTTTCAATGCACTGAATTGCAAATGTGTAGCTTAATACATTACATGTTAAATCTCTTTGTTTTCTAACGTTGGCGGTGTAGTAAAGGCAAAGGAAAAGCATACCAAAAATATATCTTTCTCATTCTTTTGTAGAGCACTTTCTCTGTTATGACCTTCCTGCCGACTTGACTGCTTGCCCCCGCATCCCAGCCTCAAACCCAATTCGGCGAGTCAGCCCTACTACTATATTACTGTCGTCGTAGTGTGCTCAAACCTTGTTTAGTTCCCAATTCTACTATATTACTATTGTGCCTACATAAGGAACCGATTTCGTGGATCTTTTTAGGGTTCCGTATCTCAAAATGAAAAAACGGAACCCTTACAGGATCACTTAGGAATGCGAGGCGTGGTTGGTGCTAAGGCTGATAACATAAATAGGTATTAGTTTATCAAGAGAATCGTTTCCGGCAGCCTAGTCGGGAGACCGTCTGACTTGCGATCCGCAGGTCCGGGGTTCGAATCCCGCCGCACGCACCTCTGTCTTTTCGAAGTTATGCGCGTATTGTTGATTGCCGGCAACTTCAAACGGTGAATGAAAACATCGTGAGGAAACCTACATGTCTGAGAGTTCTCAATGATCTTGAAGATGTGTGAAGTCTGTCAACCCGCACTTGGCCAGCGTGGCAGACTATGGCCTAACCCTTCTCACAATGAGAAGATGGCCTGCGCCCAGCAGTGGGACAGTTTGTATAAACAGGGCTGATAAAAAAAAAGAGAATCGTTGTCGCGCGACCTTTTGCTTGCAAATTATGCGTTTTTCATATAACATGCGAAAATTGATTTTTACACCTAAATATTATCTCCAATTTCGACCATTCTTTTTTATATGGTTGGAACCATTAATGGCTCTACGGTATACTTTTTTGAACACTTTTAATTTATGAACTTCGGAACATTAACTAAATTTGTAAAAACACAACCGTAGAGGCAAAGGCTTTTATGATTTTAATCATGTAAAAAAGAATCCTCGAAATCGGTTAATGTTTAAGGGGTAGAAAACAGTTTTCTCCTATGTGTATGAGAGTTTTCGCGACAACAGGTCTCTTAAACTATAACTATTACAATGCAGGAAGCGGCGTGGACGGTGGAGGCCGGCCCGGGCGCCACCTGGCCCGAGACTGGCGCCTTGCAGCTGGAGCGTCTGACGCTCGGGTACCGCGCCACCGACCCGGCGCTGCGTGACATCACATGCGCTGTGGCGCCGCGCGACAAGCTCGGCATCGTCGGACGCACCGGCGCCGGCAAGTCCACGCTCACTCTCGGACTCTTCAGGTCAGATACTGATACTCAAAAATAACCCTTTTTTTTATTTATAAAAAGGTGCAGCTAAAAGGCATCGGCTCGCCTGATGGTAAGCGATAACCGTCACCTATGGAGAACTGCACCTGCTGAACGTAGTCTTTCCAATTTTGACACTTTTATTTATTACCATGCAAAAGATACAGCCGTTTAAATGTAGGACAGACAGACAGACACCATAGCCTCATGAATAGGCTCCCGCACCCATGTTCTAGTAACTATTATACTGTTATTTATAATTAGTGTTTCTGTCGTTACAGGATAGTGGAGGCGATGAGTGGCAAGATAATGATCGACGGGATCGACATCTCCAAGATCGGGCTGCACCAGCTGCGCTCGCGCATCACCATCATCCCGCAGGACCCGGTGCTCTTCTCGGGCACGCTGCGCATGAACCTGGACCCCTTCGAGACGTACACAGACGAGGACATCTGGCGCTCGCTTGAGCACGCGCATCTTAAGGCGTTCGTACAAGGTGGGTGGTCGATCTGCACCAACTGCGCTTGCGCATCCTACCACCAGAGACAAAAATAATAATTTTAACATTGTTGGCAACACCACTGGTGAACTTATTTTATTTTTGGTATCTTAGCTAAACATATGTATGCACATTATACATATAATTAGAAGTAATTATGTAAACATCTCTTCTCTTATTTACCTAAACAGCTTTAATGAGTGTTAAAGTTTTAAAACAAATAAAATTGTCGTTTATGACAGTATCTTCAATAAACCAATTAATGAGATTAATCTGTACAAAAAATTACACAAAAAAAAGTAGATCTGGCAAAGTACGAGACACACCGAGGCATCCATCCTCCCATTAAACATATGAACACAGAAACAGGACTAATTATCAAAATGTATAAATCTATGAATGTTTGTGACTTCACATATTTTCTATACAGCAGAAATGGCCTGAAATGGTAGGCGCTCACATAAAAATTAAGTACATCTCCATTCTCTGATATACAATCATCCAATCGAATCATCCAGTTCAAAGTTCAATTAATTCAGTTTTTTTTCATCCAATCTATCTTTCGCAGGTCTCCAAGCGGGCCTGAGACACGAGATCGCCGAGGGCGGGGAAAATCTGTCAGTGGGACAGAGACAGCTAGTGTGTCTCGCGCGTGCGCTTCTGCGGAAGACGCCACTACTGGTGCTAGACGAGGCCACCGCCGCCGTCGATCTCGAGACTGATGAGCTCATTCAGGTATGTAAACAATGTTTTAAAGATGTCCACGTTAAATTTCTTTTTGTGTGTTTCCAGGAGTAATTTTTAAAACAATAGCACATGAGACCATTTTTTTAATGAAAAATACTACAATATTCACAGCTAACAGCAGCTTGTTGCGGTAAACGAGTTTTTTTTAATTGTTTATTAAGATCAACAAACAGTACACAACAAAGTTCAGGGTTAATACAGTAATTGTTAAAAAATATAGTTCGATGATTCAGTACTTTGGTTTTTATAACAAAATAACTGAAAAAATGACATCCAAGTAAACGAATTGCGTATTTTGTAGTCTTTTTTTTCAGTTTATAAACTATTATTGTTCTGTAACCTACAGAAAACGATCCGATCGGAGTTCGCGTCATGCACGGTGCTAACGATCGCTCACCGACTGAACACCATCATGGACTCGACCAAAGTAATGGTGCTCGACAAGGGACAGCTGGTGGAATACGCGCCCCCTGACCAGCTGTTAGCAGACAAGAACTCCATCTTCTACAGTATGGCGAAAGACGCGGGACTTGTTAATTAGTTTTTTTTTTGCGATATACTTTTTAGTTTGGCAGATAGAAACTTTTACAGGTGGCGCTAGCATAGCTTTTACGTATCGATTTTGGATTATTTTCGTTTTAAGATGCAGGTGGGCACTACAATTGCCCGCAGTGCGCTGCTCCTTTTTATTATAGTCCGAGCTTCTTTGCCTGTTATACAATGAATCAACAAGGACGGACTCGTAATTTCGAAAGTCAGCTGTCATTTGCTCACTAGGCCGATATATTTTTTCATTTCATCTTTTTTCTGTCGAAGATGCTTAAAATGTTGTGTACTTAAATATACACTTAATGAGTACATTTTTGGTAAATTTACGAACGTTAGCTTCGTGAAATAGTAATTATGAAATGTTCAGAACAATTTTAATTTATGATAAAAAAATCATTTTTTATTTTAAGATAAATTTGTAAATAAACATCATACTCCGAAAGTGTCACATTTGTACGTATATTTTATACTAAACAACAAATATATTATTATGTAATATTCTCTTAAAGCTGACGTTCGCATGTTTATCAAAAACACAATAAAATTATTAATTTTATTTCCGAAACTGCACAGATATTTTTTTACAAAACTCTCCCTTAAAATTAATTCACGGTAGTCACTACACACGCTTGTTTTTTTTTTTATTATTCAAAACTGGTAATGTATATATATATATATACTAAAGAGGCAAATGTATGTTTATGTAAAAGCTATGGTCGTGTCAATGGCAACGGGCGGTCGTTTGTGGATTATTTTTTTATCTCGAATCTTATAATTGGGTATGTAAAGTTTTTTTTTGGTATTTTTTTTATATTTTTATATGATAGAATGGATCATTTACAAAAACTAATTTCAATATTTTTTTATTCTGTTCAGTACTTATTTTTTAATATTTTTTTAAAGATAAAATCGTCAGTAGGAAGGATGACGTCATCGTACCTACTGAATAAAATGTTGTGATAGCCAACATGAACTAAAAAATACATATACGTCAACTTGACAGTGACATGTACCTATATTCGTTTTTGTCTCTGACTGATACAAGAGATCATCGGTTTTTGTTGTGTTTTGAAAAAACAAATACGTTGTGTAAACATAAAGAATGAAAAAAAGTATAATTAATATTGAGCTCGTTGTAATTAATTAATGTTTTCTAAGGTCTTCGCGATTGTGTTTGCGCATTGAAATGAAACAAATTCACAATATTATTCAGAAACTACAACTGTGAAATGTTTCGACTTTCGTGCCAAAAATCCTAATAAACTGTTTTTTTTCAAGTAAAGGAAACCTTTAAAAGACTGGTGTGAACAAGTTAACGTAGAATATGTTCCTGGGCGAAGCATTGATGCTGCAGTACAATGAACCAGAAAAAGGAACCAGAATAAAATAAATAATGTATAAATGTAAATAAAATAATCCCTTATATAATTACAATGAAATTGGTATATAATTAAACACAATAAAATCATTTCAAAAAAGAAGTTATGTACTGTCAATCACTTTTATTTCATATCCTGGCATTGTTCATAAGTTTTAGCTCTTTAGCTCCTCGGATTTTTGCGATATTGTTCTTGTCGCTAGTTGAGATGAACTCCAGAATGATAAGATTCTCAACCTTAGGTAAGTTAGCAGAATCGGCACGTACAAAATTATCCATAATTTATCCAATCAGTAGGCAAACAGTTCCTTATAACAAAGCAGTGGTCAACGTAAATGCAGTATCAATAAAAACGGTAGGAAAGCAAAGTCGTCGTAAAGATAATGAACAGAATTAATTTAATACAAATGAATAGAGTAGCAGAGCACCAAACACACAAAATAATTATTTTCTTTGTTTATTTATTTTGGTATGACAGTTGTCATAGAGATATTGTCTCTCTTGTCAATGCCAATGCTGTCAGTTTCATCTTTTTTTACTAAATATACTACATTTCATTTTACATTTTAGAGGTCGACTGAAGGTCAAATATTTTTTATATTTTCGCAAAAATTTGCGCGATCTCATCATTTTTTGTGCCCTAAATAAAAAAATATGGTTTATACACATATAATCTCGAAATGGTTTTGGAATCAGCATATGTTACATTTTTCTTTACATACCCAATTGAGCATAGATTTTATTGAAACCGCCGTCGCGAAGAAGGTTTTTAGAAAGCCAATGTTCATACGATTGAACGTTTTGTACCATTTATTCACAGATTACTCTCTATATATAGAGCATTACGAAGAATCCAAGCAAGCCTATTATCTAATAAAAAAATACTTTATAGTAAAGGTACAGAAGAATCACTCAGCAAATTTGTGTCAGATGCGTTTTATTGCGTCGTATAAAGCGCATGTGTAAGTTGACATGCGCTGACAGGTGTGTAAGAGCCAGTTCCCATTACAGGCTGGGCATTGCTTGTAAATTTAATAACAAGTCTCATTTTATTTATCTTGTAATAATATTGCTCGATCGCGAATCGTCTTCAGTGCCGAATCTATAGAGAGATATCTGAGTCAGTTTTACATCTTTATGTAAAAAAAACTGAAATTATTAATTTTACTCATTTACTTACAATTGGATACTTATCGCTTGCTGTATTATATACCGCATGCTGTAAATAAGTACTTATTTTTTTTTATTTTTGTGTTACTGTAACTACTTAGTAAATTTAAATGTATCAGCAAATCTTTTACTTTTAGTTAAATATTTTAATTTTATTTATTTGACATTGTTGTGTAATCAAAAATACTTAATTATTATTAATATAAAAGAATTGCTGGTACTATGTTAATTTCGTAAGATATCTTAGATTTTTTTAAAGTAATTACAATAATGTCGAATATTTATATTTCTCGACTTTACCTGTTGTTTTTTTTTATTATTATTGTTATGACCGAAATTTTCTATCATCACAATATTGTAAGTACTTGTTAAGTGAACAGGGTGATTATCACTTATTCTTAATTGTAAATGTTAACTAGGTAAGTAGTTAGTGTGACACGTCAGAAAAAATACACATTTGATTATCTGTGATGATTTAATGTACCTTGTATGAACCTGGTTTTAGCAGTAAAATGTAGTCCGTAATATGCTAGTAATTTAGTCCAGTATCGACGCATTAGCACTGTACCGCATAGACTGTTCTATTTCAACACTTGCTTAGCGCGCTTTGTGAAAGAGTCGTGCGTGCGTAGGAAGGACTCAATTTTTAGCATATGTGGACTAGGCATAACAGCTGCAATAACATTGTGACAAGTTAAATGCGGTTTTTAATAGTTATTTATGATAGGAGTGCGAAAACCATATTTTTACAAAGAGTATATGTAAACCTGAGACGAAGTGGAAAGCTTACCCTCGTCACGTGTTTGTACTTAGAATCATTCGCTACTTTTTAGTAAGGGAATGTTCTCCATAATATTCCATTTAGGTCTCATATCACACAGATCAACACTGAATTAAATCAAAATAACAGTTATTTCTGAATAGCCGAAATACTGTTATGGTTGGTATGGTAGTCCAAAGGATAAACCACAGTGTTAATCTGTGTTGATTTTTAATGACATGGCAAGCGTAAACTGGATTTTTCAGAATATTGAGCCCACGTGCGAGCAACAAGCTAATGTCATATTCAAGTAGTTCAATGTATGCTCGCTAGATGGCGCGTGTAGCTATAACGTCTTTCAAGTTACATACATGAATAACAAATCACGTATCGATTAACCAATAAAATAATGATAACCGACTGTGTAATCGAAGATGAAGCACGTTCATTTATTAGCAAGATTATAATTTACTGCAGCTGTTACAGCTAAAACCAGCCTAGATTCCGTATAAAATAGTTTCTGCTAATAAAACATAAGTAGTAAACACATTCTGGCGCACTCGATATTACTTCTGGCCCCGTCACTTTCAGTAAGTGACAGGTGATAGATACCCATCGTTCGCCCCAGAATGACCCTCCGTTTTCATACATCACGTACAGGTAACTTCTGTCTGATACGCCATACCTTCGCCAGTTCAATTATCTGTACGCAATGCAATAATTTCGCAACAATATTAAAACGCTATGTGCCTTACGTTATATAAATAATTCCATTTGTATAATCGATTATATTGTAGTCTCTTTAGCAAACAAAAGTTGTAGCATGTTGTATCTGTCGTGACAAATTATCTCAGCACAGTAGTTATAGATAGGTCAGTAAACTGCAGGAATATAATATTATACTATGTATATATCACTTTTTATGCTGTATTCCAAAAACTATCGAAACTACACAGGTACTCGAACTACCTATTGCTTGCGATATCATACGATCCTAGTTAACATTTTTGGTTCTCAGGTTCTAGATTTTTACTAAAACCTTTTTAGAAGCTGAAATGTTACTTGGGATGTGTCGATGTTATTGATGTTTGGTAGATGTAAAATAGATTATCAGAATATTTGGTCCACCCATAATGCCTCGTTCATATATTAGGAGGTTAATTCCAGTTTTTTTACGTAACACTCACGGATGCTATTCATAATCTTCATATTAAATAACCGCCAAAAGAACGATTTTTTTTTAAATCGTAACCAGCAAATTCTAAATCAAGTCTCCTTTTAAGTACAAACAAGTAACTGAATCAAAATAAGTTGATTCGTTTGTGAGGTACGACGCCACACACAAATATAACACGTTTCTGCTAGTGTCAAGTTTAAAAAAATGCTTTAATTTGCGACTGCTGATTCGTGGATCAATCAGGTTGACAGACGCACGCGGGGAGAAGTGCGAAGTGAACGGGCGGTAGCCTCTCCTTGGGCCTAGCCTCCTAGGACCTAGAGAAGGACATAGGCTATATTTTATCATCATCATCCTCGCCGTTTGTCATCACTATGCGGGTGACACCACGGTGTGCAGCTAGTATTTCAATAATTTCCTTTTGCTTCATTTTTTTATGTTACCTTATGCCATTTTTAGTAGAGTTGGCGGACAGGTATAAAAAACTTCGCATCCACATGTTTTGTTTTACACTAAAAAGTTTTACGCGTAAATATAGCCTTCTGCTTTATCCCGACTTGCTAATTAAAATCTATGTAGGTACGTACTGTATAAGTAACTTTATAATAGATACATATTTACGAATATAAATAAGCTCAAGCTCAGTGTGGATTAAGCCAAGAAATGCCGCGGACACACAATCTGAACTTAAAACACAAATTTGTTTTTACTACTACTACTAACGTGGTTTTCACATATTTTTAAATAAGAACTACGGCAGCTATATTCTATTAAACGATAGGTATGGGTTAATTAACGTACAAAACACCACAGTAATTTGAATTTATTAGTAATATTATAGTTTAATTTTTAATAAAATACTGTACCAACACCATACGATGTACGATTGCGTTTTGTAATTTATCTAAACGTGTGATGTGTAAAAAAAATAGTAAGACGATTTATAAAATTGTTCAATAAAAATACTAAACATCATATTATTATAGTGTGACATTGTCAATCATATTGGCTCCCAAATTAGTCATTCTGTATTCTGGTATATACCATAGATTTACCAATATATGTATGTTGGGTCTAGCGCTAAATGCATTAGCTGGAATTTGCAATAAAAAATCAATTAAAATTATAATTGCGGATTGGTGACCATGAGTACATATTAAATACATTCTAATATAAAACTTATTATCATCTTTACAATGCTAAATTTGCGAATTTACGGATTGCGAACTGTATAAAATTCACTAACTGACCCAAAATCCATGTGTTTGTAAACTATGGGTAAAGAGATAACGGATGCTAAAAACTTCTTTGTATGGAATTTATCACCTCTTTTGTACCGTCATATTTTTGCGTATTGTTGCATTTATGCCGTATTACATAGCCCGTTGTATTTACATAGATTGTAGGTTGGTCTATTATTAAACAATAGTCGTCTAGTTACCAATGATACTGCCGTTTAGACATTAATTACCTCATATAGATTCCACACAATAAGATCTTTGCTCCAACTTCTAACTACCAAAGCCTCGATCTCACTGATGCAATAGAACCGAACCTCTACGAAAATATATGCACACACATGTATTTTTTTTTTATCTCGGGTGATATTTGTGGAATAGATTAACAATATACTACATAAATATTGACTCTTGGCTGAGCCTATGTTCAAAAATTGGTAACTTAAAAAATCATTGTCATTGGCAAATCAAAGTTAATAGTGAACCAAGGAGAATGTAATTTTTAGTACTTATAGGTCTGTTTTGACTTATGCATTGTGCGATTTCTATAGGAGGTAACATGTGCTATTAGAGTGAAACAAATCTCTTGTATTCTATATCAAGTTACTTAAAAAAATTATAAACAACTGCAATTCATTGTAGAATTTTTATGTAGATTTTTAAGGTCCAATAAAATATTGAATTACACAAAATGTAGGGGAAAATTCCTTTTTTTTTTTTTTTAGAAACATAAAATGCAATCTATGTTATTTTTTCTTTTCTTAGTATTTCTATAAGTATTTAAGTTTTAGTTACAGTTATTAATGTCTTTTAAAAAGACTTTAAAATTATTTGAAGAGCTCATTTTTCCCTCCAACAGAAGACATGATTATCACATCTAAACGTTATCCAAGCTCGATATTTTTTATGTGTCTGGTACCAAGAATGGCTAAGCTTGTATTAAATAATACTAAATAGTATATGTACCTTAGTTGTTTTAGTATAAGTGGCCAAGTTCGTGTCGAGACACGCGTATAGTAGGGTTCCGTAGCTAATGCTATAATTTAAAGAAAACTTTTTGGCGAGTACTTTTTTGTTTAGACTACTTTCGAAAAGGTCAATATCTTCAGTACTATAATGATTTAAGTGTTTTATATATTTATCGCTATATCTCGAAAAGTTGTAATCACAGAGTGTTTAAAACAATTTTCATTGAAAGTATTTAATATGGTCTATTATTATGGTTAATCATGAATTTCTAGGTCCAGTAGTTTAGAAATGATGGGGGGAGGGACACATAATTTTTTCACCTTTGGTGGGCTATTTTTATTTTTGCCATTAATATCATTGATAATGAGTAAATTAATTTCCTAGCGCGCGTTAAAATTGTAAAATAGGAACATCTGGTGTGGTCTTCCTAGATACCGGCCTAGGCTAGTTTGGGGCCCACTGAAAATGCATTGTACTAGTAATTCTACTTTGAAAATAAATATTTACTTTACTATATCTCGCACACATCACATCTGACAAAAGAATCAATATATAGAACCTTTGTCTTACTTTAAGAGACCTATTCGACGATACCCCAAACGATGGGGGTGGGGTTGAAATATTTATCCCTTTATATGAATAGAGTGCAACCTCTATTTTTGATTTTTTTGAAATTTGACTACAGCATTTTGTAGTGGTTTACAGAGCACATCTACATGCCAAATTTTGTTTGTCGGGCTGATAGTCTCTGAATAAAATGACTGTGATATACAGACAGCCGGATATGGCGAGATTATAAGGGCTCCTCGTAGTTACTACGGAACCCTAAAAAACAAAAACAAGTCTGCCCCATTCGAGGTTTTAATCATATAAAAACATCAGAATAGGATAATGTTTTAGAGCAATATATCAGGTTTCATCTGTTGTATGGCACAATATGCTAATGTAAAATCACAAGTTCAAAGTCCTTTTCATATTTCAATTATTATGTACATAAGTGTCATACTGTACCAATTGTTATTGATTCCAATTAATATAGATAATTTTATTGCTAAGCTAAGTTTAAAAATACACTAATTGTGCCTACTTAAAAAATAGGGTGTAATGTGAGTGTTACGAAGAATATACCACTTGAACTTGTTCCGTGTTTGTTTGAAATAATTACACTGTTAAGCCGCAATGCCATCGCTACGAAGCAGGTGTTTGTGTACTTAGCTTTGATTTTATGAACATGTAGGTGGATCAATCCACTGCAAACCCACGGCCACAGTATGTGCACAGCAAAGAAAATTTTACTCTCTTAAATGCGTAGACTCGGTGCACATTCTGCGCAGCAATGGAACCGCGGCTTTACTTTTAAAGTTTACATTGCAGGGATTTTGAACAAACAAACTATAGATTTGTTGATTTAAACGTGTACCTTATTTGAAAATGAGTAATTTAAGAAATATATTTTGTTCGTTACTTGCCGTAATTCTAAATGAGAATACGCATTTATTTAACTATGCAAACAAAATCTCGTTGTGTTTGCCTTGCCTAATGTCTGATGATACTGTATAAAATATCGACTGTTCTACTTAAGAGGGCTGTGCAGTACCCATTTGTCCATGCAACAGGGAACACTGATTTCTAACAAAATTGCATAAAGTACACACATTCTAAATACCTACAACATCAAAATTGGATAATGTTAAGGTGGTACGTCACGCATGCGAAAATTCTAAATTTCAAACAATTTTCTTTGTCCTAAGCTAAGTCAGATATCTAATGTAATAGATCATAATATATGCGACTATCTAAGATTATTCTTTACATTATCATGTTATTCTATTTAACAATAATACATCGTGTGGCGTATTAACCTAGAAACCCATTTTTACTAATTCAGGCAACTTATGTAAGCAACTATTATTTATTGTTATATGGACTTGATAATATATAGAATAATTTCTCTACTGCATACTGTAAGTAACTAATACTAATACTACAAGTGATCGTTTGTCGCGACACAATATTTGCGATCACTTGCAGTAGTTACCCCAGAAATTTGAATTTCCCGCCGCATGTGTTTCGATGTTTTTTTTTTTTTTTAACTTTGAAGTTCAGAAACAGTCTTACTTATAAACGCGAAATAATTATAACTATTTTTTATTAATAGTTTTACTAACGCATTTCAGTTAACCATTGTTTTGTTCCGTTTTGCGCGTGACAGTCCCCGTCTGACAGAAAGTGAAAAGTCCTTATTCAGTGAACAAGATTTTAACATGCGTTAGGGTACGATGGTAAATGTTGCAAATTAAAAATAAAGCAATACGTAGACTTAGCCGTTTGTGCTTTCAACCACATTAGTTCATAACGAGATGCATAAGATTAAAGAAAAAAAAAAACTTCTATTGCATGGGGAAAATCAGATAACATAATTAGGTAAGTATTCGATTTGACGCAAATATGCTGGTACCAATGGGCGCTCACAAACCTAACTGCATTATTGTTATATATTATTGAAATTGTTTAGAATTTCAACAAAACTTATTTTACATCACATTTCATTCAGAATGTGATGATGATAGGTTAGTACTTACACTTGCTACTTATTTTTACCTACTCTTAAATTATTGTTATGACTAGATACAGATAGTTTCATTGTAAAATTATTTAAAAGTGAAAGAATCTAACAATTGTATCAATATTTATGAATAAACTTATAATTTAATTAAAAGCTTCAGAATAATAAATATTTTTTTGTTTTTCTCACTTGCTATTCTAGGCTTAAGCTATAAAGAAAATTATACTCTTTAATGAGAGTAACGCGTCTTCGGCTCAGGAGTAATAATGTTCTTTGCTTCAGTCGCACTGTCCCTTTTACATAAACTGTAATCGCATATCCACCTTGTCAGTCGGATTTCGGTCCCGTGAACGGGAATCCCGGCAAAAAATCTGAACACAAAAAACACAGACGTCGCTTACTCATTCACACAAACGCACAATATCCTAAATTCAATTTATTATGTATTTTTAGAATAAAATAATAAATCCACTCAGACTAAACTTTCTGAAGTGATATCATGAAATATGAGTCACACGGGGAAACGAGACTGAATAATCGCCGGGAAAAAAATGTGCAGACGCGGTTCTTTGCGGGCTTCAATATCCCCAAATAAAATAATTATTTTACGTACCGTTAACTAAGTTTTTCTACTTATAAACTAAACTTGTGTTACAAATTATAAAATTTTCAGGTATTCGATAGTCTTAATGAACGAATATTCAATCGCTTTTACAAGTAGGTAATGACCACCTATTTCAGTAACGATTATTTTCTCAGAAACGCGAAGTTGATATTAAGATCAAATAACTAGTTCTGCGGTTCCTTCTAGGAGCTGTAAAAATCAAGTTTCTAAGTTTGTTCTAAGTTAAAGCAATAAAACAATTACTTAAGTTTAACAGGTTCACAGTCCACAGCCCATATATGGGCTGTAGGCCAATAGCGTCATGAGTCCACAGCCCGTATATGGGCTATCCGGCTACTGAGATTTAACGGGTCGTATTTAATTGGACTCAAATACGCAATACAACGCGATCATATGCGACTTGCTATTAACTTTTCTACAGGATATTGGATGATACTTTAGCAGTTATTTTCATATAAAAACCAAAGTCCTACATCGATTTTGATAAAATGTATATGAGACTACTTATGAAGTATGATCTACTAAATACAAAAATAATCATCAAATTCAATGCACAATTAGCTGAGTAATCGGTGAACAAACATAAAAAAACATACAGACCAAATTGATAACCTTATCAATTATCAATTTGCTTTTTGGAAGTCGGTTAAAAAGAATAAAATCGGATAATATTGAGGGATATAAAACAGTTCTTTTTTTAATATAGCTGTTTATATATGGCTGTTCAGTCACTATTTTCACTATTTCAATTCCTTAGTTTCGTGAACAATTACAAAGTACTCTTTGGTGAACAACGTCTGAATCACGAATGAATGTTTTTCTTCGTAAAGAACGAGTCAAAAATGTCTATTACCTTACTCTTTTTCCTATAGAAAAGGGGATTTTAGAGCCCTGTTAATATTTTTTGTATCGTCACGTCGATTTTGTCTAAATTTATGTGATGTATCTTGATAACTGGATTCTTAGAATAAAACGCGATTGTGGCGCTATATTTCCGACTGATGACTCTATTAAGTGGCAAATTGTATAGTCTGTGATATATTTGTGATGTTGCTTTCTAGTTTTACAAACGACGTTTTTTTTATAAGTTCAATCAGTCATTTTATATCTACAAAAATGTGGGTTTGTGCCAGTGAGACTGACGATAGTCGAAGTACGGACTCTTAATTTATAGGAAAAATATACATATTCCTTAAAAAGTTTGCTATTGTGGTTGTTATGATAACAGAGAGCTACTTAATAAAATGTTGAAGACTTTAAAACTATGGTCTAGAGAATATATTTAAAAATAGCCCCTCCCACATTACGTCTATTTCGATGAAGAATTAATTTGTAATTAATTAATTTTATTTAATTGTTAATTTAATAAGCTTTGATTCATTTTTGACTTGTCTAAGTACAAAATATAACCGATAAATTTATTTCTATAAATGACCTAAATAACTAAAGATATTATTATAAATAAAAAAAAAAAAAAAAAAAAAAAAAAAAATTAATTGAATTAATTTTTTTTTTTTAATTTTTCGGTATCAATCGGGGTATTTGCGGGTTTTCGGCAGGGGAAATTGGGGTTTCGAGTGCACAGTTTCGGGGAATCGAAAATTTTGGTTTGGCAGCACTGATGACGTCATTTGTTGTCATTGTCATTTGTCACTTCGCTGAATATTTGTATTGCAGTTGAGTTGAATTTTGACTCCCGCGTTGCTAGTGGAGATTGTCACACGAGAGTCGCGAGTTTTTATCGAAAATTATCATTTTTCTACATAATTTTACGTCTTTTAGTAAAAATACAACTCAGAGGTTTTGTTTTATGGTGGTGGGAGTATTTATACTGGTAAAGGGGTGAGTAATAGATATAATTAACATAGTTGTGTGTAGTACTAACCTGGGGGATTAGACGCCGGCCGCCATCATGGAGGCCAAGCCTCCTGATCCGCCGGATTTGCCTTCCCTTGACATGGAAACTGATAATTCTGCTGTTTCCTCAGCTAATAAACGTCGTTTGACCGACATAAATAACACGACGGCAAAAAAAACAGTTGTGGACACGGACATGCCATCGGCGTCCATACAACATGTTTATACTCATCCGACATTGGTAATAGGCATAAAAGAGTACAAACCTACGGACAAAGGTCCCTTTATAGTCCACGTTTCCCGTTCTGAACCCGACCTTGCATTAGGAACATCGATTAGACCGATTAAGTTTGGCCAATTTATCCACAATAACCGAATTCCTAATGTCTGCACAGATGGTGTGAAAAGAGTGGGAAGAAATAGAATATCTGTCGAATTCCGGTCTGGAGTTGATGCCAACAAATTCTTGGACAACCCCCTGTTAGAACAGAACAAATATGAGGCTACTATTCCCAATTACAATATAACCAAAATGGGTATTGTCCGACGTGTCCCCGTTGATTTATCAATGACAGAGTTTGCAGAGGCCCTGGTAGTTCCCAACGAGTGTGGGATAGTACTGAAGTGTCGTAGGTTAAACAGAAAGGATATTATTGACGGCAAAGCCACATGGATACCAACACAAACTGTTGTTATCACCTTCCATGGACAAATGTTACCACAACGAGTCTTCTTGTTTCACAACTCGCTCCCTGTTGAAACCTATCATTTCCCAACAATCCAATGCTTACAGTGTTGCAGATTCGGACATACTAAAGCATTCTGTCGATCTACTGCAAGATGCTATAAATGTTCTCAATCACATCCAGGTGAATCTTGTAAAGTTGAGGAGAAAGATGCTTCTTGTCTGCATTGTTCGGGGCGTCATTTTGCCAATAACAGGATATGTCCTGAGCAGGGGAGACAAAAAGCGATCAAGATTGTAATGTCTCAAGATAATGTATCTTATGATGAGGCATCGATGCGCTACCCTAGGGTGACTCGGCCCTATTCTGAGATAGCACAAAATTCTAATTCCTTGCCATCCCAGCCTGGTTCACAAAATTCTACCCCCTTCTCTTTCCACCCAGGTTCATCCTCTCAGACTCGACAACTTACTCAAACACCTTCCCGTTACACATACAAAAAACCTAACCAATCTATACACCGTGCTAGAGTCCCATTGGGGAAATCATTTGATAGACAGGCCCACCAAGCCATTGTTGCAGAGGAGCCATCTACTCTCCCTAATGGGTTCACACTATCTCAACTTGCTAACTCCCCAACCTCATCCCAAGAGGACAACCTCTTGGAAACCCTCCTCTCTTTAATAATTAACATTATATCCAAACCTAATGTTAACCTACCGTCCCACGTTGCCCACAAACTACTTCAAATAACCTCCTTGACAAATAACAATGGATCTAGTCTCTGTTCTTCAGTGGAACAGCCGAAGCATTCGTCCTAAAAAACCTAGTCTCCTACACTTAATTAACAAGTACCACCCATCTGTCATCGCCATCGCGGAGACATGGTTGGTGCCCGGTTCCCGGTTTAGGGTTCCGGGATACTGCTGTCTACGCGATGACAGGGCAGGCGGGAACGGTGCCGGTTGCGCCTTATTTATAAGGCGTACCATACCATATACCCAAATAATCCTCCCATCCCCCCACCCTGGTATCAATATTGTAGCTGCTACAGTGTTAGACATCTCATATGTATCTATTTATATTCCTCACCCACACTCAGGCATGATAGCAGATATATCATGTTTACTTACCTCAATACCATCTCCTAAGATTGTTATGGGAGACTTTAATGCACACCACACCTCATGGGGTTCAAGAACAAATGATCTGTTTGCCCTGTCCCTCCTAGATGTATTTGATGATGCTGGTCTCTGTGTCATCAATAACGGATCCCCTACACGAAGAGTTTCTCCATCCCAGAATCCATACAGTGCCGTCGATCTTACAATATGCTCCCCCCCAATCGCTCCTACTCTCTCTTGGCAAGTTTTGACAAACTCTTATGGCAGTGACCACTTCCCTATTATCATGTCTGTCCATAATAAAGCTACCCCTGCACATAATTCTTTCCCTTCAAATAGATACATATTATCAAACGCTGACTGGACCTCTTATTCGACTTCTCTAGAAAATAAAACAGAGTCCCTTTCCCTTCCTAATAATATTAATTATTTAGAAAACTATTCAAAATTTGTACAGTGCATAACAGACACTGCCAATGAAAACTTCTCAAAAAAAAAACCTTTTCATCTCAAGGTCTCCACCCCTTGGTGGGATACAGAGTGCACAGCTGCTGCTAAGAAAAGGAAAAAAAGCGAGAAAGCCTATAAAGCTTCTATGACTGTGGAGAACTTTCTTGAATATAAGAAAAATGCAGCTGAGGCCACTAGACTATTTGTAAAGAAGAAAAGACAAGGGTGGCTTAATTATTGCCAAAATTTATCACCAAGAACACC
Organism: Lycia hirtaria; assembly: GCA_947563715.1. Taxonomy (NCBI): domain Eukaryota; kingdom Metazoa; phylum Arthropoda; class Insecta; order Lepidoptera; family Geometridae; genus Lycia; species Lycia hirtaria. The sequence continues at coordinate 31,918,722 of OX387378.1, forward strand.
ATCTTCCTTAGTCTGGAGGCAAATAAAAAGATACAGAGGATCTTTAGTTGTTGATAATAATGTATCTATAGATTCTTCACAATGGCTAGAAGCCTTTTCTGATAAAATGGCCCCCCCTTCAGTCCCATACTTAGACTTGTTTCCATCCCCACCTTGTCCCTTACCTTCTCTTCACAACCTAGACTCTGCCTTTTCCTTCTCAGAGTTACAAATTGCTTTGAATGGGTTATGTGACTCTGCTCCGGGAGCAGATGGGATCCCATACTCATTCCTAACAAATGCTTGTGATAAAACCAAGGAATACTATCTGAGTCTTGTTAACCACTTTTATGAATATGGGAATGTTCCCCAAGCTTGGAAAACTCAGATAGTGATCCCATTATTAAAGCCTGGTAGGGACCCAGCTGATTCAAATAGCTATAGACCAATCGCTCTGTCTTCCGTGCTAGCTAAAATCACTGAACACATGTTAAAACATCGTCTGGAATGGTTTCTTGAGAAAAATAACACATTGGCAAATTCTCAATTTGGATTTCGAAAAGGTATGAGCACTATGGATAGCCTGGGAATATTAACTTCAGATATACGCATCTCTCGTATAAAAAAAGAGTTCCTGGTGGCAGTTTTTCTAGATGTGGAAGCGGCATATGATAACGTCCAACTTCCAATACTCAGGAGTAAACTCATGCAGCTGAGTGTCCCCGAGAGGCTGGTTAGGTTCATATGCAATCTACTGATGGAAAGGTTCATCACAATAAAGGGTCAAAACTCGCTCATCCCACCGAGATGTGTATGGAAAGGATTAGCACAGGGATCAGTCACAAGTCCAATCCTGTACAACATGTACACATATGACTTGGAACTAACGGTACAGCCCTATTGCCAAATACTGCAATATGCTGATGACATAGCTCTATATGCTATGGAAAAATCACTAGAGGAAGCAGTAAATAAGTTAAATAGAGCTCTCGAGTACCTGAATGATTGGCTGCATCGACACGGACTATCCCTATCAGCTTCTAAAAGTAAGGTGGTAACATTTACCAACAAGAGACTTGTTCCTCCCGCAATTATCAAGGTCAATGGAGAAGTAATTCCGGAAGATTATAAAGCAAAGTTCTTGGGGATTTGGTTAGACCGCAAATTAACCGGTGCCACCCACTTTGACTATGTGACCCAGAAATGCGAGAAAAACTTAAATGTCCTAAGATCAGTATCAGGTGTGTGGTGGGGTGCACACCCATTTACACAAAAACTGCTTTATAATGCCATCGTCCGTAGTCATATAGACTATGGCTCCTTCCTTCTGGATCCTGCTAATAAGCTTGGCCTTGAAAAATTGAACAAGATCCAGTCAAAAGCCTTACGAATCATCCTTGGTGCAATGAAGTCGTCCCCCATTAACGCCATGCAAGTCGAGTGCGGTGAACCACCTCTCTCACTTCGCCGGCAATATCTTTCCGATAGGTTCTTTTTTAAACTGGCTCAACACAGTAAACATCATCTTCTCTTACAAATAGAGCAACTATCGACTCTATATAATCCTCACCGGTTATCAGATGACGATATTCCATGTCTACTTCGTAGTTTTCTACTATTCACACGTCTTCCTAACCCACTCTTTCAAACCTCCATGTTACCATTATATTCTACGCCTTATGAAGCGTTGATCTTCCAACCCAACATCATCCTGGACTTTGGAATAGATAAAAACACTGTAGAAGCTAACAAAACCTTTTGTCATAAAATGCACACCGAATACCCAAATTGGTACAAAATATACACAGATGCTTCTAAATCTTCCTTTAGTCCGGTTGGTGCTGCGGTTTGGATTCCCTCAACAAGTATAGTTCTTAGTTTTAAATGTCCTTCTGTCACATCTGTTTTTACAGGTGAGGCAATTGCTATTCTAGAAGCCGTGCTATTTGTAAAGTCCCATCATCTCAGTAATACCATAATTCTATCAGACTCTAAGAGCTGCCTTCAAGCTATTCTAGCCAATCCATTTCGAACTAAAACCAGGTTCCCAACAATCTTCAAAATTAGAGAAGCATTATTAGACTGTCACAAGTTGAACATTAATATTATTCTAGCCTGGATACCTGGTCATGCAGGAATCCTGGGCAATGAATGTGCTGACTCGTGTGCTAAAATTGCTTCCGAAACAGGCTCTCTAGAATATTCTCAAATTTATTCTCACGATATGTGTACGATCATAAAACCTATTCTACATAAATGTTGGTCCCAAAAATGGCAGGAATCGCGAACCGTGAAAGGTAAATTCTATGGTGACCTTCAACCCGAAATTCCCCATAAACCCTGGTTTTTTAAATTCCAAAAAGCAGATAAGGTAACCACTTCAACTATCTGTCGCTTACGTTTAAATCATACATGTACACCCGTTTTTCTGGCCAAACTGAGGATTAGGAATCATTCTATCTGTGAATGTGGTTTAGATGAAGGAAACGTTGACCATATATTTTTTAGTTGCCCTTTAAATCAGTTTTCGCTTTATGATGTCATTCCCCCTGAAATTCCTCGTCCTACCTCTCTTAAATGCCTCCTCTCCCTTGTTTTTACCCCCTTTGTAAGTACTTTATGTAAATATATAAAAATTAATAAAATTAAACTGTAAATATAAATAACATTATAATATAAATACTAGTGCCAAATTAATTTAAGGTTGTATATATATGCTAGTAATTTGTAGTTAATTGTAGTTGGTAGTTAGAATATTTTGGGTTCACAGGTGGTGGCAAAGCAAAAACTCTGCAGATCATCATCAACCAAAATCAAATCACCGTACCAACTCTCTCTGTTTGATGGTTGTACTACGTGACATTGGCGGAGTCGTTAATACGAAGAGCCACAAACTAAAAGTTGAAGTTGAAGTTGAAGTTGAGTTGAATTTTGTAATTTTACAAAAGTAATCGAAAATCGCAATCTTGCTTGTTATTGCTTATTTATTATCAAAAATATGGATACTCTCTTTCTAATAGAGTCACAAGAAGAATTTCAAAAGGTAAATACTTTACAAAGGGTAGCGTGTTTAATAATATTAGCGTAATTTACAAACCATATAATAAAACTATTTATTCTTATTAAATTTCAGGCTTTAGAAGAAGTTTTAAACAATTACTCTAATTCTGATGTCTTAACCGAGACTATAAAAGATCGTACTGTTTTAAAAACGGCCAGAGAAGACTTAAAAATGTTAATACAAGACAGCAACTTTGACACCAACAAAGTTCCAGAATTACTTATTCCTAAGGGTTGGGATGAGCAAAAGGTAGCATATTTTGTGAAATCCTTAAATGAAAAAAAGACTGAATTACTTTATGCAACTCTTACTAATCACAACAGTGAATATGGCGAGACAATAACCAATTTTGACTGGCTTCTGAAGCTAGTCCTAGGAACAAGTGAATTAAACACGTTAAAACATCCTTTACTCCAGCTAGTGTTGTCAACTGAAAGCAACAGAATACATGAGAAAATTTTGTATGACTTAAACAAGGATACATTGCTAAAATTGATTGATACATTAGAAAAGCTTGAGGATATTGATAAAAAATAAAATCATCATCCTGGTGAAACAGAAACCAAAGGTGTCTTGGGACTGCGATTATTTTGTAGGAGCAATGTTTAATGAGACATGAAAGTATTGCATATCAAATTGTTGATAGACCGAGCATGGACAAGCAGTATCTGTCTAGGTACTATGTGCAACCTCAAAGCAGATAAAACTTGTCAAGGCAAATGTCCAATAGCAGTAAGGCTGTTATTAGATAACATTTGCCATTCTTACTAGATTAACACAGTAACTGCAGAGTTATTTATTAAATGCTTGCCAGTCACTGTTTTTTCATTGTAAAGAAAGTTGAGCCAACACGCCTGGCATGTGTAGCCACACCAGCGTGGGAGTAGGAAAAACACAATGTGTATGTTATCGGCAGTTATTGTGTTAATAATTAAAATTGCAGCCTCAATGAATGATCAAACATGTATGTAGATACAAATATTGTCCTAAGCAAGTTTGTAGCTCTCATATAGAGTTGGATGCTTTATCTTGTACAAATACATCTAAAATATATAAGATAAAAAAGCCATTGTTTGATTACTATCATTTCCCAGTAAAAATACTCTATTTTTTGTTTCCTTTCCAGCTTCAATTTCATTTTTAGGGTTCCATAATTAACTACAAATCCTTAGTTTTGCCTATTGTTCTAATAAATTACTTTTCAATTCACATATGGCCAGTATAATTGGTGAGTTATGTCATTAACAAAACAGAAAACTGCATAAGCATAAGCAATATTTTCAGCTTGACAATGTCATGAATCAATGAACAAAAATAAAAATTGTTTCGCCTATTTTTCAATTTAGGGATTTGTTTCTGAAATATGCTTTGAAGTGACAATTTTTTATAGTCATCCTCTAATTTTAAACTAAAAGAAAAACACAGATCAAATAAGATTTAAAATTTTATTGATAAGAGACATTCACACATCAACATTAGGTTTTAATAAATGGAGTACATAACATAATTACAAACATCATAATATCATACAAACTTCTACATTGCAATGAGCAATGGTACCTCATTCAACTATTCTTACAACCCTTCACGATTCAAAGTAAAATATGTCTTTACTCAGTGGAGTCTTTGCAGACTGTTTAAATAAAAAGCAACCTAATTCACCACTGAGAGAAAATTTTAATTATCTTGAGAGTAAAATTACCTAAGATTATCTAAATATAAAGTTACACAACAATCTAATTCACAGACGGAATTAAAGTTATAACTACATTGTTTTGTGTACAAAATTTGAAATATGGCATTTTTTTTCTAAGACAATTCCAATTGAGCAAGAGGGGAAATACCTTTTTTTTCAATATGAAGAAATTTGTTAAATATGGTAGTTTCACTGAGAAAGCTAACAGTACAGACTCGCGATAGCCTTTGATATGGAATGTCTCACTCACGTTAACATTGTTTTGTGTACAAAATTTTAAATATGGCATTTTTTTTCTAAGACAATTCCAATTGAGCAAGAGGGGAAATACCTTTTTTTTCAATATGAAGAAATTTGTTAAATATGGTAGTTTCACTGAGAAAGCTAACAGTACAGACTTGCGATAGCCTTTGATATGGAATGTCTCACTCACGTTATAGGCTATTATTTATATTTGGAGTATTTCTCCCGACCATGCAGATGTGCCACATTAAATTTCATAAAAATGTATAAAATTACAAAAATGTTTTATAAACCATATGAATGGACACAAATTCCCGTCGAAAAGGATTAATTACATTGTATAGTAATATCAAACCTTACAAACTTTTATTTGTATTTCATGAATGAGGTGAAGTATACACTAACCGACAGCAGCTAATAGTATCGCCTGTCGTCACTAACTCGTTACATAGGTAGATATAGAATGTATGTATGTACTAGTATGTAGATACTACAATATCTAAGTTTTACAATATAATGTCTGTAAACGGATAAAAATTGTATAGTATAATCACAAATTGGCCGCTGGATATCAATTTCATAAACAATAAAAATCCATCTCTCATTCGTAAATTTTGATCCTCAATCACTCAAGAAAGTATTCCGCCGTCACTCGTCGGCGTTAACCTTCTTACATACTGAATACCTAGTACTTAACTCACTACACATTATGAGTAAATTTCGACACATTATAATTGAATTCCATGAGCTTGCATTAAAGAGAGCTGATAACTAATTTTATACAACTTAATATAAATTAGAATATGTGTCACAGTAAAAAAAAAAAAAATACACTAATGATTATAATATAAAGAAATTCATATTTTTAATTCACACTTAAAAATTTACAATTAATTCAATTTGCCGGTTTTGTTGTCGGCAAATTGTTAGATGGGAATAGTTAATGAAAAGTGAAATTCATATTATATACAAATATGCCGAACCTATGAAACTTTTACCCCTGAGTGGCCTGATATAAATAAGAGATCCAGTTAAATATTCAAAATGTAATCCTATAATTATGTAGTTATTTGATATGGCAATATTTCACTAACGAAATTGTGATAGAACATGACCACTCAGTTACAATAACAACAACCATTTTCGTTCACTTCTTAGCTGAACCTGTATAATTGTAATAAAGTTTATTCCAAAAGATTGCCACGTTCAAAGTGCAATTTTGATACATTTAAGTTCATTACAATGACTTATATTGGATGTTGAAAAATAAATTTAGGAGTGAGGAAACGCTAAGATAAATGTCAAACTAATACCCCTGTAATAATGGCACCAACTAATCGCACCGTATACTGCCTATATAACTTTGTTATTGTAATATAATTATCATTACTATCCAATAAAATGTATAAAAAAATCTTAATTATAGTGAAGCAAAGCACGCTAAACTTATAGTATAATCCTAAGGTCACAGGTTGTGAAACTGAAATTCACATCATCGGAAAGGTAAATATCACTCGAACTTAGTTCGAGGTCCCACGGTAGCTAATCGTAATAAATAATAGGCTCATTATGGACACGGTCCGGTGTCACGACGAGGTGAGCTGTTAGTAGCTTAGTTAGCCACCGCTACGTCGGTTACCGTCTCCTGCAACTGGACAACCAAACAGGTTAGCAACCAGAATTAAAAATTATATTGTAGTGAAGGAGGAGAGACGAATGAAAAGCCTTTGTTCAAACACGAGAAGCGAGTTTGCTGATAAGTACATTAGCCGATTTCAAAGTTTATTAAACGCAAAACATACATACAACCACAAACTTTAGAGTCTGTTCAGCTAGAGAACTAAATGCGGCATTGAGGCGCTGCTGTCCTTATTTTATTATTTTGTTCAGTCGAGACCACAGAATACCATAGTAGCATATATTTCAATATGTAAATCCCCTCTTTTCTGCCATGTTAGGTAAACAGATTACCAACCAAGTAATAATTTTTATTAGACTACTGGCTAAACAGTTGAATTGGAGATACGAAAGAAATTATGCTAGTAGGAATATAAATATGATGAAATTAGAAGGAAAACTATCACGGCTAAGTAGGCTTTACTAGTTAAAGAGTAACAGTCAATCAACTTAAAAAAAAACCTTAGAGAAATAAAAAATGTAAATTTCGTACATTTAAATATTTTAAGTTCACATAAATTACAATGTGCAACTACGGGACCCGACTTTGCGCGTGACACGGCACGCACTTGGCTGCTTATTTTTTGTAGGGACAAATGTACAGTAACTGATTCTCTTGATATACAAATTATTCACGAGCAAGTAGAAAACATACCGTTTCAGATTTAAGTTCTGGGACATCTGGAACTTCGGGAATCAAATCCGCTAACTTGTCAGATACTGGGAGAGGTTCCTGCAAACATACAAGTAATTATCACAACTGTCCGTTAATATGACTGTAATCTGTAATGATAAAATTACAATGCATTGATGATGTCTTAGATGTGGTTTATAAAATATTATGTCCACTAGCTACAGATCAAAAACTCGTAGCTGATGATTTATGGCATAATCTAATAAAACAAACTCAACACGATGCTTTCTTGAAGAAAAATCTAAAATAATTATGTATTCGAATGTGTTAGCACTGAAGCAGTAAATCGACATGCTGTTAAGTCATGTAAACAAAAGACTAGTTCTTATTGAATCGAATAGGAAGGGATGGGAGTGGAGAGCGGTGGCGGCTGCTCGCCGCATGGATACGTCGGGTCTACTGGAGCACGACTCTTCCGAACGCTGTCGGTCCACGCATGCTGGCAGAGATATACACATGAAACTACATACGAGAACTGTTAACGGGGTGTTCAAAATGCTCCATAAGTTACGGTTCTAATCCACTACAAGAGCAAGACTGTCCTGATGTTATTCACCTGTGGCGTGTGGTCGGGCGCCGGCGGCTCGGCTCCGTTGTGCAGGTGCGCTGCCTCCTGTCCCGCGCCGCCGTTGCACTCGATCGTCTCGGCCGCACTCGTGAGCGCCGCTTTCGCCTTTTTCTTCAGCATGTCCATGTCGTCGGCCGCGTCTGGGCTGGCGTCGTGTACGCCGTTCGTCGTCTCGGAGTTCGAAATGTGATTAGATTCGTTGGTAGGTTGTTCGGTTTCCGCGATGGGTTCGGGTATTTGTTTGAGACTCTCCTCGTCGAGTAAGTCGGGAGCCGGCGCGGATTCGTCCTCGTCTTGCGCGGGTGGAGGAGGAAGAGACCGGTCGTCGGCCTCCGAGATGTCTACGTCCGATTCTGGAATCTCGGGCTCGGGTATAGATTCGATCTCCACCGATTCGACGATCTCTTGTACCAGTGTTTCAGCCTTATGTTGTACTTCTTCAATAGGTACTGTTTCAGTGACGTCAGGTTCAGTGAACGCGGGGACCGTTTCGGGTGCTTCCGTTTTTACGATATCGATTTCAGCAGGTTCGACGTTTGCGGTTTCAATTTCGAAAGGTTTGTTTTGTTCAGTAATTTCAGTTTGCATCGGTTCTGGTATAACGGTTTCAGGGATATCTGGGACCACCGTTTCAGTTATGTTTTTGGGAGTTTCCATTGCCACTGTTTCAGTTACGGATTCGGGAGTTGCCATGACTATGGTTTCCGTTATTATTTTGGGAGCCTCTGTGATCAAGGTTTGTGTTATGGTTTCGGGAGTTTCTATGACTACAGGTGACGTCACCGTTTCAGTAGGTTCTTTTATCACGGCAGCAATGTCTAGTTTGGATGGTTCTTCTACTTCCTTCGATACAATTTTAGTTATTATAGTTCCGTCAACCTCATTATTTTGGACTTCAAGCTCTACCGGAGTATCCTCGAGTTTTTCCTTCAAGATAAATGGTAATTCATTTTTGGGGATTTCGGTTAAGATCGTTTCAGTGAGGGGTTCGGATCGGACGGTGATATCTTTAGTTTCCGGAAGTGCAGAAAAAGGCGCGATTGCAGCGTCAGCAGTGTTAGCTAGCGAAGCGTCTGTCAGTTCTGGTGCCATAGTGGTGGCGGCAAAGGATGCCACCGACGAGGGAGGAGGGTTCGCGGGGAGCGGTGGAGGCGTGGGGTCTAACAAAGGCAGTCGTTCAACACAAACCTCTTTAGGGATTTCTGGAGCGGGGACGATTTCTGCCGTTTCGGTGGCGGGTGGCTCCAGTTTGCTTTCCTCCGGTTTCTCAATCTCGGCAGTCTCCTGTATGGGTTCTTCCAAAGAGAGTCCGTTAACGGGCAGCTGCTCGGGCTCGGGCTGGGGCTCCGGCGCCGGCTCGTGTGTTGCGGCGGCGGGCGGGCTGGGCGCGGCTTCCTCACTCGCGGGCGTCTCCGCTTTAGTAGATTCAGGCGTGCTGGTGCCGTTCGTGAGAGGTTCGGTTACGGGGGTTTCTGGAGTCTTTTCTTCAACGGGGGCCTTGGCTTCTTCGGCGACCTCATTGATGGCGGCTTCAGGAACTGCTTCGGCCGTCTACAAAAACAATATCGTCATTAACACTATGATCGAGAAAGTTTATCTAAGTAGTGAATTCTGGATTTTATGCAAAATTGCACGTGAACAGTAGATAGGTACCTTGTCATCGGCCATGGTAGGCTGTTTCGACGATGTGGTTCCCGAGATATCCTTAGCGAGACTGAAGGGGGATAGACGCGCGCAATATAATTTATAGTCTACGCATCGTAACGGAAGATTGACTCTCATTTTTAGATAACTAGTTACCCTTCAATGCTCATGATCAAAGAGGTATTATGTTACATGAAGGCTAGGGCTGTCAAACAGTCGAGGATTAGAACTTTGCCCTGTCTCATCAAATCTTTAAAATTTAATATAATTGATGTGACGAATTTTGATTTATAATTCGGTTTTGCACCGGGCCTGTTTTTATAAACTGATCCATTGCTGGGCTTGGTCTTCTTTTTATTGTGAGAAGGGCCATTAACCAAGAGGTGCTCTCATCACGTTAGCCAAGTCCGGTTGCTTACAGAACTTAGCTATCGTGTTAATAGGACCACAAATCTTCTAGAACATATTTTTTAGACTACATAATAACTAATGTAGACTTCCTCGCACGATGCTTTCCTTCACCGTTATGAACTTGCTGAACTATCAATACATACAAACAGGTATAACTTCGAAAAGACATGAGGCATGTCATTAGGATTTGATCTAAACACTCGAGATTGAAAAATAAAAAAATCTAACCGCTTTCTTTAGGCTGCCTTAGCTTCAAAACGGAAGTAGTATCTTGACTTTGTTTGCTAGTCATAATATGTATAACAGGAGCAAGCACGGATCGAAATTAATGGACAAGTCAAGGGGGACGATATAACTTCAAAAGTTTTAAAATATTGTGAATCCATCAAAATATAAGAACTGTAAATATTGTTACAATTCAATTTAAATAAAAGGTTTATATAAAATTAATGTTAGTATAAAATTCCCACTGCTGCACGCGGACTATTTCCTCGTTGAAAAGAAGGCTAATGCCATAACTGGCCAAGAGCGGGATATCAGACTTCACAGATATTGAAGAACGTTAAGAACTCTCAATCACATAGGTTTCCTCGCGATATTTTCTTTCACCGTTTACGTTAGCGACAATCAACAATATGCACTTAAATTCGAAAAGGTAGAGATGCTTGCCGCGGAATTTGAATTCAGAAACTGGTGATCGCTACTGATTCGGTAACAATTGAAATATTTCAATTAAATTCGATAAATTGTTGGATAAAGCCACGCAGCATAGAATAGTAAAAATAAAGGGCGATATAATTCCTTGTGTAAAGATATTCAACCGCAGGGCTGTGGCAAACAATAAAACGATACCGAGCCACAAGGCCACCTTTGTTTACTGATGTAGAAAGATACGGCTCGAGTGGTGCACAATACACGCACTCGTTTAGTACATTTTGACGTTAGCCAGAATCGACACACTCATCTTGTGCTTAAGGCACCTATCAACAAAGTGTTATTGTTAAAGCGCTACCAGGAGTCAGGGTACTTAATTGAAGTGAAAATCAACTAACAAAGAGGATCTTTATAGCCAGTAAATGTTGTTACATGCTTGGATTTTAGCACCACAGTATACGAGTAAATCTTTAAGTTTTAAATCTTTGTTCGATTATCCTTTTAATAAAACTTGAGACTCAATAATATTATAGATATATGGATGACAGTAAGTAAATAAGAACCAAGAAAAGTTGACGGTCGTGATGAGGGGAGTGCAGTCTTTAGTCATCCTGTGGCCACATCTAGTTTCTTTTGACACCCTAATTTTATGATTATGACATATTGCGACTGAACAGATCTGGGAAGAAGAGACGTCATGTTATGATACTAGTCTTGCCTTGTGTTGTTGTTGTTTTTTAGGGGGTTCCGTACCTCAAAAGGAAAAAACGGAACCCTTATAGCATCACTTTGTTGTCCCTCTGTCAGTCTGTCAATACCTGTATCTCGGGAACGCATGAAGGAATCGAGTTGAAATTAAAACCATATACGCAGATCCATAGTCTTTTGCTGCAGAGAGAAAAATCAAACTTCTCAGTTTTCATTAAACAAAAAGGCCGAATATGTCGCAAAAAACGCATATTTCGTCACTCACAAGGGAATCAAACCTATGGGGTACTTCCCGTTGACCTACGAGTATAACTGTGAAATTTGGCAAGAAACATTTTATCATATAGTACACATAAAGGAAAAAATCCGAAAACTGTATTTTTAATTTAACCATTAATCATTATTTATGCAAGAAAGGAGGATTATATAAATAATTTCCCCCTTTTATCTAAAAGTTTGTACGGAACCCTCGGTGGGCGAGTCTGACTCGCACTTGTTCGGTTTTTTTGTAATTCAAAGCTGTTTAGTAGCAAGATGAGGAATCCATAGCGCAGTAGTACCGCGATTGTCTCTACACGTATACAAACGCAAATAGGTCCAGCCGTGTATAATGATTGCTTGTGAAACTCGAGGTGCAACGGCCTCATTGAAGTAAATTTTTTACATACTTGTTGAAATCCTTAACTAGTAAAACAATTACGCATATTAGGATCTTCGTTCGTTGTAATGTTTATGAGTCCCATTTATGAGCAGATTTATTACTTGTTCTCTGGGTTAGGTTAGTAAACGCTGTAGACGGCAATATACAATCTATTATGTATCTTACGTAGTAGCGTCCAGAGGTTATGTAGACTCATTTCAGGACTCCTCCTGCATTGTTCGAAGGCTTCGTATCCTGAGCTCGTCCTCGTCATGTACCTATAGTCTTGTCAAATTTTATTGCGACCGGTCCAGTCGTCCACTACACTGATGTACAAATAGGGTCGTAATATACGAAGGGAGGGACGTCAGTGCAGGACTTATCGCCCCCACTTCTAATTAAATTAGAATTAGGTCCAGTCGTTTTATCATAACCAGCCAAAAACAGGCAAAGATACTATTGCAATAAATATTGTACCAGCCTTTTTAGGGTTCCGTAGTAAACAAGGAACCCATAAAGATTCGCCACGTCCGTCTGTCCGTCTTACTAGAAAGCTGTAATTTGGCATGGATATGTATAATTAGTTAATCGTGAAAGTCGTAGAATAAAATCTTTTTTTTTTTGTTGGTATCTAAAACCCTTTTTTAAATTCACATAAATTATAATGTGCAACTACGGAACCCTACTTTGCGCACACACTTGGCCGCTTATTTACTATCGGACAGTTAGCTCGAAAAAGCGACAGCCATACATCTTAGATGCTCCAAAAACCATAACTAAGCGCTTTGATTCCACTTTTCTTGTACTGCTAACACCTGAATGCGTTTCCCTCGAAAAAGTAATTTTAATCAATGTACCGCCATTACTGCAGTCAGATGCTAACTTTGACCCTACACGTACCTCGCTGCGATAATGTCGCAACAGGTATTCCTACCACATTCCGTCGCATGTAGCAGTGTTGACATAAAATGGTAAACGTTAATAATATAGCAGTGGTTAGTTAGTGGTATAGTGTGGTACGGTATGGCATAGCGCCGGTGAGCCGCGTTACCTCCGAGCGAGGCAAACACAAAACCGTCATCCGGAACGAACGGAACACGAACAATGGCTCTACCATCGGGCCCGCGCACGGGAAGTTAACGGTCCTCGTGGAACAGGATTGAGCACACGATTATCGATGTGTCAGTTGAGGTCACTACATTATAATTATATACTTTAATCTTTTGTTTACCGATCGACTACGGGATACAATTATTATTCACATATTTATTTATATATCTTAAATATAAGTTTTTACAATATTTCTATAAATAAAACCGGACAAGAGCGAGTCAGACTCGCCCACCGAGGGTTCCGTATGAACTAGTAGATAAAAGGGGGAATTTATATATTTTTTTTATATTTTACTTCATAAATTAAAAAATATACATCGCAAAAATATTTAAAAACCTGTTTTAGCTTATGCTAATTTAGCTCTTTCATATGATACCCCACATGATTCGGTTAATTAACTTTAAAATTTCGACCCTCATTCCTTGTATAGAGACACTATTTTTTTGTGATTAAATAAAAAAATTCCGGTTTTCGGATTTTTCCTATATGTGTACTCCAACACAATGCTTCTTGCCAAATTTCAGAGTTCTAGATCAACGGGAAGTACCCCATAGGTTTTGATTCCTCTGTGAGTGTCGAAATGTGCGTTTTTACGACATATTCGACTGTAACTTTTTTTACGAAAACTGAGAAAATTGATTTTTCTTTCTGCAGCAAGACACTATGGATTTGTGTAAATGGTTTTAATTTCAACACGATACCTTCACGCATTCCCGAGATAAAGGTCTTGACACCCGGACAGACGGACAGACGGACAACAAAGTGATCCTATAAGGTTTCGGTTTTTTCTTTTTTTGAGGTACGGAACCCTAAAAACAATAAAAACTTAAACCTAGGGTGCCGCCGGCAGCGGGGCGGGCGGGGCTCAAGCTGCCGGTGGTAAGAGCTACAGAGAGAAGAACCTCCTGATAATACGTGCCATGTCAATTATTATTATATCCATGCCATATCGGATAGAGGCATGAAAAGGCATCGGTGAAAATATAAACTAGACAAAAATGCAGATGAAACGCACTGGATTCGAAAAAAACAAACAACTTTTGCAAAGGAGCTGCTTTATATTCAGTTCAAATTAGAGAACAGACATTAAAAGGAATTGTTTATACCTAATTAGTCTCTAATCTAAGAACAATTAATTACAATAAAATATACGTCCTAATATTTATAGTCGTTCCTTAGTTTGATCTAAATAAGATTCTTATCTTATGCCAAAGTTTGCTGCACTTTCAAACACTATGCGTCGCGACTACCTCTAGTTGCGAGTGAAAAATAGTAAATTCCTTACCAACTACTAAAGCGAAACTGTTTCCAAGGTTATTCAGAAAATCCGAATGAAACAATTCGATTCCACTTGCAATGTGCAAATCGTTCGTTTGTAGAATAATATTGCGATGCCTTAAATTTACCCATTTATTATAAAACGTGTATAATATAATAATATATAAATCGGTAGTATGCCGCGGTTTTCTAAGTATGTGGACACAGACAGCAATTTCTTAAGATGAGATGATTGCCGATCAAACTCAAGCCTTTATTCAAATTTAAAAAAAACTAAACAGCCTACCGACTGGACCGAGCAATCACATTGAGTGTTCCATCCAACACTATCGAGCGAGTTTTTTTGGTTGGTTACGTACTCGTATTGAACAAGAGCGGTAACGGTACAGCAAACAACAGTCTGCTCAGTAGGTACTTTATGGTGAGTCACAGATTGGCAAGCCATAGACATCATTTATTATGGAAATGATTTTCCGCTCTAAAACTTACTAGCAGAGCGCTGAGGCTCAGTGTCACATTTTGCACAAAATGTGAAAATTGCTTTGTTTTGAGTGTTTAGTTTTGTATTCATTCAGAAAAAAGATTCTCAGGTGTAATGTATTTTTTAAAAGTTTTCGTTATCTTCACCCGTTATAAATCGATTGATTTTGATGATTCTGTTTTAATACTTTTTTTAAAGTTTTTTTTTTATCAGCCCTGTTTGTACAAACTGTCCCACTGCTGGGAACGGGCCATCTTCTCATTGTGAGAAGGGTAAGGCCATAGTCTGCCACGCTGGCCAAGTGCGGGTTGGCAGACATCACACATCTTCAAGATCATGGAGAACTCTCAGACATGTAGGTTTCCTCTCGATGTTTTCCTTCACCGTTTGAAGTTGGCGGCAATCAACAATACGCACATAACTTCGAAAAGACAGAGGTGCGTGCCGTGGGATTCGAACCCAGGACTTGCGGATCGCAAGTCAGACGGTCTCACCACTAGGCTGCCGGAAAAGTTTTTAGCAAGCTTTAATTACCACAGGACTATTCCTAGCTTGGGTAACAATATGCTTCCTCAACGTTGAATATCATATAAGGATATACTTCATGTACATTAATGAATTTAAATGTTTGTAGACGACAAATAAATTTTTCTATTTTTTCTATTTCTAATTATATGGATATTTTATGTTGTTGTTGCCTGTTGTTTGAAGTCGGTACCTATCCTGATTTTGAGCCGACTGTGCAAGATGGAAGTAATATTTTTCGGGTGTATTTATGTTTATATTAACCACCTACACAGCTTAAACAGCTTGTCCAATTTAGATTTACGAAATATCGTTATATTTGTTATTACTTCTCGAATATGAGACTACACTTTGGAATAATAATAACAGAACTTCCGCAAAAAATAATTATTTTATTTTACAAAGATTATTCTAAAGAACGTTCATTTAAATAACTTGTCTGTACTTGTCGGTTCTGCGCATACTTTTTAACCGACTTCCAACAAGGTTTTCTATTCGACTGTTTTTTTTGTATGTTTGTTCAGCAATTACTCCGCCAATTATGAATTATTTTTGATGATTCTGTTTTTGTTTGGTAGGTAATAATCTCAAAGTGGTCCAATATAAATTTTCAATTCAAATTTCAATTTCCAAAATCGGTTCAGTGCTTTGATTTTTATAACAGAATAACTGAAAAAGTATCATCCAAGTAAACGAATTGTGTATTTTGAAGTCGGTTTTTTCAGTTTTTTAAACTAAAAGTTTTCGTGAAAACGTTCATTCAATCACACAAGTTTAACAAATACACTACAAGAATGGCTCGCACGCATTCGTGTATTTTATTTTTCTATTAAAAAGATAGATAATTGTAAAAGATAGTTGTTAAACTATAATAATAATTATTATTGTTATTCAAGTTGTCGATGGCTCAATTATGTATGTTTTGTTTCTCGTTCAATAACGTACTTGATAATTTACAGCTCGGAGCCCCAACCCACATGACCGGTATCTGCGCAGCGCCGAGCCATCGCTGCACTTATAATGTAAAAACGCAACAAGGCAGGTGAAATCAAAAGTGTGGATGTATTTATCGGTTTTCACCTGGCTTGGCTCTAGACGGTGGTGTCAAGGTGAAAGGAGTTCTAGATCTTTTTGATAATACATGCATTCGAACATGATCGTGGAACAAGATACCCTATGCGACTGTGACCCGCGGACGAATGCAACTTGAGGGGCCATAAATAAAGACCGGTTTATATGCAACACGTTTAAAGCCGGAAATATGCATGCAAATATGCGTAATAAATACTACAAATATGCACGAAAATTAATCTAACTGACAAAATATGCAACATTAAATAATGAAAAGTGATTTTTGTTGAGGTTGTTATTATTATATCAAAATGAACTCATGTTTTGATTTTAGTTGGTTACATATTAGATGATCTGAGTATTGTTAATCTAATTTTACTGGAACTAAGAGCAATACACCAAATTTTTTAGTCTCTATTGGTCATTTGATCTAAAGGTTAAAAGTTTTAAAGAATAACTGACCTAAAGTTTTATATACCTAATGGATGATTTAGATGACTTTGGGTCTGTCAATTAATGAAAATTTGACTGACTGAAATAGATCAATAAAATTTAGGCCAGTTGCCCATGAGTGGTATTGAGCTTAGATGATAAAATCGTTAGATACTTTAAAATTAGGTATATCATCCTTAGTTCCAGTAAATTAGATTAACTTATTTAACCTATTTCGTTGAATTGCGCGCAATTTCCTTTCGATTGTAATTTAGTTACAGAGTAATGCGGTAGCATGGTATTCCATATTATACCGATATAGTCGCGTCTGTGCTAATTTAAACTCAAAACTCAAAACCATCTCTGATATTGAGTTTTATTTTTAAGAGCAGCAAAAAGGCAGACGGCTCGCTTGATGGTAAGCAATAATGTCGTAGCTTAGGGGACAACTCCAACATCAGTAGCATCACTGTTGCTTTTAAAAATATACAATAACCGGCGAGAACAAGCTTTATATGGAAATGCATATGTTATATGCAATTGCATATAATAGAGACCGGTCTCTAGCAATAAATAAGCGAAGAGAGCTGATAGCGCGCGTCGCACTGCCTCGTCCGTCATAAAATGCGGGCCGTACCGTACCTACTCATCTTCTAGCTACTATCAGAGCGGTTGAATGCCCTGTCTTGGCACCGATTACAACTATCGTGTTACGAACAATACATGCTATTGTTATTTCTGTACACAAAAGTTATAAAACCGGTTGATAATAATGTTGACTGTTAACGGGTAATACGTGGATCTAAATGACAGTAACACGAGATAATACGGGCAGTTTTAGTAGTCGTGTTATATGTTTTTAGAGTTCTGTACCTCAAAAGGAAACACGGAACCCTTATAGGATCACTTTGTTGTACGTCTGTCAAGACCGAACTTCTATCTCGGGAACGCATGGAGGTATCGAGTTTAAATTATGACGCTATATACGCAGATCTGTAGTCCTTTGCAGCTGTGAAAAAAATCAAAGGTCTCGAAAAAAAATCGACACACAAAGGAATCAAAACCTATAGGGTACTTCCCGTTGACATAAAACTATGAGCATATTGAGCATTGGTCTTATAGTACACAAAAGAAAAAATTCGAAAACTACATTTTTTACATTACAATTTAATCACAAAAAATAGGGTCTTTATGGAAGGAATGAGGGTCTTAATTTAAAATGAGTTAATCGTATCATGTGGGGTATCACATGGAAGAGTTTCATTAGCACAAGCTAAACCTGGTTTTAAATTATTTTTACGATGTGTATGACCAGAACTGTAAAAAAAAAAAATATAATTCCCCCCTTATTATTCCAATTGTTACACTAGTTTTATATCGTTCTCTTTTCGTTGTATTTTTATGGTGTGTACAATAAAGAGTTTATCTATCTATTTTATATCAATGACTAGCTTCGTCCGGTATTTATATTATCTAATTTGTACGGAACTCTCGGTGGGCAAGTCTGACTCGCACTTGTCCGGTTTTTTTTATGTATGACCAACTCAATCGTGAATCGTGAAGGTCAAGGTATGGTTCAATATGGAGAACACCTACTACGGATTTTGACCATTTCAATAAGAAATGGGTACGCAGACTTTTTGGTTGCCGGGTTATCCAGGCAGTACAGAACAATAAAACCACGCCATGGTCGAGGCCTATTATTCAAAAATAGTATCCCAAGAATGCCGTGCGTACACGATATTTGACACAATAGACATTCAATAGAGGAAATCGAGTGCTTCCTTGTTATGCCAATGATCCATTCAGTGGTCGTATTATGAAAATATGTTGGATGTGGTGCCCACTTGTCGCTATTAACACTGTCATTTAGTAAACACGTCACCTGAAACCAGGGCTCTCTCATTTCTTAACACCCGTCACCATCATGTCTCCTTGCATGCAAGTCAATTTTTATTCAGATTAATACGTAGAAAGTCCAATCCAACAAGAAAGTTGAAAAATATTGTCCTGTCAGGTCGATACAACTTAGAAGTTGCGTTGGTGAAATTGGTACAGAGACACGATTAATTCAGAACTGAGGCAGGAATTTTTAGATCCAATAGCGCGTAATTCATTTTTAATAGATTATTATGAAGAAATAAGCTAGAAAGTCATGATCAACCATTTTACATACATTCAATGAAAATTGTTTGGAACACTCTGTGATTACAACGTTCGATTCGAGATATATATAAATATATCTTAAATCATGATAGTACTGAGATCATTGATTTTTCGCAAAGTAGTCTAAACAAAAAATACTCGCCTAGTAGTTTTCTTTTAAATTAGGCGTGTCTCGACACGGTCTTGGCCACTTATTTTTCATGACGAGACTTATATTCTATATTGATGGAACTTCTGAGTTGTCTTACTGTTATATATTTTTGAGACTCCAATTAGTATGTAGTCACCATGTCACGTTTTAAATTTACTTAAAGCGTAGTTAGCTTATCAAATATTTAAATTTAACTTGTTAATTAGCTGTAGGTATCGAGATATCAGCTGCGTATGTTATGATTGTTATGCTGCTAACATATTTATCGCAGGAAAAGTACTTAACTTTTTTCTGCGATAATTTAGCAATTTTTTGTCAGCAAAGTTTATGAAGTTATCATAAACACTTGGTGAATTGATTTACAAACTAAATAACAAAACAGTTATCTATGACATAGAGAAATACAGGGATCTAGAAAGCCAGAAAATTTGGTGTACGTCCAATGAATATTATTTTAAAGAATGGTAAAGGCAAATTAATAGAAATAATAAAATTGACGTCAACATTATCAATGCAGTTTGCACTTTATCCAATCTCAATTAGTACTGAACAGCAGGGCCCTTATTCCGATGACCATCGGCCGCTTAACGTGAATTTGACGTGGGTGCGTCTACAATGAAAATTAAGACTTTGGCTTCTTAAACTTAAAGGCTAATTTTCATTTGCAATGCACCCACGTCACGTTCACGTAACGCGGCCTATGGTCATACGGAATAAGGGCCCAGATGGCATATGAGACCCCTATATCCAGCAATGGGGCGCAACCGCTGTGAATGAGTGATGTATACTCGTATTGACACAGACATCTCAACGAACATTGTACGTATGCACATATTTTATAACGTGACGGTATTTGTATCTAAACAATCGCTAGAGGCGATAACGGCGTTTTACATCAAAATAATTTCACCCGTGTGAGCGAGTGTTGTGGTATACGTTGAGTATACGTGATGCACGTTGTACTCGAGAATGTTTATCTCTCGCAAACAGCGCGACGGGCGCAGGACGGGGAAAAGCGCAGGGCGACGGGCGCGGCGGCGACGGGCGAGGCAGCGGCGGCGGCTGGCCGACTCGTGGGTGGAGGGAGAAGCGGTTTGCCGACCTCCTACGTAGTGTTGCCACGCCACGCCAGGTGCACGCACAAAACACTAACAAAATCTCTATCTAACAAACTTATCTCTTTGGTTTCAGTAGGCCCAGAACATCGGTACTTAAATAACCTGTATCCGTGTGTGTGAGATATATAAGTCTTAAAAGGTTATCGGCTGCGCCACAGTTCGTCGTTTGTTAATTGATCCAATTGAATTCACGGAATAGCTTGGTGAATAGTCATTCATTTGAATCATCGTATGTTTTAGGAACTACCGTTTGTCACTTGGTTGTTTAATGATTTCATCTATAGTACGTTCAGGACGAATGACACATCCCGTGAGAAACGAGATGACGACGCGTGTAAATAATTACATTAGTACGCGGGTCAATTAAATAAGCGAATTTTATTATTTTTAACATTGATAGCTTGACTTGACTGCCAACTCGAAAACTTCAGGAATCTATCCGCAACAAGTATGTATATTAAAATAAAAATAAAAAAACCGGCCAAGTGCGGGTCAGACTCGCGCACGAAGGGTTCCGTACCATTATCTATAAAAACGGCAAAAAATCACGTTTGTTGTATGTTTTTTTTCAACAATAAATGTGTATTATAAAAATGCAATAACTGGTTGTGACACATGATGTGATGAAAAACGGTGACGATGATGTTAAAATGTAGCCTATGCACGTCTCCACGATCTCAGCTACGAGTATATAAATAAACAATACAATACACAACAGCAACAACAATAAACACAATACAACAAAGAATGTGTACAATAAAGAGGTTATCTATCTATCTATCTATATCAGTACCCATGACAATCGGTTTAGCCGTTTAGTGGTGTAAAGGTCACAAAAGGCAGAATGATAGAGTTACATTCACTTTTAAAATATTAAGTGAAGAAGTTATTGAAAGTATATGTTCTGAGAAAGAAGTAAGGATATATAAATGTGGAATATGTTCGATCAGGCAACACTCCGCATTATATCAAAGCTTGGTGCTCGGGTTGCAACTGGTCGGGGCAGCAGCGGCCAACCGCCCACCACACTCGGCGCGCCGCTAAACCGAACCTGCCGAGGACTGCTAATTTTATTCTGCACTCGGCAAACTCGTTTCCTAATGCTCCCGTCTTTGCGTCATCCACTTGCACGAGCGATGCATTTTGTATTCCGAGTGGGTAATGGCTATCGCTGTTTCTCCTTCCTTTTGATTCTCAACATCGTTGTTAAATACGTACTCAAACTAACTAAATGAAAGAGAAATGAATACACGGCTCGTTACTTTTGATAATTTTATGTATTTCATTAAAAGCGGACAACATAATGATACCAAATATAGCACTGTAACGTGTATAAATAATAGAGCCTGTGATCGTTCGTCCGTTGTGTTATTCTCCGAATGGAATTCAGTTATTATTATTTCTATTCATGAGCTACGAACGGCTGCCATCGTTATGAGCGTGAACATGGCGTGTTAGAAATGTATTTATTGTTAGGTTTAATGTGTCAAAGTCTCGTTGTGGGAGGCTGAGTGGCCGAGTGCTAATGACCGCATCAGCGGCTGTTAATTCACATGAGACAAATAAACATCGCGCCTGCGAACCGCCGACGCCGCTGCCGCGCTGCCGGCCGGCACCATAACTCCACTCAATAACAAGATTATTAATGCATCGAGAGCGTGAAGCGTAAACAAAGCAACTGGGTTAATCTTTCTTTGTTATGATCACGAAAATTACAAGTTAGACGATAGAAGCGTTACCGTGGAACGCATCGCTGCAAGTTGTAATTCTGCATAAGATAATTGGATTACATAATGAAATTCGAGAACTATACGGTTTATACATTCAACCGATCGGAAGTATTCGATGCATAATTTAACCGATGTTTAGTATTCAGCGACTGCAATAGCTGTAACTGAAGTGCCCGAACGAGTGATAAGGGGAAACGGTTAGCGGCGCACCACGGATTAAAAGAGATCACGTACGATACGGTATGTCCATAACGATCCATCCTTTATCTATATGTAAGTATTAATTAATGACAGTGTACGGTACAGGGCGCGGCGGTGGCGCGACGGGCCGGGTCGGTGCAGTGTCGTCGGCTGGCGCGTCACACGACGTCGTCAATGAGCTAAGTGCCGGTAATGGCACGATATCGGCGCGCCGCCGTCGACGATGCCGGCACACGTTTGGTTAGCACGGATATAGCACTACTTTGAATTATAATGCGCATTGTTCCTCGCGCTGCGCCGGTTCGGGTGCAATGCACTACGTCGCAATACCTCACTTGTCATAGAAATTGTCGGTTTCTACTCCAACCGGCAGCAAGGTCGTCTCGTTAAGACTCTATTGCATCGCCTACCAGAATTACTAAATGGTAATCGAATCAAATTGCACCGAGCCAATTGAGATATTTAGATTGTTTCACTTCGTCCGTAGTCATCAATCAGCAGTGCAATCTGAACGAGCAGCATCCGATTCCGACGCTCGTTATTAATATCTAATTCATTATTTATACTAATGGGGCGACCATAAACGCTAATGGTGTAATGATAGCGTGTTTTCCTGCGCGCCGAGGAGACATCTCGGTGTTATTGCAGAGGCAACGGTAACGCGCGAGTACTAAGTCATAAGCATAGGCACCGAGGCAGCCGAGCAGTGTACGCCGCGGCCGCCCTCCTACCAGTTCCGACTACACGTGCGCACGATTTCACATCGCTACAAAGTTTCGCATAACAAAGGACGAT
The DNA here is from genome assembly GCA_947563715.1 of Lycia hirtaria. Lineage (NCBI taxonomy): Eukaryota > Metazoa > Arthropoda > Insecta > Lepidoptera > Geometridae > Lycia > Lycia hirtaria. Next base: position 31,941,758 of record OX387378.1, read on the forward strand.
GACTCCGCCCAAAATAATTGCACGTACATCGGGAGTGTTAATTTTTGTACGACCATGTGGTCGTATAGGCAGCCGGTCTCGGTGGGAACGTTAAGTAGCGCCGAGGAGGAAAGTAGGCCAGCCGATGATAGATGATTTCGTCGGTCGCGTCGACTCGAGGGGTACGAAGTGTTCACTGTTCATTTCATTGTGTTCGGACAACGTTGATGGAATACGAATGGGGACGCAGAATATAATACTTAGAAATTAGAAAGTTACTGCTTTAGAAACACTCTCATTCGCCATCGATTGCTACAGCAGCTATGGTATCGGACACTTTTTTTGCATCTGCGTCATTATTCTGTGTACGATTCCGTTATTTGTAAAATGGTTGAAAAGTGAAAACCAAACAAATAAAAAACGACTTACCTCTTCAGGAAGTTTCTCAGCTTCACCGTTTGTTTTAGGTTCTTCTTCCTTTTGTTTCTTCTCTTGTTTGGGTTTGTCTTTTCGGCTGAAACTGATCGATCTGAGCGACCATTTCTTCTTTACCTGTTCACGACATGCTTCGGGTTAATAACATCAAATTGTACACAGCATGCAATAAAACACTTCAAAATGAAAGTTAGATATCTGTTAACTGAAGCAAAAGTCAATCCGGTTTGACTTACTTTTTCCTTCTTAGGTTTCTTCCCGTCTTCGGGTGTTGATGTGGATTCGCCGTTCTCAACTTTAGGTTCCGTTTCTCCGTTAGTGACTGGGGTCGCTTCTTTCTCTTTTTCATCTTCCTCCTTTCCTTCCTTTTCTGTAGTTGCATCTTTTTCGTTTTCGGGAGTACCACTGTCCAGCACCTTTTCTTTATCCTAAAAAATATCAATAATTTTCTTTTATAATTATAATCAGACAGTGACTATTCAATCTTTTGTCGTAATGCGCGCGCATGGCTAGAAACGGTGAGGGAGAGGGTCAGTTCTGCTTTGATAAATTGCTATAAATTAAACTCATGTTACTTTGGAGAGGGAACGAAATTGTTCAGATTTTGATATAACAGCTCTGTAACATTTTTCTACGCTCTACTACTACTTTACTTTCAGATGAGTGCTAATAACGTAATTATTACATTTTTTATTTGATAATAAGCTCGTTTTGACCACATCCATCCCGAGCTAATCAGAGACATGCACGCTTTATAATAGAGCGCGCTTTCTTAGAAGAGGATATGTTTGCTTTATATTTGACGATCCCCAAATATGTACTTCGGAGAATAGACTTCATTTTAAATTGTAAAATCGAAGCGCTTTCCGTATTGTACGCATATAGGAAATAAAAGAAACATGTGTAAACAATACAAAGCTGATTTGTTAGTGCAAATAAGGAAGCCCGAGTAGGTCGGGATCACGTGCAGTGCAAGACAAGTGTAACCCTTGAGGTGCATCCGTATGACGCGCTAAAATCAATAACGGCGCGCCACTACCAACCCTCCGCTCCGGGCACATATTAAATTACCGGCTAGCTGGAACGATGAATGGTAAACAAAGGGAATTCCACAAAGACTACCTTACCACTTACTTTGTTTTCGCAAAGTAACAATAACACGTTGATTATGCGTGAAAACATCTTTATCTAATGAGGCGCGTTCCGTATTCTCCATTCTGATCGGGAGACAAATAACAATAAATAGTTCTCCACCGACAATTAACTAATTTGCATCGTTACGGTTATTGCTTGTTTCTAATATCTAAACAAACCGCAGCCTGTTTAGAATCAAAATACAACGTAAACATAGATAGGGAGAGATTGGAGCGTCAATTCCGTTGCGATTAAAGTAGCAACCCAAGTGTCTAAAGAATTAAGATTAAATTGCACATAATCTGCCGGTTTCCTGTCGGCCAGACATCCGTGGCATGCATCATATTAAACCTTGAAAAGGACAAGATTCCAGTCTAAATAAGAGAAAGCCATATTAGCCGTTGAATCGAATTCCATTAAAGCTCAGGCCTTATTTTGAGCACCATATTGACATGTTATGCTACCATCTGTAACCGATACATTTGTTATTTTAATTTTATAACCTCTACATAATAAGTGGTATAGAGCTGACTATAATTTATGTTATCAAATTGAGTACTGACAATATTACAATATTTTTGTTTATGTTTTGATGCTGTATAACCGTATTATACCTATGGATAACGATTACATTCGAATCTTTATCTAGGCAGGAAGAGGTGGGAAGCAAACCAGTTGTTAGGAATTCCTGCCCGAGTAGTAATAAGCAAGCTTGGCAAACTTGTCGTAACAATAATAAAGCGAGACTGGTTCAATAATTATTTACTGGGATCCATTTTATGACTATGCAAAATAACGTTACAAAATAATAATACGAGACTTGCCTTTTGTTTGTTTTAGCATATGTAAGACATTAGGGTAATCTCTGGCTCGCCCTAGTGTCAAAGTACAAAAATACGGTGCCAGTATCTTCTGTGTGCTATAGATAATTAGATACGCTACTGTGTATAGTCTTACTTTTTTATTTTATTCTATTGTTACATTGTATTTTGTTCTTTCTTGTCTTGTTTTTCTCATTGTAGTGTATAAAAATATAAAAAGTATAAAAATTAAACATTTTCTTTCTTATAAGAAGATACTTCCTTCCTGAGTGGGTCTTTCCGATAGATATAATCTGGATGTATTTAAATCTCGAGTGAATCGGTTGCTTCTAAGTAAGCACGCTCCATCGAGGACAGCAGCATCGCTTAACATCAGGAGAGTCAAAGAAACAATCTTGTATAAAAAAATTAGAAGACCTTCTATAAGGCAGTACTCTGTACCGAGAACTTACTAATAAGAAGACAGACTTCACGTAAAAATGATATCGGGTTCAGTGTGATGCTAGCCCAATATGAATCTAGCGCTGAGCGCAGGGTTGATGGCTCCGATGTCTCCATCAGATGATTGACGAAAGAGTCCACATAGGGTTTAGTGTGTACAACCGAACATAGGTCGGTAGTAAACTCAACTCAGCCGGATATATTTCGAAAATTTTCCCCTTTCCTTCATAACAAAAAGAAAAAAAAACAATTAGGCAGTTTCTAATACGCAGTGGCTATCTCTCTACCGAAGTAGCTCGCACAGCTTCACCTGAAAGCCAGTTCAGACGTCAGGGTGGTGCTTATGCTTACCATTGTTACGTTATGCTTACCATTTCAAATTAGGCAAACCGTGGACAAAACCTTGTACACAGGCGTCACTTATAAAACGTTATTTAGTTTTGCTTTTATCAAAATGACCATTAAGTCCAGTAGTAGTTACGATTTGATCTTTTGAATCGTTAAATTCAAACTGTACAAGTATAAACAACGTAAATATGTATCTACGCATGGTCAATTTGATAAGCTATTAAACGCACGCATACAATAAGATAGTGAAAATACAGAGCCGACGCTGTTGGCCATGTTAATTAGGACGAGCGTACGGAATGCGGTCCCTCGCTCGATTCCCTGCTATCAACCCGCATATTGTCAGATAGGTTCGTGCACCCTACCATTTCCCCATTTAATGGACTCACATTTGTTTGACGGACGTGTGACAGCGCCAATGAAATGGGAAGGAAGATTACGCGTTTAAAACGTGGCCAGAGCCCGAGGGAATGCCGACAGGAACACAAACAGAACTATCAATTCTGAAGTCGCCATCTCATCGACCAAGTAGATTGAGCACCGCACGCTTTATGTTTTTGGCTACGCTATTTTACATTATTTCGTGTTACTTTCTTGTCGATGAGATTTATAGTTTTCTCAGCCTGTTACTTTGTCTTCCCGCCGGGTAAAGCTCTCTTTCATTATTATTAAAGAGAGCTTTACAAGGCGTGGAATTGTTATTCCATACATCAATATCTTTCGCTAAGTGTAACGGACTCAAATAGTATGGCTGGAATGCGTATTGTTTAGCAACTTTTTTTAGTCTATAGGATTATCGAGTTAATAGGCCATTGAAAACATTTTTCCCCCGTCATTGTGGTAGTAGTATGACGAATACATACCCAATGTTGGTACGGTAAGAAATCTACCTATTCGCCTGTATTATCTCTAACTACACTCACTGGCCCTCGACGAACCCGTGTCTGCTGTGCTGCAAGATGAGACGGAAGTGTTACTAACCGTTTCTTCGACCTGTATGTGTGGAGCACCGTTCAGCTGGGGCTTGAGTGCGTCCGCGTCAGCGAGCTGCTCGACACGGCCTTCTCCGCCGGCGCCCGCTACTGCGACCTCACCGCCGCCCTCCGCTTCTTTGCCGCTTATGTCGACCGAGCGCTTGCTCTGTTTAGCACCCATGTTCCCTGCTCTCCTGCAACAAATGCACCGCATCATCGTACCGCCTTCAATATATCTCTTGAGACCATACGCCGGTGGTCGCGATCTGTCGTGTACTGCGTGGTCGAGCATACGAATATTTTCTATATACAATAATAACACTTACACCAGGATAATTAGGAGATTCAAGTCACAAAAATGTAAGCCTTACGAGCTTGAGAAAAATAGTCTACCGTTTTATAAGTATGTCACGTCGTCTATGGTGACTGGAAAAAAGATAAAGTTCATTCGCGCAACGCACAGAGCTCCTTCAGGGGCCTGCGTTCGACGAACCAAAGAAGGCTGACGAATTGTCGACAAAAACAGATACGACGATCGTTATCGCTACCGAATACCAAGACTATTAGTAGCGAAGCGGACCTATTCTATGCAAATAGAAAGACCCATTGAATACCAAGATTGTAGACATCGCTAACTAATGATAATAAAAGAAGATAATTTAAAGATATTTTCATTAACGTCAAACAAATCAGTAAGCTATGCATAAAAGATAAATACATTATATTAAAATTCACAATGCAACCGTATCATAAGCCCTATCGGAGCATAATATGCTCAATAGTACATAAAACTGGCGAAACAAGCTTTTTGTAAACGAATGAACGAACCCTGTTTCTATTAGACAGTAAACTTTTAAGACGTAGTAAGTGGTTTACTAAGTAAGCCATATCCGCCCAAACCTTACAATTTTAGTGCTAGTCGAAAATCTAACAAAAACTATACGTGACTCAAATATTACGTGAGACATAGGAATCTCATTATATTACGACATTAGATACAAAGCAAGCTTTAAAATTCAAGTCGGAAGTGGATTAACTGTCCAGAATTTTGATCAACAGCAGATGTGACATCAAGTAGTAGAGTAGCGAACTCGATGGGTATGGTAGCAAACTCTGCGGGGGTAAAACATAAGAGCACTGTGTCCTTCATTTTAATATTTAGTATAGAATGTTGGACAAATTACAAACAATTTCGTCCAATCAGTAAGTTTCATAAGGGTTCTTTTATACGTCAGTTAAAGGAGCACTTTATTCGTTTCATTATTTTCTACCGTCCGTCGTCGTGTCCGCCGTATTGTTATGTTAATAAGGAGTAAATAAACCGGCCGCCAAAAGAGAAGTTATTTATATTACTTTTCTAACTTTCCTTTGCGTAGTAATTTATTTTTAATCTCATGGATTTATATCAAATGCCGCAGATAACTCTGTTTGCATTCGCTTGTACACTTTCACTAAGCTTTTGACACGAATTAAAAGAGTTACAAAGGTATTAAACAGACACAAAAGTGAGTATCTTAAAGTGAAATGAGATATACATAAGTATGAGACACCAGTCATACACAGAAACCACCGAAGCAACATGGAGAGAAACTGGTTTCGTCCGTCTCAACCGACACCCAACCCGACACAAAAATGCAAATTAGTAAAGCATCCTATATAATTCGAGATAAAAATAGACAAATCAGGTACATACAGAGGCCGCATTTGAAATACAAAGCGAGCCACTGCGAGCCACTGGGTCACGGCGCTGGGAACTCTCCCAAAATAAATGTGGACTACTGAGTGCCGACCAAAATAGTACCCCTGAGCGAAAGTGCATCCGATGCACTGTTCAAATAGATTGCACTCAATAAAGCAGTATAAATAGATGAGCATTGTATCTTCGAAGTAGAATCTGTACCGCCAAATGGGAGACAATAAAATAAAGAAATTAAAATGAAAATTCTAAGTATCAAGCCAAATTCTAAAGTAAACAATCGTTAGTTTCAAAGTCTTCAAACAGCAGGTTAGGCACCCAAAAATAATATATAATTGGAGCTAAACAAGATATTCAACCAGTTTCTGGCATTTTTGGGAACTACCTTTGCTGAGTTTTCTCTGAGCATTCAGAGTATCCACTTTTTAGTAATAATAACACCGACATCATTTTACAACCAGTCAAGATATCGAGAAACAAAAATCAAATTAAGAATCTCATTTTGAAATAGGTAACTTAAAACAAAGATCTAACAAATTGCACTGAAATAAGAGCCGTTTATTACGGATATCAAAATTACAATGTTGAATAAAGTATTGCCTCACAACTCATTCTAGGAAATAACTTTGTAGCTGAATGGTGTGCCACAATTTCATATAGCGTTTGTTTATTACGTACATTTTGTGCTTTATTTAATGAATCAGACCATTATACTTTTCCTGAATGGGCTTCCTATTACGATTTACACACAAGAGCCACCTACGCGGTATATTCCGAGGATGAATCACACTAATAATAGTCACACGTAACAATAAGTAGGTAATCAAGATTCATCACAATCCTGAGAGAAGCGCCGTTCCGTTATTATAATCTGAACCCGACAACAAAGCACTCGTAACGTGCTCACTAATTTTACAGCAACAAGCTGTCCGTAGGTATAATTTGAACTCGCATGCAATAAACGATTGAATACTCACTACGGTTAAAATTAAAACAAGTAACTGTTGCCGCGTTTGGAACGAAACTGAGAGTAGTTTAAGAAATCGATTTTGAGAACGGATATTATGCTCACTAGTCATTAGCAGTGCACGGAATTCCTAGAGCATCAACGCATTTATCGTTCGTTATCCCTCGTTACTCTCTGTTCAAACATAAATAGCAGTGACATTAGTCACTCGGGGTCCGAGTCGCGTTATCTGTATGTAAACATTACTGCACCGCACTGGGACAAAAATATACTCGTCGGCCGACCCTGACGCTGTTGTTGACTCTCAGAAGTAAATACATACTGATTTCATTTAAGTACTAAATGAGCAATAACAGTTAAAATTAATCATTAGTACATTTATATTTACGATAGATACTCATTTTGTAAACAAACAATAAAAAGCATTTTGGAGCTCGTTGTCAAGTGAGACATGTTATCAAACCGCATTCGAACCGAGATCGAGACGGAGAGAGAGCAGATAGCATCCGTTCGTCATCGAGTCGAGTTAGTCCAAATCGGTCCATGCATCGGGGTCATCGACCTGGATGGTGCCCCCTACTTCAACGTTTTAGGCTCAGCCAGTCAACCCAAACATGTATTGTCGTCGTTGTTACAATGAGAGTCGATTTAAGCGGGTCTGGTTCACAGCGAAGAGATCCAATGTATATCGGTGACCTTGACTCGAACTCGTTCAAGGTTGTCGGCTCGCCGAGTAGGTTCCCTGTATAAATTCGTGAACGTTACACACGCTCTCTCAACGAGAGACGGTTACGCTTGAAAAACTTTACGACCACGTGTTCTTAAACTTGTAAACAGGCGTGGCTTACACTACCGATTATCTACTAAATAGTTAACAGTAACCACCAGACACCGACACAAAAAGGTGTTAACGATTGCAACACAACTAGAGCCTATCCCTGGATGAAGGAAGTTAAAAAATCAAACATACAAGAGTGGTAAATTCATTCCGCGTTCGGTTTCACAAGGGGCAGTTAAAAGAGAATTTACTACGGAAATCATCAAACAAAAATAAATATAAAGACAATAAAACACATTGCAAATAATTTTATGTAAAGACCACTTGACTTTTGTGGTAAAACAAGTTTCTCTCTTAGTGAACAACCCTCGCGTTATCGCAAACCATCGACGACTTGGAAGAATAAATAAGTGGTGATGTGTAGATAAGGACATAAAGTATGAAGTGAATTTGAAATTTTCGACAAAATGCTGAAGGAATATCTGAGGTTAATGAACCGATGTGGTAATATATGAAATCTGTTCAGAATCCAATGAGCTAAATCAGCATTACTTTTTAAAACTTACTATTTATACTTATAAATGTTAATTCCGCGTCTAGGATGTAATACGTAATCCTTATAGTAAAAAATCGACTGCATGCATATAAAAATATCTGAGATCCAACTGAAAAAAAAAACAATGGAATTACACCTTTTCTAAATCTTAACCGTACAGAATTTGCGATAAGCCGATAACAAAGTTTTTTTAAAATATTGTTTAAGTTATGTTGAAAAGTTTCGTTGTAGCTTTGTGAATAAATAAGTTCGCCGGGTAAAATTAATGACTAATTCGAAATAATGACTAATCATATCATTGAGAATGCATCTTAACAATAGTATGAATTACATAAAAGGACAGCGGAAAATCGATAGCATTGGACTCTTGCGGATTTCAACCGCAAGTAACTTTGCACCGGCTACAGTCTAGACCTATAGGAAAGAAAACATACCGAGTCGCGAAGTGCAAACGGCAAGCGATTTGAGTACAATCTACGAAAGTATCTACATTAACTCAGTAAGTATTTAACAACAATTTAGTTCCTTGACAGGCTATGATTTTTTGTGCATGCTAGCTTTGGCTTTGGTGATGGCAAAGCCCAACGCTCAGAGCGCGCAGCTAGCTCTCAATACATTTTTAAACAAAATCACCAAGTGGGCCCCATATTAGACAGTTTTTTTTTTATTAAATAGGAGAAACGTTTTAAAATAAAATTTTCATCGATACCTTTTAATTTGGCTGAGGAATTCCAAAATATGTTTTTTCACCACTCCGTCGCCAATATAAATGATATCTGAATAAATATTGTTTTGTAATATTTCTCGCATCTATATAAACAATTCTGTCTCAGACTTTTCTAATATTCCCATTGTTTAAAATGTTCTGATGCATGAGATAGATAGCTGCGCGCATTGCTAATATTTTATTACAAAAAACTGCAGCCTGAGACCTCGCACATCAAAATCGGCTAAGCCCGAAACTTTAACCTCCTACTTGCGCAGTCAGGTAAAAAAAAAAACAATTTGTGCAATTCTTTAGTGGATTAAATATCTGTTAAATCTAAGGTGTCGGTATTATAGAGTACCGTAATGTACATAATTATTTCCGAATAACCCTAAGTCTGTGCGAATAACTTTACCTTTCTAGGCAATCTCGTGAAACAGAGCCTCGGTTTTATTAGTAAATAAGTGTAATATTGCGAGGCTTACTAAAATCAGATGCTATTGTTTCTTTTTTCTAAAGTCATGGCGCATTTTACGATTTGCTAAGCATCAAGCTGAATCTATTTCAATATCGTCGCGTATTATGTTTCTAACAAAGACGTGACAGACACATTTATATCCTAGTATTTCTATGTATGAAACAGAGTAGAAGTTTTCATGCTTTTAACTAGGATATACATATTTGAATAATACAAGTAGGTTAAATTGTTATTATTTCTATCTCTTGTCCTAGCTATTCATCCTACATGGTCAGGGATTCACCTTCCTGCTTTTGTCCTTAGCTCGATCCTCAACGCAAAATCATCGTTGGTTATCTCGCATTCTCTTATGTTCTTTACGCACTCCAGTTTTCCAAGTCGTTTTAGGTTTGCCTCTGGAACTTTGACAGGTATTGGCAAGCTATATACATATAAGATGTAAAATTTCTTCGGGACAATTCCTAATACTGAGATTCGACTTTGCACGCTCATGTTCAATGGTAGTTGATAAATCCGTAAGTTGATGAACTTATTCGCCCACCTTATCGTTTATGAACTAGCTCGCCTAAAGTTGAGCGATATATTATGTACAATGTTGCGTTGCGATCTATGACAAAGACTGGCCTAAATAATCAGCCAGAGCTCAATTTTTATTCACTCTTAAATTATCGGATATATAGTACGATTTTTGAATCGCTCGTATGAATTTCCCAGTTCGCTTTTTATAAAAATCACACGTAAAATTGATTGTGCGTGATCCTGATTTTGAGCATTCTTGAATGGGTTGGTAAGCGATATCTTTTTTCACAGTTAAAAAACAAGCCTAGCTGTCAAATTCTCTATTGATATAATTAGAATTCGAGTGGTTAGGAGCACTCGTTGCGTTAGCGAGTGATGTGAATATTCAAAAATTCTACTTTTTGTTTGCGTTCGAATGATAGATACGTATCGCGAAGTCTTGAGCGAGTGATTCAAAAATCGCACCCATAGTTACTTTCTTTTCGAACGACAATATATTGTTCGGAAGTCAGTCAAATACCCGTGTGAATTCCATAAATATATATTTATTTATTTATTAACCTATAAAGTCCCACTCCTGGGCAAAGGACTCCCTTATTTTTTTCCACAAATCGCGGTCTGTCGCTGCTTCCTGCCAATCTTCCCTGAATTCGTCAAGATCGTCACGTTAACGTTTTCTCAGCGCAACATCTTCCATCAGGAGCCCATTGTGTGATGATCTTGGCCCATTGATTAGGATGCATCCTAGCCACGTGGCCCGCCCAACCTGTTTTTTGGCAGTTTTCCGGCCGACATCAACAACACCAGTCATGGAACGCAGTACTGTGCTACGTTTGCTGGGTTCCACTACTCGTTGGCAAACCCTAAGTTTATACTTTTGTGAATCGCTCAGGGACCAGATCTGTGCACCGTAGGTTAGGATGGATAGGATGCACGTGTCGATGAGTTAACGCTTTAATGATAACGGCAAGTTGCCTTTCATCAACTCTTTCATGGGCCAGTAGAAGCTCCTCCGAGCATTTTCGACGAGGCGCTCAATTTCCTTGTCCTGCCGGTTCTCAAAGGAAACTAAATGCCCATCAACCTCGACCCTACCTTTCGTACACCATATGAGACGAAAAAACGGGAATTATTGGCAACATTACGGTTAACAAAGAAGAAAAACGTTTTTGTGAAACGTTACTAAACATAGGATGAGCTATGGTCATGAGCTATTGACTACGAAATAATAAGCATATATTTAGCATGGAGAACGCTAAAATGATAATAAAAGATCGCTAATGGAAGTCCCCGAGACCTAAGGACTATTTTTAAACATATTAAGTATAAAAACATGTGTTTAACTACAAGTATATAGGAAAATTAAATATCGACTATAGAAGAACTATTTTTGTCGCTTATCTTTTATGCGTGATTATAATGTTGTGTGTACGTTTTCGCAAGAAGAGATCACACTCTTGTCAGTTATTTGTGCTTTTTGCAGTCCGATATCAAGAAAGACAGAAACATCATACAGATCCGAAGCAGAAACAAGAACCAAAACGGAATGATATGAATCCCCGACGACGACGACGTTTTCGCTTCTACTGACTACGAATGTACGCTTTACGACCCAAACACTTAATGTTACATTTCAGTTGCACCTTGAGTTTAACAACTTTTCCACCACTTCAAGTTTAGAGTTCTCCGACTTTCCACTGATGCAAACCATTCAGTCAAATAAGGTCAGCACCATTGTCTAGAATTCTAGATAACTATCACATGTCGATGTCTGTAAATAGTATGTGAGAGATTACTCGCCATTGATATTTACAATACTAGCTGTGCCCCGCGACTTCACCCACGTAGAGATGAAAACTGGTGATGATGATAATAAAAATGTCATTCACAGACAACATTTAAGCCTACGTAAAATAACATTAACAATCTAACATGCCAATTTCCATACGTGTAATACAGTGAATATATGTGTCGATTTTTTCATTAAAACATATGTTAAATTTTTTAAATCGATATTTATGCAGCTTAACTTCTTACCGCATACAACGCCATACCTATATGGCTTTAAAAGTTATATATGTATATTTTTTATTGATTAAATTATTGCTTTTCGCAACCAACGTTGAATCCTTAAACATCATTTCTTTGTTTAATGGAACGTATTTTTTGTTGTCTAAAGTAAGTGCAATCTGTCAAAAAATTGGAGGTTATGTTCAGCGTATCCGACCGTAAGAGTTCTATTAATTAGTGCTTATTTTATTAATGGGAAAATAACAATAAAACGGTAAGTAAACAAGTATCTATATTAAAAGAAAAACAAAATACCCGACTGCAGAAAAGCAGTTTTTGCAGTCTAACTTACGATTTCGTTACACTTGATACGCTGTTGAGTGTACGTTTTTTGTGTGAAAGTGTGCGTAAAATCACTGTAAAATATTATAAATGCGCATTCTTTAGAATAATTATAGTAAAGTCACTTGTTTGTTGCATAATAGTTCGTTGAAGGTTACAAAAAAACGCATTTTTTTATTTTTGCAAGAGATGTATTATTATTATTACAAAATATTATAGCCTATGACACTCTGGAAATGAAGACGAATTTAATGACACCTCGCACATAAAAATAGGACAAGCCGTTTAGGCTGTAGGCTGTCATATAGAAACATTCATACATACATACAAACATACATCTCTGTTTCTGTGATATGTTATATGTTACTCATCTTCACAATTATAATGGAACAGTTGGTGATTTCTTTGAGGTATGAAATAGGTTTAACCTTGTTTTACCCGTTCCCGCGGGAATACCGGGATAAAAACTACCTTATGTGTTATTCCAGATTATAAACTAACTGAGTGTCAAATTTCAGCCAAACCCGTCAAGCCGTTTTACCGTGAAGAAGTAACAAACGAATACAAACTTCGCATTTATATTATTAGTGTGAATTGTGATGTGATTTATTAGCATTTCCTATTCCAAACTCCAATGAAACATATAAGTTATATATATATATATATTCGTAATAACCGTTAAAAACTCTTTATTTTGATACCACACTCGATGTATTTTAAAAACATTTTTTTTTTTGAGATTACGTTTTCCCCAAATTATCCTTAATTTTGTTTTTTTTTAATTTTATGTACCCCAGTGTACTCTCACAACTAAGACGAATCTATTGACACCACTCACATCAAAATCGGTCAAGCCGTTTAGGCTCTAGGGCGTGCCAAAGAAATATACATACATACACTCGAAAAACATAACCCTCCTTCTTTCGCAGTCGGGTAAAAAGCCTAGAATTTCTAAATTTAACGTTTATATATACCTACTTGAACAAGAAATAATTGTCGTTTCGGCATTTTTCTTGTCTTTTGTTTGTTTTTGAGCCTTATTTGGCTTCGTATGCATTTTTGCCAGAAACATTATGGAACATATATGGCTTTGCATGCATTCAGATGTTTTTTTTTTCTTTTCTTTGCAGCAATGAACCCTTCCCGCTTCTATGGTATTTCCAAACATGTAAATCTTATTCATCATCAGCCAGGCATCAAGACTTACCACTAGATTCTGTACGTGCAGATAAAGTGGACCATATCCCCGAGTGGACGAAATCAAGTCGACAAATTTGTCAGAACTGTTCGAGATTTCGTTCTTTTGCCAAATGTGGGAAATGTTAAGTTAATTTATGTTAAAACGATAAAAGAAACTGTTTCAAAGATTTCCATAAAATTTAATTTAATTTTTTTATTAATGTATGAATATGAAGCCATATATGGATCACAAAAACATATTTAAAAATCTGTAATCCCAGTAAAGTTTCATCGAAATCCAATCAGCAATTTTTGCATGTTTGTTTCTCGTTTTTATAATAAACCAGCTCAATTAGCCATACCACCGGTGTCATGTAGTGATGGTGTTGGTTTCTGAAATAGTTTCAAACATTATGAAATAGGTATTTCATAATGTTTGGTTCAGTCATTTGATCATAAAAAGATAAGTAAGACACAAAGTGTACTTTAGCTATAAAAAAATGTATATTTTCTAAATATAACACAGTTTATTAAACGGCGCCCATATGAGTATATGAGCAGTAAACCAGCCGCTTTTTAATTTCAGAATTTTTCTATTTATACTCAACAAAATATTCCAACAATGATTATGTGATTAATACAGTATTAAGGTTAATTATAATGAGTAAAAGAAACTCCTTTCCAACTCAGTATATCCTTTCTAAGTAACCCTGTCTATAAGTGTAAATAAATAAAGTTTATATGTATATGTTATTTTTCATTAACTACTCATTGACCATATTTATTTTTATAGCTCTGTGATTTATTTCATAAGGAAGAATTAAATAAATACAACATAATTAGAATAAACATAGATTCCTATTGGGAAAATGTAATAAGTACATGTAAATAGGCATTCCCCTGATTACTAATACCATATAACCTACCTATGTTAAAGTATTAAGTTTATTACAGCTTCATATTGAAATAGCTGATCAAATTTGATTGTGAATGAAGTCATGTAGTTTACTTATCACCCGGATAAAAAAATAGAAATACTTAACTTTTTATCCCGTAAAATTAGGTGGTAATGCATGAATTTTATTTCTTATGAATAATTGTTTTATTTAATAACATATTTACTAAAAAAAATATTTCAATCAGTTAACTTCCCAGATATAATTATTTAAATTATTGTATTGTTGTGAATTTGTATGGCGAACATGATGCGTGATGTCATCTAATGCAATCAACAAAAACTTAAATACTTGTACTTAATTGTTAAGTTAATAATTATTTTTATCACTCATAATAGATTAGTAAAAAGAAATAATGCTTACCTACAGGCATACATTAATATGTATTGTAACAAAATTCAGTATGTAATAACTTTATTTAAATAGTGAACACAGGATTTACAAATCAGGCTTATAAAGTGAAGGATGGGCCTGAGAAGAAGTGTTTCTTGGGAAATATCAAGAAACAGTAGAAAAGTGTACTGTCTATGTTGATGACAATGGATAAAAAGTTCAAAAACAGCTGATATACTGAATAGTTTAAAATCCAAAGATAGTATTATACAGTAGGTACGTTCATACTTTACGTATACACGGCAGTATGTGAATAATATAAGCGATATTTACTTTATTTGTACATAAATATAAACGCCGATAAACAAGGCGAGTACTTAGATAATAGGTAGGTACTTAGTGCCCAACTTAACTACACCCTCGGCAGTGCACTCTATAGTCTCCCCCTGTCACGCCGATGAATCATCCTTGCGACGATCACAAAGGACTGCATTTTCGTAACATAGGTAGTTCCTTTATTTTTTTAACAAAGTTTTTTAGTCGTTTACGACGTAAGAGCGATACCGAGTCTAGAAAATCGATCAACTAAGACTTTTTAATAAAGCAAAATTTTAGACATGCAGGTATTGTAGGTGAACGGTTTTTCGGGCTTGGTAGGTGGTACTTTGTTCGCTGTCTTGTTTAAAGCCAACTAGTTTCGGGTATACCCCAAATAAAATAACTACCATAATTTACATTATAATAATCTGTAATATCAGTCAGTACAAATCACAAAAATGCATGTGTTAATTTATTACAAATTGATTTCTAAATATTTTTTTACTTATCGTAGTCAGACAACTGCCGGCTAAACAGCACGCGCCTTTGAAAACTAGATGGTTTTACAGCAAATTATGAGAAAAACTAAAGTTTAAATTAGACTTACCTTATTATTTTTCAATCCAAATTATATTGACAAAGAATTTACACAGAAATAGGGAAAAATCACTTCAAGCACTCACAGCCCAACACAATATGGCGGCGGGATAAAATCCCCACCTCAAAAAAATATTCAAAATTGAAACGTTCTTGTGATTGGTTCTCTTACTCCCCAAGCGACAGTAATGCCAACCTATAGAACCTTAAAAGTCAATGGCACAATGGCATTGAACTTTCACCTCATGCCAACTTAACAGATTAGTCGATGTAAAATAAATCTTTATTTTTAGGTGTATTCTAAATTTTCAATAGACGTATGATGCCAAATCAATCAGAAGAGCCCATAGTCCTGAACTAATAAAATACAAATTAATATTCATTCCATCCATCTTTATAAAATACCATAAACAAATAATTTTATTTGACGTGTGGTAATATCCATCCAGCTTATTTGACAGCTTGATTGACGGTCGCATTCATCCATCAGTCAACAGTGCCCGTATTCTGAACCCATTCGGTTTCGGAATCGATACGATTTGTATATCTCCGTCTCTGTCATTCTCTATGGAAATGACAGATGGAGATATACAAATCGAATCGATTCCGAAACCGAATGGGTTCAGAATACGGGGGCAGATATTCTGTCTATCGTTATTTATTAGAAAGTAGCTACTATAAATATGTAGTAAGAAACAGATTAAAGTGGTAAGGATAAAAAAACTGTTTGAAAATTTCCCGCCAGACATGTACCGTTGGCCCTTAAGAATTGTTCGCTATCTTAGACGATGTTAATTCTCTACATATGAAACTATTTGATGGTACGAGAGCTGACTGCAATTTTTGAAGCGACATGATACACGATGAAATGCAGTATGCATTTCATCATAGTATCTAATAAAAATTATGGACAGTTTGAATCAAAACGTCTGCCATGCCGGAACTTATCGGAAGATAGATAGACAAACTCTTTATTGTACACACCTTAAAAGTAATAACAAAGTACTTAAATAGACTAGTGCAACTACAGGCGGCCTTATCGCTAAAAGCGGTCTCTTCCAGGCAACCATAGGATGAAGAAAAATATAAAATATAAATCAGTCGGGGCGTGCAACGGGATATTAAACAAGTAAAATATAACTGCTTTTTTGTGGCCTGAAAAAAGAGATTCTCTTAACCCGCATAATATTGAAATGAGTACAATGGCATCAGTTAGATATTTACAAGCCTGCCACTATTTATCTTGCCGAAAGTGCTTGGCAGATGCT
Organism: Lycia hirtaria; assembly: GCA_947563715.1. NCBI lineage: Eukaryota > Metazoa > Arthropoda > Insecta > Lepidoptera > Geometridae > Lycia > Lycia hirtaria. Next base: position 31,958,593 of record OX387378.1, read on the forward strand.
CTCAAACAAAGGTGCCAGCTGAAACCTTTAATTTAACCTATTTGATACTGCAATGAAACTAACACCAATTGATAGGTATTAAGGTACATTTACAGACTAGTAAGAGAACGCTACGCGTTGGTACATTCTAAGTATAAATAAGTCTGCCAGGGCTATTTTGGCTTTAACACCTTGGCAGACGAGATAATGTGGCCCGCGGAAAAATATGTAAAACTAAATTACTTCGTCTGGCACCACGGTGAAATTAATATCAATCGATATGTATTAATGCATACTCCAAGATTATACCTATATTATTATATGTCTGCCACGGCTTATATTTAAAGGAAGGCACAAAAAAATATTTTATATAAATATACATTTAACTACCTAAATTCGTAAGCTTTTAAATTAGTGATAGGTATATGTGCGTAGAATTTCTTCAGGCTATAGTACCATTATTGGCCTATCCTTTCCAGTCTTGTAAGATATTTGATCAATAAAATGATAGTTTCACTGATCCTTAATTCCGAGCATTGAGAGCACATCTGTAAAATAAAATAATCCATAAAAAAGTAATAACATTGTCTATGGTATTGTGTGCATCGACGTCGTGCTCCCCTTGACTCCCTCCCAAAATTTGTGTTTTTGCGACGATATTCAATGTGTAAAACTAAAAATTATAATTTGAGTGTATTGTGACTTTGTGATAATTCTGATAAAGTGAAGTGAAACTGTCCTATTGAGCTGTGTTGACCATAAAACGTGTGGCGTCACCTGACCGAACTCATTGTCATTTCCCGCCATTGTGGCCTGTGTCGCGTTAAAATCTCATATTGCACTTAATTGCAAGTATTTCCTCACAATTAGATGAGGAAGAAGTGAATACCATACTGAAGATATGTCATTACACGCTAATGACGTCTGTTTGCTAGAAGTAGAAGATTACAACTTGTACGAAGAAGAAGCATCGGATCACGCTTTTGCCAGGTACGAATACCCGGCGTGGTCGCTTAGAATTTGATCTATTTGCTACTTATGCATGTATTAATGTAGTGACGAACTTTCTTTTCGTTGTTTAGCTGTGGAATTACGCGTTTCCACGATTTGGTATGTGAATGTGATGCCCATATGACCGCGTACACGCCCCATGCCGGCCTATAGTCAGCTGTTGGGCCGCCATGTTTGGTCAAATCAAATAGGCGTAGTAGGCGCCCTGTATTGCGGAAAATCGTACTATCAACCACATGTATTTACGTTTAGCGTAAATAATGTTGCTCCATTCATGATTTATGTATATACTTGCTGTTCAAAACATTTAAGACTTGTTGTTAAACTAAGGATTTACTCATAAATTGTATACATTGCTTGAAGCAGTTACATCGCCTCTACACAACTCATTGTAGTTTGTTTCCATTCATGATGTTTATTTTTGCTTAAAATTAATGTTGTACAATATAATTAAAGCACTGTTTAAATTTCAAAATACTATTTCTTAGTTTTGGCGGGAATTATCAACAATATTGATTTTGTAAAATTATTATTTGGACTCAACCATGCATAATTATAATGATCCAGGGGCACTCCATTTGAATGAACTATAATCTTAAATTATGTAGTAGAAACTATCAAAGCACACTTCATACCTAGAGAACAAGGTTTGAGGTTCTTAACTCATTTTCTAGTTGACCGATTGTCTAGCCTGAGGTGTGCATATTAATTGTTCAATAGTAATCTAAGGAGTATTAAGCGAGCTTTAGTTGTAAAATTAATTGTAGCACTGGTATGGATTAAAGTGCTTTAAATACATAAAGTCCTAGATAGTATTGAGTTTTGCGGAGAATAAAGATGCTTAATTGAATACTCAAGCATTTTAACCACCATCATTGTCCTGAGAAATAAATATAATCTAAATCTAAAATTGATATATAATATGACTACTGTGCCCCACAATTTCACCTGCATAGTAAGGGTGGAAAAGAATTAGTGAAAAAGTAAAAGACAGAGACAAGAGTTTAGTTTTTATAATATTAGTTAGGTAATGTGCATTACAGTCAAATATCAACCTTACTTTTGATATAATTATTAGTTCTGTTGCAAAGTCAACTACAAATTTACTGCTTTGTTTTCTTTTTTAACCCCCCATCCCAAAAATGGAGGTGTTATAAGTTTTAATGTGTGCGTCTGTATATCTGTCTATGATATTATAGCTCTCAACCGTTTGAGACCAATTTTGATCTGGCATCAAATTCGGTTCAGCAATTTTTTTATTGAGGGTTTTAGACTTTTCTAAACTTAAACTTGTTCTATATCATCCTGATTTGTCCATATAGAGTAATAGTAATCATTTAAAACATTAGCTGCTAGAAATACTTAATGACCTATGCTGAAAGTGTGTGTATGTATGATTTCTATGTGCACCAGCCCTGCTAGCATGGAAGGTAGATAAAATGTTTTTGTCCACGTTGTTATGTCAGTTGTCAATGTCAGTACATACTTTATTTCCTCTGAAGGGTGGATAAAACGGAGGAAAGACTTTGTCCATGTTCCATGCTAGCAGGGCAGCAATATAGAAATATCCCCCAATGTCTTATTTGATCACATACTAGAAAATAACTGCCAAATATGGTCTGTTGCTGAAGTCTTCAACTATATAGTTTTTTTTTTTTAGTGACAAACATTCATCCTCTGGGAGTAAAACAATGGAAGCAGAGAAGAGGATTCGAAGAGAGATAGCAAACAGCAATGAGCGTAGACGAATGCAAAGTATTAATGCTGGGTTCCAGGCTTTACGGACACTCTTACCACGTCATGAAGGTGAAAAGCTAAGCAAGGTAAATATGGATTGTTTTGCAAATTTTACCCCAATTACCTTGTTATTCAATTTTTCAAGAGGAAAGTAACATACATCTAACCTCCTAATACATGATGTGCATTGCAGAGCATATTTTCATTAAGGCTGATTTAACCGAGAATGAACAAACAAAGTAGATTTCATCTATAATCTCTTTAGCTCTACATATGATTTATCAGTTTTCATTATATTATGATATAAAGAGGGTAATATATTTTTGAGTGTATGTATTTTTACATATTTGTATGTTTCCAGTAGCCAAAATGGGGTATTATAACAAATTTTGTTGTTTTAATCAAATTTATCTTTAATTCGTATTGGTTATTCACTACAAAATCTAAAAATTTGACTAAGATTTTGTGTTAATAGTAATTGAGTAATTTTGATTTTCATAGTAAAACAGTAAATCGTCATTGTAAATTTAAAATATCCTATGTGTAAGATTAATACAATGATATGGGAGTATTGGGGATTCGATACAATCAACCTACAATCTTGGAATTTTCAAGGCTAGAGTGAATAGATATCTTCTAGATCGACGAGCTCCATCCTCGGCCACACCGTCGCTTAACATCAGGCGAGTTGGTGGTCAATCGTAGATCTATAATGTATAAAAAAAAAAACTGAAAATATATGTACTATTATAAATTAAATTAAATATACAAAAAATATATCACATGTCACTTATGTTTAGATTTGCAATTCTGAAAAATTAATTTCTTTAAAAAATTAAAGGTAAGTATTTGCTTTATTTCAGGCTGCCATTTTACAACAAACTGCAGAGTACATTTATAATTTGGAGCAAGAAAAAACTAGACTTCTATCACAGAACTGTCAACTTAAAAGACTATTGAATCAACATGAAGGTGGTGAAATACCATTGAAGAAAAGGAAAAATGAAATTGTAACTCATGTCTCATCTATCATACCAGACTCTACAGATGACGCCATAACGAAGTCGCGATCGCCCGAACCAGCCGCGCTAGTTAGCATCGCAACCGTACAGAAGAAAGATATTGAGAGTGGAGAGCTAAGAGTGCAGCTAGATCAAGAAAGACGACTGCGGCGTCACCTCGAAGAGCGAGTGCACGCCCTTGAAGCGCAAATATACCCGAACACAGGTTGTGATCTTACACGCTCAGTTGTGCACTTTGAACAAACTGAAGAAACATCAGAATGCAAGCTAGAAAGTGAGGAAATAGAAGTCCCATTAGTTCCCGCCGCTGCAGTAGTTGTGGAAACCGCCGCCGCCGCCGTCGCCGCTCCTCTTCTGGAAGCTGCAATCAAAGCGGAGCCCCGTGTCGAAGTGGAAGTCCTACCGGAAGCGGCTAGCGAAGCGCCGTCGCGGCTGTACCTCGCGAGCACCAGTCGACAGAATCTCGAAACGATAGTGGAGGCGATCCGGCACCTGGAAGGGGACCACCTGTTCCGCGAGGAAGCGGGTGACGCGCCGCTGGCGCTCACGAAGAAGGCGGAGCGCGCACCGCCGCCGCCGCCGCAACGGCCCGGCGTCATCGTCGTCAAGCATTCGTGATTGCACTGAACACAGTTTGGACTATCCGCTCGTAAATTCGCTTCCGCTTAGCGAGCACTCCTGACCCTCCTCGAATATAATTTTTTAAATTTTAGTTGTTTAGTTGTCTTTTCCAAAGTGAAGAATTGAAAAGTCTGCGTCATTGTTTATATATTTACGTGTTACATCCGAATCGATCGTTGATAATGTTAGTTTGGACGCGTTTTCGCATCTGCGGATCGGCGCTGTGCTTAGTGTAGTCTCAAATTTAGTTATAAATTTTATTTTATGGGCTAATTTAGTTTTATGTTAGTGGAAAGAGGATCGACTGATTTGTGTAAGATTAGGAAAAGAATGGTAATAATGGGGCGTGCCGCGTGCCAACACGAGGTGGTCTATAGGTTTATATGGGATCGGGCTTGATAATAATTTTTAGGCTTTGTGATATTTTGTGTTAATTTTTTTCTTTGGAAATGTGTCATATTACTGTTGTGGAAGCAATAATATGTCGGCAAAAGTTACAGTACATTTTTTAATGATATCATTTTAAATATTAAAGCAATATTTTAATTGGAAATGTTTAAAACAGGCAGTTAACACGTAAAACAAATTGTGTTACCTGCATTTTACTTGGAGGTGATTAATTAATGAAAAACCTTCATTAAGTGAAGGAATGCAGTGCATTTAGGCATGCGGCAGCGAGACGTCTGTAGATTTTTTGTTGATATCAACACATTAATTTTGTTTCATAGTAGACAAATAGTTCTGGTTTACAGAAAATAATAACTGGTATCTAATTTCCAATTCTCCATATTATTTAAGGTCTGACACTTTCCAGACCCAAAAAACGAGACAACAACTAAGCTGCCAGAGTGTAAAAATATTTAAATTATTCATCAACATATTTAGGAGTAATTATCTATACCTAAATCTAGTAAAAGTAAATATTTTCAAAGTAAAAATAGTCATTGTTTGAAGCTATATGGAAATTGAAAATTTCTTATGGAAATGTGGAAATTGAAAATACCTGTTACGAAAACGCCGAATTAAAAGATTTGTGCACTAATATATCGCTAAACACATTAAGATACTTTTCACACCCTGGAAGCTACTTTTATCTTTTTTGTTTTGAATTTGTTTAACCTTAAGTAAAACAATGTAAAAACCACATTGTTTTTGTGAAATCTAGAGTGACGTTTATGCTGCCTGTAACTTGGCTAAATTGTTTAAAGTAAATAGTAAGAATTTTAGCTATAATATTTAAATATATTGACTAATGTTTATCCAGTGTTGCTGCTTTGGTTCATTGAAATAATCCCAGTGCAGTGCTTAATATTATTGCACTTAGTAAATTATTGTGGGTTTGTAACCCATATAGGCATGAGATTTCAAACATTCCATGTTGAAATCTTAGTTTTCTTCTTATTGTAAAAAAATAGCTGATTGAAGCGTGACTTGACATCTATCTAATAATTATTATGAGACTAGTATAATTAATTATGCATTGCTTGATCTAGCATTATTTCGTTGAGTGTTTTAGATCATTATTATCTTATATAGACAAAAAACATGGTTTGTTGGTTTTGATGATAAATCAAACTTAACCAATATAAAACAAAAATGTAATCCAGTCATGAATTTCAAACAATTGTGATTAAAAGGATTGCAAAATTCGAAAACTGTAACTCTATCTCAACTAGGGATATTGCCAATGGCAATAGCAATCTAAAAAGTATTAAGTATTTTTTTTTCAGTTTTACAATGTTTTTGCAATTGTCCTTTGTATTATGGGATACAGTCATAGGAAAGTCAAGTCTCCCTCAGTACAGTTAGTGGTGAAGCATTGACAAACAAAACAAGATTTATATTTAAATCATACAATAATGTTATATTCATAAAAATGTTACTTAAGAGAGAAGATTATCCAAATATGTAAATTAGACATGATATTATGTAACAAGTATTCACATGGTAAAATCCAAGGCTCCACTACGGTATAAGTAGTCATTTCTATATAGCTGTTAGCATATAATGATGCCATAAGGCTTGTGAATGTGGCATTGAGCTGAGCTGGAAATGTCTTCCCTTAATTCGTGGTGGAACCTAATAACTTCAATGTAAGCGAAGGAGGTTCTTTAAAGTACTCCATTCGTTTAGATACATTTGTAGGTAAATCTACACTATAGGAGATGATCTAATCAATCCCTTATAATGAATAGGTCAATCATGTTTCTCTTTTTGCTTAAGATTTTTAGATCCACTGTATCGGCAGTGATATGTGGTTTAAGCACATTACCCTCTATGGATTCCGCACTCAAAACAAACCAAAAACACAACTCGCATTGGTCAAAACCGACCTATACAATATGTTTCGGAAATAACGCAAAACTTCCGATAACCAAACTGATTTTTCAATGCAGTAATATTATCAAATAACAATTATTAGTTTTTGGTATGTATTTGTACTTAAAGGATTCTAAATATTTGAACTTAAAATACACAATTTTAAAATTTGTCAGTTATGTTGTTTAGTTTATGATGTAGCTATAGATGGCACAGGTGTATAATGCAACAACAGAATTTGAGATGCGGTATAGTTCTTGGGCATCTTTTGTTTATAAAATGTAAAACCTAGCTGTAAATTTCCCCAAAAGTAATCAAAATCCCTTTACCAATGATGTTTCCTGTTTTGATCGTAGCATTGTGGATTTTTAATATTTCAGATAATAGACACACTGTTTTACAACCCATAAGTCACATTATCCTCTTTAGTGCGTTTGGGTTGGAACAAAGATCTTTCATTGCGGTATCTATAGGGCAGGGTAATCTGCATGTTTAGGTAATATAAACAATTACATTAATGTTTGCTTTAATGTGTCGATATCCTTTTGTTAATAAATTAAAATGTGCAGTGCTTTTTGTTAGTAAGTGTATAATCTTGTAAGTTTGACTATATATTTTAAGTTAGACTCAGAAACAGAGTGAATCGCCGCGATATATGTATGTATAATGCAGAAATAGTACTGTGCGATCCTCTGTGGTCCTGAAGGATTATTAAGACTGATTCATTTATTCATTATTAAGTTATGCTAGTTCAAGTCACCATAATAATAGTATCATGTGCATGTATGTTTTCTGTTTCTATCTATTTATAATGAAGTATGGTGTGGACGTTAATTCGTGAAATAATTATATCTAGCAGTAGTTACAGAGATCATTCCATATAGAATATATCGAAATATCGAGTGTACTGTACTGTAACATACTATCGTATTGTATATTTCAAAATATTGAAAGCATACAAACTTTGTAGTAAAATGATGTATCTCTCTAATACTGCCAGATTGATTTGTGTGTTACGATGTATTAGAGCTCGTTACTCACTTACGGCCTTACCGAAAAACGTTACTTAACTTTAACCATCGTCTTAAATTCTTTGTCTTCTTTCCGCAAGTGGCATTACGTGTAAGCGAGAAGTTGACAAAATATGTTAAGCATTGCATAAAGTTAAGTAACGTTTTTAACTAAGGCCCTTAAGGTATTAATTACCGTTACTCAACTTTGACCAATGCCTAACTTATTTTGTTAACATCTCGTTGACACGTAATGCGGAATGCGTTACGTGTACGGAAATATATACATGCGGAAATAAGACAATTTGAGACATTGATCAAGGTTGACTAACGTTTTTCGGTGAGAGTGTCAGGTATGAGTTGTCTTTAAAAACAAAGCTTGAGAGGGCTGTGAATAATGCATTTGTCCACAGTAAATAAGAAAATTGGTTTCTACCACTACACATTTTGCAAATTTGTAGATTTTCTCTATGTGATTAGAACTATGAATAAGCTTGTTTTATTAATTATTTTTATTTCGGGTCATTATAAAATGAGGAAAAATAAAAAACAAGCTCAGACATTCGTGGTCCCAATCACAAAAAAATAGTCAAGATTCGATAAAATTTAGATATGTTTTCTTAATATTTGGAAAAACTCACGCTGTGCTGGCTGACAAATGAACGTTTCACAAATCTTTTAAGATTTTCGTAAATTTAAGTGACTAAGCTCTGCTGGCTGGACATCACAATGCGAGAGCTTGTCGAAGGAAGGGTTGTATTGTATATACGAATAACTTCGTAGCCAACAGCGTGCTCTTACTGCATCATTGATTTCTAGGTGTACCAATTTGTCGATAACTAGTTCGCCGCAATGCTAGCCTTACTTAAGACAATTATTTCATGTTACAAAATTAGTTTTGCACTCTGTTGCTGAGTCCGTAATCTTAAGAAGTTGTCTGCCTACCGCCTTTACATTATGTCAGTATAGGATAATTAACATTGTAACATAACGGACTTGGTTATACTATTAGTGTAGTCGAAAATAGAAAGTAAGAGATTTTAAGTCAAAGAAGCAGTTAAATTGTTTAAAATGTGTTATTATTTATGTCTTAAAGTATTAAAATGGTTATTTCTTATTAATTAGTTTGTAAATGATGATTGTCTCTGTATATTTAATCAAACTTTCTTTCGTCATATTTGAATAAAACCAAAAAAACATACGATTATTTTGATTATGGCATTATGTTCTGAAATTATTATTTTATTTAAATTATTGACACATTAATTATTGTTTCTCTGCATATTTGTGATAAATTTGACTAAAACAATTTTAGACAAATTTATAAAGTTGTCACTTAAGGGCATATATTATACGAATAAATTTCGCTATTTCGTCATGCATTTCCACATTTTTAAAGATATAAATTATCTGAATGTACTAGGAACAAATATTGTATACAAAAAAATTCTTGAACTTGAATTCACATTAAAATCCATTTTGATTTAAATACATTTTCATATACATATAAAATTCTAATAAAAAAATATATGTTTGCTTATAGACAAACTATATTATTATAAGAATGTAGGAACGCTTCAAAATGTTATAATTTTAGTTGTAGAGAAAATCTACAATGCAGCCGTAACCATATATTTAAATAAAACAAAATTTGTCTATCAAATTGATCATGATGCTTTATTGGTTTTATTCCTTCATTTTCTACACTCTATCGCATTTATGTTGATAAAAAAGTAGATGTATGGTGTAGTTAGTAATTTGTAAGAATGTGCTTTCTATTTTCAAGAATCTTTAAATGTAATTTGCATTTAGTCTGATTTAATTAACAATTTCAGATTCCGTACATACGCATAGTGAGTTTTAGTGATGGGGTTGAATGACACTGTTGTAAATACAATGTAACTGTGTCACTTGTCTAAAGTACTCTAGTTTTACTTAAGTGTGTGCACTGTTTCACCCTGTCACAAATAAGCTCGTGTTCCTACAGAAATTATGATGTCTAATGTTAATTTATGAAGTCGATAACAGTGTTAAGATAATGATAAAGTGTAGAAAATAATGTGTGGATGTTTCCATTTTGATATGAAATTAATAAAATATTTCCTCTGATTTTAATTGTACCACATTTGACCTATATTTACCAATAATATTTACAAAAGATTGATACTTCTGTGTTTTATTTTTTATCCTACAATATGACGACGCAATAGAACGAGAAATATATAAATTAGGAGAAACTGATTCAGCGCTGAAGGCACAATAGGTGTGATAAAGCCATCACTATTGTATGGCGGGTGACACAACTGTAGTATCTTTATGCGATATGGAAAAAATTGTTTAAATTCGTTTTGAAAGGTTAACCCCATACCTACTATATATCATTAAAATTTTAATTACTATAGTTTGTAAAATTCAGAGAATACGCCTACATAGAGTAACATATATTACGCCTCTGCAAGGAAAGCCATCCTGCCTGCACACAGTCTTATGTTCTGTAGTAACTACAAGGAGAGGAAACATTATAATCGTGCAAGCGCACTCGCTTACACGATTATAACGTTCGCTCAGGCGGAAGTCGGAATGTGACAATGAGTCATGCTTTTTCGTGCGTGCAGCCGGCGGGCGTTCATCGATTTTTAAGACGTTATCAGGTAAATAATAGGGTTGGCACTCCATACATATAAAGAAGGGATGAAATATTTTTTTCAATTCCATCCCATCGTTGAATAAGTGTCTTAAAATAAAAGTAAAATACCTTTGCGAGATATAGCCCGCTAAAGGTTAAAAAAATTACCCCCTGCATTTCTAAACTACTGGACCTAAAAAATCATAATTGTAGACCATATATTTTAAATACTTTCGATGAAAATTATTTTGAACACTTGTGATTACAACTTTTTGAGATATAGCGATAATGACTGGCCTTGTGGTTCAGTTGGCAGTATGTCTACCTGCTGAACTGTAGGTCGTGGGTTCGATCCCCGCCAAGGGCAAATATTTGTGTGATGAGTATGGATGTTTGTTCTGTGTCTGGGTGTTGCTATGTAAGTATCATATGTATATATTTACAAAAAAAAAAAAAAAACTATGTATTCTATCAGCCATCTAGATGCATACCTAGTAGGTACAAGCTATCCTTAGTTTGGACTAGATGGTGTGTAAAATGTCCACAAATATTTATTTATCTTAATTTTATTTATATTTAAATCATTATAGTACTGAGGCCATTGACCTTAGATTTGACCTTTATGCAAAGTAATCTGAGCAAAAAATACTCTCCAAGTAGTTTTCTTTTAAATTACATCATTAGCTACGGAACTGTAATATACGCGTGTCTCGACACGGTCTTAGCCACTTATTTTATAAGCAACACCCTTTTAGGTAACAAAATTATCACTAGAAGTTATTAAGACTATTAAAAAAAAACAATTTTTAAATATATATATATATACAGAAAACAAATTAAAAAAACTTACTCAAAAAGTCCACTGGTAGTGGGAAAAGTGGCAAGAATACTGGCAGCATTGCCACGTTGGATGGCAATGCTTACTTTTTGAGCAAAGTAGGAGCCAGCATTCTGGTCACTTGTCACCTCTACCAAGCGTTTGGCTATTTCCCTGTATAAACTCTGAGCGGCTGGACCCCATGAACCTAATGTTTCGACCCCAAACGGCACAAACATGTACATCCGGTCTAAATATGCATATTTGCGCCGTTTGAGGTTTTCTGCTTTTGTTGCGGCAGCACCAGCTTGTTTGCTAGTCTCTGAAAGATGGGACGGCGCCAGTGTGTCAACACAAGTAGCATCCCAGACTATCGGCTGACCCATCTTCCAAGGGATAAGTGTCATTCCATCGGGCCTCTTGCCGTCGTCTCGCATAAGACCGTTGGGCTCTAAGACTGAAGGGACGCCGGCACTGACAAAGGCCCGACGGATGACATCATTCAAACTGGCGTGCCGCGGTATGCGCCCAGCGCTCTTACTGCACGATAGGGCATGGTGGCCCAGCCGATCCGCCATGTCACCACATGAGCAGCGGTGTGGTACTTGGCAAGGGGCGCCTAAACGGAGGGATACGGCTACACGGAAAGTATTGCTGTCCAAAAGATTGCCAATGTTTTTAGATGGTAACGCTTGCAGCCAAAGCCCCGATTCCCATCGAGCAACAGCAAGAAGACGAGCACGCTCTGTGATAGAACTTGATGAATTTAATTGCTTTTGATATTCCAGTTCACAGAGCGGCCCGTCCCACTGCCTCTGAGAAGCGGGTATTTTGGGCAAGGATTGGGCTGGACAAGCTATTTTCCAGCGTTCTACAGCCTCAGCGAGATAACTAATTTTGAAATTCTGAATAGAAGGCGATAGAATAGCACTCACTAATTTTTCAGTACTGAAGGCTGATGATATAAAAGCTGGCAATGAAACACTAGAAATTTTACGAATACCGATACCTCCAAACCGCACAGGTAACGTAGCCTGGTTCCAAGAGCAATCTCCAAAAGATATATTTAAAATTGTGGTGAGTGTATCCTTTAGGATGTTATCAAGCTGTCGTAAAGCTGAAGAATGATTCCAAAGCTGACAACATCTAAGAGAATACATAAATTTTGGGACAAAAAGGCAATATCTAATAATATAATAGGCCATATGAGTGTTAATTTTTTGGAGGCGGTCCGAAACTGATTGAAAATTTTGAATTTTGTCATCAACAAAATCTTGAATTGATTCATCTAGAACCGGTGACCCTAAAAGGCGAAGAGAACTGTTTCCTAATACTTTAATGTTTGGAGCTATTTTTTCGAAAAGGCCAATTGTCTCATGTTTTGGAATCGAAGCAAAATTTGGAATAAAAACTTCACATTTTGAAAAGTTTAAGGTCAGGCCTATTGAACTAAATTCAGAAATTAAAAATTGTAGGTCTTTTAGAACAGTATTAACATCGCCTCCCAGAGTCCCATCATCTAGGTACCATACATTAAATTTTGATTCTAATTTTTTAATGATTGGGTGAATTACTAAGCTGAAAATAGCTGGTCCAAGAGGATCACCTTGCTGGCACCCTACTTCTGAAGATAACACGTTACTTTTGTACATTAATTTTGATGGTTTGCCATAACATTGCCAAATGAAATTAAATATAGAAGGGATTTTGTCTTTAACTTGAGTCAGAAGAGAATTTCTATCAACAGAATTAAAAGCATTTTTGATATCTACCTTTAGCACCACTTCACCTCCTTGATGCCCTAAAAAAGTACGTAAAGCGTGTACCGCCGCCTCACAACCACCGCGTGAACCAAAACCCAACTGGAATGGTTGAAATTCCTCACGGAGCGGTTCTTTTATGTGGTTGACACAAATCTTAGCTGTGAGACGACGATAAACTGTGCCGACAGCAATTGGCCTTAGTCCACCATCTTTTTTAAGCAAGGCGCACAAATTTGCTCCATATAATATTTCTGTTATTTGTTCAGTAACTTTACCGGCTAACATTATATTCACTAGAGAAGTAAGCTCTTTAAGTAAGGAGTCACCGATCTCACCACAACCCGCACTTGTTAGATCTTTCAAGTGCTGGGGAGTAAGAGAGTCGAGACCCCCCGCTGAACCACTGGGAAAAGAAGAAATAGCATTAATTATGTCTTGGACAGATGCTGTGAGAACATCTTCCCCAGGAAAACCAGCCGATAAAGGATGAACTAGGTCGGCTGCTGCTGGTGGATGCTTTTCTTTGAGTGCCAGCAAAGTCTCTGGTGTATTTGGTGCTAATGTATCACTGGAAAATAAAAGCCTAGCTGCACCTTTGATATCCCCTTCACTTAATTTATCTTCCACCAATCGGTAGCAGATAGAAGAAGATGGTGACCGAAATGTAGTACGCATAGTGAAGGAGAAATCAGGGTCAATTTTAGAATTTTGTTCACAATTTCGTTTTATTTTATTGGTAAGAGAAGTTTGGTCAGAACGATTTTTCGAAACATGGAGAATTCTATATGGAAAAGTTAACAAGTGCTCCCAATTTTGAGAAGTGTTGTGTAAAACAACATTTCTAATATCTTCTACGAGGCATTTGGCGACACTTATACGAGCACCGCGAGGAATTCGTTTTAAAACTGGTAAATTTGTTTTTAGGTTACTTAGATATATTCCAAAGTTTTGAATATTTTCGTTTTGATTATGATTTTCACTTAAAATTGTAGCCGAACGATGTGATTTACTTATGTGAATTTTGAGACCACGAATACCTTTGAAGAAACGGTCCTGGGAGCACTGATTACACTTTACCAAATTTTCTGACACATTAACACCGTCATCATTAGAATTTTGAGTTTGTTTCTGAGTAGCCGCATCTTGTTGATAATTACGAGGCACACTGTCTGGAATAATGCGAACAGAATTTTTGTCAGAAATCTTGTCTTCAAGAATTAGCTGTCGCCTGCAACGCCGATCTTCCTGGAGCGGCGGAAGCGACAGCGACCTGTTGTCCGTCTTGTTGTTTGTTTGGTTCCACCGCACTCCGCCAACAAAAGGAGCCACAGGTAGCGAGTTGGACCCCGCTATAGGCCCCAGGTGTGCTGGCGGCGTTGGACGTCCCCGTTGCGCAGGTCTTCTTGGCGGCGGGGGCCTCGGTCTGCTGTCATCACTGGACATAGAGTCCTCACGGGGGGTATGAAACTCTTCGCCCGACAACGAGCTTGGTGACGAAGGAGCGGGCGGTGGTGTTTGGCGTGCTTCTTGTCTTCCCGCTGTGTTTGTCTTCCGCTTTCTCGTAATCATTGTTTATTTTATTGAATTTCATTTTGATTTGTATGACATCTTGTCAAAAACAACGTCGTATAAAAGAATGTGTACTTTTGCATTTTTCTAATTTTTTAGGTCTGTAAATGTTGTAATAATAAAATATTGAAATGTTTCTAGTTATGCTTGATTGGTAAAACGAATTTAAATGCAAAATAATACAAAATAGAAAAATAAATACGATTCTCGAGAAAAAATGCGTCTGACATCTATAACTAGAAGTTATAAATAAACTCTCACAGATAGGTATGCTCGAATCACCGCTAGCTAGTCTTACAAAATAAATTGCAGTTGTTATAGATTTACTGTACAAAGGTCTTTTGCCGCCTCAAAAGACTTAGATATACCTACTTACATTACTTTAAAGACTTAGTTATTAAAGTTAAATAAAAAAGGTTTATTATTTTATGCTTTTCAGTTTTTTCGGAGGTTTAATTTTTTTGTAAAAAAAAATTATTTTATAATTTTTTGTAGCTTCTACTAATTACTACATGCTTAATTTTTGATTACTTTTATAATAGCATAAGGTAGTACCTTATAATACACAACTCGACATTAAAATCTGCGAGTGAACAATAAATCACCCCTATTTTCCCAAGCTTAGGGTAGGTTTTTGTCCCAAATTTATATGGAACCAACTTCGAGGTATACCCTATCTAGTAAAAAAAGAATTACCAAAATCGGACTGCTCTGTAAAAAGTTATGCGTGCTCATACATTAGAATCAGTGAGTGACCGCAACGTCGCTTAACATCAGGCGAGTTGGCGGTCAAGCGCAAACCTATTTCTATAAAAAAAAAAAAAAAAAAGTGAACAATCAATCATCCCCTGTTTTCCTACCCTTAGGGTTGGAATTTTTTACCCAAATTTATATGGGACCAATTTCGATGTATACCCTCTCCAATAAAAAAAGAATTATCAAAATCGGCTCACTCTGTAAAAAGTTATGCATGATCATACATAAAAAAAATATACGCGTCGACTTGAGAACCTCCTCCGTTTTTTTATCGGTTAAAAAGAACGCTGGTTTGCGAACAAACCAGCGCTAACCAGCGCTTTTTACGTGACGGGTACAATACTTATTTACTTACAGGCTATCTATAAAAAAAAATAGGTAAACGACGAAGCGTATTAAAAGTTGTCATCCAAGTTTTTATTTCATTATTTTAATCATTGCTTGAGTCCGCCTAAGCAATTATTAACATTTTTGTGAATAGTTTATTGTTGTGATGATGTTGATGTTGCTCACCAAGGTTGATTGCCCAATTATCATTGAGCATTTACGGAGAGTAGACGTATGCTGGCGCGCTCGGCATCACGGTCATACATGAAGATTAAAAGTTATGTGAAAAATCAAGTGATAAGTTTAACCAGTGCGTGTACATAATACTCGTATTGACTACCTTGGTTTGGTGCTGTAATCTGTAAATTATTTACTAATAGTAAGTAATTCTAAAATAAGTTGCTCGGACTATTCTCGTATAGGTAAGTACTTAGAGACACGCATATTTTACTAACAAAATAGCTAATCTAAATTTTTATGCAATTGAAAAGCAAGCAATGTTACCTGATTGCGAGTTGCTTTCCTGTGAGGCAATGAAGATAACTTCAAATTAAAATGTAGTCGAACGCACAGTTTAGGATGAGTGACAAAACACTTTCACTCAAACAAAGCTCATCTTTTGGGTATGCACGTTGGCACGCGCTAGAAACGGTATTAACTGCAATCGTTTATTTCTGAAAAAATCTAACTTATGTGCTATTCTAAATTCTAACCGACTTCGGAATAGAGGTGGTTATCAATTCGGTTGTACTTTTTAGGGTTCCGTACCTCAATAGGAAAAAACGGAACCCTTATAGGATCACTTTGTTGTCCGTCTATCTGTCCGTCTGTCCGTCCGTCCGGATGTCAAGATCTTTATCTCGGGAACGCGTAAAGATATCGAGTTGAAATTAAAACCATATACGCAGATCCATAGTCTTGCTGCAGAAAGAAAATAAAATTTCTCAGTGTTCGTAACAAAAAGTTACAGCCGAATATGTCGTAAAAAACGCACATTTCGACACTCACAGAGGAATCAAAACCTATGGGGTACTTTCCGTTGACCTAGAACTCTCAAATTTGGCAAGAAGCATTGTGTTAGAGTTATATAGGAAAAAATCCGAAAACCGGACATTTTTAATTTAATCACAAAAAAACAGTGTCTCTATGCAAGGAATGAGGGCCCAAATTTTAAAGTGAATTAACCGTATCATGTGGGGTATCATATGAAAGAGCCTCATTTGCATAAGCTATAACAGGTTTTTAACACATTCTTCGCCCCCTTGACTTCAGCTGGGAACCAAAACTTTTTAGGCGAATTTTGATTAAGTAGAGTGGCCGCGCAAAGCAATGTTGACTGCCTCAAGCGCCGGCAGTTTACTAACTTCTACAAAATAAACAGGACTCGTTCGCTCGGATCCGAGTGTGAGGCGCCGCTACTATAGCCCCGCCCCACTCGGATCCGAGTGGTGAGCAAGAAATGTGTTAAATGTTTGTATATTTTTCGGTTTGTGAAGGAAAATATAAAAAAAAAATATGATCGGAACCCTCGGTGGGCGAGTCTGACTCGCACTTGTCCGGTTTTATTTATGTTTTGTTACCTCTCAACTCTATCCACTCCGTCATAAGCTGATTTAGAAAATTAGATTTTAATTGAAAAGACATATTACGTTCAAATTAGTCCCATAAGTTTAATCAAAATACTACTTTGATTTTCAAAATGAAATAACTGGAAAAATATGTCATCGATTCAATTGACGAAATTATGTATTTTGAAGTCGGTTATTTCACTTTCTAAAATATTTAAGTCTAAAATAATAAGGTTGTTTGAGATTTGATCTTCCGTAACGCTGCGCAAGAGGTACCTATTAAGTCATGGGCGTATATTTCCAGGCCCACCCCAGAATGGCCTGTGGGCCACCTCAGGATTTATAACTATTACCCATCTAAGTATATAGAAATCTTAGGGGCTAGGTCCACCCTGGAAAGTATCTCTAGATACGCCAATGCTTAAGTACCTACCCTAAAAATATTTTTTTACGATTTTATTCCACAATTTTGTTGGCGTGATAAATATGTAGGTAAGTATTTAGTTTACCCGTACCAAATTACAACTTTCTAGTACTATTAGTCTTGAGCTAAACCGTGGGTAGGCAGACAGATATGGCGAAACTTTCTGGGTTCGTCGTTTACTGCGGAACCCTAAGAAGTATCTTTAGATATAATATAGATATTAAAAGAAAACAAAATACCAGACTGCAGAAGAGTACCTAACTTACGACTTCTTTACGCTTGATACGCAGTTGAGTGTAAGTTTTTGTGAGAAAGTATGCGCAGAGTCGCTTTAATAGGTTATACAATAAATGCTTTCTTCAGAACAATTCTAGTAAAATCACTTATTTGTTACGAAAGAGATCGTTAGAGATTACTAAGGGGATTTTATTTTAGTTTTGCGAGAATTTTATTATTGTTATTACAAAAAAATACAGCCTATGAAATGTCATAGATGTCAATGTCATGTAAATGTCAATGTAAATGATATGCGAGGTGTCGTTAGACACCTCGCATATCAAAATCGGTCAAGCCGGTTAGGCTGCAGGAGGTAGTAATATAGAAACCATATAATACATACTAACATACACTCGAAAAACATAACCCTTCTTCTTGCGCAGTCGAGTAAAAAAGTATAATTTTTTATCAACTTCTTAAAATTAATGAATAAAAATTCTTGTGTCTGAATCAGTTAAAAATGTTTCTACGTTATTAAATACATTCATGTACACGGCGTCGATAGCTTTTGGTTTAATTTAAACGACGCAAACTATAAAAGAAACACCGCGATATGTCACAGACGCCCAAAGATCTTCTCCTAGTTTAGACTCGAGCTCAGATCGCCGACATATGGTAACACCCGGCCTCGCAGCTAGCAAAACTCCCCTACAGTATAGGATAGTAGTTCTCCTTTTTACGTAATGTTTATGTGCCGTGCGGTTATACAGCCTCAGTTAATATTATGGAGGATGAGAAAAATATGAATTGTAGGTACAGGTACAATTGCACGGCCTTAGAACTTTGGTTGCTTTGCAGTTAGCTACATTTTTTAAATCTCTACGGGGGGGCAGCTGCCCCTACTGCCCCCCCTTGACGACGCCCTTGACAGCCTCCCTCCTGCAAGTTATAATATTAGACCTAGAAACCACAGTAGGTACCTAATTAATAGATCATGCTCAACACTATCACTGAAAAATATTTCGACAATGAATGTAATTACAAAATAAATATTCAAGATACAGCGAAGTGTCTAAAATTTGTAAGCCGTAGCAGCGGCCTTTTTTTAGGGTTCCGTAGTAAACAAGGAAGGCAAGGAGGTCTGTCTCAAAGACTATTAGTAATATAGAAAGCTGTAATTTGGCATGAACATACATATTAATCACGCCGCAAAAGTCTTAGATAAAAATATATTGAAAAAAATTGGGTAAGTACCTCCCCTACATGTAAAGTGGGGGGAATATTATTTTTCATCTACCCCACCGTGAGGGTTATCGTTAGAAAGGTATTAAAAAAAACATTGGGGGTGTGCGAAACCCATTTTGCAATTATTTAGGGATCTGTTTGCGAAACATTAAGCTATAAAGTAACATTAAGTTATATTTTGTTGAAATATAATTACCTATTTAGCTATAAAGTGAAGTGAAAAAAATAGTTTAGCCGGCAGAGGGGAGCCTCTACCGGCTAAACTAAACAATTTTATTTTTAAACTATTTTACTATATTACCTTGACTTTTGTCTCACTCTTTCTACAGTTGAGAAAACAAGACTAAGATCAAAGTAATATTGCAATAAGATTGCTATTAAGATTTTGGTAACCCCTGAACATAGGTGTCTCGTCTAGACACGTTTTCGGCTAATTTATTTAAATAAAAGTACTTATGTATATTGTACCTACGTGTAAAATCTACACGTAAAAGTAAGGAACTCTTATTAAGGAATGCTAAGTAGTAAGTGACACATTGTGGGACCATTCATGAAATAGCGAAAATAAAAATCAGCTAGGTATTTCATATTTTTTGTCGAGGGTCAACAAGTTTGTATATTGGAACAGTAGTATCTTCTTTTACGATTTCAGTTATGGACCTACAGTAAATAATATATTAGATACACAGGTTGTATCTTCCCGGGACACCATGAAACACCTTTCACCTTCCTTTATAACGGTGGTCTCCTTTGGTCTTCCTTTATCTCGGGTCGCCTTCCGAGTAGTCCCGTGTGGGATGGGTCGAAATGATAAAATGTATAAAATACATCGCAGTCGCGTCTGGATTCGCATTCGAGTAGTCCCGTGTGCGGAAAGCCTAACAGTTTGGCCAGTACAATATCTAAAGTAATTAATTTCTATTTATTTCAGAAAATGTGTTGGAGAATGTCACCGAAGTTCCTATTAATTTTGATTGTCTTCGCGTGGGGTACAGTTCGAGCGGATCAGGACCTCGACATCAGGTATGAAAAGTTGTATTATTATTACAAAAAAATATATATATATAGCCTATGGCACTCAGGGAGTGAAGACGAATCTAACGACACCTTGAACATCGAAATCGTTCAAGCCACAGATACATACATACACTCGAAAAACATAACCCTCCTTCTTACGCAGTCGGCTAAAAAATAAACTAGCCTAATCTTAGCACTTTCCACAAGTAGGTAGCATCATCGTTAGATCTTCATTCTCTTGTTTATTATTTCTCCTTTTCAAACAATACATGAAGTAAATTCTACGAACGGAGAATCAAATTATGCGGGTTGTAGATAACAAAATTTTGTGTCGCATGCGCGAGGTCTATGAGGGCAAGGAAAAGATAACGGATTTCGCATATTTATGATTTTGGCTGTTCTGCTGAAATTTGATGATGAATCAGTTATTTTCTCACGACAATTGTTTACCGCATATTTATTGCAAGTACAGCACGTATTTTTCCATGCAATAGGATAAAATCAGTACTCTTCTTTTTAATCGTACACTCTTGTCAGAGTGGTCGTGGTTGCAATGACGGTGGATCCTCGCCGTTACCGTCACTCTTCATCCCAAATCCCAAATCAGGGATACGTGCTCACAAAAATATTGAATAAAATTATTTTTCTTAGTGCCCCATCAATTGTGCAAAAAGACAAGAGTGTCGCCGATGCTGTGAACGAATTTGGCTACAAATTGACTCTAAATATGATGCAACAAACCAATGATAACAACATAGTTATTTCTCCGACATCTGTTGCAGGTGAGACATAAAATAATTTAATTACTAGTATGTTGATTATGTGTCGAATGAAAATTGTTTTTAGGGTTCCGTTGTAACTACGAGGCACCCTTATAATTTCGCCGTGTAGATGTGTTCTGTAAACCGCTACAAAATGCCGTAGTCAAATTTTCAAAAAATAAATAAATAGGGCACTCGATACATATAAAGAAGGGATATAAATTATTATTTTTTCATCCCACCCCATCGTGAATAGTTCTCTTAAATAAAATGGAACTAAGGTTAATGAAATAATTATCGTTGAATAGGTCTTTTAAAATAAAACTAAGGTTTAATATATAATTTTTTTCATGTGCGAGATATAGCCCGCCAAGGGTGAAAAATTTTGCTCCTCCTGCATTTCTAATGCAGCATTCAACACTTGCACAGCACTTTGGGATTACAACTTTTCGATATATAACGATAAATATATAAAACACTTAAAATTAAATCATTATAGTACTGAGGTCGTTGACCTTTAAGCAAAATAGTTTAAACAAAAAAATAATAAAATAAAATAAATACATAAATAAATAAATACTCGCCAAGTATCAACAAATTTATAGACAGTTCAAAACAAAACAAGTTCAAACAGTGTTCTTTTAAATTACAGCATTAGCTACGGAACCCTATACTATACCCGTGTCTCGACAGTCTTGGCCACTTATTTATAGAGGGTTTTATCGAGAGGACGTCATTCTACACATTATTATGAGCAAAGTTTACTATGAACACAGCTTAAAATTCGCGAAATAATTAACTTTAAAACATATTTCTGTGACATCCTGTATAAGACTATATGTTAATGATAAACTCTATTTTTTATGGATAGTAAAACTATAATCACGTCATAATGAAAATGTATATTGCAGGACTTCTAGCAATGACGCTCTTAGGAACCATCGGAAAAACCCACGAGGAACTTGCAGCCGCACTCGGGTTCTCTCAAGGTTGGTATTATCTATCTAAGGATCATTATCATTTCGGCTATAACAAGTCCACTGCTGGACATAAGCCAGCATAGATTTTCAAAAAGACCGTCTAGAAGCGACCCTGAAACAAGCGTCTTCCTGCCACCTGTATGAGGTCGTCTGTCCACCGAAAAAAAAAACCTTATTTAATTTTTATATCGACGCATTACGCATACTGAACTTAAAACGTACACTCAACACAAACACACTCAACCTATGTATATTCACGCAAATAAATTGATCTGGGCCTTAGTGAACATCACTCGTTCGCCGCTCGCTGATACGATTCAAAGACAATTTTGACGAAGTGCTAGTCGATTACTATACAAATAGACTAACAATTTGTCAAAATTGTCTTTGAATCGTATTAGCGAGCGGCGAGAGAGTGATGTTCACTTATTAGCTTGATTTGATCAACTTCATATCAAGCGTAACGAAAACGTAGGTTACACGAAAGAAATCGTTCTTATGCAGTTGGGTAATTTTCTTTATATATAGACTACCTGCGCCTCCCAGTTTCACCCGCGTAGTGATGAAGATGATCATAAATTAATGTAGCATATATCCGTCTCCTTAGATATATGCTATATCTGTAAAAAATCATAATAATTGGTTCAGCCGTTTAGTCGTGAAAAGGTATTACTTTCGCTTTCTTAATATTATTAGTAAAGATAAAGATAAGGATACTTGAAACGAAATATCCGACTATAGTTTCAACCGCATTCGGCGGTCTTTTTCAAAGGAGCAGCACACACGTCACTCTCGGTCAATGGTGGTTTAAACTATAGTCGGATATTTCGGCTCAAAACAGACGTGAGTGATCCGTAGTTTTTATAAGGATACTTGTTCACGATATTATTTGTTTATTCAACAGACATTATTGAAAGCCGCAGAAACCACGAACAATTTGGAGAACTCCTAGAATGTCTAAACAGCAACGGGACCAGCTCTAAGACCTTGTACGCAGACGCGATGTTCGTGGACACACACTCGAAGATCCGCAACTTGTACCGCGACTACCTACAACGTGTGTACAATGGAGCCGCACTCGGCGTGGACTTCACAAGGGCTGTCGAGGTTAAAGACATGATTAACAAGTGAGTGCGTGACTTGTTTGCGATATTCCATGGAAATAACACTTACTCGTTACAGTCAACTCACTTAATTTACCTGTGACAATTTTTCCGGTATGGTACAAGAAAACTTCAATACCTTCGCGGATTACACTCGTCCAATAGCATAAAATAGACTAAAATCCTAGTATTATAATTTAAATATAGCATGCATGAATCTCATTCAGGAGGAGAAGTGTGCCGAAAGTCATCATATATAAGCATCATTTATTCAGAGCCCGTGAAATGTTGTGAGCGTTCATTTTATGGCGATAATGCTTTACTACTAGTTTTTTCTTTTACTAACCGGCTAAGTACGTGTCGGGACACGCGCAGTTTAGGATGCCGTAGTGCACATCACATATGCGGATTTAGAGTAGGGTTTCTTGTTTATTTGATATGAGATGAACACTATAATTATGAGTTAACGTTTTAAAAAGTAGCACGTAATGTAAATTTTTACTTCTCCGAGCACATTTTAAGTTGGTTGACTAACTTTACTACTTACGAGTACACGTTCACTTGTATAGAAAATTTGCTATGGGACCCAGGGAAAACCTGATTTTATACTTACTTCTTAGATAAACAATGGCTTTGACTCATTCATACATGGAACTGGAAATGAGAATATACCTATTACGAGACTTTTTACACTAGTAAGGAAATAACAGGAAAATTCTCGTTTAAGTTACTTTTAAATTAAAAGTAACATTGTTAATAAAATAATTAGTTCTATAAAATTCCACGACATATCAAGGTCTCCTCTATGTATCTATATCCTATAAGTATATATCTCCTGATTATCGCTTACATACTTCACTTTGCCTAATTTCGGGCCTAACCCTAGCCAACGGCCATGATAGTAGTCTAGTGTTTTTTTTTTAAATTTCAGATGGGTTGAATCTCACACAGAGGGAAAAATAGAAAACTTTCTTCAAAATACCCTTCCTATCACGACGAAGGCAGTTCTACTGAGTGCGCTCTATTTCCGCGGCCAATGGCAGAATCCCTTCATTGAAGAACATACTCGAATGTGAGTCAACGAAGTGCAGTAAATTTGAGAAAGTAGGTTTATGTGTGCAATGTGTCGCGGAAGTGTGCAGCAATACTTAAGCGTCTCAATATACCTACTCCCAAGGGCGTCGCCAAGGGGGGGCAAAGGGGGCAGTTGCCAAAAAATGTAGCCAATGGCAAAACAACCAGTCCTAAGGCCGTGCAATTGTATCTGTACCTACAATTCATATTTTTCTCATCCTCCATAATATTAATTTGCCCCCCTCTGGGCCATGGGCTGGCGACGCCCTTGGAGGCTGTATAACCGCACGGCACATAAACATTACGTAAAAAGGAGAACTACTATCCTATACTGTGGGGGAGTTTTGCTAGCTGCGAGGCCGGGTGTTACCATATGTCGGCGACCTGAGCTCGAGTCTAAACTAGGAGAAGATCTTTGGGCGTCTGTGACATATCGCGGTGTTTCTTTTATAGTTTGCGTCGTATACATTAAACCAAAAGCTATCGACGCCGTGTACATGAATGTATTTAATAACGTAGAAACATTTTTAACTGATTCAGACACAAGAATTTTTATTCATTAATTTAAGAAGTTGATAAAAAATTATACCCTTTTTACTCGACTGCGCAAGAAGAAGGGTTATGTTTGTAATATTCTATTTCGGAATATATTTTGTTTATATTTAGGAATATTAAATTGGCAATCAATGCATTCAAATGGTTGTATTTATAATTTTTGATAGCGTTAAAGTCGCTCTTTACCAGTCGGGTATTTTCTTTTAACACAGTTAGTTGTTTGATTCAAATTAATATTTGAAACCTTAAAAAAAAACTTTTATTTTGAGATGGGGTACTGTGGGTTCATTAATACGAGAAATAAAGCATATTACTAAAAAACCCATTTTCGAGCTCGCGCATTATTACTATTTTGGCATAGAAGTATACTGTGAGTTCACAAATACCAGTAGCATATTACTATAAAAAACTACCAAAAAAAATTCGCGCTCGCTTCGCTCGTGCATTAATATTATTTTCACATGGAAGTACTATGAGTTCACTTTACGAGAAATAAAGCATATTACTATAAATACACCACTAAAATTTTCGCGCTCGCGCATTATTACTATTTTGACATATAAGTTCACTTTGAGTTCACAAATACAAAAATTTAGCATATTACACTAAAACACTACTAAAAAAAATTCGCCCTCGCTTCGCTTGCGCATTCATATTATGTTGACATGGAAGTACTATGGATTCGCTAATACGAGAAATAAAGCATATTACTATAAAACACCACTAAAATTTTCGCGCTCGCTTCGCTCGCGCTTTATTAATATTTTGACGGAGAAGTACCATGGGTTCACTAATACGAGAAACAAAGCATATAACTATAAAAGCACTACTAAAATGTTCGCGCTCGCTTCTCTCGCACATACTTATTACCTATTTTTGTTTATATTTAGGTCATGCAAGCGCTGAGTGCTCGTTAAAACGAAAAATAATAATTTTACTACTACCCAAAAATAATAGAAAATTTTGCTATGACAAACTTGATGTTCATTTGGGACATTAAAGTGCTCATTTTTTTCCCCGCTCGCCACGCTCGCACGTAAGTAAGATATGAGACAACATGGCCGCAGACTCCCCCCCTAGCCTAGCCAGCCTAGCTTAGCCTAGGCATAGCCTTCTCATTGTGGGGGGGGGGGGGGGGGCACAATGAGAAGGCTATGCCCATGTCCATTGAACCCCCCCACGAAATGAATTCCTGGCTACGGCCCTGAGTTGACTAACATACGAGTAAAGGGATGATCCCTTAGTAAAAGTTGTTCACAGTACTTAATACCAATAGGAACCATTAAATATTTTTGCACCTTTTTAAGATACCCTGTACTACAACTTAATAGCGTACCTATATGACTTTCACAGTGAAATTTGGTACCTATTTTTGCGCGACACAGTTTATTACAAATTTAATGTATGAATATTACTGCAGTTTTTTTCCTTAGGTACGAAGTGCTATCGATCTTGACGTTGAATGTTCTCAAAAACACAACATTTTCCTATTATTGATATTATATATATATATATATATATATATATTATCAGCCCTGTTTTTTTTTTTGTACAAACTGTCCTACTGCTGGGAACGGGCCATCTTCTCATTGTGAGAAGGGTTAGGCCATAGTCTGCCACGCTGGCCAAGTGCGGGTTGGCAGACTTCACACATCTTCAAGATCATTGAGAACTCTCAGACATGTACCTAGGTTTCCTCGCGATGTTTTCCTTCACCGTTTGAAGTTGCCGGCAAACAACAATACGCACATAACTTCGAAAAGACAGAGGAGCGTGCCGTGGGATTCGAACCCAGGACCTGCGGATCGCAAGTCAGACGGGCTCACCACTAGGCTGCCGGAAACTTATATTATAAACGGATATTATATATATTTTGATATAAAAAATAAGTAAGTAGTACATCTTCTTCTTTTTTGTATTGGACCCGCATTAAAGCATTTGCCAGTGTCAAGTATTAGGATTTTCTCAAGTTTCTTGAATAAAACAAGTTGTAAATGTTCTATTCACAATCTAAGCAGTCAATTTATAAGTAGAGTCCTGCTTCAGTAAAGTGGTGGCGACTTTACTAGAAGCTTCTATGGAGTTTTGCCGATAACGTAAAATCACACGTTTTACTGCTTTATTACCTACACTTGCCCACACTCACGCACTTTATCGAACACTTAATGAATAAAACACCACCATTTTTATAGCATTAATGTTCAAAATAACACAAGTTTAGGAGAATAAAACAAAGCAACAACACGTTACTAAGACGTTCCCGCCAAAACTCCAAGTAGTACATATTTAATTAAAAAGTATACTTTAATATTTCAGAATGAATTTTACAAAACCTTCGAATGCTACAGTTCCGGCAGACCTGATGGTGAATGCTGGACACTTCAGATACAAATTTTCTCATGAAGATGGTGAGTTAACTGCTGTTTAATTTTAACATTTTTATTCAACTGCTCATTCTGAGCAGTCTATGTTATTATTACTTCAAATACCCGTGTCTATATTCAGAAATGATCTGATCATGTTTATAACCTAAGTACTTACCTACGTATTCCTCTTTAACTCCATAATATCATTTGCAGTCAGTTGATCGGATCTGATTTGACCTTTTTTTATACTGTAACTGTCCCACTGTTGGATGGAGTCTCTGCTCCTTATGAGAAGGGTAAAGCCATATCCCACTTCACTGGCCAAGTGCTGGTTACCAGATGTTACTCATCTTTAAGAACATAAACGCTGGCTATAGATAGATAGAGCTATCCGTCAATCCGTCAGAGCTTTCCGAGTGAGCTGAACAGTATTATGAAACGGTGTATCTTTTGGTACCTTTGTTCATTGATATCGGGCCCCAAACTAGGCAAAGCCTGTTTTTTGGGCACCCTGAAACCTGTTACCAATATTTTAAATGCGCTTAGTATTGTAAACATTGTCGAGAATACAAAATAATAGAAAGATAGGTAACATGTTTGACAAATATTTACATTATCATTAGTATATTATGTTATATATATATATATGTAAACATCGCAGCATATCAATTCACCAACAAAATTAATCATTGTCTGTGTAGCCATTATAGGACGTTCCGGTACAAAGTGAATAAGATTTGAATGTATATATGCATGATGGAACAATCTTGATAGCACGATGCGTTAGAAAACAGAAACAGAAAAATAAGAATAAAAATTACAATACATAAAATCAAATGAAACCAATTAATTAATTATACAATGAAATATAAAATAATAATAAAATATTGCCTAAAATAAAATCAAACCAATGAAACGGGATCTATCTTCACCGAATACGTCTAGTTGTGTCTTTTGCTGTGTGTACTGTGTATGTTTGTGTGTGTATGTCGGAGAGGGAATATGTTGTGTATTTGTACGTGCGTGTTTGGGGAATGTGTGTACGTGAGTGTGGACTTAGTCAGGTACTACTTGGCAGGTGGATATACTACTCTCCGCCTGAATTCACTGAATTTTATTAATCTCTCCGTTTGATTGTGAAGTGATAAAAGCCATTTATGGATTTTGTACTTAGTTTCTGCAAAGGATTTGTGCTCTATATCAATTATTTTGCAGACCGAGTTGTATGTAAAAATGTGGACGTATTTTGGTAAACGCCTAGCATATACGGTGTTGACCTTTGGAAGCGGCTTATCACGACGGTGGCGACTTGATACACCCTGCCTGTCATCCGTTGGATAGTGGCATTTGGCTATAGCCCGCATAACAAACAGCTGTCGTACAGTCAACACCGCAGACTCTTCATATAGTTTTGTTGTAGGATATCGACGTGGTTTCCCCATCATAACTTTTAGCACAGCTCTTTGGGCCCGCTCAATCTATTCCATGTGAGTGACGGCCGCTCCCCCCCCCATACCCCTATGCAATATTGGAGAAGCGACTGGCAGAGAGATTTATAAACCATCATCTTAACAGCATCATTAGCAGCTGGTCTCAGAATTTTCATCACGTATATTAGCCTTCGAACCTTCTTAGAGATATAATTAATGTGATTTTTAAAGGATAACTTTTGATCTACCACTACCCCTAGATACTTTATACACTCAGTCCTAGCTATTGTATTACATGAGCATTTAGGATTAGA
This sequence comes from Lycia hirtaria, assembly GCA_947563715.1. Taxonomy (NCBI): domain Eukaryota; kingdom Metazoa; phylum Arthropoda; class Insecta; order Lepidoptera; family Geometridae; genus Lycia; species Lycia hirtaria. Next base: position 31,987,203 of record OX387378.1, read on the forward strand.
TTTAGGTCCTTCAGACATATGAAAGGTCTCACAGTTGTAGTTGTGAATCTTCATTTCGGTCAGGTTTGTGCCAGTGGCCTCCGTAACATGGAAAGGAATAAAGTTGGTCTTTTTTAAATATGCAGCCGTTTAGGCTGTAGGCTGTCAATAGAAACATACATACGCATATACATACACTCGAAACACAACCGTCCTTCTTACGCAGTTGGGTAAAATACAGCACGTGCCTACATACCATACCTCCATACCAGTGTGGAAGTCTGACAGTCTCTTGCTATGCTTCTGTAACTTCGATGTCAGTTAATATAACTTTCCCTTCAATTCTTATATTTACTTGCAGACTTTCATATAATTGCAATACCATACAACGACAGCGTAACGACATTATATGCTCTACAACCACACGGTCCTCTCCGGCGTCGTCCCACCCTACACGACCTAATGTCACGTTTGAATTATTCAAAAATCAATCAGATAATAGAAACGATGGAAAACACTCAATGCGTTCTCAGAATTCCGAAGATGGACTTGAAAATTGAAGCCAAATTGGAGGATCACCTAAAAGCACTCGGAGTACAGTCGTTGTTCACTCCCGGTCAAGCTAACTTCGCTCTTATGGTGGATGGTAACATGGTCACAAATACAACTGATGAAATTCTATCAAGGATAACCGGAGATAGTGATGGGAAAGTCGTCGGTGACGCTCGTGGTGTGAAAGAGATACTAAAAGAGCTGCCCAATCCGGGGATTCATGTTGACTCTGTTATCCATGATGTGAAGTTGACAATTAACGGTAAGTTCATCTAAATTCAGTTTCAGCTTTATTTTCTAGTTAAAGTTCGTTCAAAGGTAGTCCACCTATGACATTCCTGTTTTAGGGTCCCGTAGTAAACAGGGAACCCTTATAGTTTCACCATGTCCGTCTGTCTTCACCAACCTCCAACCTCCTTCTATCTATTATAACTCGCTATCCACCCTAAAGTTGCCTGGAAGAAATCGCTCCATGCGATAGAACCGCCGTAACTATATGTCGATAACGTCTATAGCCTATTCCTAAATTAAATATAGTAAAAGTTCTATTCTGCTAAAATAATACGACAAACCGCTTCCTTTTTAAAGTTAGTTCAAAACAGAAAACGATTTCCGTGACACCAATGGCGATAATACAATAGCCGGGATTTTACCTGAATCGTATTGTGTTTTTATCTAAACAAATCACGTCATTGATGTTTCATCACGACTGTATTATAATGTATGCTGTTGCCTGGAATGCAAATGAATGAATGTAAACGTGTGAATTAGCAGGTAATATATGCAAATTCAAAAAACATGCGGGTCCGAATGAGTAACCGAATATTTATGAGTAGTATAAATGCATTCAACCGTTACAATGTAACTAAGTATATGAAAAGTAATTCTGATTTATACCTATAAAAAGTATTGTCTTGAGGGAATGACTGACACACGACATACAACCTTAATTAACTATAGAAATCTCTAGAGACTTGAGAAGAACACCTTCCTTGTTGTAAAGAGTAGGTGTCCATAAGAAAGTGCACTTCACATCTCTTAAAATACTTACATAATTATATACTTTTTTACAATTCTAACGATGATCCTAACTAATATTATAAAAGCGAAAGTAACTCTGTCAGTTATCTTTTCACAACTTAACAACTGAACCAATCGTTATAAAATTTGACGTTTAAAATCACACGTTTTACTGCTTTATTTCACTTGCCCACACTCACGCACTTTATCGAACACTTAATAAATAAAACACCACAATTTTTATAGCATTAATGTTAAAAATAACACAAGTTTTGGAAAATAAAACAAAGCAACAACACGTTACTAAGACGTTCCCGCCAAAACTCCAACAATACGTTACGTTACTAAGACGTTCCCGCCAAAACCTGCTTTAATCTTCTTCTTCTTTTTTGTATTGGAATCCGCGATTAGCGATTTGCCAGTGTCAAGTATAAAAATATTTTCAAGTTTCTTGAATAATACAAGTTATATTAGTCACAGTCTAAGTCACGTAAACAGTCATTTTAAAATTTAAGACTTGCCTCAGTAAAGTGATGGCGACTTTACTAGAAGCTTCTATGGAGTTTTGCCGACAACGTAAAATCACACGTTTCACTGCATTTTTTCACTTTTTCACACTCACGCACTTGATCGAACACTTAATGAATTACCACCACCATTTTTATCACCACCATTTTTATAGCATTAATGTTCAAATTAGCACAAGTTTAAGAAAATAAAACAAAGCAACAACATGTTACTCAGACGTTCCCGCCAAAACTCAAGCTTTAATCTTATTCACTAAATTAGGAGTTCAACTTCAACTTTTATTTTGTGGCTCTTCGTATTAACGACTCCGCCAATGTCACGTAGTACAACCATCAAACAGAGAGAGTTGGTACGGTTTTATAATTTTGGTTGGTGATGATGATCTGCAGAGTTTTTGCTTTGCCACCACCTGTGAACCCAAAATAAATTACCTATTCTAACTACCAACTACAATTAACTACAAATTACTAGCATATATATACAACCTTAAATTAATATAGCATTAGTTTAATAAAGTATATAGCATATTATAATGTTATTTATATTTACAGTTTAATCTTATTAATTTTTATATATTTACATAGAGTACTTACAAAAGGGGTAAAAACCAGAGAGAGAAGGCATTTAACGGAAGTAGGACGGGGAATTTCAGGGGGAATGACCTCATAAAGTGAAAACTGGTTTAAAGGGCAACTAAAAAATATATGGTCAACATTTCCTTCATCCAAACCACATTCGCAGATAGAATGGTTCCTAATCCTAAGTTTGGCCAGAAAAACGGGTGTACATATGTGATTTAAACGTAAACGAGAGATTGTTGAAGTGGTTACCTTATCAGCTTTTTGAAATTTAAAAAACCAGGGTTTGTGGGGAATTTCGGGTTGAAGGTCACCATAGAATTTACCTTTCATGGTTCGCGATTCCTGCCATTTTTGGGACCAACATTTATATAGAATAGGTTTTATGATTGTACACATATCGTGGGAATAAATTTGGGAATATTCTAGAGAGCCTGTTTCTGAAGCATTTTTAGCACACGAGTCAGCACATTCATTGCCCAGGATTCCTGCATGACCAGGTATCCAGGCTAGAATAATATTAATGTTCAGCTTGTGACACTCTAATAATGCTTCTCTAATTTTGAAGATTGTTGGGAACCTGGTTTTAGTTCGAAATGGGTTGGCTAGAATAGCTTGGAGGCAGCTCTTAGAGTCTGATAGAATTATGGTATTACTGAGATGATGGGACTTTACAAATAGCACGGCTTCTAGAATAGCAATTGCTTCACCTGTAAAAACAGATGTGACGGAAGGGCATTTATAACTAAGAATTATACTTGTTGAGGGAATCCAAACCGCAGCACCAACCGGACTAAAGGAAGATTTAGAAGCATCTGTATATATTTTGTACCAATTTGGGTATTCGGTGTGTATTTTATGACAAAAGATTTTGTTAGCTTCTACAGTGTTTCTGTCTATTCCCAAGTCCAGGATGATGTTGGGTTGGAAGATCAACGCTTCATAAGGCGTAGAATATAGTGGTGACATGGAAGTTTGAAAGAGTGGGTTAGGAAGACGTGTGAATAGTATAAAACTACGAAGTAGACATGGAATATCGTCATCTGATAACCGGTGAGGATGATATAGAGTCGATAGTTGCTCTATTTTTAGGAGAAGAAGATGTTTACTGTGTTGAGCCATTTTAAAAAAGAATCTGTCAGATAGATATTGCCGGCGAAGTGAGAGAGGTGGTTCACCGCACTCGACTTGCATGGCATTAATGGGGGACGATTTCATTGCACCAAGGATGATTCGTAAGGCTTTTGACTGGATCTTGTTCAATTTTTCAAGGCCAAGCTTATTAGCAGGATCCAGAAGGAAGGAGCCATAGTCTATATGACTACGGACGATGGCATTATAAAGCAGTTTTTGTGTAAATGGGTGTGCACCCCACCACACACCTGATACTGATCTTAGGACATTTAAGTTTTTCTGGCATTTCTGGGTCACATAGTCAAAGTGGGTGGCACCGGTTAATTTGCGGTCTAACCAAATCCCCAAGAACTTTGCTTTATAATCTTCTGGAATTACTTCTCCATTGACCTTGATAATGGCGGGAGGAACAAGTCTCTTGTTAGTAAATGTTACCACCTTACTTTTAGAAGCTGCTAGGGATAGTCCGTGTCGATGCATCCAATCATTCATGTACTCGAGAGCTCTATTTAACTTATTTACTGCTTCCTCTAGTGTTTTTTCCATAGCATATAGAGCTATGTCATCAGCATATTGGAGCATTTGACAATAGGGCTGTACTGTTAGTTCTAAGTCATATGTGTACATGTTGTACAGAATTGGACTTGTGACTGATCCCTGTGCTAATCCTTTCCATACACATCTCGGTGGGATGAGCGAGTTTTGACCCTTTATTGTGATGAACCTTTCCATCAGTAGATTGTATATGAACCTAACCAGCCTCTCGGGGACACTCAGCTGCATGAGTTTACTCCTGAGTATTGGAAGTTGGACGTTATCATATGCCGCTTCCACATCTAGAAAAACCGCCACCAGGAACTCTTTTTTTATACGAGAGATGCGTATATCTGAAGTTAATATTCCCAGGCTATCCATAGTGCTCATACCTTTTCGAAATCCAAATTGAGAATTTGCCAATGAGTTATTTTTCTCAATAAACCATTCTAGACGATGTTTTATCATGTGTTCAGTGATTTTAGCTAGCACGGAAGACAGAGCGATTGGTCTATAGCTATTTGAATCAGCTGGGTCCCTACCAGGCTTTAATAATGGGATCACTATCTGAGTTTTCCAAGCTTGGGGAACATTCCCATATTCATAAAAGTGATTAACAAGACTCAGATAGTATTCCTTGGTTTTATCACAAGCATTTGTTAGGAATGAGTATGGGATCCCATCTGCTCCCGGAGCAGAGTCACATAACCCATTCAAAGCAATTTGTAACTCTGAGAAGGAAAAGGCAGAGTCTAGGTTGTGAAGAGAAGGTAAGGGACAAGGCGGTGATGCAAACAAGTCTAAGTATGGGACTGAAGGGGGGGCCATTTTATCAGAAAAAGCTTCTAGCCATTGTGAAGAATCTATAGATACATTATTATCAACAACCAAAGATCCTCTATATCTTTTTATTTGCCTCCAGACTAAGGAAGATGGTGTTCTTGGTGAAAGATTTTGACAATAATTAAGCCACCCTTGTCTTTTCTTCTTTACAAATAGTCTTGTGGCCTCAGCTGCATTTTTCTTATATTCAAGAAAGTTCTGCACAGTCATAGAAGTTTTGTAGGCTTTCTCGCTTTCTTTCCTTTTCTTAGCAACAGCTGTGCACTCTGTGTCCCACCAAGGGTTGGAGACCTTGAGATGAAAAGGTTTTTTTTTTGGGAAATTTTCATTGGCAGTGTCTGTTATGCACTGTACAAATTTTGAATAGTTTTCTAAATAATTAATATTATTAGGAAGGGTAAGGGACTCTGTTTTCTTTTCTAGAGAAGTCGAATAAGAGGTCCAGTTAGCGTTTGATAATATGTATCTATTTGAAGAGAAAGAATTATGTGCCGGGGTAGCTTTATTAGGGATAGACATGATAATAGGGAAGTGGTCACTGCCATAAGAGTTTGTCAAAACTTGCCAAGAGAGAGTAGGAGCGATTGGGGGGGAGCATATTGTAAGATCGACGGCACTGTATGGATTCTGGGATGGAGAAACTCTTCGTGTAGGGGATCCGTTATTGATGACACAAAGACCAGCATCATCGAAAACATCTAGGAGGGAAAGGGCAAACAGGTCATTTGTGCTAGAACCCCATGAGGTGTGGTGTGCATTAAAGTCTCCCATAACAATCATAGGAGATGGTATTGAGGTAAGTAAACATGATATATCTGCTATCATGCCTGAGTGTGGGTGAGGGATATAAATAGATACATATGATATGTCTAGTACTGTAGCAGCTACAATATTGATACCAGGGTGGGGAGATGGTAGGAGTATTTGAGTATATGGTAGGGTGCGTCTTATAAATAAGGCGCAACCGGCACCATTCCCTTCTGCCCTGTCATCGCGCAGACAGCAGTATCCCGGAACCCTAAATTGGGAACCAGGTAACAACCATGTCTCCGCGATGGCAATGACAGTTGGATGGTACTTGTTAATTAAGTGTAGGAGACTAGGTTTTTTAGAACGAATGCTTCTGCTGTTCCACTGAAGAACAGAGACTGGATCCATTGTTATTTGTCAAAGAGGTTATTTGAAGGAGTTTGTGGGCAACGTGGGACGGTAGGTTAACATTAGGTTTAGATATAATGTTAATTATCATAGAGAGGAGGTTTTCCAAGAGATTGTCCTCTTGGGATGAGGCTGGGGAGTTAGCAAGTTGAGATAGGGCGAACCCATTATGGAGAGTAGATGGCTCCTCTGCAACAATGGCCTGGTGGGCCTGTCTGTCAAATGATTTCCCCAATGGGACTCTAGCCCGGGGTATAGGTTTTTTGTATGTAAAACGGGAAGGTGTTTGTGTAATTTGTCGAGTCTGAGAGGGTGAACCTGGGTGGAAAGAGATGGGGGTAGAACTTTGTGAGCCAGGAAGGAAAGACAAGGAACTAGATCTTTGTGCTATTTCAGAATAGGGTCGAGTCACCCTAGGGTAACGTAACGATGCCTCATCATAAGATACATTGTCTTGAGACATAACTATCTTGATCGCCTTTTGTCTCCCCTGCTCAGGACATATCCTGTTATTGGCAAAATGATGCCCCGAACAATGCAGACAAGAAGCATCTTTCTCCTCAACGTTACATGATTCACCTGGATGTGGTTGGGAACATTTATAGCATCTTGCATTAGATCGACAGAATGCTTTAGTATGTCCGAATCTGCAGCACTTTAAGCATTGGATTGTTGGAAAGTGGTAGGTTTCAACAGGGAGCGAATTGTGAAACAAAAAGACTCGTTGTGGTAATATTTGTCCATGGAAAGTGATAACAACAGTCTGGGTCGGTACCCATGTGGCTTTGCCATCAATAATATCTTTTCTGTTTAACCTACGACACTTCAATACTATCCCACATTCGTTGGGAACTACCAGGGACTCTGCAAACTCTGTCATTGATAAATCAACGGGGACCCGTCGGACAATACCCATTTTGGTTATATTGTAGTTTGGAATAGTAGCCTGATATTTGTTCTGTTCTAACAGGGGGTTGTCCAAGAATTTATTGGCATCAACTCCAGAGCGGAATTCGACAGATATTCTATTTCTTCCCACTCTTTTCACTCCATCCGTGCAGACATTAGGAATTCGGTTGTTGTGAATAAATTGGCCAAACTTAATCGGTCTAATCGATGTTCCTAATGCAAGGTCGGGTTCAGAACGAGAAACGTGGACTACAAAAGGACCTTTATCCGTAGGTTTGTATTCTTTTATGCCTATTACCAATACCGGATGAGTGTAGACATGTTGAATGGACGCCGACGGCATGTCTGTGTCCACTACTGTTTTTTTTGCTGTTGTGTTATTCGTTTCGGTCAAACGACGTTTATTGGCTGAGGAAACAGCAGAATTTTCAGTTTCCATGTCAAAGGAATGAGGATCTGGCGGATCTGGCGGATCAGGCGGTTTGGCCTCCATATTGGCGGCCGGCGTCTAACCCCACAGGTTAATACTACACACAACTATGTTAATTATACCTATAACTTACCCCTTCACCAATATAATTACACCACCACCATAAAACAAAACTTCTGCGTTGTATTTTAACCGAATAACGTGAAAATATAAAGAAAAAATGATAATTTTCGATAAAAACTCGCGACTCTCGTGTGACAATTGCCACTAGCAACGCGGGAGTCCAAATTAGGAGTTGTCACCTTCTGTCAGACGGGAACTGTCAGGCACGAGAACGGGACATGAGCAATTCTTGTAAATAAATGACACTCGGAGAGTGAAGACGAATCTAACGACACCTCGCACATCAAAATCAGTCAAGCCGTTTAGGCTGTAGGCTGCCATACAGAAACATACATTATACAATTTATTTGACATGTAACTATGGAGTTATAAATAAATATTTGTATTTGTATTTGTACAATTATACATACAAACATAAATACACTTGAAACACAACCCTTCTTCTTACGCAGTCGGGTAAAAAGCGCTGTAGGACTATGTGTGCAACTGTAAACCTTCAGTTTCTGAACATCACCCACAGGATTTCCTATCCCACTACTATGTATGTACCTTTAGTAAAACAAATATATTTGAATTGTCGTGTTTTCCAGAATACGGCACAGAAGCAGTGGCGGCGACGAGCGGAGTGCTGGCCCGGACAGCGAAGTTGTTCGTAGCGGACTCACCGTTTTATATGTTCATCAGGAACGAAAGGACTAAACTGATAACATTTAGCGCTATTATTAACGACCCTACAGCATAACAACCTGTCTTTATTGGAACAGCAGCCGTACTCTCAACTTTTATAGCGATACATAGTTTTTATCTTGCTTTTTCTGCAATTAAGAGAGTGACACAAAAGTTGAATCGATTTATAAAAAAATATCACAATTGAAAGTAGGCTCATTTGAACTTTTGTCTCACATTCTTAATTACAAAACAAGTATCTATATTAAAAGAAAAACAAAATACCCGACCGATTGTTTATTACGAAAAAGTTCGTCGGAGGTGACGAAAAACGCACTTTTTTTATTTTTGCGATAGATGTATTATTATTATTTTTATTACAAAAAAATATAACCGACATTTTGGAAGTGAAGACGAAACACCTCGCACATCAAAGTTGGTCAAGCCGTTTATGCTGTAGGCTGCCATATAGAAACATACATATATACATATACAAACATAAATACACTCGAAAACACAACCCTCCTTCTTACGCAGTCGGGTAAAAAGCAAGATGAAAACGGGCGCTGAGCGAACTTTGCATCGCTATGAAGAGTAACTCCGCTGTTATAGCTCACAGACAGCTATAATCTATATTATATTAGCTGCGTCCCGCGGGTTCACTCGCGCATTGATAAAAATGGTCACGATGATGATGATGATAAAAAGTAGCCTATCTACCTAGTCTTGCCATAAATATTGTTACGAAGAAAAAAATTATTTTTTTATTGCAAATAATATTTATTACTTTTACAGTGTGTTAGTTTAATACATAAATATAAAACAATTTAAAATATAAAAGCCTATTCGAAGTGGTCTCCATTGGCTGCAATACAGTCCTTTAAACGTTGAGGCCAGTTATCAATAGAAGCACGCACTCTTTCCATGGGAAAATTCTTCACTGCCAATCGTATGGATTGTTTTAGGGACTCCAAATTATCATGGCGTTTAGAGCAAGCCATACTCTCTAAAACTGACCATAAATCATAATCCAGCGGATTAAGATCAGGACTAGACGACGGCCAGTCTTCAGCTCTAATGAAGTCCGAAACGTTCACTTCCAACCAAGACTGCGTGGACCGAGCTTTATGACCTGGCGCCGAGTCTTGTTGGAAGGACCATACTTGGTTATTGAACATGGTGTTGTTAAGGGGCTTAACTACCTTCTCAAGAATGGTATTTTGATACACTTGTGCCGATGTTTTGATACCTTTTTCACAAAAATATGGCTCAGTCACTCCTTCATAGCTAACACCCCACCAAACCATCACTGAAGTCGGATAATGCCCACGTTGCACTCTGTCGACTAATTGGGAAGCTTCCTTAGAGCTTTGAGCATAAATACGGTCATTTTGTTTGTTAAAATGTTGATCAATTGTAAAGATTTTCTCATCCGTTAACAAAATTTTTCTGTGACCTCCTTTTGCGTACCACTTCAGTAGTTGTTTCGATTTTACCACCCTATTCTTTTTTAAATTATCAGTTAAAAAATGACCAGTGCGTCTCTTATAGGCTGCAAGTCCTAAGTCATCTTTTAAAAAACGCGACATGGTTCTGGGTGCTTTCTTCATCTCCCGAGATAAAATCTTTTGCTTTCGGACAGGATTTCTTCGAATTCTTTCCCTTACTGCTTTGACCACCTTTTTCGTACGAACACTACGTGGACGGCCAGATATTTTTCTGTCACAAACAGAGGAGGTCTCATTGTACCTATTAATAGCCCGGTACACAAACATTTGACTAATACCAAGCGTATGGAGAGTTTTAAAAATTGCATTTGGCTCCATACCAACTTTGTGTAATGCAATCACAGCGATTCGGCTCTCTTTATCACCCCACTCCATTTTTATATCGCAAAATATTGTACAATGTATTGGCGCCAAAATTAGAAAACTCAATGAACAATCGTATAAAAATGATAGATTCCAAATTCAAATGTAATATCTTTCTTATTTTTAACTGTAACAGTATATATGGCCAGACTAAGTATAATTACAATGAATGTAAAATTGTACGAGATAACAATTTGTAATTTACCTATATTAAATAATTTACACATTTGTGTTATAGGTACATAATTAATGGAAAATTGAGGGTAAAACAAAAACAGCTGATTGTGTGATACAATAAATACTTTTAATATACTCTCTTAGTTACAATTATTACATTTGATCTTTATATACATTATAAGTATATAATAGTCACTTAATTTAAATAAAGAGTTCATAAAATTAGTCTCTAATGAATACTTTTTGTGTTGCTCCAAAATAAAAAATACATTGACAATAGCAGTAAGATAAAAAAAATATTTAAAGGAAATGTGATAGTCTTTGTGGATATAGTAGCCATAGGCGATTAGCAGTCAAGTGCAAGCTTTTTCTCGAATAAAAAAAGTAGTAAAATTTGTGCATGGATTTTTCTTTTCATTATTTTTGTCAAAACAAAATAGTTACTGTAGTTGCCAAGGTTATTGAAGCAGAAATAAACTAAGCATTGTAATCTGATTTTGTTTTATTGGTTGGAATTTTGAGCTGGGAATGGATATTGGTACGTATTTTTCAATTGAATAAAACACGCTTATTTCATTTTAAACTGTTTTTGTAAAATTTGATATTTTTATAGACATTAATTAGTTATTTTATTATATACAAGTATGTTTTATAAGAGTGATATTGATAAATTCCACTGAATAGAAACTGTATAATATTTTGTACAACATAGCTTTACACTACTAGTACATGTAATCATCAATGGAATAATTATTTCATAATGCTAAAATGTTGAACTGAGAAAGTTAGGTCATAGTCATGTTTCAGTGCCTTTGACCTTTAGGTATCTCAAACATTGCTGACTTTAACAAATCCAAAGTAGTTTTATTATTATTGCAAATAAAACAAAATGGAATGATTAATAAATTTGCCATTAAATCTGCATATTGTTTTTCAATTTCTCTATTCTATCATTCAGAGTCTGTTTCCATTGCTCCTCATTAATGCTTTGTGCCCATTCAGGTATTGATGTTTGAGGAAGAGCAAAGTTCGCCATTGCAGTCATTACCTAAAAACATTTTTAACATTACTACTTACCTACTACACTAAACAATTACAAAAATGGATTTTCAGCTAAAAGGTAAGATTCATAAGCCATTATTTCCACAATTTTTTTCAAATGAAATAAGTTGCAAATTATTATACTGAATAATAAATTTATTTTTGACTCAAATATTTTGGTCAAACACACCTTGGGGGCAAACCTCTGATGTTTATAATATTAAACATGGATAGGCGCCACCAAAATTTTATAGCATTTTATAAAAGTGGTGGGAAGATTAGCAAAGTAGAGCCAAATAAAGACAACTGATGATGTCACAGTCAGCTAAACAGATATACTAGTTATTTTCAGAAAACCATGACACTATTTGTATCTGGCCCATTCCTGGGCCTGAACAAAGTTATCAATAAAACAAAAGAACACCTCACCTGCTGTGCGCGTTCATTGTCCATTTGAATAGGGTCTGCTGGTCTTGAAGCACTCCACACAGACCTGGTCAAAACTGTGTCCATACTTTCTATAGTTGGAACATCACTTGTTGGTGATACATTTGTATTCTGTAAAATAGTAGTGTCATTAGTAAGCTCTGTTAATTGAATTTCATGAAGTGTTCCAAATAAACTGATAATAAATATATATATATTTTTCAAAGGAACAAACTAACTTTAATTCTAAGCAAATGATAAGAATGCGTCTAAGTATTTTGTTGGAATTAAATATTACTTAGTAGATAGGTATGATGTTGTTTGAAATCTCGTGACAAGCTTTTATTTATATCAATATAAATTTATTTTCTTCGTTTTAGAGCATTTAAATAAAAGCTTGTTTAAAAAAAAAAAAACATTTTATTTACTACACTAACACATATGAGTGCTTGTCAAGACTATTCAAACGAGTCCAAACTCGATGGTTTTATCTTGATTAGTTTAGAAGTTCCTATGGCCACCTTCCGACGCCATCTTGAGACCCTGACTGTCATGTAGCACAAGAGTGCTTGTCAAGACTATTCAAACGAGTCCAAACTCGACGGGTTTATCTCGTTTAGTTTGAGTTCCGATAGCCAGCTTCCGACGCCATCTTGAGACCAGCTTCATGGTACCATATTATTGCATTGCCACCGAAGGTAAGTAATCAACCTAATCTAACGACAGGAAGTGGTTCTAATTTAACTCGCAAGATTTGTCCCAAACATACCTACTAACAGGGCAAGTAAAATAAAAGCTTTTACTTAAAAATTTAAAATGGCTTTAGAATTTATGGCTATGTAAATACCACAAAATAGTAAGGGAATAGTAATACGTATTGTAAAGACTGAATAGATTCAAGAAAGTAACTTAGGTACCTCTGTGTCATCATCACTGTCATGATCCGACAATGCAGTTTCAGGCCCTTGAGGTAAAGGTTCGTAACCAATGTGCTCATTTTCGTCGTCACTGTCTTCCATTGTCCCTACCATTATATCATGTCTAGGTGGAGGTGTTAGCTCGTATGGATTGTTTTCTGGAGGATCAGGGCCGTGGCAGACCATCTTGTGTATTTTTTGGGAATTTTACCATATAGTGTTTAGTACTAGAATTTTTAGTCTAACACTAACAATTAAAGATAAACTTGTTGCCGCTAAAGCCGCTAAAGTGAATAAATTATTTGATATTTCTTTTTATTATTTGATACATTTATTATTTCCTCTAGCTCTACTTCTTCTTTTTTGTATTGGACCCCGCGATTAGCGATTTGCCAGTGTCAAGTATTGAAATATTTTCAAGTTTCTTGAATAATACAAGTTATATAGTGCTCTAGTCACAGTCTAAGTCACGTAAACAGTCATTTTCAAATTTAAGTCTTGCCTCAGCAAAGTGGTGGCGACTTTACTAGAAGCTTCTATGGAGTTTTGCCGACAACGTAAAATAACACGTTTTACTGCTTTATTTCACTTGCCCACACTCACCCACTTTATCGAACACTAAATGAATAAAACACCACCATTTTTATAGCATCAATGTTCAAAATAACACAAGTATACGAAAATAAAACAAAGCAACAACACATTACTAAGACGTTCCCGCCAAAACTCAAACATTCTTCTTCTTCTTCTTTTTTGTATTGGACCCCGCGATTAGCGATTTGCCAGTGTCAAGTATTGAAATATTTTCAAGTTTCTTGAATAATTCAAGTTATATAGAGTTCTAGTCACAGTCTAAGACACGTAAACAGTCATTTTCAAAAAGTCTTGCCTCAGTAAAGTGAAGGCGACTTTACTAGAAGCTTCTATGGAGTTTTATAACACGTTTTACTGCTTTATTTCACTTGCCCACACTCACGCACTTGATCGAACACTATGAATAAAACACCACTATTTTTATAGCATTAATGTTCAAAATAACACAAATTTACGAAAATAAAACAAAGCAACAACACATTACTAAGACGTTCCCGCCAAAACTCAAACATTTGACTTAGCCAAACCATTTAACCATTTGACAGTGCCTAACTTGTTTATGGTTTGTTCCATTTGGCTGTCACTCTGCTCTGTACTCTGTACCTTCTACCTAGTTTTTGGTCACTCTGATAGAATAAATTAAAAATAATCGGCCAAGTGCGAGTCGGACTCGCGCACGAAGGGTTCCGTACTATCATCTATAATACTACAAAGTTTAGTTCTGTTTATAAAATAACGAGAAATCAACGAAATTCCAAGTAGTAAATTGCAAACTTATAGGTAGGTTTTCGATACACATCCGGGCAGCATGACGACGCTCGCGCGAATACGCGTGGCTATGGCTCGCTACGTGATGTTACCTCCCCCGCTACCCGCGCGGCCGTTGCTTAGCAACCGCCTCGCGCTCGCGCCACCACCACACCGCGGCGCGGCGCTCGCACCGCGTTTAGATGCACGGATTATTTTCATTTTGTGAGTTTTTATATATTAGATTAGGTATTTATTTTTATAGTTAATATATTTCTAAATATTTACTTACAAATATTCAAGTTTCTACCTGTTAATTAAGATCGAGTAAAAATTGCTTAAAAATTACGTTTGTTGTATGGGAGCCTCCCTTTAATATTTACTTTATTGTTATTTAATTATTTATTTTGAAAGGTAATATACAAGTAAATGTTCTGTAAAAATTTGAAGCGTCTACCTGTTACTGTTTTTTATATTGAGCAAAAAAATACGAAAAAAACACGTTTATTGTATGGGGACCCCCCTTAATATTTTTTTTATTTTTATTTTTAGTATTTGTTGTTATAGCGGCAACGGAAATACATCATTTGTGAAAATTTCAGCTTTCTAGCTATCACGGTTTATGAGATACAGCCTGGAGACAGACAGACAGACAGACAGACAGACAGACAGACAGACAGACAGACAGACAGACAGACAGACAGCGAAGTCTTAGTAATAGGGTCCCGTTTTTACCCTTTGGGTACGGAACCCTAAAAAACGGACAAGTGCGAGTCAGACTCGCCCACCGAAGGTTCCGTACAAACTAGTAGATAACAGGGGAAATCATATATTTTTTATATTTTCCTTCATAAACCGAAAAATATACATCGTAAAAATAAATAGTATATTATAGTATATTTAAAACATTGTTTTAGCTTATGCTACTGAAGCTCTTTCATATGATACCCCACATGATACGGTTAAAGAACATTAAAATTTAGACCCACTTAGACCCACTTTAGACATTTCTCGCATAAAGACACAATTTTTTTGTGATTAAATTAAAAATGTCCAGTTTTCGGATTTTTTCCTATATGGGTACTCTAACTCAATGCTTCTTGCTTACCAAATTTCATAGTTCTAGGTCAATGGGAAGTACCCCATAGGTTTTGATTCCCTTGTGAGTGTCGAAATGTGCGTTTTTTACGACATATTCGGCTGTAATTTTTTTTTTACGAAAACTGAGAAATTTGATTTTTGTTTCTGGAGCAAGAGATTTGGATCTGCGTATATGGATTTAATTTCAACACGATACCTTCACGGGTTCCCAAGATAGAGCCCCTGTATTCTGAACCCATTCGGTTTCGGAATCGATTCGATTGGTATACCTCTCCGTCTCTGTCATTTCCATAGAGAATGACAGAGACGGAGATATACAAATCGAATCGATTCCGAAACCAAATGGGTTCAGAATACGGGGGTAGGTCTTGACACCCCGACGGACGGACGGACGGACAACAAAGTGATCCTATAAGGGTTCCGTTCCGTTTTTTTTCTTTTGAGGTACGGAACCCTAAAAAAATATAAACTCGACAAATAGCAAATGTGGCAGTGATGCCAACTTAGCTACTTTGAAGCTAGATCTAGCTACTTTTAGATCCCCGTCAGCTACTTATTTTTGAAAAGTTGTAGCTAAAAAATCTAGCTACGTTTTCTAGCACCTTTTGAACATGACGACACAGACACAGTATGCAGTATTTATAATGTGTCAAACCAGTTTGACAGTCCCTATGATGGTGTAGAGCTAGCATTAACAATCAAATCCGTGCCACTACTCTATTAATTTATTCATAGATTATAGAGTTTAATTAATTCTTAGATTATAGTTGTTTGCATGTCATTGGTCAGTCACAGAGCCAGTCACTGAAAACTTCAGGATTTAGGGCGAATACATAATTGCGAGTCACAGAAAACGCAGCATAGGAAGACCAGCCACGAGATGGACAGCTGATGACTTCATACAAGTGGCGGGAAACGGTGGCTGCAAACCACTTCGGTCGTTTATCGGTCTTTTTGGAAATCTATGGGTTAAGCCAATGTTCAGCAGTGGACTTTTCATGATTGAGATGATGATGATTACGAGTCAACAATTGAAGAACCTGGGCTAGAAGTCTCGACTTTATTTGAATCAATTTATTAACATAATTCTGTTGATTTATACAGCCTGTATGGGCACAATCAGAAAGTACAGAGTAAGTTAGTAACAATTTATCTCTATATGCACAACATATCATGTTGATTTGTCATATTACAGACAAATATAGACCGATTTTATCATTTCAATAAATTGACACTAATTAACTTTGCACTAAGCTGACTGTGTCCATACTGCCTGTATGAATCAATTTATCAACCGATCTATCTTAGTAAAATTTATTAGTAAGTAATAATTTCTATTACACTATATTTGTTTTTAGGGTTCCGTACCCAAAGGGTAAAACGGTACCATATATTATTGTTTACTAAGACTCCGCTGTCTGTCTATCCGTTTGTCACCAGGATGTATCTCATGAACCGTGATAGTTAGACCGTTAAAATTTTCACAGATGATGTATTTATGTTGCCGATATAACACAAATACTAATAATTTTAAAGTTTAAAAAATTGAAACAACCGACTTCAGATTACGTTATTTCGTTTACTTGTAATATTAGTAAGGTCAATAATTAAACAAGGTGCTCAAGCGTTGAAGTGCTCTATTTTCTCCATATACACATTAGATAAGTAAGTAGGTTTTACTTTTCAAGCTCACTAAATCACTCACGATTGTAAACTTTTTAAAGAGACCTTTCTTCACCCGCTCGTTTTTTTCTTCAAGAATGACATTTGTCATTGAATGTCAAATGCTTCGTCATCGCAGATTAGAAAATATGCAGATGTTTACACGATAAACCTCAACATTTGACACTTTTGACAAAGAAAAAAGTGTCAGTGGAACTCAACGATTCTATAA
Organism: Lycia hirtaria; assembly: GCA_947563715.1. Lineage (NCBI taxonomy): Eukaryota > Metazoa > Arthropoda > Insecta > Lepidoptera > Geometridae > Lycia > Lycia hirtaria. The sequence goes on from OX387378.1 coordinate 32,004,425, forward strand.
TCTGACGCACTTACTCAGGAATCCAATGAAAATATTTTTACTTTTACTGATTTTCAAAAAGTAATAAAGCAATGTTTCTTAAATAATTATGGAACCAACTTACAAAAATTGGTTCACGAATGAGCAAGAAATTCGTGTACATACATTAAAAAAAACGCTACGAATTGATAACCTCCTCCTTTTTTGAAGTCGGTTAAAAATGGAATAAAATTAATATTTTTTCCCATACAATAAACGCGATTTTTTACCGTTTTTATAGATAATGGTAAGGAACCCTTCGTGCGCGAGTCCGACTTGCACTTGGCCGATTATTTTTCCTTCCTTAGCTACTTTTTGCAAATTTTATGTGAATTTTATTGTAAATTTTATGGTGTGTACATAAAGAGTTTATCTATCTATCTATCTTTTTGGGGTCAAATCTAGCTGTATACATGACAGTACAGCTGGCAACACTGAAATGTGGTAGCATGATTAAGAAAAAAAAAACCTGAAAAAAATATCAAAGAGGAATAAAAATAAGTTGGCATAAATCAAATCAATTAAATTTTTAATCAATTTAAAATAGTACAAATTGAAAATATCGGGCTCACGGCGACTTTTGATTTTAGCTTTTACTGTTTTGGTGCTTCTAATAATGGCTTGGCGAAGTCACGGTGTTAATAATGCTGATTTAGTCAAGCAACTACGAGGTAAGCTATTAATTTATATTTTTTTCTTACTCTCTGGGTAATGTTATAGGCTTTCATATTGTTACGTTTCAGTTAATGGAATAATTAAATCTGAAGCCGTTGCTAACGCTATGATTGCAGTCGACAGGAAAAATTACTGTCCATATGCACCATATCATGACTCTCCTCAGTCCATTGGATTTTCGGCAACTATTAGTGCACCACACATGGTAAAATTATATTTTTATATAAATTCCGAATATCTTTATTGTTTCTACCTTAAAATTCCCTGTGTACCTTTATTAAAATCAAGTATTGAACATTGCTATTTTGTATTACTCTATGATTCAATTGTGGTTTAACAGGGAATTATCCCGACATTGCCTCTTTTTCAATCAACTTTCACCAGTCAAAATATAATATTAAATTCTGAAAAATAGTATAATATTTGTTACAGATAAGTACATCCTTGTTTGATCATTTAATCTGAAACAATGTTGATTTAGAAGCTTTTTTCGGTTATTCAGTAATTAACAAATATGTATCCATATAAAAAAAAAATAGAATACCTGACTGCAGAAAAGCAGTTTTTGTAACTAATTCTAACTTATGATTTTGTTATGCTTGATATGCTGTTGAGTGTATGTTTTTTGTGAGGAAGTATGTGTAAATTCACTGTAAAGATTATAAATGTGCATTCTTTATAATAATTTATATTCATATGAATATGAATAAATAAATAAAATTATAGTCTATGAAACTCAAGGAGTGAAGACGAATCTAATAACATCTTGCACATCAAACTCGATGAAGATTCAAGCCATTTAGGCTGTAGGCCATCATATAGAAACATAAATACACTCGAAAAACATAACCCTCCTTTCAGTCAGGTAAAATTCAAAATACATTAGCCATTTCCTCCCTAGAAGCTCCACTGAACATTTGGTATTTAGAGAGAGTGATGTGAGGGTACTTTTCCCAGCTCTAAAGGAACTAGGCCTGTAAGTCAATACTTCCAAGTGTGAGTTTTTCTTATGTGGCCAGTATCTGCAGAAACACGCGAAAAGTTTCAATCCCTCGTACCAGACTCAAAGTCGTCGATCAGACACCCCTTAGTCTACCAGATGCTCCAATATTCTTCAAGGGTGTTTGTGCTTGCCTGCAGGAGAAAATTACTACCTTGGCATCACTTGCAGACCACTTCAGGCACTTTCCAGACATGTGTAAGTGACACTTATAGGGAACTGCTAAGCAATGCCCAAGTTGACCTATGCGGTTAGAACAATGCCAACTTGGGAGCTTCCAGAAGAAGTGTCACGGATTGACGACACCTTTAGGCAGGTGCTAGAAGAGACGCTAAACGTTCGTTCGAGCTAGATACAGGTGCCAGGCAAGCTGCCAATTCGGCATGGCAGCTTGGGAGTGCGTTGTCTATGGGAGTTTGGCCCAAGTGTGTTCCTTGTCTCGTCGCAAGGGGCCGCGGAGCTTATCACTAGCATTCTATCTTATAAAGGTGACATGATCCGCGTCTCTCTTGGTCGAGGACGCTCACATCGCTTGGTCGACCTTGTGCCCGGGTGTTGACTTACCTGAAAACCCAAAACTGCAGAAATGTTGGGATGACTTAGTAGAATCCGACGCTTGACTGCACGCTCTGCCTTCTCCACATTCGGACACGCTTTTGGACAACGACTTTGAGAGTGGCCGCGGCTCTTCGATTATGATGCTCCGTTTGCGAGCCCCACATTTGTACCTGTAGGGTCGAAGTATACGGTCATAACGGTGTGAGTTGCACTCGATGTGCCGGCAACACCACGTCATAAACGACCTCCTGAAGCGTGCCCTTGTTTTGGCAGAAGTGCCATGCACGCTGGAGCTCCCAGGTTTGTCGCGTTTAGATGGCAAGCGACCGAATGGTCTATCGTCAGAAAGGGCAGAAAGGGCGGTGCCTCCTGTGGAGCGGTACGTGCGTAAGCATGTTCGCATTATGCTATCACCTCACTATTCAGTCGCCTGGTGCGGAAGCGGAGGCCACTGCCCGAGGTAAATTAGACCGCCGGCAGCTTAAGGGAAAGAGGGCGGCACCCTCGGGCTGGATGGTTCCTAATCTAAATATCCTTGGAAATACTGAGTGCGAGCGTGCTAGGGATATTCGGTCGGGGCGATCATTGATTTGTATGTCTTGTAGTTTTAACTGGACAGTTTTTCTTTTTTCAGGACAAGTAATTAATTACGCTATTGTATATAATAACATTTTAAAATAAATAAATATTTGTGGACATTCACACAACACCATCTAGCCCAAACTAAGCAAAGCTTGTACTATGGAACTATACCGAACTCGGTATATTAACGGTACCGTCCATATAATTTGTATCAGGTTTGCACCTTTGTAAGGCTAAACCTGGATAAGTTTGACTGACTAGGCGCATCCCATATGTATAATACTAGACATTAAGATAAACTTAAAACACCTGCTAACTCTCTAGTGAAATCTGTGTATATTATGTGGTACAAGCATATATATAACCATTATCGGAAAGCAGCAGAAACGCAGCTTCTTCAATATATTTAAATATAAACTGAAAATATTCCTGCAAAGCAGGCATATTATGACATTACAGAATATCTTGCAGATAAATTTATAAGTACCTTTAGTGTACATTAATATTATATTATTTTTCGATTCTAGAAATTAGTTCATTTGACTTGTAAATTTTTATATTTACCAATAAAGTATCTGTATCTGTATATACGTTTTGTAAATATATACACATGATACATAGAAACACCCACACACAGAACAAACATCCAGGCTCATCACACAAATGTTTGCCCTGAGTGGGGATCGAACCCACAACCTACAGCTCAAGCTCAAGCAAGCATGCTAGCAACTGAGCCACAAGACCAGTCTTATTTTGGGTTATGTATTTTTAGAGCACTAAACAATGTTTCATATACATAAAAATTAATAACGCCTATTTTGCCTCATGGAGTAAGCAGAGCATTAAAGGCCATGAGGTCAGTTGATGCTAACTTTAGCTGTGGTTAGAGGGTCAGATGGAAGCGAGAGGTTATTAGAGGGTAAGATGTAATTCGTTAGCTTGTAGTTACAGGGGTCAACCCATTACCAACATAAACACCATTTTCTCTCAAGTTCCTTAACAATTGAATCTAAATGGTATGTCCTTGCACACAGATTTGTTATAAAGAAATTGCTATGGTTAATCTTCATAATTATTATGTACCCCTTAATAAACAAATGTTCTGTATAAATATTAATTTGGTACTTTTGAATAATCATTAAATGTATTTTATTAAATCATTTTTAGCATGCACATGCATTGGAGAGACTGAAGACTCAGCTCAGCCATGGAGCAACGGCTTTGGATGTGGGATCTGGTTCTGGTTATTTGACAGCATGTATGGCAATGATGGTTGGAGAGACTGGGAAAGTGATAGGAGTTGATCATATACCAGACCTAGTGAAGCTCGCTACTAAAAATATCAATCAGGATAACAACTCATTGCTGAAGTCTGAGCGGATTAAACTCATAGGTATTTATAATTTTTTATATCAAGTTTAAAATACTTGCTTATACTTTCTGTGGCAAGCTTTTAAAATGTACTTTTTCATTGTTGCTCAGTCACACGTAAACTATGCATGTGTACTGTGTAGCTTTTGTATTTTGTCTCTGACTAGATGTATATTTCTACATTTATGCATTGATTTGCTTTTACTTCCTGTGCTAAGTAATGCATCTATAGCTTGCTATTTGGTCTTGAACTCTAGATTTATATTTTAAAAGAAAAATAATGATTGATGGATGTTACACACAACACCACCTAGTCCCAAACTAAGCAAAGTTTGTATTGTGGCAACTAGATAGCAGATAGAATACCTATATACATTTTTTTTGTAAATACATACTTATGATACATAGGGACACCCAGACAGAACAAACATCCAATCTCATTACACAAATGTTTGTCCTTGGTGGGGATCGCACCACTACATCCGGGTTAGAAGGTAGACATACTAACAACTGAGTTGTGAGACCAGTCAATTCCGGGTGCAGATCATTGATTAATTAATAGATTTGTTTTGGTATCTGAACTCATTGCAGTTGGTGATGGCCGTTTGGGTTACCCTGAAGGAGCTCCTTACAATGTCATACATGTTGGTGCAGCTGCTCCGACATTGCCTCAACCTGTAAGAAATCTTGATATTTACCACATATACTAATGCTAATATTGAACTTTAAAATATACAATTTTTTTTAAATAATTTCAGCTAGTTGACCAGTTGAAACCTGGAGGAAGACTCATTGTGCCCATAGGTCCAGAGGGTGGAGAGCAACATCTAACACAGGTATTATTTTTGCATGCTACAGCTCAATACCCCCCCCCCCAAATGCACAAACATCCAGGAAAACCGTTACAACCCATTATTATTCAAAAATATTTTGTTTTGTCAATTTGTGGCAATCTGTCTATATAGGAAACAGCGAAAAACTATTGTCTCATCATCATCTCAGCCATAAGAAATCCACTGCAGGGCATAGGCCACATATATATATTTCAGATTAAATATAGCTAGTTATGGGTCCCGTCGCAAATAAAAAGCGTTTGGCGAAAATACCGACTGGCATTATTCGTGCGAGCGACTAATGCAGCCTGTGCTTCTCCTCCCGCCAAACAAATCCGAGAATTGACTTTTGCGCATTCCAGTAGGGGTATTCTAATTTAATTCGGACACTATATCTCCATCTCTGTCATTTTTATACTGACTGAAAGAGATATAGTTTCCGAATTGAATTAATACACCTACGAGTCCGCGCTTTTTATTACAGACGGGGCCACAAATGCGATGTGTCACATGCTAAAGTAGAATAAAGTTCTTTTATCATTTTTCTTTTAATTCATTGATAGGTTTGCGCTTGAAAACCAGCTCGCTTGATGAAGATGTTAAGCTATTTTTTTTTCTTACTAATTTTCCAGGTTGACAAAGCAGCAGATGGTACAACCACAGTAAAAAAGCTAATGAGTGTGATCTATGTCCCATTGACAGACAAGGAACACCAATATCGTGAGTGAAACAACATAATGAATCAACACTCACATAATATCTTCGGTTTGCATCATTCTCAGGATCAGTTATGCATGTTTCATTGGAATGTAAAATTAAAAGGCTGAGATCGGAGATAATAACACTTCATTAATGAAGAGACTCCTTTCATTTCGACATCATTGAAGCAATACTGTGTGATTTTTAGATAGTTGCAAAAATTAAGGGGGGTCAGTAAGACTAATGATTTCTAAGAAAGCAAAAGCAGACTAGCAGCAGCCTTCCTAATTATCCGTATCATTGTTAATATGAATCTTTAAACCAAAGATACAAAGGTTGACTAATGTTATACTATTATCGATGTTTTTTTAAGGAATTATAGCTATTTTTAAAGAAAAGAAAACAAAAATAATTGATATTCTTGAGGATCTTGAATCGTATGAGATATACATATAATAATTAAGAAGAAACATATACCAAAATCAGCTATCATCAGTTAAAAACAATTTGAGACATGTTAATTTACACATAATTAATCATATTTAATGAATCGTCGAGGTTGCAGCTATCTAAAAATTATTGTATGATATTATTTTAATTATGATTATTAAGTATGTACAGATATCATTTCATTTGTATTAATTTATAACATAAATTTTAATGTAATTATTAAGGAATAGGTCCATTTCCGGCAGCCTAGTGGTGAGACCGTCTGACTTGGGATCCGCAGGTCCTGGGTTCGAATCCCACAGCACGCACCTCTGTCTTTTCGAAGTTATGTGCGTATTGTTGATTGCCGCCAACTTCAAACGGTGAAGGAAAACATCGTGAGGAAACCTACATGTCTGAGAGTTCTCAATGATCTTGAAGATGTGTGAAGTCTGCCAACCCGCACTTGGCCAGCGTGACAGACTATGGCCTAACCCTTCTCACAATGAGAAGATGGCCCGTTCCCAGCAGTGGGACAGTTTGTACAAACAGGGCTGATTAAAAAAAAAAAAGGTCCATTTAGTTAGACTACATAACTCTTCCAGGTTTTCCGAATAACTGTTGTGCAGTATAAATATAAAATAAAGGTGTGAACACATCAGCTTCGAGCTGAGCGTCTATCATTATTATTTATTTACTTTACACATTAACAAATAAGTGATTACTGACGCAGTCGTTTGTCGCGAGCAGTTTTGCCACGATCAGGCGACTCTGAATGGCCGTTGCAAAAGACCGTTGATTAAATAAATAATCAAAACCGTGTTGAGACACGCATACGGAAGGGTTCCGTAGCTAGATAATGCTATAATATAAAATTGTAAAAGATCATTTGGCGAGTATTAATTGTTAAGGTGACTTTGCAAAAAATCTAAGAAAAATGGCTGTGACATACGGACTGACAGACAGGCGAGCATGTCGAATTTATAAGGGGTCCTCTTAATTACCTGTTGTAATTAACGGCCAATCAGTTGCCTGTTGTAGTATGTAAGATCGTAAAGACTTGAGTGGCTAGCCCTGGTGTTTGAGTTACTAAGTCGCTGGAAGGACGTTGTAGTAAACATAAAGTAATACATGAACGTCTATGGTATAGTCCGATCATCATCAAACCAACGAGAGAGAGAGAGAGAGCGAAGAAAATATATTACGATTATGGGCGAACGTAAACCAAGAAACATAGGGTTCCTGGTTTTCTGTGAAAATCATTGTCCCGACAAAACACGGTATACAAACAAAATTTAATATAATGCATCCAAAATACAATTTCACTGCAAATAGTATTATATAATAGTTGTTATTAAGGCAACCTAGCACTGGATTCCATACACTGGGAAGTTGAAAACCGTTACTTCTATTGAAATTCTACCATTTTGAGATCTTAACGAAGGAAGCTTCCTTCACCGACTTAGGTACTTATGTAGCTAGTGGCACTCAGTGGACACGATTTCGGGCTCATGAAATTCAATCCTATTTATATCTAGAGACCGGTTCTAAGTAGATGATGAAGTTCAGATGCTCAGCTATTTGAGATTTGTAGTTTAATTATGTCTTACTGCCTTAATGTGTTCCTTGACACGGCATGAAACAGTTCGCTTGGTCTGACCCGCGTGAGATCTTCATCTTAAATGCAGCTAATCTTATTTCGGGAATCAGGATGTTCAAAAGGGATCCTGTCCTAGGGGAAAGCACTCAGTTTTCTTACGTTCAATCTTGACTTTGGAAAATAACTACAAATACTAAAGTGTGAGTCAAGTTGACAACTATTTATTAATCTGTTATTTTATAACCGTCTAACTTTTCACTAACTTTTCACTAAGTATATAATATATATATAAGTATTTACACTATAGTTTGTATGTTTTAATTCGTTTTAAAAATATTCCATAATTCACATACAATAGGTTACATAAATAAGTACTAAGTTTACGACTATTTTCCTCTCTCTCTCTCTCTCTCTCTCTCTCTCTCTCTCTCTCTCTCTCTCTCTTGTTGATTCTCTGGAGGTCCGGCTGCGTATATAGAAATGCAGACATAAAAATGCTAATGAAATTTGTCTCTCAAACGAGTGTACTATATTACTTATTTCTATTATGAGGACTCGTCTACTTACTGAAGTAGCATTTCTATAATATCGATTCAGCCGTCCGTATCTTATTCGATCGTGTATATATTATTATTACTCACAATAAGCTCTGATGAACGTCGGTCAGTCATCACTAGGACTCGGATTAATATGTATTAAATTTACAAAATATGTAAATATAATATGGGAAAATTGTGTAATTAAAAATAAGTATTAAAAAAACTATGTATTGCGAAAAATAAAAATAAAACTACAATTTTAATCAGCTTCTGTTTCATTAACATTTGAATTGCAGTATATAATCACCTGTTTCTTTAAATTTTCAAAATTTAAAACTTTCTGTTTTGACGAAATAACGCTTTGTACTGGCTGAATGATCTTTCTACATCACAGGATGTGATTGGAGCATACTTAAATTTGCATAATTGTGCGAGTGAGTATATCGAGTAAGTGAGTATAGTGAGAATATCTAGGTTGCTGGTTGCTGTTCCGCACAGCATACTGTTAATTTTTTTTAAAGTAAGAAAACCTTTTTTTTTTCAGTACGTAGCTTAATTTTTGCTTAGCCACTTCAGCAACGGGGCCTTCTGATTCAATTTTTTTTTCGATATTATCTATAATCTTCAAATTATCACTTAGTGAAGTGGTCGCATTTTCGAGAGCCTTTATTAGGTGTAATAAAAAGCAATAATTGCTTTTTATGTAAACCAAATCGTTACGCAGAGTCTCATCTTCGAGAAGTTCTTTTGAGACTGAAATACTAGCAGCCTCGTTTTCAAATACAAAAATAATAGTTTTAATTTCATTAAAATGTTCAGTATGGTATTCAACTGCTGTCAGCCATGTTCCCCAGCGAGTCAGCATTGGCTATGGTGGTAAAGGAATGTCAGGATACATCTCTTTAAATTTGAGATCCTAATTGGAGCTTTCAAAAAAAAAACTTTACGTTTGATACTAAGCTGTCAACCTTTTTAAACTGAAACCTTAAGCATTCAGCTAATCTATTTATACCATTAGAGTACTTAAAAATAATTAAGTCAGCGCTGCTGATCCATGTAACGTGGTATAATAAAAATATGGATTTTTTCATTTTTATTTTGTTAAATATGGATTAACATTAGAAATATGGAAAATAAAAATTGAATTTTCTCGATCCGAATATTATAATTTATATAGAAAATATAATTAAGAACGAAAACCATTGCAATTAAAAATATGTATTTACATATTAATCCGGGCCCTAGTCATCACCTTTAGAAAGAGATTCGTTGTCGCTCGATCTTTTGCCAGCATTTTTTATACAACAAGAGAAAACTATTTTCTTCCCCTAAATATTATCCGATTTAAATAATTCTTTTTTCTAAGGTTGGAACCATTAATGGTTATACCTCTACGGTTTGCCTTTTTTATTTAAACTTCGGAATCATAACGAAATTTGAATAAAAGTGATTAAAAAAAATTAAACCGGGATCAAACTGAAAAGAGATAAATAACACGAAGAAAATCAATACTGGGCGTCTGTAGGTACATAAACCAACTACTTTCGAGGTCGGTGTTAGGACCTAAACTGTCATCAACTAAGTCCTATACAGACACCGAAAAAAAAAATTGCGTAGCTATGCGTAATTTGCTAGTTTCTGCGTAATGCGTGGACAAACATACATACACTTCGGAAATTTGGCACACATGTATAGAAGCTGGTATAGGCTAACATATACAAAAATTGTGCAATTCTGACAATATTACAAACATACAGGTCGAATTGATAACCTCCTTTTTTTGGAAGTCGGTTAAAAAGCAAACCGTATAGAGGCATAGACATTTATAAACAGCTTTCTCCTATTGGAATGGGAGATAGCGTGACAACAGGTCTCTTAAAGAAAAAACCTTTATTATTAAAATGTTAGTAAATAAAATTAAAAAGAACTTGTACAACTTTTCAAAGTTATTTGTTTTAGGTAAATGGCGCTGAATATTTCTCAACTATTGGTCCATATAAATCCTCATTTTCTATCAAACCGGATATTGAAGTTAAGCAATTATACCTTTTTATTTATTATTTTGTTTGGATAACAATTTTGTTAAAATAAATACCCATTTTCATTAGTGTTATTTTTAGTACCCTGTTTAGTATTATATACGAGTACCTATTATTAATTTTGTACATGTCAAAAAAAATCAACGAACACTTTTACTAAATAATAGGAACAATGTAAGTTGGTTGCTAGTTGGTACCAACTATTACGTAATATCCTAATATTCAGTGAAATCTAATTTTCACCTACCTAAGATAGATATTTCTCTAATTATTGCTTGACGAATTGCGGTCCTGTGGTCTGTGTTGCGATCTCATATCATAGGTAACTGACAGTTATTTAAAAGGTTAGTGAAGATAAAAACCGGATATCACTGAATATTGGGGTCGTTAGTTGATACGTAGGGAAAAGCAGTGAGCTAGTTGTTACCTTGTCTATCAAACGAAGCAGAGCTGCAACACTATATCTTGTATGACAGTTGACAAAAAGTCACGCACGGAATAAGTATATTTTCTATGAAAGCCAATACAGCTCAGGAAATTAGTACCAACCTAACATAAAGATGCGACTGATCACATTATGTCGCGAAAACATTTGCCGTAAACGGGTGAACGGGCGATTTGACGATCGCACATCGCATTATTAAAGATCATACATCCTACCCTCTAATACCCTCTCCCCTCCATCTAACCCACGGTCAAATGTGGCGTCAAACTGCCTTATCAGTCTTTGATGATCTGCCTACCCTGTAAGGGAAGACAGGCGTGATTGTATGTATAGTATAAAATCACATAGTAAAGATACAAAAGATTAAATATTATACATATCAAACAAAGTTTTGAACAAATGAACCAAATGTGATGAAAGATTAATTCGCAGATCAGTTTATAACGTCTGCCTTCTAAGCAGGTTTGTCCCACCCAAAGACAATCATTTATGTGATGAGCATCAAGATGTTGATCTCTGAATGAGTGTTTGTACTGTCCGGATATTTCTGTTTTATACGTAATTAAATGTTATTACAAAAAGTGTATATTCTATCAACAGTACTTATAGATTGCACTAGCTATATCCCGTCAAACTTGCACACGAAAAAGATGAACACTGAAATAGAGAGTGACTACATATCTTTAAAAAAATTAAATACTCGTATATATATGTATAAAGCTATTCGGCTGGATTGTACTCATGTGTTGGTACTATGGGATGGTACTTTTTAAATTGTAATTTTATTTTATAAATTAAACTCGTTTTTATAAATTACATTAATATATTACGTTACATGTTGATATTTTAAAAAATAAATATTCTTATAAAATGCTATTTCTTATTTCTAAACTTACTAATGAATTTTCTCTTTGCAAATGGTTTTTCATCTTTGCCCGAGTTTGATGGCTGGGCTTTGACGTGTAACACAGAGTAGAGCGTGTCGGCTTCGTTTTTGTTTTCGATCATCTTCGTGAGTTCTTCCTGCATAAAACAATAATGACCAATTATTTAAGTAAGTTGTGTTGTAAGTTGAAGTGGCAGTGGGCAGGGCACATAGCACGTAGAACTGATGGCCGATGGGGCCGAAAGGTTCTCGAGTGGAGACCACGTACCGGCAAGCGCAGCGTAGGAAGACCAGCCACGAGATGGACAGATGACCTCATACAAGTGGCGGGAAGACGCTGGATGCAAGCCGCTTCCAATCGGTCTTTTTGGAAATCCATGGGGGAGGCCTATGTCCAGCAGTGGACTTCTTATGGCTGAGATGATGATGATGATGACCAATTATTTCGGCATTTTACCAACTATTATTTAACTTGTTAGTAATGTGTGGATCAAATTTTGGAACTGAATTTCAAACCATATATCTCCAACCTAGTAAGCTTAAAAATTGCGTACATGTTTGGTTTGAATGATAACGCGTATTTGAATTGGTAAATCTAATATGGTGGACTCCCAAAATTATTATTTATTGCACCCAGATGATATTATGGGTACTTATTAAGAAAGGGCTTCCTGAGATGAATACGAACAAGTATGTTTTAAAAAGTTCTTTTGTCAATAATATTTTATTTAGGTTATCATCACACGAAAGTTACTTGAATCTGTATTTTTTTTATATCATTTCGATCGCTCACGAGTTGGCGTCGAGTCACGTTGTCAGAGCCGGCTGATCCCTCCTTTTTTTTGGCTTACTACGAAGGTACTTTAATAACCTTGTATCTTCCTTAGTTTATAGCCATGGTGAAATAAGGAGATAAAAAATCTATAAAGCCCAAACAAAAAACAAATAAAAAAACAATGTAATGGTATCATACCTTAGACAAAGTGATCAGGTGATCCAAAGAGTGTCCCTTGTTGAGAATTCTGGCGATGTTCTTGGAAGTGACTCCGGGCAGCTTCTGTACGAAGTCGTGCACTAGTATGTTGTATCTCTCATAGTTCATATCGTCTGCCGTGTTCTCGCCGCTCAGGGCAAGCGCTTCGCTTGCGGATGGATTGTTTCTGCCTTGCTGAAATTAAATACAACTTATGTTAAAACAAGGAAAGAATGCTAAATGTTGTCTATGTCTTAGACGAAGGAACGAAAAGTAAGAAAGTTAACTATAACACAAATTTGGACCTATTTATGTAAACACCAAACCTACAATAAAAAAATCGAGAAAAAGAGACTAATGTTAAAGGAGTGCACTAAATTTATTCGTTTTGTATGTAAATAAAAACTTATTTAGCTTATGAAACTGATAAATACGGCGCATTAGATAGATATAAATTATTAGATATTTTAGCAAAAGTCTCGTTTTCAATATCGTTTCAATGTGGATTGGTTCCTGTTTACATAAGTATGTATATCTATCTATTGGAAAATAATAATGTAAAAATCGCCATGTGTTTTAGACTACCGTATGCTTAGCAGTGATATTGAAGAGCGTAACTGTAAGAAACTAACTTTAAGTTCATAGAACAGTTCAGCTGTGGCATACGGGCTGGGCGACCAGACTAGCTTGAGCCGCGGGAAGTGGATCGTAAGCAGCTGCAGCTTTTGCTGGATGTCCGAGCCGGATATCTCGTTCGCACTCGTGAAGTGGCCCTGAAAATGGAAGACATTTAAAGAGCCACCTTTTGTTTTTTTTTCCACCACTATCTCTGCCCCTAAATGTGATGATTGATCGACGTGAGAAAGTTTGTCATGATCGATGGCTGATATATTACATCATATATAATTATAAAAATGTGATTGCTTTTAAGCCTTTGCTCTATTACACTGCATGGGATCATCAAAAGTGGCATATCACTTTCCATCAGCAGTTATTACCATTATTTACTATTACGCGCGGGCAAAACTTGATAGCTAATTGAAAATACTTGTATAGGTAAGAAGAAAAAAAAATGGCAATTATTGTTCCCTGAAGTTTGCTTTGAATGTAAAATTTGTAAAATTTTGTTGTTGCCCCTATGGATTAAAAAAAACGATTGAAAGCGGCTTGCATCCAGCGTCTTCCCGCCACTTGTATGAGGTCATCTGTCCATCTCATGGCTGGTCTTCCTACGCTGCGCTTGCCGGTGCGCGGTCTCCAATCGAGAACTTTTCGGCCCCATCGGCCAGCATACATGCTATGTGCCTTTCCTACTGCCACTTCAACTTGCTAATCCGCTGTGCTATGTCTGTGACTTTCGTACGTCTACGTATCTCTTCATTTCTGATTCGATCTCGTAGAAAGACTCCGAGCAAAGCCTTCTCCACAGCTCGTAAATATGTATATTTCTAGTGAACTTTTTAAAGGCTTTGAACGAAGTATGGTATGAGAGGTTTCATCCGCAATTTTTCATACTATCAAAACTACTTTTAAATTATTATTTTTTTACGCAAGATATATCTACTATTTACCACCAACTCGCCTGATGTTAATCGACAGTGTGCCCGAGGATGGAGCGCATCGATCTAGAAGATATCTATTCACTCTACCCTTGAACATTCTATGATTGTAGTTCGCAGAAACAGAGATATTATGGCGGCAAAGAGTTACATTTCTGTGCAGTACGCATCAAGAACGTGGACCCATATCGTTGAGTGAATAGATGGTATGCATAGACTGATGGTATCAATGATTGCTGATGAAAGTGCTGAAGCTAGCTGTGTTCAAATTGTATTCAGTATAAGTATCTCATCATGTTAAGAGTCCGTAGTCCGGCAATCGTTCGTCTCGATCACGCATACCCATATTTTTTAAGAAATAAAATGACTGCATGAACTTATAAAAAATAAAACCGGCCAAGTGCGAGTCGGACTAGCGCACGAAGGATACCATTCCGTACCATTATCTATAAAAACGGCAAAAAAAAAAAACACGTTTGTTGTATGGGAGCCCCCTTAAATATTTATTTTATTCTGTTTTTTAGGAATTTGTTGTTATAGCGGCAACAGAAATACACCATCTGTGAAAATTTCAACTGTCTAACTACTCGTATCACGGTTCATGAGATACAACCTGGTGACAGACAGGACGGGCGGACAGACAGCGGAGTCTCAGTAATAGGGTCCCGTGTTTACCCTTTGGGTACGGAATACCCTAAAAAATCGTCGTTTGTATGCGACAAAAGTTTCAATTTGATTCAAGTCATTTTTCATACATAAAAATATTTTTTGCGTTAATAATTTCTTAAAATGGGTATGCGCGGACGGTTACGGACGGTGGGTGGACAACGGACTCTTTAAGAGTATGTCTGCGTGAGTATACACCTGCAAATGGAACGGTTTGTTCTGGTCGAACTCGATGAGTAGGATAGGGCGCGTGTAGTTACGACACATCTGCGTGCACTGCGTGTACAGCCGGCCTGAGTTGAGGGAACCAATCAGATCCGATATAGATTTCCTTTCTACGCATATGTCGGGAGTTAATATGTAATCGCCAATCTGGAATCAACAAATTCAACGTTCAGCCCCCGTACCACAAGCGTTCAAGCAGTCTTATTTCAACATTACTTTGACTTTTGTCTCGCTCTTACTACACTTGAGAGCAATACAAAGGTCAAAGTAATATTGAAATAAGATTGGTATTAAGATTATGGTAACCCCCCCAGGTGGTTCGATTTCCGTATTTTACCAATGAGGCTCATGTACGCAAGAGATATTTAAGTTCTAAGATAGGCATGTGTGTGAGTTCTAGAGATATACATACATATAGACGGGTGCACTAGGAATTTTTGAGAAGATAGGTAGGTAGGTATATTAGGTGTGTGCACTAGGAAATTTCAACTATTTTATTTTATATAGGATGAGTATAATCCGTTAAGAACGAAGTTATTTCCTTTTGCTTCGTTTAAAACGCGACCGCTTTGGGGCTGTGGTCAGTGATGTTGGAAGTGTTGGAACACGGGCGTAGCTTTTAGTTTCGAAGAGGTTTTTAGAAAATAAAACAACAATCTTTGTTGTTTTATTTTCTAAAAACCAGTGGTCACGGCCACCCGAAAATCGGCGAATTTAATACTTTGACTAATTAACTAAGAATTTCGGGGGGAGGGGGGGTTTGAACCCCAAACCCCCTCCCCCTCCCCCCGAAATAGTTACGCCCATGTGTTAGTACATGATATCACACTCACTCACACTACATACATAAGTAAGTATGTGAGTGAGCAACTGAGCACAAAATAAATTAAAGTCCGTCGCTTGACATCAGGCGAGTTGGTGGTCAATCGTAGATCTATCTTCTATAAAAAAAAAAAAAAAATATATAGGATCACAATCGCATTATTGCCATCTCTTTTCACCTCAATCGCTCACCGTTTTCGCTTATGGTGCACTGAAATCGTTGTATATTCGTAATTTTTCATCCGATTTTAATAAAAAAATCACTGAACTGATTGGATTTTGTCAATCGCTCTAAATCTGCATAATCAATAAAATTAGTATGCTTATTACTGGAATGAACAATGTAACGCCTACACCAAGCGGTTTCTGGCCTCCCATCAAAGGGGTCGAAGGCCTTTTGCGAGGCTCATGTATATGCACGTGATATGTAGTACGCGTCGCAAAGTGTAAAATCGGCTTTATATACTTAAATAGCATTTTTTTTTTCTTTTTTTCAAAATTTGAGCTCCACAGACTCCAGGGTCCGTGCCTTTTATAAGCTAATACATTTTATTATTTAACTAAGTTTAAATTTTATATAGAAGAGGAAGACGGATATAACATTAACACTTAACTAACACACGATTCTCGACGTATACACGCATGCAGCGTGTAGGTATACGCCGAGCAGTCCAGCACCCGTAAGCAGCACCCGTTCATGAGTTGACGCTTGTGCCAGCCATCGCTCTCCTCAACCATGTTTGAGGGAAGAGGGCGACCCGCCACACTACGCCGCCGCAAGACACGAACGTGAGTGTGTTGGGTACACACGCTTTCCTAATACTATAAGGGACAGAGACTAATTTTCCTATTCAGGGCCTCCACTAACCGCCGCGTTACGATCATAAATAGCTGAGAACTTGGAAACAGACATTTCAATCAGTAATGTTCAGGCGGAATTGGCGGTCTCGACGATTCTCTTCATTTAAATAGGCATACATACCGCTATAGTGACAGGTTCAATATGAATTCCTTTCTTGTGCAGCAGAGCGGGGAGATCGGAGCGGAACTCTCGCATGTCAACTACCACCATCGGCTTCTCTTTGTTCGTAGATTGACCTCCTGCAAATAAACAATATATGGTTAAAAGACGACAAAAAGCGTATAAACTACACATTTGCGCAAAACACGAGCTTTGAAAAAAAACATGTAAACTGTTCTGCTTATCCATACAACTCGATTTCTATCCCTAAAAATTATCCGTATTCAACATTTTTTTTAATTCAGTATTTCACAATGCGGAATATAGATAGGTAATCTTTTATTTCACATACCCACACTCGAGCACGTCTTACCAAACATAATGGATAACACACCCCATTTGTCCACCATTATCATTGTTCGATATAAGCCCAGTATACGAAAATAAAATATAATAGTTTAAAAAACTTAAAAAAAACACGCTTAATCTTATCAAATTATTGTATTGTCATCGGTCCTCGATAAGTCTACAAAGTTTGAATGAAATCTGTCTACAAAGTTTGAATGAAATCCGTTTGAAGTGGGTCAAAATCATATTCAAAGTTTCCGTTACATACTAACATACGTATGAAGCTAATAAAAGCGTGTTAATAAAACATGATTTTTCCTCAGTCCCGCCTGAACTCCACAGTCTTATTACCCAAACTGTACAATTCAAACAAAACAAAAAAAAACTTTTTTTGTTTTGTTTGAATGAAGCTTATTCTACCTGCTTTCCTAGTATCAACGTCTTCTGGTTCCTGCTCTACGTTCAGGTTGAAATACTCATCAGTTTTGCCGTCTTGATATGATGGGACTACCATTACCTACAATAATAAAGATAAATGTACTTAAAATACACCCGAGGATCCGGTCCCTATCTAATCTGTCATGACTGTCTGTAACGGTACATCGGTCTCAGGGGTTATTTACGTTATTTACACAATCATGTATCAAATCGGATTCAGCTGCAATTACTTAGCAAAGCAACAGCGATGCCACTGATGTTGCAGTTATCCATAGGCGACGGTGATCGCTTACCATCAGGCGAGCCGTCTGCCTTTTTGCTATTTTTATGTACCTACTATATAAAAAAAACAGGTTTTTATTCATGACTCAAGGTCAGTCTACTGACTGGGTACTTTGTACAAAGGGGGGTTATTGTTTCACCGTTATAAAAAAACACTTTTAAATTACTGCTAAACCGCTTAACTGAGTCTGTTCCTGGGGTATGGGAGCGGTACGGGAGGGGTTATCTTACATTAGTCTGACGTCAGCATTGCTATTACATGTGAACCCTCCCGTGCCGCTCCCATACCTCAGGAACAGCGGTTTATCTATAGTACTGAAAGAAAAATCAGCTGTCTATACATTCCGTCAGGAGTCAACAAACTTTCTCCATAGAGCAGTAGATTTTTTCGAGCTTTGTGTTCATAGTAAAAATTGTGTATATTAGGACTACCTGAAAACCGCGGTTTTACCCATGATCTAGAAATAATTTGTTAGCGGAAGTTACGGAAAAAAGACGCGTCATATAAACGCACAGTCTAAACAATTTGTAATTTGTACACATTTTGTTGTAATTTACAATACCTTCCAAATGCCACGTCCCTATGACTAGTTTAGACTGTGCATTTATATAACGCGTCTTTTTTCCGTTTTAAGGGTCCCGTAATAAACAAGGAACACATAGTTTCGCCATGTCTGGCTGTCTGTCTGTCTGTCAAAGCTGTAATTTGGCACAGATATGCATATTGGGCTGGCCTTGTGGCTCAGTTGGTAGTATGTCTGCCTGCTGTGCCGTAGGTCGTGGGTTCGATCCCTACCCAGGGCAAACATTTGTGTGATGAGCATGAATGTTTGTTCTGTGTCTGGGTGTTTCTATGTATCATCATCTCAGCCATAAGAAGTCCACTGTTGGACATAGGCCTCCCCCATGGATTTCCAAAAAGACCGATTGGAAGCGGCTTGCATCCAGCGTCTTCCCGCCACTTGTATGAGGTCGTCTGTCCATCTCGTGGCTGGTCTTCCTACGCTGCGCTTGCCGGTACGTGGTCTCCACTCGAGAACCTTTCGGCCCCATCGGCCATCAGTTCTGCGTGCTATGTGCCCTGCCCACTGCCACTTCAACTTGCTAATCCGCTGTGCTATATCGGTGACTTTTGTACGTCTACGTATCTCTTCATTTCTGATTCGATCTCGTAGAGAGACTCCGAGCATAGCCCTCTCCATAGCTCGTTGCGTGACCTTGAGCTTCCTTATAAGGCCCATAGTTAGGGACCACGTTTCAGTGCCGTATGTCATCACTGGTAACACACACTGGTTGTAAACTTTCGACTTGAGGGACTGGGGAATATTGGACGAGAAGACGCTTTTAAGTTTCCCGAACGCTGCCCAGCCGAGTTGGATACGACGATTGACCTCCCTCGTAAAGTTGGACCTGCCTAATCGGACCGTCTGTCCTAAGTAGACGTATTCGTCAACAACTTCAAGAGTGAAGTTCCCCACAGATATTGGGGTGGGCACTACATGGGCGTTCGACATAACCTTCGTTTTGTCCATGTTCATTTTGAGGCCCACCCGTTGGGAAACTCTATTGAGGTCTTCGAGCATCGTACTGAGCTCTTCCATTGACTTTGCCATGACTACTATATCGTCGGCAAACCGAAGGTGAGTGATGTACTCGCCGTTAATATTAATGCCGAGCCCTTTCCATTCCAGAAGCTTATAGGCATCTTCCAAACCGGCGGTAAACAGTTTCGGAGAGACAACGTCTCCCTGCCTCACGCCTCTTTTCAATGAAATTGCCTCTGAGTTCTGGTCTTGTACTCGGACTGACATGGTGGCGTTGTTGTACAAGCACTTCAGCACTTCGACATACCGATAGTCAATACGGCATCTCTGGAGAGCCTCAAGCACCGCCCAGGTCTCGATCGAATCAAAGGCTTTCTCATAGTCCACAAACGCTAAGCAAAGGGGCAAGTTATATTCTTCGGTCTTCTGTATCACTTGCCGCAGCGTATGGATGTGGTCTATGGTACTATAGCCTTTTCGGAAACCGGCTTGTTCGGGAGGCTGGAAGTCATCAAACCTGCGTTCAAGACGATTCGTAATGACCCTTGAAAACAGCTTATAGACATGGCTCAGAAGCGAGATGGGATTTCTATGTATCATATGTATGTATATATTTACAACAAAAAAAGTATTTATGTGGGCTAGATGGTGTTGTGTGAAATGTCCATAAATATTTATATATTATTTATTATGTATTAGTTATGTTGAGAAAATCGTAGAGTAAAATTCTGATTTTTTTGGGGTAGGTACATCCCGTAACGTAAAGTGGGGGTGTTTTTTTTTCATATGTTACGCCTATTGTGTGCAAAACCATTTTTCAATTTAGGGATCCGTTTGCGAAATATGAAGTGATATTTTTTGGTGAAGTCAAGTGTTACTTGACTAAACGATTGCCTTTAGCTGCTAACGATTGATTTTGGATAGGTATATGAAAAAATTCATGCTAGTAGTTTATATGATGAAATTAAAAGGAAAACTATCACGGCTAAGTAGGCTTTACAAGTTAACGAGTAATAGTAGATCAACTTAAAAAATGTAGGTACTTAGAGAAGTAAGAAATGTAACGTACAAATTTGCGCAAATTTCATTTGATCTAACATAAGTTAAGTCGTATGTTCATAGTATCCCTATTTTAAGTTCACATAAATTATGATGTGCAACTACGCAACCCTACTTTGAGCTTGGCACGACACGCCCTTGGCCGCTTATTATCTAAAAAAACTAATTTAAATTTGAACAAAACAATATAGTCAGTCAGTACTTTTAATTATATATATATTCAAATGATTACAATGACCTCCTTTAGGGTTAGTACAGGGTACTCAACACTCACACGCATCATAGGTACATACTTACACTTTTAGTTTGAATGAGCAACTCAAACGCTTGCTTTTCCCTTCTCAATGAGGTCAGATACGCCTGTTCCTCCACAGTTTTATCATGTATCATGAAGTAGACCTTGGTACTTGGTTCTTCAGGCTTCTTCCTACATTCGTACAGCTCTATCTGCCGCACAGCAGCTATGTCAGAATGGTACAAGATGATGTATTCAGGCCGAAGAGCGCCTAGTGTCTTTTCCAAAGAGAAGACACAGCCATTTTCTTTGAATGTCTGTATGCAGATTATTGGTTTTTCGGATTCTAGCTGTGATAGGTCTAAGTTGTCTAGCTATGGACAAGGTAAATACGTTTCATGTAAATATGAATTTCAATAAGCTACCTCTCTCTGTCTTACCTATAGACATAATTTCTTTTCGCTACGCGTTTTACCCATAAATTTTAGAGTTTGTTGTTTATAATTGTAGAGATTATAAAAACAAATAAATGAATTATTATTAAAATCCTAATCAATAAAATTTTTTTTTTGTATAATTAATAATTATATAATTAACTAATAATTTTAGAATATAGAACAAGAAAAAAAATACTAGTCTGCAAAATATAGTCTATGCCTATGACGCTGAGGATGTCTATATGCAACATGTATCAAAATCAATTAAGGTTTTAGGCTATGGGAGATAATATAGAAACACACATTATACGTGGAAAACATTAAATACTTTTGAGTAATCGTGCAAAAAATAGTATTACTTTTAATAATTATTTCAAGTTCAATTTCGTGTTTGACAGAGATCGTTCGATACAGGGATGACGTCACAGCTTAGAGTACCATACAAATTTTATATAACAGAAAGAAAGAGATAATAAAGTACTCCTCCTTTGTTATCAAAAACTTTAAAAGTTTATGTATCAAAAATTAATTGATCTGTTCAAATCATCTCTTCAGCGTATGGACTAAATATTGTGTTGTGTGTGGTTTACTCTTGACCGCCAACTCACCTGATGTTATGCGACTGCTGCCGTTATATACCTTTTGCCAGTAAGATATTTGTACTAACCTGTGATAAAGGTTCAAACAAACTATCCTCCAGATTTTCCTTTTTCCCTTTCTTATTTTTACTACGCGTCACTATTTGTGTTAAAGTCAACACATAATTGGATTTATCCGCTTCTTCTTCGAATTCTTCGTCTGCATTATTTGCAAGAATTGTTTTATCATCACTTATTTCATTCTTATCATCGCGCTTTGATTCTTTAGGTTTCTTATCTTTATCCTTTTCAAAAGGTATTGTATCTTTTAAGTTGCTGTAATTCGAAGAAACAGTATTTATAGTAAGTTCTCTTCTAAAAGCCATGTAGAATAGATATTTGTTCGCGCCCATTGTTAAATAGTGGTTTAGCTGGGAACAGGTTCTATTGTCTTGGCATAGGATAAGAATTTTCGTGTTATTGAGTGTATCTTTTTTCTTTCTCACTTCATCGGGTATTTCTTTTGTCAGTAAGCCGTTCAAACATTTCCATTTCGGTGATGGTTCTGGATCGAATTCTGGAATCAAAATATTTTTCACTAGTTAAAAAATACTCAATTTAAGCATTTTATTAAAGCACATAAAGGACGTCACTTCACGACGTACAGGCTATAAAAAAACTAGCTATAAAAACTAGCTGTGCCCCGCGGTCGTAGTGATGAAAAATGGTGGTGAACGGTGACGACGACGATATAATGTAGCCTAAGTCCGTCTTCAAGTCCTCAGCTATCTCTGTACCAAATTTCATAACAATAGGTTCAGTTGTTTAGTCGTGAACAGGTAACAAACAGCGAGACGAGAGTTACTTCCGCTTTTATAATATTAGTCAGGAAATGGATGTAATAGGCAGGATAACAAAACTTAAAAATGTGTAGAAGTAGAACACTAGTCAGTTATGAATTATCACTACAAATAGATTAAAAAATTGTTATACCATATTTAACTTACCATTTTTTGGATTGAACACTCTAGCTTTGGCTATTCGAAACAGCTGTTCAGCGGATTCTAGAAGGATCCAACCGGAGTTTATTTTGGCGTACTCTGGAGTCCTGTATTTACTCACTAGAGCGTAGAAAGACACCGCATCGTCGTGGATAAGGTTTCTGAAAGAAACAACAAGACTTTACGGTTTTTGGATAGAGGGTTAAAGATTGTAAATAATAACATACGTTATTAAGTGAAACGATGCCGCGCCTTCTTTTCTTTCTTTACTCTTCCATGCAAAGAGGAGAAAATTGTTTTCTACCCCTAAACATCATCTGATTTTGATAATTATTATTTATATCTGATCGGAATCATTAATAGCTGTGCTATGCTAGTACGGTTTGCTATTTTTAATTCGTAATAAATCAGTAAAAAAAATAAAACCGTAGAATAATAATATTTAAAGGTACTTAGTAAATTCCGAATGGGACTGATTTCCCCTAGCAACATTCCCTAGCCAGCAATGCTTCTGTTGGAGTAAGGTTGTTGTTACAACAATTATGCTCATAGAAGTCCACCGCCATCAGTAAATATTTCGGGTACGCGGGTAAATCCGTGGGACACAGCCAGTCTTTCATATGAATTGAAGAATTGAATGATTAGTGTTCAAAGTTTATGGCTCAGTGGTAGTACGTCTGCCTTCCGAGCTGTAGATCGTGGGTGTGATCCCCATCCAGGGAGCTTACCATAATCTTAATAGCAGTCTTGTTTCAATATTGTTTTAACCTCAGTCTTGCTCATTCAACTGTCGAAAGAGCGAGACAGAACTCAAGGTAATATTGAAATAAGACTGTTTGAACCCTGTGGTACAGCCCCTGGGCAAACATTTCAACTGAGCATGGTTGTTTGTTCTCATGTGTCTGGGTGTTTATATGTATAATGTTTAATTTCATTTATAAAAAGGGCAGCAAAAAAGGCAGACGGCTGGCCTGATGGTAAGCGATAACCGTCGCCTATGGACAATTCCAACATCATGATCATGAATTTCTAAAAAAAAAATGTTTTCTATCAGCCTTGGCGAACTTAGTTTGTTTAACACCATCATGTTATCTGAAAAAGTGTCCTCCAAAAGATTTACAGCGATAGTTTCCTGAAGATCATGACCGACTGATGCGAAAGTTGCGCTCGGAAAAAGCAGCTGGCGTGCGCGTTTGTCATATCAATTCACAACATCGAGAGAACTACCACATTATGACCTATGGCCGCGTGCGTTGGTCGCGCAGATTTGCATTGGGCGTGTACCTTCAGTATGCTATCATTTATTCATAGCTTTAGAAAACTTAAATGGTCATACTTCGTAAACCAAACCTTCAGTATCAGTGAGAGACGGGTCTGGGTAGTTGCTCCGACACTAAAGTCAATTCAAAATCGGGGGATGACACCGTGCTTGGTGGCTAGTTCTGGAGGGTAGCGGTATCCGTAGCACGGGTTTCCGCTGGCCGACCGCAGATAGTTGGGGGCCCAAGTAGTATAAAGTTTATGGCAGTAGTAATGAATTCTTTGTCGCCATCTCTGTTTCCTGAGACCTACAATCTTAGAATTTTCAAGGCTAGAGTGAATAGATCTTCTAGATCGACTAGCTCCATCCTTGGCCACACCGACACTTAACATCAGGCGAGTTAGTGGTGAATAGTAGATTTATCATGTATAAAAAAATTGCTTTCGAAAACTTACATGGTCATACTTCGTAAAATTTTGAGATCCTGTATGTACTCCTTCGTCCGAGTGCTCATCTGATGCCACACGCAATCCAGCTGCGATTGCAGAATTTTGTGGAATTTCTTTGTTATGCAATTCTCTGTAGTTATTTCCTGAAATAAGATATAGTCTGTATATCATTGGAGGTCAGCATCACTCGTCCACACCGACTTTTTGGGGACGATTGGGTTTTGCAGTCCTTAAAATTGTCTTCTGCGAATCTCCTCGTACCCTATGCATGCGAGTAAGGAAGTTACAATGACATTTCGCTCCTACATGTTTTTTCGAAATACCAAACGACATTTAAGGCTTACAACGTCCATATCGTTCGCGCATATTGACTCTATCAAAAATTATCACTAAACTGAAAAATGGTTTTCGCATATTTACAGCATTTTTGAAAATATAAACATCCCCACTTTATGTTTAGGGAAGGTTTTATTATACCACTTTTACAGTGTGATTAATACCTGTACCAAACTACAGCTTTCTAGTAATAGTCTTTGAGCAAAGCCGCTGACGGTTAGAGGTAAAGACAGACGGACGGACATGACGTAACTACAAGGGTTCCTTGTTATACCGGAAGCCTAAAAATGAGACCGAAAAAGGGGACTGGATTTTATATAAAGTTTCAGATGACGATTTTATATTATAAGGGTTTAAATTTTCTCATGTTGGACGAAAAAATGTGAAAATGAAAAAAAGGGCTACCGTTTTTATGTTAGCGCCACCGGCGAGTGAGATTCAAAATTTGTTAATAAGTGCGTGGAAACAGAGTTTAATTATAAATCTACTACTAGAGCATGCAGTATTGTGCAGTTCAGTTTTGTTCGAAAAAAATAGGAGAATGAATGACAAAACTCTCTTAAAGCAGTAGTTAGTAGCGATTCGCAGGGACAGCCAAAACATTTGCGTTTTTGTAAAAAAAAACATTTCAACCCTGACGATTATGCGTTATCTAAAGAACCAATTACTGAAAATCGTAAGTAATAAGTCGTTTCGGAGACATCACTACAGAACATAATAATAAAATCGGTACTACGTGCCCTCACGCTACACCAGCGCCTCTAGTGGCAAATTCAAACACGGTAGCCCTCATTGCCTGCTAACGAGCCTCTTTAGATAGATAGTTAAGATAAACTCTTTATTGATACACCATTAAAATTAACAAAAGCAAATACAAAAAAGAAATAATTTTTACACAAGAGTAACAACGGGCGGCCTTATCGCTAAAAGAGATCTCTTCCAAGCAACCAAGGAATGGAGTGAAATTCGGAAAGAAATTAGACGGGGCGTGCAAAAGATGAGAAAGTAATATAATACTCAAAACTATAGATATGGTTAACAAACAAACAACAACAACCTACAACAAACTAACTAACAACAAAAACAAACTTTAGCAGGCATTTACCTGCATATCCAAAGTCTTGTTAACAATTTTCAATTGCTTGACGGTGTAATTCATGATATCCAGAAGACAGGTCTGTATGTGGTTCGTGTTCATAGTGAGAGGGATGTGTAGCTCCTCCACTTGTGCTTGTCTGCATTTCAGGCTTTTGATGATCACTCCATGGAATCTGAAAAAAAAGGATTTATACAGGGAATTGAGTTTTTTTACACAGGTTAGATCTACGATTGACCACCAACTCGCCTGATGTTAAGTGACGGTGTGGCCGAGAATGGAGCTCGTCGATCTAGAAGATATCTATTCACTATAGCCTTGAAAATTTCAAGATTGTAGGTCTCAGGAAACAGAGATGGCGGCAAACAGACATGCTACTTTATGGCGGTGCTCGAGACTAAGTAGCTTCTTAAGTAGCTAGTTTATCGTCACCGATTAACCTCACAGCTCACCAGTCCACTGATTCCAAAGCTTCCATCTGATACTTGGCTGATCCATCAAAAAGGTGGCAGCAGTACTTCATACACGATTGGACCTGTGCCTGATACAGATGAAGCAATTGTACCGGTGAGAACTATCGCCTAACTTTATTAATGATGCCAAGTTTCTTACTAGACAGTTTAGCCTAGATAGATTATTTAGATTGCAGCTCAAATATTATGACTGACTTGTTGTGTGGCCTATTGCAGGTAATTAATATGTGGATGACATTAGTCCAGCACAGGAAACATGGGAGAGGAGGCTTAGGCTGTTGTGTTTCCATTGAAGCGGGGACAAGTGGAGTAGCTAAGAGACATTTTAGAAAAATGTGGGGCAAATCTTGCTAAAATGGCAGAAATTTAATCATGTCAGAGTATGGTATCCCTTACAACTTCAGGTTAGTCATTTAGCCTGTCTTAGTTAAAATATTTACACAACATTCTATTAACTTATACACATTACACTCACCTTGGCCACAGGAACAGTTCTGTCACAAATAATGCTCTCATAATCTTTTCCACTTGATTGTACCCAAACGTAAAGGATATTGGGGAATTTGAAAATGCTTTTATGAAACCAGTCTGAAAAGGAGTTATGTATTTCAGTATAAAGACAAGCAGTAACTAAAACTCTTTCTATGTGGCTGATGTGATATTTTCTATGAGCTCAGAATTACACAAGTTAATTTGCAGAACAAACCTTATTTTGTTGTCTATACAGTCTTAATGCAAATGCTTCCTGACAAGATTCCAGCACAGTATGGGCCCTCAGTACTATAATGCCAGTTATATGACATATGGGTACCCTTTTTTTTAACAGGTCCACTACTAAAACACGAGTGGAGACAAACTGTATACCACCTTCTAAGTATGCTTTCTCCCTGAAAATAAATTTGTTTTTATTAGTTAACTAGCTTTGCCTGGGCTGGATGCCTCAACTTCATATGAATAACTTATCAACTAAACTCAGTTGATAAGTTTGTGAAGAAATGTTGATTCATACAGGCAGTATGGACACATTCAGGTAAGTACAGAGTAAGTTAGTATCATATAGTTATTATAGTGACTTGTACTTATGCCTGTGTATAGGTGTGTATATTTTATGTACTTAGTCCAAAGGACTAATATAGGTACTATGAGTACAAATTAATATTATTCAATGGAAATAAGTTTACTGACACCCTACAAAACATATGGAATAGGTGATTTTTTATTAAATTTGAGGTGTGCCTACAGCAAAAGTTGATTACAAAATTACAATGACCTTATTTTGGATTAGTACAGGGTACCCATACAGGATTATTACCTTGTAGAAGAAAACACTTTCAGTTTTCAATCCTTTGAGCAACTTTTTCAATGTGTTTTCTTTCTATAATTTCATTGCCCTATTTTTATAAAAACATAGTTATTTATTTATTTGATAATAGGCAAGCAACAGAAGCTGATGAGCCCATATTCTGCAGTGCAGAACTTACTTCTATTTTTCTCAACATCTCTAACATTAGTCCAGGAAAATTAGTCAAATGAGGGCAAGAATCTTGGAATGAGAGATAGTCAGCTATAAATTTGACCTACTTATCGTAGGGTGTCCGTGACTACAGATATTCCAAAGTCAAAGGTCAAACAATTTTTTTTACACATTTATTGCAAATATCTTGTTTCCTATGGGTTTTATGCTATTTGTATGTATCATAAATATTGTAGAGGATTAAATTCTCTATAATTTTTTTTTTTTTTTTTTTATCATAGTATCGTTTGACCTTTGACCTTGGAATATCTGTAGTCACGGACACCCTACAATAAGTAGGTTTTGAGACAAGTTTTAGGGTGTCAAAATAAAGGTTTATACAAATTTATAGATGACTATCTCTCATTCCGAGGTGAAACCCCTAATTTTCCTGGACTACATGCTTACATGATGAACTGCAATTGATTTTTACTACCTATATTATATATTAATCAGAAATCTCTAAGACACCATACATCCATATTACCTTTCTTGCCCAATAGTAGGCAATGCAGTGAGACTGAACATCTCAGTGAAGTATTTCTCTTCATGGTCATTGCTGTTCAGCACGAGGACCAAGTTGGCTGGATCTTTGTATACCCACAATATATTTGCTAAAACTGTGTTGTAGTTTACACCCCTGAAATCAGTAAAATACTAGATGTTCTTTAGTGTTATAAAAGCGATCATAACTATTTTTCTCTCTGTAATTACGACTAGATGGCTGAATAAATAATTATGTAGTTTAAAGACAGATAAGATAATAGACCAGGGGCCATACCACAAGTTATTAAGCAGTCTTATTTCAATATTACTTTTTACTGTGACTTTTGTCTCGTTCTTCCTACAGTTGTGAGAGCAAGAAAAAGGTCAAAGTAATATTAAAATATGATTACTTTTTGGATATTGGTAACCCCTCAGGACCTAGATCACATTATAGGTAATATAATGTTGATATATCAGCATAACGATAACAACACGCGGATAATGTTAAGGGAAACAACCATTCTTACTTGGCCATAACTGTAAGTGCATCCTTTTCAAAGACATCAACAAATATTTGTTTTTCAAACGCGAGCATTGGGTATTTGAAGTCGATTTTTTCGGCATTGTCATCCTCTGTTTTGGTTTGTTCGTTAGACTCCATAATAACACCAGTCACTGAAATAATTATACAATAGAACAAATATTAATCGAAAATATTTACATTACCTTCGATTGAAAAATTTAAAATAATGAAAAAAATAAATTCAAAACAAACTCACGAATCTCACGATCACGATTTCTTCTTTTTTGTCATAAAGTAACTTATATTTTTTTGTATTGGACCACGCGATTAGCGATTTGCACTGGCAAATCGCTAATCTCTAGATATCTCAATACTTAATACTGATTAAGTATTGAGATATCTTCAAGTTTCTTGAATAACACGTTTAGTCAATAGTCAATAGTTTATTGCATTCATTATATGTCACATGGAGATGTTATATCTACTTCGGAGCTTTTCCCAATCCTAACATAGGCTCCATTACAGGCAAAGGTTACGAGTTAATATATTTTTCTGGTATACAATAAATTCATATAAAACTACGGTGTGAACTCGGTTCTGCAGAGTGCGAAGACACAAATACGTGGAACGCACAGCCACCAAGATGCGAAGAATAAAACGCAATGAGCATGGGTGTGTCTGTGTGCGAGCGACCCGGGGCGAGTCAAATAGAGAGCGCCAGGTACCGTCCGAGAGAGGAGAGTTTGTCAGATGGTTCACACGTGTGTATTCATAGAACATTAAAGGAACACTTGCTTATTTCTGAATATTTCCAAACAAAGGTTCGGAATTTTTTCGCCGTACCGGAACGATAAGAGGGCAACTTTTACGAAAGGGAACGGTCATTTCACGAAGCGGAACGGTGTCGGTTCCGGTCCGTTCCCGTCCATTTCGAGCACTGCAATGGTATCAATATCGCTATCTCTTGCCCGGTTACAAGGTTCCTCTGTCTATTCATTCTGGGTCTATGGCCGGTTACAAGGTTTTTCCATCTATTCATTCTAGGTCTATGGCAACAACATGCAAATCCCGCCAAAACCCCACTTTTTCATAAACCATAATGTTCTGTTCTTATAGTTTTAACAAAGTAGGTATAAATATTCGTCTTTGGAAACGATCGTTTTCGGGTTAGGATTTTGAAGCCATCCCTATTTTTTGTTTGTCTTTGCAAAACCGTGAATGAACATATAGAAAAGAATGAAGTTTTAGATCAATGAAATCAGAACGGAAGTATCGCCATATTATTTTCTCGGTTGTTCGTCATCAAAGACTATTGTACTAAACAGGAATTCGCCATTTTGAAGACGCCATTACACGATCGCGTCGTGTCGTTAGTCACGTCTCACGTCTTTGAATAATCAAAATATATATAACGCTTAGTGAATTTTTAATTTAATTATAATTTTGTGCGTCAGAGGTAAATTAAGTGGAAACCAATAATATCGATTTATAACTCGTATTTTCGCTATCGATTACTTTCACTCCATTGTTCCAGAATGCAAATGCACGCCATGAATCAATTCGGTAACAACCGTGGATTTGGTGGCCCACCACAGCCTCAGAGGCAAGGAGGTCGTCGTGGTAATAACCGTGGCGGTTTCCGCAACTCCAGATTCGATAACAACCAGAATCAAAATAACCAGCAGTATAACCAACAGCCGAGGAATCAGAACCAGGCGCAAGGAGGTCAACGGCCCATCGAAGTAAGTTACTAGTCATTAGCAGTAAGTTCAATTAAAATTATTACCATGCGTTATTTAACATGCTACTGGTAGAAAATTATTGCTTCGAGAAATTTGCAAAAATTTGCAGATATCTTCGTTCAGATAAACTGCCTTTGACCGCCATTTTGTTATTGCGTGGTTGGTTTTGTGTACAGTTAATTGACCTTGTTCTAGGGCTGGGCTGTCTTAGCAATGTTATAGATGTCATTAATGATGTTCTGATATTTAAATCCTCTTATCTATCGTAGCAAGCGAAACCAACACCAACGCCAACTATAGAAAAGCCGGTTCAGCAGCCTACACAACCTAACCCGCAACAAAATGCTGCTCAAAATAAGCCGCCTCAGCAACAACAGCAGCAAAACAAGCCACCACAGCAACAGCCTAAACCACAGCAGCAGCAACAAACTCCGAAACCGGCACCACCAACAAAGCCTGAGAGTTCTCCTGCACCAGCCCAACAGCCAAAGCCCGCACTAAACACTCCAAACAAGCCTGCATCTCAAGATAATGTTGATAAGGCAGCAAATGAGCCAAAGCCTCTAATGCAGATGGATAATCTACAACCACAAAAGGTGAGTCATGTTATTATTGTTACAGATTCTGGGAAAAGAATATTTGTAACTTAATTCATACCACATATCTAAGTCGCCTGTTAATATTTTATTAAATTATTAAAAAAATCTATTCTCAATTCATGGTGTCTTGGTGCACACGTCAGCGCAATACACAAAAAATAAAGTTTTGCCAAATTCCATCTCTTGGGTGCCCAAGATACAGGCCTAGCCTAGTTTGGGACCCACTGCATTCGATTTTGTACTAATGTGTGAACTTTATCGATCTAATCTAGTTTGTGTTGTAAATGTGTATTTGTGTGTAATAAATGATTATTATTTATTATCTTCATAATTCAACTTGATACCTTAACGTGTTCCTGAGATACAGGTCTTGACAGATGGACAACAAAGTGATCCTATAAGGGTTCAGTTTTTTCTTTTTGAGGTATGGAACCCTAAAAAGGAACAAATATTGTATGGGAATATTGTTTGTTTTGTAAAGTTAGCTACTTAAAACATTTTAATTAGTTTAGTGGTGCCTTCAGAATAGGGTTACCAGATGAAAAAATCACAAGTCCAGAGAATAGGCCTGATTTCACATGAAAAATCCTGCGATTTTTTACAGTTTGAAAATTTTCTCTCAAACGTACTAAACTATTTAAAAAGTCGTAATATTATCGTTTTTATACACAGCGGATCTCGCTCACGCGTTGCACATCGCACTCGTCAGCGTGTGGCAGCGGCACCCATTGATTGATTGATTTTAATTGTGCAATTATCACCAAAAGAAGATTATTTTTAGCTTGTTTAACTTTTTATTAAAGAGATCTCTAAAACGCTAGCTGTATTTTATAGAAAATTATAAAAATCCTTAGATTTCATGAGATTTGCAAAATCAGCCGCAATCCTGAGAAGAGTCCAAATATCCTGAAATCTCAGGACAAATCCTGAGATATGGTAACCCTACTTCAGAATGGCTCTTAATTGTATTGTTACATTTCATTTGAACAGAATATCAATGGAAACTTCCAAGGCAACAAAGGTGGTTGGTCCCAGGGGGGAGGGAACAAGCAGGGAGGCTATAGCAACCAAGATGGAGGGAAACCTTTTAACAACCAAGATGGAGGGAAACCTTTTAACAACCAAGAAAGTGGAAGTCGTTTTAACCAGGGAGGCTTCAATCAAGGTGGTGGTTTCAACCAGGGCAACAAATTCGGAAACAAACCAGGAGGCCAGGGAGGTGGTCTGGGTGGTCAAAGTGGTCAAGGCCTAGGCGGGCAGGGCGGTCTCGCTCGAAACCAACGAGGCCCTCGTGGAGGCCCTGGGGGACCCAAGGATGGCCCTAGAGAGGTAAGGCATCTCAAAGATAGTAAACTTCCAAAATACCAATTTAATGTAAATGAGCTCTATCATAATTATATTGATAACAATGTTTTGCTTCAGGAACACATGTTAGCCAATAAATTGAAGGACTTAGTGGGACCACTGGTTGATCTTCCCCATATAGAGCAGCCTGAAGTTAAATTTAATGGCAGAAGTCGCCTCTACATTGGTAACCTCACCAATGATGCAACAGAAGAAGAAATCCAGAACATGTTTTCACAGTTTGGTGAATGCTCAGAGTTGTTTATTAACAAAGAGAAGAACTTTGGCTTTATTAAAATGGTAAAAATCACACTTGACTCAGCTGAATTGTAAAAAAGTTTAATAACACTATAAAAATTGTATTTTGTTTTCTAATTTTTACATCAATTTTCAGGATTTCAGAGTAAACGCCGAGAGAGCAAAGCGCGAGTTGGATGGCAAAATGAAGAATGGTAGAACATTACGAGTGCGTTTTGCACCGCATAACTGCGCCATTCGCGTTAAGAACTTGCCTCCGTTCGTGTCCAACGAGCTTCTGTATCGCGCTTTTGAAATATTCGGGAAAATTGAGAGGGCATATGTAAGGGTCGACGAAAGAGGAAAACCTCTGGGCGAAGGGATAGTGGAGTACTCTCGCAAGCCTAGCGCTCTCGCCGCGATACGCAATTGCACAGAAAAATGCTTCTTCTTGACTTCGTAAGTTTATTACTTATTGCTATAATTTGTATAATATTTTCGAAACATGGAAAGCTAGCTTGTAATTTAATGTTCCAGGTCACTTCGACCAGTAATCGTGGAAAGCTTTGAAGAACCTGATGAATTCGATGGATACCCAGAAAAGAACATTCCGAAGAAGCATCCTGAGTACTTGAAAGCCCGTGAGGTAACGTACTTTTCTAACCTTTCTATATTTCTTTACCTGCTACTCTTGATTATAATATTAGGTGACTGACATGACAGTCAGTTAATACAATGGCGCGCTATTCAGTGACCTATGTAAATTGACGTCTGTATAAAACACACTATAAATAAATAATAAATATTGGTGGGCATTCCACACAACACCATTAAACCCAAACTAAGCAAAGCTTGTACTAGGAAAACTAGACGGCTGATAGAATACATATATTTGTAAATATGTATATACTTATGATATATGGAAACGCACAGACTACAAACACCCATGCCTGTCACACAAATGTTTGTTCTGGGTGGAGATCGAACCCACAACCTACAGCTTAGCAGGTAGACATATTTCCAACTGAGCTACAAGTCCAATCAAGTATGAAGTTATGGTTGTCATCTAATTGAGGGACCCGAGATTGTCGGGAAGCGGGGTATCCATTCTGTGGTCACACTAAACAATTATTACTTGATTTTTTTCAATTTTGATTTTGGCTTATTATCTTTTATTCTCAAATATACCTTTATTTGTGTAAAATGTATTATGTGTATAGATTTTATTAATTTTTTATACTTTTTATAGTTTGGGCCAAGATTCTCAGAAGCAAGTAGCTTTGAGCATGAGTATGGAACCAGGTGGAAGCAACTACATGAGCTCCATCGTCAGAAAGAGGATGCTCTCAAAAAAGAACTGGCTGCTGAGGAAGAGAAACTCGAAGCACAGATGGAGTATGCCAAGTAAGTATGAAAGAATACTATAAACTTATTATTGTTACATGTCAGTTTAGTATGAAAATGTGGGGATGTAAAGACTTTTTGGTATTTCTTTTTTACTTTTATTCAAACTTTTTTAAGAAACTTGTTTTCCATATTTTTGCAATTGATGTAGATTTTATATTTTAAATCATTTTTACCGGTTTCAAGAAGGAGTAACAATTTGCCTGTATTTTTTTAAATGTTTGTTTCTGCATATTCTGATTTGAAAACATATTTTTTAGGGTTCCGTACCTCAAAAGGAAAAAATGGAACCCATATAGGATCACTTTGTTGTCCGTCTGTACATCCGCCTGGGTGTCAAGACCTGTAGGCTTAGTACAAGTTTTGATAGTTTGAAAACGCGTCGTTTTTCGTAAAAACGCGAAACGTTTTTTTTTTGTTGAGTGAGTGGGTTATGGTAAATGTGTTTAGGATGGGAGGGTTGGTTGAGAGGAGGTTGTAGGCGGGGAACGGAAGGTGCTAGTGGTTAACTCGCTACCGTTGTTCGTTCTCCGCCTACGCGATACGGTTAGTCTTGTCGATATTTGGCAGTATGAGTGCCGCGTTTTGGATTATGTTTAAACGAACAGTTTCATCGAGCTCACGTAATGAACAAGAACGAATGAACTTCGTTTCTCTCTTTTACACACTGATGAAAAATGAAATAGCTAATAAACCGCCATTTTCTGACGTTTGATGTTTCAATCATTTTTTTTTTGCTTGATGTTGGCATCATGCAATGCACATTTGTCATTTGTCGAGTTTATCGTTTTAATTTTGGTATAGAGGAATTTGTATACTTCTTCTTTTTGCCCCTCACAGGGTTCGGACTCGCGCGGTTGTTTGTGAACTTATATTGATTTCGCGGCTCTTTACGTAGCCCTTATAATTTTGTGAAAGCTAAGAATTACGAAAAATGAGGATTAGCCCGAATCTATTTGAGGTAATTGAGGATTTTATGGAAAGTTAAGTTTACTTCAAATGTATTTTTTAACACAATTATTTATTGAAAATAACTTGTTTTAGGATAAGTTTCTTAAAGTCCTTTAAAATATTTTAATTTTACCAATAGTTCCTATAGTTCCATTTCTAGGGCTAACTATTATATTTAGGCCTATTAAACTACCCAATTTATCGTACTCCTGTCGACAGGGCCAGTGTGAGCCAGAGCGAGTCGCGACCAAATACAATTTTCTAACGTAGTACAATAAATATTTTTTTTTTGTTGATAAACTAATTTCCTTTTCACTCTTTGTAGAAATTGAGACTTAAATAAGCCAATTCTTGGACACAAATTCAAAATACGATCAAAAAAATACTCTCTCAATGCTCTCTGATTTTTTTTTCAGTGAGAAGCAAAACTATGTAATTTCCGTAAAAGTTTACGTTTACTATATTGTCAAATTGTCAACTCATACTGCCAAAATGCTCAAAAGTTCACTCAGAAAACTTCAAAACGCATTACTATTCGTTTCAAATCCTAAATAAAATCTCATACTGCCAATTCGAGTTTCTCTTCGTATCCGTAGAGGGCGCTTTTAAAAATGTATGCAGGCGTACGAAAACTTTCATCGCCGCGTTTCTTCATAAAAACTTCTGTTATTGTACACATATAGGAAAAAACCGAAAACTGGACATTTATAATTTAATCACAAAAAATGTGTCTTTAAGCAAGGAATGAGGGTCCAAATTTTAAAGTGAATTAACTAGTATCATGTGGGGTATCATACGAGAGAGCTTCATTAGCACAAGCTAAAACAGGTTTTTAATTATTTTTATGATGTGTAATTTGCGGTTTATGAAGGAAAATATAAAAATAATACATACATAATTTCCCTCTTTTATCTACTAGTTTGTACGGAACCCTCGGTGGGCGAGTCTGACTCGCACTTGTCTGGTTTTTATTTTTGTTAGAAAAGATACTTTCAGATTGGTTCTAGAAATTTCCTCAAAATTGGCTCAGTAGTTTGGTTTTAAAAACAAAATTGCGTATTTTGAAGTCAGTTTTTAGGATTCCGTACCTCAAAAGAAAAAAATGGAACCCTTATAGGATCACTTTGTTGTCCGTCTGTCTGTCTGTCTGTCCGTCTGTCCGGGTGTCAAGACCTTTATCTTGGGAATGCGTAAAGGTATCAAGTTGAAATTAAAACCATATACATAGATCCATAGTATCTTGCTGCAGAGAGAAAATTCAAACTTCTCAGTTTTCATTTAAAAAAAGTTACAGCCGAATAAGTCGAAAAAAACGCACATTTCGACACTCTGAAGGGAATCAAAACCTATGGGGTACTTCCCATTAACATAGAACTATGAAATTTTGCACGAAGCATTGTGTTAGAGTACACATATAGGAAAAAATCCGAAAACTGGTCATTTTTTATTTAATCACAAAATATAGTCTTTAAGCAAGGAATAAGGGTCCAAATTTCAAAGTACTTTAACCGTATCATGTGGGGTATCATATGAAAGAGCTTAATTAGCACAAGCTAAAACAGGTTTTCAAATATATTTATCGATTTATGAAGGAAAATATAAAAAAATATATAATTTCCCCCTTTTATCTACTAGTTTGTACGGAACCCTCGGTGGGGCGAGTCTGACTCGCCTTGTCCGGTTTTATTTAAACTACAATAATTATTTAAAGTTCCTTAGTGGGAACCGCCGCGATGTTACAAGCTTCACCTAGGTTTTGAGTAAGTAATGGTTCCCATTTTATTAGGAATAATCTCGCTGTTATTTAAATACGACGATGACGTCGTACAAAGAAATTCTTAGAAACATTGTTCTAAGCACCAAATTAAACTGTGATCATGAGCGTTCTGGCTCTGGTCTGGTATATGAAATATAATGTAGTATGTGTGGTAATGACAGGCTTCCTGGCTCAGTGGTAGTACGACTGCCTCCTGAGCTGGGTTCGATCCCCACCCAGGGCAAACATTTGTGTGATGAGCATGGATGTTTGTATAATATCATAAGTAAGTATGTATTTACAAAAAAAAAGTATAAGTATACGTATTCTATCAACCATCTAGTTTCCATAGTACAAGCTTTGCTTAGTTTGGGCTAGATGGTGTTGTGTGAGATGTCCACCAATATTTATTTATTTATTTAATGGTAAATGGTAATGTGTGTAGATACGAGCACGAGACGGAACTGCTGCGCGAACAGCTGCGGCAGCGCGAGCAGGACCGCGAGCGGCAGAAGCGCAGCTGGGAGATGGCGGAGCGCGCGGCCGAGACGCGCCGCGAGCAGGAGCGCGCCCACCTGCTGCGCCAGGAGGAGGAGCTCTCGCAGCGCATGCGCAATCAGGACGACGAGCTGCGCCGACGGCAGCAGGAGAATACGCTCTTCGTACAGGTATCATCATTATCATCTCACGAACTCCAACAAAATTACCGTTTTGAAGAGTCGTACAGGTAGAACGCAAATCTTTCTGACGTGTCTGATAAATTACGTCAAATCACGCATATTTTAGATGTATGTCAGCCACGGATTGCTTACAAGCAGGTCTGTTTGTACAGTACTAAACCTACACTGGCTAAAAGATTTCCAAGGTGTTCAGCACTTAAGCAACTTTTTGAGATTTAATGATTATACAATTTGAACAGGTAAAATATTAAAAAAATCTTCTGTGATAAAAGAAACTCGGTATCTAATAAATAAAGCCATCAAACAGATAATCTGATTGTGTTATATTTTTTGTTGTGAGTGATAATATTTCATTACAGGCTCAACGCTTGAACTCCATGCTTGACCGTCAGGAGCAAGGCATGTTTGATCAACAATCGCCCATGGTAAGTACTCTTTTTTGTTAAATGAGTCTGTGCTCTGCGAATCTCAATGAAAATGGATTCCTATAGCACAGGCTTGGTGTTCTATTATGTTTTAAAATGAGTTTAAAAGCATTGTTGATTATGAAGATGACACCTAATTAATCACTCAAATTGAAATAGCACATGTGACAAATTGAATCTTAGTATGATGTATTTATTCTTTGCAACTTCAGTGAACAAAAAAGAAAACTTAAATCTTTTTATAAGAGTTCTGTAGTGAGAATGCTTTTTATCTATTAATTAAGCAAATTTTTTAGAAAATTCATCTGGATTGATAGGACTTCTAAAACATTTAAATTGAGGTCAGAATTGAAAATATTGCACAAAACAGCAGGTTTTTTTTACCAAAACATTTGGTTTTTTCGTCTAAACTAACACTTATATGTTATAACAGTATCTAGCCAATCGCTGACAGGGGCTACATTTTGTGTGAATCGGCCAAGGCATTGAAATATATTGGATCAATGTTTTTGTTCTGTACTGTATATGAAAGTATCTTTTCTCCTAATCATGTTTACGCATACATACAATTCAATATGGAAATTATATTTTGTATGAATCTAGATGGGCCTTATCACCTGGGTACCTGGGTAGTATGATGCATCAGTAGATCAGTGTTGAGAGTCAACAGTCCCATTCAATATATGTACCTAAGCCGCGGTGATTAAAGGATCCGTTGCGGGTGTCGCTTAGATGAGACCCTTTTTTAGGGTTCTGTAGTCAATAGGAACGGTAGGCCCCATTGTAGTTTCGCCAAATCGCAGACAGACAGACGTCTGCGGCTTAGCTCAAAGTTTCTTTGTACTAGAAAGCTGTAATTTGGTTTGGACATGTTTTTTTTTTGTTTGAAAGAAGACTTGATCGAGAGTGTTCGTAGCTAAGTTTTATCCAAAATCGGTTCAGCCGTCTTTAATGTCGTGGGGGTTTTTTAGTGTTCAAAACTTGTTGTTCGATTGAAGTGTCTATCGGAATTAAAAATAAATCTATTGATTGATACCAGGCGAGTTAGCGCTCAAGCGCAAGCCTATTGCATAAGTGCTTACGGAACCCTACACTGCACATGGCCCGACACTCACTTGATTCTATTTTTTGATAAATATGTGAACGTCATCCTTATGAAAACAATGTCACAAAATGTTCTTCAGAACTTTTTTTAAAATTTGGGTTACTATATAAATAGACTAAATAAACATTCATTTATGTTTGGACGTTTATTTCAGTCAAAGTAACACCAAAATAAAAAATATTCTGAATAAATTGTAATAATATTTTCACGAGGCGTACGTTTGTGTATTTATCAAAAGTGCATCATTATTTTTTTATATAAATAAAATGTAGCGAGACAGATCCCGACAGTCGCGGTACCCACCCCGCCGCATTGATTCCGTTAAATATACCGAGAATAAGAAAATTCACAATTGCGAATGTTTACTGACAACATCATACTGGTTTACGATTTATCCACAAATGGCGTCCGAAACCGTCTGCGACCAGTTTTAACCCACCAGATGGTTGTAAGTATCTGGCTGTTAGGTTCCACAACATTTGCCTAATGCAGTTTCTTGTCAAAAACTAATACCGTATACGGTTGTTGATACTTTGAGTTGCGCATAATCTATTGTCACCTTTTCAATTTTATGTTAGTTCAGTGTTTTGTAGTTGGTTTTCTGTCTATTTCTAAATCAATGTTGTCTAGAAACTTGATTTAAATTTATGTCATCATTGTTTGCCAGCTATCAAAATTACAAAACGTGACTAATGCTAGATTGGTTGAAAGAAAAATGTAGTGTAGTTGGCATTGAAATATATCCGCTTAGTACGTATAGGACTGAATAGTTATTGAAAAATCAATAATATAGATCACGTCGGGGCCGCGCTCCAACATACATTCAGTAAACAATTGTGAGGCATATCTTCACAATTTTTCTGATGTTTTTCTTAATGTAGAAAGTACTAATACGTCCTTTTCCTTATTTTTCTCAAGACAATTTCATCAAAATCTGTCTAGCTGTAAAATGTTATAAACATGCAAAGATAATTTATTGTAAAATACTAATTTGAATCAGGGACAAGACATTAGGAATGCTAAGCTTTAAACGAAATGCATTCAGTTTTTTTTAACTATGATGAAATGATGCTTGTGTTTAAATTGTGTTGAGACTTGTTTTCATTAGTTAAGCGTATATTATTATTAGCCTTGGATAGCATTGTTATTTTTTTTAAATCTGAAGAATTATGTGCCCTATAATATCGCTAATTTACCTAGGATCTGAATATATATAGCAGAACTGATTCTACTTGACGATAAGAAAAGTATAATGGAGCAGTGTTTTTACTATTATTTAAGTTATCTCAGGCGTAAATTAACTGATTGACATTCTCTCTGATCACTATTAGTCTTGTTAAATTTGAGATTGACACAAGTCTCTGTAGGGGTAGGTAGTAATTATATATTACTTTAAACTAACTAGTATTAACTATAGTACTTTAAATATTACTTCCATTTTGCAATAATTTTCATTCTGACCTCTGGAAAGAACATAAAAACTTTTAATAAAACATTTTGCGACTTGTGCTACGATATTATTTCGACGCTTTCCTGTATAATACAATAATTTTAGCTTGTTATGGTTGTGAAAGAAAAACTTTTGGTTTCATTACGTTTAGACGAATTGTTAATTTAGTTGCCGCCTACGGCATAACTCTTATTAATTCTATTTTCAATTATCTCTATCTGTTGACAGAAGAGAGTATCTTATATTATAATTTGGACATCGAAATTTATCTACAAAGTTTGATGACATAAACATGCTTTATTTGGTGTGTAACTTGAAACTTGACAATAACCAAAACTTACCTCCTTGGACTTAGCTCTTCGCTATGTTATCTTAAAATGGTGAAATACTTTGAGCTTTGTTTGTGGAGTCATGATTTTTTTTTATTTGATTATTATTTTTGTTTGATTGTCGAACAACTGCTTATTTTAATGAATGTCTCAGTGCTCATTCACACTGGCAATTAAATTGGCTATTTCTCAGTGGGACGAGACTATGACTGTATGCAGCGGGCGCGCCGCTATTGTCAAATTGTGGCGAGCGCAAGCGTAACTGGGCGTTAATGCGATGTTTAATATATTATGATTTATTAAACACTGTGTTAGCGTTTTGTGTTCGCTTTGTTTATTTTGTTTGTGCAGAAGGGTTATGTTTTTCGAGAATATGTATGTATCTATGTATGTTTCTATATGAGCTCCTACAGCCTAACCGGCTTGACCGATTTTGATGTGCGAGGTGTCGTTAGATTCGTCTTCATTTCCTGAGTGTCATAGGCTATATTTTTTTGTAATAATAATAATATAGTATTTTACAGTGATTTTATGCATACTTTCTCACATAAAACTTATTATTAACAGTGTACTAAGCGTAACGAAGTCGTATGTTAGAGTGCAAACACGCTTTTATGCAGTCGTATATTGTTTTTCTTTTAATATAGTTACTTGTTTAAATGGTACCGACATCGCGCCGCGATTCTGTAATGCTCCGAATGCTCGCAGTTTGCTCAGCGCGATCTCGCCCCGCCGAGATATTGCCGATTGATTCCCTAAAGTGGAAGCGCTTTGACTGTGTTTTAAGATATGGATTAAAGTGTGTCAAACTATCGTGAGTTCTTCAAAAAATCCGAGTCATTAAGCTCTACAAATCGTTACGTTTATTAGGCATATAAGTTAGATAGATAGATAAACTCTTTATTGTTTATACCACTATACTAAAACGCTTATTAACAAGAGAGAGCTTACACGCTAGCGAAAACACAGGCGACCTTATCGCTGAAAGCGATCTCTTCCAGGTAACCTTGAGTACGTCTTATAATCGTCTTATACTCTCCAATCACTTGTCAATTGCGTTATTGTCAATAGCGAAATCAATTACCAAGGAGTAATCTCCTTTGTAATTTACAGTTTGAGAAACAGAAAACTGCATGTTAATTAATCAGCTATTTACCTAATTGCCAAGAAGCAGGGTAATATTTTTATGGTGTAACTTTGTATCTTGTAATCAAGAAATGTGCGATCAATCGACTACATGTCTTATGTCTGTGATGCTCCATCGACATAGTAAGGGAAATTAGATAAGTGTATATTTCTATACTTATTACAAAAAAGAAAAATACAATATAGTCGTCCCAGAGGTCAAAAATATCACCCGCAGAATGAAGAGGTAGGCAGGGCAGCGTGACGCACGGATATTGCGGGGTAGTCAAGCACGGGTGAGGGTGCAGGGTGCGCGCCGTCACGTTTGGTAGTTCGCCCCCGGCTCTCACGCTGAATAGTAGACTTATTTATTCTGGACGCTTTGAAAGAAACATACGAGAAGCTCAATCAAACGATCGATCCCAAGATGAATTCTACTAATTTTTTTGCGAATAAAATTACAAGCAAGCAAAACAAAATGTTTGGGGCTAGATGGCGCTGTGTTTGAATAGTCAGACACAATATAATCTACACTAATAGCTACATATTAATAGAATATCTAAGGACATTATTATAATGTCGACAAAGGAGCTCGGGAGCGCCCTTGGAATTCAATTCTACCTTTTCATTTTTCGGATTGCATTCCAGTAAATAGAAGTAAGTCATGATATTAGTTAACATTTGAACTATTATTTCAATACTTGGGCCAGCCTGCACCCCAAAATTAGTACTTATTTTACCATAATCAACACAATAATAATATAATGAACATAGTCTCGTAATCTTATTTCGCCATTAATAAGTACTTTATCTATTAAACAATATGTACTTATGTCTACATTTTTAATTACACTCGTTAACTGTGATTCTGCTAGCTTTTTACATCCGATTTCCACATATTTAATTCGTTATGCGTTTACGTAAGAAGCTTTTCAGTTATCGAAGACGTTGATATATAGTCGTCAATGACCAAGAATTCACATTTCAAACCTGCCATTCCTGCCATGTGCATGTTGAGTATTAACGCTATTACGTTATATTTCAGCAATTTTAAATGTGCCGTTTGGATAGCGTCTAAATTAACAATTCATCGACGACATGTAATGAAATATTTAAGTTTAATCGACGTTAACTTGCGGTTAGACGGCGTCTGTCCGCGTTCATCACCGTACCATATAGCGGTAGTGTTTAGATGTACGTTATTCCTTAAGGACATATTTTTGGAATATTTTATCTGCTGTAGATCGAAAACTATTGGAAAGTGTTTGTGATTGCTTACTTAGGACGGAGGCTACAGAGAGCAGTATGACATGCAGCGCGGGAGCTATGACGACAACCGCAGCGGGTGGGAGGGCCCCCGCCAAATGGACGATTATCCCAATAAACGTCGTCGGTTCTAAATCCCTTCGCGAAATTTTAGCTGCCGCCGTGACACGTCCGACCACCTCATGACTCCGAGTCTTCGGCTAGTCAACAAATAAGGATTATCATCAATTCGTGTTTATGGCTAACTTCGAGCGCGTTATCAAGTTTTAACTTGATAACATTAACATTATTTTTTTGAACAATCACTGTCAGTACCGATTTATCTAATTCTTGTTTGTTCTAGCTG
Organism: Lycia hirtaria; assembly: GCA_947563715.1. NCBI lineage: Eukaryota > Metazoa > Arthropoda > Insecta > Lepidoptera > Geometridae > Lycia > Lycia hirtaria. The sequence goes on from OX387378.1 coordinate 32,048,123, forward strand.
CAGGCTTTACTTCCAAGTAATAATAACCTTATTGTAATGTAGTACATAATTCAATATTATTGTATTAGATGTGTTCGTTTGAACCTTTGTTGAATGAATAGTAGGTAATACATAGAAATAAGTTTCTTATATTTAAATCAGTGTATGTGTTCTTTGTGTGCGTCAATGTATAAGTGTGTTGTATGCCATGAGATGAGTAAGAGGTATTATAATCTTAAATTTTATCAAAAGTTCTCAAAAAAAAAAAAGTTCTAGAATATATATTTTATATAGGATAATAAAATAGCTATCTTTAGATGTAGTTTCTTGAGATATAAAATTAAATGTATCAACTTTAATATCTTGACACACTTTTATATGAAACTAAATTGGGTATATATTTGCTGTTAATTTATTGTGCAGTGGTAAATATATAAAAACATTTTCGTGTAAATTTTACGTTCATATTGAATGCTATCCCATTTTTACAAATGTTGAAACTTCTCAACTGTAAAGGAAAGTGTTTGGTTGAGACTGTTTATCATAAATATTAAAATATCATAAAATTGCGTAAGATAATTTAATTTTGTTCATCCAATAAATATACGAGTAATCTAATATAGATCTTATAATAATTCGTTAGTAATGGATGGGAGAAGATATGTTAGCTGAAAATTTAATTTGGAGTGTTTGGTGCGTGACTGCGTGAGATTCACGTTTTATTTATTAGATTTACTTAAAACTTAAAACACATATAGTAATAAATTAGTTTATATTAAAAGTACGTTTGTTATTTACAAGTCTGCTATTATAGAGCCTATTAACAAGATGCCCACTATTCTAGAACTTCCCCTTGCACGCCTGCATACCTTATTACGTCAGATAATGTTTTCTGAACAAATAAAGTAGCTTAGTTTTTATTAGAAATGCGATTGCATTTTTTTTTATTTTGCAACTTTCTTGTTGTTGTTTATTAATTAGAATAACAAGTAACACTGACAAGATCGTCAGGGCTGTCATTAAATTAAACATCCACATTTACAAACTAGACATGAGTATCTTGGAATCGGTAAGATATAGTAGACATAGATCTTAATATTTTAAAAAAAACTAATTGTTCACCTTATAGAGAAACTATAAGATCGTAACCCCTTTTATGGCTTATACAAAATCGAACAAGATTTATTTCGAACAAATGTCTTTATAGACTGTACTGTTTGTACAACGTACACATTATGCTTAAAAAGAAGAAATCTTTCCAATTATATTATTACATTATAATTTGGGAGTGACAAAATCCTAAAATTTGACTAATGCAAAAATCAAAGTGCCGAAACGTTTACGGAATTCTTAATTGCATTTCATGTTGCCGGCATTGTTTTTATATATGCAGGTTATACAACTCAACTCGTTCCTAACAACGAGGACATGTATTTTTCTTTTCTTTCTATCAACTGCTAATCATTTAAATGACGATATCACTTCGTCTACATTTCTACGACATAATTATTAGTTTTCCCATATTATCCGTATATACCTGGTAATACCTATTGTACTGGTACTTGCGTTATAAAAAATATACAGTATTTTTGTCTGACTACCGCAGAAGGGGAATGTTTGTCGAGCTTATGTTTAATTTTTTATACTTTCTACAGCCTAAACCTTTTGATTTCAACAGAAGAGATGTCATTAGATATGTCTCAGTTGTAGAAGTGACTGATATTACCTTTATATTTACTCGACTGTCCACATGCACCATTCACAGTCAGTATTTCTAATATTGTTTCATGTCGGCGTACGCAAAGGAATTTCCGCATAATTTTTATGCATCTTAATAGTTTTTTGGTGTGGCCACCAATGACAGCGGTTTAGTCTAACTTTAAAAAAGGTTATGTAACCAGCACACCCACAAGTGTTTCGCACATAGGACAAGCGTGATAACCTCAAAACGTAGTCACCACGATGTGCACTGCAGTTTTCAAACATTTTATTATGAACTCGCTGCACACTGTTGTTTCCTATAGTCACTAAATGCCACGGGAAGCCGCTTAGGCTTAGCGCTTCGTGAAGCGGCCCCCGATCACAAAACGTCGACAAAAATGCTGCCACACGCCACTCGATTGGTGCCCTTGAAGATAATTATTTATATCAGAAATACAATCCCGTCCTGCTATTTTGTATTTCAAATCAGACAAGCAGCAATACAGCAATTTTCGCACATTGGTGTCTTGTTACAATAATCCGTCATGTAACAATGACAATAGTTGTCTAAATGTATCTAAATAAAAAAACAAATGTTCGAAAACATTTTGTAAATAGTTAAAAAGGTCTTCGTGAAACTCATTATACTTTTGTAAGTTTGTTTAATTTGGGTTTATCCAATAATGACTATATTGTCGTCTTTCGCGTGTTTGTTGCTTTATTAACAGGAGCGCAATCAAACCGTTGCGTTGGACTATATCATGACATGATACTGCGAGCAACAGGTTAAAAAAAGCGGCCACAGACCACTTGCCTACACCGATCTGCACAACTGCTTCCGCTATTTAGTAGCCTCGTCTAGCTCCAGGTGACGGCGTTTTCTAGTTGTAGCGCGTGTCCCATGACGTGGGAATACCCTAAGTTGTTTGCAGTTAAAATTGCAAGTAGTACTTTGAGGATATGTATTATTTTATATCATAGGCTTGCGCTTAACCGGCAACTCTTAAAATTTTGTGGTGTTTTTTTGCTGCAAATTTCGTTATCTTTACAGGTAAGGCCTAAGGGTACCACAACTTGTACTAGCGTTAGGGGAGGCCAGGATCACATATGGCCCTACAACACTAGTACTGGATAATCAATTTCATTTTTTTTTGTCCAAATCGTATACGACTTTTTTAGGTGGCTAATTTATGCCCTTACAACTAGAATTACAATATATGACGTCTCAAAAAAACAATATTACTCTTTACTTTAGCGATATTCTGAAACCTCTAACACTGGCTTAACTTGTACTGATGTACTTGTGCAATATGCCTTTTGCCATAAAAGATTTGCTGAGCATTATTGTTTTCTAATTTTCAACCGACTTCAAAAAAAAAGGAAGTTCTCAATTCGACTGTATTTTTTTAAATATTTGTTACCTGGGTGAACCGATTTTGATATTCTTTTTTTATTTGAAAGCTGGTGATTCCCGTGTGGTCCCATTTCAATTTGGTTCAGTTCTGACAATTGCATCCATGAGAAGTCGGTTGCTTCAGTTAATTATTAATATAAAGCGTCATAGCAAATAACCTTTTGAAACTGCAAAAAATTATCGTTCTTGGTATAGGTTCGATTTAATTTCTCCATCCTTGGGAGCATCACTGCTGTGTTAAAAATTAAGTGTGTCCAGAATACTCTCAACTTTCAGATGCCACTTCTCGACGACTAAATAATATTATTTACTATTTCAGCATTTGTAGCGTATTTGTTGCAAGCTTGACCTACACGGGTTGAGTGAATGTGTTGACTAACCTAACCCTTTGGTCGCCGCGATACTGATGTGCACGTTCAGTATTGTCGCGATCAAATTGGCGTTCAAGTCATCATCTAAGGCATTGTCCAAGCATAGATTTAGATTGCGATGCGAGTTTACCGACGACGGTGTCACCGCGATCCACGTAAAGGTTAATATCTACCGAATCAACAAAAAGCATGCATGTTTCGAAAAATTCATGTGTGTTTTCAGTAAAGCTGTTCTGTAATTCTGATTACTGGTGTCGGCGCCTTATCTGTTACGCGGCCGCGTGGTTGCTTAACACGTTCAATGCCACCGATACGCCTAGCGTATCCTCACGAATCCCTATTGCCATGCCGCGTGCACGCTAGGCGTGCTCTCGGTTTTTTGTGGATAAGTCAAAGATTTGGGTATACATATTTTCTATCGAAAAGCGCAGAACTTAGACTTTATGCCAAAAGCTAAGCTTAAGCTAATGAACGTACACATTCATTGCCACCACTATTTTCCAGTAGTTCCCAGCGATGCCGCCCTTTATAAATCGTGAGCACGCCTGGCGTGCTTGCGGCATTGCAAGATGAAATTACATAGCACGCTAAGCGTGTTCACTGGCACTAAATAAAAGGTGAAATCATAAAAAGTTGAGAATCTTTTGGAGTTGAACACGCCTGGCGTGTTCGCGGCATTACATAATTAAATTTTTTATAACATCAAAAAATTTTAGATCCTGCGGGCCACTTCAAAATTCTTTAGCTTATGGCATAAAGTCTAAGTTCTGCGCTTTTCGATAGAAAATATACCCAAATCTTTGACTTATCCACAAAAAACCGAGAGCACGCGGCATGGCGATAGGGATTCGTGAGGATACGCTAGGCGTGTCGGTGGCATTTAACACATTCATTGCCACCACTATTAAGCACGCCTGGCGTGCTCGCGGCATTGCAAGATGAAATTACATGAGCACGCTAGGCGTGTTCACTGGCACTATATAAAGGTGAAATCATAAAAATTTGAGAACCTTTGGAGTTGAATACGTCTGGCGTGTTTGCGACATTACATAATTACATTTTTTTATAACAAAAAATGTTAGATCTTGCGGGTCACTTTTAAATTTCATCATTTTTAAATTCTTTAGCTTATGGCATAAAGTCTAAGTTCTGCGCTTTTCGATAGAAAATATACCCAAATCTTTGACTTATCCACAAAAACACGCCTGGCGTTCACGCGGCAAGGCGATAGGGATTCGTGAGGATACGCTAGGCGTGTCGGTGGCATTGAACGTGTTAACTACGGTATCTGTCGATGCCGGCTACGCTATATGACGCCTAATTTTTTTAGGTGTCTATGTTCATTAAAGTATCGGCGGCTTATAGCCGCTGGTATCTCTTTCGCCTAGTCTATATGAGCTCCATAAAATATTTAGTGCCTCTACGTTCGTAAGTTTTTTTAATCTGCCGTAGTCAGATGAATCATAGGATCGGCATTTCATACGAGCAACAATCAAGGTATTAATATGGTTTAGTTTTATTTAAACCAAAGTTTTGGTGAAGTTTGATTCTAAATACCGAGCGTCGGTCTTACTGTTCAAATTATTATTCTAAAATAGCCCTATACAGAAAAAAACTTCATGCTTAAAGTTTTCTTCAGAATTAACAAGATCTGTAAAGTGGACCTCGGGGGTGACTAAACCCCTTTAAATGATAAAGATAAAAAAAAAAAACACCAAAAAACCGAATACTATTACAAAATCATGGAAACTGACAACTTCTAGTGATCACTAAATTCGTAATGGGAGCTGTCACAGAATAATATGGTACCAAAAAGCAAATGTAATGATGGAGGAAGTACATGAAGCGTTGAGGTAGATTTAGGGCTTCTTTCATCATCCCCGAGTAAATTTCAAAGTTTGATATTCATCACTTAAACCGCACTGTAACTGTAGATACCAATATACTACAAATACGAGTAGGAGGAAACTGTTTTCTATTCGTCCGTTTGCTTTTTACAAATTAGTTTCGAAGTTCAAAAATTAAGTGTAAATTTCTGGAAAAAAAAAAACCGCAGAGCCGTTAATTGTGACAACCATATATATAAAAAAAAAGAATTATCAAAATCGGATAATATTTGGGTAGAAAACAGATTTTTCCTCTTAAACATTTTTCATTACAAATATGCGATAACGAGATTCTGACGAATAAACCGAAATATCGTTATGGATCTCCCAAATGATGGACTCGATTTGGGTCATTTTAGCCATCATCGTCAGCATTTTGTTTCGATTGCATATTTTTTTTTTTATTATTATAATACAGTTGTCAACCTCTTCCGCCCTTACAGGGTAAAACCGTAATAGATGCCCATAGATGACTATATCGAAAATTGGCGAAAACAGACCGAATGGTTCTGGCGCTGTCTTTCTTTTTTTGCTGAGTTTTTTTTCCAAACATCACATTATGTAGTTAAAACAACAAGCTTTTTGACCACGCGTGCATCGTAGTTCAACGCGCCGGGATACCGCGAAAAATCAGGGCGACTATACTTCATATACATGCCCTTTTAATTTTCAACTACATGTAATAAATACAAAAGTGTTATTATTGACACTTAGCTAAACATATCATACATTTTTACATATTTTGATATAACATAAAACAAAATAGAATTTATTTCATCTTATAAAGTTATGCAATAGCAAATACTTAGCGTATGAAATTGTTGTTTTCGTCGCGGAAGTAATCTCTATATATATAAAAATCAATTGCTGTTCGTTTGTCTCGCTAAAACTCGAGAACGGCTGGGCCGATTTAGCTGATTTTGGTTTTTGAAATGTTTGTCGTAGTCCTAGGAAGATATAAACGTTGAGAAAATATCGGGTCTACTCATTGATAGGTGATACGAAGTACATAATAAGTCATCTAGTCGTAAATAAAAGCGAGACACTTCTTTCTCACAACCTGCAGGGGACTAAGGTAGGGGTGCCAGTGCTCCTTAATTTAACCTATTAATTCTTTCATACGATTTCAGGAAGTTTTTTGAAAACGGGGCACCTATCGCATTGCGGCATCTATTTCGGCTTGACCCTATTCAGTAAGATACATTTTTAACAGACTTAAAGAAGTTTTCAAGTTTTTTTTTCGCATATTCTTATGTATTTTCAATGATGATTCTTTGTCATAATATCTAACTTCCATGATTCTTTACTTTTTTAGAATGAATACTGAAGTGATTTCATAGAAAAATCAGTAACATTGATGCTATAGTTTTTTAACCAACTCCAATAATATCAATATTTTATTTGGCCACTTGATTATTACAATTTGCTTTTTATACTGCAATTCTTATGGGTTAGTAAGAAAAAGTTTACCTTGACGATGTCTTCGCGGTGCAGGACAGGTATCGTTATTGTAGCATTACGCCAGAGAGAGATTGGAGATTTATTAAATTGTAAAATTCTGCATTTTTCAAAAGAAAAGGAATATTTTACTATATTCATCCATTGGAATTGGTGATGGTTAATAAAATAATGTAACATATTCAAATTTTTTTCATAATAATAATTCTCACAATAGGTACATAACCATAAAAAAAATTGCAAAAAAGTTCATTCTGATATTTTGGTTTGGTAAATTGACTTATTTATTGTGTATAATATATATCAAGACATCGTTCACATAAAATTATTTATTATATTTTTTTTTAATTTATGTATTATATTAATCATAATGAAAACATTATGTTGAATTTACATGCATGTTAACCATCGATTTCCATTGATCACACATGGTACAACTAATAAAGCCTTTTCCTTTCACCACAATCATTTTCATCCTTTACTTTTTTTTTTCTATTTATACAGGTTATATCCAGCGAATTTTATTAGCCGCGTGCTGACTGAGCGAGCAGCTTGGCGAGGTAAATCCTCGCGTCAGTCAGGACGTGCCTCGCCCTAGGCAAACGAACGCGCTGCCTTGCCCGAGCGTGCCGCGGCCCGAGCCAAGCGTTGTCGGTTTTTGTCGATGCTCAAAGGCGCCTCAAGGCGGTTGAGTTTTGCCTTGCTTGTTCGACAAACGACTGAATCGTTTGCGTCATGGATAAAGAACAGTGTCTTAATACAATTATATGGCGAATATAGACTACTTTGGGACGCACAATGTCCTGATTATACTAATAAAGAACTCAGAGAAGATGCGTGGAGAAATTATACACCCGGGAATGAATATTACAATAGCTAAATTTAAAAAAAAGATGGATTTTTGCTAGGATCTTATAGAAGGGAAAAGCTGCCGTCGCCACATGATTATAAGCCGCGTTATGCGCATGTGCAGTCTCTGCTCGACTTCACAAGTGAAACTGAGCACTCAACACTGGCTTAGCGTCACCGTGGCTCGGCCTTGCCTCGCGCGGCAAACGTTCGAGTCTGCCTCGTGAGGCTGCTCGCTCAGTCAGTACGCGGCTATTGACATATACTTGTTTATGTCAAATATTATTGAAAATATAAATAGCGCCCATATCGTCGTTGTTGCTATAAGTGTGTGTGTGTACACACATTTCTACATTCATATCGGGACAAATTCCCATTGAGAATCTTAGATGGAGTTTTGATGGAGACATATTTCACTTCCATGCAGCGTAATTCAGAGATGTTATTTATGACAATAAAACCATCATATAACGTTCTTTCAGTTTTCGTTTTATAAGACTTAATGTCTCATTCCCAGTATATATTAATTTTAAATCACTTTTCTTTATGACTTTTAAAGCTCCATATTTCTAACTTCTAATACTGCCTAGTATTATAAATCATTTCTAAGTACGAGAAAGTTTTCTAAAGGAGGCCTATGGAGAAACCTGAAGATGTTTGGCTACAAAGCTGATAAAGTTGGAAAATGCGATGATTTTGCGCTCGTAAATTCATCAAAGGCGAAAAATATTCAGCTTCGAGAAGATTCCAACTTTCGTTGTACACAATTCTGCGCCGTTGTAAAAGTGGTAAGTTTATCAAAGTTAAACCCGAAAACTTTTTGCGCGAAAAATACAATCTTTTTAAAATAAACAACCTGATAATTAACGCCTACTCGTAAATTCGAGTGCACATCGAGAATATCAGCATAATAATTTTGTTATATCATATCTTTGTGAAAGTCGTTCAAATGTATACAATCTACTGTATCATTTGTCATCGTCGCATTGTTTATCTACTTCGAAATGAAATAAGTAAAATAAAACAAGTAACGATTATATTAAATATATCATCAATAATACTTCACTCTGGATTTCTACGACATCTTGAGGGCTCTTATTTATTTAAGATTTTCACATAATTGATTTTATGTGAGAGGAAAAATTGGCCTCTATGGCCTACACGACTAACCCTAGTAACCGTTTTTTGCGTACGCCAAATTGTAAATCACGCAAAAAACAGCGTGTTGAGAATAAAAGGCATGTTGAGTATAAACGAATCTAATTTTATACTAGAAAAAAAGAGAAAGTTTCTTTCCAACAGTGGAACAGTACAAATAGTTATTTGATAATATACGTAGTTCCGGCACCTTTATACTCAAAATATACCGTTTCAAGTAGCAGTCTATTTCCAAACTATATAGCATGGTATATTTTCGAAATATGCCTGATGGATATTTTCAAGAATGCAGTCTCTGTCACATCATCCTCATGTAATACTGTCATCCGTGCGTCGTCATCTATATAATAACGAAGATCCTCAGGATTCCAATCTAAAAACCGCCGCGCCTCGTATTAAGGCTGGATAGGTATTTGTTTATACCATACTCTGTCTTAAGCACGAATGAAACAAATCATTACCCAACTAAGCTACGGGATGTGTATCCATTTATATTTGAAGCTTGTATTTATATAACATTTTCTGATGAGTTTCAATACCGGTACAGTTTAAAGAAAATGGTAAATACCAAAATGGTACTTTTTTACTTAATCCTTGAGATTAAATTTATCTTTTAGTGATTTCCCTCGATGTCGTAGAACATTCATGCACTACTATGCCTACTGTTACTTATCTATATTATCTTTGAAAATATAGAAGGATCATAAAAAGTATTCCAGTGGAAAAACTTATGGAAATATTAGAAAATTATCGGAAACTGATTTTGATTTTCTAAGATATTGCATATTATATATTATAGCTTAAAGAACAATTGAGATATATAAATAACTGATATTATTTAAAGAATGTATGAAGAATTTTTACCAAAGCTTTCTCTCTGTAAAATTAACATATGATAAATTCTTGTAACCAATTGTATTGATAACTTTCTAAAGATATATATTTGTCGATAAATCCCCAGTTTTATTATGTCTGATTTTATCTAAGCAGATGAATAATTAGTAATGATTGATAAAACAAATAATTTGCTTTTAGTAGTCATAAGTTTCTTGAACAACGTTATCGGACATAGTGATTCTGAGGGTAACAGTTTCGCTCACTTCCTTTACTGACATTTGCCATTGTTTTCACAGGTACCCGTATTTAGCTAGACGCACGCTTCGATCACGAGGAAGGTTAGTAAATTGGTCACTTTTTTTTTCAATTAGAAGTTCGCTTGAACCTAGCGGTTCTCGCGATATTTGTTCAGTTAAAAAAATCTATATAAAAGGTATCAAAGAGGGTGGTTTCATGTATCCATTAGTTCAAAGATACAGGATGTGAGAGTCATAGAAAGAATTGTTCGTTTCTATTGGGGAAATAGGGGAAAAGGCGCTCGTAATTTTACTAAATGCGAAAGTAATCGACATAGTGTATAATCATGATAAAATGGCCAGTGAGGCTGGTCTTTTCTGACGCAGAACTGTTGACCATAGAATTAGTTAGGACTCTCATGGTGCATGCTTACTTGTAGAGCAAGTCTTAACTCGTTTGTAAAAAATAATGGATGGGACCATGGCCTTAAGACTTGCATGAGATCCGACGACAGACATATATTGGTTCAGTGCTATACATCAGTGACTAGAAAGTAAAAGTTAAAGATAGCATGTCGCGTTATTCGCTATTGGAGATGCTTGTGTACTGCTGCTAAGGAGCGCTTATGATGATGATGCAAATACCCTTCACTTCTTTACTAATCATTTTCGTTTTCTTTACAGGACCAGAAAGAAGGTATAGATCCCGAGTATGAAGAAAATTTGAGGAGTAACACAAGGTATATTTTTATAATATCGATACTCATTTTTATTTATGTACAGAAAGACCAGTGTTTTTATACTATAATAAAGTTATTGGCTGGGTCTATAATGGCTTAGTTACAATAGATATTTAAATCTGTAGATGTGAAAATGATGATTCCATTATTTTTGTCTTCTTTTCCCGACTGATGCATAATGATGCACTTCATTCTATGATCTGATACAATACATTTAGAAAAGCACGCACACATAAATTCATTATTGTTTCATTTACAAGGAATACTTTTCTGACTTATTAGAATGCATAATTACAATTTCATCGTAAAAATACCTTCCAAAAATAAGTAAGATCATTAAAGTCGTCACCGTCCGTCGGAGCAATCTTTTTGTAGGCGGCTAATCGTATAAGGAAGTGGGCGCGACTACATTTTTCTTATATTTCTAGGATGAATAAAGAAAATAACCAATTCCAAAAGTCTACTCTGTGTTGTGTGTTTTTCTTTGTGTTTAGGATATAGATTGAGCAGCTTGTTCTTATTCTGTTAGAATTATCTCATGATATTGTTATTATTTACAGCGGTCAAGAGAGGAGGTCGTGGTGTGGTCACGTTCGTAGCGTCGGCGTCGACATAAACACATTTCTCTTTTTACTTCATGTGAGTGTTTTGACAATTTTTTACATGAACAATAGCATAGTTTTTATTTTTGTGTTTTTAGGCTTCCGTACTAAGGGCGCGGCAGCCTATTCGTAACATTGTGGTGTCTGTCTAACCTTAAACGGCTGTATATTTCCAATGGTAATAGTTACAAGTCTCAAAATTGGTAAGACTGTAAGGTCACTTGGATGTAAATCGACAAATAAATCAAACAATATATATTATCAGTTTTTTGTCATTTAAAAAATGAAATAAACTAGTTCACTTTGTCGCAAGATATAAACGAGTGACGCTAGATGGCCTCATTCGTTCACTCGCGTCTTCGTCAATATAATATTATTACTTTATGCGTATTGGCACACACCTCTAGATGGCGCTTTTAAATATTCGTAGATTGAAATATCCATGAGAGTACGGAAGCCTTGGTGTGCGAGTGAAACTCGTACTCTGTCGGATTTATTTATATAATCATTTTTTTTTTATAAACACTATTTTTGAAAATATAGCCTAGAATTTTGAATTTAACTTTACATCACAAATATATCAAGCGTAAACAGTATATATAAAACATATTTACCATGATTAAATATTGAAAATTCATGATGATACATTAATTTTTGTCTTCTTTTCCCGACTGAAGCATACTGATGTAATACAATTTTACAATCTGAAATGGATTTCACGCAATAGAACATTATTAATAAAACATAGCAGATTTAAGAACATATTTTATTTTGTTTCAGGTTCTGTAGAGTCCAAACTAAATTCGACGGAAGCAGAGGTCCACTATTACTGTTAATTTTTAGATGTAGCCCAGATACTTGTATCCTAGTAATTAGTACGTTATAGAGGTGTGTCGTACTCATCAATTTATGTACCAAGTCTTAGACGTGCGAGTCAGTGTAAATACGCATTCCAAATACTAGCACCACGAGTATAAACGAGTATTTCCGCGTTTATTTAGAAATGAAGAAAAATCAACCTTTGCAACTTATCGATAAAGTCGAGTTATTCTCATCTCAGTGCGTCTCACTTGCATATGCCATCGAATTCTTCTCGGCGTTGCATTCTACGCAACGCGTTATTAGTCCCTAGTCATGGTCAATTTTTGTTCAGTAAGCTCACTCGCATGCATACGTAAAACGAGTTCGTCTCGCAAGGGCAATAGAAGCACGAGTTAGTAGTGTCAGTTTAACTTCAATCACACATAATTGCAACGAGCGCTTCTCGGAATCGGCAGTGAGTAAACGAGTTTTGATTACGTGAGACTGCTAGTCTGCTTAATTTTGATTCGAATAGGAGCCAATACTTTTAAATACTTGAAGTGCGTTGGTACGCTGATCAGGCTTGGTACGGAGACGCCTCGGCTGAAACTTAGTATTAAAACCTGTGCTAGAGTAAATCTTCGCCTCACCTCTAGTACGTTATACATACGTAACTATAGAATTGTAAATACATCCCATCTCAAGTCTTTTGGGCTCAACTTTCAAGTCTTAAATTAGCGGTAGACTAAATTTGTTATACCAGGAAACAAAAAAAAAAATATGCTCCTGGGGGTAAAGCAAAGCATCACCACTAGTGTTTGCAGTTCTTCATAGGGGCTGGGAATGGTTTACCACCAGGGTAACCATATGCCAGTTTGTTGTCCTTTTTAATAATTTCGTAACAAAAAAAAACCTGTAATTTGTGTTACTATGTTAAAAGTGAATGAACATAGTCGGCAACTAGGAAAACTATGGCGTTAAATTAGAAGCCCATATTTCTATACATTATAATACGCATAGGTACAACAGTCCATTTTTTTCTTGAATTTTGCAGTATCAATTAATACATACTTTATACTAGCAATGATCATGATAACCTAGTCATAGATGCAAAAGGGGGTCAAGGCATGACAAGAAATGAATTATCCAGAAGTCTTGGGAAATGATTAACAGTAAAAATGTCTGGTGTAATTTTTATATAAAGTTTATTGGTTAGTATATATAGTTGATGTTAGAACAATAATTCACATTTTGTAAGTGTAGCTTATTTATATTGTATGTATAAGACACTATAATAATATTTAATATACTATAGAAATAACCTGTAATTTGTTGATTGAATACACTATAAAATGGACATAGTATTTTACTTATATTTTGTAAGTCTCCCCACCATTTTTTAGAGTAAGGCTTTTTGTAGTTTTGTTAGTGTTCCAAAAAGACTATACTTTATTATAAACTAATTAATCATCTTCAAAAAGATAAAACGTTCTTGATTGGAACTAAATATAAAGGCTAGCATAATACAATATACAAGCTAGATATAAAGGCGTATGTTGCAATCAGATGCTGGTGACGCTCTAAGCGTGTTCTGTGTTTTTCACAAATGTTTCAAAAAGTAACAAAAATAAATGCAAAAAAATACGCATAGCGTGTTTCTTTGTAAGACGCCGGCGACATGCCTAATGTGTCGATTGGAATACGAATATGAATTCGATATCTTTAGAAAAAAATTGGGTGGCATTGAATGTGAAGACTATTGCAAATCTCCCGATTTGCTCGCTCATTCCAGGGGTTTTGAAGAAATAAAATGATTGAACGGCCTTACGAAAAATTCGTAACATCTTACACCTGGACAGTTCCCAAAAATTCATTTTGATCCAAATAAATTCTTATACTTACATAACAAGTATAAGTTTAGAAAACTCGAAAACCCCCGACAAAAAAAACGGCTGAACCGATTTTGATGAAACATGGCTAAAAACTCGAAGAAATCCTCTTTAAAAAAACTAGATCAAAATTGGTCCATCCGTTTGAGAGCTACGATGCCACAGACAGATAACCTCTTTTTGGGTCGAGAGTTAAAAATGAAATTGAAAAAAGGCACTCTTATTGAATTTTGTGCATGAAAACTTATTAAAATCAAAATAAAAATTTTGTCAAACATTTATGTAGGATGTTTCTAAGTGTAAGATTTTATTTTGTGAATTGTCTATTCAGTCATTTTATATTTTCAAAATTTTATGCGCAAGTGAGATGAACGATTTGTGATCAATAAAAACTTGAAGTAAGACTTTCAACAACTTCAAGTAGTAGATATTTCTAGAAGATCTATGAATCGAATTCAGAAGTTAGTTTAGTTAATTTTTTTTTTATTTATTTCGAGCATACTGGTATTTAGAATCTATTCTAAAAACTACCAGTAGGCATATTTAGTAGATGCCAAAGAGATTAGTACAATTCGTATCCTCTTGCGTAATCAGGCTCTGCTTGTGTGTATAAGAAAAAGTCGCCTTCTCTGTCTGTTGAAGCCGGCAAACCCATGAGAGTAGTGTTTTCGGTACATTCTCCTTTTTCAAAGTTTTCCCAACTGTCGCAAGGGTAAGCGACGAAACCAGTGGAGCTGATTGACTCGCTAAATAATTCGCACGACCGGCCGTGACTGCAAGCCTCTGTAATGTATCATACGTATAGCATAAGGTGCATACACTTTGTCTAAAACATGAAACAATTTTACTTGTGTCATCCCTGTCACACACGGGGATTCCTTCCCCGCCCTGTTAATTGGAGTAAACTCGTTCAAAATTTTAAGAGTCCGTAGTCCGACCGTCGATCGTCTCGCTCGCGCGCATACCCACATTTTTAACCGACTTCCAAAAATAAGGAGGTTATCAATTCGGTCTTCTTTTTTGTATGTGTTCTCCGATTACTCAATCAATTGAGCATTGATTTTGATAATTATTTTTGTATTTGGTAGATCATACTTCAGAGGTGGTCCCGTTGTATTTGTATTTTTTGTGTTGTATTGCGTATTTTGAGGTCGGTTTTTTCAGTTTTTTTAAACTATAGTTATTATTGAAACTTATTTTTATACTACCACCTTTGTAGGTACATAGTTATACAATAAATATTTTCTGCACTTGATATTTCTTAATATTTTCTTTTTTTTTTTGATTGAGGATATAAAATAACTGCATGTATTTATAAAAAAAAACGTCGTTTGTAAAACTAGAAAACAACATCACAAATATTCGACAATAAATTCAATTTGATCCATGTATTTTTCATACATAAAAATCATTTTTGCGTTAATAATTTACTTAACTTTGAACTTTACTTAACTAAGAAAATTAACTTTGAACAAATTGAAATTTTTGTCGAATAGGTGTAATGTTGTTTTCTATTTCTACAAACGACGAATATTTTAGAAATTCATGCAATCATTTTATTTCTTAAAAAATTGGGTATGCGCGAGCTGGACGGACGATAGTCGGACTACGGACTCGTTAACAAGCGTTTTCGTCGGTACGGTACGGTCCCTGGTCTGGATACAAATCCTAAGGAATGTCTTGAATATTGTTAGGTACTTACAGTGAAAGAAAATGTAAGAAAATCTGCAGCTCTAAGAATTTTTAATACTCCTAAAGATATGTGAAGTCTGTTCTGTGCCAACTCGCACTATGCCTTCTCACAATGAGAAGAGGCTCGACCCAGCATTGGGACTATTTATAAAAAACCGAATGTAATGTGTGTTATCTCCCAAAAGGTAGGTTCCCAGGATACTTTACCGATTATTTGTTGAGCTCCATCACATCCTGGTTGCTTCGGTTTGCCGTCGTTGGGATAGAAATCGGCGTGTCCCGAGCTGTGAAGGTAGCCGTATATTCCCCCGCAGGTGTGGATTATGTCAACGAATGCTGCATCCGTTTTATCTAAACGGAAGTCCTTCCCCATATCTGGTATTTCAAATAGCGGTCTAGCGGGATCAAGCCCTAAAAGACATTATTTTTACATTATTTTGTATGCTTTTTCTGTGATTGCTTTTAGCCCTCATAATTTTGTCTGTTGTTAGTTGAGTTGTTATTTTAATAATTTAATTAATTTTGTGATTGGGATTTTTTGATTTCTTGTAATACAAAATCTTTTTTAACCGACGAAAAAACGGAGGAGGTTCTCAAGTCGACGCGTATATATATATTTTATTTATGATCATGCATAACTTTTTACAGAGTAGTCCGATTTTGATAATTCTTTTTTTATTGGAGAGGGTACATCGAATTTGGTCCCATATAAGTTTGGAAAAAAAAACCAATCCTAAGGGTAGGAAAACATGTTTGATTGTTCACTCACTGATTGTAATGTATGACCACGCATAACTTTTTACAGAGCAGTCCGAATTTGATAATTCTTTTTTTTTATGGATAGAGTATACCTCGAAGTTGGTCCCATATAAATTTGAAAAAAGAAATCCTAGCCTAAGGGTGGGAAAATAGGGGTGATTTATTCTTCACTCGCAGATTTTAATGCTGAGTTGTGTATTATAAGGTAGGTAGCTATTTTAAAAGTAATCAAAAATTAAGCCAGTAGTAATTAGTAGACTAAAGCCACAAAAAATTATAAAATAAAATTAAATTTTTTTCCAATAAAACTAAACCTCTGAAAAAACTAAAAAGCATAAAATAATGGAACTTTTTAATTTAACTATAATAACTAAGTCCTTAAAGTCTTAAAGTAATAAAAGTATACCTTAGTAATTTTGAGTCAGCGCCAAAAATTACCTTAAATTTAAAGTAATAACCAAATCAAATTAACAATGCAACGTGAAATCTCCAGCAATAAACATTGACATTCCAAAAAATGCGCTCTCCGCACGACCACTCGCAACGCAACGCATCGCGCTCTAAGTAATTAATTAATTTGCTTGTTTGGCGCCGACTCAAAATTACTAAGGTATACTTACATTACTTTAAGGACTTAGTTATTATAGTTAAATTAAAAAGTTACATTATTTTATGCTTTTTAGCTTTTTGGAGGTTTTTTTTTGTTAAAAGTTTTTATATTCTATTGTTACCTGTAATTCTGTGCACTTGTTTATCATAATACATTCCCGCGTATCCCATCACCTGAGCTCCTAAAGAGTGTCCAATCAGATGTATATTTCTTTCGTCTATTTGATAAGCCTCGCTAAGTGCGCGCAATAGTTTAGCTATCTTTTTCCCAACATATCTCGTGCTGAATGCCGGCCAGGGGTATATTGGGTTATCCGCCAATTCACTCCAGTCTACATTGATTATGTTGATGTCGGTATTTTGCAGGAAAGCATTTTTCATATTTTGGATCCAGGCTGCGCTTTCTTTACTGAGCCATCCATGCGTGATCATGACGAGAGAGTTTGAGGAGTTATAGTGTTGGCTTTGGATTTTGGATCCTTTGTCGGGAACTTCTAGCATTTCAGCTACTTCGTTAAGTCTAAAAGTTTATTATGGTTTCAATTACATGCACGAGTACCTATTACCAGCAATGACACAATATTTCGAAATAGTAGCGTTCCGCGGAAAACCGCGGAACGCTACTATTCAAAAAAAAAAAAAAAAAATCTACTTAGAATCATTGCCCCAAAAAATTGGGGCAATGATTCTAAGTAGTTTTTTTTTTTGTTGGACGTTGCTGAATATAATAAGTATTATAGTAGGTAATAGAATCTAATCACATGTAGAGATTAGGTATTTTTAGACTTGAAGAGTTATAAAATTGAACTCTATTACCTTGTGTATAGATAGAAATACGCTTCACCAAATATCAAGCTCCTTTCGTCTGTGGGCAGCGATGAGAAATTTAGCACGTTGGTGGTTCCATTGTCGTCCAGGAACATGATCCACTCATTACCATATTCCGGGCCATATTCATTCTCGTACGGAAGGGCATTCGCGTATAATCCTAAAAGGTTATTACGGTTCCAGAAAATACATTTTATAATTTGATTGGACCTTGCCACCTTCAGTTCGGATGAATGCTCTGCTGAGTGGGATATATTAAGACACGTCACGCAGCGGAAGTCATAATATATCCATAATCTGATACCATCAGGCGTTCCATGAGCTCTAAGCAGATTACTAAAAATTCCTTGCATTAGCATTGATTTGTCGTAGGTACCTACGCCATCGCATTTCGCGCAAGCAGTGACCAGTGAAATGGTAGGAATAATATGAATTTGTCAGAATATTGAAATCCGTCGTGAGTGTTTGCTTATAATATTGGTAACCATATCGCGTCAATAATTTAAAATCGGGCGGATTCCCAAAAATCCTCAATTGAGGATGACGTCACCTAAAGTACGGACGCCGAGCAGGAAGGATTTCATACATTGACCTATGATTACCTATCTCTGTCACTCCCGCGTGATTATATTGCTATCGCGCTCGCACAGGTGCAACGACCGGCACCATAATAGGTCAATGTACGAAATTCTTCCAGCTCGGCGTCCGTACTTTACATTCCTTTTTGATCAACTTTCCCACTTCGTCTATTATTCATATCATCCTTATATTGATCAACACCCAAAAAGAGGAGGTACCTATTAGATATTTATGACTGTATTTTTTTATTACATCGTTTATGCTACGCGCTATTTTCACCAGCTTTGAACTAATTTAGGTATTATTTACAGTAAGCTATGTGGTCCCATACAACATTTGAACTGATGAAAGTGATATAATAATTTTCCTTAAAATTATAGAAATATAATTTAAAGAACGGATATTCACCAATTAGACAGCAAATATATCCTTGCAAGACGTTATTCCACAAATGAGACATGGCGCAGAAATACTGAAAACATCTCGGAATGTGTGTAAGGTAATATAACCCTGTTTTGTTATCGTGTGCCTTGTTAGCGTTTTTTGGGCGACAGTATCAGTTGACACGAATAATAGCACCTGTAGCTACTGGATGCAGATAGACCGCCAGCGGAAGTTCTATATTTATTATATTCACCGTTTTACACAGCCTTCACTAATTGGCTTCCAGGTTTAGATAAGACCTGCTAGATGTTGCAGCTTGATAGATGAATCCGTCCGTCAATCGAACGGCTAGGCGGATTGGGACGCCTAGGCCGATTGTAACCCAAGGCTGAACGTCGTTCAGCCCTCTCATTAAATCAAATAAATGTCGTTGCAGCTACAAAAGAAAACGTGTGGAACGTTTATATTTTTAATGACATGAAAGTTTAAATTGATAACAACCTTATCTTACCTACGCTTGCATTACGTCGTTGAATGATTATTTTGCGAGAAAGTATTCACAAAGCCTAAGGGCCTTAGCTTAATAGCTAACATTTCTTTAGAATAAATGTCTATTAGGTATATGAATTGCTTATTTGTAGTCCAGTAAAAATAAGATTTATGACAACATTAAATTCAACTCTCGGTACAACAATCGGTCTTTTTAATTAAAGTTAACCACGACTTTTCACAATAGGTGAACCATGGTGAATCGATCACTATAAAATTTAGTACAGAGATAGCTGTGGAGCTGGAGACGGACATAGGACATATGTCCTGATCATATGATCATCACCGTTGTTCATAAATACGCGAGTGAAACCGTGGGTGTAGCTAGTTCGTAAGTGGACGATTTAGAATCTATCTGCTAAACTACCTAGATTATAGCGTTTTTTTTTTAGGTATTTTCATGTAAAATTTCTAAAGAATTCCCTAAGTTGCATATAATTGTTATCTTGTTCTAAACGCACGGATTTATTTTTAATCTCCGACAAGGAAAGAGGGGTGTTAAAGTTTGACATGTGTATCTGTGTGTCTGTCTGTGGCATCGTAGCTCTCAAAAAGATGGACTGATTTTGACAAATATTTTTGACGTGATAACGTCTTAAGAATCGACGAACGCAGGCTGCACGCACGAAAAAGCATGACTCACTGTCACGTTCCGCCTGAGTCGAACGTGCAAGCGATAGAGAGGCACGATCGGCCTAAGCGGGCTAGTGACGCATCTATCATGATGATATCACGTAAAATTATCGTCCGTAAACTGACTTTACAGACAACCATTTTTCTTTTTTTGTTTGAAAGAGAATTTCATCGAGTTTTCTTAGCTATGTTTAATGGTCCAGCCATTTGTTATGTCAGGGGTTTTTGAGGTTTCTAAACTTATGCTTGTTATAGACTATTTAATAGGAAAGT
Source organism: Lycia hirtaria (assembly GCA_947563715.1). Classification (NCBI taxonomy): domain Eukaryota; kingdom Metazoa; phylum Arthropoda; class Insecta; order Lepidoptera; family Geometridae; genus Lycia; species Lycia hirtaria. The sequence continues at coordinate 32,068,350 of OX387378.1, forward strand.
CGGTTGAATGGTACGAAAAGTGCTATTTATAATTTTTGCAAGAGTTGTTATTAGATCTATTATTATTATTATTACAAAAAATATAGCCTGATTACTCGGGAAGTAAAGTCGAACCTAACGACACCTCGCACACGAAGATCGATCAAGGCGTTCAGGCTGTAGGAGGTAATATTTCAACATACATACCCACATCATCGAGTACCAAAGACACACACGTCACACATCATATATATACAATAGTGATGGGGATAATAAATAATACGACACGTTAATCATAGCAACGTTATTGTATTTTTATTTTTCGAATTGAATCCTCTTTGTGTTTACACAGTAAACACTTGATCTCAACACTTACAACTAAAAATATTCTAAAAGAAAAGGGATATCTCGACTTATGTGTTTTAAAATGTTTCAGTGCATTGTTCGATCGAGGCAGACTGGGATTCATTAGAGTAAGTGCTCTATCCTTGATTATTTGATTAATTTATATTATCAGTTATTGTGCTGAGATATTGTGCAATACCTTACATGTTTAGTGGGTGCCCTGTTTCACCGCATTACATTCCGTCTGTGCTAGATACTCCATTCACATACTCCCCTTTATACAAACTGATATCATTAGTTTACATTACTCTAAAATATTGCTATCTTTTTCATATTAGTCTATAGAGACACCGAAAGATTGTAATAGGCTATTTATTGGCTATCATTTATGTTCGCGATGACAAAAGTCATCGTGAGATCTATCTAATTTTTGCTCGAAAAAATAATCTTGCGACGTAATTATTATACGAATTGTGTTTTAAATTAATCAAACTGATTTATTTACTTATAATGAATAGTAATTTCTTGTCACATTTACTCGGCAGTGGTCGCTGATCTTGCCAAAATCAACCTTCGTACCTTTCTAAAATATGGCAATCGTGTAGATTAGAAAACATTAGAGAAACATTAATTCATCCGTTCGTCTCTGAGATGCTTTGTTGATAATGATATTTTTACTGAAAAAAGACTAGATATCACATGATTTGAGCTATATAATGTATTAATTTTCGATTTTTATACTTGTATAAAATATGTACCTATACGAAATTATAAACTACAAAACGAAGAACAATATCCTTGTATCGTAAGTAGTAGCCCGCGAACAATAATTGAGATTTATATAATTGTATGTTGCTTATATAAGTTAATATGTTTGCGTGAGTATAATTCTCTTGGAATCGGCGATAGCAACCTAAACTACATTATTAATGTGTGCTCCTAAGAACGAGTTAAGGGTGCTACTCATTATATCAGTGATCGTGTGGCGATCTGCCTATTTAATCAATACAAAACTGATCTTGCTGCATCGATCTATTTACATCGGTTATGTAAGGTAGGTAATGCAGACATTTTATTATAAAATTAGAATCTTGATATGCCTGTTTCAATAAAGTAGGTAAGTATAACAATTATCTGCGATAGATGGAAAGTATTACATGTAAATTGTGTGATAAAATGCACTGTGACAATTTAGTAAATAGATTAATAAACGGGACAGGGTGATGTCTGTAGGCAGCTTTACAATAATCTAGCTGGTCAGTAAAAGATCGTATAGAAACATTCGAGTACCGACCGAACCACTATTCGCAACTCCCAATATTTATGTACCGAATTTAACAAATACTTTTTACAGTTGGTCAGTCGAAAAAATTGAGCAGACATAATAATTATATTTATTTTGTAACGTCACTATCGATTATTATCGAACCGCGGATAATTTTATTGCACAAAAAGTAGTACCTAATATTCTAAAGTGTGTATATATCTATGGCGGAAATACTTAAATAACGTAATAATAAACAATAAAACAAAAATCTATTCGTGTCGTTAACGTAGCCTATATCTAGACGCGTCGGCGGTGAATCACTGTGAGACGCCCCCTGAGTCTAGCAAGGCGCTCAGTGGCCGCGCATGCGCGTGGCACGGCTCGTGTGCACTCGAGGAAATACGGGCAGGGTCCTTAACTAAAGTTATTCGGTGGACATGCTCTTATTTTCCCGAGGTGCGGAGTACGCCGGTACATCCATCCATGCACGCACATACCTTACTACACCTTATCATACCTACCTACCTATTTATTACGATTAATTTATTTTCAATTTCTTTAAAGCGTACATTTTTATACTTAGGAGGTCCTTAACGATATCCGAATCCAATTTTTTTATTTGCATCATAATCAATAGGTACAAAAAAGTGCAATGTGCATGCAAGGAAAATCTAAGAGCACATTTGACACATAAGTAAACCTAACAACAAACGTAACACTAAACAGTCTTCGTCGTGACTGGTTAACTATAGGTGGGATAACTGCAGGAACCGATATATCTATTCAGGACCTTCGAGGCTATGGGACGGAGTGGCTTCCACTGAAGGCGCATGTTGATTCGATCGCTGGGTTCAACCAACACCAGAAACTAGGCAGTCGTGTATAAAGTTTGAGTATTAAATGTACCTATAAACAGCCGAACCCAGACCGTCCGACCGCCTCGCAGGCTCTGTATACAAACAGACTGACAGAAACAACTGCGATCACATACTTATTGGATAGACAACCGTACAAAACAATTGACTGAACCTTTGCGTTTACTTCGGGCACCGACACGTCGTGCTCGTGCGAGAACCAACAAACATAACAGCCGATCGAAACGAACATCTAAGTATAACAGTGAAACAAAAAAAGCCGGGAACATCGACCGTGTCTTGCGCCACACAAGCCCTGGCAAAAATTCTTCAAAACCGCGATCATACCACACTGTACCTAAATAAATAAGTGTATAAGATAATAACTAACGTGTTTTTTTACATATGTACAGTTTTTTATTTAAAATTATTGTACCTACTAAACAATAAAAATTATAAATTTGTACTTGTAAAATAATTTATAAATGTGAAATCAAAAAGAGTTTACATCTCTTTAATCGTCTATATTATTTTCTAGTATCTACTTAATGATTATTTTGTTGTATATTATGTAAGGGAGTGGGCGACTGGAGCTCTGCATCACCGTACCTACCGACAACGGTTGCAAGTTTAGAATTGCGTTTGCGCATTATCAGGCAGACAGTATAGTAGTAGCTGCGACAGAATCGCAGATAATTTGAAATATTCTGCTATTGACATGCATAAAAGTGCTAAAAGTGTATAAATGTGTCTATTGTTAGATGTTGCGCTCGCGTGTGGCAGTCGGTGATGCGATAGAGCGGCAGTCGCGCGACCCTCCTGTAAATCGTTATTCGTAATTAGTTCTATATTAACTACAATATAATTGGTATGAGCGGTGTCGTGGATGCTTCCCCGCTCATACCTAAAGCGTTTAGGTGGTCGAGGCTCGCACCGCCTGCGCGCCTCGGGCCCGCCCGCGCGCCCTTCGCCCCGCGCTCGTTCCTTATGGCACATCTCCGCGGCGGCGGCGCCAACTCCTGTACACGTTTTTCACTTGTTCGTTCAGCCAGTGTTTTGTGAATCTTGATCCATTTCATGATCGTAAATCTACGGGATTAAGGCATTTCCGGTAGGTTAGTGGTTCGCGCAATTAATTGACATTTGATATTTATATCGGTCGGGAGAGCAGGCAGTGCGAACGGATCGCCACGGCATCCACTTTACACGAACGTTATTATAAAAATTGAAGCGACTCGAGTCGACACTTCCTAATATCCTTATAAGTTAGGTGGGGTCCGTCCGGCGGCCGGGCGCGCCTACTCTACCTTGCGGCGACGCTTCGTGGACTGCGGTGCAGTCTCGCGCCGGCTCTCAGCTGCCGCCAGCCGACCTCATCCTCCGAACTGCAGGACGGCAGGACGAGCCAGGAGCGCGGATCCCACGAAGCGATCCGGACGAGGGACGAGTTCGGTCAAGGGTGGTCGGGTTCCTAATATGTAAGTACCTCGGGAAAAAGGATCGCAGGAGAGGAAACGCTTAAGAAAAAACTATGCGCCCGTTTTGTTTCTCAGTCATCTGAAAAATGGCTAAATCGAAAGCTGTTTCGAAAATTCGAAGAACTTTCAAAATTATGGTAATTTTACATTAGCGTGGGTCGCCTTCGCTAGCCCGTCCTGTAGGTCGAGACACTAGCGTTGATATCGGGGAATTTAGGCCGCCCGAGTATCTGACGTAGAGTCGATTAGGCCATTTCCAGTGTAGTGTCGGTCGCACGGTTTTCTATCGAGAGGGATTCAGTCAGCAGACTGTCTCGGCGCGGTGCGTGAGCGGGTGCGGGTGGGGGTGGAGCGGCTCGGGGCTGCCGCGGCGCAGCGCCTGCCGCTTGCGGAACTGCAGGAACTCCTCCTTCATGGCGCGCACGCGGGCCTCCACGTCGGGGCGAGGTGCGCGCGGCGTCGACGGCGTCGGCGTGCGCGACGCTCGGTCCCACTCGTAGTGCACGTCCACCGAGCCCGCGTCCGCCGCGGCCGAGGTGGGCCGCGCGCTCGGCGCCGGCGGCGGCAGCCGGTACGGTGGCGGCCGCCACTCCGCCAGGCTGCCCGTGCGACTGCTGCGATTGTGCTGCGACGAAGACGCGTTCTTACTGCCGAAACCGCTAGACGAGGACCGGCTCTCAGGCGACGCCTCGTGTGGCAGCGCACGCGCATGGCCGCGACCCGGGGGCCGCGCGCGTCCTCGCGGCGCCGCACCTGCCACGCGCGTCCCGCGCGCACGGAACGGTGACGGCGGCGTTGGGAACGAGCCATCCGCCGAGCTTGGGAACGGCACGGAGCTGAGGTCGGAAACGTGCAACGGTGACCAAGGCGTCCAGGCGACGGCCCATGGCGGCCACGGGGGCCACGGCGGCCACGCCACTAGCGCCGGCGACGAAGCGCGGAAGAGCGGCGGCGCCGCCGTGGGGCGTAGCGGCGCGCGCAGCCGCGGTAGGAACCCGCCGTCGTCCGAGGAGGAGGGCGCGGGCGAGGGCGAGCCCGTGGAGGCGAGCGAGGGCGCGGGCGCAGCGCGCACGGCGCCGCCGCGCGCCCAGTAGCGCGCCTCGCCGCCGCACCGCGACGCCGGCCACACCCAGTTCGCCGTGAATTGCAGGCATTGCACTATACTCGATATTCCGCGTTCTCTAAATCTGCAAATGTCAACGAACAGCCTATCAATTTTATAGCCACTTCTACTTCGACTTCAAAAGATTACACACTAGGATTGGGTTTCCCTGACATTTACCTTGACACTTACGAAAATCAGTTTGTCAAAACATTAAAAAAGAGTTCCGAGACATCTAGACTGGGTGTTCTCAGACAATCCATACGAGATAACTTTTGAATACCTACAGTTAAAAGTTTTGTTAGAAAGGTATTCCATCTACATGGCTTAATATATTATAATGAAGAATCAGATTTGTTTATGGAGACAGTGTCTGTCGCTGGTCTCTTATTTGCCTATGAACCGTTCCTTCCTTCCTGTTTGGACATGGCTTCATCTCAGTCTATACGTGTAAACTGTATTGTTTTATTGTAATTAACTACGTTCCGTTTGCCCAGTGTTATACCATTATTAAATCAAATTTTATCCAAGCTATCAATAATTGTAATATCAAAAGGTTGTTAATCTTGAAGATTAAAGGACTTTTTGTTCCCGGTGAAAATATATTTAATTTAACATCTCCCTGTTGCTAGACACCACTGCGAGGATGCCCTCGGCCTCTGACAAATTATGAATTTTAACAACACAACATTTTCATCGACGTACCTACATAAAAATATCTCTATACTAAACTGACCTGACTTCCTATTGTTCAGCAGCGGAAGAACAAAACGTCGATATTAGTGTCCACAGTGAAAAGAAGTATTCGTCAGACGACAAAGGAGAGATACTCACTTCTTAAAAGGCACTTGAGTGCTGTCAGCGGCGCGGAGGTCAGTGAGTCGCGCGGCTACCATGTTGTATGCTGCAAGCGGATAATTTCTGCACGTTAACGCGTGTAGCGCCTCTCCACCGCCGCCCACGCGGCCGCTAGCCACCACCCAACACCACGCGACCCACGTTACTTCACACAACCCTCCACACTCACACCCACCATATTGTCAACTTAAAGCGATCCCACCAAAAAGGACGTTGACGACAAACGAAATTCTCCCCGGCTTGTGTTACACCAAAAGAAAATATACTTTTACGTCCTTTTTCGTAAAATCAGTTGATGAAGTTGCAATGGTAAATTAATTTTAATAAACTTGCAAAAGTAGATGTTTTAGTATGAAAGGCATCGTCATAAGAATTTAAAGAAAAAGATGCAGTCAAATCTGATACAATCATTACAAAATTCAAAGCTGCAAGGTGGCATTGTAAAATTGCAAAGCGCGTAAAGAAAATGAATTGATCGACTGAATCCTTTATTATCATCGCAATTGTTGTATTTGTTGACAATTACAAATAAATTAGAGCACAGGTCACGTTTTTTTCATGCGAAATATAAAAAGCATTTCAAAGAACACAACGAAGGCATTCATGCAAAAGTTCACAAGTTCTAATGTAACGTTCTTAAACAATCACTCGGCTATATTCTATTATTACTAAGGATGGTCATTGATTGTACAAACGAACACAAAAAGCAGTGAAACTTGAAAGATGTAATGCTTCATCACCGACAATATGGTAAGTAATTCGATACAATCAATGTTAAGTATCTATTTTAAAACTTGTTATCTTCCCTAGCGTGAGCTGTTGCAATTTCTTAGGGATCTAATTTTATATCTGACTGAACGATTCTGACATTCGAATCAAGTCTTGTTCCAAAAAAGCTGAAAGTCTTTGAATCTTTAAACATTTTATAAAATACTAGATGATGTACTTCGTATCACCTATCAATGAGTGGACCCGATATTTTCTCAACGTTTAAACCTTCCCTGGACTACGACAAACATTTCAAAAGTAAAATCAGCTAAATCGGCCCTCGGTTCTCGAGTTTTAGTGAGACAAACGAACAGCAAATGATTTTTATATATATAAAGATTTGATTGTCATGATTATCATTATACACCAAAGATAGCTTACAGCTTGACATCGGCCTCCCATTGATTATTCGATTCACCTTAGCGATTTACCTTTGCTGGCGTTAGTTTACTTCCTGTACTAATGAATATAAAAAATTAAGAGATATCCCCGTGCCTCCCAAAATAAAAAAATGTTTGATTAGAATTCAAATTCTTGTTAAAAATATGTTGTTTTTTTCTTTAGGTGTGACTAAATATTTTTCGAACAGTTTATTCTCACATTGGCGTCTTTGAGAATCTAAGAATCTACCTGATCTTTAAGGGTCTTAAAATGTTACTCAAATTTGAGCAATGCTCACTATATTTGGCAACTTCTCGCTGACACGTAATGATATTTGCGGAAAGAAGAAAAAGATTTTGAGACTTTGATCAAAGTTAAGTAACGTTTTTCGGTAAGGCCGTAAATGCTTACAAAAATCTACTTGTTGGTGGTCGAAAAAATCGTTGTGCGTGACGGTCTTGCCAATAAGAAGTTGACGAAGCAGTTTAAGCACAGATTGGCTTCAATAACTGTAATAAGGGGGCTAAGAAGAAGTCGTGAATAGGTAACGGGATGGTAAAGTATTGCAACAGCGCACGCATGTGCGTGTCGGGCGAGGCAGCGGCCGCCGCCGGCGCGCGACTCACCCTTTTCCTGTTTGCGGCGCTTCCTCTTATTGCATATCTTCACTGCGCACACGGACAGAATTATGGCCACGATGAAGAACAAGATACCACCCACCACACCCGCCGTGATCGCCTATAATAACAATGATATGGCAACATTGACTATTAATTTATAAAATAGTAGAACGAAGGTACAAACTATATAAAGTGGTGAAAATCCTTCGAAAAACCAAGAAATGAGACGCCTTTGGTTGCTGAATAAAGAAAATTGGAAAAGTATCTGTTTAATCGTTATCAACATTGCAGAGATGTCGTGGTTATCAACATTGTTAAGGGGTTTGTATTACGTTTGATATGTCACTATCTCAACTCCCTCTGGGGTTTGTATTACGTTTGATATGTCACTATCAGCTATTATCGCTCCATTCTCCCTACACTCATGTTTTTATACAAACCTGTGTTATATGTTTATTCAGAAAAAACGCGGGTAAAGCAACGAGACCCTCTTCAATCTTCAAACATATTCATACAATTCCCATGGAAAATTCATGAGAATTAATGTAGATGGTAAACATTTTAACCACCTTAGATTTATAGTACCTATTTTTTATTATTATCGGAAAGCTGGAAGAGCCACAAATAGTAATCCTATCAACCAAATGAGAAAACGCGCCTATTGAGGAAGCTGATGCACGTATACATCCAATTGGAATTGTCGTGGTGTGTTTCGCTTTTGTAGAACATTATTCGCGACTTTACGCCCTTCAAAATTTCCACTATGGACACAGTTTTGCCACTCGCCGACTCACACAAAGCCGCCCTGCGTAATTATTTTATTTATTTTATTCTACGATAATGTATGTTTTATGGATTCTCAACGTAAATAATAATGAAAAATAGGACTTAAAAACAAAGAAAATCTCACTTTGTGCTTCACTCGTGCCGGGACGGGGAATTTCACCTCGTCTGAGCTTTCGAAGCTCGACACAGAGTTGGCCAGCACTCGGAAGTAGTACGTGCGTCCGCCGACCAAATTCTTCACTGGAATTTAAAAAAATGGTATTTTAATATAAAAATTCTAATTTAAAAATGCTGTTACTATAACTAAACTCATTTGAATACTTTTGATTTACCTACTTCGTTATCCTTATTATGTGTGTAACGAGATCATGAGCAGGATCATATACGATCATGACTTACTTGGATCAATTAAATTCGTTAAACATGATTAACCACTTTTGGGAAGGTCAATGCTAAATGCTAATGCTAAATGCTAAAAGTTATTACTCACCTAGGTAGCTGGTCTCCTCGGGTCGGATCTGGCCCCTGTTGAGTGTCTTCCATTGCGCATCTGTGCGGTACTTGATGGTATAGTACTGCACCAGGTTGGACTTTTCGAGTGGAGACTGCCATGTGATCAGGAAACCGTTGTGCACCTCTGTCACTGTCAGGTTGCGAGGTGGGCCTGGCTTCGGACCTACACATTATATATTCAAATTACCTTCGAACAAATTAATCTAACTGGGTCCATTTGGTTGGCTAGAAATAACTTCTGTGAAATTATGTTAAGAATAATACGTTTTCATTGGCTAAATAAAAATAGCGTTAAACCTAATCTATAAGTGCAAAACAACGCTTCAGTTGCGGACTCCAGTTGCTACTCTTCGGCTTATGTATGTATGTGGGTATGTATGTATGTATGTTTCTATTATACAGCCTACAGTCTTAAACGGCTTGACCGATTTTGATGTGAGAGGTGTCGTTAGATTCGTCTTCACTTTCAGAGTGTCATAGGATTTATTTTGTAATAATAATAATAATATATCTGTCACAAAAATAAAAACAATGCTATTTTTCGTAATAAACAAGTGATTTTACTGGAATTATTCTAAAGAATGCGCATTTATTATGTTTTACAGAAATTTTAGGCATAATTTCTCACAAAAAACGTACACTGAACAGCGTATCAAGCGTAACGAAACCGTAAGTTAGACTGCAAAAACTGCTTTTCTGCAGTCGGATATTTCGTTTTTCTTTTAATATACATACTTGTGTAGTCTCAATATAAATATGGATACAAACATGAATGCTAAACAGAATTAATGATGACCTATTTGAATGCACGTGAACAAATAACTGATGAGGGTAGGCAGTAAAAGTCTATGTAAACAAAGATGGCAGCCAATAAAGAACTGCAAACAAGGATTTTTTCCGATTTCTTCACACTTTTGGACAAATAGTAATGTCAAACGAGGTTGATACATGATTGTGAGGTTACTAGTGGTTACAATTAAATAATACATAGGTTAGTCTCTCTAATAATTCATATGATGTCGAATGGTGAATAATGAACTGCGGAATCTACTAATAACTAAGTACTTAAAAACAGTAATTACAATAAGTATCAATAGTTAGAAATAAGCATATGAAATAAATGAATAACTAAAGTAAATTCACTAAATATGGACAACGTTTAAATAAAATTACAGCGATCTATATGTACCTACTAACTAACGTACTAGATGTCATGTTTTAAACACTCGCTTTGTTCATCGCAACTGCAGAGCAGTGTCTACACCTTGTAGCTGTCTGCTAGACAGTGACGTTAGCGGCGACGTAAGAGCGATGCGGCTTGTTCTTTGAAATTTCTATTTTAGTTTACATTGAATTCCTTGTAAAATTAATAAGAGAAGCTAAGAAAGTATGTTTAATTACAATCTATCTGGAAACCAATAGCTATTAGAAAATTATAACGAAAATACACATAGAAAGTATAACCATTTTTTATTTTTAGAAAATATGATTAAAATGTATTTTTATTCAAATTGGTAATTTATTATGGACCACTAAACTTTATTTTGGATTTAATAATTATTTTTTTATTAAAAAGTGCTGATTAAGTTCCATGATCGACAAAACAAAGTTTCCACAACGTGGTAAATCGATTACATCTGAAAAAGTTTATATTTAAAATCATCAACAAGTACGCAATCGTAGATTCACTGTGAATACCTAGTGGGGTGATCCAAGGTTTCGTTTCGATAGTAAACTTCCAAGAAATTACGGTGGCACGTAGGTACTACGTGCACAGTCCATATTTAGAGAACTAACTCTACTAGTAGGTATAATGATACAAAAACGTAATATAGGTATATCTATTATAATTTAATTAAGCCAAACATAACCTACCCAGACATGCTCGTAAACAAATCAATTCACGTCATTCTCACACCTGCTGACGTAGAGGACAGACGCTGTTCAAAGGAACTCATTGCGATAAGCATCAACGTCAAACCAACACCTTGTAAACTAACATGCAGTGACTTGAATAAATAACATGACACATGACCATATGTATGTATAAATAGTAATTATTATATACCGAAACTATCAGGCGCGGGTGTAAATTTATTTGGATCAATGGGGCCCGCGGCTGTGGGTGCCGCTGGCTTCGGCTTGGCGCCTACATCTACAAAAAGCAAGTACCAGTTAACACCAAAACCACACCACCGACATTATAGTGCACTCCTGAAATGGCTCAATGTTACACGATATATTAATACATATATAAACAAGTAAATCTAAAGTTTTTTCTCCCTTTCTTCAAACAATGCAAACAAGATACACTTAGGTAAATAACACGGCACTTGATCTTAATTTTGCTTTTCCATGATACAATAGGTTCACCAATTTAGAACTTAATTAGGTATCTTTATACACGTGACATGGATCGTTCCTGTTTCCTGAATTTCCGGTCAGGATACGCTCATGCATTTTGTACCGGGCCTATAGCTTCCATTTCCTCCCTTGTCTAAATACTGTAATCAATGAAAACCCAAAATTTCTAAATTACGAACAGTGGTTGGTATAGAAAACTTTAATACTTAATAAGCTCTACATGTATTAGCTTTAGACACCTAGTCGCCGTTGAATGTCCTTAGATCCACTTAAAAAAATGTTACCTTTGGTATTACTGTGTACCTACAATGTTCTCCATTTTTAAATTAATTTACATTTCGTAATAAAACGAAACTGAAATAACAGAGTTCATTCAGCACACTCCCATTCTAAATAGTCATAAAATCAAATTAAGTATACCTACTCGTACAATTATTCAAACAATAATTGATGCTAGTTACTAAATTACTGAAGAAAAAATTATCAAATTAGTTATTTATTATGTACAGAACCTCCTCTGACGGTTCACATTTCCAATAAAAATAACCCTTGTCTGAGCCATACCTATTAAACTATTGTTTTCTCGTAGTTAGTCAAATATAAAACATGTATATGATATACTAGTATAACATCAGATCTCATTTCGTTGTTTTGCCAAGTCTGCATAGACATTTTAAAATCGGCGAATGTGTACCTACGTCACGTTACGTGTAATGTAAATTCTAAATGTTCTTTAGCCTTATCCTCGTCAGAAATGTATCTAAACTGAAAATGAATGCAAAATTCAGTCCATGTGCTTGCATCCTTTATTACTAAAATGAACCCCACAAAAAGCTCACCACCAGTTTTGACTACTCCATTACTATGTAAATGTATTCAGCACTTACCGAGCGTTCGTATCGTGATAGCTTTACTCATCATTCCTTCTCCTATCGTGTTTTTGCTGTTCACTTGAAATTCGTACGTGGTTCCGGGCTGAAGACGATTTATTGTTACCTGTTTTGGGAAATTACAATTTAATGTAGACAAAATAGTCACAGGACGTCTCTTGATTTTGGTAAATGAAATGACAGTCCTAAATTAATTTTGAAAACAAAGCATATCGCTGTAATAATCTGATCGTGGCATCCTAAGCAGGCTGAGAAAAATGCGTTTGACATTTGGCTCTATCTCAACTAAAATATATTCAAGTGATCCTCGGGTGAGACCAGCAACTGCAGATTTTCTCCTTAGCTTTTTATTCAACACGAACCTAGCACATCAGAAATGGTCAAAAACACATGTAAACGTTTAATATTGATGCATTTCTAGTAGGTAGACTTTGCTAAACCTACCTACTACGAACAACTGATGATTTTTGATGACTGATGACTTTGAATGATGAAACATACCTAGGCTTTTTACTGTGGTATCTGCTATGATGCCTCATAGCAGACATCTTATGCTGACAAATTAGTATCAATTGCAAACTCACTTTAGTATCTCCGGAAGGCGTGACAGGAACCTTGGTCCACTCGGAGAAACCAGCTTCCCTGTACCAGATGGTATAGTCCTGTTTATAGTCTGGTCCGCCGGCGTAACCTGGCTGCCAGCGCAACGTCACCTGGAACTCGGTCGCCGTCCCCGACACGTTGTAGGGCGCATGCGGCTGAGTGCCCTCGATCACCAGTTGCGTGTCCGCCACTATCGTCGCCACCTGTTGACACAACCCGTCTAGATCTCCTCGTAGATACGATGACGCCCTACCGACTACAAACGCTTCAAGTGGATTGAGATCTCGAACGGCAGTCACGGTCACTGTCCGCGCCTGTTCTGATATCTCTATCTTTAATATAGTCATCGAGTAGGCGTTCTTTTTGAGGAGTGCTCGCTCGGTTTCCCATTTTACTTCAGTCGGTACGTTCGATAAGATTTACGATTGTGACGCTGTAGGTTTTTACGGCGAGGTCCCTTTTATATCTTAATCTGCTTTGTGGCGCTGTAAAACTCGTTTCTTATTTAGGCATCATACACAAAATGAGCTACAATATCGCGGGTTTTGTCAGTCTCTGGTAAATACGGATATTAGCTTCTGAATTTAATATGTGTGAAATGTGAATATCTAGTACGAACTGCGTGATAAGATCAATATGGTTGTAGGTATGTAGGTACTTAGATAAAAATCACGTCAATAACATACGAAAACTAATTGTTATATTTTCTAACATGGTAAACAGTTCCAAATTCGCAAAATTTCATTTTGCAAGAATTTATTTAGGATCTCGTGGTATTTGTACAGGCGGACTACTGACAACGAATGAAATAGAACAGTTAAACCTTGGAAATTATAAGGGCAACTTCTATTGGAGCGATTACGGAATATATATTTTTTACGCTTGGTGCAATCACGACGGGAGAGTTGAAAAATGGACATGGGAACTCCCAAATGAAAAATGGTACTGCCGTTAACTTTCAGCTCATTATTTATTTAGATACTTTATAGAATCACTTTAATCCATTACATTAATAAGGTTTGTGTCTAAAAGATTTTTTTTTTTAACTTATAGGCTCAAATACTTTACAAAAAATCTACATCATCATCATTATTATCTAAATGTAAATAACGCTGTACCTAATTTTTATATTCGACCTGTGTGGCATGATAAATTAATGAAAACCACCATAAAGAACAATATTGAGAAGAGGAGAGGATCGAGAAGACCGAGTAGAATGTTTATGGATCAAGTCAAAGAAAAGACGAATGTTATGACGTACCTACACGGAGATGAACGTGGTAGAAGACCAACAAACATAGGAATTATACTTCGCAGGGAAGAGCTTTGCTCTAAAGTGTTGAATGAACGACCTGAGGGGTTACCACAATTCTAAAAGTTATATTTCAATATTACTTTGTCTTGCTCTCACAATGGTAGGAAGAACGAGACAAAAGTCAAAATAATATTGAAATAAGACTGCTTGAACGTTTGTATTACGGCTCCTGTGTGGCACTTATCTTTTGTCTTAAACCAGTAAGAATGTGTGAGGTAAGAACGGAAGGTGTCATGGCCGTAGGCAGGGGGGGGGGGTTTGGGGGGTCCAAATCCCCCCCGAAATCCTGGCCATTATAAAAATTCTTCCAGGCTTCAATAATTTTATACAATGCTTCAAAAACTTTCGCGCTCGCTTCGCTCGCGCATGGTTGTTTCATATTGATCTTTATTTGTATTGGTCATTAAAGTGCCGTGAACTTTCTAATACGAGCAAATAATTCACTAAAAATAGCCACTAATCAAAAATTTTTGCGCGTTCTTGTAGGTATGTTTGTAATTTTCTATAAAGTCATATATTTATATTTAGGATTATTAAATTGGCAATCAATGCATTCAAATGGTTGTATTTATAATTTTTGATAGCGTTAAATCGCTCTTTACCAGTCGGATATTTCCTTTTAACACAGTTACTTGTTTGATTCATCTGGTCCACGAAAATCTAGGACTCGCTAACACGATCAATGAATCAAATCACTTCCATGATTTAATATTAAAAACCTTTAAAAAAATATTTTATTTTGACATGGAAGTATTGTGGGTTCATTAATACGAGAAATAAAGCATATTACTATAAAAACACCACTAAAATTTTCGCGCTCGCGCACTATTACTATTTTGACATAGAAGTACTGTGAGTTCACAAATACGAGAAATTTAGCATATTACTATAAAACACACTACTATTAATTTTTCGCGCTCGCTTCGCTCGCGCATTAATATTATAATATTATTTTCACATGGAAGTACTACGAGTTCACTATACGAGAAATAAAGCATATTACTATAAAAACACCACAAAAACTTTTGCGCTGTGCTTTTATTACTATTTTGACATAGAAGTACTGAGTTCACAAATACGCCAATTTTGCTTACTACACTAAATGAATTCCTGGCTACGGCCCTGGAAGGTGTAGTGACGTAAACAGCAGTATGGGAAGTACTGACCTCGTTAGAGGCGACGCACTGGTAGATGCCGAAGTCCTGCCGACGCAGCGTGTCGATGGTGATGTTCCCTCCAAGCGCGCGCACGCGGTTCTTCTGTAGCGGCAGGCCGTCGCGTCGCCGCCACGTGACGCTCGGCCGCTGCGTGCCCTCCGCCTCCTGCGCCTCGCAGTGCATCTCCACTGACTCGCCCACCTGCACACCACATATCTCATTACATCACACCACAAGCTTCGGACGATTTCAAATTTATCAGCTCAACAAGTGTCCAAAACATCAGCGAGATAATGGCTTGAGATTGAGACGAAAAATCAGATCAGATCTCTTAAATACCACTGCGTTTGAGAAAGTCGAAATAGTGATAAAAAATGTGTAGTAAAATTAAGGAGAGAACGGATGACGAAATTTTGAAATGTATAATAGTCAAACTGAAATAAAATACGGATGTGGAATAACTTCAGCAGAATGTAATAAACATGTAGTTTTGTATTATATTTGGTCAATGTCTGTTCAATAAAATTAAACTTACCTTTCTTTGATATAAGGGTTCTGGTTCAACAGTGAACACTGGTGGTTTTCTTACAAGCACTTCCATTGGACCTGTGCAAAAATAGATATTTATCAGATAACAGTTCATATTTTGATAATTAGGCACTATTTCTACTGAAAATTTGTTGCTTTGTGAATGTTTTATTGAATAGTGTTCTCAATAACTGGGAAAACTGGCGCAGAGTATTGAACTTGGAATTTTTGGAACCAATATACATATTGGGGACCATTAGTTACCTGATGAACCCTGAGTTCCTTGTGCGTTATACGGAGTACAAGTGTATCTCCCCTGGTGGTTCTGATTCACACGAGTGAAGAGCAGGGAGCCATTATTCATGATCACAATATCCTTCGTTTGGTACGGTTCCAGGAGTCGCTTATCTTTGGTCCACGTCACGTACTGAAGAGGAGGGTTCGCCTTGATATAACACTGCACCACCCCAGCCAGACGGAAAGGAAGGTACTGAACTGTTGGCGTGAACGTCACTTTTGCGGGATCTAGAGAAAGAAAAATGCATTAATTTAAGGATAAGTGAAGTATTATATGCTAACTGATATAACAACATTCAATTCAAAAATAGATTAAGTACACAGATTAATTTTCAATATTGACAGAATTTTTCGTTTCGGCAGTTCAACAGTCACAAATTTAAATTCTCACATTCTACATTCAAATAGGCCGAAGCACTCTGTGGGTCGCCAATTCCATTGGAAACTTCGCAGAGATATTGTCCCGAGTCGTCCGCCGCAACCGGGTTGATAACTAGAGCACCGTCCCTCCTGATTGTGACTCTCGTCTCCAAAGCCGCCACCTCCGCCACCGGTGCACCTTCTCGAAACCACTTCACTGTCACATTGCCCGGTAGAGCTTTAGCTTCGCATGAGAACTGAACCTTCTCTCCTTCGAGTTTCGTCTGATTAGTCGGTGGCATCTGAAACAATCCCAAAGCCTTAAGTCAAACTTCTTAGAATCCTCCACCCTGGTTGCTTCTGAGTCGAATGCGATTTACCGTTAAGATTCCTCTCGGGAACTATTGCTGATATTATTAGGAAATCTTATGAGAAAGTTAAATATCTAAATATAGGTATAGTCTTATGCTTTTAAAATTGAGAAGAATTTTCAGTCTTTATGCCCGAGACTCACAGTGATAACTGCTCCGCCGGCGATGATAACCCTAGCCGTGTGGGAGACCTGTCCCTCGCCGTTGCGCGCGATGCACGTGTAGTCCCCGATGTCTTCATGCCGAATGTTACTGATGCGCAGTTCCGTGCCGTCGTTGAAGATGCCCACAGTGCCTGATGGTTCCACGGGGTTCGCATCTTTGTACCACAGAATCTCAGGCGTGGGCGTGCCTTCCGCTTGGCAGTTGAGGATGATAGCATCTCCTGAAATCCCGGGAGAATATTTAGAAAATAAACCAATGAAATTTGTTTAAAATAAGACTTGGCCGTTCAGATTGTACCAGATCGTGTAAATTTCATAATATAATAATTTTTTTGTTTCATGTTAGCTGTTATTAGATATTGACATCAATGATCAGTATTTCAACCGACCATCAGCAAATCATACTACCATTTAACATAAGACAAAATTTATTAAAATAAGTGCAAAAATATCGCGTTTTAAGCATGTGACATTGACGTTGTTGTGAGCTCACCAAAACAATACTTAAAAAACAATTTTTAACGGATTTTGCGGGTATATTTTACATAATTTTATATTGGTACTATGAAAATCCAAAATGATAATGATAATTTGCAAATGGTTACCTAAATTAACGTAGATAATGTCTTCCGGTGTGATGGAGAAGCGCGGTGGCGCGTGCACGTCCAGGTGGAACCATGTCCCGTTCTTGTGCTGGTTCGGGGACCGGTTGAGGAACACCACCTTACACTCGTACCAACCCTACGGATACATCCCGCACACTTGTTACGTTGGAATATATTATATGGGATGGTTACAGGGACAATAATAACAAATAGGTCCTCAACCATGGTCTCATTATTGCCGGTCAAAGTTGGCTCGCGCTCGCTTGTATCTTGCTTACTTATTAGACAAAAGTTAAAGCGAGCCCACTTTGAAATGTGAAGTGAAATCTGTAATCGTTTTAGCAATCGCGAACCAACTTTGGACAGTAGGTACTAAGAAATCATGGTTGAGGTCCAGGTATTTAATAAAATAGCAACTAATGAAAATAGCCTTAGAATTTCTGACATGAGCACCGGATATTTTAAACGAAGCTGGCCCAACGTGCCCCATACTCAAGCTACGCTAATGTTGTTACTCGCGTCATTACATAACGCCCAATATGAACTTATCTCATACAACCTCCGTACACAGATTAACTTTTACGATAGGGCGGCTATTTAGCGCGACCTAATGACGTTCTCCGTGTTTTCTCAGATTTTATGTTATCTTACTGTGGCGGGTATTGTGGAATACGTTTTTGTGCAGATATCTTGACGAGGTTGTTAAGGTTATAGCTGGCTCGCGTGGACCAGCCGTTTTAGCACGTGGTGATGTAAAATGCTGACGATGACGAAATGTAATCATTGTGACTCGGTGTTTATCAGTTTTTTTTATAGATTATAGATCTACGATTGACCACCAACTCGCCTGATGTTAAGCGACGGTGTGGCCGAGGATGGAGCTCGTCGATCTAGAAGATATCTATTCACTCTAGCCTTGAAAATTCCAAGATTGTAGGTCTCAGGAGACAGAGATGGCGGCAACGAATTCCAGTCTTGTGCAGTCAGTTATCAGTTATATCGACTATAAAAGCATTCATTATGACGGTCTTTGAACATATCACCCCAAAAGCACACAATTATATAACAAAATATTCCGTTAGTTCGAAATTAATAAGTATCGTTATATCTATATATTCTGTGGTATCGTCGAGAATAATTGACTAATTATCATTCACTAACACAATAAAGATGGCGCTAGAAATTCAATAAGTGTATACGAGATAAATTTAGAGATGCCTGATTATTCTTCATTTGTAGAACTTAGATGAACCAGCAATTCCTCGCTCTAATAAACTCGGCAGTGTCGGACCGTCTAGTTCTAGCTCATAGGTCGGCGGATTTAGCGAAAAGGTAACGGCTAGGACGCTATTTTCTAAGTGTGTACTAAGCAATATACAGCTCACCTGGTCAGATTCACGGATGTTGGTGAGGTTGAGGCTAGCTGCGCCATAGGGAGAGTCGGGCGCGACCCGCGACACCCGCCCCTCGTACCCCTCGCCGCTGTGAGTCGGGTAGCTTTCGTACCATATGTAGATCGGGATGTCCTGTCCCTACACAGATAGTATCAGTTAACGACCGTCTCCGGCCCGACTTCAGTTACACTACTCTTAGCTACCTACAGACTCGCTACGTAGCTCGACGAGTCTCCACACTACCGATAACCAGTCCAACTCTGTCTACGACACTTAACTCCGGCACTCACGATCATACCACAGACAGATTCGGATCTCGGATATCTCGTAACGGTAGGTCGTTGTGGAATATAAGAACCTCTACCGCTACAAGACATCACTCTACCGTGAACGTAACTAAGGAAACATGCGATGGCAAAACTCCAAAAACAACAATGACTTTCCTGAATAATTATGGTCAAAATACTTCCAAAGATACAATTACAAAGCACCTAAAGTATTATACTGGTTACATTTTCGAGCGTTATCCTACCTTACTCAATACTTACGAGTAAGTAACACGCGACAGTGATTTAAATGACATACAGATACAATGAATGAAAAACGTGACATGCAAAAGTGAAGACGATAAAATAAGCTCGACAATCTACGGCATGCGTTAGGAGACTGTTAGTACGAGTACTTGTGCGCTTATAGGATAAAACAAGATCAAGTCCAGTGATAGAGGTACTTGTAGTGTTGGTAATGGGATGGAACTACAGTCTGCCGACAGAGTGTGGGGCGAGCCCACAGCCACAGGAAGAGAGAAACAGACAGAACCGCCGTCGGTGCGCGAGGGAGTGCGGTGCCCCGTGTCAGCCATGTAAGCAACAGTGCTCCCGATACTATCTCAAAATAACGAGGGTGCTCTCAATAAAATAAACAATAACACTAGAAAAATCTTATCGTATATGTAAAGTGGTAAGTAGTGTATGTGTACGAATGTTAGTATTAAACGGGGGTCTGCTGCTCTCTCGAACTCGCTTTGAAGGGCTTTGTCGCTGTGGTGTCGGTGGAGCCGGCCTGGTGTCGAGCGCGGTAAGTACGGCACGAGTAAGTACACGAGGCAGTACGCAGAGGCGAGATACATAGAAGGCGTGCGAGGGCGCGCGCGGGGCGCGTGCTGAGGGGCGCAGCCCGCGGCCCGCGGCGCCCGTTACCACTAGCACGAGACAATACGTGTACGTGTGTCGGTGCCGACACACACGTTTATACTTTACATCGGCGGCCGCGTCGCGGGGACGAGCCCTCCTCTACTAAAACACACACACACGGTAGATGAGCAGCGTTGTATTGTAAGAGTGGAGTGTGGACCGTCGTACCGTTTCGCCTACCTTCTTCTCCCACTGCAACACGTACGGCACCGGGATGTCTTCGGGGAAGTCCACCTGACAGTTGAAAACGACGCTCTCGCCCAGGATCGCCGTGATGTGCACGGCATCTTGGTGGTCTTGGTGGCAGGTGACTGCAACATTCCGTCTTATAGCTCTCGTTTCTCATAACTGGGGTAACTAGGTAGGTAAATTCAATTCAATTCAATTCAATTTATTACTGTTTAAAAATACATTTTCATTAGATAATCCTACTAACAACAAACAACAATTCAACTTATAATTATAACAAAATTAATGCACATAGGTAGTAGGTGTCTCGTTGACCACTGTTCTAGGAAACCCTGTGTTACAGCGGGCAACGATTCCAACCTCAGTCATTTCCTCAGTATCTTTATTTTTTTAATTACTAGGCAATTTAATTAACATGCATACATAGTCCAATAAGTTAGTTATCTTAATATTTGAAGTTACAAAAAACTACATACAATTCTATTTCGATAATAATTCTAATGTTTAAATTAAATTTTAATACACACTTTAATTACTGCATTTGAGGAATGATTCATTTTATGTTTAATTTTAACTAGGTAATTATTAATGATAAATGCAAGACACAGTATTGTACGACTTTATAATATATGTCAGATCAAATATCAGAATACTTAATGTGTCTATAGGTAGACTTCACTCATATTCAAGAACGTTAAGAACTCTCTGATATGCAGATTTCCTCACGATGTTTCTCTTCACTGTTTAAAGTTGGCGGCAATTAATACGCACAAAACTTTGAAAGGCAAATTCCAAGTGCATGCCTTGCAATTTGAATCCAGGAACTGTGGATGGCAAATCATATGGTTTCCCGATAATGCTGCCGGAAACTTCTTGAAACAACAATTAGAAATGGTGTGATGAGTGAAAGAATGGTAATACCTGGTAAGTAGACTAGCAGCAGTAGGAGCAAGCCGGCGGCGATGTGCGGCGGTTGCACGGCGCGCCAGCCCATGCCTGCGCTCCCATGTCACGGCCGCGCGCGGCGACTCATCGTTGATGCATCACCTGCGACAATACAATTACATCCTTACTGAAAATTATTTTCAAGGCTTTACGTACCACGTAATCATTCTAATGAAACCTATTATCATTTTTTTTCAATGGCTTACAGTTTAAACTACATCAGATAGATGTCGGCAAAGATGGTAAGTAAGCTCTAACCTGGACAGAATAATAGGCTCTAAAATGGTATTGTCAAGCTGAGACATCATCATACCTTAAGATGAAACCTATCTTCTCTTACAGCATTCTTCCCAGTCAGTGTCAATTCACATTGTAGTTATAAGATGATGCATGAAACCGACAATTGGAAAAGTTTGCTGCTCGTGTATACGTTCGGACTTTCCACGGAGTAATATTGTACTTGAACGTTCATGTGCATGTCAAAGACAGTAAATACATGATAGCCATGCGCACATTTTGAAAGAAAGTATTACTCTAATGGTCGCTAGATAACGCAATGCCACTCCGCACCAACACATCTTGATTGATTGATTGATTGAAAACTTTGTGTCTACTGTTTTCAGAGCCCGATATGAAACAGTATTTATAGCAACGATAAAGATCCCACGACTACCAACAGCGATGTCAATAATGAAAATTTTGGAATTCGCCAAAGTCTTTGCTCTTGAGCTCTTTGACTAACCCAGATTAAACTCTTGTAAAAGAAAATCCGATACATATATAATTATATATGTACATACGACCAATGAGATTTTATCTAAAAACTACGGGTCATTCACGTCTGTTTTGAGCCGAAATATCCGACTATAGTTTTATGAGACCCACGTGATTTTACGTGAGTGACCCGTAGTTTTTATTTAAAATGTGTGAAAACCACGTTAGTTTCCATAGTGAGATTTATCTATAAAGAGGTTGTATTCATTTAGTATGAAGTAAAACCATGGCAAATCTCAGTTCTCAGACTTACTAGGATAAGACCACATCCTTAAGGCCTTTTAGTATCTTGGGCTTATATATCTTAGAGTTGCACTTTCTAAACACAGAGGATGGCATTATCACTGTTTACATGTCACGATACGCGTTTAACAGCGTTGCCAGACGTGTCGTGACTAAAGACGAGTCGGGCAATTACCTTACTTGAGGCTTGCCACGCAAAGCCGAGTATAACCTATCTACGTACGTATCTACATCACTGCATACAACCAAGAAATTGAAAGAAAATAAACCAAACCGTAGGCCCTATGTAAATAGGGCCGCGAATTCTGTGCCGCACTGGTTGCAAGTGCAATTTCCAGTAACACATAAATCATAGTCCTAACGATTTTTCATAAAGACTCCATAAAATACTTAGACGGCCTTAATCGAGCGTGTCCTTGGGCTATTTCCCCACAGCGGGCAGTAATTGCACTGCATCACGACACACCCCGCCTTATGCCCTCCGCACCGAGGGTTGCGCTGCGTGTTTTAGATATATGAAGGCCTTGACATCAACAATTTTTGTTTACCTGTATTTTTAAAGTTCCGAATTCTTATTAATCATGATTATAGTACGTAGACATTACACCACTTTACTGAACTATACCATAAGCACCTGGAGACGGGATCCGTGACTTCAGTTGTCATGGTAACCATAATTACCTATAATTATCGACGCAAACAAAGCAACTGTTAAAATGAAGGTTATAAATTGTATTTATTATCATATTATCTCCTAAGCGTATGAATCGATTTTACTTGTGTTTTTAAAGGAGACTAATGTCTCAGAACTGATGAAAGTATTTTATATCTAGGTATGTATTTTTAATTTCGAAAAACATAAACCTCCTTTTTGCGCAGTTGGGTAAAAAAGAAGAACATTACAAGAAGTTGGCATTGTCAGCCCTATTATATCCACTTCAGCTGGTCTGCAGTGGTGTGTGAGCCAGGTGAACCATTCTCGCCTGCTTATTACCCTTTAAACACTTCGTAACCTATACATTATATCGATTTTGTTATTTCAAGCGCACTTTACAAAGCGCATAGCGTGGCTTAGTTAACTTACTTCAGTTTAAAGAGGAGGTTTTCAATTTGTCGAAACAGGTTTTTTTATGTTTATTCATCAATACTCCCTTAACACGCAGTCAATGGTTTTCTTTTTGTTACAAACTTAAAGGGTATAATTTAAAGCTCTTGTCGCAAAAATATGTATAATTTTCAAATTCCATTTCCAAACTATTTATTTTCAGAAATATGAGTGTCTAAAGAATAATTGGAGACTTAATAGGAAATTACGGAAAAGTGTAATTTTTTAGTTTAACGAGAGTTATTTTATTATTATTAAAAATACTTAGAATGTAGCTTATAGCACTCAATCAAATCAAATCAGTAATACAGAAACATACATATCCACATACATACATATACTCGAAAAACATAACCCTCCTTTTTCGCAGTAAAATAAATGCGTAATTTTTTTAGCTCCAATAGTAAAGTATAGGATTATTATAGTTCCCATCACGTAATTAAAAGAAAAACAAAATACCCTACTGCAGAAAAGAAGTTTCTGCAATCTAACTTACGCTTTTAACTTTTTAACTTACGCTTGGTATGCTGTTGAGTGTACGTTTTTGTGAAAAAGTATCCGTAAAGTTGCTGTAAAAGAATATAAATCCGCAGTCTTTAGAATTATTCTAGTAAAATCACTTGTTTATTACGAAAAAGTTCGTTAGAGGTAACGAAAAAACACACTTTGTAATTTTTGCGAGAGACGTATTATTACTAAAAAAAATATAGCCTATGACACATAGAGTAAAGACGAATCTAACGACACCTCGAACATTAAAATCGGTCAAGCCGTTTAGGCTGTAGGTGATCATATAGAAACATACATACTTACATACAAAACAAACATGCAGTCGGGTATAAGAACCTGACCCCCTAGGTTCCACCAGCGTTCTTTTTACGTGACGGGAACTATACTTACAGTGACCTATGTCCAAAAAATAAAGAATTTGAAAAACAAAATAAAAATAAAAAACAATTTTGGAAACTTTACAAAAAAATATGTTTTTTTTAATAGGTCAAAATTATCCAAATACACAATCTAATCTATCTTTCTTTACTATTTTGACTTACAACTTTCGATAATTAGCGTGCCCGTGCGTAAAAAATAAAGTGATAAAAAAAGGCCTGTGTATATACAAGCATATTTTTTTACATTTGACAGATCTACGATTGACCACCAACTCTCTTGATGTTAAGCGACGGTGTGGCCAAAGATGGAGCTCGTCGATCTAGAAAATATGTATTAATAACTAGCCTTGAAAATTCCAAGATTATGGCTCTCAGGAAACAGAGAAAGCGGCAAAGAATTCTATTCCTGAGCAGTACCGAAAGAACGTATCAAGAACGTGTACCGAAATTGTTGAGTGCGTAATTTTGGCATTTCAATGAGAAATGGGTGGTAATGTACAGACTTTCTTCTAGTCATAGGAAGGTGGAATTAGGTCGTGAAGTTCTTGCGCACACTCGCCGAAATAAATGCTATAATATTATAAATATGCTACTTTACGTCGGTACTCGAGACTAAGTAGTTTCTTGGAAACAAATACATCATGTCATTTCATGTTAGTGAAATAAAGACTATCTACTAATAATCTAACAATACTTTGTACATCCAAATAGGTCAAAATAACAAGTTACACACGATAAACACGGTTCACGTTAGGTCTTTCTACGGCAGTTGGGTAAAAATAAGGAAAAGTATTCATAATAACATACCTTTGTAAACAAACGTATATACTTACCTATATACATACACCTGAAAATATTACCTTTTAATAGCTAGTCGGGTATAAAGTTTAAATTCTAAAATAAAAACTGTGTTTAATATACCTACAGATTAAATTCCTATTCATTCAGACCAAGTAATTTTAGAAAACAAAAAAAAAACCGTCATTAAAAACGGCTGTATCAATTTTGATGAAACATAACTAACAACACTCCTGATCAAATTATCTTTCAAACAAAAAAACTAGATCAAAATCAGTCCATCCGTTTGAGATCTACGACACAGACACACATATTCACAGACACACACATCAAAATAAACAGAACACCCCTCTTTTTGGGTCAGGGGTTAAAAATACAAAGGACCAACACAAACACACTTTTCGAGATATCTTTGAAAATAAATAAGAGGGTTGACTTCAATTTTAGCCATTAATGTAACTGATAATACCCCATTATTCTCCCATAAACAATGGCGGTTAGTGTCTCTCCCTTTGCACCATTCATGTCTATTCTTGGGGTTGAAGACGTTCTCTTCATTTTCCTTTGTTCTTTATTTTGCTACAAATTATTTCACAATACGTATTGTATCGTACGTCTAAAGGTTTTGCAGTTAACTATAAATGCAGTGCAGGCATTGTTGCAAAGTTCTTTTTACCGGACTGCCCAAAAAGGAGTGTATTCCTTTGGATATAGATATTTTTCTATATTACATACTTCGTGTAGACTAAACGGCGCGGCGTGACCAATTCTAATGTGGCGTTACACGTTAAAATGTCATTAACTTTGTCGTTATTAGACTACATTTTGCAGTCAGATATTTTATTTTTACTCGACCGCGCAAGAAATAGGGTTATGTTATTCGGGTAGGTTTATAGGGTTAGATTATATGGTATGTATGTTTGTGGGTGTACCAGGTACCTATATGTATGTTCCTAGACTACGTCCTACAATCTAGACGGTAGACCGATTTTGATATGCAAGGTTTCGATAGATATGACTTTCCTAAGTGTAATTTTTTTTCCGACTTAAAAAAAAGGAGGGCAAAAATTCGGCTGTATTTGATTTTTTTTTTGTTTATTACCGCATAATTTCGTCATTTACAAACAATTTTTTTTTTGTTTGAATGGATATATTTTCATATTGGTCCCATAGAAATTTCATCAATAAGGTTCAGTAGTTTGGTTTTTAAAACAAAATTTCGTATTTTGAAGTCAGATTTTCAGTTTGTTAAACTATATTTATTGTAATAATAATATAATTCTTTCAGCAATTTCCGAACTTTTTCGTAACAAATAAAAGATTTCACAAGAATAATCCAAAATAATGCTTACTTAAAAGCATTTTACAGCGTCTTTTCCATTACTTTCTCGTGAAAACGTTCTTTCAAAATCATAACAATTTTCTTTTAATGTAGATGCATGTTCTTTTAATTATATCATTCACATTATAAGATATTATATGCTTTTAAGGAGTCTAACTATATTTATCTATTCAAACCATATGCGAAGAATATCTTAAAGATTTCAGCAAAGAGTTAAGTAATGAATCCCATTCATCTTTCATCACATCTTTTCCCTCGGAGTTGAATAGTGAAAAGTCCTATTCAAATCCTCTTGTCGCGTCTTGTTACCATTTCATTTTCCGTGCCGCGAATATGTCGCCACGAGTGGACCCGCCGCTGCGAGTCCCTATGACACTGAATTACTCCCAAATTGGTATTGAAATCGATTTTATTACGCACGATTCCGATACGATCACAAATTGCAAATCACTGTAATTTACTGATTGACGTCAGCTTTGATGTATGACCTTTTGTTTTCTATTGTTATCGTTTTAATTTTATTTTATTTACTTCTATTTCATTTTACTTCGGTAACAAGTCATTGAAAGCTTTCGTTAATATAAAATGAATGGTTTTTTGGGGTTTTGACCTAAGTAGCTCTTTGTAAGTTTTCGTCGGCATGCAAGCAAGTGATACGATAAAGTGCGTGTCGCTGCATGCGACATGGCGAGCTGAGGTGATGTGTCGAGTTGTCGAAGGCTGGTGGCTCGAGGCGCGTGGTGCGTGGTCGCGGCGACTGACGGTGGCGGTGCTATCGATCGTACCTTGTCGCGCTGTGGGATAGCGGCGGGTGCGGGCGGCGCTGACGAGCTACGAGCGGCTGGTGACGGCGGCGGCGGGTCGGGACGATGTCGAGCGGGGCGGACGGGCTCCGTCATCTGTGGAGGGCGGTCATGGGCTCGGCTGGGCGCGGGCGTGCGGTACGGAGCAGGACGTGCGACACGGCGCGCGGACGTCCGGCCACTGGCTCGCGGCTCGCCCGATCGATCGGTGCGCGCGCAGGGCGCCGCCCTCGCACATGAATGGTCCCCGGTGAGAGCTCACGTGCTCCTGCCGCGACGCCGCCGCGCCGCCGCCGCGCCACTCGCTCACACCTCGCGCCGATATTGTAATTAATCCTCATTTGTTCACCGACTAATTTGAAAAACGGATAATCCGCCCTAAGTCCGCTCGCACTTCGGAGCCTCGCGTTCCGTTTACGATTATTAAAGGATTATTTTTTATTTAATTAATACTCACACCTTCCATTAAAAGTTTTAATAGGTTCGGGAATTCCCTGGACGGTCACAAAAATTAATTAGTAGGCTATCATTATATCAATAAAAATACGAGCTAAAATCGCGTATAACTACTGAATTTCACGAATAAGTTGCATATTGAACGATTTTTATATAAAATTTGGCAATATACGAATAAACAAATCTGAGCTCCTAAAATCGCATAGATTTTACAGTTTTTTTACTGGGCAAATATCTCTGAAAACAATTGTAGGAGATCTATCGGCGCGTTGTGTTGCCGTACCTATCGGCAATATACGGGTTCAGATACGTTACACAGCAAATCCCTTTGATACTATGCTTTGCGGCTGATTACCCTGCATATTAATGCCGCATAATGCCTGTTGTAATGCAACATACATTCATGTCATGTATAATCATACACGTATATCGCTACATCTTTATAGCTTAACCAAATCATTAAACTAAACTTATAGAAATTACTTTTTACTAACAACAAACACATCCACATATATTTTATCACGTAGGTATACTAAAATGTATTTACGATGACTGAAAGAATGAGCTAAAAACTGAGTGTCCATCTTTTGCCGTCTGAGAGTTCCAATATCCATTTCTGGTTCTCTCATTAGAACCTGGTCATCTATCTAGTATATATAATCAGACTTGCTCGGTGGCACCATGTTATTTTATTGTATTTCATGTTTACATTACATAACTATCTATGTTATTAAAAATCTATTGCATAATTTGAAACAATTTGAAAACTTATGAAGTAGGTAAAGCTAAATATTCTGTTGTAATAACGGATCTATTTTAGGACACCTAAAATATTAATAATACATATACAGTCCTTTCCATATACATTTAGTTCAAGAAAAACACGAGTAAATAACATACCATAAATAATAATAATACATCTTCCAAAAATAGCCAGCAAATAAAGAAAATATGTCTCTGCTACGCGACGCTACGGAGCTACGAAACAGCTACGATTTTTCTCAGAACACTTTCTACGCGTTTATTTATAAATTTTGCGTAGCTAAATGTGACTTTTCTTTGGTGTAAGACAAAGTAATGTTAAAATCAAGCGATTTTTGTCAACGGCTAGTACACATAGCGTCATATTACCTTAATTGAATGCTTTTAATAAGCCATAGAGCTTAGTTGACTAAGCTCTGTTCGTAGCCACTGACATTAAAAAATATAAGGACGGGGCAGGCTCTTCCATACAAATGACAGTTTATTGACACCGCAAGTTAAGCCACGTGCGCAAGTATCGTTTAAACTAATTTGTCGTTCCAAATGAATGCCGCGGATGTCACAAAATGTCGATTCGTGGATTCGAGGACGGAGGCGTTCGCCGCGTCCGCAAAATGTCATGTCACTTTTACTTCCACGGACATTTATTATGTAAACTGTCCCACTGCAAGACGAAGGCTATCTTCTCATTGTAAGTTCTTATATATTCAGGTAAAATGTGTGTGACATTGATATTTGACTCATTACGAAGCTGTAGCATTAACTCCATTTTACCTTATAACAGTGAAAAGGAAATACAAAAAAAATACATTATGATTATGGAAATATTAGCCGGAAGCTCGACATAATTCAGGAAGAAGGAGTGATTTGGTTCGCCCGGGTTGTGTTCGCGGCCATCGAGCCCCGACCGCGGCCGCGTCTTCCATCATCCATTCCGGTCACTAGCCCGTCGAGTGAACTTTGTACAAATCAATCCAATTTTCGCAATTCCTCGTTTTAACTTCCAAGTCATCGTTTCTAAGTAAATGTTTTTGCATTTCTATCGTCCATTAAAGCAATATGATAAAATGCAAAATTCTTTTGATAATGTTAAAAAAAAACTTATAACCTGACTTTGGCATTATATATATTAAAAGAAAAACAAAATAACAGCGATGTTCGTACTGTAATTTAGGCATGTGTTACGCTTGATATGCCGTTGAGATTACGTTTTTGTGAGAAAGTATGCGCAAAACTACTGTATAATTTATGTCAATGAACATTATTCAGAATAGTTTTTATAAACTCACTTATTTTTTGAAAAAGTACGTTGGAGATTAGGAAAAAGACGGATTTTTGTTATTTTTGCGAGAGATCAAAATTTATTTAGCTTGTGGGCCTGGGTACAAGGTAAGTTAAGGAGAAATGTATTATTATTATTACAAAAAAATATAATCTATGACAATCTGGAAGTGAAGACGAATCTAACCATACCTCGCACATCAAAACCGGTCAAACCGTTTAGGCTGTAGACGATCATATAGAAACATACATACATACATACATACCCACATACAAACATATATACACTCGAAAAACCACCTTCCTTCTTACGCAGCCGGGAAAAAATACACTGAATAGATATAAAAATAGATTTTATTCTCGTTTGCCCTTTGTCTACCATATGGCAAGAGTACAATGAATCGTTTTTATGTATATTCAAATAAGTGGCCAACATCATGTCGAGGTACGCATATCATATATGCGTATCTCGAGGGTTTCGTAGCTATTAATCTAAAAGAAAATCACTTGGTGAGTATGTCAATGACCTCTGTACCATGACAACTTTAGTGTTTTACATATTTATCGCTATACTTATCTCGAAAAGTTCAAAAAAATAGTGTAAATATTTTTTATTGAAAGTTTTTAATATAAATAGGTGTAATTATAAATATCAGTGGACATTTCACAAACAATATGCCATCTAATACTATAATAAACCTTTAGGTACGAGGTACCTCGTAGCTGTTTCTCGCAAATATCACATGTTTGTTCCAGGAAGTCGCGCTTTCTCGTGATCAGCAACAATCGGTTGACATCAGGTGGGTTGAGCATGAAACGCAAGCTTGGTATTCGGATTCTATGATTTATAAGAAACTAGCTTAGACCCGTGGTTTCATCCGCATTGTGAAGAAAACCGATTAAGTTCATCAAATATAGTCTATATCCTTCTCTAGGTCCCAAAGAATCTCTGTGTCAAATTGCATAACGATTAATTGAGCCATTTAGCCGTGAAATGTAACAAACAGACAGAGTAACTTGTTTTTATAATAGTATTAGTGTACATTAGTTAGGATTTCAGTCGTAAAAGGGCAAGAGCAGGGGTAAATAAATTGTCAAGGACGTTGAAACATATATTTGGTAGGCTTCCATAGCCGTTGCCATAATCAAAGGCTTACAAAAAGTAAGAGTACGTGAAAATTAAATCGGATGTCGAGTATTGCTTTTTAAAACAATATACAAAAAGGTCAGTGACCTTGGAGCTGAAAAATCTGAGACTTACCTATAAGTTTTCTTTTTGTTTGAATGAGGATTTCATCGAGAGTATTTAAGTATGTTTTTTTACTTGTCAATGAAAGTTTCTATAATTATGGTTATAAAATCACATATTTTAAGTGTAATAAGCATGGAAATGATGAAGGGGGGGGGGGGAGGGTTCTTAAAATATCTACTCAACGATAACACGATACAGGAGGGTATGGCTACAGCATTCTAACTTTCTATAGAGATTCATAAAAGATACCTGCCAACTTGTGATGTTATTAATTTAACTTCTATAAAAACTCTGTGAAAAATGTTTTCAAAAGGTAGTTAAAATAAAGGAAATTATATTTCGTACATACAAAAAGTACTTACGAAGTCTTACTTAATTATTATTGCAACAAAGATAGATCTCTAAAGATTTGCGAATAAAATCAGGGGACTACTACTAGTTTGATCACAAGTAATTAATAAAAACTTTCAGTAACAGTAAATCCGTAAGTTATATTTATTTTAGGTAAATAAGAAGACTTTCTCAGGTCCCCAAACGTCGTAGCTAGCTTTCGTCGAGCTTACTCGTTGAATTGACCAAGGTGCTCAACCATATGGCTAGCCCAGCTGTTGAACTAACCGGCGACTATGTACTCGTATATATATCTATATAGTCAGACAAACTTTTTAAACGAGCTTTCAACACTAAAACCTACCCTCTTTTATGCTCGCCAACTAAATAAACAACATTTAACTCGATTGTATGCAATACAAGATATTCGGCGTATCACTAAAATACGATTAAATAGGTGTATGTTCACAGAGCGCTTACGCGATCATTGCAGGCAGCCAAATGTGGCTGGCAATGCGCCACGTTCTTACTTACTGCGCGCCGCTTGCCTGTGTGGCCGCCCTACCTTACAATTACACTTCCTGCTCGCTCGTGCTTCTTTTCATACGTTTAAACAAACTCACAGCATTGTAGGGTATGAACAAAAAAATCAAGAATTATGAACTTAATAGGGACTAACATAATTTCTCTGTTTCGCCGCTATAATTGACCGACTTGACAGACCTCATGGCTCAGTAGTACGGCTGCCTCCTGAGTCGTAGGTGGTGGGTTCGATCCCCACCCAGGGCAAACATTTGTGTGATGAGCATGGATGTTTGTTCTGTGTCTGGGTGTTTATATGTATGTATGTATATGTATTTACAAAACAAATTATATATGTCAACCATCTAGTTTCCAACTTTCCATAGTACAAGCTTTGCTTAGTTTGGGCTAGATGGTGTTGTGTGAAATGTCCACCAATATTTATTTAATTAGCTGCGCCTCAAGATATCGTCAAACTAAAATGACATCACTCTACTTGGTCTTAAAATGTGGTTTATTTCATTCATATAAATCGTCTACATGTTTTTGTCTTTTAAGAGGATTGTGATCAACGCATTTATACATAAAAAAAACTGTAGTATAATAAAAGTAAAAAAAATATAAGATAAAATATTGAAGCTGAATTATGGTTCCAAATAGGCAACCAAAAAACATCGAAAGCTCAAAATATTTAGGGGTTTTATTCTCTCAATTTTTTTTTGTATGTGAAAATGTGCGGCGTACTGGCGATAAATTACAACTTTACAGTCCTTTTATGTCAATCAAATGAAGCTTGGATATGCCGCTCAATGCCCTTCCTTAGATAGCAGGAACTAGCTATTTATGCAGTAGTTGGAATCATCTAGTAAACTTACAAATGC
Source organism: Lycia hirtaria (assembly GCA_947563715.1). Taxonomy (NCBI): domain Eukaryota; kingdom Metazoa; phylum Arthropoda; class Insecta; order Lepidoptera; family Geometridae; genus Lycia; species Lycia hirtaria. The sequence goes on from OX387378.1 coordinate 32,101,115, forward strand.
ATTCAGCAGTTGAATAATGCACCACATAACCGTGGCGAGGTCGTCGCGAAGGCCTTCCTAAATTTATCATACAACACGAGAACTTACTTACCCAACACACAGCTATCGAAGACGTACATGGAGTAGGCAGAGGCTAGGTTGATTAAAGTTTCACCATTCCATTTCCCGACATGGCATGTGCTTGTGCACTGGAGCATCAATTTTATTTCGGTAAAATTGCTTGTTGAATCAAAAACGCCTCGTATGTTCGGATTCGAAATTATTTTTTTACGATATTGGATTTGCAGGGGCATATTATTTTTGTCATTCTTCTTCTTTTTTGTATTGGACCCGCATTAAAGCATTTGCCAGTGTCAATTATTAGGATTTTTTCGTTTCTTGAATAAAACAAGTTGTAAATGTTCTAGTCACAATCTAAGTCACGTATACAGTCAATTTATAAGTCTAGTCCTGCTTCAGTAAAGTGGTGGCGATTTTACTAGAAGCTTCTATAGAGTTTTACCGACAACGTAAATCACACGTTTTACTGCTTTATTTCACTTGCCCACGCTCATGCACTTTATCGAACACTTAATGAATAAAACACCACCATTTTTATAGCATTAATGTTCAAAATAACACAAGTTTAGGAAAATAAAACAAAGCAACAACACGTTACTAAGACGTTCCCGCCAAAACTACTTGTCATTGGTTTCATTCGTTTTCCATTTTAGAAATAAATTGATTTTTCTTTCGTTTTTATTAAATACCTATATTTACCTGAACTGACAGTGAAACTTAAATTAAGTCACAACATTGAAGTGTACCTAATAATGTATGTTAGTACGTATTATTGAAAGTTTATTTTGCTATTTATAAGCACGTAGATTTGCTCGTAAGTATGTAAATTATTGTGTTGCCGCGTGTTCCAACGCGCGCTCCCCGAAGTTTACTCAAGTTAAAGTTTCAAAGGTTTAGGGAAGTTAGTTCACAATGGATCTTATTACACTTTTGTCGCGGCGTGTAAGTTTAAAGTAGAGCATTCAGAAGAGCTATGTACAAAGTTGTGCTGTCACAAGCAAAGCGGATTACTTGGACGGGCCGCCATGCGCCATGTGGCGCAGCGGCTCTCGGGAATGTCGCATCTATAACTCGATGATTTCGTTCCAGAGTTGGAGGACACTCGGCACGCCGAATATCGTATAATACTAGCACAGTTTAGGATGTAGGTAGCAGTGGACACTGGCCTGGCCACGTCCTATTTATCAGTTTCGGTGAGCGCTAGCGGGCCGCGTCCCGCCGAGTGAGTTATGCTCGAGCCGGTTGCACGCTACGTGTTTTTGAAAGTTGTAAACTACACGAGAGAACTAACTTCGCTATAAAATAACACTCACAGATCTATTTATCGTTGCGTAATGTTGAAACCGTCTCATTTACAACGGCTGAGTTAATTAAAGGACTCGCTTTGTGCCAAGCGAAGTTAGAGGTTACAATTTCTTCTTTGATGTCGCCGTGTGTAATGAAATGAAACCGAACGTCGAGAAAAAATATCTCTTCATCCCTTTGACGTCAGTATCCGAGTACAGAGCAAAACATAGAACGTGCCAAATTGAGCGCGAATATTCAGAAGACCCTTATCTCTGTTTAATGAAATGAGTGGCGTGTACGAATCGAGCCACTCCGTCTGCAGTGCCGCTAACAATGGGTAATTGGCGAAGCACTCCTCGCTGCTTACACTAAATTGCTTGATAGATAGCTACTAGACTTTGCTCGCATCCGCCGATGTTCTTATTGAATACGTTAATGATTTTCTCCCTTTTAAGACGATGGTTGAGTGAGTCATTGCCGCATACATCGCGTATTTTCCCTTAAAACAGAAGAAAATGATTTTCTACCGTCCGTTGGGGCGAATGAGGGGACAAAACGAGCTTTACCAGCCCCAGCGTGTCACTGCGACCTTTCGATATCTATGTATTTCTACAGTCAGAGGTTCACCTATTTCGTTTCCTATTCAGAATACTTCTTGTACTTAATTAATTTTGATAAAGCAAACATACGAGTATAAATAAGCCAAGTCATTTCAACCATATAAACGATAATGTTTACAAATCGTTTTTTTTTGCACAAATGCGCGCTAAAATCCGCTAAATGGTTCGCTAAAGTCTGTAAATACAATGTTTTGTCCGCCAATAGTGCAACCAGTGTATTTACGAACTATTTTTGGCGCTCATAAAGTGCTATAAGTGGGGTAGTAAATTGTGAAGCGATCTTCTTATCGAAAAGATTTGAACAATTTCACTATCTCTTATCCTTAATGGTATATGGTATGATGATTTAAAACCATTTTAGGCGCAATCGTTATAAAACGCAAAACTATTAAGAGGCACACAAATGAGCACTCAACACTAGTGCGCATTTGTCCATACAATAATTATAGTTTAAAAAAACTGAAAAAACCACCTTCAAAATACGCAATTCGTTTACTTGGATGATATTTTTCCAGTTAATTTGGTTTAAAAACCAAAGTAATGAACCGATTTTGATAAAATTTAAATAGAACCACATCTGAACTATTACCTACCATACATAAAGAAAATCAATTCATAATTGGCGAAGTAATCGCGTAACAAACACAAAAAATAATACAGTCGAATTGGGAACCTTACTCTTTTTGGAAGGCGGTAAAAATTGGGCGCAAAACGTTCCTCTTAATAAAGATATAATTCATTATGTGAAATGTTTTGACTTATATTTTGTTACAAGTAAAGACACATTTTGAAATATAATACTCACTACAAACACTTGAGTTTTATTGGTTTACTCGAATAAAAACGGTGGCGAGTGAGTGTAATTAGCCATACGGCACTGAGCCAAAGTAGTCAACCGAAAAGAGATTCCAGTGGAAGAATCAGAGTCGAGGGATATCTTACAGACAGAGTTGCACCCGAGTGCTCGCCAGTAGCCGGGGCTACAAGAAATATTGGAATTGTTTACTACATTGTCGTCGTGCTTGTTTTAGACAAGTACTGAGCGATTCTATGCTTTTGGTTGATTATTGCAGGATGATACTTTACGATATCAGACTGATCACATTAAAATTAGTTTAGTTATATTACCCACAGAGATTTTTTGATAAGTGATAGGTAATTTGCTTAACAGATTTTATATTTTAGTGGTTATATTTCGGTGTTATTATCTATGAACAATAATGACCTTACTGAAAAATATGACTAACTTTGATCAATGGCTTAAATTCTGTATCTTCTTTCCGCAAGTGTCAGCGAGAATTGGCAAAATATGTTGGGCTTTGCTCAAATTTGAGTAACAGTTTTCGGCAAGGCCCTATGTTTTTAACTGATTTTGTTTTTCGAAAATTACACTAATTTTAATATTAGTTGCTTTCTTGCACTACTACACTCCACTAATTACAACTAATTTACACTACTACTACAAATATTATTATTAGTTGCTTTCTTGCACTATTATACTCCAGGCTAATATCTTCGCTCGCATGACTATCTGTCCTATCTCATTTTTCAAAAAATAAAAACTGGTATTTAGAATGCAAATAAATTAAAAGTATCAATGTGAATTTAAAATGTAAGTTACTTCTACGAAAGCAAATATATAAGGTATGCAAATCATTTGATTTTTAATATTTTTGACAAATACAAGCTAATCTCAGAACCAAAAAACATATGTCCTCAACAAATAACTGAAATGATAGGACAGTTAGTCATGCGAGTGACGATAATATGAGCTCTTATAAGACAAAACATTTTTTGTTATGGAAATTTTGAAACTGTTACTTACTGACACAACTATTAATATTAACTTCTTATAACAAATTTGTACGTCGCAGTGCGGCAGAATGTATTAAGAGCTAATTATTGTATCCTAACACCTTTAATGTACTGACATTTTGGACAAATATATATTTCTGATTTCTGATTTATATTTATTATTATTCGTGGATAAATCCACCGTGACAGATTAATATACCACACACCTATTAATATACCACACATCCTATGAACATCAGAAGCTCAGTACTAATAGGCTTCCAATTAATAAACCTAAAACTTTTGAATACTATACAAATATTTTATTTCGTAATTTCAAACTATTGTCCAATAGAGTCGAATCCAGGATATTCCAAAGCGGAAGGATTCTAGAGTTTGGATTGTAGAGCATCTATGTATAAGCATCTATATGTTTCTGAGTTTGAAGTTGGCAGCAACCAATAAAAATCGCAACTCGCATGTCAGACAGTCTTCTAACTAGGCTGCCGGTAACTTCAAACGGTGAAGGAAAACATCGTGAGGAAACCTACATGTCTGAGAGTTCTAACGTTCTTGATGAAGTGTGTAGTCTACCAATCCGTACTTGGCCAGAGTGGTAGTCTAAGGCACAATGAGAAGATGGCCCGCACCCAGCATTGGGACAGTTTATACAAACTGAGCTGAATTTTATATACGAGCTAATTAGATTGTCAAACAAGAGTTAAATCCAATGCCCGGCCCAAATACGACCACGATATCGAAATGTCACATAGTGATTTCCCGAGCGATGTTGTTGTCGTTTAATTTCAAAATATATGTGTCATGCGTCGAGGCCGGCACAGCTGCGCTCGTCACCCGCCATGATTGATCGGCGCGCGACCGCAGCCTCGCCCGCTCCACTACACTCCAACCCCATCTTCTCATGCCTATGTATCATCCACGTACTTGTGTTAAAGCAATTGAGAATAACTACATACAAACTACTAAGTTTTGGAATAAGTGGGACATAACGTTTCTTAAGTATCCGTAGTTCACCCGTCTCGCTCGCGCATACCCACTTTTTGAAGATGGACTCTTAAGCTGCTATCACACAAGCACATACCTACTTAATTAAATACCTATCTAATTAAGTGTCATCATCATCTAAGCCATAAGAAGTCCACGCTGAACAAACAAGTCACAACGGAAGACCAGCACTGGTTAGTTCAGTCAGCATCTTGCTGAGTTGGAACCATCTTGTGACAAAAACGATATTTGTATTTGTTGTTTTGTTTATTTTATGTGTGGTTGTATTTGCCGCAAATAAAAGTATGTCTAGGTATGTCTACAAGGCCAAGGACATAAAAAAAGTCAGTGTTAGCTCCGGCCCCACTGATGCCCACCAAAAAACCAGACTTGACCCGTGATTATATTAAAATATCTTCATCATCATCATCATCTCAGCCATAAGAAGTCCACTGTTGGACATAGGCCTCCCCCATGGATTTCCAAAAAGACCGATTGGAAGCGGCTTGCATCCAGCGTTTTCCCGCCACTTGTATGAGGTCGTCTGTCCATCTCGTGGCTGGTCTTCCTACGCTGCGCTTGCCGGTACGTGGTCTCCACTCGAGAACCTTTCGGCCCCATCGGCCATCAGTTCTACGTGCTATGTGCCCTGCCCACTGCCACTTCAACTTGCTAATCCGCTGTGCTATATCGGTGACTTTTGTACGTCTACGTATCTCTTCATTTCTGATTCGATCTCGTAGAGAGACTCCGAGCATAGCTCTCTCCATAGCTCGTTGCGTGACCTTGAGCTTCCTTATAAGGCCCATAGTTAGGGACCACGTTTCAGTGCCGTATGTCATCACTGGTAACACACACTGGTTGTAAACTTTCGACTTGAGGGACTGGGGAATATTGGACGAGAAGACGCTTTTAAGTTTCCCGAACGCTGCCCAGCCGAGTTGGATACGACGATTGACCTCCCTCGTAAAGTTGGACCTGCCTAATCGGACCGTCTGTCCTAGGTAGACGTATTCGTCAACAACTTCAAGAGTGAAGTTCCCCACAGATATTGGGGTGGGCACTACATGGGCGTTCGACATAACCTTCGTTTTGTCCATGTTCATTTTGAGGCCCACCCGTTGGGAAACTCTATTGAGGTCTTCGAGCATCGTACTGAGCTCTTCCATCGACTTTGCCATGACTACTATATCGTCGGCAAACCGAAGGTGAGTGACGTACTCGCCGTTAATATTAATGCCGAGCCCTTTCCATTCCAGAAGCTTATATGCATCTTCCAAACCGGCGGTAAACAGTTTCGGAGAGACAACGTCTCCCTGCCTCACGCCTCTCTTCAATGGAATTGCCTCTGAGTTCTGGTCTTGTACTCGGACTGACATGGTGGCGTTGTTGTACAAACACTTCAGCACTTCGACATACCGATAGTCAATACGGCATCGCTGGAGAGCCTCAAGCACCGCCCAGGTCTCGATCGAATCAAAGGCTTTCTCATAGGCCACAAACGCTAAGCAAAGGGGCAAGTTATACTCTTCGGTCTTCTGTATCACTTGCCGCAGCGTATGGATGTGGTCTATGGTACTATATTAAAATATAGTACTAGTTAATATCATTAAACGTTTCTGTATCACGTCTTGGCATAGTATTATTAACATTAGCATTCGTAGCATTAACATTATGCCCGATATTGATATGAGTGTAATGTCCAATCTAGCAGTCGAATATTTTGTTTTACTTTTAATAAAATTTGTTGACACTTATTTCTGTTCGGTTCGAGTCGATTTTTCGTCGAAAAGTGTGATAACTCTAACTCGAACCTACAAAGTATCTTAGCATTACAAGCGCATCGCGTTTATGTCTTTTGTATGGAAATGTTGAATGAGAGACTTGATTGTGTTTACGTCAAGACTAATGAAGACTGTTAGTTTCGCAATGTGCATTTGCTTTACTACAGCTACAAATCTAAAGCTCGTTCCTGATTTACATCGGCACCCACGGAGAATGTAATAGGGAACGGGAATGCAATCAAAAACGTCAGATGGAGTGTGCGGCGCGGCGGCAGCGCGCCATCCGACCGTCACTGGCTCACGTGAAATCGCAAGGCACGCGCCATAGCTAAGCCTGACATGGAGTAGAAAATCTACACAGAATAGCAGCGAACGATTTTATATAAAGATCTATTGATTACCGTCTTAGTGTCAATGATAGTGCTAAACTGACTTAGCCGGATAACACAACCACCTCTTTATACCGACTTCAAAAAAGGAGGTTATTAATAATTTGGTTGTATTTTTTATGTTTTATACCACATAATATAGTTATATTTTGTGTGTATGATTTTTTATTCTCTGTTGTATGTTTTTTGTTACAATAAATTTATTTCTATGTCTATAACTCCGTCATATATAAACCGATTTGAAAGAATCTTTTTGTTTGAAAGGATAAACTTTTAGATGGTCACACCGTCGCTTAACATCAGGCGAGTTGGTGGTCAGTCGTAGATCTAATAAGTATAAAAAAAATATGGTAATTTCATCAAAATCAGTTTTGTAGTTTGGTTTTAAAACTATAATTACATATTGGAGTTTCGCTTGCTATAGTTGCACATTCCATTCTTTTTAATTTTCGTACTACGATACTACGTGTCATAATTCATTATACATGTAGTTAAATCATTTTATGTGTTTCTATGTACCTTAAGTTTATATTTACAAATAAAAACGTGTATATGTATTCTATCACCTATCTAATTTCCACAGTACAAGCTTTGCTTATTTTGGGCTAGATAGTGAGTGTAGTGTGAAACGTCCACCAACTTACCAACACAAAAAAACAAGTCCGATTGAAATCCTCCTTTATTAATAGTGGTTCAAAAGCTTAATAAGTATGCGGATTTAATTAATTATAAATATATATTTTTTACTTATGGTCAAGCGGCCATTGCATTGATTAATTTAACAATTGTTCCAGACCTAGACGAGTGCTTCACACAGCATTCAGTCGCTGCGCTGTACTGAAACATTTTTAGTAGCACGAGTTGTTTCTCTGGTTTTTTTTCCTGTGGCGGAGCCCGGCGGCGGCGGCGTGGCGACATCACGCCTGATTTACGAGAACGATACCGCGAATATAGACGTTGACGTGACAAATGTAGCTTTTTGTGGTCTTCTAACAATTTATCATCGGAAGATGCTCCTTGGAATTTAAACCACGAGCCAAATCATAAAATTAGTGAGGTGCAAAATGCCGCCACCTAAGTCTCACATTCATCGGAATTTAAAGAATCGGTTTGTGGTTCGACATTTTCTTTAGCTATTTAGAATTAACCTTAACTTTTTTATTGTTCGAAATTCCGTAAGTAAATGGCGTTTCAAGTTGATAGGAAATGAATGACAGCAGGTTTCACAATGACGAGGGTTCGTTTCAAATACTTCCTGTCAGTTTTATTTTTATGCTTTTCTCTATAAATAAAAAGATAAACCTGCACGCGTGGTTATTTACGCGCGACCCGAATGTTCATGAAATATTTTCGTCGATTCACGGCTTTTAAACGGGCGCCATCAAAAATTTATGATAAAGTACAGGCATTCAATTATTCACCCTCTAAATAAAGCTATCGGTCGGCATTCACACAGTGAAAAGGCACAAACATGCAACGTAATCAACTTGGCTGGTTTTAATCATCGCGGGGTGTAGTTGTTCGACAAACCCTCTCGCTCTCCATATACCCGCCACAGAATAAGTACGTGTTCCAATCCGTACAAAACCATGTGTACTTTCATACTCGAGTGCGCCGACACGGGAGCGTTTGAATATGTTAGCCTAAAATGACATAAAACGTGACAAATTGCTGTAGTTTCGCAAGTTTTGAATCCCCAGACGGCCGCCCTTTTTTCTTTATTACGTCGACAGGGCGTGTACTTCATTCCGAAGTGCTCGCTTACATTCTAAAGCATTTATTCAAATCTGATCGCGCTAATAGAGTTCTTATCGCGGTTATTATCCCTCCGCCGTTACGTAGGTGAAACTTGGATGTGATTTGAATGGGACCGAATAAAAACTTTTGACCCAATTGAGGGTTCCTTCCATCGTAATGTGGTCCCATCAGACTTTATGTAACTGGGCGGTTCCATTCATATCAGGCTCATTTCCTTCAGCAGGTATACAATATTTTCAGTGTTGAATGTGCTAAGTGCCATGAAAAGAGAATAAATCATGCCAGATACTGCTCTAAATAAATGTAATTTACGGTTACGTTTTCTCTTCCCCTAGAGTGAAATGACGTTGCCTTAGCGAAGAGGGCAACTTCCGCGATATTACAACCAGATGTAACATTATTTCGCGAAAAGCTTTTCGTTTTAGGTTTTCTTTTACATTATAGATTTTGTCTCGGTGTCGTGTTGGATATGTGTTTGTTCTTTGACTTGACAGAGATTTCGAATACAAATGGATTTTTATATGTATACGTTACATAAACACACTAATATAATAATATTAATGTGTTTATGATATGATACGTATAAGATAATCTTGCTATTATTTAGCCAACTTACAAAAGTAAAAATTTCTTAGTTCGATTTTGATTATTGGTTGTTAGTTCTCAAATTCAAATTCAAATTAATTTTATTGTCAGCTGTGTTAAATTATGGCCTTGGAGTTCTTCTCTATTTTGCCCTCAGTTGAGGGTGTACCTCAAACATTGTTCCTTCAAATTTCATTATTTATAAGTTTTTAACCAGCTCTATTTATAATAATATTTAAATCAATATTTCAAAATGAATATTTACATCGACCTCTACTACAATATAATATTATTAATTGAATCATGAAGTAACTATATACTCGTATAATTAGCTAACCCTATATGCTATGCATATATTTAAGCAACACTAGGATGTAATGAAACCTGATGTTTTACTTACATATTAGTACTATAAAATAAAATGCAATAATATTTTTTTACGCAAGATAGATATACGTTTGACCACCAACTCGCCTGATGTTAAGCGACGTTGTGGCTGTGTTAATATATAACATTATTTTGAAATCAAATTGAAAGAAAAGAACTTACTAGACCTTACATAGAATCTGACTAGACGTTCGCCCATTTAATAAAAAACAAAAAGAAACGGTCAAGTGCGAGTCGGACTCGCGCACGACGGGTTCCGTACCATTATCTATAAAAACGGCAAAAAAACACGTTTGTTGTATAGAAGCCCCCTTAAATATTTATTTTATTCCGTTTTTTAGTATTTGTTGTTATAACGGCAACAGAAATACATCATCTGTGAAAATTTCAACTATCTAACTATCATTCAATATAGTCTGGTGACACACGGACAAACAGACAGCGAAGTCTTAGTAATTGGGTCCCGTTTTACATTTTCTTCCGTTTAGGCTCCTTCTTGCGCAGTTGGGTATAAATAGGATCGATTTTTATTTTATTTTACTCTTAATAGACTCGAATCTTTGTATTGACGGACTACTTGCAAGGCTCTTAAATAATTTTATCAAAGCTTCCCTTCTGGTCCACGTAATGCAAAAGCCGTTGGAATTTGTTTTTAGACAACATTTCATCTGTTTTTCGGATACACATTTGGTAAAGTGAAAAGGGAAAGGTACGAATGTTATGGACGGCTTTTTATGTCCCTCGCTATTATTCGACGTACACGAAATACTCAAAACCAATAGACTGGATTGGTCGTTTCATTTTATTCGTAAGTACCTCTCTCTTTCAGATATCAAATACAGCGACGGCTGCTCTTTCAAACATTAATATTTGAAATTTCCAATTAACACACAGCATATTATTTTTAATCTTAAATTACTTTTATTTTTAAACGGTTTTATTTGGCTTCACACCGTACATTTGTACGTTTCAAATTTAGCAATCGACTTTTCAACTTCTACTTTTATATTATTAGTTGGCATGAATGACCGCATGAAAATTCTGTATTATGATTATTTTAACTTTCAATTTTTAGCCGACTGTGTAAGAAAGAAGGTAATCGATTTTTCGGGTACATGTATGTTTGTATATATGTGTACTTATAACTACGTTTCTATACTACTTTCTACAGCCTAAATGGCTTGACCAATTTTTGTTATTAGATTTGGCATCACTTCCCGTGTGTCAGAGGCTACTTTTAAAATAAAGTTCAATATTAATTTGTATATAATATGTTTTCTATAAGTATGTATGATACAGTTGTATTATTTATTAATATTGGTCGCATATTTATCAAAAAATAAATAATTATTTAAGTACAATATTGTTAACCGCGAGTAAGCGTGCGAGCAAGACATCTGCAGCGCCGTCCTAGAAGCCTTAATAAAAGTTCAACAAAGTTACGTCTTTCCTTGTTCAAGTGCAAATAATTTCGTTATGACAAAAGCAAGTTGATAATAAGTCGGGTCCCGGGCGGCAATTAACTTGTAATAGCCGCGGTAATCGCATTTTGTCAGGGAGGCCTCCACTACTCCGTAACTCGTTATTTTGAAAACGCAAACACAAATTGCTGATGACTCTTTGCTCATGTAATAGTTTATTATTTCGTAGCGTGCACGCGAGCGGTGAAGATTTGTGCTGAAATTACGTTGATACTTAGTTGATGAAGTTGATTGTGGTTAAGAATGATATTCTTTCATATTTAACAATAATCCATTTAGCCCCGTGGGACACTACACTTTTGTTGAGAAAGATGTAAATTCATATCCCTACTATATAGACATCCTCGTTTATTTTGTTATTTTTCGAATTGTTTCATATCGATGGTGATACAGGTTGAATCAAGTAAGCAATAAGGTGTAGTTATCAAGGCCGTAGGCAGGGGCGAGGGGAGGTTTGGGGTTCAACCCTCCCCCGAAATATCCTGGCCATTATCAAAAATCCTTCCTCTCCTTTAAGTTATTTAATATCCTTTGTATTTTTGACCTATTTCAGTACTGTGACAATATTAACAGCAAATTAGCATATGAATACCTAAAATTTGCTAAAAAGTTTCAAAAATTGTCGCGCTCGCTTCACTCGCGTCCGATTATTTCCTATAATTTTTACCCGACTAGAAGAAGAAGAAAGAGGGTTATGTTTTTCGAGTGTATGTATGTATCTATGTGGGTGTGTTTCTATATGCCTACAAGCCTGAACGGCTTGACCGATTTTGATGTGCAAGGTGTCGTTAGACTCGTTAGAACTTTAACGATTTTTTTCGTATTAAATAAATTATTTCACTAGAATTATTCTAAATGATGCGCATCTATAGTCTTTTACAGTGGTTTTGCGTACATACTTTCTCATAAAAACGTATGTTTGTAATTTTATATACAGTCATAATTATGTTTAAATTCACTAGTAATAATAAATTTGCAATTAATACATTCAAATGGTTTTTATAATTTTTGATAGCGTAAAAGTCATTATTATCCTGTCGGGTCTTTCATTTTTCTCTTACCACAGATACCTGTTTGGTTCATTTGGGCCACAAAAACCTAGAACACGCTAACAAGATCAATGAATCAAATCACTTTCAAGATTTAATTTTAAGAACCGTCTAAATTTTCGCGCTCGCTTCGCTCACGCATTTTTACTAATTTTACATAGAAATACTGTGGGCTCACTAATGCGAGAAATAAAGCATATTACTATAAAAACACTACTAAAAATTTGATAAAAAGTTAAAAAAAAAACGATTTTTTTACACGACTCCGTAAGGTTATCTATTTCGAGTGAATGTATGTTTGTATGTATGTGGGTAGTAGAAGTACTGTGGACTCACTAATACGAGAAATAAAGCTATTACTATAAAAAACACTACAAAAATTTCGCATATTATTACATAAGTACTCGTAAATACCAAACAAAACGGTCTAGGGCGATATTCGCGATTGAAAAACACTTGCAGTCCTATTTGCAAAACATGCTCCACCTTCCGATTACCTATATCCAATTTTCTAGTGGCGTGTGCCAAAAAGCCGCATTAGGTAGCCGTGTGAACTGGTTATCAGTGCAAACAGTGTGGGAAGGAAGCGGCTCGGGATATTTGAGCAAGCCGCGACGGAACCGATCCCGGCTACGCCGCCCGCCCTGTCGCCGACCCGACCGGCTACATACCTGATAACCACTATTACCGATCCACTAATGTTGATCTAGCAATAATTTCTAGTACTAAGACTATATAGTTCGTATATCGTCGGTCTCACTCGCGCATTATATTATATATATATATATATATAGATATATATATTAGGGTAGTCCTTATTTGTTCACTTTTTTTTTTAAATGTTAATGGGCCCCCCTCGCAAAATGATATATAGGCTTAGAAAGAAACATGATATATTTTTTTAATTTATTAATAAAGACGAGACTTTTAAAATGGGAAAGAAAAAAATATTGACTTTTTTTTATAAATTACGACATTTATTCATAGCAGTGGAAACAAAAGAAATTAAATGTCAAATTATTTAAATAGTCAAGTTTAAACATAAAATACAATAAAAAAATTACACAAGGGTTGATTTTTTAGTCGGGATATTTTTTTCTAAATTCTTTGACAATAAAAATTAGATATTGCTTTTGCTCTACATTAATGATGATCAACTTATTAAATTCTTCCATTAATGCAACAATTGAGAATGTCAGGCAAGAGGGGGGGGGGGGGGGGGGGGGTGAGAGGAGTCAAATTGAGAACAAGTTCTCGTTAACGTGTCATATAAATAATTATAGTTTAAAAAACTGAAACAACCGACTTCAAAGTACGCTACTTCTTTATTTGTAATATTAGAAAGGATTGATCATATCATCATGCTCATATGGGTAATAATTAAACAAAACGCTTAATCGTCGAACTAACTCTATTTTCATCTTATACAAATTGGATGAGGAGTAAAAAGGTTTTACTTTTACTAAATCCTTCACGGTTGTAAACTTTTTAAAGAAACCTCTATTCACCCGTTCGTTTTTTTTTTGTCAAGAATGAGATTTGTCATTGAATGTCAAATGCTTCGTCTTCGAAGATTAGAAAATGTGCAGATGTTTATACGATAATCCTTAACATTTCACACTTTTGCAAAGAAAAACGTGTCGGTGGAACTCTGCGATTCTATAATCTGACGCACTTCACTCAGGAATACAATGAAAATTTTCATTTTTAGATATTATTCAAAAAGTAATATGCAATGTTTATAAAATAATTATGGGACCAATTTATATGTCAATTCAAGAAACACAAAAATTGGTTCACGAAAGACGGAGTAATCGGTGAACAAACGTACAAAAAAAAACACGCACCGAATTGATAACCTCCTTCTTTTTTGAAGACGGTTAACAAACAAAACTCATATCCTGTTGTAAATTCCTTCATGAATTTTTTTCTTGATCGTTTGTCTCTGTGATGTGAAGTTCTTTTTTAATTTTAAAATGTCGTTCACGACCCCAAAATATCAATTAAAAAAATTAAATAAAAAATCTGTATTCATATTAAAGCACAGAAAACATAATTAGAGGGTGCCCCGTTGATATTTTTCACTTTGAAAATTAAGGACCACCTTAATATATATACACAATATATATATTTATATATATACAATATATCTAAATAACCCTACTCAATGATTTTTGTGTAGATATTTAAAAATGTTATGATACACAGCTGCGCGCGTTGAGTACACCTTTAAAACTCGACTTGAGAAAATCATCTTCGGTGTGCACTCAAAATACGCAATGTATATGAAAAGAAGATTTCTTATTTTAATTGCATGGCAAATAATAACTATGATAGTGAAGTAGTATAAAAGCTAAAGCGTGAGATTTAATGCATAGTAGATAGATAGTTTTCTAAATGTTCGGTGTTAATAGCAAAATGAATAGAGCTTTATTTCAGAAAAGTTTCGAGAACTGTACGAACTACTTCACGTATTATAGGTAGGTAAGCCATTTATAAAAAGTTCAAAGTGCAGATTTTGTTCAACAGTGGAAAGTTGTGCAGTAGTTGCATCGAGCAGGCTCGTATATCTCGGGAAGTTTTACTGCTAACTGACTGGATCAAGTAGGTAAAAGTAGGCAGGTAGGTAAAAGTAGGCAGGTAGGCAAAGTTTCTACTAACTTGATATTGATGGGAGTTTGAAAATAGGAATACATAACGTGTTTCCTTAGGTTATATTCGAATATAACAAACGTAAACAGTATGACAAACTATGACACTCATAGTCTAAGATCCCGATATAAGACGACCTTCACCGAGCTGGTTAATGGATGAAAAGTATTTTATATTCAATTAAATATGCCAATAAATATATTGAAAATGGGTTGTCTAAAAAATTTCAATCCAGAATAAGATCAATTAATAATTTTTTATTTTTTATTTTTAAGCATTTCACTGGTTTGGTTAATAGACAAATTCAGTATATTTATGTGTAAATAATCTTTATTCTAATTTAACTTTAATTCATTAACCAGACCAGTGCAAGCTGCTAGTATCGATTTATCTGTTTATACCTGCCTACCCAAGAGTTGTGACTGGAAAAAAATAGTCAACCTATAACGTTTGCATATTCTATGGGCTTCATACTTTCGATTGGTATGGAATTTGTCTATTAACCAAACCAGTGAAATGTTTAAAAAAAATATTTAATTATTAATTAATCTTAGGCTGTAGGAGGTAATATAGAAGCGTATGTATGCTTCTATATTATCTCCTACATACAAACAATAATACATAAACTCGAATAACAACCCTCCTTTTTGCGCATTCCGATAAGAACAGTATCTATTCCGAAATACAGGCAAGCTTAGCACAACATCGGCTGATAAACTATAATTTGTAATTCGTGAAGTACAAAATCTTGTAAATAGATCAATTAAGTTTTTTATAGTTTAATTTTTTTAAGATTTCCTATGTTTCAGTTTTCTCTAATGTACAATGAAACATTTATCTATCTACCTCTATAATCAAGAAATTCTCCAATTTGTTTTTGTAAGTTCTGATGTTTTAATAAATCAATGTACGGATATTGATTTATTAGACTGTAATAAAATAAAATAACCTGACAAAAACAGTTTAAATTAGCATTAAAACAGGGAAACATAAGTACTTATTATACCTAATTTATCAATTTTCAACGAAACAATTACCAACTTCAAACATAAAAATCAAGCAGGCAGTAATTTACCAGCAAATTAAAGCAGGTGCAAAATCAAATTTAACTTCCGGCTTCTGTTCAAATTGTTCCAATATATTCACGCTGTTTAAACGGCAAATCTGATAATGCCGAATGAAAATATCTACAGAAAGCGCCGATGATGGCAGATATGCGACAGCTAATGCGAATTTTACCGGGATTTTTGATAAAAAAAATCTAATTTCCTTTGCAGGATTACGAAAGCGAATCGAATCGGCGTTGAATCGAGGTTTTATTTATAACGCGTATAGATGTAATCCTGGTTCTGTTTCTTCGCGTTGAAAAATATCTCGCGTCTTTACGCCTTACTGTGAACGGAAGAATGATAAAAAAAATCCTGTCACACTAGAAGACTTCGCATTTTCCTCGTTTACCTACTCGGACATTCGTGTTGTTGGAAGAGTTAACATTTCTTTCTAGAATATTTTATTTTCATGACAATCAATTCTCAATTATTTGCTTCTTAATGATACGTAGTCCATCATTTTAAGACACAAGAAATAATACCTGCTGTAGGAATAGAATAAATTAATTACACTTATCAATAAGATAGTACTTACCTACTTACTTTTCTTGGTGATCATTGTTACGTCTGGTACCAACGTAACTAAAATGTTGTTCACTTGAGTTGGAGCGTTGCCGTTACTAGTATTTATTACTCATACAAAAACTCCTTCATACCTGAAGCAAAATAAATAAATAGGTTAGATATATTAAACTTACATTTCAATCTGATCCTATTCAAATTATTGATATCTTCTAGATCGCCGAGCTCCATCCTCGGCGGCCACACCGTCGCTTAACATCAGGCAAGTTGGTGGTAAATCATAGATCTATTTTATATTTAAAAAAAAAAATGCCATAATTTTTTCAACACACTATTCTTTTTCTTTTTGAATCTGCAGTATCTATGTAGAAAAGTTAATAATATAATGGAAGAATAAATGAAATAAAAGATATACTTAATCATACTATAAGCTCTTCTAGTCTGCATGCTTTATTTATTGTCTTATTAACTTATCTATTTATGCACTTACATATTCGGCGATGTACTAAATAAGTCTATAGGAAACTAACAATTGGCTCAGAATTAATCAAATGCGCTTTGAACGTTCAACTTATACTCGGTAAAAGCCGCAGACCTCTTCCTGAGACCCATGCACCGCAGACCCATGGGCAGAAGCAGGATGGCGCACTCGCCGCAAACAGACATAAAAAAAAGAAATCAAACCGACGCGCGATGAAAGTAATTTGGCCTGCTTGAATAAAGGTCGCGGCATTACCTACAGCCTAAATAAAAAAAGCGTGCATTAAAATCTCAATAAAAATAATAATAATAAGTATCTCTTCGTGGTTATAGCTGTTATCGCGATCACAAAATAATTTAAATATCGTGTAGTAAATACCTAATTATTAAACTTTAATATTGTAAGTTTTACGTTCCAGTTAAATAAATGTGCAAATTATCGTACTTTCATTTTGAACATTAGTAACTAAGTCTCTCTCTATCCTCTTGAATAATTTTACTCATGTTCTAAATTCTTGTTTAAATTAAGCGTTTATTCCCAGTAGTACGGTTGCCAGTCCGGTTGACCGTACTACTGAGACTTTTAATTCCCAGTAGTATGGTTAATGGTGGCTATCGATAGGTACCGAATATTTGTGCAAATTTTATCAATTTAGCCGAACAACTTTTTTACCGATTTGTTGGCTTATACCTAAAATACTTCTATAGAATTGTTTTACGAATTATTTCTGATAAATATGATCAAAATTACAAAGTTCTGCCTTTTTTAGGTATACTTGTATTCTAAGTTTCGTCAAAATTAGTTCCAGTTCATCTGATCAGATGTAAGCAAATTTTATCAGTCGATCAGACTTAATCTCGCTTCGTTCGCTCTGTCAATTATAACAACAGACTTTTATTTTACGACTTTTAAAAATTCACAGAAAAAATCACCGTTTCTTACATTTTATTACTGGTCAATGAACTTTTTACATAGCACACTAGTCGCTGAAGCTGAGAAGTTGATTGAGTATTACTTTTTCTCAGAATTTTTCTCGTAAAAGTGTCAAGTCGCAGAGTTCTGCGTAGAGTAGTCGTTCAGAGTATGTGTTTTTTTTTTATCATAGTTCCCTCTATTGTGTGTACGCAAAGTTGATACGGCTAAGCCTTCCTGTGGCCGCGGTAACACACCGTGAACACAATATTAGAATCCGTTAGCTGGCATAATGGTTCCCAGGCGCATTTTTAAACTGCAGGTAGTAAAATGAACATTTATAAGTTGATTTAGTCAGAGACGTATCTTGATGTCTGTAAACAAATGTATTCGATCTATTTCAACCGACTTCCAAAAAGGAGGAGGTTCTCAATTCGACTGCATATTTTTATTGTATGTTTGTTACACGATTACTCCGCCAATTATGAATCGATACTGATGTTTTTTTTTTTGTATAGGTAATACTTCAGAGTAATACTTCTTAATACTTCCTTTTTTTGTTTAGGTTCATATAAATTTCATCAAAATAAGTTCAGTATTTTAATTTTTAAAACAAAATAGCTGGATATGCCGTTCAAGTAAACGAAACTGCGTATTTTGAAGTGGGTTATTATATTTTACGCAGCTGTCATAATATTGAATCCCGAGTGTAACGGAGGATTCTGGGCTTTATTCCCGAGCCCAGCGTAGCGAGGGATTAACTTTTGGCACCCTCGCTAATTTTCGCCAAAAAACCCGCGATTTATTTTTTCACAAAAACTCAATCCGCATTGGAAACTAGGGAATACTAGGGATTCAATGAGTTTGACCAATTCAAAAACCTTTTATAGAGGCGTATACTCTAATTCGCATACAAACTGCGAGATAAGTCAATATTTCCATACTTTTAGTAATCTACATTACATTACCGTACACCATAAACCACGAGCAGGTGGTGGAAAGATGTATTTATGGGTGGCAGTATGCAAAACGCCCATGTAAAAAGTTTTTTTTACATTTGATAGATCTGCGATGGATCATTAACTTAACTTGTGGCCGAAGTTAACATCTTGTTGCCTTGGTTATTAATTAAAATAAATTAAACTGCTAATGTTTTTTTTTTTGCTCTCCATATTTTACAATTATCCCACAGTAAAATGTGTTAACCGGCCTATTGGGTAGATTAATATCCTTAAATATTTGCTACACCATTATATGTTAGATTGTACATCAGTAGGTACCTATACTGGATTTCATGACACTTTTCTCCCTTTACAAACATACTAACATGCCATTAGTAGCATGTCATGTGGTTATACCGAAAGATGAATAAAAGTGCGGAAGTCTCTCCCCAAACAAAGCAAATGAAAGGACTCGCCGAGGGGTGACAGACACTAGGCGACGCGGCGCGTCGGCGACGACGCCTCTATTTACGATGGAATATTCATTTTTATAATTTATGTTTATCGAATCAATTTAGCAAAAATTGGGCCTAAAACTTTATTCAAATCCCCTGATATAGTTTCTATATATTTTTATAAATAAAAACCTTATTTTAATGTACTTAAGAAAAGCTAAAAAGAAATACCATAATTTGTAATATTAGCTGCTTGATCTCGCATTTCGCAGTTTTACATAATATACTGTACCTACTATTATTATGCGTACTGCGCTAAGTCTTGGAATAGCCTTCACGAGAGAGTATTTTCTAAAAGACATAGGTAATCATTTGATCAGTTTCTCCTAAGTAGACTCTCCATTGTAGGCCGTTGTCCTAAGGATCGTTACAGGCTTACAGGTGCTAAAGACCCTTTAACATCAGACTTAGTGATAAAAAAAACTGAAATAAAAACTGGGCGGCTACCTAAGTAGGTACCTACCCCAACTATATTTTTGATGTCGGTGCCAGGCCCTAACCTATCACCAACTAAGTTCTAGGCAGACACCATACATATCAAATTGATAATCTCCTTAATTTGAAGTCGATTAAAAATAACTAGACCTTACAAACCTTCTAAAACGAGCCGTGTTAAATCAATTAAAAAAAATATTAACCATTTGAAAAATAACTTGACAGTTGTCATTGAGCTTGATCAAATAGTTCCTTAAAATTATACTAGATGGCGCTGCGAAAACTTTTGTTGTTTCCTGAATCTCGCAAACGCTGTGCTCCAACTTTGTAAGGAGTCGTAGCAGACGATCTCCACAAAATGCGTTTTGCCGGCTCGGTCTGTGGCAGTTTGCGGGCTGCTATGGGCCGAGGGTGCTAACCTAACCAATTTCTTGGGCCTCTTTCGCGGAGTGGCGGGTCGACTTTCGAGTCAGGAAAAATTGAAACTCTGCACCACAAGCGATTTAAATTGTTATCTCTTGATTAGAAGAAGCACGCAAGGAGATGAGGTTAAGAATTCCACTGTAAATAAAGACATCGATTCACTTGACCACTGGCTACTACATAGTAGCCATGACTGGCTACTATGTAGCCAGTCATGGTTATTAAATATATATTTTTTATCAGCCCTGTTTGTACAAACTGTCCCACTGCTGGGCGCGAGCCATCTTCTCATTATGGGAAGGGTAAGGCCATAGTCTACCACGCTGGCCAAGTGCGGGTTGGCAGACTTCACACATCTTCAAGATCATTGAGAACTCTCAGACATGTAGGTTTCCTCACGATGTTTTGAAGTTGGCGGCAATCAACAATACGCACATAACTCCGAAAAGACAGAGGTGCGTGCCGCAGGATTCGAACCCAAGACCCGCGGATCGCAAGTCAGACGGTCTCCCGACTAGGCTGCCGGAAACAGTATGTAAATATTACTTTTTCTTTAAAATATAGGGTTTTTTGGGATAAAAAGTATATATTTAACCAAGTTTTTAAATTTAGGCAACTAGCCTATTATACCCTTGACATTATAATTAGATATGTCAAAACATTATTTCTTAGGAACCCGTTGTGGGTATCAAGTTGAATTTAATATCAAACCATTCGGTATTTTGAAATGATGAATTTCAAACATTTGCATTCTGAACGTAGGTATTTCAAACTTATGAATTTTGATAAGTACCATTGAAATTTATGGGCAAACGTTGTTTTCAAGACAAAGTTGTTCTTTCGTTATAGCCATGTTTTCATGGTTTATGTAATTATAAATAGGCGTGAGGGAGCGGTGGGTACGGAAGCCGAACGAAACAAATTCATACTTGACCGGTTTTTTTTTTTAGTAGGCACCTATTGAAATCTCTCTAAATTCGGAAAACGTCCCAAACGCTCGTCATGAAAACATAACGAGTTCAACGAAACGTGTTTTGTTTTTTAACTTTATTTCCTTGTTGGTGATGGCACATTCATTATGACAAAGAAAATTATGATTGTGTGTGAGAGCTTAATTTAGCTAAATTTATGAGAGCAACTAAACTATAGACATAATAAACACTTTACATACAATATTGCGCCCGTACTTTTACCCGCGTAATAATGAAAAATGATGATGATGATGAAAGGAATCTCGTCCGTCTCCAGGTTTATAGCTATCTGTGTACCAAATTTCATAACGATCCGTTCAGCCATTAAAAAGGTAACAAACAGAGAGAGAGTTATTTTCGCTTTTACAATATCAACTATACAGCCATATCAATAGCAGCATAACGAATATTTTCAAAAATCTGAGTGAACTTCATATACGTTTTACCTTCACCTGCGACATCCATAATAATAATCTCAGGTCATCCGTCAATTTAGCTCTCTTTAGTCCGACATATTCTACTGTTTTATGGATCTTCGTTCTCGGTACGGGCTGTTGCTCTTTGGAATTCTCTTCCGGTGAGCATCAGGCGTGCGCAGTATTGACTCGTTCAGAGCACAGATCAGAAACCATTATCTTTCCCTAACTCATTGACTCAGTTTTCTATCAATTCACAATATTTGCTTAGTGTATGTTTAATCTATGTAAGTTTATCTTTATTTGTATGTATATATTTAATATAATTATAAGTAAAAGTACTATTTGTATGTAGTGTATTATTATGTATCTTTATTTGGTCTTATGATTTGTTTCATATTTTATGTAATCTCACCACCGTCGTTTACTTATATGTTCCTCTTTTATCATCTAAAGGTTGTATAGAAAAGATCGTTATTAGCGATAAGGCAGCCTTTTGTGCCTTTCTTACGCCCTAATAATAAACTTATTGTTATCTCATTATGGTGTCAATAAATGGTTTTTGTATTGTATTGTATACATACATACCTACTTACATAAAATCATGCCTGTTTTCCCTTGCGGGTTAGGCATAGCATCAAAGACTATGAGGTCGTTTGACGACACATTTGACTATGGTTAGAAGATTAGTTGGGAAGGAAAGGGTATTAGAGGGTTAGAGGGTAATTAGAGATATAGGATTAGAGTATTAGAGATATTCATATATGTAATAAGCTAAATAGCTTCTTGCTCTTGGAAACCTGTCAAATTTGATGATTTCAGTGTTTATTCAACATATCTTTGTAGGTATCTTATTCGGTCAATATAAACTTAAGGCGCAAGGGTGAATCCCACAGCTGTTTCGCTCATTCACAAAACCTTATTCTGATTATAATTTTATGTACTTTTGAGGGTAAACGAGAAAATATACGTGTTTTCACAGATGCCAAAACAATAGATATCAAAATAAAAAATATACCTACTGAATACTATGTACTAATACTTTTCTTAATAGGCTAACATATATTCATATTTTCCTAAAGTACATCCAATAGTTCACCTAAAAATAGTATACACCAACAGCACATAGTCCGGTGACGCCTTAAATATCTAAACAATCTATAAAAATATCCATGACTTTATTTACGACATTATCTAGATACTCTAATAGCCAGACAATCGAGCGTGAGGCATGTCGACATTGTCGACCTCAAAAGCGCAGTTCACGCCATCGTGCACTCTCGATGTCAAACCGTTCACAGCTCAATGTCTGGAGCAAAAGTTTTGTCAAACAACAGATATTGATTTTAGCACATTCAGTTGTTTTAGACAGGGTCGTTTGAGGGCGCGAGCCTCGCGAGGAGAGGGGGAGGCGCCGTGGAGGGGGATAAGGGGGACGTAGAGGCAGTAAAACAGCAACCATACCTCCCCCACGTGAATATTTGATGGGTGAATCTCGCTGCGACCACGAATACAAGAGTATCCAGGTTTATCACGCAGCATCGTTGAATCGATGTCGATGTTCATTAACTCGCTGATTAGGGGCTGAGCTTCCAAATAAGCTTCCGACGTAATCCTGAGCCGCTCTTTGCCTTAGACCTGTTCTCATTACAATTAAGAGTCTGCTTCTTTGAGAAAATAGTAGAGAAGTGGTTTTTATATCACGACTGGTAGCGGTCTGAGTACTCAGAGCAAGAGATGTGAGTAAGGTGGTTACAAAAGGCATATGTCACGCTGTATTCTGTACCATACTGCCTACATCATGTAGGTATAGTTCGGTGTTCGCTCTCTCTCTCTAGATAGCGCGCGAAGTTCAGACGTCCTCCAACCCACATAGACACAAATAGCAAATTAATTCAGTGACTTGTTTGTTTCATTCGGTGTGCTATGACACTCGCTTTGCTCACTAAGTCTACTATATACACCTAAGCAAGCTTTTACTTTGTTCAAGATTAGGTGATGTACAAAAAAAATTAAATACTGCATCTGCAGCATTGAAAGAGTAAATAAACCAAAGTTCTCTCTTTCAATAATTAAATATTTCAATAAAAAGCGGAGTTAGATGCATACGGTAGTAAATGCAAATAAAAATTACCTGCCTGAAGACAACAACGTTTTCAAACTTATTAGCAAAGTTCCGTTTATTTCCACCTGTGGGATGCCGGAATGGGTTTGTTTCTGGCTGCAACTAGAGCCTCGCAAGTTCTCCACTACAAATCAGAAGTTGGCCGTTGCGGTTATTGGATAAGATTCTATTGTACATGAATTAGGCATCTTAGAGCCAGCTGAGTAGATGTTTTTAGAAATTAATTCGTCAAATGGATAAAAAGAGCCTTTATTCGTATAAAGGCTCCTTTTATCCATTTGCACCAGTACCCCTTTTCTCAGGTCAGGAGCATCAAGTTGAAACTGTAAGCTGTAAAAAAACTTCTTATTAAGCCAATTTAATCAAAAAGTGTGGGTGTTTTTTTTACCATTGAATAGGCTTGCATCTAACTTGTCTCACTAGAGCGAAGACCAAGTCTAAGGTGGAGCACGCTTGCCCAGACTATATAATATATTCACTCTTTGTTTGAATCACCCTGATTATAAGATATTTCACATATTCTGATATTAGGGTAAATAAATCGAAAGAATATACCTTTAATACTATGCACATTTCTGTTCATAGTATTTCATTTTCACATTTCTTCTTAAGTTCTATGTACTTTACGTATACTTTGACTAGACTTTTTTTTTATTTTTTATTTAACAAATTTATTCTCCACAGACTCCAGGGTCCGTGCCTTTTATGAACTAATATATGCATTTATAACTACTTACATATTTTTTTTTAAGTTATGCAAGAGGAAGACAAAATTTTAATTTACACTTAACTAACATGCATGCGTGTATACGCCGAGCAGTCCAGCTCACGCAAGCAGCACCCGTTCACGAGTTGACGCATGTGCCAGCCATCGCTATCCTCAACCATGTTTGAGGAAGAGAGCGACCCGCCACACGACGCCGCCGCAAGAAGAAGCTTTTTAGTGAGCGTGAGTGCTCTGAGTATACACGCTTTCCTATTATTATTAAAATAACACAACGGGGACAAATAATACATACAAGAATTTACAAAATTAGGGACAGACAATACAACTAAAGAATAAAAATAACCTAACACCAAACACTTTTTTTTTACTTTTTTTTTTTGACTAGACCTTTGACCTAGAATCATGACATTTGGCAGGTAAATAAAAATCTAAAAATGAGAAGTTAATAAAGTTTTGTGTTTGTAATATTCTTAAATATTTTTTCAGTCCAATAATCTCTGAAACCATTCGATCCCGTAATCGACAAACTAAAATATCTACATACAAGTTTGTACGAAACCTTTGAAGTACGTGCGAGACTCGCACTTATCCGCTTTTAATTATTTGTTCCAAAGGTTTATATAACTAGCAAAACTATTCATAAATTCCATAAGACCTCCCTTGCTGCACATTATTCCGTGACATAAAACTAAGAACCTCAGCGGGAAGTCTTCTGCCCTCGTATTTTCGTAAACAGTATGACGGATTTTACCTCTCAGCGATTTTATATCACAAAATCTTGAAGCTATAAAATGTAGCACAGCGTGCTCAAGTATATTTCGTGGTCCAATTTTCTATTACCTACTTGGAGTAGGTAAAGGGGAGCGCGACGCAGCGGGTTTCTCGTATCCTTTAATAATTAATTTGAGGGCGGTTCGTTATAGCTGGCAATACTAGCTGTGACAATCCTGCACGGTTTGTGGAATTCTCTTGTCTTGCACTACGTAAGTACTTAGCAAGGTTGCTATTGTATAGGTACCATTGTCTCTTAAGATATCTTTAGGACAACCAACGTTGCTTGCTGGTTAATGTAGTTGATATTATAAATTACATAGAATCAGCTTATACTACAAATACAACAATACAATATGACAATATAATAATAACAAACATAATATCTTAAAATCTCTATTGTAGGTACCTGTTTCCAAACATGCGAATCTTATTTCTAAATGACTAACAATAATAAAACTGATTTCTACATATAATCTTGTTTTTGAAATAGGTAATTTCGAAGTAAAGAAGTCGAAGTCGAAGATGGTTACAATCGTGTAAAAATATTAAAGTTTGATTTTCAAGGTTAATACTAATAAAAATAGCCAGAATAACAAAACTCTTCTAAAAACGACCATCAAATTTAAACGACCTCATATGAAACCTTTTGAGTCTATAAAACATATATTTTACCGAAAAACTTTTACAAAACTAAACATAGAACCTCGTTCTTGTATAAAAGCAAGTGACAGCATTTCTTATAGTTATTACACTTATAGGATTAGTTTCCGTGAGTCCACATCCGATGTCGCGAAGAGTTTAAAAAGTTGCTGACTTCCGTGGGAAACCGTACATTCACACCTCGGTTATAATGACACGGTAACATGATATCCGTTCGTTATGTAACACTACCGAGCTGATTCTAGGGTAAGCGACTGTGTTCCTGTTCTCATCATATTCATGTGCATTTCAAGACAAAAGTTGGTATCAGTAGATAATATCAGCAATTACATAGCACTCATTCTTGCCTTCATTAATAAATCTAGACATTCCGGACTTAAACACGAAACTAATGACAACACCATGCACTTCATACATTTCATTATCGATCAAAGAGTTTTTAGTTACAGCAAGAACAAACTTATATTAGGTCAATATAGGTTTAGTATAATTATGTTCTGTTATTAAGTATAGTACCGATAGCTATCCCATACGGACTGACTTTCTTTCAAAATATATTCAAGATTTCGTTCGCTCGCAATAGTTCACATCTCTCTCTAACGCATTTATTGATCTCAACTATTCGATTTACAATTCTGTAAAAAAATATGTTAATATTGTCCTCCAATCCTCCAATAAACTATTTTTAATAAAGGACTACTCTTTGAAGTGTTAAGATTCTTTTGCAGAGTCCTGTTGAGAAAGTACGTACCTATATACCACATGTATGCCAGTTACTCAACCGCTAAGAAGTGATAACACTGTGTTCAATGTAAGTGTACAGATTTCTTTCTGTGTGTGACGAATGCAGTGTAATGTATGCACCATAGTGTTTGGACTGCATTGCAGTGTTATTGGCAAGAGTATGTTTACTCATATAATTATGGCGATTAACTTGACATTTGCGTCAAAATCATCGTTCAATGCATACCTATACTTACTATTATAGTTCATTGACCTTCTAAAAAAATGTGTGAATAGCTGTTTTTACCGCGATTTCGGGATTGATCCCGTTGTAAAAGTAGTTTAAAATGAGTACAATAGTTAGAATATGTCCGCTGCTGTGTACAGCAATTATTTTAATAGTAAATCGTGGCAACTGCCAGTCGCAAACATAACCTTTATTAAGATTAAAAAGCCACAAAATAACATAAGATTGGTTAGTACATATGGTACCACAGTTACAGCCTTAAAAAGAGGGCCGTGCACGCTACCTACGTTACATTTTGCCTAATAAAATATTAATGTATTCAAAAATGTGCGTGTAGTTTCTAGTTGAGCTGCCCTTCGCCCTTCCACTTATCACCAAACTCGGTTATTTAATAGCCCAAAGCCCTTGATGGAAATAAATATATCAAACTTAGAATTAATTTATTTACATTATTTCAATAAATTGATTTTATTTATTCAATATGTTGATCTGCTGAATTATAAAATAAAAGCGGCCAAGTGCGAGTCGGACTCGCCCATGAAGGGTTCCGTAGCAGCAAGAAACATAATATAAAAATTCTTGTAGTTCGTTGTAACTTTGATCGATGTTTTAATAATAGTGTATTATTTTTTTATTAAGTTATTGATAGGTAAACATTATAATTAGGTACCTAAATGATGGAATTTAGATCTAACTATATGCGAGCCCATATAGGCTTGTTATAGCTAAACAAGCTAATATATATTCCAGTTTGACAAGAAATATTTCCAAAAATAATATCAATTTTTGTGCCTCCTCGCGTAGTTGGACAATGTGGTAATAACGTCCTGTATCCAGCGTTCTGCATGAATACAATTGTCTTTTAAAAAATCTTCGTTGAAGTCTCCAAAAAGTAATGTTGGCATATTGTAGTTGCAAAAAACATAAACGTGTCTCTGCCCGCTCGGGTAAGCGCAGTCGGGAACCTACCCCCCCACCCCGCGCGCTCCGCACCCGCTACCGATCAAGCCAAACCCACGCGCGAATTATAATTATTATTTACTTAGGCACTTACTACAGATTTATTCTTAAAAAATAATGATTCACGGCTTATGCATAAGGTTTATGTTAATGAAATTAAATGTTTTTTTTTATTATTATTTTTATACCTATTTGAGTTGATTGAATGAAAGGTAAATTGCGGTTTACGATTTATAACGTATTAAAAAGAAACTACTTACTAGATCTCGTTCAAACCAATTTTCGGTGGAAGTTTGCATGGTAATGTACATCAATGTACAGCATATGCGATAATGCGGTTCACAGAATACATATACTTACCAAGTTTCAACAGTTCTTTTAGTTTCGGAAAAAAGTGGCTGTGACATACGGACGGACAGACAGATAGATAGACAGACATGACGAATCCATAAGGGTTCCGTTTTTTGCCATTTGGCTACGGAACCCTAAAAACAAGCAAACAATTTATTACCAATCCAAATATGTACATTGCCTAACGGCAGATTTTAATATAAAATTTGTCAAAACCATTTTCGGCCTTACCGAAATACGTTACGTAGCTTTAACCATCGTCTTAAATTATCCGTCTTCTTTCAGCAAGTATCATTACGTGTCAGCGAGAAGTTGATAAAATATGTTAAGCGTTGCTTAAAGTTAAGTAACGTTTTTCGGTAAGGCCGTTAATCTCTAACGTTTCACTAACCATAGCTTGAAAATGGAATGCGTAATGCGAAAACCAAATTTGACAGAATATTAACATCCGCTGACATACAAGATATTTGAAATAAAAATATAAAAATATAATAATACATAATTGGCAAAGTAATCGCGTAACAAACATACAAAAAAACATACAGTCGAATTGAGAACCTTCTTCTTTTTGGAAGTCGGTTTAAAACTGAAAAAACCGATTTCAAAATACGCAATTCATTTACTTGGATTAAATTTTTTCAGTTATTTTGTTATAAAAACCAAAGCACTGAACCGATTTTGATAAAATTTATATGGGACCACCTCTAAAGACTACCAAACAAAAAATAATCATCAAAAACAATTCATAGCTGGCGGAGTAATCGCGTAACATACATACAAAAATAATAAATTTACAGTCGAATTGAAAACTGCATGATCGTCCACTAAAGGATCGTTTGGATAGAAGGTCAAGTGTCCCACCCCCAACCAGTCCGAGGTCAAACATCCTTTATTAGTAGGCTGTTATAGTCTATGCTTACAGGCAGACAATACCGGTACTATATTCTAGATAGTGTCTTTGCACCCGACAGAGACTAATTAGTTGGTACCTCTCACAGTTGTTACGCACTAAGTCCTACAATCATATTTTGCAATAATAAAATATATTTTATTATCCTTTTTTTTTTTTTTATATATATTTTATCGGCATTATAATGCCGATTCCATTTTTAAATTCGTCGTTAGTGCAAACGTGCAAACTTCGATAGATCTGGTATCTGGGTACATCTCCCACCGGCAATCCAATTATGATCGGTAAGTAATTAGTCGCCGAGGGAGCGCTCGCTCGCCTATCGATGCAGATCGGTAATGCGATATAAATCGCACTGGCTGCGAACTTCCGGGACTTTCAAGAGGATATAGAGATGTCTCTGTAGATATCTCTATTGTTATTTTGTGTTGACGGTTGCTATTTGTTTAATTACTTGCTAGGTTACATACATGATATTGCAATAAAACGATTCCATGGAGATAGTCTTATGATGAAGGTGGACGACTACATATACTTATATACTACATATAGGTATAACAGATTTATCAAGGTATAATTTAACGACTTTACTGAAAAACCCTTGATTTTGTCAAAGTCTCAAATCCGTCTGAAATTCTCTATAGTCATTTCGTACTAGAGAGTAGATAACAGAATTTTATGAGCATTGTTCTTATTTGATTTACGTTTTTCGGTAGAACCGTAATTGTTTAGTTACCACCATAGAGTTATCTATAAGGTTACCTCAAATGTTTCCATTGGCATATGCGATAACGAAATTCTGATGTACAATACAACTGACCGAAAAATGAATATACATTTTGAAGTAAAGCGCATTCATAAGGCGTTTTTTAACGTTACGATTATGGTCGACCCTAAAAGTTTTCTGTAGCTTAAATTATAAAAAAAATAGTATATATGTATTATATCAACCATCTAGTTTCCATAGTAAAAGCTTTGCTTAGTTTGGGCTAGATGGCGTTGTGTGAAATGTCCACCAATATTTATTTTATTTATTTATTTATGAGGTGTTTTCATTGTTCTACATATGGATGCAACCTAACAGTTGCATATGTGCAAAATTACTATATCCAAGATAATTGTTTACTACGTATGTATTTAAGTAGTAAATTTATATATGTAAACTAACCAACATACCATCTATAAATAGTATAACTACAGGAACCAAAACCATGGCAAAGCAACGGCAACTTCTAATTCGATTCTAATGTAATTACAATAAAGGTTATTTTGCCCACGGCTGCAATTACCTTTCCCTGAGATCCGATGCAAAGTCGCTATCAATTACGTGTCGAGTTACCAGTTATAAACACATAATAAACAATTTTCAATTTTCGTGCGATGTGCTTGCGTCATGTTGCGTACACCTTGACCCAAATTGGATTTTCACATAATATTATGTTAATTCAACGCCAACGCCTTAGAGACGAATGTCTGAGGACTTACGGTTTTACTATTCCGTCTTTATATGTAAGTACGTATGTATATGTTTTTATGTTATGGCGGATATGGCTTTATTTTTAGAGGAAGCGGAAATCCAGAGACACGGAGCTTTCTGTAATGTGAAGACTACATCTGCGTTTACGTACTTTGCTTGCTACGTCGTATTACAAAATGTGTGAGATATATAAGGGAAAATAAACAATGTCCTGAGAGTAAAAGTATCCAATACCTTGGCTCTTAGGAATAAATGTACCAAACCAAAGTATTTATTATTGCAATTTTGAGTAGGTATTTATATTATCTCAAACAAGTTAAAAGTCATAGTGAGATAGTGGTTGCTAAAATTTCAATTTTTCGATAGATAGTAATCTAGGTTCCTTTAATTCGCGAGTGAATAGGATTTTCAACTGACTTTTATAAAGAATAAGGTTCTCATACCGCCGTCAACTTTAAACTGATTTGAAAATATATTTTCAGTTCGATTTATAAATTACGAAACAACTGATGTTTTTTTTAAATATATACCTACAGATTGGTTCCATAGAAATTTCATGAAAATCGGTCGAGTAGTTTGGGTTTTAAAACAAAATAACTGGAAAAAATGTCATCAAAGTTAACAAATTGCGTATTTTAAATAATAATACTTACCAACAACAAACGCCGCTTAATATAATAATATTAAGCGGCGTTTGTTGTTACTTTTGTAGTAATAAGAGCAAACTTAGATTTTTACCTCTTCATCATCTGTTCCATTTCTCTTTTCATACTTTAATAATACATAATCCGTTATGGTAGTGGTAAAATTAACGGATAATAAACAAAAAAAGCCAAATCATGGTCACACTCGCATTTACTGTTAAGTCTACCGTAGCTTCGGTCACAGAACCACTTTAGATTTGTTTACGTATAAAAAGTGCTCCATATTCTTTCTTATTAATATGCATTAATTACGTAACTCAAGCTGTTCCATTACTTTTAATTGCTGGTAATACGAACAGGCGCGTTGTAGGTAATTGTAATGCAAACCGTATGCGAGGGTCGCGTGGAAATGGTACGTGTGTGGGAACCCGCCTTTTGTTTGTTAGGAAATAGATAATCTTTATAGCATTATAAGTGTATGTATTGTGACTAGCCAAGTACCATGTGAAAGATCATACTGAAAATAATGCCCGGACACGAAGAAGTTACATCGGTTTATGTTAAGAATGCGATTAACGCACGCAGCTATCTCTCTCGCACATCACAACATTTTTAAACAAATAAAATTAGGGTTATTAGAAAAGTGAGAAATAAATGTGTTTGTTATAAATTATTTAGATAGGAGAAATAATGAAAAAAGTTTTTTTCAGATATCACTTATACTGGCGACGGAGTAGTAAAAAAGTAAGTAAGTTCGTATAGACTGAGTGGCCAGCCCTATTGTCAGAGTTATTAAGCCGCCGAAAGGCCTCTGACTTGGCTTGACGATTGCTGAACAACCGGGACCTACAATTTAAGGTGTCATCCGACCCACGGTAGCGCTCAGAAAGAAATGCCACTCACGGTCACCCATCCGAAGACTGACCGGTCCGTCCGTTGCTTAACTTTGGTGATCGTTCGGGAACACCTAGTCAAGCTACGACACGAGCGCTACAAGTAGTAGACGGAGAGACGGAGAAGACGGAGTAGTGAAAAACATATATATATTCCTACTCCTCAGCCAATTAATTTAAAAGATATCAAAGATTTTTTTTTATTATAATTTAAATAAGCAAATTCATTTCCCACTTTTCTAATATACTTAACTAATGATTTTATATGTTTAAAAATGTTGTGATGCGCGAGAGAGATAGCTGCGCGCGTTGAGCCGATTCTTAACATGCAAAATCATAAAGTTTATTCGCATAATGTCAGTAGAATCATAATTCTATTGTCATTACATTATTGTACAAACCCACAGTACGAATCTCTAGGCATGTGGATGATGTACTCGATGTGAAATAACTCTCTCTGTGAGCTTACTCTAGGGGTATACTCATCTCTTATAGCGGTGCAAAGTTGGCTCATGCTCGTTTTTATCTTGCTTTTTCTTTAATTAAGACAGGAAGACAAAATTTGAAGTGAGCCAACTTTAAATTGTAACATTTTTAATAATGGTTGAAACCTTTGTGAGCGCGCGCGAACCAAATTTACACCACTATATATGAGAGGGGCTAGGGGCTCAATTTTTTAATCGTCCCCATTTTATTGCATACGGATATGACTTCGTTTCGGACGATATTCAAGAATTCGTTTTCTTGCAATCATTCACATCACTGCGCTAATGTAACGAATGATCGCAACCATTCGAATTATAATTATCAAGAAATTCTACGAAAATATTATTGTTAGTATTTGGTTGTTCGGAAATCTGGCAAATTCGCATGTGAATTCCTTTCGAACGATTCAAAGGTCGACCCCAGGTCTTTCACGATATGTAAATGTACAATATAGGTGTCCTCAGGCAGTTTTATATGTAAATGTACAATATACGAGTATGTAGGTGTCTTCAGACAGTTTCAAGTTTGTTGTTATTGTTGTTTTCATATCTCACCAATATCCGCACGCACGCTCTGATACTGACTACACACATTATGTATGACTAGTGGTGTTTACAGTCATAAATACGCGAAATGGCCAGTCGATAAATGACCACTGTGCTAAATTAACAATATGAGTGAATCAATCAAAAAGCTTACATGCTTAAAAGCTAAGGGCTTTACCGAAAAACGTTACTTAACTTTAACCAACGTCTTAAGTTCTCTGTCTTCTTTCTGTAAGTGTCATTACGTGTCAGCCAGAAGTTGACAAAATATGTTAAGCATTGGTTAAAGTTAAGTAACGTTTTTCGGTAAGGCAGTAAATGCTTATATCAAAATATCATTTGATTGTGTCAATAGTGGCAAGTGTCAAGCTGTCAGTCAAACTCAAACAAAAAAATGTATGTCTAAAATACAAAAGGCAATCACCGAGTCCCTTTTATATAGGTACCGGACATAATGATATGATAGGACAAAGAATCCTATCTGACCAGTAAAAAGTGTCTAATATGGATGGGCCTTATCCCGAATCCTTGTTATTTATGCGAGATTACCCTCCCTTCCCCGTCGCATCCATTACACCTACGTTGGGGACCACACACATACTATCTCTGGTTATTATTTTAATCTCGTGCGTTTATCTCGATTGCGACGATCTAACAACTTTTACTAGATGAAGGTTTGCTTTTAGATCTATAAGTAAATCAAGTAATGATAAAGATTACAAAAACTAAATACCGAGCGAGCAAGGCTATCGAGTATCTTTAAGATAGCAGTCGAAACTAACAAATGATTGAAGTAAAGATTTTATCCATTGCATCGTAATCAATAGTATTACCTACTATCGAATAGAATAGAATATTTATTTATTGCAAACTGTGACATTTGTACCCTAATGTCTCCGACTATACTAACGAACATACAATTTATTAATGTTTCGCAATCGATGCAGTATAAAAAGCTAAATAATTCGAAAACAAATAGTAACTAAATATATCTCTAATATTGCCAAATTATTACATTGAATATATATATTTACATTATCGTATATTTTTTGTTATATAAACTAAAATATAACTTAGTCGAGACGATACAAAGTAAAACACTGATTTTGTGAATACAAATATAAAGTAGCAGAATTTTAACTTACTATTATTAAACATACTTCTTCTTGATAAAGTTATTTGTCTACGCATAAAATTCTTTCATATTGTATATAATAGAATTTAACATAAAATCCACGCCGAAGGTTCCTTCTCTAAATACAATATAACATTTAGATTTCATTAAAAAAAAACGGTATTTTTGGGTCGACGGCCGACACTATTGCCCCATCAGTCAAGAATAGTAGAATGTATGTCTTTAGATACGAGTACATATACAAAGAAATACAAGTACACTCGTAGACTGTAGTTGCAAAATTTGTCCTTGTTTTTTTGGTGCTATACCATAAATGTACATAGGATGACGACGAATCTAGCAATAATCTGGTGAATTGGGGATCAATCGCAAATAAATTTTATCTAAAAAAAATCTTTGAAAAGATGAGAATATTTATGACGTTAAATCAACTGCATTAAACTAACGCCTTTTAAACTACTGTATAAAAAATAAATATTTGATAATTAGAGAATTACAATTATCGTGGTCAAATAGATAAATAGATGAATCCGCCCCCTCATTTAACGGCTAGTTTGCCCAGCGGTGGCGTTTAGTTAAATACCTAGGAACGGAGAACAAACTTTGAAAACGACGTTCAACAAAGCTCTTTCTTTAAAAAAAAACGACCTTTATTGACAGAAAAAAGCTTCCAACCAGTCAAATTTTTGTGAATAATTTATTGGGTTATACCTATTAATAATCTTATTTATTTATAATTAATGGCTACACGTTGCCTATGCTTTTGAAACGTTCTTTGCCGAAGCTCGGTGGAAAGACTTTTAGTGGAAGACATAAAAACTACATCTATATCCTCAAACTACATCTCGGTAGTTTGTAAAAGCAAAGAACGAGAAAATCTAGTTAGATTTGTGGAGATAGAGCTTTATACAGTTCCTTAAATCCAAGATAACCAGTTACTATTAGTTAATCGTTATCCTATGCCTAACTCCTCAATACCTGTGAATAGTGTCATTGTCGGCCTGTCGTGTAGATGTTTGAAAAGAAATTAAAATGATGATAGCATATAAAGCAACCGTTCGTAACTGACATGTTCTAATTCACGGCATAATAGCACTCCACAGTTGTAAGCGACCATTGAGTTCAATGACTAGGTCATTTATACAATCTGATTCATAGGTGTTCTATGTTTTATATACATACATTCATCATTTTATTCATACATACTTTAGAAGTGACAGTGCGACGTAGGCTTATAATATTTTCATTTCAACCTTTTAGTATATTGGTTGTTTAGAAAAATACCTGTGGACGTTGAAAATAATGTAACTTTTTTATTGGCTACTTTTATTTTGTGAGTTGGCAGCTAATCAGATTTCAAATAATCGTGTGGTTCAATATTGTAAGCGCATTTAACTTAGAATTAATCTCTAAATAAACATTATAGAGAATGGTACCATAGGGGGTGAAATCGCGAAAATAACATCGGCGGTGCCATAGATTAGCCATCGACAAAATAGTTAAATAAACCCTCAAGTATTGCTCCACCGTTATGTTTTACGTTTTATATAATTTTGATCCATATCTTATTGTCTATTACTGTAGTAAAAGTGAATAGAAGTAATAAAACGTGGCGTGCGCCCACGCAGCGGTCTGCGACTACGCGATGCCTCGATCTACCTACTCATTTACGTACGTTGCCACATGGTGTTGCTATTGTTTACACTTGGCATTTGACAGAGCTCGACTTTGAAGCTAACAAAGCGAGCTCCTCGACCTTTTATGAGGTCTCGATTAACAAGCGCCTTTTATTATACTAATCATGTCTCAACTCCTCCTACTTATTAGATCGATATGTGTCTATCTAGTGATAGAAGGATTGGGCTTACTGTAGATATTCTTCACACCAATATTATAAATGCAAAAGTTTGTGTCTGTGTTTTTGGTCAAAAATTGCTTTAGATGCAATTCGATAAGACAAAGACTATGAAGCAATATAATTGCAGAGCACTGCTTTTGTTATATGAACCAGGGCCGGATTATGCATAAGGCGGGTTAAGCAACTGCCTAGGGGCCCACGGGGGCCTGGCGATTGAAAATGGTGTGTTGGAATAGGTCAACTTCCAAGATGTACGATACAAAATCGTTTAGATTTTGTATCTAAAAAAGTTAGAAGAGTTGCTATTTAAACTTATTGTATCTACTTCACAAAAATATTTTCTTTCGTTATATAATATATTTTATTGCATTTAACAAGATTAAATTTAAAATAACCGCGTCGCGTCTCATTTCTCTATCCTACACCATCATGAGACCTGGATCATCACTTATCTATAACTATAATCTATTTACTAAGATAATTTCAATGAAAGCTAAAAGCAGGAGTCAATCTGATTGACTCGACTTTTGTAATAGAAAAAATATATTTTTAAAACAAGGGGCCCGGAGACTTGCATTGCCTAGGGGCCCTGATAGGGTTAATCCGGCCCTGATATGAACACTTAAATAGTATTTATGGTCAGTATGATGTACCTACCGAAAAAATCTAGGTCGCATAATTAGAAGTTTTGTGTAAAAGAACTTGTTTAGAAATATACACAATGATAGTAGTATTTTATGTATTCCCTTATTAATTTTTTATTAATTTTATTAATTCCCTTAAATCAAAAAAATAACATAAGTTGTGTAATATATCATATGGTCAATTATTTTTGTTAAATTATAATACCTTCTGGGAAGACACTGTCTGCTGCAACACAGTTTATAGCTAAAGCAGTAGGCAGGGTTATTACTTTTCTCTGTACTGAATGTATAAAAACAATAAAGAATTTTGTATTTGTATTTAAGTAAGGTCCGTGAGGTAGGCAAGCTAAAAATTTACCGAATATTTCGAAACACATTCCTTCTACTTTATTTTCCTGTAATTGCATTTGGCTATCCACAATAGAAGCCGGCATGCAGGCAGGACTACAAAGGAAAACCATTTTAATCCAATGAGGACCCTTCAGCATGAGTTTTTCCGGCATCGAAATAGCCTCCGATAGCAAAAAGTAGTTTTATCAATCGGTCGGTGCGGAGGCGGCCCGCACCGGACCGGTCCGGGGTCGATGACCTCGCTACCACGTCGCTACTCCGCTATGTGTGCAACTAGGTTTTTCAGATGATAGCCTTATTTGTCAACACGTCTTATTGAAATTACTGGCCTTTGACGCTTGCGCGAATGCCTTTTGTTATGTGACCTTATGTGCTTTGCCACGCCTCTTCGACAAATCTTTGATGTGGGTATGATGGATGCATGACTATTTATTTATAGGCACTTGTACGCGAGTCAAGTGTATCGTAGCTATGAAAAATATTTACTTTAGTTTTGTAACTTCATGGTTTTTTTTCGGGATTCGGGATTAAATTCTTTTGTGACATTAAACGTTACCTAATTCTTACAATGTTGTTCTTCTCCTCAATGTATATCATAAACTATACTTACCTACATTTACACCTTTTTCCCTTACGGGGGGTAAGCAGACCATGAAGACAGAGGCTATGAAGCATTTTCAATACATGATCGCTTACAACGCTGTTTCCAGGGGCTTAATTTTTCCCTTTATAATACTACTAAACATTTCTTCAATCAGTAATAGGCTTGTGCTTGACCACAAACTCACTTGGTGTTTCAGACCACTTTAGAGCGAGCTTTACTAGTATAAACCTATTCATTTAAAGACAACACGACTATATCTTTAGGTGTAGTGTGTAATGTATCTATATTGAAGATTGAAGAGATCTCCCACCTAATTAAAAATACTGAAAGATATCGTATATATTCATCATCGTCTAAAACTGATGACCATATTTCATC
This sequence comes from Lycia hirtaria, assembly GCA_947563715.1. NCBI lineage: Eukaryota > Metazoa > Arthropoda > Insecta > Lepidoptera > Geometridae > Lycia > Lycia hirtaria. The sequence continues at coordinate 32,139,183 of OX387378.1, forward strand.
ATCGTCACCAGTTTTGATAACACCCGAATGAAAACGCGAGGTATAACTAATTATCAATAGTTTACCTACTTAAACAAAAACTAAATCTATCCATAAATGCCAGATCATCGCCAAGGGTTTCTCAGTTTATGTCAAACAAATTAATAGCAACTATGTACATACTGTAGGTAGTGATACCCATTACTGACCTAGTAATGACAAAGCATAGTAAGGTAAATAGAGCCGTGCCTCGGCAGCCGACACAGAAATCGATAAATCGGCACGTGTATGAATCTCTAGAACACTAAAGCTTAGATACCAGAAAAAGAAGAACCACGCATTTTTTGTGGTTCCATAGAGACGCCTTATGGTTTGAACGGAGAAACTTTGCGAATTCAAAGTTACTCGTTCGTTTCATGAATTCGCGCAGAGCTTTCTGATTGTTTGAATATTTGTGCATGCCCAAGGTTCGTGCCGCTAGGGCACATTTGTTTCCACTTGTGTGCAATCCCCGATATGTTTTCCGCACGGATACACCCTGTATTTTGAGCCGAATAAATGTTTTGTAACGTACCCGTGCAAATGGCAAATATACCGTGCACAACTTAAGCTTTGAGCTTACTAGGTCAGCTATTTACCCAACTGCCCAACGTTTAGGGTATATAGGTACATGTTGGGCAGTTGGGTATGTTACTATATTAATAACTTAATCTAAACTGCTTATCACACATCAATGTGCGAGGTGTCGTTAGAATCATCTTTATATTCTAAAGTTACAGGCTAACTATATTACATGATAATAATTCTATATCACCACTAGCAAAAAGAAAAAACCCTTTTATCCGACTGCCGAAGAAAGGTAATGTTATTCGAGAGCATGTGCCTACAATGTTCTACAGTCTAAACCGTTTGATAGACTTCAACATATAAAGTGTAAGTTTGTAAGTTTGTAAGTTCATCTCAGATGTAGTAGTGACATTTGGTATAAAACTTTAACACAGCATCTGCAAACAAATATATAAGGTGTTAATTACATTATTGGGTACATTTTCCATAAAATTACTTTTTGAACACAGCTAAGTTAAAACTTGAAAGTACGAGCGCTGAAGATGTCAGAGCACAAAACATTTCACTTGCTTCTTTAGCGTTTTTTAAACGGTTTTCTTTAGCTTGACCTCTTTGTTTATTTATTTGTTTGTTTGGGTTAAATTCAGTAATTGAAATTTTACCCCCTTGCACCTTTATACACCTTTAGTCCTGATGACAATACAATTCAGTATATTCTGTATTATTGTAAATCCATGATGGCCGCCGCCACAAAATGGCGGATTTCATATTTTAACACAACCCCCACAATATGAGTATCAAATGAAAGGGCTTTTCTAGTAAAATACAGTAAATACATTACCTACATCATTATCTTTTTTTTCAATAAAACCGTTTAACTTAAAAAGTTTTTTTAAGTAAGTACTTGTTTATAAATTTACTTTTTGTTAACCTCTCCTGATAGCCCCCTGTAATTGACACCACTTATAAATATTTCTTGAATAATAATTTATTAGAAAGTAAATACCACAATGCCCTTATATCTAGGACAATTTATAAATAAATATTGAATAAAATATGTAACTGCCGACTTCATAATATAAATTCAGCTTTCTACGCGACCTTGACTAGGTAAGCATCTGTCCTCTTTTCGAGTTAGTCAACCGGACCTTGAAAAGTAAAGAAGCTCATTGAATCGAGTTAGGTTCATAGCGTGCCTTGTACTTATTATCAACTTTGCAAATATTAAATTAGTGATACAGAGAAAGGTGTTTTTTTCCTAACAATTATCGGAGAAAATACTAAAAATTTGGCTATAATCAGTGGATGCAATAACATACATAACCCTCCTTCTTACGCAGTCGGGTAAAAATTGAACGATGACATAGTCGATTAAAAAGTCGGTTGGAAATCACTTTTAAATCTAGCCTATAATATCTAGGCTTAGATAATCGTGACGAAGGAAAACATTTTGCAGTCTCTGCCTATTCATTATTCATTTATCTACGTATACAACCGAATTTTATTATATAACTGTTATTTTTGGAGTTGATCGACCTCGTAAAATATGTGACTATAAGCATATTTCTTCTATGCAACGGCAGGAAAAACAGCGATGCAACTATGTAACTGAATAGAAGATATAATGCTATTACAGTGGATCCTACCTGGGGGCCCATCGTGGTATTTTGAACGTCTATAGTTTAGCTGCGGTTCAGCTGCGCTTGTAGTCGAATTCCGATTCAACTCTATAAAATTAGGTATTGCGCGAAAGTTCAAACGCCAACCAAATTTGGTTAGTCTTAGGAGGCAATTTATAATCCGAAAATTACTTTAGATATTTTATTACAAAGCGCAACGACTCAGTGCAACGGCTGATATTTTGTAATTTTTTCTCAAACGTTCTTTTGACAGCGGTAAGATTCCAGTTGCGTCTCAACTCACGGTTAAAATGTTAACGCGATACGAAACGTGCGAAAAGTTGCGGTGCGGTGCGCTTCAACTGAAGTTTTTTATTGTGATGGCCCCCCTGTGTTATACAGTTTTTCCCTATCTGAGATATTTCACTAATCGTTCGTTTTTACGGTATGTCAATAACATGATTTTATAGAACAGACAATATAACGTGATTAAAAATCGTGGCAAACCGCGGGATGTAACTAGTCTTACTAATTGCGGTTCAAAGTGTCACTTATCAGTAAGACAGTAATTAAAAAAATTAAATAAAAATATATATTTTTTTTTAGCCTATTGTATTTCAAAATCAGTTTGATAGGTTTTCACTTGTTCCGTTTTTTTTCTTATATCAATATATTAAACTCAAAATATCAAACTGACTATCAAGGCACACGGTTGGTCGCAGATACATGAAATTTGGAGGGTGTATATAAAATAAAACTAGTCACATCCCGCGGTTTGCGGGACCCACGATCGAGAAACACTTTCTTAGGATGCCTACATCTTATAAGGACGGTGTATATATACACCGTCAATATAATATATATATTATATTTCTCCCTTATAAGATGTAGACATCTTAAGAATCGATCGATCAGTCTGGTACTTTGAGTTTTTTTTTATATTGAGATAAGTAAAATAAATAAAAAACGGATCATGTGAAAACCTTTCAAACTGATTTTGAAATACGATAGGCTAAAAATTAAAATATTTTAATTTTTGTTTAGATTTTTTAATCACTAACTTACGGGTAAGTGACACTTTGAACCCCAATCAGTTCCACATCGTCATTAGTCATTATATTTGAGATAGGGTGTTAAGCTAATTATTTAACGGTCATGATGAGACCATGCATGCGGCGGGAAAGCTGCAGAGGCAATGCGGCGTAATATTTCAGAGGCACCGAGCACTTGTTTTATCTCATGTTTTTACTGCGAGCCATGTGCTGGGCCGGGTACGTACGAGTACATTGCTACGCCGCGCCGCTCCGTCAGTGCGCAATTATTCAAACAAATATTTTTTTACGATACTTATTTACAAGCACCCGATACGGGGAGGTTATTGCTCAGTTCGAATATGGAAACGGAGTTTAATATTGGCACTAGGTATTGCGATCGTCTGCTGTCGCTTGCTCAGCTTTCCAGTTTTTATCCGACTGCTCAATATATGCTTCATACGTACATATAAAGCAAATGAAAGTACATATTATTATTGTGTTCTATAACAACTATGAACAGAATTCTAAATTCGCACAAAAAAACAGCTGTCTGATCAAATAGGTATACTTATTGGAATATCTCATTATTATACTAATTACTTACTAGAATTAACGACTTTTATGACGTCACAATACTCTCTCTAAAACTTAAAAAATACATAAACAATATCAATCACAAAAATATTGAAATTAGTTCCTTCAAATAGTTAAAGTTATTATTATTATTAGAATTAACGACTTTTATGACGTCACAAAACTCTCCTCTCCAACACTTTAAGTTCAAAGTTACACATAAAAGCTTAAAAACATCTAAAATTTACTTTACAAACATTGTTTTATAATTGAATACAATTACCTCCTTTTTACCCGACTACGTCGCAAAGAAGCAAAAAGGAGGGTTATGTGTTTTTTTACCGGTATGTATTTATGGTTTTATGGTTATCTTCTGAACACCACTATGAATACTCGTATGTATAAAATACAATACAATATTTATTAAATGTAAGTTGTTTAGTACACACTACATATCGAATAATTTGTACATAACAATTTCAGATGAGAATATTTTCTTATTTCATACTTTTTGGAGCGTGATTTTTCAGTAATCATGTTTTAGTTTTGAACTTATTTTTTATAGCTTAATACAGACCACACTAGTGGCATATAATCGCTTAACCGTAGCTTTAATCGATTTAACCGATTTTGATGGGCAAAGTGTCGTATTTTTTTTCCTTGCGAGTCTCATAGGCTTATATTATATATTTTTCATAAAGATTTTAATAAAAATTATAACACGGATTTTTAGTTTTTATATTAACAGTATTTTAAGTAACGTAACTAATAAGTAAAGTGACGTAACAGAAAGAAAAACAATATAATAACAAAGAAAAGTAAGTTCATAAGGAAATGTTTAGCAAATTAGATTTCCAAAAATCATGAAAGTTAGATTAGAGGGGGAAACAAGCTCCTTTTACCCTCGTTCCTTGGCGACAGACGTTTAATGAAATGGCCTCAAATTACTTCATCAAAAGACGTTCATCAATATTTGATATCAAAGTGTACAAGTAAGTTCATAAGGGAGCAAGGAGAATGGAGAAAAATTGAACTTTATGTTCGCTGCAATATTATTAATTACAGTTAAATATTGGAAATCTGACTTCAAACAGCGCCCGGTGCGCTTTAACAAAATTTTCTTGTCAACTGAAATTGGAAAACTATTGATCCAATGTCGTGGATATTTAGTTAGAGTACTTACTTACTTTTTAATATACAATTTTTATGAAATAATATAAAATCATCGTTTCACAATGAAAACACTAGATTTAATTTCAATCAGAATCGGTCCATCCGTTACCCGTCCAATACCAGAGACAGACACACAGATACATATTACATACACTTAATAACACCCCCTTTTTAGTCGGTGCTTAAAAATAGAATCCCGCCGATCGTCAAATATTTCAATTGTCTGTATAATCATAATAATGAATACCTTAAATCATAACTCTGTAGCTTAACCATAACCTATTAGCCTATGTCGATGATTGAAAAACTCAACCTAAACAACGCTGTTCAGGATGAGTTTTTATTTTTTTATTACCATAGGTACACGCGCGACCCTTATTACTTACGCGGAGATGAAATAGGCAGTTTGAGGCGGCGTTTCCAGCGATAGGTGAGGCAAGAAACATCGATGAAAGTAATTTGGGAGCGATCACCGCGACTTGCCGTTCAGTGTTTTTCATTTTCCCCCGTGATATATGCGAAGGAGATGGGCTCCACCGGCGTTGCGCGGAGACACCAAATTGCCGACATAACGCCAACGATAAAGCACTCACTCGACGAACCAATCTCTTTTACGGTTTAATCAGAACTCTCCCTTCTATCTAATGTCACAGAAGCTACGATGAGAGTTTTATGAAGTGGACTAGCTGTTATAGCAGGATTCGTCTTTTCTACGGGTTCGCAATTCGATTATTCGACTATACTATGTTATTTTTATATGTTGTTCAATAGCTTTGCTGGTGTTAAACCGATTATAATTTAGAAACAGAGTGCTAACAAGATTTTCATCTTCTTTGTTTCGATAGTATTTTAACCAGCTCCATTAAAATTAATACAGGTATAGTCTAAACCTGCTGATTAAAGTCGGTTTTTAGGGTTCCGTACCTCAAAAGGAAAAAACGGAACCCTATAGGATCACTTTGTTGTCCGTCTGTCCGTCTGTCCATCTATCCGTTTATCCGTCTGTCCGTCTGTCCATCCATCCGTCCGTCCGTCTGTCAAGACCTGTATCTCGGGAAAGCGTGAAGGTATCGAGTTGAAATTAAAACCATATACGCAGATTTCTTGCTGCAGAGAGAAAAATCAAACTTCTCAGTTTTCATAGAAATAATTATAGTTTAAAAAACTGAAGTAACCGACTTCTCATGGATGCCATTGTCAGAACTGGACCAAATTGAAATGAGACCACATGGGAAGCACCAGCTTTCAAATAAAAAAAAAAAACATCAAAATTTTGTTATTTTCTGTAGCCTAAACGATTTCACTAACCTTTGTCTTCGAATATTCATATGTTTTACAGTGAACTTGTTTTGTTGTATGATCAATCCAAAATAACTAAAGACGCGCTATAGAGTTTGCCATACTTTCTATTTCGTATGCACAAAATATTATTTTTTCCAAAATGTTAAAACTTTCACCAAGACAAATTTTACCGAAAAGTAGTGAAAAGTCATAATTTTAGAGCATTTCGGTAAATCACGTAATATATTATGTTAATAGCATTAATGGTAAGTATTTATAAATAATTCAGAGATAAAACGAGATTTGAATGTCGCGGGTCTAATCATAAAGTCATTGACCCAAAAATATTTTTTTCCTTACTAAATTTTAATGTTTAGAGATTTGTCCGATGCCTAGTAATAATAGGCATAGGTAACTGTATTCCTGGACCTGTTTATAAGAGTCAATATCCTCGAAACGTGCGAGAGAAGTTATTTGTTATCAACCGTATATCTGAATGTAAAATAATCTAACACATGTCAGCTACACAAATATACGATGTATTTATTTAGTTTGTGCGTTTCTTTTACGACTATTTAAGTAAACATTTACATATTATTTCAACCGCCATTGGATAATATTATGCGCTTGCAATTGCAACATGCAATGAACCTAAAGAAAACTTTACGAGTAAGTTTTTTAAATTAGATAGAATATATTTGATTTATAAAAAATAATAATAAGCAAGTAACCCCGAGTTAGCATGGTTACATTACTCAACTAAATTACTAAGATAATATGTACCAGGGTTTACCTACTTAACGCGCGAGCGTAGCGAGTGAATGCATTTGTTGAAACTAACAAGTGAATGAATGTGTTATTCGTGGTATGGGATGGCAAACTGCAGAGCCTCGCGCGTAAACTATTGAACGATATTTTAAACATGACGTGAACTATACCTGTTGTACCAATCAGTATGCTCGTAAGTCGTAATTAAGCTCTCAGAGACAGCCAGCCAGATATTTATCTCACGTAAGCACGTTATGTACATTTGTTATATACTCTACAAATATTCCTTTTCCATCTGGATAGTAGGGTATGCACAAAACAATAAGCAACGCCATCCGACTTTTAATTATTTCGCATTACGCGAACCGAGGAACGCTTTAAAAGCTCTGAGCTAGATGTAGGAACAATAGTTCATACAGCATTGTTACTATTTCTAACGCAGCTTAGGTTTCGTGTTAACTCGATTGTTAACAAGTTACACACGAGAGAAATGGAAATCATACGAACGAGTATTTGTAGAACTAAACGTTTTGCCAAAGTCAACTCGTGAGCATCAGCTTTACCTTCTGAAGGAACGTTGCTGAATTTTAGATTTTAGAATCTAACTCACACTAATATTCTAAATGTGAAAGTTTGTGTCCGCTTCACACATGTGTAATTTTTTTTTTTTTTTATCAGTCCTGTTTATACAAACTGTCCCACTGCTGGGAACGGGCCATCTGCTCATTGTGAGAAGGGTTAGGCCATTGTCTGCCACGCTGGCCAAGTGCGGGTTGGCAGACTTCACACATCTTCAAGATCATTGAGAACTCTTAGACATGTAGGTTTCCTCACGATGTTTTCCTTCACCGTTTGAAGTTGGCGGCAATCTCCGATACGCACATAACTTCGAAAAGACAGAGGTGCGTGCCGTGGGATTCGAACCCAGGACCTGCGGATCGCAAGTAAATATATGAATGTGTTATTCTACTCAAAAAAATATTTAAAAACAAATGAAAATAATGAAATAAAAATAAAAGTTGATCCTTGAAAATAATAATTTTTTAATAAAGTTTTAAATGCATGATTCATGATTTTATAACAAAGTGTATTATTTATGTATAAATAAATAAATAAATAAAAATCTCCATAACAGTAAACAAATTTGGATAAAACTTTATTAACTACAATACAACAATATACAGACTCAACTAACTAAACTACTACACAAAAAGCACATCGATCACCCCAGACCGATAAAGGTCTAAAGATAATCCAAATGCTCAAACCCACTACCAGTTGGCAGCGTACCCAGCATGCTGCATATCTAAATCCTAGCACTTGTATAACATCTATGAAAAGAAAACTGAATATTACACATTTAGAATATTAGGTGTGGTTTCTTAGAATTGAAAATCCAGCAACGTTCCGTTCCATTCCGTTCCGTTCAAGTCTGATTACGGTTCAAAGTTGGCTAAAGGTTTTAGTATGTTTTCTAAAAAAATCCAGAATTTTCCCTAAAATCAGTTTTGACGTTGTATAAAGAGACTCTAGGAATCGGTTCAAAAACATTAAAACTGTGTGACGATAATCTAAAAACATTTACAAAATTATTCCTCACCTTTTCCCTTAGCTTTTCACTAACGCGATCTTTTCTATTCCTAGAATATTGTGAACTTCATCACACCGTAGGTACATAACATTTTCTGCAACTACTGAACATCCCGCAGCGTTTAATGTAATTCGCTTCGCTCCACTTACCCATTATAAAATGTACGATGCAAAATAAAGTCCACTGAAGAGAGCTGCAAAAGGAGGTCAACTAATGATAATAACGGCGGTAACTTTAATACTTCCTCTCTATTAAGTACGAGTACTTACTTGAAGAATACTCGATGAAAAGTACCTCTAGCACAGTATATACCTCTTGTTATCTTTTCTATGCGAGTATGTATAGAACGAGTACGGGCAATGAGTCGGAAAGATGTTACGACACTAATAACTGTTCTGGGCATAATGACTGTGCACAAGGCCCGTGTGGTAACCACTTGCAATAACACCGATATACGAAAATGTCTAAGCTTACTAACCTCGTAACCCTTTCCCTAATGATTTACCAAATAAATTTACGCTAGGGCGGGCCAGAATCATGACAGTAAAAGTACGTAGGTACTCGCTCGCTTCACTTGTGCATTATTTACTATTTTTAACAGACTTCTAAAAAGAAGGAGGTTCTCAATTCGACTTTGTTTTCTTTTGTATTTGTTCAGCGATTACTCCGCCAGTTACGACTTGAATTTGATGATTCTTTTTTTGTTTGGTAGGTAATATTTAGAGGTGGTCCTTTAAATATTTTTTATCAAAATAGGTTCAGTACTTTGGTTTTTTATAACAAAATAACTGGAAAAATGTCTTCCAAGTAAAGGAAATTGTGTATTTTGAAGTCTGTTCTTCAGTTTTTTTTAAACTCATTATAATTTATATAGGTCGTGAAAATGCCGAAAACTTGCTAATACGAGCAAATTGTACATATCTGAGTTTTAGCCAAATTTTGTGTATATCCAACTTTCAACTAATATTAGCGAAAGTAACTCTGTAAGCTGCCTGTTTGTCTTTTTGTTACCCTTTGACGACAAATAGCTGAAATTCCGGAAAAAAGACATAGACTGCACTTCATTATCGTCACCGTTTATCATCATCATGCGGGTGAGCCTACGGGTAATACCTAGTATTTTACATAATTTTAAGGTCTAACGTTTTAGTTTAACCTGTGACCACGAAATCTGTAGTGTTCGAAACTTGGAGTCGAAAAATTGTGTAGATTTATAATAATTGCAATGAATAACAATCACGATTTATATTTTTGAGTGAGCTAAGTGATCGAAGTCAACAAGAGAATTTGCTACTCGTGTATGTGTGCTGGTAGACGTCCAAGCTTTATGCGCAAGGCGCTACTTATGCTTATGAACTATTTGAACACAACTTATGCATAATTGTACTTATTTTCGTACTGTACGCAGCGTACGAACAAAGTCTACTTGCTCGAACAGACACAAATTCCTTGAAATTTTTAAGTAAGCAATAAAGAGACAAATTAGGTATAGAACTCTGAAAGGGAATCAAATCCTCTTATTAACTTCATCTTTTCACAGTTAGTCGTTATAACAGTTTAAAAGTAAAACCATTAAACACTGGCTTAAGCCGCGTCTTATAACAGCTTATAGCGTCAATCCATTTTTCAATCATAGAGCGTCTCTCACCTCGCCGTTCCAATATAGAGCGACGGATTCTAAAGGAGTAGCCATATTTTTCTTTGATTAAGCTTCTTTCAGGCCGTTTTTTCGGTGGCTATTAACCTATTTGCGTGACCTGGTCCCCGCTCGCCGCCCGGTTTACCTGCTGGCTTGAATACAGAGTGGAAATCATTTATTTCTGCATAAATACATGAAACTTTAATGGATTTATGAACGTTACTCGCATTTTACAACTCCGTGTGTCGTCGGGATGAATACAATTCGCGTTTATGAAATAGATGATAGACTGGTCTAGTTTGTGTGCTTTCTAAGCTGTTGGTCGTGGGTTTGATCCTCATCCAGGGCTGCAAGTCTGGACTTTTCGTACCGAACTCTAAATACAGTCAGTATGGACACAGGCAAGTTCAGAGTAAGTTAATATCGATTTATATCAGTTATATTTGTTTAGGTGTTAGGTCTGTTACACCACAATATTTTAATATAAACCACCACCATAATAGTTTATGCAAATAAATTATCTTTATCTTTATCTTTATCTTTACCACAAATCAACATAAAAAAACGTATCGTTCGTATCGACAGTATCAAAAGAGTCCAGACTTGCAGTCCAGGGCAAACATTTGTGTGATGAACATGGATGATTATTGTGTGTCAGTGTTGCTATGTATCATAAGTTTTTTATTAGGCACTCAAAAAGCATAAAAATATTATATCAGCTATGTGGTTCCCATAGCATAAGCTTTGTTTTGTTTGGCACTATGTAGATAATAAATAATAATAATAATAATAATAAAGCCGTGCAGTCCCGGCTTAGAATAGGACTGCCCCCTATCTTCCCGTGGGTGACGTAAGAGTCGTCTAAGGGATACTCTCAGGTGGGCACGGGTACACCTCCAATCTACAATTGGAAGTGTACCGGTGCTGACTAAGCGAGCTTCAGGGGGCGCATTCCATCTTACGCCCTCTGCCACTTAGGTTAAGATAGGTTTAAGTTAAATATAAGTAGAGTAGTGAGTAAGTTAGTCATCATTAAGCCGTAAAAAAAAAAAAAAAAAAAAAAAAAAAAAAAAACAATAGTAAAGAAATAAAAATGTGTGTAAGAAACTTAGAAATATAGAGTAGATAAGTAAAACTAACAGATAAGGTAGCCACATCAGGGCTCTGAGAAGAGCTCATCTTACTAGGAGGCCTATGTGGAACAACTGGCGTTAGTGTAGGACGTTGGTTTATGGGCGGCAGCGGAGGAGTATCTTTTAAAGTATACCAACGGTGGCGCCCTCGGGCTCAGTTAGGCAGTCCACTACGCACTCACTCATTCTGGACAAAGTGTAGTGAGTTTTATCTTGTCCAACTTAGAAATATGAATAAAAAGCAAACAAATTTGCCCCAAGTGCCCGGCGGTCCCACGGGGGACGCTGATGATAGTAGGCAAGTACCTCGTGGCGCCAGGGGCCAGGTGAATCTCCGGGCGGGGATCTTTAACTATCAGACGACTCAGGCAACGCAAATGGAACCTTTAAATGAAAATGAAGAATACCCTAGTTTATATTATAGTCGTAGTTTAAGATATAATTTAAGGTCAAAAGCAAGCAGTGGAATCCATAGGAGGGCCTCATCTGCCTCCTCACCCGGCACGGAAGTCGACCAAAAACGACTGACAACAACATCACCAACCTCAAGCGAAAGTTTGTTTGAATCTCCAGCGTCGTCCCCAAATCCGCTCACAAAAAGAAATAAAAGAATACATTCTATTTCATCTATAAGTCTTTCAGGGTCTAAGGATGTTGTACAGGAGGCACTCGCCGACAATGCTGTACCCACCTCAGGCCGTAACCGTGCGCGAAAAAAATGGTCTACAGAAATGAATGAGTTCATATGGCGCACTTATTTAACAATAACTCACAACGAAACTAAGACGAAAGTATATTTAGATCAACTCCACAGATTGTTTATTGAAAATTTTCCAGATATGGATGTCTCAAGGCAAAGGATAGGTGACCAACGTAGGGCCATATTAAGAAACAAATTACTATCTGAAGCCACTTTACAGGGTATAAGAAAGGAAGTAGAAATCTACCTTAATCAAAATAACCACACCAATGAACACAATATAATTACAGCTAACCCGATAGATAACTCACAACAATTTACTACAGCGACATCACAGACAAGACTAAGATGGACAGACGACATTAATGAAGCTATTATAAAATCATACTACAAGATAACACACCTAGAACAGAATAGAACAGCTTATAGAAAGCCACTTCATACCAGTATAGTAGAACAATTCCCACAGATATCCCATGTATCAGAGCAACGTATAGCTGACCAAAGAAGAGTAATTGTAAATAACAAGTTAATAACAGATCAAAGACTCCAGGAAATTAGAGACGAAGTTCGAAGACAACTATTGATTGGTAGTAATCCACCAGGTTTGAGTATCACTGACACTTTAGACAATAGGAACGCAGACATTACAGTCGATGATATGACCGATGATGATAGAGAACAGACGACAACTTTATCTAATAGCAATACACTAGATGATCACACTGAAAATAACTCAGTGCCCAGAAACGTAAACACAGACTCACCATATTTTACAGACACAAAACTCAACTCTAACATTAACCATACATTCACAAGTATACTTCAAAAATTTACTAATACAAACCCAACAACACGCCCGGTAATACCAAGACAAAACACCTCAAAAAAGTTAGCCTACATAGTAAATTATTTAAATACTGATGTACTCCCGACATATCTGACTCCAGACACTGACTTTACTACCACCCAAACTATCATCTATGCAGCAGCTTATACAACGGCAGCATGTAACCGTGCAAAAACAAAAGAAATCTCGCATACGAATACCACGCAAACACAACAACATAAACTCACACACACAAGAAATATTACTATCCCAACATGGCAAAGAAGGTTACAAAATAAAATTATGAATTTAAGAAGAGATATAGGTAGAATGTCACAGTACATTGCAGGTATAAGAAGTCGTAATCTCATAGAACACATTGACCACATTAAAACTAAATACAAAACACACTCACGTCATGAAGAACCAAACCTTACTAACGAACAGTACTTGGACAGTCTAAAACAGAAACTTAATGCGACCAGCAGCCGACTGCGACGATATACAAACTGCACCTTAAGAAAACAACAAAACAACCAATTTATCACTAACGAAAAAAGGTTTTACAGGAATATAACTACACAAGCATGTAACACTAATAACACTACAAACATAGAACTACCAACACCCGATAGCATGCACAAGTTCTGGTCTAACATATGGAGCAAAGAGGTACATCACAATAATAATGCAGCCTGGATCAAAACTGATCAACAGAATATCAGCTGCTTGAATATTCAATGTGAAGTAATCCCAGTAGATGTATTCAAAGACGTTATTAATAAAACTCATAGCTAAAAATCACCCGGAACTGATAACATACAAAATTACTGGTATAAAAAGTTCACTTCCGCTCACCCACTGCTTCATAAACATATCAACCAGTTTATTGAGCTACCAGAAAGCACGCCCTCTTACTTAACACAAGGTATAACCTACATGCTACCTAAAGGTCAAGACAGTACCAATCCTGCAAATTACAGACCTATAACATGCTTACAAACTCTCTACAAAATTATTACATCATGTATAACACAGCTAGTTAACAAACACATCACTAATAACGACATTTTGGCAGAAGAGCAGAAAGGATGTCGTAAAAATAGTCAAGGTTGCAAGGAACAACTCACAATAGATGCAATAGCTATGAAACAGACCCTTAAAAACAAAAGCGATCTTATGACAATGTACATAGACTACCAGAAAGCATTTGATTCAGTCCCCCACAGTTGGCTCATATACATTTTACATCACTACAAAATCCACCCACTCATCATTACATTCATAGAAAATGCAATGAAACACTGGACTACAAAACTAACGATAAAAAATGGAAAAGAATCAATAACTACTGCTGAGATCAATATTAAACGAGGAATATTTCAAGGAGATGCTTTCAGCCCTCTTTGGTTCTGCATGGCATTGAATCCTCTCTCAAGAATGCTTAATCACTCAGGTTCTGGTCTTAATATAAATAACACCAACAATAGTCATACCCTAAGCCATCTCATGTACATGGATGACATTAAACTCTACAGTAACACTCTACAATCGCTACATAAATTAGCAGATATTACACAAACATTCTCTGACGATATAAAGATGCAGTTTGGAATTGATAAATGTAAAACTTACTCCATAGAACAACATTCAGTTACAGCACACACATATACTCTTAATACTGGGAATAAAATTGAAGCAATGGACCCTGACACCTTTTATAAATATCTAGGATTCCACCAAAATCACCAAATCCCACAGAACAACATCAAACGCGACATTAAATGTAAATTTCAGCACAGACTAAATTCAATTCTCAAATCTCAACTGAACGGACGTAACATTATCAAAGCAATTAATACGTTTGCCATCCCTGTCCTCACATATACTTTTGGTATTATAAACTGGTCTCAAACTGATCTAAAGAAACTACAGCAAGTTATCAATACATCTATGACCACACATCGTAAACACCACCCGCGATCTTGCGTTCAAAGACTAACGCTACCAAGAGACCAGGGAGGGCGCGGAATAATAGACATCACCAACCTCCATAACAAACAAATTACAACACTTAGATTTTTTTTCTCAGAACGCGCTCAACACTCCCCGTTACATGAAGCAGTAGTAAAATGTGACAAACGATTCACCCCTTTAAACTTAGCGAATAGCAACGTACAAAAGAACGAACAAATTACCGACCATAAAGAAAAACATGCCGCATGGGAGCGAAAGTCTCTACATGGCAGACATTACCACGATTTGCAGCAAGCACATGTCGACAAAGAAGCGTCGAACGCGTGGCTGCAGAGTGGTGAACTCTTTCCCGAAACCGAAGCTTTCATGCTGGCCATCCAGGATCAAGTTATCGATACAAGGAACTACCAAAAACATATAATCCGTCGACCTAACATAAATGACACATGCAGAAGATGCAGCAGTAGTTCTGAAACTATTCAACACATAACGGGAGCATGCAAGGCCATAGTTCAGACTGATTACAAGCATAGGCATGATCAAGTAGCTGCTATTGTTCATCAACTTCTTGCACATAAATACAAGTTTATAACAGAAAAAGTACCCTATTACAAATACAAACCAGAAACCGTTCTCGAAAATCAATACTACAAATTATACTGGGATCGAACAATAATTACAGACAAAACTATACACTACAATAGACCAGACATAACAGTGTTGAACAAAAATAAACGAGTAGCTTACCTTATAGACATCGCAATTTGTAATACACATAATTTACAGACAACATATACAGAAAAAATTGCTAAGTACACAGACTTATCCGTAGAAATTAAAACTCAATGGCAAGTCAGCAGCACAAGAACCATCCCGATTATACTGTCAACAACCGGAGTTATACCGAAAAATCTAACTACAAGCCTTGAGACATTAGATATTCACACATCAGCTTACAAACAACTTCAAAAAGCAGTGATTTTAAATACATGCAGAATTGTAAGAAAATTTTTAACTTTATCATAGCACTTGGCTTCGGCCCGTGACAAAACTACCTCCAAATTTGGAGAGAACACAAAAGTGTAAACCTAAATAATAATAATAAATATTTGTGGACATTTCACACAACACCATCTAGCCCAAACTAAGCAAAGCTTGTACTATGGAACTAGATGGCTGATAGAATACATATATACTTTTTTTTTTGTAAATATATACTTAAGATACATAGAAACACCCAGACACAGAACAAACATCCATGCTCATCACACAAATGTTTGCCCTGGGTGGGGATTGAACCCACGATCTTTCAGTTCAGCAGGTAGACGTAAACACACTACCAACTGAGCCACAAGGCCAGTCAGATAGATAGTATTGTGTGAAAATATCCACCAATATATAAAAAAGATTCAAATACGAAAAACTCGTTTTTGTTCTTAGGTAGATAGAATCAGATTTGATGTGTCACACATGTCCCCAACAACATACGTTTCTATAGATGGCAGACCTCCATCCTAACACTTCGCTAACTTTTGGGCAACTAATCTGTTCTCATTACGAAACTCGGGCTGGTTGTGGTTGCGGTAGTTTTGATTTCATTTCCTTGTTACATGCTCCGAATACCTACTACTTAATCTATAAATATATAAAGCAAGGCAGTGCAAGGCGCGTCACCGACCGAGAGTGACGTGTGTGCTGCTCCTTTGAAAAAGACCGCCGAATGCGGTTGAAACTATAGTCGGATATTTCGGCTCAAAACAGACGTGAGTGACCCGTAGTTTTTATTTAAAAATATAAATATATAGTTTCAATGACTGTAACCCGGACTGTTCTATCTAAGCACGAGCCCTGAAGTTGCTCACAACAAACTTGATTTTAAAGACCTGATCGTAAGATATGCAAAAAGTTGATCCCCAAATTGTATGAAAGTCGGAGATCTTAGGTTTGCTTTGTCTATTCGAAACTAACGTTTGTGATCAAGGTTATCAAGACGATTTCTTTAAATAAATGTGTAGCGACTTGAATGCAAGAAGACAATAATTTCAGAAATTCTGTACCGAGCCACCAGGTACATCAACGTTGGCTACCGCGCCCTACCCGACACTTGCTGTAGAGGCTAACGACAGCAACTAGTAGTTGATAAAGTCGACGAGCGATCGGATATTGTCATCACTGGCCACTGGTGGCCCCACTGGTGGCCGTGGCATATGGCCCGTTTGCGTGGATATTTATCTATAGGCTGTTCCGCGACCTTTCTTCGCCACGCTAGCCTGTGCAGCTAAATCTTTTCAGTATGGATGGAGTCTAATGGAGTCTATGTAGTTATCTATACTGAGATAGCCTACGTAATCTTGAGCTAACCTTAATACCATATATTGATCATATTTCTCACTACCTAACTACAGTAGGTATAGGCTTCAATTAGATCAAATATTGCGTGGGTTGGTACAATACAGTTTACTATATAACATATATTTACAAAAAGCCTCTGTAGGGGGGCAGTCCCTAATCGTATGCTGGGGGGTTAGGGTAAAGTATAATGTTAGGGGGAGTCTACTAAGCAACGTAAATAGAACTACTAACATAATCCCGTAGAACAAACTTGCGATTGATGTTTCTGCCAATGTTTCACCTTATTTGTGAATGAAACACGTAATCTCACAAATTCCCTTAAGGCCCAAAAAACAAAGTGAAACGTAAAGAAAGCAAGAAGCTTATTTACAAGCTCCGTTTATAGGTTGGAACCCTCTTCTCCATGGCAAGTTTCACCGCAATACAATAATCTAGTCCAGTACGTAAGCTTGTCTTGAGCGCTTAGGAACCCATCCTTTATCGCTCCAAAAACCAGAACGAAATTTAGCAATAAAATTTAATAATGAACAAGCTACGAATAACAATACTATGAAACTATAATCAATAATCAAATTCGCCTGAATAAATATCCCACTAATATTTGCTTATACATTCTACTAGTATACATATATATATACGGTGATAAATGATCTTAATTCATCTTCATTACAACTAAGTTGTTTCAACACTCAATAGTAATATAACTGGGACTATCGGCAGCGACAGCTTTGGATAACTAAGTATAATCTCGCTCTTTTGACCAATACCAATATCAATTTTCAGTGTCCACCCGTAATTTACGGATAAATAACTGTAATATAAGTGCGTTGGACGAGCTTTCGGCGCGACTGCAAACATTTCAGACAATATTTTATTTTTCCTACTAAGTATGAAAATTTAGAGAAAAGACAACACATCTCACACAAAACAATAAAGTTTAATTGATTTAATTTAGGTTGTAGATATAATTTTATTTTTTATGATAGTTATACTTAGATCTGGGAAAATATACCCTTTTTCTGAGCTTTGGATAAAATAATCTCATATCTACATTCTTATGCATGGTTAGACAGCACGTTGACAATTATTCTAAAAATTTGATATGTAGGTATGCATGCTGAGTTTAATTCCAGTTTGATTATTTCACACACAACTCTGCATGTGCTATATTATTTATATAACGTCTAATTGTAGGGTAATAATTTACGTCACTGATAATTAATTACCACCTGAGCTTTGTGCAAATAATTAATTTGCTAATAATACGCTTATGTATTGCTAAGTGGGATATGACACATTGGGATAACCTGGCTTATTACATAAACTTCATTCGGGTATCGAGACTGCCTCTCGTACGGGCAACGTACTGTCTCACTCACGCCTGTGCTCACGCTATGCGTGCGTGAGCCACGGCTTGTCGTGTTCTGAATCAAATATAGGTATGTATAATTGACCGAGTGAACGAAGCGAAGATCTCTGCATCAACTAGTAAGATTTTCGTTC
Source organism: Lycia hirtaria (assembly GCA_947563715.1). Taxonomy (NCBI): domain Eukaryota; kingdom Metazoa; phylum Arthropoda; class Insecta; order Lepidoptera; family Geometridae; genus Lycia; species Lycia hirtaria. The sequence goes on from OX387378.1 coordinate 32,157,901, forward strand.
TTCTATCCGGATGTTTGTTGATACTTGCATTCTTTTAATCATTTGTGATCAAACTTTGTATAAATGTTCCTCAATTTTATAGATATTTTTGTCGTCGGAGACTTTGATATTTATTTATTGGGGTATTTCTTATTTTATAAAAAAAGGAAAGTTTGCTGCGACGCGTTTTACTAGAATATTTGGTACTTAATTTCCAACAAGATTTTTAAATATGTATGAGCAAAATCGGTCCAGAGGTTGTAGAGATAAAATCACTGTTGGAGAGAAGTTTTTAAGTTCAAGGTTTTAGAAATTACTAAACGTAAAAATGATTTTTATACATGAAAATTAACTTAGATCAAATTGAAATGTCTAAAATTTGTGATGTTGTTTTCTAGTTTCTTAAACGACGATTTTATAAGTTCCTTCAGTCATTTTATATCTTCAAAAATGTTGCAATGCGTGAGCGAGTCGGACTATAATCGAACTACAGACTCATAAACGGCTGTATCTTTTGAACCGTAATAGGTTAGTTGAAATTTTCACAGAATAGGTTCCGTTATTATTTCGTTTGTTGCATGGGAGTACGGAAGCCTCGGTCTGCGAGTGAAACTCGTACTTTGCCGGATTTATTTATTTATCAGTGTACTTGTTTATGTGTGATATAAACAAGTTATAGTCAATCATAGTCAAAAAAATAATAATTAAAAAACCAACATCAAAATACGCAATTCATTCACTAGGATGACATATTATTCCATTTATTTTGTTATAAAAACTAAGTACTGAACCGATTTTGATAAAATTTATATGTACCCACTTCTGATGACCAACCAAACAAAAAAGACATCAAAATCAATTCTCTGTTGGCGAAGTAATTGCTGAACAAATATATACTAAAACATATAGCCGAATTGAGAACCCCCGCCTTTTTGGAAGTAGATTAAAAATAAAAATATATCTATATCTACTTATTAGGCGATCGTAGCAGCCCGATGGACTTACCTACTAAATAAACAAATCAGTCTTCCATTTTTCTATTATGCTTTTTATGTTTAAAAATGTCGTGATGCGCTTTGAGAACTAGCCGAGTTGACGGTCAAGCGCAAGCCTATTTTCGAATAAGTAAATCTCTACATTGGTACTTGTCTAGTTGGTTAAACATACTTGTGTACGTTTGTGTGAAGCTTCGCCACTGTGTGTTGGTGTAGTTTTACGAGGTAAATCCACGTTCATTACCGCGGCACAGCGGCTGTCAAACTTTGCCGATAGATTCAGTCGTTGGTACCACGCGGCCGCCGCCGCCGCCGCCGCGCCGACTGCCTGCGTACATCCCTTTTGCCATTATGTAAGTTTTGCCGGCTGCCGGTTCCCACACGTCGGCAATAAGTTTGTTTTTCTGATAATATTGTGGTAAATTGAATGTCATTTGTAGTAGATTATTTAATAACATTTATTACTGTTGCAAACTATATGTTTAGCTAGTTCATTCATCTAATAAAAATGGTAAGCATGCCTCTCTTCCATGCTGGAATGCGAGAAAAAGAAAAACATATAATGTGCCAGCTTCTCTTCCCGGGCATATTGTAAAAGTCAGTTAAAAGACTTAAATAGAAATATGCATTTAAATAAGCGATTGGCTGTCCCCTGTCACTGCAACCAACAATACATCCTACCCTCTTATTCTCTCTAACCCTCTAATACCTTATCCCCTTCATCTAACCCTCAAATCACGGTCAAATGTGGCTGCAAACGACAGTCTCGGTATTTGAAGCTCTGCTTACCCCGTAAGGAAACACATGGTTAAACTAATTGCAACTGAACTAAGTACCTACTACTATATAAGTTACTCATTCCATGATGTATGGGTGGGGCGCCTGGTACATAGCAGTAACATTGTTGCTCCTATGTGCTAGGCGCCTCACAAACGTATTATTTATTGTATAAATTATAGTATATTTACTGTATACAAATATTGTATTAGTGGTAAGGCATGTATTGATATTGACTCATCGGAACGACATAGTCGGCAACGATAAAGTTCCTTAAAAAAACTGTACTAAAGTGGTTATATTCCGGCTATGGACTGAATGAACCGAGAGGCTATATGGTAACCTAAGTCAACCAGTGATAAGTATGTAGCTAAAAGTCTGCCGGTAAGCACTCAAGTGAATAGATATCTATTCAATCTAAGGCTAGATTGAATAGATATCTTCTAGATCGACGAGCTCTATCCTCGGCCACACCGTCGCTTAACACCAGGCGAGTTGGTGGTCAATCGTAGATCTATCTAGTATAAAAAAGTATTTTCCATCCAAGCATGGAATACGAGTACAGGCAAGAAGGACACCTACGATCCGATTTTAAAATTTCGTATAATTAATAACTAAAAGACATAATTTGAGCTCGTTGGAGAATCCAAAAATGCGATCTCAATTCCAAATTTAAATACTTTACCTTATTAACTTACTATGCCTTATGAACTACGGTTCTGTACTAAACTTAGATATTCTCAATCACCATGAGATTCCTCAAATAAAAACATCAGTCACTTTCGTTCTGAAGTTTTTGAGCCAGCTCTTGTACCTAATATGAATATTGTATTCAGGAAACTTCAAATTGAACTCGTTTTTTAATTTTAATTTTATATTATATTATCTATCGAACGCCTATAAAATTGTCAATAGCGAAGTAAGAAGGAGAAAGAATTCAAAAATACAAACTTTGTACTATGATTCTAAAATCTTCAATGATTCTACATCTATATGTACCAATGTACCATTTTAAATGCATGGTATACCTACTTACTTACCTCTTAAGAGTAGTTCCAGACCAGTGTAACTAGTAGCTCTGAAACTAGTACAGTTTAACTAGTGTGAAGCGTTACCTGGAACAAGTACAATTAATTTAGAAATCAAAATCTCAACCTATCACATAATAAAAAAAAAAAATTAACTACTATAACTGTACTGTAATTTTTTTTTCTTAAACCATAGCTTATTTTCAAATCACCTATATAAACACAAAAAAAAAAGTATAAAACTTGGTTCATTATTAAGGGAGTATCCACAATGTTACAAAATAGATTCGTAAAAAATTGGTTAAAAATATAGCACCTGTTTCCATCAGGGTTTAAAAATGTATTCAATGATATTGAAGGTATAAAACGATAACTGTGAAAATTGCTAGAGCCGCAACTATTACAACAATTAAATATCCTTGCCGCTACATACACATAAACTTAACTAGGTATTTCTTCTTTTTTCTCCCGTTAGCGAGTCGGGCAAACAAGTATCTATACACTATTAAAAGAAAAACAAGAAGTCTAAGGTGGAGCACGCTTGCCCAGACGATATCTATTCACTCTTTGTTTGCATGAATACATTTTCTCAATATCTAAATAAGTTTGTTTGTTTGAATCACCCAGATTATAAAATATTTCACATATTTTGACACTAGGATAAATAAATCGAAAGAATATACGTTTACTATCTATTTAAACTTAGAATGACATTTGGCAGGTATTTAAAAATCTAAAAATGCGAAGTTAATCAATGAGTTTGTATGTATTGGTGTCTTTACTCAATAACAAGTATGTATATTAAAAGAAAAACCAAATACCCGACTTCAGAAAAGTCTAACTTACGATTTCATTACGCTTGATACACTGTTGAGTGTAAGTTGTTTTTGTGAAAAACTATGCGTAAAATCAATGTAAAAGATTAAAGATTATAAATGCGCATTCTTTACAATAATTCTACTAAAATCACTTGTTAATTACGAAAAAAAAACGTTGGTGATTACGTAAAACCCCATTATTTTTATTTTTTTCGAGAGATGTATTATTATTATCAAAAAAATAGCCTATGACACTCAGAAAGTGAAAACAAATCTAACAATACCTTGCACATCAAAATCGGTCAAGCGGCTTAGACTGTAGATGATCATAAAAACATAGTACTGTCGAAAAACATAACCCTCTTCATACGCAGGCAGGTTTTTACCTGACTGCGTATGAAGGCATGTTTTTACCTGACTGCGTATAACGTATAAACGCTTAAAACTAAAGCTTGAAATTCCAAGAGGCCGTTAATTAGGCGCTTCCCCCATATTCATAGAGATATTCGGCAGCAGAGCGGCGTGTAATAATGCTAGTTTATCAGTAGTTCCGACCGGAGCTACGAACACTTAATTAACCTGAAGTTTAGCGAGGACGCCGCATAAGTTGCGCACAACGGCGAAATGCCCCTCGCCGATATGAGAAAACTCTGAAACAATGGTATTTACACCCATCTACGTGTACCATCTACTAACCGCCTCCAATGTTATTATTGTAATAAAAAGTTTTCTCCATCGGGAGCTGGCCTTCGTGGGGTCACGCAGGGGGGGGATGATGCGATCTGGTTTGTAACTAAGATACGTTTCTTTAATATAACAAAATGCAGCATATCGTGTTTCTACAGTCTACAGTAGTTGGCTGAATTATAACTCAATTAATGGTTATTTTTTTAGGGTTCCGCAGTAAACAAGGAAAACTTATAGTTTCGCCACGTTCGATAAGTCGTAGAATAAAATCTTGAAAACAAGTTTTTTTTTCTTTTTGGTACTTCCCTACATTTAAAGTTGGGATAACTTATTTTTTTCATCTACCCCTTTGTGTGTTATTTCGTTAGATAGGTAATCAAAACACATTGGGAGTGTGCGGAAACCTTTTTCCATATAAAGATCCGTTTGCAAAATATTAAGCTTTGAAATAATAATTTTCGTCTCAAATGTCCTCAAGGGTTCCTCGGAGTTACTGCGGAACTCAAAAAATTGGAGATGAATGATAAATAATTATGAATGATATGAAAATAATTGCAAATTCATTAGAGACAAGTACTTAGGTTGCAAAATAGATAGATTCAGATAAGACAGCAAAGTTCAACGTTAATAAAATATGACCGTCTGACCCAATAACGCTGAAGGTGAATAATTTACTACACAAGCGTGTGAAATAAGATTTTTACTGAAAATTTAAAGCATACCTAAACTAAGTTTATGTGTATGCAAATGAGTAAAAAATGTTTTGCAACTGTATATTGTTGTATTGTTGTCAGTAGGTGTATGAGATGTGATGTCTAAGTTTTAGCCAATTAGCATTGAACGTAGGTCTCATGAGTCAGGTCAGATCATATCACTGTAACAACAAAAAAAATAATTAACAATTGCTTTGGTACTCGAAGATCATTTTGCATGATCTAATTCCTTCTAGCCCTTTTTTCTATCGGAAGTTTTTTTTTTTGAGATGGAAACAGCGGGGCTATCGGTTTACTCACACACTGTTTCCCTTGGATAAGGATGGGATATAGAGAAGGAGAAAGGGAATAGGGTAGGAGGGGGACTATCGGACGGTAAGAAACACGAAAAAGCGTCACCGTTTCATGGTGGATATTCCAAAAACCCGAACGAAACGCTTTTGTTCCACTTTCATCGTGCGGACTGCTAGAATGTAGAATACGCTTCCTGAATGGGTCTTTCCCGATGGATAGAATCTGGGTGTCTTTAAATCGCGAGTGAATTGGTTTCTTCTAGGTAAGCGCGCTCCATCGTAGACCGCAACGTCGCTTAACATCAGGCGAGTAGCCGGTCAAGCGCGAACCTATTTCAACATAAAAAAAACAAGATAGGTATTTTTGCAAGCACATAAATAAAGACATGCGTCGCATATGGCTAGAATCTATACCTATAGACTTATTTTTCTACACACTTCCCGATTATGTTGGTCGGAGTATGTACTTACGTTTTCTCCGTTAATCACATCTACAAAATAGAATATTTGCGATAACATTTATACTTAGTTGACTTATATGGTGTGCTTAATACTGATTACCCGCGAGCCACAGGTCCTGCATACAAATAAGTACCTCTTTTTGAAGTTACATGCGTTTTGTTCAAACAATGAAACGTATTGTGAGGAAACCTACATGTCTGAGAGTTTTTAGATGTCTACCAACTCGGACTACGGCCTAACCCTTCTCACAAATTGTGAGGGGCACACAATATTTTTTACGTTTGGCTGGCTATATCCCCACTGCACTAAACTATTTATTCTAAACTATTTGACCTAGAAATTCATAATTAACCATATTAGTAGTCCATATTAAATAATTTCAATGAAAATTGTTTGGAACACTCTGTGATTGCATCTTTTCGAGATATAGCGATAAATATATAAAACACTTAAATCACTATAGTACTACTGAGGTAATTAACCTTTTCGCAAAGTAGTCTAAACAAAAAATTATCATCATTAAATTACAGCATTAGCTATGGAACCCTACTAAATGCGTAACTCGACACGGTCTTGGCCAAATTATTTATACTCCTCATGAGCCTTGAGAAACTTAAGAAACTCAAAGGAAAATAATGACTTGATATACTAGGACTTATATTGCGTTGATCAACGATTCAACAGCTAGCACATACGCTGTTAGCTTTTAGTTTTTTTCATTCTCATTCAGAATGTAACAAAATTAAAAAAAATGTGGCTGTCATCCTTAATTTGGCTTGACTATAAATGCTTACAGAGTTACAATTTATATTCATCACATGTTATTCAATAAGGAGATCAAATTATAGTCAAATTAAATAAAACCTCGTGAGTAGACTCTGTTTGATTTCCAATTTCTATAATAGAGGAACATAAAAAGTGGTTTAAGTTCAGTTTGACTGAAGTGTCTCATGATTTGATCGGCTAAGCCAGCGACTTGACAATGTGAAATATTCTTTCAGTATGAGGGAATAACGTGAAAGATCTCAGTGATCAGTGTGTGTGCTGAAGGCGAGATGAAGAATAGCTCGGCTGGAGAATGTTTGCCCCAGCTTATTGAGTGCAAACAGCGGCCTGGCTGCAAACATCCCGCGCCGGGGAGTTTGTAATACCGCCACTATAAGAAATTATTAAACTATACGGATAAAGGATACTTGTCGACTTTTGTAGTTTTGCAATTTCTAGCCACTATACGGGTTTGAAAGCAAGCTAGGGCAGCGTTTTTCCCATACAAATGAATTCCCATGTTTCCTCCCAGGAAAATAATCCAAGTGCATCACTTTTTCTATAATAAAATTTATTTATCGTTATACCATGCTTGTCGTTTCTGATTTTGTTCAATAAATATTATTGGAACTAGGAGCCTCTGAAAACCACCAAAATTGGCTAATTTAATCTACCGCCTCCAGGGCCCTTTGAGATACTTTTTATTGGGAATAAAAATATTAGCACAATATACCTAAAGGGCCATCCATAAACTACGTCACACGAATTTCTTGGTTTTTTGACCCTTCCCTCCCTCTTGTCATAGCTGGCTTAGAACTCGTCCCGCCCATTGTCTCACAATGTTACACTTCGTCGACCCCTTCCCCTTCCCTTAACGTGTGACGTAATTTATGGATGGCCCCTAATTATTCTTATAATATATTTATTGATTTTGAGAATTTACCTCTAGTAAATGGTTTGGCTCAGGCTACCATCTTTACCTAATAACCCAGTAGATCTATTTTTATTGTTACCTTATAAATAATTATTATAAGCCATACTGAATGACATGGCATCATGAATCTGCTATTATTATAAAGGTTAAAGATAATAGCAGACTTATAAGTAATAATTATTTCAATCCAAACTTTCTTGCCTTTTTTTAAAAGCCCTAAAGAAGGTGGGTACCTTAATAATGATATGCATTATTCTTACCCACTTTTACCCCGTGACGGTACCTTCGTAATATGGATGATGGTGGTGTTGCCAAGTCATACCACTATTATTTAGAGAAAGTCAGGTAGAAACGCATATGGTATTATTTAGGCTGAACATCCTTACAGTACAAGCTTTTATTAGTAAGCTGTGAAACACCTGTTTCTGTGTCGACAGAGCTATTTATAGGATATACATAAAGTTGTATGCTCCCGTCCCTTCAATATAGCGACGTACTCGGACATGAGACCGGAAATTCGATTGGCTCAAAACCGGATAGGGAAGACTTACAAAAGCGATTCGAGGATGCCTGAACTAACATGATACTGAGCCAGATTTGACTACCTAGACATAGATAGATAGACAGGAATCTAACCGTATCGTAGCTGCCTTTGTAAGACATACATCTACTTATACATTTTCCTGCAAAATTCAAAAACGGCGATGAACATTCTACGACCCTTACTTTATAGCTTATTTAATATACTTATACGTCATAGTTTTAATAAATATGTAATCTATACTTACAATAATATAAAATAAATTGAATACCAATATATCTAGTGCATTTGTATGTAAGTTTCGAACTTTATGTTTCCAAGGATTTCAAGTGTATCGAAAAGGTGAAAATTACGACTTCTAATCAGGAACAGATTTCTGTGAAATTTTATTCATATTTTGGCGCTTTTGCGCATATTTTGGCGCTGTATGAACGAGTGTCGTTCCATCCATTTTCATAATGAAACTGTTTAGTTTTCTGGTTTATGTTCTTTTTTAATATACTTCAAAAATATAAATTATCGATTTGATATGTATGTAATATAATAACGTTAGAATTGCACAATTTTAACATATGTTAGTCTATACCAAATCGAAACATATGTGCCAAATTTCATAAGTGTATGTATATTTGTGTTTGAATGTATGTTTGTATAGTTTTCCACGCATATCTCAAAAAATATAAGTCAGATTGCAAAAAAAAACAGGATTAGGTATAGTCCAACTTAGGGACCAGTGCAAGTTTTATCGAAATTGGTTAAGTTCTTTTCAAGATATATAGACTTTGAAATTTTAAGATATAAACGTTACAACGACGCAATTCAAATTACTGGGCGGATTTGAACGAGGTAGGTTTATTAATAGTATGTAAAAAGATCTGGTATTTAAAAAAAAAACTATTAACCTATACTAGTGAAGTGTATTTGAAAATTAAAACAACTTACCTAGTGAAGTTTGATGAATATTTTTTTTAGTTTAAAGTAAAACTAGTAAATACCAATAAAAATGAATAAATAAAAATCAAAACTGGTCGTCTACCTAAGTATGTACGTACCCAATTTTTACGTAGTTTAGGTAGATAGATAGTATAGGTAGTTAGTTTTGATTGAATTTTTTGGTATTATGTAACAACTGTTCTTATTTCTCCCTTTTCAATTCATTGAATATTTTTGAAGTCGTTTTTTTATTTTTATTTTACTTACATTTATTCATTTGGCTTGAAAGCTTATCCGTCCGCTCCCTCATATGAAACTAGCTACGCCCTGCGGTGTTTCCCGCGAAGTGATGAAAATGATGATAAAATATAGCCTTTTTCCAGGTCATAATCTCTACACCAAATTTCATTACGATTGGTTCATCCGTTTAGGCATGAAGAGGTAACAAACAGACAGAGAGACAGAAGAAAGGCTAACTTACGCTTTTATAAAATTATTTCCGATATTTCGCTTTTATATTATACTAGCATAGTCGCCGCGACTTCGTACGCCGTACGCTAAAATTTCATTTATGAATTTGCAAATGAACACATGTGACATCCACGGCAAGCATTTTAAATATAAAATATTTCAAATTATTTTTCGAACTACTCGCATGTAACGTTCCAAATTAAAGTGCCCATAAGCAGTACTTTTTTTATTGGAAAATGTGTCCAATCCTAAGAAATAAGTATCGAAGTAAGTGATTTAAAGTATACCTAGCCTAGACTCTAGGCATTAGATATTTGATTACAAAACAGTTTTGAAATACTTTAGAACGTTGATTAGCTCAAAGTTAAGATTCGCCTTGACCAGCGGGATCCTTTGAAACTTCTTACAAACACGACCGTTGCTAAGTCCAAGGTCACATCGGAGTATGATCATGGGAAGATAAAAAAATATACGCTTGTACGGTGTGCGCGACAAGTGCTCGGCCGGGCAACGAACCGGGCCTGCTCAGCAGGTTCCAGCCAGGGGTCCTACTACGTATAACAAGTCAATGTCACATTTCGTAACATGAACGGTACAAACCGAAAATAAATAACGCGTGTTTGTTTTCCGCTCTTTACGCGAACGTATTTGGGCCAAAAACAAACGGGATTACTTAGAGCGGCGGATTTACTCGCTGGCGTATTTGTGGTGGTACAAATATAGACATAAGTATAGGACTCGGAGACTTGGCGACTTAGTTTGTTCCCATAATATGAGATGACATATTATAAATTTTGAATCATGATAAAACCTGAGCGCCTGATCACCTGATCTGTTAAAATTAATGGCAACGCTTTAGCGTGCTGGGTATACTAAATGGGTATATAGTAAAATACTTGAAGATATGTTTATTGCGATTATTAATATCATGAAACAGCTTGCTATTTAATATATGCGTTTACATAGTGTTGTTTAATAATATCTCAATCTTCTAAATGTATAAATAAATACGTAGATCACAGAGTATGGCAGAAAAGCGATGAAGTCACACACATTTCATTAACTGCACCAAATTCGATCGAGCTTCTTGTGCCAGCCGTAAATGGGGGACGTGTGAAACAACAGCTAGATCTTCTATTTCGACATTTTTCAATGTAGCACCGACACAGGCAACGGCGCCGGGACATAGTTTATTCGTTTCGTGGATATCGTAAATCTCAAGTTCGAATAGAACTGCAAAACTGGCGGTCGCATTGCAGTGCCAAACTGATAAAACTACGATGCTTTGCATCCGTAATGATAGCTTTCAATGTAAATATGAACCAGTAAAATAAAGTCGATTAATCATTTTAACATGCGCGGTGGTCTCGAGCCGCAAATGCGCTATTAACAGGCACAATAAAGTCAGTTTTCTTTTCAATATTTCCGAGGTGGAAACAATTGCCTGTCGGTTCAAAATTCAAAAGCTTCGTAGTTGTCTGGTTTCAGAGTACCCCGGGCAGCTTGAGCGCTTGGCGCTCGCCTCTCGGCTCGCATCCGTTTCTTGGCATCAACTGCAATTATGTAACGGACACTACGCCACTCGGACAAGCTTCTGCTTTTAGTTAATTAGAACTTTTTTAGGAATCCGCGCCGAAAATGGACGTGGAATGACACGAGTTTGCGGCGACTTTCCTAACGAGACTTTCTTTTTACCGTGTTCTAGGAATTAAGCTGGACGCGTGCGAGAGTAGTATTGAATGAAAAAGTTGTATCCGCCTAATGCTTACTTAGGTGAGGCTCCGTAAACTTATGGTAAAGTCGATAGTGATAGAAAACTTGTGTTGGTAAGTTGCAGACTAGATCAAATATGACTTATCTGCGCGTAATGATGAACAGACCGCTCTGTTGCAGTATATCGGTACCTATATGGAGTATAGGTAAAAAGAAAATATGTACATATGCCCTGAAAGAAAATATTTTAATTATATAAACGAGTGTTTAAAAGTTAAATGAAAACTGCGAATAGTGACTGCTAGCATTCTATATCTTAGCTTTACGTTCCGTTGGCAGAAACAGCTCACAAATAAAACATCAACGTGATTTATGCGAAGTGTGTGTGCGGTAAAACATCGCGTTTCCTTTTCTCAAAGATTGGTCTCGAACACGTCTGCGTGCGTTATGCGGAGGGTGAAACAACCATTTGTAGGCGCCAAGTGTTTGCAGAAGAGTCGGTGTGGCATCGCTAATGAGAGAATCGGTGAAAGTGCCCGCGTGGGGAGCGACCGCAGAAGCCGCAGCCTGCGCACTCACCTTTGAGCCCACTGCTGCCTCCACTCGACCCGCCCTCTAGTTATGTTCGTACTTTACACATGCGGACATAATATTACTCCAACTTGATATCTCCGACCCCGATGAGACTAATTTGTACTGACAAATATGGAGCTGCAGTCTCTAGATTGTCGAGATAGCTCCGCAGCGGAGAAGACTTTATGAGAATTGCCTTGAACAGCGATGCAATCTCGTTGTTACAACTGAATTAAATAAGTCCGTGATTTGTGTGCTGTCTGAGTGCTCGTTTTGTTACCCTTAAAATAAATGTATAAACGTTTTGTTCATTCTCTTTACTCGATTTCCCGTAGATAAAAATAGAAATCAAATCGAAAGATACGTAAAATAATTATAATTTAAAAAACTTTTTAAAAAAACAGACTTCAAAATACACAATTTGTTTACTTGGATGATATTTTACCAGTTATTTTGTTATGAAACCAACCTCTGAAGTATGACCTACCAAACAAAAAATAATCATCAAAATCAATGCACAGTTGACGGAGTAATCGGTGAACAAACACACAAAAAAACATACAGTAGAATTGACAACCTCCTTCTTTTTGGAATTCGATTAAAAACCGCATTATATTATATTTTTATTATATTTATTTAACTTCTCCTTCGTCGATTAAAATATAAGTAGGTAATTACATCTAACAATAGTATGTTTAGTATTTAACACTAGTGTGTGCGTTGTTATTAACCGTTAATTAAATAAATATCTACCCAATATACAGTATTTAATTAACGATCAAACAAAAAATTTTTGGTATTGAAATAGTCACACTCAAAGCACTCTATATAAATGTGTCTTAGTATTACGAGATTGGGGTAACAAATGACAATGCTATTGACTGAGTATTGGGTAACAACAATACATTTAATCGGTGTATTATTACTGGAACCATTCAGGCGCACAATACAGCCTACAATTACTCAAAAGTAAGTGGACACCGCATTAGAGACATGCATGCGAGGAGTAGGTCAAGGGGCGTGCCGCTGTCGCTTCCAAGCGGGCCCACCATATTTTGTCCATAAGCTATCCAAGTGAAGTCACATGCAGTGTTTGGACTGTTCATATTTGCTGAAAACACAATTAAACTAAATGGACATTGAGACTGAATATTATGTTCAAGTTTATGTAGCTCAAACAGATAATTATTAAAACTGATGCCACGAGTATTTTCGTGTTTTTCGTTTAAATTATTTGTTTAATTAGAGTTTCAGTAAACGACTTTGCATATATCGTTTTCATGTATTTCAACATACAACGATAGATATTTATCAGGCTAATAATATACACATAAACGGAACTCTGCTATCTCTATCCTGTTAATTATCTTTTTGCGAGTCGACAACATGCTAAACAAAGTTTTAGAGGACACTTTAGGCATTACAGGAAAGTCAGGAATTACCTAACTCTACTGCGCAGATATAGTTATAGGTTTATAAGGTCCTGTATTCTATTGGCACGATTTTGGAACATAAAGTACCTTTGTCGTACTAACAGGGCCTCAAGGCTGCTAAGTGAACATCACTCGTTCGGTGAGCGACTGATATTCACTTGGTAGCCTTTAGACCCTGATATATTATGTGCTATAGAGAGACAGATAGACATGAAAAAATTATAAGTGTTTCACATATTACTACGAAACTCTAAAAACCGCGAGCAAAAGATAAAATGTAGAGCTCAGATATTTTCATAAACGCAAATTACGAATAGACGAGAAACACTTCTCGTCAGCAGACGTCATGCGCATTCTTTATTCCATGTACATTTTACAAATATCTTTTGCGCGGTCGGCCGCGGGCGCTTGTGAACTCGTGACCGGCGCGTATGGAAAGATTGATGTTCATAAAAGAAATGAAACAGATATTATGTAAAATGCTTAAATAACGCTCGCCGTGGTGTATTATATACTCAAGAGTTAACAAAATGAGTCATGCGTTCTTTTGAAAATTGAAGCGCGCGTTGATGTCTTTTCTTTGTAAAAATCTCATAAATAATAAAATTAATTTAAAAAAACTTAATCGGTGTCTGTCTAGGACTTAGTTGGTATAATACGTATGAGTAATAAACCTACCAAATTTCGTTTAAATCCACCCAGTATTTTGAATTGCATTGTCGAAACGTTTATATCATAAAATTTAAGGTCCGTAGGTATCTCTGAAAAGTGAGAAATAACAAAAGTTACCTAAATACCGAAAAAATTAATCAAAACTGGACATCTACCTAAGTACGTTCACCAACAATTTGTTGATGTCGGTATCGGTCTAGGACTTAGTAAGTGACCGATTAAGGCCGACCTTCAGATATTTTATCAGAGATATTTCAGAAGTGGTCCCATAAAAATGTTATAACTATGATGCATTCCTTTTTTAAATAGAGCCGAAGAAAAATTAAAATTGTTCAAGCCTCTGCTATTTAAAGTCGAGTTTTAAACGGTTTTATATACATTGACTTTTTTATTTGTTTGTTTGGGTCAAATTTAGTAATTGAAATTTTACCCCCTTGCAGTTGACGGATCGATCGGAAATTTGGTATATACCTTTAGTCCTGATGACAATACAATTCAGTATATTCTGTATTATTGTAAATCCAAGAGAGGCCGCCGCCACAAATCGGCGTATTTCATATTTTAACTCAACCCCCACACAAGGACGTCGCCAGCCCATGGTCCAAGGGGGGCAAGTTAATATTATGGAGGATGAGAAAAATATGAATTGTAGGTACAGGTACAATTGCACGGCCTTAGGACTTTGGTTGCTTTGGTTGGCTATATTTTTTAAATCTCTAGGGGGGGGCAGCTATGCCGGGACTCCATTGATTGGTCTTAATGCACTCGGGGTCACCAATATGCCGGAGGCTGGAGGGTTGGTGTTAATGAGACACATGCTGGTATCGGTCTAATTTATTGTAACAAATAACTAAGCTTATATACTAAGTACTACGTGCTATATATATCAGTCATACTCTTATTATTTATGCTAACGTATCCTAAAGATGACTTATCATTCTACATATCACGTATCACGAACACTAAATTATGTGGCTACATAAGTACTTGTTTTAGCTTTTTTCATGGACTTACAACATAGTAAAAAAAATCTCTCAGACACATTGTTGTTGTTACTTGAAAAAATTAGCCGTTAAAAGGTCGTTATAAAGTTTGAGGTATATGACATAACCATAGGATAGGCAAATATTAGTAATAGATTATTATAGTCTGGTTTCTTAGCCTAAGTTTTCACAATTTTTACTCATTGAAATTAAACAAATTTCAACAGATTCATGTACATAGTTAATTTTACATAATTTTAAGATCTAACCTTTCGAACTTTGCAGCGCCCGTTATCACAGGTGATGAAAATGACTTGACTGTATTTATATTAATTTATACAAAACGTTCTAATAGCATGCAGGAGTCACTCTCGATGTCGACTGATATTGAGGTCTCGCAGGGGTGAGATTTTATATATTTAATGACCGACCTCAGCTCAATACCTCATACAAGTGGCAGGAAGACGCTGGATGCAAGCCGCTTCCAATCGGACTTTTTGGAAATCTATAGGGGAGGCCTATGTCCAGCAGTGGACTTCTTATGGCTGAGATGATGATGATGATGATGAATGACCGACCGCCTAATCGGCCAACTTCCATTACACTGGGAATGGGCATCATAACTATTGTCAGACCACAGATAACCAATACGCATTGATGAACTTCATCGAATCAACCAATCAAAATGGTTATTGAAGCCCAGTGACAAATTTGGGTTAAATAAAAATGAAGTTCATTGCTAGAGACAGCAGATAAAGCGGCATCAGCCAACCATGTTCTATATCGAAGATCGAATATTTCTTGATTTCAATAGCTACGCGTATCATTCTTGGTAGGTATAAAACTCTACCCAACATTTGAGGCTTATTTGAGGATTATTAAAGTAACAACAATGTGTCTAGTGAGTGCATGCTCACACACTGAAGATTGTCAGAGCGTCTGTTTTGACTACCATATCTAAAATATGTTCCGATCATCTTCTCAGTTGCCTAGTGTATAATAATCCGCAATCACAGTCATAAAAACGTGGTGTATTTTATCTAACAATTCTTGCTTAGTTTTAGTTAAATACTGTCAATGTTCCAATAATTTATTTCACTTTCCCACAATTAGCATGACAAAGGAATAACACAACGATGTTATTAGGGCAGTCACACACGCAACACGTACAATATACGTCGCGTGAATTTTAATCCGCTTGGGCAGTGATGCCCGTCCGAGGCGCTTGTAAGCATTAAGGCCTCTGCAGACTACGTAATAATAAATAGTAAAAAAAAAACCTCTTATTTAGGTTGTGTATTAAATCGAATGAAATTAGACCTTTGTGTTAAAGGATGGACATAACTCCATGCTGAAGTTCCCTCAAGAGTAGACAATTCAGGCTGCAGTATCAGTTCATGTTAAATATACTGTTTCTACATGAAAATTTGACCTGTGTTTCATGACGATACTACATGCCATTAAGTTACCTCGTGATCACATTGACCAAGTAATATTAATAATTGTATTTGTTGCTATGAAAGAAACAGTTGTTCTTGTTTCTTGATTTCAGGATGTTCCTGACCAACGTATGATGAAGATTATTATAGACTCTTTTCAGAATAATACTATTTTCTACAACTTTAAAACACAATATTTTTTAGCAGTATCTCCTTTTATATACAATAAACACGCGATTCAAAGGCAAAGCTAGTTGTAGCGTAGTCTGAACGACCTCAAGGCTTACTTGGCTGTTACATAGGAGAGAGATACGAAGTAAATATTAGCTACTCGTACTATGCGATTTCATCGCTGGAAATCGATAGAGCTTTCTTTGAGTGTCACACTAAAATTAGCTTACGTATATATGTAAACGTAAATATGTACATACGCACCGTCACTCATAATCTGTAATTCTATATACTAACAGGCTGAGACCAGCTTAGAAGGCAACGCCACTTATAATCTGTAATACTTTAGACTGGCAGTCCAAAACGAGTTTATAATCTGTAATACTGTAGACTGGCAGTCTAAAACTAGTTTATCTTCACAGACAACCTCACTAATAACCTGTTAGTCTGTATACTAACAGACTGAACCTAGTTTACCTAAACAGATAACGTCACTAATAATAATTTGCGATGCTGAAGACTGACCAGCTGAAACCAGCTTAGAAAGAAACGGCACCCTTAATCTGTAATTTTGTACACTGACAGATTGAAACTAGCCTACCTAAGCAAGTCTATGTCATGACATGAAATTTGGGTTGTGTATTTCTTATGAAATGTAGTCTATGGATTTCTACATTATTTAAAAAAACTTTTCTAAATTAAAAAAGCTGGGAGTAGATCCTGGGACCTGCTGCTCCTATCCAGACGTGCTACCAATGCGCCAATACCGTCACATGACATACCGTGACATGTTATCAAAGCCGTAGGCAGATAAGGGGAGGTAGGGCTTAGAAGTTCAAACCCACCCCGAAATATCATGTCAGTATATTAACAGCAAATTAACATATCAATACCCAAAATTTGATCAAAAATTCAGGCTTCAAAAATTTTCGCGCTCGCTTCGTTCGTGCATTATTATTTCCTATTATTTTTTATTTATATTGGTCATTAAAGTGTCGTACTAATACAAGCAAATAATTCACCAAAAAATAAAATCACTAACCAAAAATTGTTAAATATTGTTTCCTGACTACCAAGGAAGTAGCGCGTATCTTGTGGGTATGTTTGTAATTTTCTTTATAGTCATATGTTTAAATTTAATTAGGAATAATAAATTAGCAATCAGTGCATTCAAATGGGTGTATGTATTTATATTTTTTGATAGAGTAATAGTCGGGTATTTCGTTTTTCTTTTATGCAAATGCTGAGCGCTCGTAAAACCATTCAAAATCATATAACCCAAAAATTCATAGAAAAAATTGTTATCACTAACTTGGAGTTAGTATGGGACATGAAAGTGCTAGGAGCCCGTTATACAGCGATACTGAAAAATTTATTGAATTAATTTTTTTATTGCTATGCCCGCACATTATAAGATATGGGACAACAGGGCCGCTACAGCTGTGCCAATGTCGATTGTTGAACCCCCCCGCCCCGAAATGAATTCCTGGCTACGGCCTTGCATGTTATGCAGTGTAACTTTACAGCTCCTCTGCTCTCCGCCTATTAGTTAGGCTTACGGGCGACTGTCCCGCTTCGCCCCAGTTTCACTGAGACTATCAGCCAGCCGTTTTATTATAAATTTTCCGAGCGATCGCGCTAGCTGGCATTTTAAGTGCTTTCCGACAC
The DNA here is from genome assembly GCA_947563715.1 of Lycia hirtaria. NCBI lineage: Eukaryota > Metazoa > Arthropoda > Insecta > Lepidoptera > Geometridae > Lycia > Lycia hirtaria. The sequence goes on from OX387378.1 coordinate 32,175,949, forward strand.
ATCGTTTTGCAGCCCAATAGCTTACTTTCAAGATATTATGAAAAACTTTTCCCGGTTATTTAAAGCTGTTATTTTTTCAAATAGCACTGCAGACTTTTATCGCAATTTAGTTAGGTGCTAAGAATAATAATTATTATTAAATGAAGATGAAAAATTAAAATTTAAGAGTGACGAGAACAATGCATAGCGTTGTCGATTCCAGCGGTTGAAGTCCAAAATTTTGGTTGGCGTTAAGGTATTATGGGCAAGCCTAAAACTTAACACCAGTCACTGACCTGTAAAACAATAAATTGGGCATTATGTAGTGCATACACAACCCTGGCACACTAGTGTACTACTTTTGAAAATCTAAATTATTTTAATCGTGAAAGGGGTCTAATTTGAACTTATTGAGCTCGGACGTTTTTGAGGACTGACTCTACATCCCGTTGATACTTTATCAAAGCAAGGCAGTGCATATAATCGAATTGAAATTGAACGATGCTAGAACATATTTCTGGTAAAATCGGAAAAACTTAATTTAAGAAGACGAAGGTTCTTTATTCCCTATCGCTCGAAAGTAAAAACAATCACTCGAAACTGATTCTCCAAAACTTACGGGTTGTTAACACAATACTCGTACTTCCACAATTCCATAGAAACCAGAAATTCTAAATTCGTTCGAGTCTCTCCAAGCTCAATCAACATTTTTTATTTTTTATTTGTAAGTGCATTCTTGGACCCGCTACGGCCTTTATCATTCAACTTTAAAAACTAGATTCTAATTGAGTAACACCCACACACGCGCGCAACATCCGTCCACATCTGAATGGAACCCTGTCGACATGAATCGTGTCTACAAAATTCCCCGTGTTATTTCCTAAATCAATATTTAATACTCCGAAAAGTAGTATGTAAATAACAACGACAAACAATAGAAGAAAGACCCAGTTTATTTGGTTTTCTCACGTTACCCATCTCTCTGCCTCGCATTCGATGCCTTCAAAGACAAAAAATGTGTTATATTTTGCACCAGTCGGCGCTAAAGAACCGTTTGACTGATTGATTTATGTTTTCATTATTGTGCAAATAAAAAGGGAAGGTCGCAACAAAGCTCGGGTTTTTATCGATTTTCGCAGAAGAATGGCATGGCGTCATCTCCCGCCGTGAATCGAGTAGAACGTTTCTGTATTCTACCTGAGCTCCACTAATGAGAGCACACCCATACCTACATCAATCAACCCTCGTGTCTATTCATGTATTTGAATGAGGCCGGCAAGGACACTGTACAATACACAATAATAATGTGCGGAGTGGGCCCGCGGCCATGGGAAAAGCACCGGACCTTTAACTTTACGGCGTCTACCTACATGCTTCGCTCGGCAGTTAAGTCGTCCATAACAAACATTGCAGAATTAGCTGCCCGACTCACGGGAACCCTTCCTGACCCGCAAAATTTATTTTACCTTAAGGCACATGATTGCAGACCACCCCCACATCCTATTCACATTTAATCGTAAAAGGGCTACCTTTTTAAATAATAGACCACGAATTTGCTCCTAGATAGCGGTGGTTCGGGAGCCTTTTTGCCTACGCTTGTCGGAGTTATTGCTTTTATAATGCAATTGAATGTTGTTGAATAAAATAGCAGCACAGTATCGTAACACGTAGGTACATATAGTTTCTAGTTACCCGCGATTTGGCTATTATTCATAGTGCGTCTAATTTCATCGTCATTATTGCTTATAAGATTTTTTTCGTTGGTTCACGTGTGAGTTTAAATGTTTTCTTACACATATCATATGATAAATCATCTTCTTTACTTTTTCATTTGCCACTTAGCCACTCTCAAGTCTTCACACTCTGCAAATGATATTGTCGCTCCATTACTGGGCTGAATGGTCTACATAAATATGTGAAGTTATATACCGATAGGACGACTCCACATGTAGAGCTGTTGGTGGTGGTGCTGTTCCCTGGACTGTTAAATCTTGTAATTGTATATAATAGGGTATATTTATTTTAATTTTTTATCCGTTAAAGAAACTCTAAGTATTATAGCTCGCTGAGAAAGCATGAACCAGCCTTACTGTCAATGTCTTGGCTCACTATATCATCTTTAGAAGTAGGTAAGACGTGCGCTAGGTATATCTGTACATAGATATAAGAACAATGTTATTCTAGTGTAGTCTGTCTTATATGTGTATTAAAATATTTCCAGTCATATCCAAAGCTAAACTAAAACATTCATTGATATATTTCCGTATCAGTCTTTCTATGTCAAGAGCAGTCTACAAGACAGCCATCTTGCACAGGTGTCCACTTATGCACAGAACAGTTAAATATCAATGATCCAACTCAAAGCCTCTACTGCATCCATAATTTATTAATAGATGCACGAAGCGTGGCTTTATTCTGAGGCAATTTCCCATAGATACCATCTTTCAAATTGTGCAATCAAATCTTACCTTACCTTTATCAAGTATACCTACAATTAATTAACAGCTCGTCGAACCGTAGTACTTAGCAGTTTATCATCATTAAGGAAGATGGGTTACGGGACTCCCATAAATGTTTAATATTAAATAAGTAAGAAATATTAAACAAGTCTGGGGCATGGATGAAACAATGCACAATTCGTAATATATTTCTCAGAGGTCGCATTACCGTGAGAAATCGAGGGCGAAGCTGAATAGATCTCTCCGCAGACCCGCTGCCGGCCGAAAAGAAAGTGATCTATCTTACTTAATCCATCGTATACCTGCACTGGCATCATGAGCATTTCGCAACTCTTACAGACACCGAGAATTGAACTGGAACGATTCAAATTTTATTGGTGACTTTTTAAAATGTTATCCAGGGGCTGCCTATTCACGCTTAGCCGCACAATTTATTATTAACTATTTAAAAACTTGATTTTAATACAGCGTCGGATGGAGCCTGTAGACTAGGTATTAGGAATAGACATAATATCCTACCATAACAGTTGTGAGATACGTAATGTTTCAAGGGTTCAAAACTCATAAGAGTTATTTAGGTACTAGAATAGAAAAAAGGCGGTGGTAGGTATAGATATCGGTATGTTCCACTTCTAGGACAATCAATCTTTTTCATAATTTTACACTTGTTTGTTGTGTGACTGCACATGTACTCGTACATATAATTAGTATGTACTTAATATTGTATTTGATAAAATAACTATTATCTGTAAAAAGGATGCTTGCTCTTCATTGTCTTTCAAATTGTTTCCTCGTGGACTCATGGTCATGGCCAAAACTCAAATAGTCGTTTGTAAATCTTTGTTACACATTCATATCATCATTTATTCTAAATCAGAAATATTTAACCAAAACATACAAAATCTTACATCCTCTTTTTAATATCTTCGTAAGATAAAGGAGTCCGACGAGTTTTAGCACCTACTTGCACGAGGAGGCTGGTTATGGTGCCAAAAAAACCTCGCTGTTCAAGATATTATTACCGACAACTTCACGATTGAAGCTTCCATGCCAAAAGTCATGATGGATTAATAAGCATAGTGCGTGACTGAAACATTTTACTCGGGCGAAGTAAAACGTGTAAGTAGTCGTGACTGAACTAATAGCAAATCGATAAGTGGAAGGGTTGCAGCACCTACCTTATTGCATGGGCCACGACCGTTCGATCCCTGTTTATGAAATCGTTCCCGAGTCCGCAGTAGTTAAAATTGCCGCATTCCAGTGTAGACGGGCGTGAGACCGACGCAGCCTCCGATCCCGGAGTGGTTGCGGGCTGGCGGGATCAGCGCTCCAGACCTTATCACATAAACATGGACTAAAACACTGAGGCGAATGTGTCCGAGTACCAAATCATTGCTATTTCATAGAGTACGATAGCGAGCGATGCGACAGAAGGCGAGAGACGGGCGCAGGTAGCGCTGGCTCCGAGACGCGCAGGGGACTGCCGCGAGGCGACGCCAGCGCCCCGCGCGCACGCGCCCCGCTCCTCGGGCCCACACCGAAGCCCGAGCCTCGTTTACACGCATCGACTGGCGCTATGCGCGCTCCCCGAACGCCTAGAGCGTCGGCTGCCCGATGCAGTCCAGAAAGTTATTTAAATTCGAACCCTTCGAACAGGAACCGGGCCACTTGGCACCCGATCCCGCGACATGATTCGCGAGATCACGTTTAATGTCGGGATAGCATGTCGCGAGTGTGACCCACTTATGGCTGCGCTCGGATATTTGCGCGAACCCGGGAACTGTGCCGGTTGGCTGCCGCACTCACACCTAAAATATGTTTCGTGCACCATTGCTATAAGTACCTACGTACCTACTCAGATACGGAATACAAATATGTTGAATATACTTCGCGCAGTCTCAAGACAAAAATACTATAGCGTGTAACATACCCCCGTTCAGATAGGTACATATGTAGGTATTTTCTACCTCTTTTCAGCTGACATACATACGTACACCTATCCTAATGGTACTTAAATTTTAAATGAGATGTTACGTAGGTTGCTTCGCGTTGAGGGAAATGTTTGCATAATTAATTTAGTGATGAGTTTTATTTATTTAACAAGGATAGGTACATTATAATTCTCCAAAGGAAAGTTTAAACTTTCGATGTCTATACCTACATCATCATCATTCCAGCCATAAGAAGTCCATAGCAGGACACAGGCCTACCATACATATTGCAATGAAAATACAATTAATGCAAATCTAGGTACAGTCAATCTAGGTACGGTCAGTCGCTATGGAGAGGGCTATGCTCGGAGTCTCTCTACAAGATCGAATCAGAAATGAAGAGATACGTAGACGTACAAAAGTCACCGATATAGCACAGCGGATTAGCAAGTTGAAGTGGCAGTGGGCAGGGCACATAGCACGCAGAACTGATGGCCGATGGGGCCGAAAGGCTCTCGAGTGGAGACCACGTACCGGCAAGCGCAGCGTAGGAAGACCAGCCACGAGATGGACAGACGACCTCATACAAGTGGCGGGAAGACGCTGGATGCAAGCCGCTTCCAATCGGTCTTTTTGGAAATCCATGGGGGAGGCCTATGTCCAACAGTGGACTTCTTATGGCTGAGATGATGATGATAGGTACAGTCCGTGAGCTACAAAAATAGGATTGGACTAGTCTATCAGCACTGAACATTACATAGTACTATCGTGTAAAAACGGCTATATTTAATAATTTTGAACTATTAGACCTTATTAAAAGTGCGTGCGGGCCATGCGCAAGGTTGGTTTACTTACCTACTTAGGGTAGACGCCCAGTTTTGATTGTTTTTCGTGTTATTCCTCCCTTTTCAGTTAATTGTTTTAAATTTAGATTGTTTTGAAGTCGGTTTTTTTTTTCCTACGCTTAACCAATTCTTCCTATAGGCGTTAGGACAAACTAGTTAGGTCTAGGCCAGACTAATAAGTATAACACTTTGCAGACAGTTTTTTATTTTTAGTAAGTTAAATAAATATAACTAGTCCTAAAACTGAATTTCGTAAGCCGTATCTTGTTGCTGAACATTCTATTTGGGATCCCCAATCGCGTTTGATCTTTATTTAGTGTACCGTGCTAAGGTTCCGTAGGAAGCGTAAACACGGACGGTGAACTAGTGATTGCAGGCCTAAGAAAACAACCGTTTGCATAATCCTAAGTGGTTACGTCCAAGTTTTGGACAGTAAAGGGTAGATAATAATTATGTCTACCCACACAGATGCACACATAATTATAATTAGAGCCTGGGTGGAAAACAGGTAGGTTTAAAACTTTATCTATCTAGTATCAACCTAGATTGAGCAAGGATTAAAAATAACTAATTTAAGTATCTATTTAATGTAGATCTATTCAGACAAACATGTAAGTAATACGCAAAAATTTTTTTTTACGCTTAAAAATAGTTGTTGAATGAAGATCCATCTGCGGCCACACCGTCGCTTAACATCAGGCGAGTTGGTGGTAAATCGTAGATCTATCTTGCATACACAGAATTCGCCCTATTACAGTAAGTCTTTGTAAGGAACCATAGAAAAGGATACAGATTTACATGAAAACTAGTGTCGTTCTTACTGTAAACAAACATTATGCTATTTTTAAAAGTGAGTAGACTCATTTTATATTGTACTAAATAAATTAATATACATGAATCAGAATAATAAACAAACTATGTTTTTACTAAAAAAAATCATTAAAAAAAAAACTTGTTTTTTTTATTTACTCCATGTATATTTAATGATTTCTATTAGGTAATTTAAAATTCTAATACAAACTTAGATGTTTCACTTCTGTCGACCGTTCTGTGACCAACTTTTTACCCGACAACGGCGAAGCAAAAGGGAGGGTTACGTTTTTTTACCGGTATGTAGGTAGTTACGTATGTATGTTCATCTGTTCCCTCATAACTTCTAAACTACTTATCATAAATGTGACAAATGTGGTGTCGTTGGAAGCGTCTTGTTTGTCAGCTGGTTGTAGGCTATGTAAAGATACATAAAAAAAAATTACTGACAAATAGTTTTTATCTGGGGATTGAAAAATTTGCCCTTAGACGTATTATTACATAAATAAACTAGTAGTTCTACGAACAGTAGACCTCGCGAGAGAGCTTATTTGCAGCTCACCTGGGATCATCTGTACATAATACCTACATAAAGTTGGCTTAGGAGGCCGTATGTAAAATTTTGGCCGACTACGCAATTTAAGTAATTTTACAGAGGTTATTTCACGGTCAGAAAACATTTTTTCCATAAGTTTAAGCACCTTGAAAGATCAATTTAATTTTAATACACAATTAATCCAAAAAATAGAATAGAATAGAATTCTTCGCCCCCTGCAGACCCTTCACTTCAGCTGTGAACCAAAACTTTTTAGGCGAATTTTGATTAAGTACAGAGTGGCCGCGCAAAGCAACATTGACTGCCTCAAACACTGGCGGTTTACTTACTACAAAATAAACGTGACGGATCGGAGTGTGAGGCGCCGCTACTATAGCCCCGCCCCACTCGGATCCGAGTGGTGAACAAGGAATGTGTTAATTAAAAAACAATGTATATTCTTATAAAAACAAATAATAATTTTATAAATAGAGAAAACGTAAAATCAAGAAAATTATTCAACGCTAAAATGCATCAAGCATATCCACGCACCCTCACTGTTACACGCAATCTGAAGTTGGTTGTCAATGTTGTCATATCTCGACAACCACCAAATATCAGCAAAATTGGTTGGTAATTAACGCCGCAATAAACTTCCCCCCTTTTTATGGGAACCACCCCTCTTATCAAAAATCGCCGACGACAAAAACGTTTAATAATCTATAGAACCTATACACCAAGTTTAATCAAAATTGTTTCAAAATTACGCCCTATACGCGAGTACGAACATACAAACAAATCACAAACTCACAAACAAACTGACAGACGAAAGATTTGGCCAGTTGATGCAGAGACGCTTCGCTCGCTCGGTCAATAAATAAATATTAGTGGACATTTCACACAACACCATCTAGCCCAAACTAAGCAAAGCTTGTACTATGGATTTTTGGATTAGATACTAAGCTTAAGGTTACTTTTTGTTTTATCTCTCTTTATAATTATGAACCCAAACTATTAATTTTTATTATATAATTTAATTAATATTATTTAATTGTGACATAGTTATTACGTAAATCTTTTTTGTTGTTATTTTAATCATATTCATTTTTAATCATATTCATGACCTAATTTTAATTGACTTAATTTATTAATTTTGACACGATTGTTATCACTCTGAATTGATGTACTTATTTTGTAAATTTTGAAAATTATATCATTAGCATAATTCGTGTTTACGGTGCTAATTTGAATAATAAATAAATGGAAACTAAATGGTTGATAGAAAACATAAATATATACTTTTTTTGTAAATATGTACATACTTATGATACATAGAAACATCGAGACACAGAACAAACATCCATGCTCATCATACAAATGTTTGCCCTGGGTGGGATCGAACCCACGACCTACAGCTCAGGAGGCAGTCATACTACCACTGAGCCATGAGGCCTGTCAATATGTTCTGTGCTTAAATTTAAAGACTGAAAATGCTCATTGAACAAAAGAACCACCCAGAACCAATGAGATTTTATCTATAGAGAGTTTATACTCACTCATTGAATATGAAGTAAAAGCATAACAAATCTCAGTTCTCAGCACTTTCAAGGCTAAGACCACATCCTTAAGGCCTTTTAGTATCTTAGCCTTATATATCTTTGCACTTTCTAAGCACACAGGATGGCATTGTCACTGTCCATAAGTCACTTTTAAGCGTCTAACAGCGTTGCCCGACGTGTCGCAACTGAAGACGAGTTGGGCGATTACCTTACTTGAGGCTTGTCACGCAGAGCCGAGGAAAATCTATCTACGTATCAGTATCATCATTGCTCAGAAAGCGTTGCGGTATTTTGTTACAGTTTTTATTCCAATTCCAAGCTTGTTACGAAAAATATTAATAAGTTTTATCAATTTAACCTCTTCATTAATTGAGTATCGCTACTCAACTCAAGATAAAGTTGCGTTACGCAATTTTCGATTTTAATGTTGAGAAATTAAGAACTCTGTCAGTTAAAATTAATTTAGATGACATCTAGTGCGCAGTAACGGAATTCGCTTGTCATGTTAGTATGGAATGAAATATGTTTATATATTTGCAGAATGCATTGTTTTGTTACAGTAGGTGTGGCATACGACCACGGTTAATCTGAACACCACTATGAAAATATATCAAATAAAATAAAATATTTATAACAGTTTCTTGTTTCATACTTTTTAGAGCGTATTTAAAGTTCCTAGGCCGAAATGAAATATATCTCTTTGTACTTAAGACATATTTTCTAATAAGCTTTAATTAAATACGGAAAGTCCACATGATCCACATCCCCGTGAGGGGGAGAAAATAAATGCACCCATTGACTTGTTTGCCATTTGACATTGATTTAAAGATAGGTTTGACAATTTGACATTGACACTTTACATGTTGCTAGTTTACAGCTGATTGTCTTAAAACATTGTTTTGATTTTATTTTATAAACAGAAATACCTACATAACGAAAATAAATTGTTGTTACTAAAATCGTTACTCATATGAATCTCTTTCACCTGATAGTTACTAGTTTATAGTATTCGCGGTCCTATGTAAATAGGGCGAATTCTGTGGTATTCGCATTTCAATTTTTCTATGTGAACTCCAAAGGGGCGTTCACACAATCATGTCTAAACAAGAAGTTATGTTTCACCCTATAATCAGCTCAATACAGAGAATAGCGCTTTATGAAACAAAAGCAGTAAGTACTTTTACATGAGACAAATACTATGTCACCAATCCAATAATCAGAATCTTAATTTCATGCTTCGGAAACTTTCATGTCGGTAACCTATATTTTGTAACTTGTTTCTAATTCATCCTACTACCTATTATTCGTATATGTACCATTAGAATTTGTTGTCATTCTTAGCGGAGAACGTAATATAACAGGCCCTGCCTCTAAAACTTACATTTATGTTTCTATGATCGTGTTTCAACAGCATCTCTGTTCAAATTTAGTTTAGAATCTACAAATTTTACAATATTTAATTGCTTACTATAATAAATAATTCTTAGAACAATAATAAGGATCATGGTACACTGCTAAAAGGCTATCATTCTTAACACTCCACAAATTTTCAAGAGATCCTGCAATTTCTAACTGATACCACTAGTATCTAAGAACCTGCCATGCTGCCAATGCCACCCTATTTTTAAGAGTTATATGGTTATTCCTGTGATCTATTTTAACTTCTGATGCAAAAAGATGGGTGTAATAAGTTTGATGTGTGTACCTGAGTGTCTGCCTGTGGCATTGTAGCTCTAAAATAGATGATTTTGATCTTGATTTTATATTGGAGGCCTTAATTGAAAGTGATTTTAGCTATGTTTCATCAAAATCGGTAAAGCCATTTTTATGAGTCGGGGTTTTTATATTTTCTAAACTTGTTAATATTGCAAAAGAATACAGAAGAGAAATGTAAACTCTTACTATCTTGTATTTTCAGAGATTCTACCTAATTGGTTCCAATAACACTCAGACTAGATTCAGAGTGCTCAAGATTGACAGGACAGACCCTCGAGAGCTGATCCTAGTAGATGATAAGGTGGAATACAATAAGCAAGAGATTCACCAGCTGCTGAACATGATTGGCTTTGGAAACAGAGCTGGAAGGACCACCGGCTTTAACAAGCTGGTCTCCGCTTTTGGAATTGTTGGTAAACAGTTTTTACTGAATCATTATCTTAAACTTCATAAGGGCAAGATAGTACCGAAATTGAACCAAATAAACTTTAATAAAAAGAATAACAAAAGTAACTCTATCTCTGTTTTACTTAACCTTTCCATTACATTATCAACATAATCAATTTATTAATGGACAGACAGAGAACCATGGAGAAGGACAGGTTTTACTTTGCCTTCACCATTTTCATGGTTGGTGAAACTATGGGCTATATGCTCTATTTTTATAAGTTTTATTTACAGATAATATGTAGATACAAAATGATCAAACTTTACCAATGTGAATATCTTATAAACAAAAGTTCAATGCTTAAAGTTTATTTTTATTTTCACAGGTTTCATCAGATTCCTTGAAGGGTACTATATAATCCTAGTACGGAAAAGAAGAAAAATTGCTGCAATAGGTTCACATTCCATCTACAAAATAGAGGACACAGCCACAATATACATTCCAAACGAGAGCAATAAGCCACCTCACCCTGATGAACAGAGATATTTGAAGATGTTCCTAGCAATAGACCTCTCTACTAACTTCTACTACAGTTATAGTTATGATATCACTCATACTCTGCAAATGAATATGGCTCCACCTAGGAAATTGGCTCCCGCATTGTTTCCAAAACCAGTGACAGCAGCAGTATATCAGTCGAATTTGAATGAAGAGCAGAAATGTACATGTAATAAGTCTGAGGATGATGATGAAGACATTTTTGAAACATGGAAGTCACAATTGCAGCATAGGAGAGAAAAAACTGGGTAGGTATAAGTCAGTTTGAATTGTACACTCTGTGGAATTCGATTTTTCAACTCCTTAACTATTACTTATTATATAATTATTGTTGACTATTTAACTTTGTATGTTCCCCTGTATACACAGGGTATGTGAACTGAACATCCAACATTTTTTGGGTCTATATGGTTTGGTATTATATGTCCATTAATATTATAGTGCATTAGCTAAACTCCTAAGTGGTTGGGATAAAATAACAACTAAAAGTAATGTTTAAAAATTAATGTTAAGATTTAAAGATATTAAGTTCACCATCTTTGTATCATTGAATGACTTGTATCGTTTTAAAAAATGAATGATCAGGTTAAAAGGCCCCATAAATGTTTAATAAATTTTGAACCAATAGCTTTTTACAAATTCCAATTATACGAAAATATTTTCTTTTGTTGAGCACCTGTTCGTTTAAGTCTATTTTTTCTGACTTTATCAACCAACTTCAAAAAAAGAGGTTATTTATTCGACCTGTATGTATGTAATATTGTCAGAACTGCACAGTTTTTGTATATGTTAGTCTATATCAAGTTCTTGTGTGCCAAATTTCATAAGTGTATGTATGTTGTATATTTGTATGTTTGTCCACATATTACACAGTATTGCAAAAAAAATATATTTGAATGAAGTATCTCTCAACTTAGGAGTCACTGTAAGTTTTATCAAAATCGATTCAGTATTTTTCAAGATATGTATTTTTTAATTTTAAAAAATAAGAGCGTTTCAATGACTCTATATAAAACTACTGGGCGGATTTGAACTAAATTCGGTAGGTTTATCACTCGTACTATGTAGAAAAATCTGGCATACTTTATAACGCAAAAATTAGGCGTTACAATAGTAGTGAAGTGTGTTTCAAAATTAAACGAACTTACCCAGTGAAGTTTTGTGTATACATTTTTTAGTTTCAAACAAAACGAGTAAATACTATTAAAATTGAATAAATAAAAGTACTTAATTAAAAAAAAAACTACTTCAAAACAATGTTCAAAAACTAAAAAGGGAGAAATAACACGAAAAAAGCAAAACTGGGCGTCTACCTAAGTAAGTACGTAAACCAACTATTTTTGAGATTGGTGTCTGTATAGGACTTAATTGGAGATACTATAGGGCCTCACACTGATCTCAAAAATAGTTGGTTTACGTACTAAGTACTAAACCAACTAGTGGTTGGTGGTAACTAGTGGTTGGTTTGGTTACTAAGGTAGATGCCAAGTTTTGATTTTTTTCGTGTTATTTTCCCTTTTTAGTTAATTAGATCGTTTTTAAGTCGGTATAATTATGTTTTAATTACTGTTATGTCATTATAATTCTGCAAGAACACTTATCTTGTAGGGCTAGTCAAAGAATGGACTTCGGGGTGCGTGCAGTGCCGGAGTGGCGGTTTGTTTGGAACAGCCATCTGCTCTCACCAGTGCATGCACACCTGCATCCTGACTGGATACTCTACATTGTCCATGGATTTATAGAACAGGTTACCTGTTTATACCTAATTGATTATTTTTTCAGTGGAAAAACGATTCATACATATTCTCGATATGAGTAGTTTTTCCACTGAAAAAATTAAATTATAATTGTATAATGGACCTGTACCTACAGTATAATTTACTGACTTAATTAAAAACCGCTAAATTTTTCATAGGACATGCAGATACAGATAAATAAGTAATTGATAATAATTGTTATACTGATCTAACCACAATTTTATGGTGATCTCAATTTGCTTGTTGTATTTGTTAAACAATGAATACATTGCCAACATTTCGTTCACATTACTTATTTATTACTTATTACTTGTACAATATGAAGCATCAAGTAGTTATAAAGTTTCAAATGCGATTCCTTCAGTTCATAGACAGGCCTCATGGCTCAGTGGTAGTACGACTGCTTCCTGAGCTGTAGGTCGTGTTTTCGATCCCCACCTAGGGCAAACATTTGTGTGATGAGCATGGATGTTTGTTCTGTGTCTGGGTGTTTCTATGTATCATAAGTATGTATTTACGAAAAAAAAAGTATATATGTATTCTATCAACTATCTAGTTTCCATAGTACAAGCTTTGCTTAGTATGGGCTAGATGGCGTTGTGTGAAATGTCCTCCAATATTTATTTATTTATAGATGAAAGTGCCTGTTATCATCATCATCTCGGCTATAAGAAGTTCACTGCTGGACATAGGCCTCCCCCATGGATTTCCAAAAAGACCGATTAGAAGCGGCTTGCATCCAGCGTTTTCCTGCCAATTGTATGAGGTCATCTGTCCATCTCGTGGCCGGTCTTCCTACTCTGCGCTTGCCGGTGCGTGGTCTCCACTCGAGAAAGTGCCTGTACCAAAAATAAATAAATAATAATATGTTTCTTTTTTTAACAGAGCAACTTAAACATATTCGGCAGACCTGTGTATTTAACACTAATAGCGCGACGAAGCAACCGATACGCTGGCACGAGGTTCTTAAAGCGTGGTGCTAACATGCACGGAGACGTCGCCAACGAAGTTGAGACTGAGCAGATTATTCACGACTCTATGGTGTCTTCGTTTGCTGCTGGCAGGTAAAATATGTTATTAATTTCTGCCTTCTATGCTGTATTCGTGGGTTGGATCCCCACCCAGGACAAACATTTATGTGATGAATATGGAATATGGATGTTTGCTGTCTGGATGTTTTTATGTATTATTTAAAAAATAAGTAAGTGTATATTTATTCTATCATCTATGTATCCAGTTCCCATAGCATAAACTATGCTTAGTTTAGGTAAAGAAGACATGAATAGTATTACATACAGGATTGATACTCTCCGCCGTCCGCTAATCTCGGGTTCCTCGCCCGCACCCCGCGTTTGCCCTGTCATTTGCCGGACTTTGGACGGAACGACGCTTTCATTTGTCAGGCGAGACAAGCGTTGTGGGTTTCAAGCGCTCGAATTACCTCAAGATACTTTATAACAGGTTTCAATGTTTTTAATAGTATTTTATATTAAATTCCAGGTTCAGCTCATTCGTCCAAATGCGAGGTTCAATCCCCTATTACTGGTCGCAAGACGTCGTCAAAATGGTGCCGAAACCCGCGATAAACATAGACCTCAGCGACCCATTCGCAGAGATACCCGGCAAACATTTAAACAACCTTATGAGGCGATATGGATCTCCCATCATGTTTGTGAATTTAGTCAAAAAGAGAGAGAAAAAGAAACACGAGTCTTTATTAACTGATGTCATTAGCAGTTCTATAAAATATCTAAACCAATTTCTGCCGCCGGAACATTGTGTGCAGTATTATCATTTAGATATGGCAAGGAAAAATAAAGGAGCGGACCCTAAAGTGTTGGATAAGTAAGTGGTTCCTCCATCCATCCTATTTTAAGTTTAAGGTATTTAAAGTTAATCCACATTAGTAGTCCAGTAAAAAAATATTTGTGACATAAAATAGAATTAAGAAAATTGTTACTTAAATAAGGAACAAATAATTATAATTTAAGAAAACTGAAAAACCGACTTCAAAATGCTCCATTTTGTTTTGAAAATCATACTTCTGAACCGATTTTGATTAAATTTCTATGGGACCACCTGGGAAGCAAACAAACCTTCCTTTCAAACAAAAAAGTTCCAGATCGGTCCAGGCGTTTTCGACAAATCAGGGAAAACATACATAAAAAATGATTTCGACGAATTGAGAACTTCCTCCTTTTTAGAAGTCGGTTAATGACAGTACAATCACAATTTCAGTCACAATTTCATAATAAACTAATATCTATAACTTAGCTATGGGCCTAGAGACGGACACAGGCTACTTATCATCATCGACATTTTTCATAACAGATAACTAAGCGGGTGAAACCTCGGGGCACAACTATTTTTACCCGACTGCGTAAGAAGGAGCCGGAAGATTATGTTTTTCGAGTGTATGTATCTATGTTTCTATATGATCAGCCTATCACGTCTACAACCTAAACGGCTCGACCGATTTTGATGTGCGAGGTATCGTTAGATTTGTCTTCACTTCCGAATTGTCATAGGCTATATTTTTTGTAATAATAATAATATATTTCTCTCAAAAAACGTACACTCAACAGCATATCAGCGTAACGAAATCGTAAGTTAGACTCCGAAAACTGTTTTTTTGCAGACGAGTATTTTGTTTTTCTTTTAAAATATACTTGTACATATATATCGGAAATCATTGTAAATCTTTATTTTTAGGTATTTTCCAATCATGACTCCAAAGAACCGCCCCAGTCCCAGTTGTATATGATGTGACTGCTTTGTAGAAACGGATTTATATATTATATATATAAATCCGTTTATATATATAAAAATAAATCCGTTTCCGCCAATCACACTAAATTTCTGTTCTCAGGTTATCGGCAATAGCTCGCACTGTGATCCGCAAAACGGGTATATTCCTAAGCAGCACCGGTTACGGCGAGCTATCGGGCGTGGAGGGACACCAGGCCGGCCGGTTGCAGACCGGACTCGCGCGCGTCAACTGCGTCGACTGTCTCGACAGGACTAACACGGCGCAGTTCGCGATAGGGAAGTGTGTTCTAGCCTATCAGGTAACAATGACACTGTCTGTACACTCATCTCGATATCCCACTGCTGGGCGCTGCCCAATTTTTTTTGTTAGACCACCAAGTCGCCTGATGGTAAAGGTAAGCTGAAGTGCTACACTTCAAAGTAAAATAATTAATATTATGTAACTAAGTACCTACCTATTTATGTTATCAGTCAGCCTTAGAAAATACACAATAAAATGTTCGTTTTTTTTTTTTTACTATAACACTTGAGCAGTGCGCCGACCGTCGCTCCGACCCTTCGTTTGTTTTAATTGTCAATCCGTAATCTTGATTCTTTACTACCTAGTTTCATAAATTCATTAAGTTATTGGTTTTTATCACGTATTTCCTCTTAAAGGACAGATGAGATATATGCTGTTTTTTTTCAGTTGTACGCACTAGGTCTTATCGGCACTCCCAACATAGAATTTGATTCTGACTGCGCGAGACTCTTGGAGGGCTTGTACGAAGATCACGGCGATACTTTGGCTTTGCAGTACGGGGGATCTCAGTTAGTGCACAGGTGAATTATTCGCATTTTAAATAGTTTGTGAACAGATATGGATTGTAATTGATAAACAAATGCCTGCTTATATGCTTAATGCGTATCTCGAGTCTCGACACGATATTGGCCACTAATTAATTAACTAAGTTCACCCGAATCGGTTAGCGATGTGCACGTGAACCTAAAGATCTGGTTCGCCAAATTTCACTTGATAAGTTCGTTTCATTTTTGTTTAATACGACATCCTTGATCATGAGGGAAATACGATCAAGTTAAAGAAAATGAAACCACCAGTTTTTGGAATAAAAAAACTATGCTAGGTCCTTGTATAAATAATCCTTCCAATTTCCTCCAAACCCGTCCAACAGTTTTGGCGTCCGAAGAATACACCGTACAGACAGACAAAAAATGTTTAAAATTGTTTTTTTAAAAACGTAATTTTTGAACTGTCTTCTGCAGGTACAGTTTTTTTTATATTTATTTATTTAGGCACACAAAACAGAATACAATTGGTACATTAACATTATAAATACGATAAAAACTATGAACTAGATTGTATTCCCAGACATGTGTACAGCAGCAACAATATAAATGCAGTACTTCTCAAATTATTTTATAATGTATATTATGTACGTACGAAACAAAAATAAATTACAACAGTTACATAATAATAGGGAAAGGAAGTTAGAAGAACAAAAACGCCGTTATCGCTCGCATATACACAAGCAATATCAGCGCCGTTGCTTCTCCAAAATTGCCAATATTTCACGTTTAAATTTAAATAATTTACAATTAAATATATCTATCGAGCTATGATTATCCACTAAGATATCGTTATTATATGGATTTGATAATTGAAAACAAATGATTTCGCCTTTTCAGGATAAAAACTTATCGCAAAACAGCTCCATGGTCTTCACACGGCAACGACATCATGCAGACGCTGAGCCGATACTACTCCAACACATTCTCGGATGCGGAGAAGCAGAACACTATGAATCTCTTCCTGGGTCTGTTCGTTCCTGACAGCAGCCGGCCACCCATCTGGGAGTACCAGAACGATTACTACTTGCACCACCCTGAGGCTATGGTCTATATACCTAGGAATAGGTATACCTTGCATTCTGGTTATTTTTAAACGGTTTTATTTAGCTTGCCCCTTTTGATGTTGATGTTGTTGTTGATGTTTTTGGGTCAAATTTATAAATTGAAGTTTGAGCCCCTTCCTGTTGACAGATTGATCTGATATTTGGTACACGCCTATAGGTTTGATGACAATACAATTAAATATATTCAGTATCATTCTAAATTTAAGATGGCCGCAGCCACGAAATGGCGGATTACAATTTTTTTCACAACCCCTACATATGGGTATCAATTGAAAGGGCTGAACAAGTAAAATACAGTAAATACATTACCTACATGAAATTAAAATATATTTCTCATCTCTTCTTCTTAGTAATATTCATTGCTGAAGGTCGTGTCCGTCTTGAAATGCTCTGACAGAGTCAATGACGAGCTGTTTCCACGCCACCCTGTCCTCGGCTTTCCTTAAGGCAGTGGCTATAGGAAGTCCCGTTAGAGTTTTTATTTGATCAGACCAGCGGGTAGGTGATCGCCCACGTGGTCTTTTACCATCCACTTTCCCTACAACCATCAGTTTGTCAAAATTATCTGGTTGTTTTCGGGCAATGTGGCAAGACTCGTTGGTAACACATTGTGGAGAGTCTGGTCTTAATCTTAAGTTGGTCAAGAATGGACTTGTTGGTACGCCTCGCTGTCCATGATATGCGTAACATTCTGCAGCACCATATTTCAAAAGCTTATATTTCTCATATACAGACGTTATCAGTCAGTTGAGAAGCATTGTTACCCAAGCTATAAAATATCCTGTGTTATGGTGTTACAATACCCTCCGCCGGACTATTTATATATACGGAAAACACTGACCGACTTCGATTATTATTTTATTTATCTAATTTAAGTCATAAATATGTACACCTCTACGGATTGTTTTTTTTTTCAAAACATTGATGTAACTCCATAAACTCCATAAGTTAAAAAATTAAAAGTTTGAATTTTTAAAAAGCAAACTGTAGAAGCATATTAATAGTTCCAATAATAAAAAACTCGAAAGTAATAGGGGTAGAAAATAGTTTTCTCTTGTTGTATGAAAAACACAGAATTTTCTGGCAAAAGGTCGTGCGACGTTTCTCCTAAGTGTTCTAATGTTTGTTTGTTTTTTTATTATTTGTTTCATTAAAATCTCGGGTCGCAGCTCGGTCCTTTGATGGGCATCAGTGGAGCCGAATCCAACACTGAGAGGCCCTTTACATAAAATAAAGTAAAAAATACAGGATTTTGGTATGTGGATAGATGATGAAACTATTGTACAATATGGAATTTGACAAATCGGGGCTATTGAGATGAAATGGTTATGACTTATAAAACTAGTTTATTTACTGATGCTCCCACACAGTGGGAGATGTAAGATGCGGTACTTCTGTGTGGGAGCATCAGAATGACAGCACGGCACCTGCCTATTTTGTCTCATTATCCAAAAATATTGAGGCAGGTGATGGATAACTCGCCACCCACTGAATGGGCCCCTCATAGTGGCGCCGCATATTGGCGCCGGATAAGCAACATCGGTGTGGGTGGCTAAGGGTGTTGAGAGGTGTGCTACGCGTTCACTAAGAGCTACTGGCGGCGTTATGCCCACCACACAGCCGGCCGATTAAGGCAAGCTGGAGCTCAGGGGTCTCATTTAGCCCCAGGGAAACATCGGGGTACTCACCGACGGCTTGGCACAAAGCCGCCCCTGTGGGTTTATTTATTTAATTATTAGTTCCACAGACACCGGGGTTCGTGACCTTTCTCAGATTTACAAACTAAGTATCCTAATGTTAGACCGCTTTGATATATTTATAGATCCCTAACAAAGTGGTGGGACGACGACGTAGTGCGCCACCTGCCGCTCCCCTGTAACGAAATGCGTAAGCTGTGCTGCGAGATTATCGGGCTCCAGCGCGACACCGCGCTCGAAATGCTCGACCCCTACCACGACTACAACCGCCCCTTCGAGTATACCTCCTTCTCGGAGTGCTTCGAGTTCGAGGTAACTACAACTATATACGCCTAATAATAAATAAATTGGACATCTCACACAACATTATCTAACCCAAACTAAGCAAAGCTTGTACTATGGAAACTAGGTTGCTGATATAATACACCGAATCACAGAAACACTCTGCACTACAACTTGCTCTGGGTGGGGATAGAAACCAACGACCTACAGCTTAGCAGGCAGCTGTGAATAGCCCTCAGGAAATGACGTCTGATTTTTTGACATTTCCTGAGGTCTATTCATGTGAACGTTGCCTCGAACAGCGCCGCAGGTATCGCCCGTCGTCTGTCACGCCGCGTGTCGTCCCGCTCATCCCTGAACGATCCCTAACTTTGCACACTACTGCTTGGTTGTTGAATAACTGACAAAAATGTGCTACGTCCCCAGGTCGTCATCGTCTCAGCCACAAGAAGTCCACTGCTGGACATAGGCCTCCATATATATTTCCAAAAAGATAATTTTTAAGCGGCGCTCATCCAGCGTATTCCTGCCACTTGTATGAGGTCTTCCACCTTGTGGCTGGTCTTCCTACGCTGCGCTTGCCGTTGCGTACTTCCTCATGTATACCCAATACAAAGTATAGGCAAAATTCCTACTTGTGTCGAGCGAGTTATTAATTTAATGTTATTGATAAAGTAAAGGAAAATAAAATAAAATAGTCTGCAAAAAACGTACCACTACAATCAACTTTTTGTTGCGGTGCAGATGTGCCACACGCGTCGCGACTTAGCGCCGACATTTACTGAGAGCTTCAGTCCGTTCGTGGTTCGCGGTCGGGCGTTCGGCCAGAGCAAGGGTCCCGCCAGCAACAACCCTGTGATCAGCGGCCGAGCCAGCACCACTTCCAACAACTCTAGCGAGTACGTACCAACATGCACCACGGGTAACTGAACATTTGCCCGTTTATACAGGGTTAAATGTCATTCGTGACCATCCTCGGCCACGCCGTTGCTTACTATTAGGTGAGTTAGTCGAACGTAGATCTATCTTGCGTATAAATAAAAAATGTTTGAATCAATAAAATTACCAATTTTCAAACTCACGGAAATCTTTCCAGATAAAACTGCCAAATGATTGTAATATAGGGGTAGAAACCAGATTTTCCTTCGTGTATTTTTTTAATAGTCCGTAGTCCGACCGTTATCCGTCTCGCATACCTATATTTTTGAAGATATTAAATGGCCGACTGCTCAGTTTCTATATAGTAAACAACTTTATACAGGCTGCTCCGCACTACATAACTTACTTATGAGATAATATTGTATGGAAGAACAATATTATCTCATAAGTCTATCTCATTATCTTATAAGAATGGAGTCTTTTATATGGAAGAACAAGCGACGTTACTCTGTCGTTCACTTATTGAAACTTGTGATTCTTTAGTTCCAACAGCGACTCCTCTACGGACGACGATCTGACGACGTCCACGCCTAGCTCCCGCGTGGTGGTACCCTCGCCGCTCGCCTACGTCGCCAAGCTGCTTGAGACTGAGGAGGTGGAGGAACCCTGTCTCTTCCCCGCCATCAAGAGAAACAACAGGGTGCTGCTGAATGACCCTTCCAAACGGGATATGGTCATGTGAGTATATTTTTGATGTGAAACAAATGCGAAGTTAAACCGGCTCTTAGCGTGGCGATAAAGATAGATTTGTTAAAACAGAAAAAGTGATCTACAAATTAATGAGATAGATATATGCTTTTTCTATGCAAAATAATTTCCATGTTTCACGTGAACCAGGCCAGCTGCGATGACTCATTTCTTTATTGAACTGAATGACGAGAAATTCATTCGCCTGATTTTGAGCTCGCAATGTCCTATGCCACCCAAAACTTTGTACTTCTGCATTTCAAAATCGTGAGCGTGTCACACGATGTCTAATATTGATACTACCAAAATTGGTCCATCCGTTTGAGAGCTACGATGCCACACACTGATACACACCTCAAACTTATGACACCCCTCTTTTTGAGTCGGGGGTTAAAAATACAGTCAAATGGAGACACAATTTTTATAGGTCTTAAATGAAAAGTTCCCTGAGGAATTTAAGAAAATTTAAAACGGCAAAATTTTTATGGAATTTTTAAACACAGTACAGAAATTTTATTAACAGAAATGTCAGGCCGGAGATTGAGCTGGAAGAGCAAAGAAAATTAATACTCTGAATTCATACTGACAGGACAAACGTCTGCTGTACTCGCTAGTAAGTAATAAAAAACAACGGGTTGCACTCCGCGAGTGCCGGCAGAAGTGAAAACTAAATAAAACCGGCGAAGTGCGAGTCGGACTCGCGCACGAAGGGTTCCGTACCATTATCTATAAAAACGGCAAAAAAACACGTTTGTTGTATGGGAGCCCCCCTTAAATATTAATTTTATTTTAATTTAATTATTTATTTTTAAAGTGTATAATATAACTCAATATTCTGTGAATATTTCAAGCGTCTACCTGTTTCCGATAGCAATATCGAGCAAAAAAATCACGTTTGTTGTATGGGAGCCCCCTTAAATATTTATTTTATTCTGTTTTTTAGTATTTGTTGTTATAGCGGCAACAGATATACATCATCAGTGAAAATTTCAACTGTCTAACTATCACGGTTCATGAGATACAGACAGGTGACAGACGGACGGACAGACAGTGGAGTCTCAGTAATAGGGTCACGTTTTTACCCTTTGGGTACGGAACCCTAAAAATAAAGTAGTTAGTGTGTTTTAAGACTATACAGCGCCATCTAGTACGTTGGTTTGGAACTAACTATATTGTATGAACACTTCATATAATAAAGTTAGTTCTATAACAACGTACTAGATAGCGCTGTATACTCTTAAAACACGCTAACTCTTCGTGTACGGCGCTTGTACATACAATAATGAACTTTAAATGCAGAATGTTATAATAGGTTTCTGACTGTCCGTCTGACGATCTGACGCGAGTTTCACATTTTTCCAAAAATGCCCTACGCCGCTAAAGATTTTCACTTCAAAAAAATGTTTTACAGGTACAGACGCTATGTAAACTTCGAACGTCGCTCGAATCCTAAATACAAGCCGGATATCCACATTGTGATGACCGTCAGCAGCGCCCTCACAATCGACAGTTCCATTGATGTCATCCCGCCGACAGTTTCGAAAGCTTCCCGGGAAATATACCACGACTACGTACAACGGAACTCAGGCCGCGTCACTGTACCACCTGTTTCTATGGCGCTTTATAAGAATTATGTTAAATATGCATAGAACATAATTTTATATTGTAAGTAAAGTTGTACATGTTGACTCATGTGTTTTATTTGTCGTTATTTGAATGTAATACCAACATGTTGGTGATGTTGGACATCTTCGATAATGTAGACAGAATCTGAATATAAAAGTTACTCCTTGACGTGAATGTAAAGTACTGAAACAATAATTTATTTGTATTCGTAACTCAGAAGTTTTTTTTTATTTAGCAATGTATATATATTTGAAGTAAACACTGCGGCAATGGTATTGATTTAACCAAACATTGTTGAACAACAGCCAAATAATGTCAAGCTAGCATTGTAGAAAAAAATTAAATGTCACTCACTGCTGACATTGACTTCAAGTTGAACTTTGACATTTCAATTTCATGTCGGTCGGTGATCGGTGGTCAGTCGAATGTTGAGCGATATCTTGCTGCTTCTATCACTTTTATCTTGAAAATAGCTGTGTAATTGTTTAGTGTGATAAGCAAGTGTAATCCTATACGAGGGGCAGATCCAATGGCGTTTATTCATATGTGAGTTTATCTTCCAACTAGCCGTAATCATGGCTATGTCGAAAGGCTTCAAAGTTTTAGAGAAATCCTCACCACCGAGCCCCTACAGCATTATTTTACAACACCGAAACAAGGATACTTCTCTACTTTTTGAATCTCAAGCTGTGGTCTCACTGTCTCCCCAAGAAACGGAAACTCTGCGCAAGCAATATCATAAAATTGCTGACGCTTACGGTTGCCTAGGCGTTCTCCAACTCAACTCCGGCGAAAACTGTCTTCTTTATCTCGTCCTCGTCACAGGATGCTGCTCCGTCGGCAAAGTGGGAGATGTAGAAGTTTTCAAAATAACACAAACACAATTTCTGCCCCTCTTTTACCACAATCAAGGAGAGGACAAAGTCTCGGAAGTAAGGAAACTCTTGAATTCTGGAACATTTTATTTCTCCTGGAATTCAGGTAAACCTGCTGATAACCTATTTGATCTCAATTTATGCTCACAAAGAAAAAGTAAGGGTGCATGTGCTGATAATAGATTCTTTTGGAATAGAACATTATTCATACATTTGATACGTTATGGAATTGATTGTGATGACTGGCTCACTAGGGCCATGTGTGGATCTGTTGAAATTCGTACAATATATGTAGGACATCGACAAGCTAGAGCTGTGTTAGTTTCTCGTCTCAGCTGTGAAAGAGCTGGTACAAGATTCAATGTTAGAGGCTGCAATGATGATGGTAATGTAGCTAACTTTGTGGAAACTGAACAAGCTATTTATATAGATGATTGTGTTGCGTCTTACATACAGACTCGAGGATCAGTCCCACTATTTTGGGAACAGCCTGGCATACAGGTGGGCTCACACAAAGTGAAGATGTCCAGAGGTTACGATGCTTCCACCAGTGCTTGTGATAGGCATTTTTCCCAACTGAAGCGAAACTATGGATCTATTATTGTAGTAAACTTATTGGGATCCAGTCTTATTGGTGGCAGTGAAGGTGAAGCTACCTTGAGCAATGCTTTTCAGAAACATCTTAATGATTCTGCACACAATGATGTAATACAAATTATATTTGACTACCATCAGGAAGTTAGAGCAGGCTCACAAGAAACAGCATTGGTCAAATTCAAGAAAATTATAGAAAAACTCTATGACAGTGTTAGTATCTTTAGTGCAAAAGGTTCAGATATCTACAATGTGCAGAAGGGTGCTATTCGAACCAACTGTTTAGACTGTTTAGACAGAACAAATTCAATACAGACTTTTATTGGTTTAGAAATGCTTGCCATCCAACTGATGCTATTACAATGTATTGATAAAAAACAGAATGTCACCAGATTTGAAGAGGTATTTAAGCAGATGTGGGTGAATAATGGTAATGAAATATCAAAGATATATGCTGGCACTGGAGCTATTCAAGGAGGCTCAAAGCTAATTGATGGGGCTAGATCGGCTGCTCGTACTATTCAAAATAACTTATTAGACAATACTAAACAAGAAGCCATTGATATACTTCTGTTGGGATCGACATTGAATTCTGAACTTGCTGACCGTACACGAATCTTGTTACCATCCAACATATTACATACATCAACCCCTGTCTTGAGAGAGATGTGTCGCAGAGCAAATGAATTTACACAACCGTCAAGTATTCATATTACTATAGGTACTTACAATGTAAACGGTGGAAAGCATTTTAGAAGTCTTGCTTATAAGGATGTGTCACTTGCTGATTGGTTGTTGGACTGTCCAAATTCTTCTTTAATAAGCACTGTGAATCTAAAAGAACATCCTTCAGATATCTTTGCTATTGGATTTGAGGAAATTGTAGATTTGAATGCCAGTAACATAATGGCAGCTAGCTCTGATAATGCTAGGGCTTGGAGTGAGGAATTGGAAAAAGTATTGTGTAGGGATGCTCCATACACTCTGCTCTCAAGTCATCAACTCGTTGGAGTTTGCCTCTTTATATTTGCAAGAAAAGATCTCATTCCCCATATCAGAGATGTTGCTCTAGATTCTGTGAAAACTGGACTCGGAGGTGCAACAGGAAACAAGGGAGCAGTTGGTATCCGCTTCGTAATATATGGAACTTCACTTTGCTTTGTCTGCGCTCATTTTGCCGCCGGTCAGTCGCAGGTATCGGAGCGAAATGCCGATTATACTGAAATTACAAGAAAAATGGCATTCCCCATGGGGAGATCTCTGTACTCCCATGATTATGTTTTTTGGTGTGGAGATTTCAACTACCGCGTCGACCTTGATAAAGACGAGACACGACTACTGGTGGCTCAAAACAACATACAGAGAGTTCTAGAACAAGACCAACTCCAGCAGCAAAAAGCACAGGGATTAGTGTTTAAAAACTGCTTTGAAGGAGATATAACATTTTATCCAACTTATAAATATGATTTGTTCAGTGATGATTACGATACTAGCGAAAAATGCAGAGCACCAGCTTGGACCGATCGAATACTATGGAGAAGCAGAAAATACACGATTGACCCCGAAACTACATCAGATTTGGCAAAGGGCAAACTACTGCACTACGGCCGCGCAGAACTAAAACAGAGTGATCATAGGCCGGTTATAGCTATTCTGGAAGTCGAAGTTCTTCAAGTTAGCTACACCAAATGCATGGAGGTATTTTACGAAGTGGTGAAGGATCTCGGACCCCCCGACGCCAGCATTATCGTTCAACCTTTCGATGATTTTAACGGCGAAGAATCAGTTTTCGACGATAACATAATGGCAGCAGTTTTACAAGAATTTGCCACCATTGGCGAAGTGACTCTGGTGCGATTTGTCGACGATCAAGCATTGTGCATCATGTTCCGAGAAGGGCAACACGCCTTAGCGGCCGCTCAAAAAGGCCATATTTCGGTATGCTCCATTCCTCTCAGCATAACTTTGAAGTCTCCGAACTGGGTAGACATTGTGCGATCAGAAATAAGTTTGTGTACGAACAATACGATACCGCTTCACGGGGACGTCCAGGCAGAACGTCCGCTGCGGTCAGCGCCTCCGACGCCACGCCGGCAGCAGCCGAGCAGACCCCCCGCGCCGTCGCCGACTCCTCTGGTGCCGTCGCGAGCTCCACCTATACCCGTGACTCCAGCTCGCCCGCCCCCGCCTCGTCCCGCACCCCTTGTTTCTGATAACGGAAAAATGTCCCCTTCCGGATCGAATTCTCCTCCCAAGGCGGCACCGGCGTCTCCACCCGCTATTCCTTCTCCGCCAGCGGACAGCGTACCGCCACCTTCATGTGCGCCTCCGCCGCTTCCTGAAGCCTCCCAAACTCTCCAGCAGTCGGGGCCGCCGCCCCCGGTCCCCGCCAGACAAGGCGCTCCACCGCCACTCCCAGCGCGACCACGACAGACTTCATAAACACGATGTTTGCTTGCTCAGAGCATATCGTTGCAACTGTATCAAATATCAAAAATGTACCTAAGCTAATATCATAAGTATTTATTATTCAAGCTTTTAGATATGTGTGAAGATGCTAAATATGTAATGATTAAGAAAACTAAATATCAGACCAATATAAAGTATTCAATAGAAACATAAGGTGTCTGCAAAACCCTCTAACCGAATGCAAGCTTTTACATTTCTGAAGAAGCTATCAATATCATATTGATCTGCCTGCGCTTATCCAACCAGATAAGTTATAATTGTGTAAATAACTTCAACAGTCGAATAGTAAATACATAGCATGTATGTACACCTGATAAAAACAACCTGATTCAAACTCATAATCTCTGATAGCTGATACGTTTATAATCAAGGAGATAAGAATTCCATATAATATTGAATTTATCTGGTCCATACTTTTTTAAACTATCACGGTCATTAATTAAAGCAGTATTATTATTAACGGAATATTTACCGTGGTTCGCGTTAATTTTGAGCACCCGATATCCCGAAAAATAAAAAAAAAACGTTAATAATAATACTATTTTATCTGGGGGGCAATTCAGTTATTCAAAACCGACTAACATAAGTTCACATACCTAAATAATTATGTAGGTACAACTACGGAACCTTACCCGCGTGACTCCATACGCACTTGGCCGCTTCTCTTTAGATGTGTGTGTGTTGAACTGTGAGTCTGCACTGCAGGTGGCTAGTATTATAATAAGTTATTTATGAACTTTAAGCTAGGAACAAAATAGATGATTAGGGTTATATACTTATACATAATAATTTATTATCAAAAGTTTGTGGAGCATAAAGTATTATAATCTGGTCTCGGCTGAACTTCCTTACCCATATTTTAACAATGACGTACTTGTGGAGAACAACAAAAACTTTCCTTGTCTAAAATACGAGCTCTCCTTGGAAGCCAGTACAGTATTGTTGATTACATTACAAGACAGGTAAGGAAGCCCAGACTTTAGACCGGAATAGTTAATATTGACTAATTAATGCGTTGTTAGAATACTAATACTTACGAATTGAAACTGCATCGAATGGTAAAAATATTTACATAGCTACAAGAAATATTGTTTTAACCGAATTGTTGTTTATTGTATTGTTTTTTATAAAAAGGAGATTCTCAACTGTGATTGTGTTTGTTGCGCGATTACTCCGTCAATTATGAATTGTATTTGATGTTTTTTTTTTTGTTTGAAAGGTAATACTACTTCACTACTACTACCTAATATATTTCTATAATTTTAAACATTTTTCAATGTTTCATGGTGTGTATTCATTTTTTAAATCGTGTATTGTATCGTCTAAAGCTACGCTTAGTGAAACAAATCAGAATCGTGAAAATATTGAAATCAGTTTCTTCAAATAAATCAGTTTGATTTAAAAACAAAAAGTAAATACCTAAAAATTACATACCTACTTATACATAGCGGCAAAAATCTTGAACAACGTTTTATCATGCCCTCTCTTTTGTTTTCGTCAAAAAAAATAGAGAGGGCACGATAAAACCTACACTATTATTTACTCAGGTACCTACAGTACTAGTTACATTAATATTATGTTATTAGCTTAGGTTTTAAGTATCCGTCGTCATCCGTCCGTCTCACTTGCGCATACCCACATTTTTGAAGATATAAAATGACTGAATGAACTTATAGAAAAATCGTCGTTTGTAAAACTAGAAAACAACATCAAATAATACGGCCTTACCGAAAAACGTTACTTAACCATCGTCATTCTCTGTCTTCTTTCCGCAAGTGTCATTACGTGTCAGCGAGAAGGTGACAAAATATCTTGCAATGCTTAAAATTAAGTAACGTTTTCGGCAAGGCCGATATTCGACAAAAAATTATATTTTATCCAATTTAATTTTCATATATAAAAAATCATTTTTGTGTTAATTAAAAAAAAATGTATGAAAATTAACTTGGATTATAATTATCTTCATAAATGTGGGTATGCGCGAGACGGACGATGGTCGAACTACGGGCTCTAAATGTACCATTTAAGTCTTTATACCTATTATGTTATTTTTTAAGTTTATTGTACCTACTTTGTAATCCTAAACAAGGTTTAGTGTATATATCGTGTGTTTGAAAAACCAACTGTACAGTAGAGCGTTTTAAAGATGTTTTTGTTTTGAAATTAACACCATGAATCTATTCTATGTATTTATTTCAAAACATAAAGTTCATCGGTTCCACGATTATTTACTTAAGCCTCGATGACACTGGGCTAGTTTACGAGCTGCTAGTCGGCGAGTTTAAAAGCTAGCGAGTAAGCGAGTAGCGAGTGTCGATGACACAATCAAAAGCAGATTGTAAAAAAGCTCAATGACACGGAGCGAGTTTACAAGATGCTCGCGAACTCGCTGGCTTTTTTTTATTTCTCAGCCATTACTGTCCCACTGCAGGGCAAAGGCCTCTCTTCCCTCTTTCCATTTTTCTCGGTTTAGAGCTTCCTTACTCCAGCCACTACAGTGGGAGTCAAGCTCATCTCGCCATCGTTTTTGGGCCTGCCTAGGGGTCTTGTGATGTTCGGTACCCAGAAAGTTGTTGTTTTTGCTCACAGGTCTTCGGGCATGCGGCAGATGTGTCCAGCCCAATTCCATTTTAAACTGACAGCTTTTTGTCCTACATTCATGATTTTTGTTTTGGCGCGCAGCACGGAATTCCTAACTCGGTCAATTAGTTTGACTCCAAGTATACTGCGCTCCATAGCTCTTTGGCAAACCCCGAGCTTGGACTTTCATGTTTAGTCAGAGACCAAGACTGTGCGCCGTAAGTGAGGATAGGGAGAATGCGTATGTCCATAAGCTTCTTTTTGAGTGATAAAGGCAGCCTGCCTTTCATGAGCTCTTTCATCGACCAATAGGTTTTCCAAGCGCTTTCGGTGCGTCTAGCAACTTCTAGTTCTTGTCGCGCTTGGAACGATACCACTTGGCCGAGATATAGAACTCGCTGGCTTGTAGCTTGTAAACTAGCCCAGTGTTATCGAAGCTTTAGGCGCCATCGATATATTTCTGAGATTTTTTATAAATAAATCTGGTTTAAAAAACTGAAAAAGCTGCTTTGGACAGTAGGCGCCCGAACAAAATATAAATATTATTGAATCTGCTTATAATACTATTAAACGGTAGTTAATGTGGCCATGATCTAAAGTGACCTCTTTTCTTATAACAAAATAATCATAGAAATCGGCTCACAAAATTGAGAAGATATATCTAGACGAGCTAACAAAATACAAGAAAAATATACCTAATTGAACCTTTTTTGAAGTTGGTTATTTTTTTATTGCAGTATTAAGCTGCAGTAAAAAAATCGAAACTTATGATTTTATTGAATTTATTTTTTATTTTATTTATTTTATGGCTGTGTTCGCATTTTTCTATGATTTTAAAAAATCCCAATGGTTTCCTATTATTTCCTTATGGTGATTATATAAATGTTCTGCAATTTCCTACCTTTAGTTATCTGTGAACTTTTATATTTTTATACTGTAGCTAAAGTATATTGAGGTGTTTACGTAATTAAGGTGTACCTGATTTGTTTATTTCTAAAATAAACTAAAAAAATAGGTACCTAGCATTGATCAAAATATATTAATAGTGTATACTTACGTACTTCTATAATGCAACTGATGTTCTTTGATAGCTGCAGTAATAATTATAGTTTAAAAAACTGAAGCAACCGACTTCTCATGGATGCCATTGTCTGAACTGGACTAAATTGAAATGGAACAACACGGGAAGCACCGGCTTTCAAAAAATAAAAAAAGAATCATCAAAATCGGTTCACCCAGTCGAAATTTATGAGGTAACAAACATTCAGAACCTCCTCCTTTTTGAAGTCGGTTGAAAATAGAAATCTATAGACATAATATGCGCGCCTCCCCTCCCCCCCAAACCCCCTCCTTCTACCCTTTTCCTTTTCTCCTCCCCAATATCCCATCCTTATCCAAGGGAAACAGTGTGTGAGTAAACCGATATCCCCTGTTTTACTAACTCCCCTCCTCAAAAAAAAATGCGCGCCTTTTTTTATGTATCGATACAGAACATAAATTAATACTACCTATGTTTTTTGTGGGAAAGAGAGAGACATAGTTCTTCATAATCTTGTCAGTTCTCGTACGACAAGGTACATGTCATGCGGCGGGTCAAACCGCCTGTTGACGTGACGCGTCGCCACCAAAAGAATCCAGCAGGATTGTTAAAATAAAAAATGTTCTACATATGAAAGAGAAAGATGTATGTATGCATGTGCGTTTTCTGTACAAATAGTTTCTCGATATTTTACATTTTCTACCGACTTCTTCAAAATACGAGGAGGTTCTCAATTCGACTGTATTTTTTTTAATGTTTGTTACCTCAGAACTTTCGACTGGGTGAACCGATTTTGATGTTTTTTTTTTATTTGAAAGCTGGTGCCTAATGTGTGGTCCCATTTCAATTTGGTCTAGTTCTGACAATGGTATCCATGAGAAGTCGGTTGCTTCAGTTATTTAAACTATAATTATTTATTACATAATGTAGGTTGCACCAAATAACACTAATAAAGAATTATTCTTCTCCAAGGTGTTTTTGCTGCTGCTTTTTGGGATTTTACTGCATTTGTCAATGATCATCCAAAACAATTACTAGAACTAGATTGTTGTGTGAATTTCAAGTCTGAGTAGGTATTTTGAAAATCATGAACCGTTTTTCGATGCTATAAAACTAGAACATACTGTAAAGTTTAGATACTATTGTGTAATCAATCAAATTAATATTAGAAAAACGAAAGTAACAATCTTCGTCTGTTTGTCACTTGAATTCTGTGGCTCGAGTAAAAACCGTCAAAGGGGGCATCCAATAATTACGTAAAGGGATCAGTCAGAGGGGAGGGGGTCAGAAAATCCTCACGTAACTAATGGACGCCCCCAAAGAGGCCAAAGATAATCATCGATTTGTAGGAGAAACCGCGGGACTTGCCCAGTAATATTTGTAATGCAATAAATAGTACAATAATCTTAATTTCAAATTTCTGGTGTAAAAGGTTATCTTTATTGCCAGTTTTCTTGTGCATGTGCTTGAAGCAATGTTAGATTAGACTGCTATAGGCTATTGATTGTGATGGCATTAGGAAATTTGCAATATTATTGATGTATGTTATTGGCACCATTAAAGGCCAGTGTTGTGTTATTACAATGTAAAGTTACATGAAATAAAGCTATGTATGTTAGATTTGCATATTTTAATTGTGGTAGGTACCTATATTCAAGACAGCTATAATAACATGCAATTTGAAATCAGCTTGAATCACATTGACATTCAACATCCTTGGATGAACCACAGGATGAACATAAGTTTTCTGACTAGATCAACCAATTCCCAGTGGAATTGGTTGAAGTGTGGCCTGCTTTGGGTACGAGAAAACACCCAAAAACATTTTTCCCTAAACAGTGATGTATTGAAAACTAAAATGCTAAGTTATAATAACAAACAGGTTTTAGCACCTGCTTTTATGACATTCTTAAGGGGGTCATACCTATACGGTACGATTCGTCGTTTCGATCAATCTGACGGAAATCGTAACGATGATCGTTTTAATAATGCCACTTCATACACGCACGAAACGATTGGTCGTAACGATCGATCATTTCTTGTTTGAAACGGAAGGACAAAGAGGTGCTGAAATAAATCAAATCGTGCTCTATAAAATGGAAAACGAACTTTCTTTTCCTTACATATGTGGCATTAACTTTGATTCGGCTACAAAAGAAAACTAGAAATATTTGGGTTAAGAAATGGCTATTAAAGCGAAATCAGTATTCGCATGTACTTATAGCCAAGGCGTGCGACGGCCGACGTCAGAGAGTGACAAAAATCGAATCATTGATCGCAAAGAGCCATACACTCGATTCATCGTTCATGGGTTTTTGTTGCAATCTCTGACATCGTCTTTAAGTAAATCGTTAACGATCTTTACGATCGGTCTGAAAAGACGGATCTTAAAGATCGATCGTACCGTATAAGGGCCCCAATTTACGAACCAAGACCAATGCCCGGAATTCAGAAGTTTATTATAATTCATCTCATAATTTACCTAACTCATAGCTTTGCTTTAATTCAACATAAATGGATGACTAATAAAACGGACATTTTTTTTAAATAATCATTAAATAATTTATCAAATTGTCATATTTTCATTTGACAATTTGATAAAGTGACCATTTGAAAATCTGACCTTAAAAATATAAACTTTAGCATGAATATTTGAACAGGATCATAGAAACTTATTTTACTTCTAAAATAAAACTAGTTGTATTTTGCACTTTCCCTTTATAGATATCTAATCACAGTGCTGCATAACTTATATTGTCTAAAACATAAAATATTGAATCAATAAATTGATTTACTTCTTAGGAATAGCGTGAGAATAGATGGTTTGAACAATGCCCGCAAGGCCAACAATGCAGAGAGCCATGGTGACCCGATACAAGATAACATCCATCGGACCACCTTTCAGGAACACTGGCACATCATCTTCTTTCTACAATATGAAAAAAATTCATTATTACACATTAAAATAGATTAAGAGTATTTATACAAGGTGACTGTTTGAACACTACCAATATTGATATAGGTGTTCAGTACTAGATTCTTGTTCCAAATATTCAAATAAAATAGGTGGTTAATATTCGACTTAATTATCCGCCACAAACAAAATATATGGACACTTGAACCACGTCTGGAGTACATACAAGTCGGGTGAGCGTAGTGTCCATAAATTCTAGAATCTTAGGAAAAAATTAACCATGGTTTTAGTTTTCTTTAATTTTTTAATAATTTGTTTCGGTATTATTTCATACTAGATGACCTGGCGTACTTCGTATCACCTATCAATGAGTGGACCCGATATTTCCTCAACGTTTTAAACTTTCCCTGGAATACAACAAACATTTCAAAACCAAAATCGGCCCAGCCGTTCTAGAGTTTTAGCGAGACAAACGAACAGCAATTGATTTTTATATAAATAGAGATTACTACTAATTAACATGTCCTTGAATATTGTTAGTGTTCAAACAGTCGGCCTGTATAATAACAAATATATCAAATAAATGGCTTAAGAACTACTGCAAGAGACACTAACATACATGTTCTATGCATCAGTGCTACCTCAATCCCAATAGACTTTAACACTGTGTGGTTGTATATTTGACAGCTTTCAATTTTAATAACTGTGTGCTGCAGTTATATATATATATGACTGGATGATCATAAAATTGTTTGAGAAAGTCTCAAATATAAAGAGCTGAGGAAAAATAGTGTGGATTTTTTCTTTTCATGCAACCAGCCTCGATCTAGTGCCACTGCCCCGGTTTGGCCTGTGATAGACTTTTTATACACCCATCATGCATGCAGTTTTGGCTAATAGTGATTTATAAGATGGTTCCTGATGTTAGTATAAGTGAACATTCAAACAATCAATTAAAGTCTGAACAATTTTCATTTGTTTACATTAAGATGACAGTTGACATTTAAGTAAGGATTTTGTTAGTTTTCTTGATTTTTAATTTAAGTGCTATATAGTAAAGCATCTAAGTTAATCATAGAAAACTATATTGGAATGTCAATTATGTTTTGAACACATAATTTCAGTTTTCAAAATCAGTAAGCACCTACAATGTAATTTTTTAAATATGTAATAACTACTCACCTGGAATTGCTGCTGCGCTTTGCGGATTTTTTCGGAGACAGGAGCGTAGGGAGTGTTCGTGCCAGGGATGAGTGATCTTTTGCCAGGTGCAGGGCAGGCATCAACAGTAGACATCTGCTTAGTATTGTACTGAATCGCCGGCGGGTCCACTCGTTGCAAGGCAACTGGTGCCTGCAAATAGTGTTAGGTAAGATGATAACAGCCCCATACTTGCATGAATATTTCTAACCAAACAGATTGGAAAGCACTTACAACTGGGAATAGTGGACTCTGTAAGTTTGTAGCTGCAATCAGCCTACCGGTAGCTCTGCTCAGCTGATGATACATTTTAGTAGTATGTATTTCAGAAAGCTGGAAAAATTACACTCCCTGAAAATGAAAATCGAGCGATTACGAAACAAGTACTTTATCGTATGCGTTCAAAAACTAAATTGATTGCTTGTTCTTGGACTCAAGTGTTTTTTTTTTTATTTACCATCAAACTAGCATATAATATTAGTACGTAATTGTGTAATTAAGTATTTATCTCAGTATATAACAAAATTATATAAGATGAGATTTATTCTTCAATTAAAACTATAAAATATTCTCAAGTAAAAGTAACTATAGTTTTCGAACGTAATTTAGAAAGAAAACGGAAGTGCCAAATGAATGAACAAATACATAGATTAACAGCGTTACCACTAAAGGTAAACTAAAATCGATTTCTCGATTAAGAGGCAGCACTATTGCGAGTGAAAAAAAGAACTGTGGTTTGTAGGTGAACGACATTTAAAAAAAAAAAAGTCTGACAGACAATTAGGGATGGGTTATACTTGCAAAATCTCATACCAGGGCTTCCCAGTGCGCCCACATAAAAATACCAGCGCCAAAAACCAGGGCTCAAAACCCTTAAAAGTATTTTTTTCGTTAAAGAAAATTGATTTGTATTTTAACTAAGATAAGGTGCACAATTGCGTAACAAGTTTTTCTACTAAAATACTTGCATAGCCCCTCAGGAGGCATTAAATACGCCAGCGTATTTCCCGCCATTGTGCGCTGGCTGGCATGCCATACGCTAGCGTATCGTTATTCCTCTCCTTGTTGTACTCCCCGCCAGTTAACTATGACATAATATTTTTTTCTGCTCTAACTCGTTCATAGACAGGCAAAATGACAAACTACCAATCAGATACGTTAGAATTGATACTTCCGAAATAAATTTCTGTGTAAATTGCATCAGAATGACGCGCGCGGTCAAGGTTATAAACACGTAATGGCGGCCGCTCTTGCCATCTATTTATAAATACCGATTTTATGTATTTATTTCGATTAAATACATATTTTGTTATGTTTTACACGTGGCAAAACCAGTAATAAAGTTAGTGACAGTGTCAAATACATGTCTGTGTGATCAAAAAAATCGAAATATTTGTTTCGAACCGAACGCCGACGGACCTTTTTTGTGCCGAAATTTGAGTGTTTTTTTTGTGACTTTTATGTTGTGATTTTTTTTTCAAAATAAGGTTTCATTATATACTTCAAAATTAATAGTAATATGTGACCGATATATATCCAGTGATACGATACAAGTGTTAAATTAAGTATGTGATGTGTATATTAATCACAAATATGAATCTAAACGCATACATGTCGAACGAACAATAGTGTCCGAAAAGCCGTGCCAGATGTCCGCCGTCGGTATTTATAGCCGATTTTGAAACATAGTTTCAATTACAACAGGTATGTATGTTGCATGTTTTTTATTTGTTATGTTATTAATAATAAGACTGCATATACAGATTTTTAAATAAAGCAACCCATTTTGCTCAATAACGTCCTAATTGACTTCGCGTATTTTTTTCAATTATCTATCATCATTATCATCAGCCCGAAACGAGGTTTTTTATGGTCTCTAATAGATAAATAAAACACATTTTTATCGACTAAACCATTACAAAACCAGAAGCTCATAAATTATACTATTCATAAACAAAAGTTACAAGCCATTCCAACTTAAAGAATATCAAGTTCACATTTTGTAAGCATGACCCGTTTTTACGACCGTCCTAATTGGCCACTTGAACCGCACGTGCTTTATGACGATCTTGTTAATCTAAACAATGTATGGGATGATGTTATTTTTTCTCGGATATCTGTATATTGTTGTTTTTTAAAGCCAAAAAAACAATAATATGTATGAAATGTTTTTAATATTTTTTAATATGATTTTTTTCGTAAAAAATGGTGAAAAAAAATCGCATGCTCAACTTTAAGCCTAGATAGGGGATACTTTTTTTAATTAAAATACATATGCGTTGGATATCAGTTAGCTTTATTCAGTAGGATTACAGTGATATTAATTTTATATATAGTTTTCATACAAATTTTATTTTTTATTAATTTTTTAATAGCGCGCGGCAAAAAAATCAAAAAAATCGCGGGGGGGCGTGCCATACGCGGGGGGCAAATAAATACGTGACCTTTGCCATGTGCCCGCGGAGGGGATAGGATATTGTTCATTATATACGTTTTTAAGAAGCATAATGGCATTCACGAAATTCAAAACGTTCCAAACGACACCAAACATGACTGAGCGAGCGCGATATATATTGCTTGCCTACTTCGTTCCGTGTATTTGACGATGACACCCGAGTGAAGCGCCAAAAACCAGGGTCAAAACCCTTGAAAGTATTTTTTTCGTTAAAGAAAATTGACTTGTATTTAAGTAATAATAAGGTGCAAAATTGCATAGCGAGTTTTTCAACTAAAGTACTTGCATAGGAAATTGTTCATTGTAAATGTTACAATAAGAAGCATTATAGCATTCGCGAAATCCAGTAAAGTAAATACTTTTAAGACTTTTTCTCCTTGCAAGTATTTCGGGGCGGCACCTCGTCGCAACACTTGCAAGCAAATATCTGGTGTAAAAACCTGGTTGCGTAAATACGCACCATCCCTACAGACAATTACAAAATTACAAATCCTTTTCTCCAAGCACGTTTCTGGAGGAGGTTAGTGTGTAAAAGTTAAATTAAATTACGTTCAAATTCAAGTAATAGTATGTGTTATTTCAAAAATATCTCAACTTTAGAGTACTTGTGTTGTAAAATTTATTACCGGTCGATCATGTTGTTCGAAATTTTAAAAAATCGCGTGGCGTCTGGCGTGTGACATGTCCGACTAGCTTTTGTTTTACAATTTTCTTTTTGTCATGGCTCAACTATTAAAAAAATAATAAAATTACTCATAACTTTACTTACAGAATAAAAAATGCAGATCTTCGTAAAGACCCTCACAGGGAAGACCATCACCCTCGAGGTGGAGGCTTCTGACACCATCGAGAATGTGAAAGCAAAGATCCAGGACAAAGAAGGCATCCCTCCGGATCAGCAGCGTCTTATTTTCGCCGGCAAACAGCTGGAAGATGGACGTACTTTATCAGACTACAACATCCAAAAGGAATCAACTCTTCACTTGGTGCTCAGGCTTAGAGGAGGTAATTGTCAAGTGTTGTAGTTTTGAATTACTCATAAGGTAGATCTATTCCCTCATAGAACAATCTGTATGTATTATGGTCATTGGTATAGATGCAAAGGAGTTTCACTTTTGTAATGGATAGATGCAATATATTTTCAATAGGGCAAGTGCCTTTATTAACTAAATAAAACAATATACAAACTTCACATACTTATCGTACTACACAAAAAGCAAATCGATTACCCCCAAACATGATGACCTTGTCTAAAGACAATTCAAATGCTCAAACTCGGTTCCAGTTCGCAGCGTACCTAGCATGCTGTCACATTGCCATGTTGAATGGCAATGCTTATGCATTGGGCCAGATATGCACCAAAATTTTGGACACGCATCGCATCTATCAGGTGCTTAGATAAATTTTTGAAAATGAGATGAAACTTTTGTTCCCATGGATCCATCATGGTCTTGACCTCAATCAGCTCAAATATGTAACCTATTTAAGCCGCTTGTGCTGGTCCAGTGAATTAGCTGCAGGGCCAGCCCTACTCTGTGTCTCAGGAAGATGAGACTGTGCCAAACTATCAATGCATGTGGTTTTGAATGACTGAGACAATTTTGAAAGACTTCACATTTTTACCCCTTCAGGGACTCTGTATACCAGAGTCTATGTCTAAGTTCTAATTTGTATTAAACAAACCCAGCGAATGTAGACTATAAGTATTGAGGAAAATCCAAGAGAATACCTATTATGCACTCTGTTTAATTGGTAACACCAAACTGTATTCAGAAACTTCCATAATAAAGCTGAAAGAAGAAAAAAATAGAGATAAACAAGTATCTATATTATAAGAAAAACTAAATACCCAACTGCAGAATAGCAGATTTTGCAGTCTAACTTAAGATTTCATTACAATAGAATAGAATAGAATAGAATAGAATATATTTTATTGTCATACAGTCACAGTCCTAACAATTTTATATAAAATAATATTAAGGATGTTCCTGATATGGACTCGTCAGTTCTTCTACAATTTCTTAATATAATATTAATTGGAAATAATACCTACTTCATGCTTTGTATCTCACTCAAAAAACGACAAAAATATGAGGGTAGTTTGAAGTTGAGTTGCATTCGTGCAAAATAAAAATTACATAATATTAGCGGTTGTATAAGGACCTTTTCAGACTAGAACACTTCAAAAATGCAAAAAACTATGGATTATAAAGTAAAAATTACGTTTTATAACTAGTTTTTAACTAAAACAATATATTGGCTGTAAATGGGCCTCGTCTGACAACTGAACAAAGTTAGTAAAAATACGTTACAAGTACATGAAAAGTGACTATAATAAATAATTGAAAAGTATTATAATACAATTCTTAGAAATAGGATCATTATATTATCCTATTTCTAAGAATTAAAATAATTAAAATTGATTAGCAATGAGGTCATTAAATTTTATAATTTATCAAGTCACTACAAGATGAAAACTATGTGGCTTATACAATACATATCAACAAAAGTAACGTTTTATGACTAGTCCGTGCTAAAACATTATATTGGCCGTAACAGGGCTTCGTCAGATAACTAAACTTTAAAAACCTTATATGTACATGATAATTGACTGTAATAATTAATTGAACAATATTATTTAATAATTCATAAGAAATAAGATAATAAAACTGTATAATTTGTAATCAATAAATTAAATAAATCATATAATAAGAGTAAAAAAGATTGTATATTTAATAAATAATATCTAATCAATCTGTGTTAATAACAATTGAAATTCGTTGTAATCATTGGTTAAATATTCGGATATTGAATAGATGGATTTTGAAAGAAGTAATTTTTTCACATTCGCACGGAACTTTCCTTCTGTTTCAAGATGTTGGATTCGCTCCGGTAGTTTATTATATAGCTTCTGTCCCATCAATTTCGGTAACTTTCCAACCATTTTTAGCCTATGTGGTATAGGTAAAAGAAAATTGTTACTATTTTTACAGTTTCTTGTCTTTGGTTTATTTTTCTTTTTGTATTCATTAAATTTTGACCGAACGTATTTTAGAACCTCATAAATGTACACTGAAACTGAAGTCATTATCGATAGGTTTTTAAAATGATCCCTACAAGAATCCCTATATTTACTTTTGGTAAGTACCCTAATGGCTCGTTTTTGGGTTTTTAGCACACGCTCGTAATCTGTGGAGCAGCCCCAAAGGATTATGCCGTATGACATAATTGAATGGACATATGCAAAATAGGTATCTTTAAGTTGTGATTCTGAGGTTATATGTCGTAATTGTTTAAGAGCATATATTCCTTTTGACATCTTTTGACACGTAGTGTTGATGTGTTCTTTCCAGGTAATTGCCGAGTCTAGTTCAAATCCTAATAGTTTAGTTAAATTAACGCTTTGTAATCGTTCTGCAGAGCTAGTTCTCATGGGTATAGTATTTAGCACTGGAGATACCGCATTGAAAACTATTATGGTAGTTTTATTAGAGTTAAGTTTTAAACCGTTCATGAGAAACCATTCATTGAGTAGGTGGATTGTTTTTTCGATATTCTGCTGAAGGACTTCTATCGACTCTCCAGAAACTACAACTGTTGTGTCGTCAGCATATTGTATAATGTCCCCTTTGATATGTAATTTAGCCATGTCGTTCAAAAAAGTTATGAACATAACGTTTCCAAAAGATGAACCTTGAGGGACGCCAATACTAATATGTTGTGCTGTAGATCTTATAGTTTTACCTCCTAAATTAATTTCAACTGTCTGTTGCCTATTTGTCAGAAACGATTCTATAAGGTCCTTGATGTCATATTTAAAACCATAAACTTCGAATTTCTTGATAAGAAGGTCATGATCCACAGAATCAAAAGCCTTTGACAGATCCAGCAATATGGCTGCCACACGTTGTTTATTTTCTAAGCAGGTTGATACTTTTTCTACAATAGTAAGCATGGCCGTCGTTGTTGATCTACCAGGTCTGTAGGCAAATTGACAATCCGAGAGAGCGGAATGCTTATTTAGGTGTTTCATGACAGCTTCTGAGAGTATACTTTCAATTAATTTAGATATTGTTGGTACTATTGTGATTGGCCTATAGTTCTGGACATCCTCCGTGTCCCCTTTTCCTTTATACAGGGGCGTTAAACGTGACATCTTTAAAATATCGGGATAATAATTTGATTTCAGTATATTATTAATTAAAAATGTTAAATGTGTGTAAATAAAAGGTAATGTGTTATATAAAAGATTTCCTGAAATATCGAATAAATCTTTAGTATCACAGTTATAAATCTTAGTTTTCGCAAGTTTAACGAGGTCATCAGGGTAGATTTGTGGTACTTCAAAAAGAGGCAATTCAGACATAGAATTCTTCAAAAACTCTATTGCTTTATACCTATTCGGACTATTAGTTATTTTTAGTTCCTGTCCTATTGATATGAAATAGTTATTTAAATGATCAGGTATGCGTTCGTTTAATATTTGTTGATTCGACTCCTTTTGTTTTAGATTCCAAATCCATTCAGCTTTACATTTATTTGTATCTTCTTTAATTATTTGCCAAACTTCTCTTTTTTTATTTTTTGAATTCATGATGCGATTGTCAACGTAATCTTTCTTTTTATCTAATACTTGTCTATTTCGTATTTGTATTTTCTGATCTATCAGACTTTTTACTATACTTTGTGGGTATTGTCTCTGTAATATGTACAGGTCATGAATATCATGTTGCATTTTAGTTAATTCAGGACATATCCACGGAGTGTTTTTCTTGTGTTTTTGTCTGATTTCTATTTTAGGGAAATGTACATCCATGTTCCAAATAAGCTTTGACATAAAATTTTGAAAAGTAGTTTCATCATATTCTTTAAAAATAGTATCCCAGTCATATGCGAGAAGGGCGTTACCAAAGTCTACTATGCGCTGGGCATTTATTATTCGTTTTGTTTTATCCATAGACTTAGCATTTTTTTCTGTGTTTATATCTGTTAGTATAATTAGCTGAGCATCATGATCCGATATAGCGGTGGCGAGTGATTCAATTGTAATTTCATTACTATTTGTATTAGATACCACAAAGTCTATCGATGTTTGGGTTCCATCATCTATTCTAGTAGGAAAATCAACCAAGTTTCTAAAGTTATTTGGTATCATGACATCTGTCAAGGCTTTTTTAATACTGGAGTCTGTGAGAAAATCCACATTCCAGTCTCCTGTTAAAACTATTTTATAATCCGATAAATCTGACAATAAATCAAACAATTTCGAGACTGTCTCTATGAAAATTTTGTAATTACCTTTACCTGTCCTATACAATCCTACCACTATTAGATTTTGAGTGTTATTGTGGTTAATTATTTCCACCGCTGCAAGTTCACAATGATATTCTATCGACAGCATGTCAATATCCTTACGTTTCTTAACTTTTACGTTGTTTTTTGTCAAAATGGATACGCCACCGTGGATCCGTTTTTGCCTAATAAAATAATTAGCTTGCTTATAGCCGTTTATCATAAACAAATCTACGTCATTTTTACACAACCACGTTTCTGACAGAATTACTATATCCGGCTGATATGTTTCAACTACAAC
Source organism: Lycia hirtaria (assembly GCA_947563715.1). Lineage (NCBI taxonomy): Eukaryota > Metazoa > Arthropoda > Insecta > Lepidoptera > Geometridae > Lycia > Lycia hirtaria. The sequence goes on from OX387378.1 coordinate 32,218,118, forward strand.
TTGTAATTTTAAACGCTTCTCCCCACTTTTAACGCTTCTACAATTTTGATGGATCATACTAAGTCTGCTTTTTGTTATAAGATTGTTGTAGCGATTTTTTCTTGATCTAAAAAAGTCTTACAACTGTCGTTTTCTGATTGAGATACAGTACAGTTTACATTACTAGAGTCCTTATATATATTACATGATAAATCTACTAAATTATTATAAAGATGTGTATATTCATATGCAGAATTGGTCATAATATGATGATAAACAAGTATCTATATTATAAGAAAAACTAAATACCCAACTGCAGAATAGCAGATTTTGCAGTCTAACTTAAGATTTCATTACAATAGAATAGAATAGAATAGAATAGAATATATTTTATTGTCATACAGTCACAGTCCTAACAATTTTATATAAAATAATATTAAGGATGTTCCTGATATGGACTCGTCAGTTCTTCTACAATTTCTTAATATAATATTAATTGGAAATAATACCTACTTCATGCTTTGTATCTCACTCAAAAAACGACAAAAATATGAGGGTAGTTTGAAGTTGAGTTGCATTCGTGCAAAATAAAAATTACATAATATTAGCGGTTGTATAAGGACCTTTTCAGACTAGAACACTTCAAAAATGCAAAAAACTATGGATTATAAAGTAAAAATTACGTTTTATAACTAGTTTTTAACTAAAACAATATATTGGCTGTAAATGGGCCTCGTCTGACAACTGAACAAAGTTAGTAAAAATACGTTACAAGTACATGAAAAGTGACTATAATAAATAATTGAAAAGTATTATAATACAATTCTTAGAAATAGGATCATTATATTATCCTATTTCTAAGAATTAAAATAATTAAAATTGATTAGCAATGAGGTCATTAAATTTTATAATTTATCAAGTCACTACAAGATGAAAACTATGTGGCTTATACAATACATATCAACAAAAGTAACGTTTTATGACTAGTCCGTGCTAAAACATTATATTGGCCGTAACAGGGCTTCGTCAGATAACTAAACTTTAAAAACCTTATATGTACATGATAATTGACTGTAATAATTAATTGAACAATATTATTTAATAATTCATAAGAAATAAGATAATAAAACTGTATAATTTGTAATCAATAAATTAAATAAATCATATAATAAGAGTAAAAAAGATTGTATATTTAATAAATAATATCTAATCAATCTGTGTTAATAACAATTGAAATTCGTTGTAATCATTGGTTAAATATTCGGATATTGAATAGATGGATTTTGAAAGAAGTAATTTTTTCACATTCGCACGGAACTTTCCTTCTGTTTCAAGATGTTGGATTCGCTCCGGTAGTTTATTATATAGCTTCTGTCCCATCAATTTCGGTAACTTTCCAACCATTTTTAGCCTATGTGGTATAGGTAAAAGAAAATTGTTACTATTTTTACAGTTTCTTGTCTTTGGTTTATTTTTCTTTTTGTATTCATTAAATTTTGACCGAACGTATTTTAGAACCTCATAAATGTACACTGAAACTGAAGTCATTATCGATAGGTTTTTAAAATGATCCCTACAAGAATCCCTATATTTACTTTTGGTAAGTACCCTAATGGCTCGTTTTTGGGTTTTTAGCACACGCTCGTAATCTGTGGAGCAGCCCCAAAGGATTATGCCGTATGACATAATTGAATGGACATATGCAAAATAGGTATCTTTAAGTTGTGATTCTGAGGTTATATGTCGTAATTGTTTAAGAGCATATATTCCTTTTGACATCTTTTGACACGTAGTGTTGATGTGTTCTTTCCAGGTAATTGCCGAGTCTAGTTCAAATCCTAATAGTTTAGTTAAATTAACGCTTTGTAATCGTTCTGCAGAGCTAGTTCTCATGGGTATAGTATTTAGCACTGGAGATACCGCATTGAAAACTATTATGGTAGTTTTATTAGAGTTAAGTTTTAAACCGTTCATGAGAAACCATTCATTGAGTAGGTGGATTGTTTTTTCGATATTCTGCTGAAGGACTTCTATCGACTCTCCAGAAACTACAACTGTTGTGTCGTCAGCATATTGTATAATGTCCCCTTTGATATGTAATTTAGCCATGTCGTTCAAAAAAGTTATGAACATAACGTTTCCAAAAGATGAACCTTGAGGGACGCCAATACTAATATGTTGTGCTGTAGATCTTATAGTTTTACCTCCTAAATTAATTTCAACTGTCTGTTGCCTATTTGTCAGAAACGATTCTATAAGGTCCTTGATGTCATATTTAAAACCATAAACTTCGAATTTCTTGATAAGAAGGTCATGATCCACAGAATCAAAAGCCTTTGACAGATCCAGCAATATGGCTGCCACACGTTGTTTATTTTCTAAGCAGGTTGATACTTTTTCTACAATAGTAAGCATGGCCGTCGTTGTTGATCTACCAGGTCTGTAGGCAAATTGACAATCCGAGAGAGCGGAATGCTTATTTAGGTGTTTCATGACAGCTTCTGAGAGTATACTTTCAATTAATTTAGATATTGTTGGTACTATTGTGATTGGCCTATAGTTCTGGACATCCTCCGTGTCCCCTTTTCCTTTATACAGGGGCGTTAAACGTGACATCTTTAAAATATCGGGATAATAATTTGATTTCAGTATATTATTAATTAAAAATGTTAAATGTGTGTAAATAAAAGGTAATGTGTTATATAAAAGATTTCCTGAAATATCGAATAAATCTTTAGTATCACAGTTATAAATCTTAGTTTTCGCAAGTTTAACGAGGTCATCAGGGTAGATTTGTGGTACTTCAAAAAGAGGCAATTCAGACATAGAATTCTTCAAAAACTCTATTGCTTTATACCTATTCGGACTATTAGTTATTTTTAGTTCCTGTCCTATTGATATGAAATAGTTATTTAAATGATCAGGTATGCGTTCGTTTAATATTTGTTGATTCGACTCCTTTTGTTTTAGATTCCAAATCCATTCAGCTTTACATTTATTTGTATCTTCTTTAATTATTTGCCAAACTTCTCTTTTTTTATTTTTTGAATTCATGATGCGATTGTCAACGTAATCTTTCTTTTTATCTAATACTTGTCTATTTCGTATTTGTATTTTCTGATCTATCAGACTTTTTACTATACTTTGTGGGTATTGTCTCTGTAATATGTACAGGTCATGAATATCATGTTGCATTTTAGTTAATTCAGGACATATCCACGGAGTGTTTTTCTTGTGTTTTTGTCTGATTTCTATTTTAGGGAAATGTACATCCATGTTCCAAATAAGCTTTGACATAAAATTTTGAAAAGTAGTTTCATCATATTCTTTAAAAATAGTATCCCAGTCATATGCGAGAAGGGCGTTACCAAAGTCTACTATGCGCTGGGCATTTATTATTCGTTTTGTTTTATCCATAGACTTAGCATTTTTTTCTGTGTTTATATCTGTTAGTATAATTAGCTGAGCATCATGATCCGATATAGCGGTGGCGAGTGATTCAATTGTAATTTCATTACTATTTGTATTAGATACCACAAAGTCTATCGATGTTTGGGTTCCATCATCTATTCTAGTAGGAAAATCAACCAAGTTTCTAAAGTTATTTGGTATCATGACATCTGTCAAGGCTTTTTTAATACTGGAGTCTGTGAGAAAATCCACATTCCAGTCTCCTGTTAAAACTATTTTATAATCCGATAAATCTGACAATAAATCAAACAATTTCGAGACTGTCTCTATGAAAATTTTGTAATTACCTTTACCTGTCCTATACAATCCTACCACTATTAGATTTTGAGTGTTATTGTGGTTAATTATTTCCACCGCTGCAAGTTCACAATGATATTCTATCGACAGCATGTCAATATCCTTACGTTTCTTAACTTTTACGTTGTTTTTTGTCAAAATGGATACGCCACCGTGGATCCGTTTTTGCCTAATAAAATAATTAGCTTGCTTATAGCCGTTTATCATAAACAAATCTACGTCATTTTTACACAACCACGTTTCTGACAGAATTACTATATCCGGCTGATATGTTTCAACTACAACTTGTAATTTTAAACGCTTCTCCCCACTTTTAACGCTTCTACAATTTTGATGGATCATACTAAGTCTGCTTTTTGTTATAAGATTGTTGTAGCGATTTTTTCTTGATCTAAAAAAGTCTTACAACTGTCGTTTTCTGATTGAGATACAGTACAGTTTACATTACTAGAGTCCTTATATATATTACATGATAAATCTACTAAATTATTATAAAGATGTGTATATTCATATGCAGAATTGGTCATAATATTTTGGTATAGGAACTGCTTATAGTTATGTGTTAGATTCTTTGCTGGCGTAAATATTTTTTTATCATATTGATTAACATCAATAAGAGATACTCCTGTTGATCGTGATACGAGAGTACATAGTTGCTTATTAAGTCTGTAAATCTTGTCATTTAGTTTCGTATTTTTAATATTAGTGTATGGTATTGTTGTTATTTGCAGTTTTATCTTCCTATGTTTACACAATTCTCTTACATTTCTTATCAAATCTAGTCTATACGTAGTTGGGTCAGATGAAATTACAATCATGTCATCTCCTTCCTTTAGATCCTTTGTTTGATGCTCAATGTCCATGATTATACATCTTAACGATGCTGCCGGCTTGCATATTGATATTGCCGAATTATATGCATTTGTACTATTTAATACATATTCAGTCAATCCTTTTCCTGTTTCATCACATAGAATAATCATGTTTTTCTTATCGGTTGTTTCATTTACACAATCCAGTTTTATTTCAGCTACACCATCTATATTTACATGTTTTGATATTTCTATTTGTTTGCTGGTTACTTGTTCTTGTTTTTCTTCTAAAATTACCTTTGCTTGTATTTGCTTTCGTTTCCTAACTGATATCCTGTCGTTTATATTTATGATTTCATTATTTTCGTTTTCATTTGTATATTCCTTCTTACTGTCCATCGGTTCTATTTTTCCTTTTTCTAATAATACTTCGTCGGTATATTGTGGAGCAAGATTGTTCGAGTTTCTACTTAAATTCAGAATTTCACTGTGTAATAATAGATTTTCACTTCTTAGTTTTTCGATTTCTTCGGAGAGTTTTAAAGTCACTTCGTGATTATTTATTTGCATCGTTCTTTGTAGTTCTTCAAACATAGCTGCATTTTTCTCGTGCATACGAATAATGTTTAACGCGTCTTCGTACTCGTCCATCTTGATATATTTTTCATCCAGAATATTTTTCAAATCTGTCTTTTCTAAAGTCACTTCGCTAAGTAATTCTTCTAGCTTCGCCATTTGAACTTTTAATGAAGAGTTTTTGCTTAGCATATCTTTGTATTCTGCAGAATATTCGTCGTGATCTTTCATCAACTTAATATTGAGCTGCTGTACTTTTCTTAACTCAGACGTGAGTTCACGAATTTGATTTTTAGCTTCCGGTAAACTTAGCGGCACTGATTGCGGCATCTTTTTAAAGTCAAAATATTACGAGGCGAATAAAATCAATAGTGTTATATTTCAACTCTCCTGTGGCTCAATATGAAAGAGGCCTCCAAGCATCGACAGCAGTCAGCAAGTGCGGTGACTCACGCGCAGCGCAACAGGTTGCTGGTGGCCCGAGTTCGAGCAGCTATCGATGCGATGTACAGTCGTTGAGAAATATTTTTTTTAAAATGTACTCACTGATATTTCCTTAATTTTTGAACGGATTTTCACCAATTTACAATCACTGCGATCCGAATTTTCTTGGTAAGATGCTTATGTTATGTTAAGTTGCTAACGTATACTTTAAACATCAAATTAGATTATTATTTGCGGAGCGAAATAAAAAGATGCTACCGCTACGACTCATATAGGATCACTTTCACACACATTACACACTTGATACACTATTGAGTGTACGTTTTTTGTGAGAAAGTATGCGTTAAATCTTCTTTAGAATTATTCTAGTAAAATCACTTTTTCATAACTGAAAACAGATCATTGGAGGTTATGAAAAAAACGCATTTTTTATTTTCGCAAGAGATGTATTATTCTTCTTTATTCAATTTAAATCTCGGGTCGCAGCCCGGTCCTTTGATGGGCATCAGTGGAGCTGAAGCCAACACTGAGAGGCCCTTTACAAAAAATAAAAAATACAGTGTTTTGGTATGTGGATGGCTGATGGAACTATTGTACAATATGGAATTTGACAAATCGGGGCTATTGAAATGAAATGGTTATGATTTATAAAACTAGTTTATTGACTGATGCTCCCACACAGTGAGTAAGATAAGGTACTTCTGTGTGGGAGCATCAGAATGAGATATCGGCACCTGCCTATTTTGTCTCATTATCCAAAAATATTGAGGCAGGTGATGACTCGCCACCCACTGAAGATGTATTATTATTATTACAAAATATATTTTTATAATAATAATAATGACACTCACAGAGTGCAGATGCATCTAACAACACCTCGTACATCAAAATCGGTCAAGCTGTTTAGGCAGTATGTGATCATATAGACACATAAATACCTACCCACATAGGTATACACAAATATACATATACTCGAAAAACATAACACAGTCGGGTATAAAGAGTCAAAATGGATTTAACTGGTGTATATTAAGTGGATTAAGAGTAAATTAAAAATCTCTATGTATTTCAGGTACTATTGAGCCCTCCCTGCGTATCTTGGCTATGAAGTACAACTGTGACAAGATGATCTGCCGCAAATGCTATGCTCGTCTCCACCCACGTGCCACCAACTGTCGCAAGACCAAGTGTGGACATACCAACAACCTCCGCCCCAAGAAGAAGCTGAAGGATTAGTTTAAAAAGTTTTTTTCATTCACCAACTCTGTTAACAGTTTAAGACCTTTAATTTAAAAAGGAAACAAATGTGTATTATTTCTATAAACTGAATCTTTGGCAAATTAAGTAAATTTCAAGTACTAATAAATAACTGAACATGATGTCCCGACAATCATTATATTGACAAATGTGAACTTATCATTTTGTTTAAAAGGATGGCTGTACTGTCAAATTCATGTTTTTATTCTCCATCACACTGGGCTTAAAGCTGCTATTTATTACTCGTTCACCACTGACTGATACGATTTTGTGCAATTTTGACAAAATAGTCTGCATACTATTACTACTGCGACTGATAGAGATCAGAAAACAATACAAAAACATCTAGTCTCATAGAGATTGGCCCATCATTATGATGTAATGAATCAGCGGCCTTAAGGCTAATATTTAACTAAGTACCTATTACTCGTTCGCTACTCCCTGATACAATTTGTTAACACAAATAGTTTATTAGTTATATTCAAATCAAATCAACAGCGGATTAGCAAGTTGAAGTGGGCAGGGTGCTTTACTAATAAAGAACTGTTGGCCGGTGGGTCCGAAAAGTTATGTGGAGACTGCGCCCCGGCAAGCGCAGCGTAGGAAGACCAACCATTAGATGAATAGATTGAGGACCTCGGAAAAACTAAATACCCGACATTAGGAAAGCAGTTTTTACAGTCTAACTTACGATTGATACGCTGTTGAGTGTACATTTTTTGTGAGAAAGTATGCGTAAAATCTCTGTAAAAGATAAACGCTCATTCTTTAGAATAATTCTAGTAAAATCACATGTTTATTACGAAATAGTTTCAATTTATGAAAAAACGCATGTTTTTTTTTTATTGCAAGAGATTTATTATTATTTCACTTCTTAAATCTCGGGTCGCAACCCGAGATTATAATTATTATTACAAAAAAAAAAGTAGCCTTGCACATCATTATCGGTCAAGCCGTATAGGCTGTCTTTAGAAAGATACAAAGATATACTCGAAAACCATTACCCTCCTTCTTACGCAGCTGGTAAAATACAAAATAGGTTTAACTCTTAGTTTTAGGCAAAGGACATAAAATAAACATCTAATTTTTTGTGGACACCCTTGCAAAAGAAGGTACAAAGATACTGGCAAACAAAGACATGTTGAGTTTCTGTAAACCAACCGCGATGGAAGTGCGAGAGCTACTACGAAAATACACGGAAAAGGAACAGCAAAACCTGTGGGAAAAGAGAGATGACTGCAAACACGCAAAAGCAGCCTTTCCAACCATTGACAGGAACGTTACGAACAACCTTCTAAAATTGCAACGACAGGACCTCCGTATACTCGTGAGCCTCATTACTGGTCACTGCAATTTAAATAGCCATTTGTTCAAATTAGGTGACACAGACAGCCCTCTATGTCGGGGCTGTCTGAAAGAAAAGGAAACTGTAGAACACGTACTGTGGCATTGTGAAGCCACAGAAGATACCAGAAAATCCACAGGACTGCATGTGGGACCTTTAGACTCTATGTCAATAACAGCCTCAGCTTCATCATCGCTTTTGTCACTATCGCAACAGCATGCTTCCTCATCATCTTTGTCATTACCATCAAGAACACCTTCACCACTGGAGCAGTTGTGCCAGCAGCCTAAAGCCTCACTCCGTTATTTCAAGGAGTTGGGATGGCTCGGGTAGTGCTGGTAGGGGGAAATGCACAATACACCCCAAGCGGGACGTCAGTGCAGGACCTATCGCCCCCACCTCGAATAAGAATAAGAATCTAATTTTTTTTATTGTTTTCAAAAACGAAACAATTATTTTAATTGGATTTTTTGTCTACAAAACCTTTATTTCAGCATTGAGTGTATGTAGCTCAATGTATTTCAGCCCGATTATGGATAAGATTTTATGGAACGCGGGTTTCTAAATCTAAACATACGACTTTTTGGCGTATTTGCCGAGGTAAGATCGAAATCGCACGATTTTTTAATACCTGGCAACATTTCATAACGAAACCATGTAACCGCGGCTCTACACTTGTGCCGTGAATTCACGGCGCGAATTCGCGGCAGAGGCGCACCCTCCACATTCACGGAGCTCACTCATTTGTGCTGTGAAACCTGCCGTGAAACGGACGTCGAAACTGCTGCTGCGTTAACTTTGTTTGATGTGGCAACATATAACTATATACACCTACAAAATAAGAAAATCGTTCGAAAGCGTTGGAAAAAAAGATGATGGATGACTGAAATATTTCGTAACCGATCGATATTAATTTGAAAATTAATCCTTCTCCAGGCGTCATAATTTGACTTTTATTATTATGATGTGGATGCTTTGAGTCCCACAATATACGTTCAGCGTCGTAATATTTCAATAACCAAATTTCTAATTCACTATCTCAACTTATATTAATCCGTTGCGCTGCCACTTAGCTCGCATTACACGTCCGTGCGCATCTATAGTCAGGAGCAAACTGGCACGGTGCCGTGAATGTGGATGTGTGCGCGTGAACGAGGCGCGAACTGCCGTGAACCCTTTGTCGCGGGACGAAAAACCGACTTCGATCGGGGAACAGCCGTGAACGCCGTGAAAACCCTCCACACTTATGTTCACGCCTGTTCGCGGACATTCACGGCACAAGTGTAGAGCGGGGGTAAGTTTCGTGTATACACGAAATATCGATTTGAGGCCAAATCTATTAATAAATAAGAATTGGCAGCAGTTTTTTTTACACTATCGGTTTTATTGAAGGTTTAAGTTACCCCGTTAAAATGAAACGAAAAAGTCGTACAGTCACGACTTTTTCGTTTCATTTTTCCCTGATATACGATGTTTTTGTAGCAGATGTACGATCACCCCTTTTTTATATCTGGCAGCCCTGGTTCTAGTTCGTCTGTGTTTGCATCGAAGCATACCTAGGTAGTTTTTATTCAAGAAACTTGAAAAAAATCTCAATTCTTGACACTGTAAATGCTTTAGACGGGTCCAATACAAAAAAGAAGAACCTATTATTCGAGTTATTTTTTTGCGGGAACGTCTTAGTAACATGTTTTGTTTTATTTTCCTAAACTTGTGTTATTTTGAACATTAATGCTATTAAAATGGTGGTGTTTTATTCATTAAGTGTTCGATCAAATGCGTGAAATAAAGCAGTGAAACCTGTGATTGTACGTTGTTGGCAAAACTCCATAGAAGCATCTAGTAAAGTCGCCATCACTTTACTGAGGCTAGATTTAAATTTGAAAATGACTTTTTTCGTGACTTAGACTGTGACTAGAACACTATATGACTTGTATTATTCAAGAAACTTGAAAATATTTCCATACTTGACACTGGCAAATCGCTAATCGTGGGGTCCAAACTATTATTCCCTTAATGCCTTTCCCGAATTCAGGGTTACCATTTTTACTGCAATTGTCGTGTTATACGGCAATTGGGGCCGCTTGCCATAAAAACACGGTACACGGCAGAACATTGATTGCCGTATCATAAAACATGGCAATCAGAGCGAAAGAAAAAATACACCAATAAAGTTGCAGGCAACAGCTACTCTACAGTTAAATCGAAGACATTCCATAGGCACATCATCGAATATACTTGACACTTCAAGTGTAGGTGATTAATCATCATATATCTCTCTAAAATACCAAGGACCAATATTACCACATCACTAGTAGGGACACCCCCGAGAGATTAAAAATATGTCTTAGACATTTATATCTCGTTCCTTACGAACAAAGACATTAGTTCGTGCTTCGGACGTTGTTTACGAAACTTTAAGAATTGAAATAGTGAAAATAGTGGCTGAACAGTCTTACTATATTTAAAAAAGAACTGTTTACTATCTTTCAATATTATCCTATTTCATTAGGTTTTTACAACAAAATAACTGGTAAAACATCATCCAATTGCCTGTAGAAAAGTGAATAGCGCATTGTAAATATTTATTTATTTATTTCTATATTTATTTATTTATTGTATTGCGTATTTTGAAGTAAGGTTTTAAGTTTTTTTAAACTATAATAATAATTGTTAATATAACCATGGATACATTTCCATTGGCCAAAATAAATAATTTTAGAAATCGGTTAGTGTTTAGGGGTAGAAAACAGTTATATCCCATTTTTAGGTATGGAAGATCACGCAACAGCTCTCCTTTTAAGTATCTACGCATAAAAAAAAATGCTTTTTATATGAACACGGCAATTTTTGGAATTTTGAGTCAAAACACGGCAATTCAACATTCAAAACACGGTAGTCAATTTTTTTTTATGGCAGCCCTAATCCCGATAGGGAAAAATTAACCAAAAAAGAAAAAAAAAGATTGTGCATCAAGATCGAAGCAAAGAGTACTTTGTAATATGGATCGAAGCGACGAGCACAAATTATAAAGTAATATGTCCAAACCAAAGAGTATTGTACTAAAATCCAAGGACGACGAGTGAGACACGCAAACGTCGCAAACCACTAAACCAGTGTTTAATATTTTTTTTGACGTAAACTCACCTTTGAAATCACTTGAAAAACATTTCAAGAAATCACGGATTGACGAAACAAGTAAGTTTTTTTAAAATTTCAATATAATCTCGGGTGAACTATGGTTAAACTCGGTATTTGAAGGCCATCAGAGGGGCCAAAGCTACTATTTTTTTATATATTATTATCGTTCCAATTTACCTACATCTTACCTTAGATCTAAAATGATTATTAAATCTGTTTACTTGAAGGAAAAAAGTGTAAAGTTGGCGCGTAATTCAAATATTACCTACTCTCAAGGCCGCAGGCAGGGGCGGGTTACCCACCCCCCTATAAGAGCTTGTCCCAACCGAATGAATTCCTGAAGTTACGGCCTTGCCTACTCTACATACATTTTTGATCGCATCACAAATAGTTTTTTCGCAGATGTTAAATTGTTAACGAATTTTATTACACAATATTTAATTTCTTTCATATAACGATATTGCGCCATATATAAAAAAGTACAAGGCTTAATCATTTAATATTGTGCAACTACGGTGTAAAGGTACGACATTTTAACTTGACTGTTTACACGCAATGTTTTAGTTAATAGTTTAAATGTCATTGATAGTTTAGGTAAAATTTAGACGTAAAGCAACAGCTAGGGTTGAAGGCCATCAGCGGGGACGAAGCTACTATTTTTAGGGTTTTTAATATTATTATCGTTCCAATTTACATCAAAATTATTAAATCTGTTTACTCGAAGGAAAAAGGTGTAAAATTGGCGCGTAATTCAAATATTACCTACACGACATACATTTTTGGTCGCGTATCACAAGATAGTTTTTTTCGTTAATTTACTGATGTAATGTTAAATTATTAACGAATTACTCAACATTTTAAAGAACAATGGCGAACTCCCATACATGATTTTATGTCAGTAAAAAACGTAGCGTCTTTAAATAAAAAAAATATCTACTGATTCTACATCATTTCCTGAGATTCCTAGTATACGAATTTCTTTTCAAGAAAGCCAGGAAAAATTCTAATTTGGCTTCAAAGTTTTGTGAGTTTGTTGTTTTTTTATTATTATTGAAATTGGACCTGCTTATACCATTTGCCAGTGTCAAGTATTAAGATTTCTTCAAGTTACTTTACTTGAATAAAACAAGTTCTAAAATAACAAGTCGCAATCTAAGGCTAAAACAGACATTTTCAAATTCGAGTCATACTTCAAGTAAAGTGATGGCGACTTTACTAGAAGCTTCAATGGAGTTTTGCCGACAACATGAAAAGACATGTTTCGGTGGTTTATTTCACTTGCCTTGCCCACACTCACGCACTTGATCTCACACTTAATGAATACAACGCTACCATTTTTATTGCATTAATAGTTAAAATAACACAAGTTTATGAAAATAAAATAAAACGACGTTTTCATGACTAGCCCGCCAAAACTTCGATTTATAGGTTATGTTGCTGATGTCAACTTGTTAAACAAAATATAAACGTTTTAATTATTGAAATGTATGTTGTTACCTCATAGCGAGTACACAAAACAATGTTTTCATCTGCCTGGAAGTAAATAAGAATAAAATAGGTTTAAAAAAAAACTTAAAATCATGCCTATTTCCCCTTACCGGTTAGGCAGAGCATCAAAGACCATAAGGTCTTTTGACGCCACATTTGACCGTAGTTAGAGGGTTAGTTAGGAGGGAAAGGGTATTAGAGGGTTGCAAGGTAAGACGTTATGTTGGCATACAGTGACAGGTCAGTAATGCAAATAACTAAGCGGGTAAATTGCTCTGCTATTTCACTTTGTACTGAAATAGATGTCTACTATTAATTATTGTCAATAAATAAAAAGGTAGGAAAATAAAGCAAAAAATATTTTTAAACATTTATTTATCATCATACGATCCCAGGGTGAACAGAAACAAATCTTCATATTCCAATGTTGGGAAATACAAGATGTTATTTCTGTCCGCAGTAATGCTTTGCAAGTTGGATGTCCGTCTATTCATATTTATAGCCTCTATCATACATGCCAGAATGTTTTCCCAATTCTTTCTCTGACTTATTTCTGTTTTAGGAGCATATTGTATATTGTTATGAAAGCGAAGATCAAACCTTTTTAAGACCTGCAGCTATTTGAAAGTTTTGCATCATGTGGTAGAGACCTATGAAAATATTTCTGCCTGAATAATTGAAAATCACTTTTAAAATGACCATTTATAACCTATACCACTCATCTGCAAATTGTTATGCAGCGACTTCGATTTGTTTGATCTAATGTTTGGTTTCCATTAATGATTCTGGCATGTAAGGTTTGTAAAAAGTAATATTGTCTTTAAAAACCCTTTTAAAAAGTAATATTGTCTTTGTATCTCCTAATATAAAACCGTCACCTTTTATAAATTATGATCTTAGAACTGAACCTTAGCGAATAATTTGGTCATTATTTCATCATTTGATGTAGTTGCTTTATACACCAATCAACAATATATCCATCACATGCGACAATGAGATATGGTTTTAATAAGTTCCTGTATTTGTGAAGAGAGTAACTCTCCTTTTTAAACGTATTTTGCACTTTTGTGTATGTTTCATCACAAATTATGATAGAATGTTCATTCTACACGCTTCTGTGCATAACCAGAAAGCATGGTATACTCTATCAGATGCAGTTATCTGAAAACAAAAATACAATGAAGTGATTAATTAAATAATAATATAAAATATCTGTGATTAGAGAACTTTTTTATGAGTCTTTTTGTCAAAATAAACTGAAAACCTTTTTTATTTCACAAATGCGTAGGATAGTTAATGCTTTATTATGTATTATATATATTTTTAAAGTAGAAAACTCACTGATAAAACCGAACAGACATAATAATATGGTAGGGCTTCATAGCTAATGGTATAATGGTATTAGTATTATTTACACACACAATAGATTGTGTGTGCAATAAATGTTTTGTTTTAAATGTTAATGATATTATTATATATTTCAAGATACATTCAATATTAACATTGTCAAGTGAAGTTAAAGATTTTGTTTAATTTATACAGGTAGGCTAAGCTACTAAATTAGTGGTAGGTAGATAGGTACTTACATCCAGTTACAGCTAGCTATAACTTTTGTGTTAAGTTCCAAAGCACGGTATCGGCGCAGTGCATTGACACATATGTTGCACGTAAGTCTTCCATCATGACTAAATTAAACAAAACAGATCGAGAGACATTTTATCGAAGTCCAAATGAGAACAGCACAAAGTCATCGGATGTAAAACAAAATTGAAATCCTTGGGCACGTAGTAGTCATACAGACAAACTAATATTGGTAACTCCAAAGGCAGTGCGGGTCGTAAGAAAATAAAACGATAATCTAACCAAAGAGTATTTTGTAATGGAATCTAACCAAAAACACCGAATAACAATAAAAACAAAAACGTTGATTTGACATGACGTATGGCGTCCAAGCCGTCCTCGTCTCTTTTATTGAACCCGTGCGATTGAGCATTTGCCAGTGGCATGTAGTTATGTATAAAAAACCCAATATGTCTCATCACAATTGCCAAAAGTAGAAAGAATTTAATCTTAAGAAAATGTTTAGTTAAAAGAAAGAAAAAAGCGGATTGGCAGAGAGATGAATCCAATGGAATATCTTGGCTGGGGCAAATGTTCTTGACATGCGGTGCCAAGTTAGTTACTCCGTAGAGGAAAAATGCAATGGAGGAAAGAACATTCAATCAATATAATGATTTTTAAATTGATCTTTTTATTGTGGCTTTTACTAGCTTACCTGTTATATTGAAAAAACATAGAAAATTATTTAGTTAGGTTCTGTAGATATGATATTTTAAGACGCTTCAAAAAGTTAGACATAAAATTTCGCCATTGTTCTTTCTTTTTTAAAAAATAAAAAAAATATTGTGGTTCTCTGATTCGTCAATGGTAGTGTAATAGACAGTCCTGGATTTGTCAATAGGCCGTCTAAGCCGCGGCCTAGGGGCGGCAGATTTCAGAGGACGCCCACTCGATTTCAGAGGATAATAGTCAAACAAGTTCACTGGTTTTTTCATGGTTTTTTATACTAATACGTTAAATCCCTATAAAAACTCATTCTTATCGAAAATTATCAATCCTACACTCATGAAAATTTTAATCCGGCACTGGGATATAGGTATCGTCGTGGTAGTCGATCAGGTGTACTTTTTGCAGTGCGCTCCCGTACTATACGTATGATTTTGAACTAGGGTATCGATTTTCAAGATCAGTAGGGGCGGCAAAAATTCAATAGCCTACTGGCGGCAAAAGTGTAAATCCGGCACTGGTAATAGGCCTTGTGCTACCTGATTTCTCGGGCCATAGTTTCTCATGGTAATAGGCATTTTAGTGAAGCGAAGCAAAAGAGAGCCACTAGACACGTGAGCTTCAGATCTTCATGAAGTATTCCCTCTCCTTTCTTATATTAAGGGACGGTTTCACTTCTAATTTGAAGTGGAGGTGATAAGTCCTACACTGACGTCCCGCTTGGGGTGTATTGTGCAATAGATGCGCCTTAAAGCGGCATCGTATTATGGATGATATTCCAAATACCCATACGAATTGCTTTGGTTCTATGTTTATTGTAATATTTGTAATTTACCGCAAAGTTGTGGCATAAGCTTCCAAAGTGGATGCAATCTAGGTGTTTTAAATCGCGAGAGAATCGGTTTCTTCTAGGCAAGTGTGCTCCATCATAGATTGCAATGGTCCGGACCCCATAACCCCCCCCCCCCCCCCCCATGGCATTGGCCGGAAAAAAAATTAAGTGCTGTCAAAATTACGGAATAGGTATCGCGGATGGCACGCATGTTACAAAATATATATAAAAACCTGATGTGCGGTAATGTGTGTGCATAACTACAGCTTAGCTAAAGAGATACAGTATGACCCATGGTCGTCTTTCGTCCGCGCATACTACAAACACGTATATCAAATGGAAACTATATATTTTTACCCGATTGCGTACAAATACAAATACAAATAATTTATTCATAACGCCCAAGTTACAAAGAAGAAGTTGCGTAAGAAGGAGGGTAATGTTTTTCGAGTGTATGGATGTATGTAACATACATACATAGGTACCCATGTATGTTTCTATATGACAGCCTGAACGGCTTGACGGATTTTGATGTGCGAGGTTGATGTGTCATTACAGTCGTCTTCGTTTGCAAAGTGTCATAAGTAGGTTATATTTTTTGTAATCATAATACATCTCTTTCAAAAATAAAAATAAAACGTTTTTTTCGTAATCACTAACGCACTATTTCGTAATAAACAAGTGTTTTTAGAATTATTCTAAAGAATGCGCGTTTATAATCTTTTACAGCAATTTTACGCATACTTTCTCACAAAAAAACGTACACTCAACAGCGTATTAAAAGTATCGAAATCGTAAGTTAGACTGCAAAAAACTGCTTTTCTGCTGTCGGTATTTTGTTTTTTTTTTAATATACATACTTTTTAAGAAACCCTAACTCCATCTCTGTCATATCTATACAAATTGAGAGAGATGGAGATATAGTTTCCAGGCCGATTCCGAATCCGACAAGATGTGAACAAGGCCGTAAGCAGGGGGGGGGGGGGGCTTAGGGGATCAACCTACCCTCCCCCAAAATATCCTAGCAATTATGAAAAATCCTTGCTCTTTTTTAAAGTTTACTTAATTTGTTTCAATATTTTTCACGCGCCAAAGCGAAGCAATCGCTCGCGCATGCTCATATTTTGTAAGATATAAAACGACTGAATGAACTTATAAAAAGATCTTCGTTCGTAAAACTAGAAAATAACATCGCTAAATATCAGGCGAGTTGGAGATCAGTCGTAGATCTATCTTACGTAAAAAAATCACAAATATTCCATGAAAACATCATTTCGATCCAAGCTAATTTTACATAAAAAAATATTTTTGCGTTAATTTCGAAAAGATCGAACAAGACTCTTAAAGTGCCGTTTTTAAATTTAAAATCAATGCATTCGAATGGTTATATACCTATATATTTTTGATAGCGTAAGTCAGTCTTACTCATCCAGTCGGATATTTCATTTTTTTAAACACTTTTATACTTGTTTGGTTCATCTGGGCCACTTTCTAACACGATCAATGAATTAAATTATTTCCAAGATTTAATTTTAAAAACCTTAAAAATTTTCGCGCTCGCTTCACTCGCGCATTATTAGGTACTATAAAAACTCGAAGAGAATGTAAAATATTACTTCGCAGGTATCTTCTTTCTCTGACGTATGATGAAACTGAAAAACTATTACGCATAATTACTTGATAATGCGTCCACATCCACAACTGCTCTAATGGAAAAAGCTGCTGCTAAAAATTGGTCTTCATACATACACTATGTCTCACGCACAAACGCACGTAATCATACCCTCCTTACATACACCCTCACACACACACACATACTCCCACAACACACACCCACATACACATTCACATTCTTACACATATCCGGGTGTATGTGTGAGTGGGGACTCACACATACACCCAACTTGCATTTTATTATCATCGTATAAGTACAATGTTCGTTTCTTGTTTTTTTTTTACCGTTTTTTTGCGTAATTTTAAGATATCCTGTAAAATTCACTGCACGTTCTGTTATTTTCTTTGGTTAAAGCAGTACATGTGGACGCCTGCGATACAGGTTTCATACCTAGTGCAGGGTTCACAAGAACATCTATCTCTGTGTGAACCTGGTCACCAATTTTTCATAAAATTAAGAAGTACTTGTACTGGTTTTCTGTATCTTTTGGTTGATAATAAACTATTTGTATTTGTATTATGTCATGGAAATACTGCGGGCTCACTAATACGAGAAATAAATCATATTACTATAAAAACACTACTAAAATGTTCGCGCTCGCTTCGCTCGCGTATGCTTGTTATCTATGGTTTTGTTTACTTGAGTCATGCGTATGACTTCAGCCGTTAAAACGGGTGAAGTCATAGGGTACCTCTAGTTTAATATGAATTAATATTGTTCCGACGTTACTTTTACACTTTATTTACAGTTATACGTTTGTCCGTAATTTAATTTTCGTGTATTTAAATGTTTATAACTTATAATTATATAAAGATTATAATTATAATTATATAAACATTGACGTTTAGAAACGAGTACTCGTCTGTGTATAGTCTGCGCAAATAAAGAGGCAAATAGTAGTATATTTTTATAAATTTTTGTACCCGCGGACCTTCCCCCCCCCCATGAGAAAGTTATAGCTACGCCCATGGTTATGCGGTAGCAAACATAATAAAATACAATTGGATAAGTAGGTACATATAAATCGTTGAATTGGATTTAGAATTTCTAATTATAGTCAAATGTGGAGTGAAATGGCCTTATTGGACTTTGATGCACTGTCTACCCCATAAGGGAAAACAGGCGTGCTTTTATGGACGTAAATACTTATCTAATTTAAATATCTTTTTGATTAAAAACCCTTATTTGTGTAGTGTCTTACGAGGGAAAATTTCGTGGGAAAGTTTATTTTATGCGACAGTAGCCACCAAAAAAAAACTTTGAAACAAAAATAACTGAATTGATTCCACGTGGATTCTTTGAGATTGGATCTGTGAATCAAGAAATTGTGAGGTAAATATTGATTTTAAATTTTGATAATGAATATTTATATAGATATGTATATGTATAGTTGACTAAGCTAGAGGGCTAGACATAACAGTTTAATGATAAATATTTCATTATCATTATCATTTCTACCATTAGTATAGAGAGTAGGTAATAATCTACTGTTAAAAATAGCCTTTAATATAATATTAGCTATGCCCCGCGGCTTCACCTGCTTTGATATGCAAAACTATGATGATAATGAATTGTACTGACCTACTAAGTATTTCTTAGCCTATCTGGCTCCACTTTCTCAGTTTATATCTCTGTACCAAATTTCAAATGATAGGTCTAGTTATTTAATTGTGATAAAACAACAAACAGATACAGACAGACCTAGTTTCGTTTTCATAATATTGATCCGGTCCTACAGCAATATAACAAAGTTGGTATCCTTATGCTGTTTTTAATAAGTTGGTATACCTGCTCGCATTTGGCACCTACTGTTTATTTGTAATCTTCCAGAAGCATCCAAGATGCAGATCTTCGTGCAGGGTCTGGACGGCGAGACGTTCACAGTGGAGACCGTGGAGCAGAGTGTGGACGAGGTGATGCGCCAGATCGAGCAGATAGCAGGCGTGCCGGCGGCACTGCAGCGGCTTGCGTTCGAGGGGAAGCAGCTGCGAATGGGGACACAGCTCGCGGCCTATAACGTGAGGGAACACTCCACGCTGCACTTGACTATGGACCTCGATGGAGGACGATGTAAAAAATTTTTTTAAGACGAACAAATCTTGAGCAAGTGTAAGTTTAGAAAACTCAAAAACCCCCGACGATGCCACAGACAAACACATACATACCTAGTCTTGCCATAAATATTGTCACGAACAAAAAAAAAATTTTTTTATTGCAAATAATATTTATTACTTTTACAGTGTGTTAGTTTAATACATAAATATAAAACAATTTAAAATATAAAAGCTTATTCGAAGTGGTCTCCATTGGCTGCAATACAGTCCTTTAAACGTTGAGGCCAGTTATCAATAGAAGCACGCACTCTTTCCATGGGAAAATTCTTCACTGCCAATCGTATGGATTGTTTTAGGGACTCCAAATTATCATGGCGTTTAGAGCAAGCCATACTCTCTAAAACTGACCATAAATCATAATCCAGCGGATTAAGATCAGGACTAGACGACGGCCAGTCTTCAGCTCTGATGAAGTCCGAAACGTTCACTTCCAACCAAGACTGCGTGGACCGAGCTTTATGACCTGGCGCCGAGTCTTGTTGGAAGGACCATACTTGGTTATTGAACATGGTGTTGTTAAGGGCTTAACTACCTTCTCAAGAATGGTATTTTGATACACTTGTGCCGATGTTTTGATAACTTTTTCACAAAAATATGGCTCAGTCACTCCTTCATAGCTAACACCCCACCAAACCATCACTGAAGTCGGATAATGCCCACGTTGCACTCTGTCGACTAATTGGGAAGCTTCCTTAGAGCTTTGAGCATAAATACGGTCATTTTGTTTGTTAAAATGTTGCTCAATTGTAAAGATTTTCTCATCCGTAAACAAAATTTTTCTGTGACCTCCCTTTGCGTACCGCTTCAGTAGTTGTTTCGATTTTACCACCCTATTCTTTTTTAAATTATCAGTTAAAAAATGACCAGTGCGTCTCTTACAGGCTGCAAGTCCTAAGTCATCTTTTAAAATACGCGACATGGTTCTGGGTGCTATCTTCATCTCCCGAGATAAAATCTTTTGCTTTCGGACAGGATTTCTTCGAATTCTTTCCCTTACTGCTTTGACCACCTTTTTCGTACGAACACTACGTGGACGGCCAGATCTTTTTCTGTCACAAACAGAGGAGGTCTCGTTGTACCTATTAATAGCCCGGTACACAAACATTTGACTAATACCAAGCGTATGGAGAGTTTTAAAAATTGCATTTGGCTCCATACCAACTTTGTGTAATGCAATCACAGCGTTTCGGTTCTCTTTATCACCCCACTCCATTTTAATATCGCAAAATATTGTACAATGTATTGGCGCCAAAATTAGAAAACTCAATGAACAATCGTATAAAAATGACAGATTCCAAATTCAAATGTAATATCTTTCTTATTTTTAACTGTAACAGTATTTATGGCCAGACTAAGTAGATACACACGTCAAATTCACAACACCCCTCTTTTTGGGTCGGGGGTTAAAAATGAAATACCAGATTGCAATGAACCGACTTTCGAACTGTAAGTGTTACTAGAGAGTATACGACACTCGGAAGGTAAACATGAATTTAAGGACACGTCTCGTATCAAAATTCGGACACCCCAAAAAAGGTCACATTTTTCCTAACTGTACAAAAAGCTCCAAATTTAGCCTAGCCAACCCTCTAAATTTAGATACACCTTACTAATATGCGTCATCTATAGATAGCTCACATCTTGTTACCCGATGAGGTAGGTAAACATACGGCCCGCTCTTAACCTATTGTACCAACCATGCATCTTATTTGTATGTATGCATACCTTTAAGAATCTGTAGTCCGACCATCGTACGTCTCACTCGCGCAAATCCATATTTTTGAAGATAAATATATTTTTGAGGACTTTTCACACAACACCATCTAGCCCAAACTAAGCAAAGCTTGTACTATGGAACTAGATGGCTGATAGAATACATACTTAAGTATATACTATTTTTTTGTAAATATATCTGGGGGCACGGCAGTGGCCCCGCCAAGTCGAGCGGCAAGGCCACGCCGTACCATCCTTTTCTCGAAGCCATTCAGAGCACTTTTGACCCCCCTGTAACTTTGTTGTAGATAAAGCTAGAAGCCTGAAATTTCAGAAACAAGGAGAGTATAATAGTACTAAGTACATTTCCAAATTTCATTCAATTTGAACCTGTAGTTTAAGAATTATTGCAAATTAAATTTCCTTGATTTTGTCACTGACTCATCTACTCACTCACCGATCATCAAAATTCTAAGGTACTTCTAGCAGACATACGAGCTTGAAACTTTGAACACAATTAGTGTTTAGCCTACAAAGTAAGGAAAAATTAAGACATATAACAATTTCAGTCCCATTCTCGAGATATGTTAACTGCATAAGTAACTTTGTAATTTCATACATTTATATAGGATTACTAAGTTAACTTTGCGGTTCATGCGAGTTTTCATCGGTTAAACCCGCAAAATTATGGCTTGAGCCGATTGATAGGTAGGTATTTAGGTAAATATACAGTAAAGTGGAATATAGGAAGGCCTTTTCAATAAGTAGTTCTTTAAAAAACAAAAAAAAAACTTCAAAATACGCAATCGTTTAATACTTGGATGACATAAATGAATGACTCTGATGAAACCAAAATAATGAAGCGAATTTGATAAAATTTCTACGGGATCACTTGGGAAGTATACCCTTCAAAAAAAAGAATACTATAAAGCCACCTTTTTTTTCGATGCAGACAAGTATAGCCGGAAATTTTTTAATGGAGTCCGTTGATTGACGAGCCAAGATGTTATAACAGATGATAATAAACTAGTTGCCAAGAAGCTACTTAGTCTCGAGCATATTTTTTTTCGATGCAGACAAGTATAGCCAGAAAATTTTAAATGGAGTCCGTTGATTGGCGAGCCAAGATGTTATATCAGATGATAATAAACTAGTTGCCAAGAAGCTACTTAGTCTCGAGCATCGACGTAAAGGATCCATTTCGTCAAGTGTGCGCAAGAGCAGCACGACCTTATTCCGCCCATAAAAACGTACAGTCAAAGACGATATCTCTTAAAGTACCTATACTTATATATATGCCCCCAGACCTCTAGTATACTTATATCTGTGCTTTTATATAAGTCGGTGCAGCAGCGTGTCGCTTATCAAAGGCCAGCTTTTGTCATTGACAAACTCACCCGTCATCAAAATTATATGGTACTCTCTTCAAATTCACATATTTAAACAAAATTTGTGTTTAGCCTGTAAAGTAAAAAAAACTAAAACAACGTAATTTGAAACTGAGCGTGTGTCATTCCAAATACATACAGTCTAAGTGACATTCAATAGCTTAGCTAATTAAAACGTACGATTAACAGGCGAGTTGACGGTCAAGCCAGGTCTATTACCAAATTAAAAATTACAATTATGTAAATAGGTAAGTAAATAGTTCATATGTGCAAGATATGATAGTACCTACATCAAAACCTCTGCAAAAGGTCCACAGAGACAGGGAGTGGGCTTTGAAAAACTCCGTAGCTGACGCACAAAATAATATTATACGTGAAAAGAAAAAAGACCAACAAAAAGAAATGAGATCCCATCAAAAACATAACATGTACAAAAGGCCAAGTCTCGCTAAGCAGCTCTCCTACTACAAAAAGTTGTGAGATCTAATGTAAAACCAAGTCAATTAATAATTTTAGTACTATCTATGAGAATATTTATCCAACTATTTTGTAAGAAATTGTGATTTAATTAGTTAACTAACAACTTTTGTAGTAACCGTAACGATATTAAACATCTTTATTTCTTTAATAATTAGAATTACTTGGCCATCGCACGACAACACAATCACATAAACATTGATCTGTTGTTTGAAATAGTCCTAATTTTAAATAGGATTTGCGAGCCTAATTTATGCATATAATATTAGGTAGATTTTGTTGTATGTAGATTATATAATCATGTGCGATTGCCAAGTCATTCTAATTATTAAAGAAATAAAGATGTATAATATCGTTACGGTTACTACAAAAGTTGTTAGTTAACTAATTAAATCACAATTTCTTACAAAATAGTTGGATAAATACTCTCATAGATAGTACTAAAATTATTAATTGACTTGGTTTTACATTAGATCTCACAACTTTTTGTAGTAGGAGAGCTGCTTAGCGAGACTTGGCCTTTTGTACATGTTATGTTTTTGATGGGATACATATGATACATAGAAACACCCAGACACAGAACAAACATCCATGCTAATCACACAAATGTTTGCCCTGTGTGGGGATCGAACCCACGACCTACAGCTTAGCATGTAGACATACTACCAACTGAGCCACAATGCCAGTCGCGAATAAAATGACTGAATGAACTTGATGAAAAAAATCGTTTGTAAAACTAGAAAACATCCACAAATATTCGACAAAATTTTCATAATAATATGATACCCCACATGAGACGGTTAAAGCACTTTAAAATTTGGACCATTGTTCCTTGCATAAAGACCCTATTTTTTTGTGATTAAATTAAAAATGTACAGTGTTCGGATTTTTTCCTTTATGTGTACTATATGACAATGCTTCTTGCCAAATTTCAGTTAAGTATAGGTCAACGGGAAGTACTCGTACCCCATAGGTTTTGATTCCCTTGCGAGTGTCGAAATATGCGTTTTTTGCGATATATTCGGTTGTAACTTTTTTAAATGAAAACTGAGAAGTTTGATTTTTCTCTCTGCAGCAAGAGACTATGGATCTGCGTTTAGGGTTTTAATTTAAACTTGATACCTTCACGCATTCCCGAGATACAGGTCTTGACAGACGGACAACAAAGTGATCCTATAAGGGTTCCGTTTTTTACTTTTGAGGTACGGAACCCTAAAAACGATAGTGATGTTGAACGGTGATCTCAAGTCTCCGGATTTTCAACATCATTTATGCCAAAATAATAACAATCAGTTCAGCCATTTGGTAGTAAAAAGGAAAATAGAGACCGTTTGCTTCTATAATATTAGAATTTGTATACCTATCTCTAATTAAATTACACTCCACCCAATAAGATTCCGTGTGTTAACTATGTTCTTGGTCGGGAATTGAACCTGAGACCTTTTGTTCATAAGGCGGATGCAATATCGTTGATAAAGGTTGATCTCTGAGCTTGACTATTACAAGACTATGACTATGACTAATACATACACTTAATTTTATTTGAAGTTGCTGTGTATAATATGAAGCAATTTATGCGTATTTTGTATCAACTGGATGTCGATCCGAGCAATAACGACTTTCAAGATTTTATTATTATTTTGGGATTGAAGCCGCGAGAAATTTTACTGTACCACTTGCGAAGTAGCGGCGAGAATGCTTGTAAATAATATAGGTATATACAATATTTAATAATAGAAAATTATTGAAGTACAAATTCTGAAATGAAATTATAACTATTTTATGCGTAAAATGAGACCCCCACTACAAGCGTAACCCAGATGCCCACAGACCTTAAAATTGGCGTTTGTTATTTCTGTTATCAACCTTATCATACGATAGCTATTATAATCTACTAGCCGTCTTACTTATAAACGCAGAATAAGCACATTTTAGGTAAATTGTGACAATTCCCGTCTGACAAACAGTGACAAATCCTTAATCGGTGCATAAAATTTTAACATGCGTTTATAAGTAAGACGGTAGAACTAAGTATAACTGTTTAAACAAGTAGTGTTACGGTTATTTCAAAATAAAACCGGATAAGAGCGAGTCAGACTCGCCCACCGAGGGTTCCGTACAAACTAGTACATAAGAGAGGGGTTTTTTTGGTTTTTTTTTTTATATTTTCCTTCATAAACCAAAAAATATACATCGTAAAAATATTTAAACCCCTGATTTAGCTTATGCTAATTAAGCTCTTTCATATGATACGGTTAAAGAACTTTAAAATTTGGACCCTCATTCCTTGCATAAAGACACAATTTTTTGTGATTAAATTAAAAATGACCAGTTTTCGGATTTTTTCTTAATATGTATACTCTAACACAATGCTTCTTGTCAAATTTCATAGTTCTAGGTCAACGTCAACGGAAGTACCCCATAGGTTTTGATTCCCTTGCGAGTGTCAAAATGTGCGTTTTTTACGACATATTCGGCTATAACTTTTTTTTACGTAAACTGAGAAATTTTATTTTTCTTTCTGCAGCAAGAGACTATGGATCTGCGTATATGGTTTTAATTTCAACTCGATACCTTCACGCTTTCCCGAGATACAGGTCTTGACACTCGGGCTGACAGACAGACAGACAGACAGACGGACAACAAAGTGATCCTATAAGGGTTCTGTTTTTTTCCTTTTGAGATACGGAACCCTAAAAAACTCGCAAAAATTGCACATCTTTTCAGAGAATTTTAAAACGTAGCTTTGGTAACACCGCTATTTATTTTACGATGTAAATATATGATCTTACGATACGCAAATATATCCTATGATGACATAATATTTAGGCATCGTAAGATACGTCATGTTTTGTTAATGTATAGCTCAATATTGCTAGATGCGCGCATACAAATTTAAATTATATCAACCGTGTGTGGTCTCTCGTTGAAATGTATGGCTAGAGACATGGGCGTACCCAGCTTCTGGTCTAGGGGGGGGCAAGTCATATTTTTTTTAGATCAGATCGTCCGCGGCTGTTTTGTCATACACACTACACAAAAACACCTACATGAAACATAGCGGGGAGGGGGGGGGGGGGGGGGGAGGGGTTAGTGTAAAAAATTTGTTGGTTAGTAATAAAACATCGGTAATAAATAGCGCGAGCGAAGCGAGCGCGAAATTTTTTGTAATGTTTTATAGTAATATGTTTTATTTCTCGTATTAGTGAGCCCACAGTACTTCTATATTAAATTAGAAAAATGTTAAACGCGAAAATTGAAAAGGTTATTTAAAATAAAGTAATTTGATTCACTGATTTCGTTAGCGTGTCCTAGGTTTTTGTGGCCCAGATAAACCATTTGAATTTATTGATCGCAAATTATTATTCCTGATTAAATTTAAACTTATGACTTTAAAGAAAATTACAAACATACCTACAAGATACGCGCTACTTTTTTGACAGTTGGGAAACAGTTTTTGCTTAGTGATTGTTTTTTGTGAATTATTTGTTTTTATTAGCAAGTTCACAGCACTTTAATAATTAATACAAATAAACAAGTATATATATTAAAAGAAAAACTAAATACCCGACGTGTAACTTACGATTTTGTTACGCTTAATATATTGTAGAGTCGAAGAACCGCTGTAAAAACTATAAATGCGCATTATTTAGAATAATAATTATAGTTTAGGGTTTCCGTTTAGGCTTGTAGGCGATTTTATAGAAACATACCCACATACATACATACATTTACTCGAATAAACTTAACCCTCTTTCTTATGTGGTTGGGTAAAAATAATAGGAAATAATCAGGCGCGAGCGAAGCAAGCGCGAATTTTATTTTTTATTTTTCAAATTTTAATTGTGTTTTTAAAGTAATATGCTTTATTTCTCACATAAGTGAGCCCACAGTATTTCTATGTTCACATAGTAAAAACGCGAGCGAAGTGAGCGCAAAAATTTAGAAGGTTTTTAAAATTAAATCTTGGAAATAATTTGATTCATTGATCTTGTTAACGTGTCCTAGGTTTTGTGGCCCAGATGAACCAAACAAGTATTTATCTTAAGAGAAAAATGAAATATCCGACAGGGATAAGAACGACTTTTACGTTATCAAAAATTATAAATACAGCCATTTGAATGCATTGATTTCAAATTTATTATTCCTAATTAAAAAACATGACTTTATAGAAAATTACAAACATACGTTTTTATGACAAAGTACCGCTGTAAAAGACTATAAAGGCGCATTATATATAATAATTCTAGTGAAATCACTTATTTATTACGAAAAAGCTCGTTGGAGTTTTACGACACTTCGCACATCAGAATCTGTCAAGCCGTTTAGGCTTTTAGGCGATCATATAGAAACATACCCATATACATACATACATACATACAGTGTCTACGGCGCGGTTTATTTAAAAGTAGCAAATAAGGCCCCGTTTAAACTTTGATTAGTAGGTAATTAGGCGAGTTCATACATTTTCTGCGAGCTTCCAGGGGGGGGGCAGCTGCCCCCCCCTGCCCCCCCCTGGGTACGCCCATGGCTAGAGATGTAATATAATTGTAGTTGAAATATAATATGAAATATTAGAGTATATTAAGCGTGTGTGACGCCATTAACTCTGTAATTTATAAATCTATTTCAAAAATTGTTTTGTTTGAAAGGATTCAGATTTTTATTTGAAAGAATTTTTCTTTCAGATTGGTCCCATAAAAAAAAGAATTATTCAAATCAATTTGAGTTATGCGGTAACAAACATTAAAAAAATAACAGAATTGAGAACCTCATCCTTTTTGAATTCGGTTAAAAAGAAGCATTTTTGCAGCTTAACGTATGTTTAACTTGTTTTAGGTTTTAACGTCCTTTGGAATTTACGGTTGCTGGCGTGGTGGCATCTTCTTAACAAAAACATTTGTCGCAAGTGCTACGGGCGGCTGTCACCCTCGGCAACGCGGTGCCCGAAGGCGAAGTGCGGGCGCACCTCAGATATACGCCCAAAAAAACTACAAAGATTCTATAATGCTGATATATTCAACAAATTTACTGCTCCCAGGCTACATAAAAAATAAAAAGCTGCGAATAAATATGTATGGTAAAAAACTTTTTTTTATTTTTATCAAGAAACAAAACGTTTTGAAACTATTGGGATCATCAGTAAAATTACTTACGTCGGATTTTTTTTTTTCCCTTGGTTTTGGCATCATGCTTCCACATTTGCCATTTTACGTCGGATTATTAATTATACGGAGTAAACTGACAGATTGAATGTTGCCGCTTTTTTATGAAATGAAAATAGTGCTGTGCTAAAAAGAGCTACTAAAATGAACTGATTCAGATTAGTGATCTATTTCATGACGTAGTATCTTTTTTTTTTTTTTTTATAGAAGATAGATCTACGATTGACCACCAACTCGCCTGATGTTAAGCGACGGTGTGGCCGAGGATGGAGCTCGTCGATCTAGAAGATATCTATTCACTCTAGCCTTGAAAATTCTAAGATTGTAGGTCTCAGGAAACAGAGATGGCGGCAACGAATTCCATTCTTGTGCAGTACGCAACAGGAATGTGGATCGATATCGCTGAGTACGGATTTTGAACATTACTAACTCGATGTTTTTTTCATCTTCCCCACAGTGTAGGGTATTATTAGATAAATAATCACAAAACATTGGGGGAGTGCGAAAACCATTTCTCAATGTAGGGATCCGTTTGCGAAATATTATTAAGCTCTGAAGTGATAATTTTTGATAGAGTGGAGAGAGAGACTTACCTGGTGTTAAGCGACAGTTACGGTCTACGATGGAGCGCGCTTGTCTAGAAGAAACCTATTCACTCGCAATTTGAAGACACCTAGATTATATCTATTCGGAAAGACCCATTCAGGAAGCGCATTCCACATTTTGGCGGTACGCACAGTGAAAGTGGAGCCAAAGCGTACAACACAGCAACACAGTTGCAACACAGGTGTAGTATATACTAACACCAGTCCTGCATGTTTGTAAAATACTTTTTTACATGTGGTGATGGATGATCATCATCATCATCATCTCATTCACAAGAAGTCCACTGCTGGACATAGGCATGGATTTCCAAAAAGGCCGGTTGGAAGCAGCCTGCATCCAGCGTCTTCCTGCCACTTGTATGATAGCTTTAAGCTTGTAAATAAGGAATAAAACCACCATTGCAGTGAAATCAAGACTGATTTATTTCATTCTTGTAGGTAGATGCGTACCGTGCGACTACCCTCTATTACCATACATTACACTTCCCCCCTTACAACAAATTAACTAATAATATTCTTAGATATATTTATACTATGATTACGTTATTCCCAGAAGAAACTTAAGGTATATGTTAATTTAATTGGGAATGTAACAAGTTTTTAACGTACATATATTATATATAAGTATACATATAAACTTAAATTGGTCGTTAAATTGTAAATTTACATTAAAAACCATCCAATTCATGCAAACTACAAAAATCAAAAGAAAATTTATACATATTAATATGGTCTAAGATATTAATTGATAAAATTCTTAAAAAAAAAAAAACTATTCTTTAACAGTTTGTGTTTATTTATTTATTTATCTTTTATTTTAAACTTTAATTTTTACTTGTTAAGTACTCAGTAAGTATATATATATTAAAAAAAAAATACCCTTAAACAACATAATTTAATATGTATGTACCTGTACGAGCGCAGCAAAGCAGTTATGCAAGCTTAAGAAAAATGTAAATGAAATTAAAGCCAAACCAAGAATTCAAGCTCTCACACCACATACACAATTATTGTGAGTAGATATATTTTTACAAAAACGCAATGCCAACCACATAATACATTATCCGCCTGTAACATACAAAGTTGAGTAATTATGACAATCGTGTTGGTTAAGTATCTTCTTGGCTTAGTTTTACAAATTGTGCTTATACGAATGTACTGCTATAATTTTGTAATACAATGCAAATATTCATACCTTGGTACGAAACAATGATACAAGACAAGTGGTCCCGTTCTAATATTTTTTTTTATTTATTTACTCAGTACAGTCTAATAACAAGCGACACGACGTTTTATGTGTATTATAACATATCAGGCATTGCTTTGCGTGGATGGAGTGTCGGACGAATGGGCGTACCTTGGGGTGCGCCGTGCGCGTGTGCGCGGTGAGTACTGCTCAGCTCAGCGCGATGCGCGGTCCCGGGGCGCGGGCAACGTGTCGCGTGCGCCGCACGACGAGCTCGGCGCAGGCGGCAGCGTATCGATCAGTTATTTGGTACTCACCGTGTTCTCCGACCTAACCTAATTTTGTGAGTGACTGAGCCCGTACGCTCCGTCACCGTTCCTTCGTTCCATTTAGGACCATACTTTGATAAAATAAGTACACACAAACCAGAGACTGGCCCTACTATTTCCAGTCACTATTATTTAAATTATATTTTACATCATATATTCCTATGATATGTGTTCAACATGATAATGCGTGTTTTTGGAACTTAATGTGCACGCTTATAATATTAGATATATACACTTTTATATGCTGTCTTCTCTCTGCTGACTTTTAACTTACCTACCGAGTAATAGTAGCCAGAGATAAGTGCAGTAATCCTCTACTATCATCGTTTTCATCCATCGACACAGGCGTCACCTATAGTCGTAACGGTGATCTGTGTAGTACATTCCGCCCTGCGCTCAATCGGTGACCATGTAGTTTAAGCTTTTGGAGCCGTGTGTGTGCATAAGCAGTTTAAAGTAAGAAAATTACTTAAATCAGAACACGTTCTGATAATGATGTCCTGTGACCCCACGTATGATGAGCTGTGCCTCCTATATTCGTTGCGAGTGCCTATACTTACTCCTGTCTGCATGGAGGTTGCGTGGCGGCACCTCGCCTCACAGAACACACTCGCCGCGCTCGCGCACCATAGCGTCGGGATGAGACTTTCAGGACTATCGGGAATTATAATTATCACAGCCTGGTACCTACCAGATATGTCGATGCTGTAGTTCTCATCACACGCTCTGCAGGATGGCGGCTCCTGCACCGCTGTTCATTGAAGCCTACTGAAGCACTCACACATTATCCGTCAATAGTACTTGTCAATTGCTTAGAAAACATTTGTCCAATTATACAATTGTATCCGCATATCATTAACGATTAACAATCTAGACAGCACACCTTTAATTATCCATGTATTATTTTTTTACAAACCCAGTTATACAGGTGCCGTCGATTACACACATCATCAATATCATCATCCTTCAATATTTATTTTTAATAAACGTGAAACCAATACTTTTTTATTTTGACCAACGTTATGACATAAATACCTATACATACACGATACATGTTCTCAAATTATCGATCAAACTTGCATTTATAATCTACATACATACTCGTTTTATGATTATACTTAGAAATTGATAAGAAACTATAGTAACACTTTCTAAATGCAACAGTAACATTCTCATAAATTACAATTTACAATTTTGTAAATTACAATTTGTACGTATCATATTTTTTTTTATATTTCCTAAAAACTTTAACTAAGTTTTGTAAAATACAGAAAACGTTAATAATAATAATATGTAAAGGTATATGTAATATGTAGGTATTTATCAATTAATTTATCATTGCTCATACCTGTTTAATGCACGTCAATAGGCAATGTTATGTACCAGCTGACTAAAGATAGTTTATAGTTATCATACAAAGTGGATATAATCTTTTCTTCTTGTTAACAGTTTCGGACGGCGGCAGCCGTTGTTTGATTGCTAGGCCCTAAAGAAAGTATTTTCTGTGGCTAGGTCTGATTATTATATTATTATCCTTATCACTAATATTGATTCTATGCATTGCATTGTGCTTTTAACAGGCAAAACAAATACTGGCTCACTATCATTGACATAATTATGTACATTATAATTATCTACCTATTATCTAAGACATATATGCATGGGCGTAGCTATAGCTTTCTCATGGGGGGGGTCCGCGGGTACAAAAATTTATAAAAATATACTACTATTTGCTTTTTTATTTGCGCAGACTATACGCAGACGAGTACTAGTTTCTAAACGTCAATGTTAAATAATCTTTATATAATTATAAGTTGTAAACATTTAAATACACGAAAATTAAATTACGGACAAACGTATACCTGTAAATAAAGTGTAAAAGTAACGTCGGAACAATATTAATTCATATTAAATTAGAGGTACCCTATGACTTCACCCGTTTTAACGAGCGCTCAGCATTTGCATGACTCAAGTAAACAAAAACATATATAATAAGCATACGCGAGCGAAGCGAGCGCAAACATTTTAGTAGTGTTTTTTATAGTAATATGATTTATTTCTCGTATTAGTGAGCCCGCAGTATTTCCATGCCAAAATAGTATCTAATAATGCGCGAGCGAAGCGAGCGCGAAAATTTTTAAGGTTTTTAAAATTAAATCTTGGAAATAATTTAATTCATTGATCGTGTTAGAAGATGGAGTTAGGGTTTCTTAAAAAGTATGTATTAGAATATTTGTGATTTTTTTTACGTAAGATAGATCTACGACTGATCTCCAACTCGCCTGATAGTTATCGATGTTATTTTCTAGTTTTACGAACGAAGATCTTTTTATAAGTTCATTCAGTCGTTTTATATGTATATCTTCAAAAATAAGGGCATGCGATCGCTTCGCTATGGCACGCGAAAAATATTGAAGCAAATTAAGTAAACTTAACTTTAAAAAAGAGCAGGGATTTTTCATAATTGACAGGATATTTTCAGGTTGAACCCCTAAGCCCCCCCCCCTGCTTTCGGCCTTGTTCACAACTTTCGATTTGGAATCGGCCTGGAAACTATATCTCCATCTCTCTCAATTTGTATAGATATGACAGAGATGGAGTTAGGGTTTCTTAAAAAGTATGTATTATTTAAAAAAAAAACGACAGCAGTAAAGCAGTTTTTTGCAGTCTAACTTACGATTTCGATACTTTTAATACGCTGTTGAGTGTACGATTTTTGTGAGAAAGTATGCGTAAAATTGCTGTAAAAGATTATAAACGCGCATTCTTTAGAATAATTCTAAAAAACACTTGTTTATTACGAAATAGTGCGTTAGTGATTACGAAAAAACGTTTTTATTTTATTTTTTAAAGAGATGATTACAAAAAATATATCTTACGTATGACACTTTGGAAACGAAGACGACTGTAATGACACATCAACCTCGCACATCAAAATCCGTCAAACCGTTCAGGCTGTCATATAGAAACATACATGGGTATGTATGTATGTTACATACATACATACACTCGAAAAACATTACCCTCCTTCTTACGCAATCGGGTAAAAATATATAGTTTCCATTTGATATACGCGTTTGTAGTATGCGCGGGCGAAAGACGAACATGGGTCATACTGCATCTCTTTAGCTAAGCTGTAGTTTTTTTTTCGGCCAATGCCATGGGGGGGGTCCGGACCCCCTGGACCCCCCCCTTATATACGCCCATGCATATATGTACCTTATACTTAACTAGGTTTAAGTGATCTTATGTACCAACCCGTTTTTATTCTTTGGAAAATCTACTTTTGATTTAATTTATTGTTTCGATATTAATGTGATAGCATAGAATAAAATATACATGTATTCTACATTTCCATGAAATAATAATTGTCCTTACTGTTTATTTCCAAGCCGCTGAGATAGTAGGTACGATCCGTTCATCGCATCATCTTTCTGTACCGTTATGTTTTGATGAATTTATGTGATTTCGACACACCACTACTGGGATTTTTACACTTTTTAGACACGTAAGGGCCAATGCCCTACTTTTATTACACTCATCACAAGAATAAAACTTATACCGTTGCTTGCTTTTTTCACAACGCCTGTTGGAGTAATTGCGCCCTTGCAAGTAGCTCGCGACCGCTGCCACCGCCGCCACCGAATGCTGCCTGTCTCCGCCTTGCTTAAGTTTTTTCTATAACGTCTACAAGCAGAACTGCGCCCTCGCAAGTAGCCCGCGGTCACCACGGCCACCGTCACCGGATGCTGCCCGTCTGCCCCCTGCTTGAGTCTTTTCCACGACGCCTTCTGGCAGGACTGTGCCCTCGCAAGTAGCCCGCAGCCGCTGCCGCCGCCACCGGATGCTGCTCGTCTCTGCCCTGTCTGATTCTTTTCATAACGCTTGCGAGCAGAACTGCGCCTTCGCAAGTAGCTCGCGGCCGCGGCCGCCACTACTGGATGCTGCCCGTTTCCGCTCTGCCTGAGTCTTGAGTCCCCCCGGAGACTACTTTTATTATGTACGGCGTCACTCGCCGCCACTGTCTCGAGGTGGTACTTATAGCGTAGGTTCGGCGAACCTTGCTTCGTAGGCCCGACACAAGTTGAATCCTCAGGTCCTCCTCTAGCGATCCACTATATTTATTATGGGTCGCGAGGTACATCAACGTTTGTAGGAATGTGTCAACACTGTCACTGTTCACCTGTCGCCGCTGTCGAAGTACGAATATATGTCGCTCGGCCATTTCACACCGCTTCCGTTCCAGATGATTACGAAACAACACCACCAGTTGCTTCAACTTGTTTTCTGGGGGCTTTACAGTGCACAAGTCACACAAAAGGTCGTACGTAGCAGCGCCGAAGTGCGTGACCAACGTTGCGACTTCATTTTATTTAACAAATTGAACTGCTCCACGAGTCACAATGTACACACACCAATTCACCTCATATCTTAATCACATTTGTGTAACTTTCCGACCGACATTGCTATTAATTTCGACAGAATTCCTATTAAACTGCGCCAATGTAAATAAGGAATAAAACCACCATTGCAGTGAAATCAAGACTGATTTATTTCATTCTTGTAGGTAGATGCGTACCGTGCGACTACCCTCTATTACCATACATTACACTGTCCACCTTGTCTTCCTACGCTGCGCTTGCCGGTTCGTAATTTGGTTCGGTTCGGTTGTAATTATTTTCTTTTATTTCACAATACGATGCCAAGTAAAAAAAAACTTCATTTTTTTCCCTTAAAAAAACTATCGTAATATATCAATACATTTAATATAAAAAATATATTCTATTGTTCTCGTTTCATTTTGTAAATTACAATACAAATTATTAAAAACAGAAAACCGACTTCGAAATACGCAATTCGTTTACTTGGTTGGCACAAAGGCCTGACTGGTCTTGTAGCTCAGTTGGTAGTATGTCCTGCTAAGCTGTAGGTCGTGGGTTCGATCCCCATCCAGGGCAAACATTTGTGAGATGAGCATGGATGTTTATTCTGTGTCTGGGTGTTTCTATGTATCATATGTATATATTTACAAAAAAAGGATGTATTTATTTTCGTAATAAACAAGTGATTTTACTAGAATTATTTCAAAGTTTATTTGCGCATGTATAATCTTTTACAGCGATTTTACGTGTACATTTTCACAAAAAACGTACACTCAACAGCGTATCAAGCGTAACGAAGTCTTAAGTTAGACTGCAAAAACAAATCAGGTATTTTGTTTTTCTTTTAATATAGATACTTGTTATGCTATAGATAGATCTAGTACGATTGCCCTACTAGTTAGTTTTACTCAAATGGTCATTTCAGAAAATCCTAAGGTAAAGTATATACAGGTATGTCTATGTACAATAAAATTATACATTATCATAACAAAATTATAATGTCGTGATTCAGCCAATTTATGAACCTTAAATGTAGTGTTGTATTTGCTTATTTAGGTACGTAGATGCACAATTAATCATTTTTTTATGTGTCCAATGTTCATAAATAACGTGTTGTTTGCTTATTCACATGCAAGTACGCTCATATTATAAGTAAATATGTTTCATTTGTCCAGAAGTATCCAAGATGCAGATCTTCGTGCAGGGTCTGGACGGCGAGACGTTCACAGTGGAGACCGTGGAGCAGAGTGTGGACGAGGTGATGCGCCAGATCGAGCAGATAGCAGGCGTGCCGGCGGCTCTGCAGCGGCTTGCGTTCGAGGGGAAGCAGCTGCGAATGGGGACACAGCTCGCGGCCTATAACGTGAGGGAACACTCCACGCTGCACTTGACTATGGACCTCGATGGAGGTGGGTTCACAATTTTTTTCATGACGAAGAAATCTTGTTTAATAAAATACCCGAATAGAAGAAAGCGATTTTCGTATCGTAACTAGTTACCACTCACGTATCAAAATCGGTCAAGCCGTTAGGCTATAAGAGGATCGTTATGAAGGATCTTCAAACTTCATACCAACAAATATCCGAAAAACTTTATCTTCCATGTGCATCGAAATAGTTTAAAAAACTTAACAACCGACTTCAAATACGCAATTTCGTTTACTTGGATGATTTTTGTTTCATTTAAATAACTAAATCCAGAATTTAAAAAAAATCGTCGATTACCCGTTTTTTTTGTTACGAAATTTTATGGGACCAATATGAAAGTTATACATATGCTTGCAAACAAAAAATAATAATTTTGAAATCGGTTAACAAATTACGGAATTTTGCGGTAACAAACATAAAAATACGACCGTATTGAGATATTGAGAACCTCCTTTTTTCCTCGTTGAAGAAGAAGTATCCCTGCAGGTTGACGTACCTGAAGCTATTTGGACTTGTCATTTTGGGTCACTGGTCATTGTGGCCCTGAACGATTCAAGTACCCACGTATATTGTTTCAGGTTTCGTCCCTTGGCATTTACGCGTGTTGGCTATGTGGCATATACTTAACAAAAAGATTTGCCGCAAGTGCTACGGGCGGCTATCACCCTCAGCAACGCGGTGTCCGAAGGCGAAGTGCGGGCGCACCTCTGATATACGCCCCAAGAAACCAGCACACATACGCGCAGAATTATTTGACAAAAAATTTACTCCTACCACTTATGCAAGAGCTGTAAATAAATATGGGATTTATTGGTACTAAACTTTTTGAAGTGAAAACTTATTCAGGCTTTCTTCAGATAAACGCTAAACATTTTATTTAGTGGGTATTTAATGAAACTATGGAGTACTAACTTCTAAACTATGGAGAGACTAAGACAAACATGGAGACTATTGGAGGAGGCCTATACCCTGTAAGGGGCCTTAACAATATATTAGTTTTCCCTTTAATCTAAATTCCATTTGTAATTTTATTTGTTAAGGAAATAAAGGCTTATTATTATTATTTGAATGAAACTATGCCGTCACGCTCGGCTGTGTAACGCTCGTTTACGTAAAGTTGGCCGAGTCGAATAAGGGAGCGAGAGAGATACTATAGTCAAACGCGTTGTGTTATTTAGGTACGTCGCCTTGATGAAGATTTCACTTCTGTCGTGTGGTCTTATACCTACACACACAAGGTTTTTTTTATTTTGTCAATAAACAAAATATCTTGAAAAACTTGATGTTTTTCTCATCTTTCCCACTGTGTAGCTGTAGAGTATTATTGGATAGATAATCACAAAACATTGGGGGAGTGCGAAAACCATTTCTCAATCCGTTTGCGAAATATATTATTCATATTCATATTCATATCATTTATTGCGTCATATGTAGGTACATGCAGGTCTTATAATAACACATGTTTATTTAGGGAATACATATGGCCCTATAGGGGCATGGCAACACTTGAGTCGGAACGTTCTATTTTAATTTTAATTTCGTCAAGTTATCCTTAAAAAATTCGTCAAGATTATAATAACTGTTAGCTTCTAGGAGATCTTTCAAATTCAAAATAAAGCTTTCATCTGTGTCTATATCTTTTAAGCAATTCGGTAGCTTGTTATATATTTTTACTGCCATAGAATTAGGGCTAGAACTATGCATTGCTAGATTTGACCTTGGTATTACTAATTTATGTTTATGTTGGGGTCTAATTTTACGCGGTCCGTCTGCTACTTTTTTAAATAAATCTGGATATTTCCTAACGAATTTACATAATTCCAATATATATATAGATGTCACTGTTAAAATTTTGAATTTAATGAAGTATGGCTTATGAAAGTGAGGTATTGTGTTGTCAGGTGATTTTATGTTGCCAAGGATACGTATACATTTTTTCTGGGCATTGCAAGCTCTGAAGTGATAATTTTTTATAGAGTCAAGTCATTTGGCTCTATCAAAAATTATCACTTCAGACACACTTGGCCCAAGTGTGTGTGTGTGTCCCTCTTCCGGTTAAACGGTTGACATAGTATGAAAAAAAATATGCTAGCAGCAATATCATGAAATTAAATTCACTGTCATGGATGATGTATTCTTTCGCCTATTCTTATTTTTGTTCGCTTATTGTTATTATTTTATCTTATTTATGGAATAGTCTATAACTACATTTAAATATAAAGCATACAAAAAATGCTAGTCAATTTAACTAGCAAAAATAGTCTTACGTAATAAATTAATGGCGCAGTTCTCACAAAGTCAACATTTTAGGAATTGCCTGTCCGATATCCGATATCTACATTTAAGACATTTGCGATCAAAGAATTCAACGTAAGTACATATATATCGTTGTTTGCGATCCCTAATGTCTCGAAAAATAACAGCAAACTATAGAATAAGAAAATAAATAGCAAAAAGACTTGGTCGTTGAAAAATCAAACTGTAATGTCCCGGTTTGAAATCCAAGGTTTTACCGACCACAATGACATTCCCATCACGACCGACCAGACCATAGTAATCTATTTATTACGTATTTACGATATTATGCATTCATTTTTTTTTATGTTTAACACAACACTTTTCTTAAAATATTATTATGGTTCATAGACAATTTCACGACGGTCATTTAATTTTTCATTGGTACGACTTTTATGTAGAAATAATCGTATCTTAAATTTTGGATACAGAGCGTAACGGACAGTACATGCCACCGCCTGCGCTCGCGCGCTTCCTTCTTACTTTTTGCAGCCATTTTAGGCATACTTTCTCACAAAAAAGTGCACTCAACAGAAACAACAAAATCGTAAGTTACGACTTCAAAAACCGGTTTTCTGCTGTTGGGTATTTTTTTTTTCTTTACAACGTATATTTTTAACCGACTTCAAAAAAGGAGGAGGTTCTTAATTCGACTGTATTTTTTTTATGTTTGTTACCTCAGAACTTTCGACTGGGTAAACCGATTTTGATGATTCTTTTTTTATTTGAAAGCTGGTGATTCTCGTGTGGTCCCATTTCAATTTGGTCCAATTCTGACAATGGCGTCCATGAGAAGTCGGTTGCTTCAGTTTTTTAAACTATATTTATGTTTTTTACCGCATAACTCTGTTATTTATAAACCGATATGAAAATTTTAATGTTTTGAGTGTGAAAGGATATACTTACCTACTTTCAGATTGTTTCCATAGAATTTTAATCAAAATCGGTTCAGTAGTTTGGATTTTAAAACAAAATGGCACTATTGAAGTCAGTTGTTTTAGTTTGAGAACTTCCTACTTTCGAAGTCGGTCAAAAAAAAAGCATCCCTGCGGGCTGAAATATATTCACAAAAGTACGTATATTGTTTTAGGTATCGCGGCCCCTAATTTTCGATTTCTAGCTATGTGGCATGTAGTTAACAAAAAGATTTGCCGCAAGTGCTACGGGCGGCTTCGGCTTCGCCCACGGCAACGCGGTGTCCGAAGGCGAAGTGCGGGCGCACCTCCAAGAGAGCCAGAGGATGCGTAGGTAGTGATTCAAGATTATTTACCAAAAAATTTACTACCACTTATGCAAGAGCTGTCAATAAATATGGGCTTTATTAATCGATAATATGGGCCTATGTATCTAATATTTTTTATTTTGCCAAGAAACAAAATATCTCGAAACTATTAAGATCAACTATTACTCACACTGGTTAGGCACATACTGTAAATAATAATA
Organism: Lycia hirtaria; assembly: GCA_947563715.1. Taxonomy (NCBI): domain Eukaryota; kingdom Metazoa; phylum Arthropoda; class Insecta; order Lepidoptera; family Geometridae; genus Lycia; species Lycia hirtaria. Next base: position 32,258,245 of record OX387378.1, read on the forward strand.
CCTTTAAAGCGTTTAACAGACTATGCAGATACGGTAAGATATCTGAACGTCTGCGCATATCTTTCAATATCGCTCTGTATGTACGAGTAATTTAATGAAGTAACACACACACCCCGCAGGTAAGTTCTAATTTAACTAGGTTTCTTCTACGCAAGCGCGCTCCATTGTAGACCGTAACTGTCGCTTAACACCAGGTGAGTTGACGGTCAAGCGCAAGCCTATCGTCGAATAAAAAAAATCTGCAGATACCGACCGTTATAGACAGCTTGTGACAATATTATCTGCGTATAACAAATATATCTGCAGATTACATCAACATCATCATCTCAGGCATAAGAAGTCCAGTGCTGGACATGTGCCATGGCATAGACATAAAAGAATAGAATAACTTTATTGTACATCCATACAGAGTAACTTAAATATAGATAATAAACTTAATCGAAAGTACAACGGCGACATATGGATCTAACATTTCTTATTTTGTCAAGAAACAAAATATCTTGAAACCATTAGGATCAACTATTACTTATACAGGTTTGGTACATATTCTAGAAAATAATAGCTTTAAATTGAAGTTGCTTTAGGTCTACACTAAAGATGAAACGGATATTTGGTAACTATCCGGTATCCGACCTAAATTGAAAAACCTAAATTTAGGCATAAGACGAGTAATTGTAGCTATTATTCTACAAATAGTAATGGGAAACTTATCGTGATTTTATCGACTAGCGTGATAGCAAAATTAAAAGTCAGTTGTATTTAATTTTTCAGCGTTTATTTAAAGTCATTGCACTTTGCCAACTCGATGTCCCTTGTCATTTCATTTTACATCTCCTTATTACTCTTTATTTAAATATTATTTTATTTAAAATACTGCTTGTGCTATGATAGTTAATATTATAGTCTAAGATCCCGCTATAGGACGACCTTCACCGAGCTGGTTAATGGATGAAAAGTATTTTATATTCAATTAAATATATTGCAAATGGGTTGTCTAAAAAATTTCAGTCCAGAATATGATTAATTAATAATTTATTTATTTTTTAAAACATTTCACTGGTTTGGTTAATAGACAAAAACAATTTAATTTACTATGTGTAAATAATCTTTATTTTAATTTAACTTTAATTCATTAACCAGACTGGTGCAAGTTACTAGTATCGATTTACCTGTTTATACCTGCCTACCCAAGAGTTGTGACGGGAAAAAATAGTCATCCTAACGTTTGCATATTCTATGGGCTTCATACTGTCGATTGGTATGGAATTTGTCTATTAACAAAAACCAGTGAAAAGTTAAAAAAAAAAACATTCTGGACTGAAATTTTTTAGACAACCCATTTGCAATATATTTATTGACATATTTAATTAAATATAAAATACTTTTAATCCATTAACCAGCTCGGTGAAGGTTTCGTCAGAACGAAGAAAAATTACTGTTAGTCCATGGTTTAACTGAAGTCACATCACAAGCATAAAAACGCATGGCAGCTAGATATGCTTTCAATATAGGAGTTTGGTGTCAGACCGCTACCGTACTGCAGCGGGCCGGCAGCGGGTTATAACCAGCGGCACGGTAAACGTGCGGCGGCGGGCCGACACGAAACTTCTAAATTGAAAGCGCCCTAAACATTATCTGATTTCAAATTATAGCTTCGAATTAATAAATAAAAAAGGTTAAACAAAATCGGATCGGAGGATCCGGCAGCCTAGTCGGGAGACCTTCTGACTTGCGATCCGCAGGTCCTGGGTTCGAATCCCGCGGCACGCACCTCTGTCTTTTCGAAGTTATGTGCGTATTGTTGATTGCCGCTAACTTCAAACGGTGAAGGAAAACATCGTGTCTGAGAGTTCTCAATGATCTTGAAGATGTGTGAAGTCTGCCAACCCGCACTTGGCCAGCGTGGCAGACTATGGCCTAACCCTTCTCACAATGAGAAGATGGCCCGCGCCCAGCAGTGGGACAGTTTGTACAAACAGGGCTGATACAAACAAAATCGTGTTTTATCCGATTAATTAAAACCTATTTATTGAGTATGAGCCACTATGAGGATGCTTAAGACGACACTATGAAGTGCGCATTTGTTCATTTGACGTTAGAAATTGATTTCGACCCTCAATTTTTAAACAAATATGACGATGAAAACTATCGTGGTTGTTGCACATTTTTATTTTGAACAAACGTATCGTAACTCACGTCTATTTTTGAGCCAAATTTAGTCTGAGAATTCGGCTCAAAAATAGACGTGAGTAACCAATTTGTTCAAAATAAAGATGATAATATGCTGCGTATGATGCAAGGAAGTGTTAATAAGAAAACACAGATTAAAACTTATACGATGTAATATCTGTATGTCATCACAACCCAAATAAAATTATTTATCTAACACTGAATAAACTTGCTTATTTATATTTATGTGTAAACTTAGACATACTTCTCTTAATACTATAAAATCTCATGGACGGAATAGCAAATTATCGAAATGCATTTTTTTTTTTCAATCATACCATACCTAATTGAATCACCTTGATTTTAGGCGGTTCTTTTGCAGTATTATCTGAAATTAATCAAGAAACAACAATTTATGGCCAAATAATGAAATATTTCACCTTCCCGTTAATCACATTTACATGCTATGAACACACCATGCAGTATTTAATACATTTCGAAAACTTAAATTTATTTACAACACAAACTTTATCCAAATAATGAAAGGATGTAACAATTTTATGAAGGTCATAACAATATGTTCTGTATGGTTTTTCTCATACTGGTGATCCCACATAGAAATGGTACACCTTCCTGTGCACACAGGTACACAGTGTGCGTAATTTCAGAATGCAAATGATCACCACAATATTTTCATTTCCATCCACAGGTACCTAATATATTATGTATGTAAATAAGGTACAGTGCATCTTGTTTCATAGGGCCTCTCAACGTTGGCTTAATTTGAGCTCAATGATAATGATACCCGTATATTTGTCGTTTTTTTAGGGTTCCGTAGTCAACTAAGAACTTAGTTTCGCTGTCTGTCCGTGGCTTAGCTAAAAATAACTAGGACTAGAAAGTTGTAATTTAGTATGTGTATAGGTACGTATTTATCACGCCAACAAAATGGTAGAATAAAATCTTGAAAATATTTTTTAGGGTATCTGCCCTACACGTAAACTACTTAACTGTGGGGAATTTTATTTCTTGTATGGGAACACTCAGATTAAGTAGAAGTAGAGAGTATGTTCCAGAAAGTAGGCGTACTAAAATTAATATAAAGAAAACTGTTATACGGCAAGGACAAATTACATTATTCCACATTCAGGATCACTCACGAGAACACGGTTGAAATCGGCGAAAATAAAAACACGGTAGTTGTAGGTATAAACCAAAATATGTTTTGGACTACTTCCGTGGAGCGCGGTGATAGCTTAGAAATCTATAAGAATATCCCATACTCACGTCTCACTATTGTGGTAAGATGTCAAACTAGTGGTAATGATTTCGACTTTCCATAAAGTTGAAATCGTCGGAAATACCTATTAAAAAAACACGGTCACTGTAGGTATGAACCAAAATCTGTATACTACCTACAAGCATTCCACAGTTCTTTGAAGGGTGTTATAAACTTAAGCGAGTTGCAGACCAAGAGCTAAGCTAAGTTAGTTTAGTTTAGCTCGCATAGCTGACGCAGTTTTTCATACTTGTGTGCAGACTGCAAACTATGCAAACTAAGCTATGTGAGCTAACTAAAATATGCGAAGCTAAGTTAGTTGTGTATGCCGATGCGCAGCTACACGAGCTAAGCTAAGCCCCTCTCGCCTACTCTGCACCCCCTTCGCACATCTTTTGCACCCTGACTGAGCTTTCGCTTAGTTCTTGGTGTGCAAGGGACATATTTTTAGTTTATCTTAGCTTAACTTAGCTAAGCTGGCTTAGTTTAGCTTCGGAAAAGCTTAGTTTTTGGTCTGCAACCCGCATTAGGGTCTTACCGAAAAACGTTACTTAACTTTAACCATCGTCTTAAATTCTCTGTCTTCTTTCCGCAAGTGCCATTACGTGTCAGCGAAAATTGACAAAATATGTTAAGCAATGCTTACAGTTAAGTAACGTTTTCCGGTAAGGCCGTTAATATATAAGTCTCAACGCGTTTGTTATTCACAAACCAAACACAAAGTGACTCGTAATCAGTTCCGAGTTGGTGGGCGAAACTGAGAAAAGTTAAACCTTATCAACAACCAGAACAATGTGAATATGTTTTTTTTTTTTGGGAATGGTGTTACGAAATATTTATTTCACGCACCGCGTGGAAATGTCAAAACAAAACTGTGAATGCGAATAGCAACTTCGCTATTAACACATACATATTAAGTTTAGAGTTGGTGAAAACTCTAAGAAAATTGAAACCATATCAACAACCACAACAATGTGAATATGTGACGTTACAGATTGTATGAACAAAAACTTGTATCACGCACCACATGGAAATTTAAACCATATCTACAACCACAACAATGTAAATATAATATGTTGTTGCAAATGGTGTTACAAAAATCTTGCGTCACGCACCGCGTGGAAATGTCAAAAATTTGAATGCGAATAGAAAGTTTGCTTTTAACACATACGTAAGCTCAACAAGCACAACAATGTGAATGTGTTGTTGCCAATAGTGTAAACAAAAACTTGTCAAGCAAATCACGCGTGGAAATGTAAAAAAATTGAATTCTTATAGCAAATGAGCAAGCAAGCTTACCATAACACTATAAAAATCTATATCTTTCTAAGTTTTCCTAAAAAAAAAGTTACAGCCGAATATATCGTAAAAACGCACATTTCGACACTCACACGAGAATCAAAACCTATGGGGTACTTCCCGTTGACCTAGAACTATGAAATTTGGCAAGAAGCATTGTGTTAGACTACACATATAGGAAAAAATCCGAAAACTGGACATTTTTAATTTAATCACAAAAAATAGTGTATTTATGCAAGGAATGAAGGTCCAAATTTTCGGTTTATGAAGGAAAATATAAAAAAAAATATGATTTCCCCCTTTTATCTACTAGTTTGTACGGAACCCTCGGTGGGCGAGTCTGACTCGCACTTGTCCGGTTTTTTTTTCCGATTTGACTTCATATTATAGACTATATTAATCATGATTAGTACAACTACCCCATAAAACCCCGAGATGGGGGCCGCAGCTATCTCGCTCACACGCGACACGTTTTATTACATATAAAATTATACAAAATATTTTGATAAATGTGCATATTCCGGTCTCAGACACAGTATCATAAAATATTCATAATTTTGATCTTGATAATTATGATACATTTATAAATAAACGACAAAGTATCATGTACATACATTGTGGAACCAAAATAAAAATGTTTTCATGGTGCTGACTTCCCATAATTGTAATAAAAAAATTGGTTGTCTGTAAAGTCGGTTTACGGACGATAGTTTAACGTGACAACATACGTCCGCGCGCAAGCTCCGAGGAATGATAATTGAAGCGACGGTCGGGCGCGGCGCACACCCGCCGGGCGCGGGACGGGACACGGAGCGTAACGGGGACAATGAGCGTAACGTAACGGGACAATGAGTCATACTTTTTCGTGCGTGCAGCCGGCATTCATCGATTTATTAGACGTTGTCACGTCAAAAAACCATCAATAATTTTATATTGGCAAAAAAGCGGCGCGTGCAAGCGAGATAGCTGCATCACCTATCTTATCACCTTGTTATATTTATATGTCAATGGAAATGGATAAATTTTCGTCAACCACAAATGATATAAACAATGAACATGCAGATAGATAAATTGTTTGCACCATTATACTAAAACACTAACAAGAGAGATCTTACAAACTAGCCAAACAACAGGCGGCCCTATCGCTAGAAGATATTTCTTCCAGGCAACCTTGCAAACAGGCAGGTTGCATTCGTGTGCTCACAAGTTAAGGACGAATGTCTCAACTACTGTAACACTAACAAATCGACTGCTGCTATATACAGTATCGAAACTACAAAATCTCGATTTATAAACATGCTTAGATATTAGAAAACCTTTAGAATTTAATATCTTAAATAGTTGTCATATTGGAGATACTCCAAAAGCTTATTTCTTCATGTTGAATTAAAAGTTTCAACTGTAAAGTAGATTTGCAGTATAAATATTGTACGTAACAGCAAGACAGTTTCTACATCATATGCTGGTCCTGCAAAAGTAACAGTGACTAGAAGGAAATAATAGAGAAGACAATAGATTTGAGAATATAGAGAAACACTAAAGATTTTTTGAAAATAAAAAAAGTATGGGACGTAACCACAGACTTCGAGATATGAAGTGGACTTATAACATTGTGATTTTTTTAGAAAAATACATTTACATTATTTGTAAGTAAAGCACACGATATATAGTACTTATTACTTCCGCGGTAGAGTATACATTTATGAATCTTTTTCTTTTTTGTTATTCTTTTCTTCCAAACTATTGTTATAGAAATTTAAAATAATTATACATTTGTTGATTCTCTTTCTCTCTCGAAGAGTATTCATACGGATGAAAATATCTTTTGGCTTTGTTGGTCTTGAGAGTAGAAAAAAAAACCATCTGGTCGCATTGTAAGTAGTAATCTCAATAAATTTCCGAGCATGCATGCGTGCTTCATGCGTCAGACTTCCACATAGTCGAGAGTAGTACCGGGCACGGGAGGAGGCGGGGGCGGCGCGAAGGCGGCGAGGTAGCGGTGCGGTGGAGACAGCGGTAGGCTGTCGGCCAACTCGCGCGATGGCACTGGAACCGATGACTGCTCTTGCTGAAAATAGTAAATATAGACATATATTTATTTATGGAAGACACATAACATTCGGTAAATACTAAGCAATTATAACAAAAAACGCTACAATATATATGATGTGCCCGCCACAAACCGGTCCCAGCTCAGTATACTGCTGGCTGTGAACAGCCAGCGCTGGTCTCCGCGGGAACCGCCGGTGACGTCACCCACGATTAACAGACACGGTAGGGTATACAGTAAGTAACAAGTTAGTATATAAATTTCAACAATAACCAACAAATAAAACCCGAAAAGAAAATTACAGAGATTCTGTTTTGGCGACAATATCCAACCAAAATAACATTCATACCTAGTAATAACATTTTTTTTTATATTCTATATATTGTGCTGGTGTCTAAGTTTCTCGCTTTATTACCCCACTGCGTAAGAAGGAGGATTTTGTTTTTCTAGTGTATGTGTGTATATATATATGTTATGTGTATGTTTGTATGTTTCTGTGACAGCCTAAACGGCTTGACCGATTTTGATGTGCGAGGTGTTGTTAGATTCGTCTTCACTTCCTGAGTGTTATAGGCTATATTTTTTGTAATAATAATAATAATACAACAGCAGGGGCTGCTTTGTGGCGAGCCGTCGGTAAATGAGACCCCTGACCGCCAGCATGGTGGAAACTGCAAGAGCTAAGAACCTAAGCACCTGGGTGGAAGTGTTAAAGGGCATAACGCCGCTAGTAGCGTTTAGTGAAAGCGCAGCACACCTCTCGACACCCTTAGCCACCCACACCAATGTTGCTTCTCCGGCGCCACTATGGGGGGCCCATTTAGTGGGTGGCGAGTCACCACCTGCCTAGGTATTTTTGCATGATGAGACGGAATTGGCAGGTGCCGTTTTCTCATCCTGTTCTCACACAGAGGTACTTCATCTTACCTGCTGTGTGAGAGCATCAGCCTATAGCCTAGTTTTATGTCACTAACATTCCATCACAATAGCCAAGATCTGTCAAACTTCATATTGTACAACAATCCATTCATAGTTCATCCATATACCCAACCTGTATTTTTTATTACACATTTGTAAAAGGGCCTCTCAGTGTTGGTTCCGGCCCCATTGATGCCTTTCAAAGGTCCGGGCTTAGACCCGTGTATAAATTTAAATAAAGAGATAATAATAATACATCTCTTGCAAAAATTGTATGTGTATAAACAAATTAAGTATGTGTGGATACTAGTATTACAAAGTAGTGCGACAGAATGATCACAAGAAACTACTTAGTTATGTACACCGATCCCTTCCATATGGTCATTTCACTTTTCTAATTATATTACATTAAATCAATAGTAATCGTCGACTTGACCACAGAATAAGCAATAGTTCACCACTTGATAATACATTCCCGACGCCCGGCGCGGGACCAGCCAGCCATCCATTTTTTGTTACAGTTTTTTATGCTTAACTGTAATTTCTAATTTTAAATATGTGCGTGTTAGGTAAGTTAGTTATAGCCCTGCCACCATGGCGAATAAACGTCTTTAATTTTAAAATTCAATGATTTTATTATTAACCATCCTTCCGGCCCGTCGTGACTGCCCGCCGAAACTTGTCTGGCGCAGCCGGTGAAGGATTTCGGGAATAGTGCATTTTATAAAGTGATCCGGATCAAATTCTCTGGTGGAACGAAAATGCCACCCTTAATCCTAGAACCACGAAACAAATAAATTCGGCATGATTCGCGTCGCGCAAAAAAGTTAATGTACGAGATTCCTGTTGGATTGGAGACTGCAGACGTCGCCGGCAGCTATATACTCAGGAGGGCAGCGGACGGTTTGTGAGTGGTTCCCCATCACTGTTCCTTGCATGTCCTACCATATGTATGAGAAATTTCAATATAAGCATTTCTCCTACGTATGGCCCTGCCTATTCCAAGACCTATGTAACGTGAGATGTCCTTCTCTTATTTTACTAAGGTGTCGTTTCCTGGACTGTACTAAAAATCGTCGGTCTTCATAATGACTTAGTTAAGATTTAGATGACTACTGAAATTGTGTCGTAAGAATTAGAAGACTACTAAAAATCGTGTCGTAAGATAGATTTAGGTCCGTAGACTATAAAAATCTGGTCTACTTAGTATTAAGTACATGTAGGAATTGTAAACCACCTAAACACGATACTCAAAATCGTTTGTGTTTGTGTGTAATAGTTTAGAAGTAAATACATATATACCTACACAATTTAAAATTCAATTGTGTTTTATGTATGAATGATATATTTAGAAAATTATTTAAGGTAGGCTATTAGTTATAATAATTACCTATGTATCAATTGAACGTATGTTAAGGTTCTAATAGGTTTCATAGGTACATGAACACATGATGTCATTTACCGAAGGCTCGCCCCTCAGGCTAGTAGCCGATGAATTATTTTCATCTATACCAGAATTTGACGGAGTTAAAAACTCATTAGAAAATTTCATAGAGAATTGCGAAAATATACACAATCTGTACAAAATAGAAAACAATCCAGAACAAGATCTATACTTGTGCTATGTTTTCACTAGCCATCTTACTGGAGATGCAGCTTTTACAATCTCGACAGACACAGACTTGAAAACTTGGACTGACTTGAAGCTCTTACTAATACAACAATATGGACATTTAATACTCTACGAAAATTCAATTCCAACAGAAATAGGCTCATTGCAAATTGGCAATGACGAGTCGTACGCAAATTTCTGCGCAAGAATCCAACAAGCGAAAAATACTCTAGTTGGAAATCTAAATAACATCGACGAGAATTTGCGAAAATTGAAAACAGCAAGACTTAACAGATTGGCAATGAATCAATTCTTGTACAATTTACCAATTGATCTAGTTAATCTTATCAGATCAAAAGGATGCAGTACCTTACAGCATGCTTTATATGTTGCTATAGAGGAAATCTCGAACAGATTTTCAATACCAGTCCCAAATTATTTCATACAACCAGTTTCCGATTTGCCTATAAAAAGTTTACAAACAGTACAAACCCCAACACAAAGTTATCACCCAGATTTAAAAGTACCACACTCAAACTTAAACGTGGGAACACAAATAACCATAAAAGAGGACAAAAAATTGGTGCAGGCATCTAGAGAACCACTTCAAGTTCAAGACGAAACCACAAAAAACGATTTGCCTAAAGCTCGTAGTGACAAAAATAACTTCTCGTGCATTCCAATACAGTCTTTAGAAACTGAAAAATTAATAAAAACTGGATCAAATCCAATAAATAAATTCACTAACTCTGACCCTATGCATGAATTACAAAAGAATTGCATTTTCAGCAAAAACCTTTCAATGAAAATCGGACATGACCCTCCAATCTCTGTTTCAATAGAATCGCTTGAAAAATACCAGCCAAAAGAGACAGACAACTCCTCACTAAGCGATACTAATTCACGTAGCATGACCGATACCATCCATTTGGATCACGATAACAACTTGACTGGTTCCCCAACTCTGACAAAAGAACTCAAAACAAATTCTAATCAGACTCCATTTTCTGAAACAGATGGACTAACTGACCAACATACCTTATTAGAACAGAAAGTCGCAAATTCTAAGACTGACCAAACCCAAGACAAAAGACCGGAAAAGACTACTACTAAAACTAGACCAGAACTGAAAAGCAACATGAAAACAGCCACCCATGATCCTGAATTCTCTTTACAGGACACCCTAATGACAAACCAACAAAGATTTACTCTGAGTCAGAACCTGAATTGTAGAAATCATGGAAAAAATTTCTTTAAACAAATTAAAAACAAGAAGTTTAAATTTAGACACAAAGATCCAACAGAAAGGATTGGCGTTTACAAAGTTTATCACGTTAGAAAAAAATATAATGCAACTTATATGACTGTTTTTAAGTCAAGGAAAAAATCTCGCATCATTTTGTCAGCGCTCATAATCCCCATGCAAAAGGCATAACTTAGTTTTAGTTTTACTTCATTTTAAATGTCTTAATAATGTCTAAGTAGTATCAGGTTTAGTTTAAGCATTATTGTAAAAACAAATATAAGAATATTTGATTTGTGTCACCAATCTGAATACCTAATAACTTTATTTAGAATTGTACAATTTTATTCTATAATAGTCTAGGAGCAATTAAGAAATAGTTTGTCAGAGCTAACAATAGTTAAGAATAGTTTTGTTCGGGATATCTCACGCAAAAAAAATGATCTTTACCTGACCCTATCCTATCCTCACAGTGCAAGGGTTAACCACTGCTCACAAAGCCTACTCAACAACGTCATCCAACTTAATGCTGGGTCATCGCAGTTCCTGATTTAGTTCCAGTCCACCACTTCAGTACCAGTCTATTCAGTGTTTACATGTAGAGCCAGTGCAAAGTGAAAGTCACCAAATTAATTTGTGAAAATCAGTCAAAGTGAAAATTAATCAGTGTGAAAAACTATATGAAAAGTGCGTTTACGAACTAATAACAATTTTAATTTTAAGTTCTTCTAGTTTTAGATCTTCTTAATTTTGTTTGTGTACTACTATTTTTACATGTTACACTTAAGATTTTATTAAGCATAGCATTTGAATTATGTGTTTTCTTTGATAAAAATTATCCTCAGATTACATCTTCAGATAATTTTAATCTTAAGGAGGGAGGAGTTATGTACACCGATCCCTTCCATATGGTCATTTCACTTTTCTAATTATATTACATTAAATCAATAGTAATCGTCGACTTGACCACAGAATAAGCAATAGTTCACCACTTGATAATACATTCCCGACGCCCGGCGCGGGACCAGCCAGCCATCCATTTTTTGTTACAGTTTTTTATGCTTAACTGTAATTTCTAATTTTAAATATGTGCGTGTTAGGTAAGTTAGTTATAGCCCTGCCACCATGGCGAATAAACGTCTTTAATTTTAAAATTCAATGATTTTATTATTAACCATCCTTCCGGCCCGTCGTGACTGCCCGCCGAAACTTGTCTACTTACTACTACAACAAGTAAGTCTAGTAAACTTAAAAAACCTAGACTTAAAAAAAAGTAATGAATAGAGTAAGCGGTTGTAACATCTCTTTGGAAGTTTGGATAGAGAAAACAGATGTACTACGTTCTCCTTCGATGTGAATAAAAAAACTAATGAATAAAACAGTTTTAACATCTCTTTAGAACTTTGGATAAAGAAAACAGGTCTACTATGTTCTCCTTCGAAGTGAATAATGAAATTAGAAACCTCAAGGTTTCTATGAATATATTTGCTACTTCACTACTACAACAATAACTTATTTGAACTTTTTTTAACACGAATAAGTCCGCGTTTGACCACCACCTCGCTTGTTAGCCACGGTCAGAGATGAAGCACGCAGACTTAGGAGATTCACTCTGGCCTTGAAAAGACTAACGTTGTAACTCTCAGGAAACAAAGAAGCCTTTATATTATATGTGAACGACTAGCATTTCAGGTAATTCCATAGATACGAAGCACATTTTATCAAGTAACTAATCTTGACTAGAAACTTTGGTGTCTGAGTGTAACTCGTACTTTGACGGATTAATTTTTTGTTCCATTACCTATAAAAGTTAATTACTGGATAAGTTCATCTTTCGCCGTTGAGAAAAACTTTTAATTAGTTCATCGACAATATGATATGACCAAGAAGGTTGAATGGAAACGTATGAAAAATTATACTTATTTTGCATATTATTCAATGTGACAGGCGAAGCTACGATATTAGACAGTCAAAATTGATTAATAACCAAATGAAACACGGTTAACAATTGATTAAGAACAAAAACAGCTACCGTTGGACTTTTATAATATACATTACAAATATTGATGTTAACTGCCCTTGTCATCATCTTCCATAGCATTCCGACACAGATAATCTTAGTCAAGAGATATTAGTGGGGAAGTGTTATTTATTTATCTATAACAATCATAAAATTGGTTTTCTACTTACCGATACGACATTAATAGTGACTGTATCCGAAAACTTGACTTTATTCCTCTCCGTCCGCATCCCTTGCCTGTCCCCGTCATACCTATATACTCTGTCTTTCAACGTCGGGTAGTTATTCTGGTAACGGTATAACGTGTTAGGCGTATCTTCTCTTAATTCCGTTTGGAAAACGTGCTTGTATTGAGCCGAGTTCAAATCGTGTGAACGAGGCTTTAAATCTATAATAGTTTTATTTTGATCGATTTTCATTTTGTATGTGCTACCTACAGGCATAGGTAAGCCGTTTTCATGCCATTTCACGTTTTGTGTAAGTATCGGTTTTAGTTCTGGTTTGTATGTCTTTTGCTGTATTTCCGTGTTCCATATAGTGTTATCTCGCTCTAAGTATTGGTGTAGGTTGGGTCGGATGCTGTTGGTCGATATTGGTTCCGGTTGCGAGACAGGGACGGGAAGCAAGGTGTGAGGGAGAGAGACGCGGGGTAGCGGCGGCGGTTTCGTCTTGGCTATTTCTGAGGAAGCGCTTGTTTCAGCGTCGGAGTTGCTGTAGGTATGGGAACTGCAGTCGGTACAAGAATCTGAGCATTCGGAATCTGAAAGTGAAAAAAAAGTTAACTAACTAAATAATGATCGATAATAAATAAATCTATTTTTTTTTGTTATTTTAAATATTTAGAAAATTTACATAAGTCTATAAAACAAGTATAAGTTTAGAAAACTTAAAAATCCCCGACAAAAAAAAACTCCTGAACCGATTTTGATGAAACACTCGATAAAATCCTCTTTCAAACAACAAAAACTAGATCAAAATCGGATCAAAAACTTATAATGTCCCTCTCTCGCGAAACAAAAGTTTGTATTGAATTTGTACAACGAACGTGAACCATGACGTCATCATTCGCTATCGTGTGCTCTCTGTCTAACATGAAATTAAAATGCTTTTATCTTATTTTTGTAGGTATTTTAATTATATTTTTGTGGAATGGATCTATTTGTGGTTAGCTTTTATTATGAACAAATAAAAATAAATCATGCATATTCCCTATTGTTGCAAAGGTATGTGCTCGCGAGGTCCACTGTACGTAGAACAGCTAGTATTATAAGGTATGCGTGTACCCGGTGGGTGTAGTTGTGCTATATGCAGCGCGAGTGAGGCGGCCTCCTCCGCGAGGTCGGGCTGGCCGCGGCGCGCGCACGCCCACCGCGCGTCGCTGAACAGATCCCACGCAGAGAGGTCCACGGCCAGGCTCAACGCTTTCTCTGTCCTACCGCGTCTGCACGAAATACTAGATTGTTATGAGTAGGCCGACCATCGTTAGTCTCGCTCGCGCATACCCTTTTTTTGAAGATTTAAAATGACTGCAAGAAATATTTTCTTTTCTGGCTTTAATTCTAATTACAATAGGCAAATTTTTGTATAATTCAAGATGTTAAAAGCTGTTGATTACTGAAAAAAAAACGAAAAAATCAATAATATATATATATATATATATATAAATATTTATATCTTCAAAAATGTGGGTATGCGGAGATGGACGATTGTCGGACTACGGACTCTTAAACGAGGGTCGAAAGGAACTAAATAGATTTTTCACCCTAAATCTGCATTTCATTTTGATTATTTTAAGGAAATTATAAAAATCTGATTAGCTAAACAAAATCCATACCATACATTAAAAAAAAAAAAAAAAAAAAAAAAAAAACACCTAAATCTGATGAAATCATTTTATACAAAACAACTGAAGATCGATTTGCCGCTTTTCCGTATCTTGTTCCTGGCAATCTTTTCTTGGCAAATGAAGGCGTTTTACGCTTGTTTAAAATATTTCTCGAGTACATTATAAAAATATCAGTTGGTTCATTAAAGCTGCAAGTAGATTTTTTTTAAGCGTTCCGTTAGCGATGCCGTCAATAGATAATAAATCCGGTAAAGCAAGATTTGATTCGCACAACGAGGCTACCATTCTCCTATGCATGACACATGAACACTGACATAAGGACTAATTACTCAACAAAATGTGCTTATATTTAAGAATATTTGCAACTTCACAAATTTTCTACAGTAGGAATAGCCTGAAATGATTGTTTAAAAAATGATTTACTCACGCTTTTCTAGCACTTGTACAGTTTTTAGTATTTTTTTATTTACATCAAAGTAAACCCTACAATCTTACCGATTTCGAGACTTGTATCAATTACCGTTCAAAATATACATCCACTTAAGTGTAGAACACACAGACAGATATACACCGTAGCCTCACGAATAGGCTCCTTCAGGTACAGAAACCTAAAACAGCAGTAACTGACCTCAGCAAGTGATGGAAGAACTTCCTCGCCAAGTCGTGTAGCGGCGGCGCGAACCGCAGCGCGGCGGGTCCATGCGGCGCCACCGGTGCCAGGTACGAGCCCAGCGCCGCCTGCGCGGACCACTCTTCCGCCACCGCTTCTAAAACTCAAACATAGCATGAGATGTCAATACTGTATTTATATAAACATATTTTATACTAGTTGAGCCTCGTGGTTTCACCTACGTACATAGTATTGACAAAGCGATGATGATGATTTTTTTTATGCAAGATTGATCTACGATTGACCACCAACTCGCCTTTAAGCGACGGTGTGGCGAGGATGGAGCTCGTTGATCTAGAAGATATATATTCTCTCTAGCCTTGAATATTCCAAGATTGTAGTTCTCAGGAAACAGAGATGGCGGCAAAGAATTCCATTCCTGTGCAGTATGCATCAAGGATATGGACCGATATCGCCGAATACGAATTTTTGGCATTTCCATGAGAAATGGGTGGTAATTCGCTACTTTCTTAACTTTCTGTTAGTCCTGTAGTGAAATGGGAAGGGTGAAATTAGGTCGTGAAGCACACTCCGAAATGAATCCTATTGAATATAGACAGACATGCTAGTTTACGGTGCTCGAGACTAAGGTATAATAATATAGGTATATAGCCAATGTTCGTTACTTTTCATCATCATCAACACTACACGGGTAAAACGGCGGTCACAGCTAGTGTATAATAATGGAGATCTCACACTGCCTGTTGCATACATTAATAAATAATTATATTTTTTTTCTGAAAAGGAGGAGCGAGCGGGTCGTTATTCTCCCCATAGCAATCCACGTCCCTCATACACCTAAAATATGCATACACGATTGAGACCTACTCTACCTCTGCAGGGTTAGATGAGTGGCAAATGTTTCTATTTCTATAAATGCTTAATAATGCTAAGAAACAGTGACGTGCTGACACGTGACATTTCGTTAGCTAATGTCAATCTCATACATTTCCTTGGGGGTTAGACAAGAGGCATTTTAAGACGGCACGTTACAGTCACTTAGCATTTCGTAAGCGTAAACGTTTGTAGAAATAGAAAAGTTTGCCACTTATCTAACCCCCTGAGAGCTAAAAAAGATTTGTAGTGCGGAGCATACCTGCCCCGCTCCGCAACGCCGCACAGAGCAGTCTGTTAACTGCCCAAAGACACTCGGTTCCCTCCCGCTCCCAGTCCATAGCCTTGAGCAGCGCCACTGCGCTGGACATGCGCCGCGCGCGGATCCAAGCCTGTATCAGACATATTTATACATAAAGGTCTGTATCAAACAAAATTATATTGTTATTAAAAAATAAAATTATAAATTATATTACTTCTAAGGTTGCCTGGAAGAAATCGCTCTAAGCGATAAGGCTGCCTTTGTACTGTCGTTTACGTTTATTTTTTTCTTTTTAAGTTTTACTGTATGGATGTACAATAAAGTTATATTCTATTATATTCTAATTATAACAAATTCATCGGATACGATAATATACTACTAATAACAGTCCAAAGTGGGGAGGAAGCAGTTTTTTACTGAGCACAATAAAAATAATAGAGAATATGCATTATATTTTTATGGCTCATAAAAGCTAACCACAAATAGATTTATTTTACAGAAATCTAATTAAAATATCTAGAAGATTAAGAAAGTTACATGTATTTTATTTCATGTTAAATAAAGGCTACACCATCGCGGAATATGACGTCATCCAGCGCATGCGCCGTACAAATTCGATACAAACTGTAGTTTCGTAGGAAAGGGACAGAACATCACCCAACGAAAATTTAAAACATTTATATCCTAGAAGGTTATTGACCGGTTATCCTTATTAAACTATTATTCTAATTAAATATAATATAAATATAATTCATGCATAGGGTGAATAGATAGCTTCAAAATCGACGAGCTCCATCCTCGGCCACACTGTCGTTTAATATCAGACGAGTTGATAGCCAATCGTAGATCTATCTATTACTTATAAAAAAAAAGTTCAAATTACGTGCGAAGCATGCCGTGTGTGCGCAGCGTAGACTTTAATCAAACATTAAGATCAACGCATATGGTCAATAATCCGTAGTATGATAGCGGTTTTAACTGTTATTTATAACAGTTGGAGCTAATTACCGTCAAAAGCCGCGGGTGTGTAATGCGTAGTACAGTGAGCGGGCCGCTCACGAACGAAGCTAAGATCAACGCACCACCCTTCACACCCTGGCTGCAGAGTATCTGCATTCGACGCGACTCACTGCAAAAAAGCGGTTGAGATCAGCCCCAGATACGGTATAATGGCATACAAGAGAGACGTGGCGCCGTTATGCAGGAGAAGTAGAGATGACAAAATTGATATGTTTTGTCATAAAAAGAATAGCGTTATAAAAAGGGTTTAAAATATATATATATAATTCCTAGTGCCCGCAGTGAAGTCAAATTATCAGCTTTTCCAATGATTGTATTGGTTAAAAATTGATGATTGAGGCAAATGAGCTGTAGTTTATTGTAATTTGCACGCCGAAAGGCAGAATATGGAGAACCACCTAATGAATGTTCCACCTTGTACTTACCCATATACGCAATAAATATTATGAATTATGAAATGATGATCCGGTCAATGTCCAAAACGTATTTTTTTCCAAGGAGTTTTTGAATATCTATCAATTATAATCAGATGACGGATAGGGTTAGATAATCCACATAAGGCACGAGTTTTCAAAGTATGAAACAATTTAAGCTTCAAGGCTGTAAATTTGTAGATTGGTATAGACAAAAAAAACAATTTGAAACACTGAAAAATCTTCTTCCAGCTCACAGTGGACTAATCCTAAGTCAGATGATAATCGTGATTACCGTAGGTACGGCGCCAAGTCGAAGCACTTGGTGTGATGGTGAAGCAAGGATAGCGCACGATCGAAGCACTGCACCCGGCCGCCTTCCTCCGCCGCTACTATTAGCTCGCCTACCCATTGTATGTCTGTGGCTATCTGTAATCATACATGCAAATGTTATACTGCCCTTAAGTTACTTAGTCTGTATCACTCGAAAATTTCTATTTAGATCAATGAATAAAAATACAGTTTATTAAGGCAAAACTTTGTTATATAATATTATGCTAGGTGGTGCTTCATGCATTTCATCTGTCAAGTCTAACAACTTGTGTTAAACTGCGATCGAAAATGTCTGTTCCTATTGACTATTAAATGTATTATGATAATTTATTTATATTTATATAGTATTAATAGAAAAAATGCAATGTAGGCAAACTTTATGTCGCACCTTTCATAAACAGTTTTATACATATCATCAACTATACAGTGCCATCTATTGGCAATTTTCAAAACTATTTTAAAACCCTCATTGTTATTACTATGCTGTGTTTTTTTTTGTGTCACGTGGAAATCTATAACTTACAAATCCAGCTTTAGTAGAGTGCGTCAGTCCCGCTATCTGATGCACCACATGCAAGGAGCCGTCGATACAGGCGACAAGCAGCCTTGAGTCGCAGCAGGCGCGACGCACGGCACGCGCCTCCGCCGGTAGAGAAACGCGCGTACCACTCTCCTTCGACGATAGCTTGGTCGCGCGGCCCGATGCTGGGATCTCATATCGGTGCCATTCTATGCTGATACCATTCTGGAATACAGGCCGTCAACGGTGTCATTTCAATAGTAACTATATGAATGGCAACTTTTACCCAATAGCAGACTTACGATTTATAAATAAAAGGCTGCTGTTGGATATCAATTGATAAGTAGGTACTCTGGGCGTCAAGCGTGCTATTTCAATAGTAGGTATATAAATGTTTATAAACTGCGATTTTTGTTCAACAGCAGAATTAAATTCGAGCATAGTAGGCTAACTATTACACATTTTCTGGGTATCAAATCTGTTATTGGTAAAAAAGCATTATCATTTGATTCTAATTCAATCCGTCGACGAAATACTATTAACACATATTTTAAAGAACCTTGTATGTTTAATGTTGTACCTTTGCAGATATCCTTTAGACAGAATCTTATTCTAGATTTTGTATTTATAGTTGCCTCTTTTTTACTGAAACCAGGCAACTGACACTTATATAATACTTTAAAAAATCTAATTAAAGGCTTCACTTTGGTTAACATAACATTTACATTACCTTTTGACAAGAAATCTGTTCTACAATGTGTATAACATTGTCTTGTTTGTGAGAAAGCTCGGCTGATAATGTTTCATTCTCTAGTTGATGATATGCTACCAAGGAAATATTGTTCCTGCAAATGAAATGAATAATAGTAAATATATTGATTTATGTATCTATTACAATTTTATTTTGCGATCCCTGACAACATTATGCACGGGTGTTTAAACTGCATGCACATCCTAAGGAACTACAGCACAGCTATGATATCTTCGTTTTATGACAAGCTAGCTCGAAGATAGTTTTAACTTCAGATGCTTCAGAGGCAACAGGTAGACGCTTAAAATATTTACATAATATTGAGTTATATTATTCACTTTAAAAATAAATAATTAAATTAAATAAAATTAATATTTAAGGGGGCTCCTATACAACAAACGTGTTTTTTTTTTCGTTTTTATAGATAGTGGTACGGAACCCTTCGTGCGTGAGTCCGAGTCGCCCTTAGCCGGTTTTTTTTATTTTCGTTTACTGCTTTAGGCTTTTATGATATTAGTTTTTCAGACTTCCAATTTTTTTTCTCAATATTAATTTATTTATCAACGTTCATTTATTTTTCATGTTTTTTTTTAATAATTTCATGGTCTAAATTGTGGGCAACATGCCTACACAAAGTACTGAAAGTATAGAGAGTGGGCCTGGTGAGCTTGGCATACTGTATTAAGGGAAATAGTTATGCAAATGCGATTATGGGCTCAGCGCGATCTAATCTATGGTGATTTTTTGAGAGTAGGCACCATGCTACCGGTTACTCGAACATCTGGAAAAGTTAGGCAAGTGCGATAGTGGGCAAAACGCGACGAAATCGTTTATACAAACTGTCTAATACCAAACAATCATGGAGGAAATGAGAGTGGGAGAGAAGATAATTCTTATATAATTTGCTTGTATTTATAGTTTTTCAAATTGTACCCATTGACTTGATACAAGTGCAAATTGGCCAGGTCTTCGATGACAGGGCTCCAGGGCGCCGGTTCTGCTGCAGTTACACTCCATACGAGAATCCTGGAACCAGTAACCGTTTCACAGGATGAGAGGTGCCTCTCAGCACGCCGCTTGCCTCCACCAAGTTCTATGCTCTGGAAATATCAAATATATTTAGTTTTCAGATACCACATTATTTATTTAATTTTTGGTTTATGACTATGTTACATGACCACAAAGATACGAGTAAAAGGAAAATATTGTATGTATATGTATATAAAAGTAGAACATTATATTTTTATTTAGTGATTGTAGACTACTTGTATATGGATGATTTACTAAGAAATGGACAGCAAAACCATGTTTTAATGAGCATCACATCCATTAGCCTTATTTGCATTGCTTAATTAGGTAAGTCAGTTTAATTTATGATTTTGTATCAAAATATTACAATAATAAAAAAAAACATGACATAACAATGTTATTATAACAAAAGGCATTTTAATAAATATTAATCTTTATGCATAAGCGTATTTAGAGATATTTAGTAGGGGAGGGCCTGGCCCCTAAGATTGTTAAGACTCCTACCTCACTTTATAAAATGCATTACAAGAGTTTATTGTGGTACCACAGTAAGTGCAAAAATTTGAAGGTTTTCATTAATTTTCATGATTCAAAAGAATAAAAATAATACTAAAACGCGATTGCAGCGAATGTGTTTTTTTTTATTTGTTGTTGTGTCTTCAGCACTGCTATGACCCAAAAGTAAAAGAACAGCATTTTAAGCCAGAGAAGCGAGCATAAGAATTTTGAAGATTTCATGAATATTTGGGCTCCTGACAGACATATGCAATAGTTAGTAATAATGTGCGAGCATACCGAGTACGAAATTTTCGCAAAAACAACTAATAAACTTCAAGCAATGTGATATTTGCAAGAAGTTAAGACTGACATAAACAAGAATTTGACTGAAATTGACTGTATCTTTACCGTATCTGTATCTGAAATTACTGTATCTGTATCTGTACCATGTCAAATATTACATAATATATTTTCTTATACTCACATGTAAACTTGGATCTCTATCAGTGATACGGCATGGTAAGTTGCAATTGTTATTCTTGTTAAATGTCACTAGTGATGCTGTCCGGTCAGTGTGTGTAAATAGCATGTGAGATTTACACAATGCAACTGGAACATAAATATTATTTTCATAACTTTTCTTGATGCCTATTATAGTGAAGTTATAAACTAATCTTAATGTTCCAAACCAAACTTGGTCAGCACAGTGGAATTATGTATTTAAAAAATAAATAAAAAAATATTATATTACTACCAAAGTTACAAAAATATTTTTTTTAAGTAATTACATAAATGCCTATAAAACATGAGGGTAATGAGGCAAAATCAGCTGCATACAGCACAGTAGGAATAAGAGTTTATTCCTACTGTGCTAGTTTGCATTTTACCCCCTTACTCAAACTCAAATTTTAGAATTTTGTACAGCGGGTATTTAGCAACATGGGAATGGAAAAATATAGTTAAATAGATTGTACTCACCATTTGTGACAATTTGTCCAGACAATTTACCAACAAAGTATCTATCAAATAAAATTTGAGTTATATCTAATGTGCTTAGTTTAACAGTCAGGTAGGCAATGGCTCCAGATGAAAAAATAACAGTGACGAGTGTTTCCGATGTCCACACAGATTTTACAACTGTTTTCTCTCGGAAATTCGATTCAAGCTGCTTCAGTTGCCTTGGACGCGGCGCTCGCCAATGACCACCACGATGTTCGTAGTAATTTCTTTTTCCAGCATCAAATAAAGACTGCTCGACTCTTTTCTTCGTTTCATATCTAGACACAAAACAGACATTGTAGTCAAAGCAATTAACTCAATGTTTCAAAGTTGTTTTACCAACTATCCAGGCCTCTCGCAGTCTTCACAATAATATCACTGAACGAGATGGTTGTGGTCAATTAAAGAAAAGTCTACAGCTAAAACTGCAACATGAAAATCCAAATAAATAATAGGAACTAGAATTGAAAAAACTTACTTGAAAGATTTCTCGTCATAATTTTTAGAGTCTATCAATTCATCACATGTTAGAAACTTTACATCATAGTTGATCATTATACGTATATAAATACGGTAATTCTTGTTGCATTTACCTATAATAAACAAAAATAAAATTTAAAATAAACAACAACACGACAACGTAGCGCATTTTTTCTGTGTGTGTTGTGCAGTGTGCACAGACTTTTTTTTTTTTGGTTAATTTTTCCCTTTCGGGAAAGGCAAAGGATGTCAAGCCCATACAGCCATCGTCGGATGTTATTTTTAAGAGTGCACAGACTAGTAAGAGAGTTGTGTATGTTTTTTTTTCTCTTTCATAGAGTAACTTAAATGAAGTTAAATGTTCTCTTTTCTAACAACATAGACTAAAAAAAAATTGAGTCCGTCATACATAGACCAAGAATAAATAGACGGAAGTACTGGGTAAGAGATAGCGATAGTGGGTTTTATTATATAACTTTAAGATAATAATATTTTATTGATGTTATTATATTAAAATATTTATAAATACATGCTTACACTTGTAGATTGAATTTGTAAGCGACAATGTAGAGCAACTATGAACCAGCCCCGGATGGGGGCAGAAACTTGACGGTGGCGCCCCTCTCTCCAGCGCTTAAAATAACTTACTTAAAAAACTTAATATGATTATCTATGTGGCGCCTTTATCTTAAAAGTTAACAGTGAGTCAACCAAGCTTTCGCATTCTAGGCCTTTTGTGGAGCAAGTAATTTTATTATTAATCATATTAATTATAATTTTTGCGCCCCCTGAATATACCGCTCGGGGCGGGTGCCCCGGTTTACCCCCCAACCCCTCCCCACCTAGATCCGGGGCTGCTATGAACAGTATGAACACACGTACACACGGCTACATCTTCCACAGATCCAAATACTTAGCATCTGTGTATGTATGTATGTGAGTATGTTTCTATGAGATCGCCTACAAGCCTAAACGGAAAGCCTAAGCTAGAATTATGCTAAATAATGCGCATTTATAGTTTTTACAGCGGTTCTGCGACTCGACAACATATTAAGCGTAACAAAATCGTAAGTTACACGTCGGGTATTTAGTTTTTCTTGTAATATATATCTACTTGTTTATTTGTATTAATTATTAAAGTGCCGTGAACTTGCTAATACAATCAAATAATTGACAAAAAATAATCACTAAGCAAAAATTGTTTCCCAACTGCCAAGAAAGTAGCGCGTATCTTGTAGGTATGTTTGTAATTTTCTATGAAGTCATATGTTTTTTAATCAGGAATAATAAATTTGCAATCAATAAATTCAAATGGTTATATTTGTAATTTTTTATAGCGTAAAAGTCGTTCTTATCTAGTCGGTTATTTCATTTTTCTTTTAACACAGATATTTGTATGGTTTATCTGGGCCACAAAAACCTAGGACGCGCTAACAAGATCAATGAATCAAATTACTTCCAAGATTTAATTTAAATAACCTTTTCAATTTTCGCGTTTAACATTTTTCTTATTTAATATAGAAGTACTGTGTGCTCACTAATATGAGAAATAAATCATATTACTATAAAAACATTACGAAAAATTTCACGCTTGCTTCGCTCTTTCTATTTATTACCTATGTTTTTATTTACTTGGCCATGCAAACGCTGAGCGCTCGTTCAAATCATATTACTAACAAAAAAATTGTTACACCCCTCCCCGCTATTTATTTATTTACTAATAATTAAAACAGCAGATAGCCAATTACATTAATTATAAAAAATGTCAAGTCAATTAGATTAAAATTTAATAAATTCAATACCAAATGTTAAAAATGAACGACTAAGTTCGTTCATTGGTCTCACAATATGTCAAAAAAGCCGCCATTAAATCCGACCATTCGTCCCCGAATACATCACAGTCAGGATTGGCCCTCAAAAGAGCGTTAAGCGACGCGAGAGTGTAAGGGATAGGCGAGTTGGAGTGAGCTGCTGTACGACAACGGGGCTCGACAAACAGTTTGTGATGTCTGACATGACAATAGTTATCAGGCACAGATTTTACATAATTTGTCGTGTAGATCAGGTGCGTCCATATGCCCACGAAGAATTTTACACATGAATGTCAATTGTTTTTTCTCCCGTCTGACTTTCAAAGAATTGTAGCCCAGACAGCCGAGTAGAAAATTTGTTGGGTATATAAATGGATAATATCCGTAAATACACTTATACGTATATGCTTATACTTGATTTTTTTCTAGATTATGAATATACTTTTTTTCATGAGGTTTCCATACACACATGGATGGATATTTATGTTATAAGTTAAAACTTGTTAAAACGTGTGTCCTTCAATTGTAATGTTTGGTGTACAATAAAGATATATTTATTTATTATTATTTATGGAACTCTCCATCTTACTGCGTACCAGGGCTCCGAATATCAAGCGAATTATTTAGGGATTATGGAAATCCTTGGAGTTTCTGAGGATGAAACCCAACCGCCTGAATGACTCTTTCGCCAATTCATCAATATGGTCGTGGAATGTCAACTTTGATCAAATGTAACACCCAGATCTTTCATGATAACTGAGCGAGCCATGGTGGCGCCATTTATTTCATGTAGGTGTTTTTATGTAGTATATATCACAAAACAGCCGCGGACGATCTGATTTGCGCCCCCCCCCCCCCCCCCCCCGCTTTTCGCTTACAAATTCAAACTCCAAGTGTAGGCATGTATTTATACATATTTTTAATATAATAACATCAATAAAATATCTTAGTTATGTAATAAAACCCACTCCCAACTTCAATGGGAATGTTATACAATGGTATCAATACCATTATCTCTTACGCGGTACTTCCGTCTATTTATTCTTGGTCTATGGTATAAAATCAAATAATCAAAGATATTGAATGAGCCCCCGCTCTACACTTGTGTCGTGAACGTCCGCGAACAGGCGTGAACATAAGTGTGGAGGGTTTTCACGGCGTTCGCGGCCGTTCACGCCTGTTCCCCGATCGTCGGTATCTTGTCCCGTGACAAAGGGTTCGCGGCAGTTTGCGCCTCGTTCACGCGCGCACATCCACATTCACGGCACCGTGCCAGTTTGCTCCTGACCATAGAGGAATATTATTGGCTCCTGACTTTTGATGCGCACGGAAGTGTAATGCGAGCTAAATGGTAGCGCATCGGTTTAATATAAGTTGAGATAGTGAATTAGAAATTCGTTTTTTGAAATATTTTCACGCTGAACGTGGGACGTTGGGACTCGAAGCATCCACATCATAATAATAAAAGTAAAATTATGACGCCTGGAGAAGGATTAATTTTCAAATTAATATCGATCGGTTACGATATATTTCAGTCATCCATCATCTCCTTTTTCTCCAACGCTTTCGAACGATTTTCTTATTTTGTAGGTGTAAATAGTTAACGCAGCAGCAGTTTTGACGTCCGTTTCACGGCAGGGGCCCAATTCAGTTATTCAAGACCGCTCCATAGCCGAACCATATGTGGAGCGTTTCCCGTCGGCCGCCATAGTTTTTTTGATTCAGTCACTTTTATGTCATACAATTGACACATTTGATGAAACGTAACACGTCCTTCGCTCGTTACTAAATCAAAAAATGATAGCAGCCGACAGGAAATGCTTCGCAAAAGGTTCAGCTACGGATCGGTTTTGAATAACTGAATTGCCCCCCAGGTTTCACGATACAAATGAGTGACCTCCGTGAATGTGGAGGGTGCGCCGCGAATTCGCGGCAGAGGCTCTCTTCACAAGTGTAGAGCCGCGGCACGTAGCGCGTACGGCGTAGCTGGGCGTAGCGTTCTTTAACCCCCGCTCTACACTAAGGCCGCCGGTTGTCACACTAGTTTTGTAAGTTTCTCTGTTTTGTTTTTTTTGTTTAATAGTGTACAATAAAGAGTTTATCTATCTATCTATCTATCTACACTTGTGCCGTGAACGTGAACGTCCGTGAACAGGCGTGAACATAAGTGTGGAGGGTTTTCACGGCGTTCACGGCTGTCCACGCCTGTTCCCCGATCGAAGTTGGTTTTTTGTCCCGCGACAAAGGGTTCACGGCAGTTCGCGCCTCGTTCACGCGCACACATCCACATTCACGGCACCGTGCCAGTTTGCTCCTGACTATAGATGCGCACGGACGTGTAATGCGAGCTAAATGGCAGCGTGACGGATTAATATAAGTAGAGATAGTGAATTAGAAATTCGCTTATTGAAATATTACGACGCTGAACGTATATTGTGGGACTCAAAGCATCCACATCATAATAATAAAAGTCAAATTATGACGCCTGGAGAAGGATTAATTTTCAAATTAATATCGAGCGGTTACGAAATATTTCAGTCATCCATCATCTTTTTCTCCAACGCTTTCGAACGATTTTCTTATTTTGTAGGTGTAAATAGTTATATGTTGCCACATCAAACAAAGTTAACGCAGCAGCAGTTTCGACATCCGTTTCACGGCAGGTTTCACGGCACAAATGAATGAGTGAGCTCCGTGAATGTGGAGGGTGCGCCTCTTCCGCGAATTCGCGCCGTGAATTCACGGCGTGAATTCACGGCACAAGTGTAGAGCCGCGGTAATCTCTTTACTTACTTACTAGGGATGGGTTATACTTGCAAAATCTCATACCAGGACTTCCAAGTGCGCCCACATAAAAATACCAGCGCCAAAAACCAGGGCTCAAAACCCTTCAAAGTATTTTTTTCGTTAAAGAAAATTGATTTGTATTTTAACTAAGATAAGGTGCACAATTGCGTAACAAGTTTTTCTACTAAAATACTTTCATAGGATATTGTTCATTATATACGTTATAATAAGAAGCATAATGGCATTCACGAAATTCAAAACGTTCCAAACGACACCAAACATGACTGAGCGAGCGCGATATATATTGCCTACTTCGTTCCGTGTATTTGACGATGACACCCGAGTGAAGTGCCAAAAACCAGGGTCAAAACCCTTGAAAGTATTTTTTTCGTTAAAGAAAATTGATTTGTATTTAAGTTATTATAAGGTGCACAATTGCGTAGCGAGTTTTTCAACTAAAATACTTGCATAGGAAAATGTTCATTGTACATGTTACAATAAGAAGCATAATAGCATTCGCGAAATCCCGTAAAGTAAATACTTTTTCTCCTTGCAAGTGTTTCGGGCGGCACCTGGTCGCCATACTTGCAAGCAAATACCTGGTGTAAAAACCTGGTTGCCTAAATACGCACCTTCCCTATTACTTACTAGTCTGTGTTTGTGTTTCACTTCACTCGTGTTTTGAAGTTTTTGGATTTTGGAGTTATTTTTGCAATAATTCATAGTAGGTACTTAATATCGTAATCAGGTTTTCAAATCGTGGTGATGATATTAATTTCTTCTAGTTTATTATTCTAAAACTCCATTCAAAATCTGGGACGTGCAGAAACATGGTAATTACAATTTTTCAATAAAAACATTCATAGACGATTTATCGACGAAAGTATTTAATATTTACATGTCCTATTTTGTAAATCCGTTATTATATATGCAGGAGCCTCCGAGTGGAACTAGTTCGCCGGGACTGATAACTGCACCGCTTCTGCCGCCGCCGATGTTGGGTGGTATAGCGCCACCCATTCCGCCTGCGGTAGCCATGCCTCCAGTGCCGGGCCTACCTCCAAACATCGGTCCTCTTCAGCCTCCCATGGCGTTCCCTCCAATGCTGCCTCCGTTTTCAATGCCACCACCAGGATTTCCTGGATTTAAACCTGTAAGTTACCCTTCTGTCAAGAATGTATGATTAATTTTTAGAGTGGACTCTGTGTGCTTTCCTTGCACGCTGTTGTTATATGTCATACCATTTCATAATTTATTAGTTTTCCCGAATTTTTACAAGTAGAAGATTATAGTTGGAAAAGTGAAAAATCCGACTTCAAAATACGCAGTTTCTTTACTTGGATGATATTTCAGTTATTTTGTTATGTATAAACCAAAGTACTGAGCCAATTTAGATATAATTTATATAAGACTACCCCTGAGGTATTTCCTACCAAACAAAAAAAGAATCATTAAAAACAATTCATAATTGGCGATGTAATCAATAAAAAATAATAATTCAAAAACATCAGAATTGAGAACTTCCTTAATTTTTGGAAGTCAGTTAAAAAGAAATCCAGAACTAATCCCATGTTGTCAAATGTAATGGGTATTCTTTCGAGCATGAGTTTCCTTCTGATTCATTTGGCAGGTTTCCTTCCATCAAAAAATAAAATGATTTTAGAAAACGAATCAGTGCTTGTCTGATTTCTCTGTTTTCTTTAAAACATATAGTATGATGGAAGGAAACCTGCCAGATGAATTAGAAGACAACTCGAACTCAAAGAAATACCCTAATCTGGATTTTTCTAGTTCTTTAATGTGGAAAAATATGTACCACAGCCTTTCCAATCGATGTGATAAAATGATTAATAACAAGGTCATAAGCATAAGGTCTGCTGCTGATCATCGATGTTTGTTCTGTGTCTGGGTGTTTATATATATCATATGTATGTATTTCCAAAAAAAAGTATATATGTATTCTATCAGCCATCTGGTTCCCATAGTACAAGCTTTGGTTAGTTTGGGGCTAGATGGTATATAAAAATGTACTCCAAAAAAAAAAGATCTACTTTATTGATAATCAATAATTATGTTTTAGGAAGCTATGACTGCCCCTGCTCCTGATGTGGCTCCATCAGCAAACCAAAGCAGTCCCTGGTCGGAACACAAGGCACCTGATGGCCGCATTTATTATTATAATTCTGTAACCAAACAAAGTTTGTGGGAAAAACCAGATGACTTAAAAACACCAGCAGAGGTATGTGTATATTGGTCATTGGAATATAGATTTTTAGTTTTTTGCGATTGTTGTTCATTCAAATAAGCAACTTTTAATGTACTTAATAATTTTAAGACCTGAAATTCTAATTGTAAAAATAATATTTTAATTCGTACTTGACTCAAATAAAATATTTCAATTGATTTGGAAAATATGCACTTATTAAGAGAATCACTGAGAATGCAATTTTTCAGTCTATTGCACATTTTTCCATACAACAGAAGAAAACCCAACTACCCCAAAATAATTTTTAACTTTGAAATCATTGTGAAACTTTTAAAAATTAAAAATTTATAGATATAGCCATCTTTAGTTCATTAGATAAATCATTAGATAAAAAAATTATCAAAATCAGATAATATTCAGGGGTACAAATCAGTTCTCTCCTTTATAGGATCCTCCTTTATCATAGTAAATATTTTTCTTAATCCTTGGAAGTAGTTCACAGGGTTTTATAGCTAAGCTAAAAGATATCCTTATTCTTTTTTCACCTTGAGCTTTTCACTAAGTTGAATTGTATTTGTTTCACACCCGCAACTCACAAACTCCACTAATATTTTTATCACCAAATTTTTGGGATAAAATTATTGAATTGGATTGTGAATAGGAATACCCCTATTCATAATCACTCAGATTAGGAATTGGGTCAGAAATTATATTTCCATCTCTCTCATTCTGTATGGAAATGACAGAGATGGGGATATAGTTTCTGATCCAATTCCTAACCTGACAGGTTGTAAATAACCCTACAGATGCTTCTACAGCAGTTTTGTGTACACCATACAGACAGATAAAAATTAAAATATATGCTGTTTTGCTATGGAAATTAACGTGGTTTTCACACATTTTAAATAGGGGGGATATTTCTGCTCAAAACAGATGTGAGTGACCCGTAGTTTTTATTTAAAAATATGCTGTTTTGGCTTATAGTACCTAGTAATGAACTCTCTAATCAAAATTTTCAAAAATGTGCAGATTTTGACCCATTACAGTCTTAGATTATGTGTCATTTCTATTTTGAGTTGAAATTTCCAAATATAGTTTCAACCACATTTGGTGGTCATTTTCATAAGGAACAGCACAGACATCACTCCTGATGGATGTCTCGTCTAGCACTCAACCACCACATTATTTTCCTTTAGAGACATATCTTACTATGCATAATGTAGGATATACCATAATGCACAGTTTGAACCCATATTATTTAGGTAATTTATCAAGAAATAAATGCTGGACTGAAATCTAGACACTGGATGCAATATTTTTTTGTTTGCTGTTTTTTCTTCTTCAAAATTTACACTTAATTTTCGAACTTCAGAAATACAATGAAAGTTAAAAAAAAGCAACTTTTAGAGGCATAGACATTCATGATTACAATCAGATAAAAAAACATCGTAATTGGTTAATGTTTAGGGGTTGAAAACAGTTTTCTCCTATTTGTATGGGAGATTGTGTGACAACAGATCTCTGAAACCTGCAACATCTGCAACATAATTACAAAATAATAAAAAGAAAGATCTTTTCAGAAATTGATGTCTGCTTGTGTGTGGAAGGAATACACAACTGATGCTGGAAGGGTTTACTACCACAATATTGAGACTAAGGAGTCTAGTTGGGTCATACCCACAGATTTACAGGAGATTAAGGATAAAATAGCTGCTGAAGAGGCTGCCCAGTGAGTACTTGATTACCCATAAAAAGGTCCAATGGCTCGAAGTGTATTTGACAATTGCACCCTACAAGATGAGATGTATTTGATCATCAACATAATCAACCCAATTTAATCCACTGCTGGATATGGATTCCAGTAATCCAGACTGGCCTTGTGGCTCAGTTGGTAGTGTGTCTACCTGCTGAACTGAAAGGTTGTGGGTTCGATCCCCACCCAGAGCAAACATTTGTGTGATGAGCATGGATGTTTGTTCTGTCTGGGTGTTTCTATGTATCATATACATGTATATATAAAAAAAAAGTATATATGTATTCTATCAGCCATCTAGTTCCATAGTACAAGCTTTGCTTAGTTTGGGCTAGATGGTGTTGTGTGAAATGTCCACAAATATTTATTTAAAAAAATGTATTTTATATAGGTACAAAACATTTTTTTTTTGCTGTCAACTGATAAAGATAAAGATAAAGATAAAGATAAAGATAAAGATAATTTATTTGCATACAACACGAGAATTTTATACAACAAGTGCATAAAAGATGTTACACTAAATTTAGTCGCTTAAAATCATGTTGTGCCGATTAGGCGTACAAATGTCAGGTAGACAGCATCATGCACATGCGAAAAATTATAAAATAATAATAATTATTATTTGTTATTAGATTAATACACAAACCAAAAATATCTATAATATGACAAAGCAGAAGCAATAAAAGATACACATAATGTCAAATAAAATTAAAATTTGTCATTTAAAAAATCATTGATAGAATAATAACACTTCTGCAATAACAATGCCTTCAACTTTTTTCTAAATAAATTACTATTCTGGTCTCTTATTGACTTAGGAATCTTATTGTAGATTTTAGGACCCATACATACGATGCTATTTTGCATCAGTGCTGTCTTTCCTTCATGTACGCGCCGTTTGTCTTGGTCGCGCCTATTTCTTACAGTAGTATCAGATAGTGTGGGGAATCGCTCCCGGTTTGTTTTTACAAAAAGGGCCGTTTCTAAAATGTATAAACACGGAAGTGTAAGAATTTTATACTTTAAAAAATAGGGCTTACAACTATCTCTTTTTTTGAGTTTAAACATTGAACGAATACAGCGTTTCTGCCTTTTAAAAATAATAATTTTATTTGTTGAATTTCCCCAAAAAATAATCCCGTACCTCAAAATTGATTCAACTAACCCATAGTAGGCTTTAAGTAAAGATTCTATATTTAGAGTACGAGCTAGTTTGGCGATGGCATATGTTTGGCTACTTATTCTTTTCGAAAGGTGCTCTATTTGTGATTTCCAATTCAATTTTCGGTCAATATATAATCCAAGAAATTTTGAGCTTTCTACTTCATTTATAATGTTATTGTCATATGCTACATTAATATTACCTTTGTTTGTTTCTCTTTGTCTAAAATGCATTATATTTGTTTTATTTAGGTTAACTTTTAAGTTATTGTTGTCAAGCCAAGATATAACTGAGGTCAAAGATTTAACAATATCGTTTTCATAAGAGTCAAGTGTTTTACATGCTACGGTGATAGTGCTATCATCTGCAAATAATGTCATAGGTTGAGATGTAGCATTAGGCAAGTCATTTATGTATGCTATGAATGAAAGTGGTCCCAGGACACTACCTTGTGGAACTCCGTACGCCACTTTGCGTTCATACGATCTATATATTTCTTCTGCTTTCGTGATAAGATTGACTCGACTGATTTCCGTGATTTGTATTCTATCTGCTAGGTAAGACTCTATCAAATCTAAAACGTTACCACGTATTCCATACGCTTCTAATTTACTAGCTAAGATTCTGTGATCTACGTAATCGAACGCCTGCGTCATATCACAGAATATGGCGCACACCGGAGTGCTTTTATCCATACATATTAAGACGTTTTTAATGAAATCGTATATGGCCATATTAATACTTCTATTTTTTCTGAAACCCTTTTGTTCATTGCATAGAATATTATTTTTCTCTAAATAATCATTTAACTCATTATAAACATACTTCTCGAAATTTTTTGAAAATATCGATATAAGTGCAATGGGCCTATAGCATTCCATTTTCTCTCTATTGTCTTTTTTAAATAAAGGTTTAATAATGGTCGTTTTTAGAGAACTCGGAAATGTGCCTGTGGATATACACAAATTAATAATATAGCTTAGAGGGGTACATACATACTCACTTACTGATTTTATTATGAAAGTTGAGATTTCGTCATCACCAACACTTTTAGTGTTTTTAAGGTTTTGTATTATTTTGCTTATTTCTTGTGGCGTGCTTGGTGCCATGAACATAGAATCTTTGCTATGATTTATATTAGCTGTCACTTTATATCCTGACTCAGGGACCGGTTTTATTTTATCTATGAAAAAATTATTAAATGCGTTGGCTATAGCTATCGGATCCGTTATATCTTCATTATCTTGTTCAATTTTTGCTATGGCTTCTTTAGGTAAATTTAATTTGGTACTATTTATGATTTGCCATGCAGTTTTTGACTTGTTATGAGATGAATTTATCTTAAAGTTATTTTGTGCCCGTTTAGTTAGAACAATGATCTTTCTAAGACGTTTTGAGTAATTAAGGAAGATACTTTTATTAGTTTTTGTAGGATTCAGTCTATATTTCCAAAGTAAATTTCTTTTGTTTTTGCTACAAATTTTTATGCCACGTGATAACCACTTTATGGATTTATTAACTCTAATAATAACTGTTTTAACTGAGTGGGGAATGACCAAGTTATATGATTTTGACAATATTTAGAATAAGAAATATTAGTAGAAGGAAACGATACCTGTACAAATATTCATGGGACGTGGGTCTGATAAATAGTGCTAAATTTTGCTTACGTTAGATAAGCAAACAGGTGGAATAACATATCTACTTAGCTTTAAATGGCTTACTAAAAGTTGCTTAATTGAGTTAGAGGCAACTCACATTCTAAGCCTATGTCTTCTATGACATTCCATATTGTAGAGGCTATTCATCTAGAGAACTAATGTGGCATTGAGGGCGCTGCTGTCCTTATTTCATTGTTTTGTTCATTCGAGACCACAGAATATTATAGTTATATATACTTCAAGATGTTATGTCTCTCGCAAAAATAAAAAAAATTTTTTTTCGTAACCTCCAACGAACTTTTTCATAATAAACAAGTGATTTTACTAGATTTATTTTAAAGAATGCGCCTTTATAATATTTTACAGCAATTTTACGCATACTTTCTCACAAAAAATTTACACTCGACAATGTATCAATGTCTGCCAGAGACGCACTTGGCCAGCGTGTTAGACTATGGCCTTACCCTTCTCACAATGAGAAGATGGCCCGCGCCCAGCAGTGGGACAGTTTGTACAAACAGGGCTGACCAAAAAAAAAAGAAAGGAATCAAGAGTAACGAAATCGTAAGTTAGACCGGCTTTTCTGCAGTCGGGTATTTTGTTTTTCTTTTAATAGATACTTGTTTGCCACGATAGAATAAGTAAATAGACTCTATGAAATATTTCTAAATGTGTTAATATGTTGTTAGGAATGCAGTAATGGCTATAGAGGTGCCTCCGGGCGAGGTACCGCTGCCCTCGTCTCCTGCCACGGGTTCCTCCGCGCTCGACGAGGCCATGGCGAAGACCCTTGCCTCCATCGATCACACTCTTGCTACTAACATACCAATTCCGGAAGACAGTGAGTATTTTCAGAATATTGAGCAACTAATCTCAATCTAGGAAGCACAAGATCACATAACGAGGGATGGAGAGGACTGTGCTCGGAGTCTCTCTGCGAGATCGGTACAGACATCAGATCCGTAAACATACGAAAGTCACCGACATAGCACAGTGGATTAGAACTCGCGCGAGGAGCGTGAGCAGAAAGCGTCATGGCTGTTATTTCAATTCTCTTGTTTCAATTCCTATACAACAACAAGTATCTATATTAAAAAAAAAAACGAAATACCTGACTACAGAAAACCAGTTTTGCAGTCTTAACTTACGATTTCGTTACGCTTGATACGCTGTTGTGTGTACGTTTTTTGTTAGAAAGTATGTGTAAAATCACTGTAAAAGATTATAAATGCGAATTCTTTAGAATAATTTTAATAAAATCACTTGTTAATTACTAAAAAGTTTCGTTGGAGGTTAGGAAAAATCATTTTATTCAAGCATTTTTAAATTTTTGCAAAAAATGTATTATTATTATTAGAAAAAAATACAGCCTATAACATTCAGGCAGTGAAGACGAATCTAACGACACATCGCACTTCAAAATCGATCAAGTCGTTTAAGCTGTAGGCGATCATATGGAAACATACAAACATACACTCTAAAAACATAACCCTCCTTCTTAAAATATACTAATAAGTAAAATGTATGTGTTGATACCGTGAGCGACTTCTGCGTGCATAGAAAATGTTTTACGTAAAAATAATAGGCAGTAGTAATTAATATTTTCATAACAATAAATGGCCAAGTGCCTATGTGCCACTCGCAATATAGGGTTCCCTAGTTACATATCCTAATTTATGTAAATTTAAAACAGGGATGTTTGTACATGTGGGCTGTTTATACAGGGATGCTTATGTTTGATACTATGAACGTACGAGTTACCTTGTGTTTAAATGAAATATACATTTTTGACTTTTTTAATATATCGCAAACGGATCCCTAAACAGAAAAATGGTTTTCGCACACACCCAATGTTTATTTGATTACATATTCAACGATAAAAAAAACATCCTCATTTTACGTGTAGGGGAGGTCCCCCCTACACGTAAAATGAGGATGTTTTTTTTTTCTCATCTACCCAATCATGTGAGGTATCGTAAAAAACAACTGTCATCTAGTTCACCTGTGACTACGGCCATTGCAGTGTTCGAAACGTCAGGTCATAAAATATACATGATAAATCCGTTAAAAAAAATCAATTTCAATGAATTATAATGTGCAACTACGGAACCCTACTTTACGCGTGGCACGACACGCACTTGGTCATTTATTTATGAGCACTTTGCCATCATGGGGTGTTATTGTCGGCTCATTGAACTGAATGCCTAAACCCTAAAAGTGTGCATTTGCTATTAGAATTATCTCTGTCTATATTACTACCTTTACCTACATTTTAGTAAAATGGGCCTTAACCCTAGAATACTAATCATATTTTTTATATGGAAATACTTATTATTAGTCGTTTCGACTAACACCTATATAAACCTACCTAATAATAGTTATGTATTATAAATATATATATATTATATTTTATTTTAATTATTGGATCATTTGATCTTATTTAAAATAAAAAATAAAGTTAGTTTAAAGTATTTATTAAGTAATCAACACAGTTACAATATTTATGAATTATTTTAGTGCGATCCAAACATCAGTTGCATTTACTTTAAAAAAATATATGAAAAACTTAAAAAACTCCTCTAATTAAACTTAAATATTATAGAACAATGTTTTAAGAAAACAGAAAAAAAATATTGTTAGTTTTTATCGCAGTTGACACATATTCCACCTTTATGTTCGCCGCATATATTTTTGGTGCACTTTGAGCACATAGATTTGGTCATGCGATGTTTTTTATACGGACAATAGCTGCAAATCTTCCTTTTTTTCAATCTAGTAGCTTCATTGGAACTAGTGCTACTTTCTCCTGAACTATCTGGAACCAATTCTTGAATGTTAGCTCTTAATTTTTAATTAGTTAGTTAGACTAGTTAGACTAGTTGGACCTCGGGATACATGTACAATATTAGAGCTTGAAGTTCTATTGGACTGGGGCCTTACGGTAGACCAAACATGCCTGTTTCTCCCGCGTAAAACTATCTGAGAAAAGTGAATGATATTTGAACGAAGAGAAGAATGGTTACTCTCCTGGGCTGTAATCTCCTGAGTTGTTCTCTCCTGGATTGTCGAAGTCTCCTCGGATATTGTAGATACCTAAATCTGGATTAGATACATTGGATGATATTACCTCAGTTGGCATATCTTCTTCTTCATCCGTTTGTTCCAGTTGCTCGATCTCTAACTGGTCCTCTGTCTCACTTCCAGCAGATTCCGCATCACCATTACTGTCCTCATCATTCAAATACCTCGCCAACTCTTCATCCGTAATTATACGGTTATGACGGGGTCGTGAACAAGTCATTGTTAATCTAAAATTAAATAAAATACGATAAACAAACAAATAAACGATTATAACACAAAGACATTTATCGCAAAAGTTACATAAATACTAATCATTAGTTATATCGACTAACAAAAACGAATTATTTCCAAAATGGCTGCACTTACCGGCACGACACTGTCACTCCCGTAAACGTCCGACCGGCGACTGAGTTGACACGAACGATCAAGTTGCGAGGCGCATTCATTAGAAAGATACAGAAAGATTTGGGTGCAGTGTTAGTCGAATCGACTAACATTAGTATTCTAGGGTTAATGTTTTTATAGATATGCAATTTGTGTATGAAATGCTCAAATTCATTTTTATCTTCAGTGTTACAAGTATATTTTGTATTTTAGCTACAAATCTAGACCTAGTGTAGTACTATTATTTCTTCTGTGACCTAGCGTTGTTTATAAAAAATGTTTTTATTCAGGACTAACATAGATTGTTTGCCTTTCTTAAGATATTTGGTGAATAATATCCTGTTACTTTGTGATCTATGTACATAATGTACATGTATTATGAATACTTCATAATAAATAAATTAATTTATTATTAGTATAGATTATAGATACTTATTGAGTATAGATAATCTATCAGTTAAAATTATGAAAATGTATATCCTTTTGTCCTTTCGGATGTAAAACTCTTGACCGTTATTAAGTGTAAACGTTTTTGTATGTAAAAAAATTGAAATAAAAATAGACAACTTAGAAATGTACAAAGTGTATTTCTTTGGTGTAAAAATATAAAAAAGTTCCTATCATTATGAAATCCGATCGTGAAATAAGCAAACATTTAGTGTCCCTTGTGTCCCCAAGACTTATGGTCTTCGTGGCCGCCCTTCTTGCCGTGGTGGTCATCGTGATGCCAGTGGTCGTGGTGGCCGCCCTCGCCGTGGTGTCCCTTATGGTGGTGGTGGTGTCCGCCGCCCTCGTGATGTCCCTTCTTGCCGTGATGGTGCTCATGATGACCTCCATGCTTGTGTCCGTGATGGAAGTGACCACCCTTCTTGTGCCCGCCTTCATGGTGATGTCCACCGTGATGCTCATGGAATCCTTTATGGCCGTGGTGGTCGTGGAAGTGCTTGTCCTTCTTAAACTCGTCGTGTTTCTCGACGCCGTGATGTCCCTTCGTGTCGTGTCCCTTGTGCCAGTGGCCGTGTTCCTCGTGCCCGTGCCCGTCCTCGCCCTTCTTCCCGTGGTGATGATGGTGATGGTAGCCGTCATCGTGATGGTGATGTTTCTTGTGTCCACCGTGTTCACCGTGATGACCCTTGTGTCCCTCGTGGTGATGGTGTCCTTTGTGGCCATGGTGATCTTCATGGTGACCCTTGTGCCCCTTGTGGTCGTGGCCGCCGTGGCCGTCGTGATGGTGGCCGTGGTGCTCGTGACCGCCACCCTTGTCCCAGTGGTGGCCCGAGGCCGCGGTTTCCAAGTCGGCGTCTCGTCGAGACCGTGTATCGCGTCCGGCGACGACCGCCGCGAGGGCCAGTAGACCCGCCAACACCAGCAGGCTTCTCATGGTTGATTGAGCTCGTTACAGTTGTGAATGATTTCCGAATAGATGGCAGTGAATTTATATACCGGCGACAGTTGCGGTTTGGTAAGTTCACGGCGCGCGAAAGTGTCAAGGTTAAGTCGGCTAGGCGCCGATAGAGAGTTTTACTTCCTTCCTCTGGGTGTTGTATTGGCGACGTTTTGATCTAATTTCGAGTTGATATCGATTTAGTGATAATTATTTAATACTGTTTTTTTGTACTGACTTTTTATACACATAAAAATAAGAAATTACTATACTACTGTATATACGCAAAAAAGGCTTCCTTTGGTGTCGCTTGCGTTTCCTTAATACAAATACTTATATTGTATAGTATTTTACCGAAAAGGAGGAAAGTTTACTAAATTTATTTTAACTAGTTCACACAGTCAAACCGTTTTTACGGTTTTGTGGGGCATTGCATAGTTCATTTGTCTACTTTGTGTGTAATAAATAAAATAAATAACCGATTCAAGGGAAAGGTAAACAGATGTTTTCGGGTGTTGTATTTATGTTTCTATGTATAAAAACTAACCTAAACGATTCAACTTATTTTGGTTCATGTGGTGTCATTCTATAGATTCGTCTTTAATTGCTTGTAATATACTGAATTTTACAGTCGGGTATATACCTATATTGTTAGGAATATTACTTGGATATAGACAAATATTTTAAATTTTTGTGTGTTTTTTTTTGCATTTTTTCTGCATTTACTAATGAAAAATTACCAATGTTCATAATAGATCCTCCAGACCGTTTTCTTCGTTTTTCTACGGTTCAAACAGTTGAGCTATTACTTTTTATTCAATAATAGGCTTGCACTTGACTGCCAACTCTCCTGATATTCGGTAATTTCGCGGTCTATAAATAATGGAGTGTGCTTAAAAGTCCGTAGTCCGACCTCTTCCGTCTCACTCGCGCATACCCACTTTTTTGAAGATATAAAATGACTGCGTTAACTTATAAAAAAAGAATCGTTTGTCACGAATATTGCACAAAAATTTCAATTTGATCTAACTTAATTTTCATACATAAAAATCATTTTTAGAAATGATTATGCCAAAAATGATTTGATGTATGAAAATAGACTTGGATCGAATTGAAATTTTTATCGAATATTTGTGATGTTATTTGTAGTTTTACAAATGACGTTTTTTATATAAGTTCATGCAGTCCTTTTATATCTTAAAAAATTTAGGTATGCGCGAGCGAGACGGACGATGGTCGGACTACGAACTCGTAACTACTCTCCATCACAACAAGCGTTTTTTTTTTCAACTATTTGTATTACTTTGGTTTTAAGAACGTCAATAAAAACACAGACCTTAATAATTATGATTATAGTGTTAATCAAACTAAAAGTTCTAAATATCGGTCAAGTGCGAGTCAAGCTCACGTTTACGACTTTTTTCTAGTTATCTTTTGGAACCCGTAGCATTTCGCTTTGTTTATTTATTCTTAGCAACCGCTATAAATGAATATAAATACATTATATAGATATATAGTTAATTTTACCGAGTGACTTGCACTGGTGTCAGTTTTTTTTTGTACTGGAGTACGGAAGCCTCTATGTGCGAGTGAAACTCGTACTTTTCCGATTTGATTGTTATTGTTATGTTACAGTAAACCCGGATGAAATAACGACGCCTCCCGCTAACGGTGGCGACACCTCGGACCAACCGGAGACGCAGTACAAAGACAAGAAAGAGGCTATTGAAGCTTTCAAGGAACTACTGAAGGACAGGGTATGTTAATACCTCTCCCCTTAGTATCCCAACTTCAAGAAGAATGAGTTTTTAGGGTTCCGTACCTCAATAGGAAAAAACTGAACCCTTATAGGATCACTTTGTTGTCCGTCTGTCCGTCCTTCGGGTGTCAAGACCTTTATCTCAGGAACGCGTGAAGGTATCGAGTTGAAATTAAAATAATTTTTAACTGATATGAAAAAAGAAGTTTATTTATCATTTGAATTTTTTGTTTGTTACCTCATAACTCCGTTATTTATAAACGGATATGGAACTTATTTTTTATTTATTTATTTATATTAATATATTCACTGTCAGATAGATCGCATAATTTTATCAAAAGTCTATTGTTTCTTTTTTTTATCTATAAGAATTATAGGGAATTAGCTGCGCCCAGCGGCAGCGGTGTCACGTGTCACCCGCGTAGTGATGAAAAACTTTTATGATGGTACAATATGTCCTTCTCCAGGCTCTAAAGAATCTCTGTGCTAAATTTCATAACGATTGATTCAGCTCTTAGCGAATTATCGCTTTTAGCGATAAGGCCGCCGGTTGTCACACTCGTTTTGTAAGTTTCTCTGTTTTTTTTTTTTTTTTTTTGTTTAATAGTGTACAATAAAGAGTTTATCTACCTATCTATCTCTTTAGCCGTGAAGAGTTAACAAGCAGACAGAAACACTGACGACAGACAGTTACTTTCGCTTTAATAAAATTAATTACGATGTAATAGTTTATTTCTATATTACCTAATTTTTTTTAGAATGTGCCTTCTAACGCCACATGGGAACAATGCGTCAAAATAATATCGAAAGATCCGCGATTTATCACTTTCAAGAAGTTGAACGAGAAGAAACAGGCGTTTAACGCGTACAAGACACAAAAGTTGAAAGACGAGAGAGAGGAACAGAGGTATGTGTTTTTGCTATTACACTGTTTATTTTGTAATGTTGTGTAGTTTCTTGATAATTTTCTAAGACCATGTTCTTTATTATTTAACTGACTTATAAAAAGAAGTTTGCCATAATTATCATTTAAACGTGAAAGGACACAGTTGTAGGGGAATACACCGAAGACCAAAGAAAGTATGGATGAATGCGTGAGTGATTATGTGAGTAGAAAGAGCAATGTAATGACGAATGACAGAGACGAGTGGAGGAAGGTTACATACTGTACCGGCCTTGAGATAAGAATAGGAAGATGATGATGCCATAACGACTTATTATAATGTAGTACATATTTTTACCAGACTATGGTGAAACCAAAAGGTTGTTTACGCAATCGGATAATGAGGCGAGTTAACAATCAAGCAAACAGGCGAGTAAGCGGTCAAGCAAGCGTATTTTCGGATAAAAACGTCGGGGTTTCAGGTTTTTAAACTGTAATCAAGTTATTTTCTCCAGGTTAAAAACGAAGAAAAATCGTGAGAACTTAGAAGAGTTCCTCTTAGGCTGTGATCGGGTGACGTCACTCACAAAATTCTATAAATGCGAGGAAATGTTTAACAACTTAGAGGTGAGTCTTCTTCTGGTTTTAAAGGTCGATCGCGGTCCGTCCTCACCCACACTATTACGTACCATCAAATGAAATGGTAGCCAAATATAAACTAGTGGAAATATGTGTCTAATGCAACAAAATATCTGACTGCATAAGGGCTATTTTCGTAGTGCAACTTACTCTTGCGCTACGCTTGATATGATGTTTAGTGTGTTCTTTGTGAGAAAGTATGAGCAAACCTACTGTATAATTTATTTAAATGAACTTTCTTTAGAATAGTTTTTATAAAATCGTTCATTTGTTACGAAAAAGTTCGTTGGAGGTGACGAAAAAGAGCTTTTATTTTTGCGAGAATTTAATATTATTACAAAATATATAGCCTATGAGTCATAGGCTATATATTTTGATGATACTCGGGGAGTGAAGACTATTCTAACGAATATCTCGCACATTAATATCGGAACAATCTAATCATTGTTTATTTTATTCAAGAGACTTATTTTTTTTTACCGACTTTAACAATTTTACATGTATTTATTACGTGTTTCTTGTTTTATTATCATTATTTTGCAAAACAAACAGTGAAATGGTTGTAATAAATCAGAATGAATTATAACTTGGAATCGTATTATGAAAACCGTTAGAGAAATCAGACTTTTTGCACATTTTGTTTACCGTAACTATTTGAGCTAATGTAGCGTTTAAGTCTACGATATTACAATGGATATTTCTGTCATCGCGGATCGACCTGCTAATGTTGGAATATATATAACTTCGTAATTTATAAACCGATTTGAAAATTTATTTTTTGTTCAGCGCATTTTGAAATGCGGTGTGAAATTTTTAAGTTTTTATAAACTATTATTATTTAATATTTATCCCTTACATCTCAGAAGGACCTAAAAGCAAAATGCCCTACATATTAAAACGACACAAGATCTAAATGACCTAACGTACGTATGGATATTTTTGTCATCGCGGGTCGACCTGCTAATGTTGGAACCTAAAACCTTTAATTTTCCCAGATATGGCGCTGCGTGCCCGAATCAGACAGGAGAGATATATTTGAAGACTGCATTTTCACAATTACAAAACGTGAAAAAGAAGAAGCAAAAGCATTGAAAAAGCGTAACATGAAAATGTTAGCCCAAGTAAGTATCAATAGATTGTTGATAAATAACAATCAGTAGGTCATCTCGATTTAATATTTTTAATAGCTGCTTTTATTTATGATGATGATAAAATGTAGCTGTCTTAGAAAATGTCCTTCTCCAGGTCCTAAAGAATCTCTATGCCAAATTTCATACAATTGATTCAGCCGTTTATTCGTGAAAAGGTAGCAAACCGACAGCTTCGCTTTTATAATACAAGAAAAAATACATTTAGAAAACTCAAAAACCTCCGACAAAAAAACGGGTGAACCGATTTTGATGATAGCTAAGAACACTCCCGACTAATTTACTTTCAAACAAAAAAAAAACAATCAAAATCGTTTCATCCGTTTGAAAGCTACGATGCCACAGACATACACACACACAGACACGTCAAACTTATAACACCCCGTCGTTTTTGCGTTGGGGGTTAAATAGTTGGATGCATCAACTATGTTCTTATCTCGGCACTTGTAACATTTATGTTGGGCCCGTACAGCTTATCCGTATTCAGTTCTTCATTAATTTTTGAGCGAGTTTTATTGTTATTACTAGTTGTGCCCTCGGTTTCACCTGTGTAGTGATGAAAAACGGTGATGATGATGATGATCATATAATCTAGGATATTTCCGTCTTCTGGTTCTCAGCTATATCTATACAACATTTCATTACAATAGGGTTTGTCTTTTAGTCGTGAAATTGTAACAAACAGAGTTACTTTAGCTTTTATAATATGAGTAAGGATTACAAAAAAATAGCCTATAATACTCAGGGAGTACAGACAATTATAACGACACCTCGCACTTCAAAATCGGTCAAGTCATTTGGCTTGACCGAGGCTAATAAATAGTAAGAGGCAATATATAGACATACATAAACTCATAAAACATATTAAAAATCCTTCTTGCGCAGTCGGGTAAAACATTCATATTTTGTGCTAAATGTATGAATATTATTTTATTAGGTGTTAGAGAATATGAGTGAGATCACATACTGCAGCACATGGAGCGAGGCGCAGGTGCTTCTACTGGAGAACTCGGCATTCAAGAACGATGTCAGCCTGTTGGGAATGGACAAGGAGGACGCGCTTATTGGTAATATTAACCACAATATACATTTTATTATGTACTTTATTGTATCCTGCAGAATCTGTCAGTCACAAAGTTACGACAAAGTTTGTAGATATGTGCATTGAAGGAATAAGTTGAATGCGAGTCGAGTGCAGGCACGGATTCAGCCATCAAAAAAGGTTTGGATCACAGCCACTAAAAACTCATCAATGTGCGAGTTGGGCTATTCTTTCCGGTTCTAATCTTTTCTGTCCTGCGCTTGGCTGGTTTTTGTAAATTCTATTAAGGCATTTGGTATATCTGACTATCAACCTCTACTAACGCTGGATCCGCGCGTGTTAAATGAAGCAACTTTTACCAAGCTTTTTAAAGCTTGTAACGTCACTCTGTCCGTCGCTACATGCGACAGGTAATCAAAATTTGAC
This sequence comes from Lycia hirtaria, assembly GCA_947563715.1. Lineage (NCBI taxonomy): Eukaryota > Metazoa > Arthropoda > Insecta > Lepidoptera > Geometridae > Lycia > Lycia hirtaria. The sequence continues at coordinate 32,302,616 of OX387378.1, forward strand.
ACAATTAAAAATACGTCTACTCACTTGAAACATTATTGAAACGCTCGTGGGCATGCGCAAATACGTGATGGTCACCCACACATTTTGATAGATTTTTGGCTTCACCTATGAACGGAATTTCGAATGAAACTATCACTTAGTATCATTATTCTATGGATGTGGGTTACAAATATAAAATTATGTAGTTTGTTTCTTAGTATACGTGCTCCATCCTCGATAACATCTAGCAAGATGAAGATAAAACGCAAGCTTATTCAAATAAAGCTGAGCATTAAGATTATGAACACAGATTCTTTTTTCTACCCCTTATGCCATTTTTGGACCATTAGGCTTTATATCTTTAAAACAACTGTAACATTTTTATTAGTATTTTGATCAAATCATACTATGTGTAAATACATCTGTAATCATATTATGATAATATGATTACAGATGTATTTATTATATTCTATTTAGCTATAGAATGACAACATTGTTTCAGTTTTCGAGCAGCATATTAGAAATTTGGAGGCGGAATATTTGCAAGAGCGTGAACAAGTCAAAAAGCGGAACAAACGGCAACAAAGGAAAAATAGAGATAACTTTTTGGTAAGATACCTTTAACGCAAGTAATTAATATATATTATACTGTTTTCCCCCTTTATTTTTTCGTATAAAGAAAGCTCGATCATCCTTGATAAGATAAAGTAAGTATCTTGTACTAAGCCGAAAGGTTAATGTACTCATTATAACAACTTTTTTTATTTCAACGACTCTGAAATTGTGAAATAACCGCCGAAACCCTCTGTTTATACATTTTGTTGGGGGTCGAGCTGTTTTAAGGTATACTTATATCGGAATCTTTCCAAATTCCTAGTTGTGTCTATAGCACACGACGGACACTCCATATAACGGCGCGCTAATCAGTGACACATACGCAAATTTATGACTGTATATAACATACACACATGTATGAAGTTAGGATCGTGTCGTCTGATTGTCGCTCGCTTGTGCCGTCAATTGGGATTCGAGTGCTTGAAGCCCACAACGCTGGCCTGGACTGACAAATGAATACGCCATTCAATCAAACTCCTTTAAGCGACAGGGCGAGGAGCGGGCGACAACCCGAGATTTGCCGGTGGCGGAGAGTGTCCGTTTTTTAAGTAATACTAAATAATATTAATAATGTATTAATGTATAGTAACCCTTAGTAAAATTTGTTCATAGCGATGTATACAACAACCTGTTTTCGGCCTAATACAGGGAACCCTAATAACACCCTATAATAGTACAGAACGAAAATGGGCAAGCGTTTACTGGGTCATTATAGACTGAAAATAGTGGTAGTTCACTACTATCACCTACTACTAACTTTCGTAAGAAGATTTACGAAAGAAAATATTTCTTTTAAATTCACAGCAGAAAAAACAGTTTCTTCTGTGTTATTGCAACTATTATCGATATTTCTATACTAGTAAAGTGTATAGATTTTTTATTTCAATCATTTATGGATTTTACTGCTACACGAATTTACTAGATTTATTATATATTTTATTATGTTACAGATTTATGGTAAAGTAGCAATATGAATAGAATTTCTATGTTGACTCTGTAGTAGAACGATATTTATAAGCATGCTCCTGCGTCATGAATTTTACTATAATGATGTTAATATTTGTACCATATCCTAAAATAAACTGGTATCTAGGTCTACATGTAGGTATTTACATCAATAGATTGCATGTGGTTAGTAGGGACTAGGTAGATATAGATAATAATTAAAACTATAGTCTTAGTGGAGGTATGAGATTTGATAATAAGAATCAATTTTATTCATCATTGACTCAGGCAGTGAACATTTGCGTGTTTATTGGATTTGCAATTGTTTTTAATAATATTTTACCAAGTTCAAGCAATATTGGTACAGTCCGTCAGTATCATGGCAACTTTTTAATAATCCGATAATTAGTGATGAGATTTGACCTTTCTCCCATGCTTTACAAGGGAGTAAAGGAAAACATACGATGTGCCAGCTGCTACTCTTCTCGGGCATACTATAAAATTCAGTTAAGAGACTTGAGAAAAATTGGCGTTTGTGTAGGCGATGGTCTGATGCTGCAAGCCAATATTTTGTACGTATTACCCTCTAATACCTTCTCCCTACGATCTAACCCTCAAACCATGGTCAAAAGTGGTGTCAAATGGCCTCAAAGTTTTTGATGCTCTGCTTACCCCGTAAGGGAAAAAGTAATATGGCACTACGAAGTTCTGATTCGTAGTTGTCCTTGAAACTTAGTTTCTTGCTTCATAAAATAATCTCATGGTTGTCTGGTAGAGATCACTATTAGCGATAAGGCTGCCTTTTGTACCTCTAACGCCTTATTTGTTATGTTATTATGGTGATAATAAGGTGGTATTGTATTGTACAGCAGGTTTCAGTTACACGTAGCCGATACTTAAAACTGTTAGGCTTATTGACGATGCCATGCTTGTAGCATGATAATACAGCAGATGAAAGCTCACCCTAGTACCATATTCATTTGTAAATAGCTCAGTACCTTATTCATCTGTAAATAGCTCAGTGTGCGATTCCTAAATATATTATGTAATAATTGTTTCTATAGCGATGTGTTTTATTGCAGACGTTACTAGACAGTCTCCACGAAGAAGGCAAGCTCACGTCGATGTCTCTGTGGGTGGAGTTGTATCCAGTTATATCTGCGGATATGAGATTTTCTGCGATGCTTGGTGAGTGATTGGGCACTGGGCAGTGATTCAGCTCAGAGTGGGGCGTTTGAATACATAGAAATAATTTAACTTAATTGATCGCGAAACTGGCTGAAAACCGTGCGAAATGAATAATATATCTATTTAATAAGCGAGAGAGTCAATAACAAAAAAAATTGTTATAGTTTCAAAAAAATTAAATAACCGACTTTAAAATACGCAATTTCGTTTATTTCGGATGACATATATTTTTTTTTTTCATTTATTATGTTTGAAAAGTCAATGTACTGAATCGTTTTTAGTAAAAAAAAATATGGGACCAATCGTTTCAAATACAACATAATTTTCCGAATCGTTTTATAAATGAAGAGTATGAGGTTAACAATCATTAAAAAAAACAATCGAATTGATAACCTCCTCCGTTTCGAAGTCGTTTATGTGCTGTTATTTTTAACGGTATACAAAGTTAATGTTCACATGGAAAAATAAACAAGAAGCCCATAAGAACCTGATAACATAAAATAATCTACAAAACCACACTCTATTACTGTAAGTAATATGTAATTTAATACATTAAACTACATATTACTTCCGTATTATGCATCTATGCCATGTGTTTCCAAAATGCAGCGATTATCTTGTTTTCAACAGAGTAACTGGTGAAAGGAAATACATGAAATCCATAACATAGTTGTAGGACATTTTTTAATACTAGGCTGCCTAGGCACCACTCTCAAATTAAATTTGTAACTAAGTCTGGTCTGGAACTGTCAATAGAACGCAAGTTCTTGTTAAAAAAAAAACTGTCTACACGTTTGAGAGCTACACTGCCACAGACAGACTTATACACACATCAAACTTAAAACACCTCTCTTTTTGGGTTGAGGCTTAAGAGTCCGTAGTTCTACCATCGTCCGTCTCGCTCGCGAATACCCACAATTTTCAATTTGGTCCAAGCTAATTTTCATACATAAAAATAATTTTAGAAATTATTTGCGCAAAATTATTGAAAATTTACTTGGATCAAATTGAAATTTTTCTCAAATATTTGTGTTGTTTTCTAATTTTACAAACGACGATTTTTTTTAATAAGATCATTCAGTCATTTTATATATTCAAAAATGTGGGAAATAAAGAAGAGGCCTTTATTTCAAATGCATGTTACAAACTATTTATCTTATATCGCCAGGTCAAAGCGGTTCCACCCCGCTAGATCTGTTCAAGTTCTACGTGGAGAATTTGAAGGCGCGTTTCCACGACGAGAAGAAGATCATAAAGGAGATCCTGAAAGAGAAGCAGTTCGAAGTGAAGGCCGACACCTCGTTCGAGGAGTTTGCCACGGTGGTCTGCGAAGACAGCAAGTCTGCTTCACTCGATGCGGGAAATGTCAAGCTTACATACAACTCGCTTCTTGAGAAGGTATATAACTTGGAATACGCTGTTTAGGTCATTCTGCCAATCATTTTACATGTGCCAACTCTGGACTAAATATACCCAGAGAGCACATAACGCGTTACGCATGGCGTTTTCAGGCACCTGATGGGCTTGAAATGGTATTGTACTGCGTCAGAGATGTTCACGGAAGCGCGAGTGGACTCCTTCAACGCGATACAGTGCAAAAGAATAGTGTCGTTTATGTCCAGAGTTGACACGTGTCAAAATAAGATTATAAAAAGTTTGACAGACAGGTTGCAGCTAACTACAACGTATAGGCGTTTGGTGGCTCTTCATCATCATCATCATCTCAGCCATAAGAAGTCCACTGCTGGACATAGGCTTCCCCCATGGATTTCCAAAAAGACCGATTGGAAGCGGCTTGCATCCAGCGTCTTCCCGCCACTTGTATGAGGTCATCTGTCCATCTCGTGGCTGGTCTTCCTACGCTGCGCTTGCCGGTACGTGGTCTCCACTCGTGGTCGCGGACGTGGTGGCTCTTGCCACCTAGCTATTATGTGTTTTTGTATTGTATTTTTTTTTATTATTATTGAGGACGCACAGTCGACATCAAGTATCTCTAGCAGTATAAATAGTAACAAGTATAAGTTTAGAAAACTCAAAAACCCCTGACAAAAAAAAACAGCTGAACCGATTTTGATGAAACTAAAAACACTAGATCAAATCCTCTTTCATACAAAAAAAAACTAGATCAAAATCGGTTCATCCGTTTAATAGCTACGATACCACACAGATACACACGTCAAACTTATAACACCCCGTTTTTTGGGTCAGAAGTTAAATTATTTTGCTTTTTTAAGCTAACTATGAAAACTGCGTATTAATTGAATACTACTCTTCTTAGCCGTATTATTCATTGCTTAAGGTTGACTCTATCTTGGAAGGCTTTGATCGAGTCGATGACGATTTATTCTCATGCCACCCTGCTTTCGGCTTTTCTCAAGGCGGTAGTTGAATGCAACATTGGTTTTGTTTACCTCTAGGCCGAAGTGAGGAACAAAGAGAAGATGAAAGAAGAGTCCAAAGCTCAGAAGAAGGTGGAGTCTTCGTTTAAATGGGCGTTAACGCAAGCTAACGTGGACCACACGCTGCCCTGGGACGAGGCCAAAGAGAAGTTAGACTTGGAGGCGCCCGAGATAGTCGCCGTACAGTATGAAGAGGACCGCATAAGGATATACAAGGTAACAGACTCATCATAATCTCAGTCATAAGAAGTCCACTGCTGGACATAGGGCTCCTCCATGGATTTCCAAAAAAGACCAATTGGAAGTGGATTGCATCCAGTTCTTCCCGCTACTTGTATGAGGTCATCTGTCCATCTAGTGACGGGTTTTTCTATGCTGCGTTTGCAGGTGCATGGTTTCCATTCGAGAACTTATCGGCCCCATCGGCAATCAGTTTTACGTGCTATGCCCACTGCCACTTCAACTTGCTATGTCGGTGACGGTCGTACGTCTACGGATCTCTTCATTTCTGATTCGATCTCACAGATAGACTCCGAGCATAGTCCTCTCCATAGCTCATTGCGTTGAAGTAATCTGTACTTTTAAACATTAATAAATATCTATTGTTTCACACCACTAAATGTAATCGGTAAAGATTGTGTATCTATTGTTTTAGTCGTATCAGAAAAGATGTAAATAACAACAGAATTCGCTAATGTGCGAGCACAGCGAGTAAGATTATTTAAAATAGTTTTTACGCAAGTATCCCCTCTCTTTTCAAAGCTATTTGAGTCACATGGCGGTGGGATCAGCTTTTGAATTAAGTATTCAATAATAAAAAAATCTTATCATCTCAGCCATAAGAAGTCCACTGTTGGATCCATGTTGATGTTGGATGGCCTCCCCCATGGATTTCCAAAAAGACCGATTGGAAGCGGCTTGCATCCAGCGTCTTCCCGCCACTTGTATGAGGTCGTCTGTCCATCTCGTGGCTGGTCTTCCTACGCTGCGCTTGCCGGTACGTGCTCTCCACTCGAGAACCTTTCGGCTTCGGATAAAAAAATCTAGTTGGGAATAATTATAAATTTTACTATGGAAACTAACGTGGTTTTCACACATTTTAAATAAAAACTACTCACGTTTATTTTAAGCCGAAAAATCCTACTATAGTTAATTAGGCTTAAAACAAACGTGAGTGACCCGTAGTTTTTATTTAAAATAATTATAAATGATGACTTTGCGTACGATTTCTTCTAGGCAAGCGCAATCCACCGTAGACTGTAAACGTCACTTAATAGCAGGTGAACAAGCCTATTTAAGAAATTTAAAAAATACACTCCGATGCTGTCAAAGACTACCTGGAGGTCTAACTATGCTACTTCTCTGTGTTGATTTACAGCTACTTATAAAATGTTAGCTGTATTTGACAATAAACCCAAAATCAAGCATCATCGACGACAATATATTTAAATTGATTTATTATTGTATGCTAAGTAAAAGGGGCCAAAATATGTAAAGTAATAAAAGCTTGTTTCCCGTTGTGTAGGATTACCAGCATGAACAGGAAGAGAGCTGCATGCACTATCACCACCCGAAGCCGCGCAAGGCGAAACGGTCCAAGAAGAAGAAACGATCACATTCTGCATCTTTGGTGCGTATTACCCGACTGTCCAAAAATGAACGCTATCACCCTTTTCGAGTGTATGTATGTACGTTTCTATATTACCGCCTACAGCCTAAACGGCTTTACTGATTTCGATGTGCGAGGTGCCGTTAGACTCGTCTTCACTCCATGAGTGTCATAGGCTACATTTTTTGGAATAATAATAATACATCACTAGAAAAAATAATTAAAATGTGGTTTTTCGTAACCTACAACGAACTTTTTCATAGCAAATAAGTGTTTTTACAAAAAATATTCTAAATAATGTTCATTTAAATTACTTATACAGTAGCTTCGTGCATACATTCTCGTAGAAAAGTACACTCAACATAATATCATGCGTAATGTATGCGTAAAATTGTGACAAAAACATAATTTTGTGACCTATTTTGTGTGTATGATTTTTTATTTTCTGTGTGTTTTTGTTACAATAAAATTATGTCTATGTCTAAGATGCTTTTCCCAATCAGTACTTGGGAGCCTTTACCAGTTTGGCCACGGCGATTTAGTCACGTGACACGTATGTGGCCAACCAAACTAGTAAAGGCTTCTAAGTACAGATTGGGATATGCGGGTTCAAGTCCCTTCAGTTAGGAAATCTCCTCAGGACTTATTGACTCTTCGAGCTCTACTTTTCTAAACTTATATGATATCAGTGTATCGGTGTTGTTGCAGTCGCGGTCGCGGTCTCCGTCCCCGGCGGGTAGCGGCGGCGGCGGTGGCGGCGGCGGCGGCGCGGTGCGCTCGCCCACACCTCCCAGCCACGCCTCCTGGAGCTCGGACGACGCACGCAAGCACAAGAAGCCCAAAAAGAAACACCGCAAGCACTCGCCGCCTCCTGTACGTATCAAAGAGAATAAATAAATAAATATTTGTGGACAATTCACACAACACCATCTAGCCCAAACTAAGCAAAGCTTGTACTATGGAACTAGATGGCTGATAGAATACATATATACTTTTTTTTTGTAAATATATACATATGATACATGGAAACACCCAGACACGGAACAAACATCCATGCTCATCACACAAATGCTTGCCCTGGGTGGGGATTGAAGCCACGACCTTTCAGTTCAGCAGGTATACGTAAACACACTACCAACTGAGCCACAAGGCTAGTCAAAAATTTTTAATAGAATGCTACGCTGTACAATAAGAGCGGGATATTTCAAAAAATCTATGAAGATATTTCATATTTTGATTTGAGTCGAAATGTATGAAACGGGTGCGAACAAGGATGTTGAATCACAATGGAAGGAGCCATAAACTTTGCTTGTCGCTATTCAGCTGTATAAAACGTGTCCGCTTAATTCCTACTCTTCGGTTATATATTGCGTCAAGTGGGCGTCACTTGAAAATTAATTGCTAAAATACGTGATAAATAGGTAGTCTACGATTGTAGGTTCAAATTTTTGTTGTAGGACGTTCTTTATGCAATGACCTACTAATTTTGACGACTTATGCAATACATCCTTAATCTTGTCTGTTTATCTGTCTAGAAGTCGCCCAGTCCTGCGGAAGAGGGCGGCATCTCTGATGACGAGCCGCCGCGCCACAAGAAGAAATCAAAGCGCAGCGCACCGAGCAGCCCCGAAGAAGAAGCACCCTCGCACAAACCCAAGAAGAAGAAGGATAAGAAAGAAAAGAAGGAGAGGTAATTACAGCCGCACTCCCAGTGTGCTGTCCAATAAAAAAATACACATACTGTACTCTAGTATAGATAACTGCACGCGCCTGTCCCGAACAAAAACATGAACCACAACCACAAACGCGTATCCATAGAAGATATTAATAGTATTACATGCAGAACGGATACTTTCTGCCTCCCGCAAAACTCGGGTTCCTCACCCGCTTTTCGCCTTGTTGTTTGCCGGATTTTGGCGGTACGGCGCCATTCATTTTTTAGTCGAGACAAGCTGGCTTCAAACACTCGAATCCCAATTGACGTCACGAACGAGCGGCAATCGGACGACGACCATAACTTCATACATGAGTGTTATATACGCACAGACTTTAACTTATTTTCAGCCATAAGAAGTCCACTGCTGGACATAGGCCTCCCCATGGATTTCCAAAAAGGCGGTTGGAAGCGGTTTGCATTGGTCATCCGTCCGTCTCATGGCTGATCTTCCTGCTGCGTTTGCCGGTGCGTGGTCTCCACCCGAGAACTTTTCTGCCCCATCGGCCATCAGTTCTACGTATTATGTGCCCTGCCCACTACGTCTTTAACTTGCTAATCGGCTGTGCTATGTCGGTGACTTTTGTACGTCTACGGATCTCTTCTGTTTCCGATTCGATTTAGCAGAGAGACTCCAAGCATTGCCCTCACCGTAGAACGATCTATGGAGAGGGCTATGCTTGGAGGATGCATGATCTTGAGCTACCTTATAAGGCCCACACACACAGATCGTAAATTTTCGACTTGAGGCTCTGAGGTATATTGGACGAAAAGACGCTTTTGATGTCCATTTGCATATGTGTAACTGTTAGCGCGGCGGTGTTTGGAGTGTCCGAGGTGTAGTGTAACTAAATAAAAGTGTGTGTTGTTTGTGGACAGGTCGGGCGAGTGGAGCGATGCGGCGCTCGAGTCGCGGCGCGCAGCCTTGTTGGCTCAGCTACACGCTCAAGAGGCAGACTGATCACCACAATTATATTACTATTCATTCTTGTGATGCTCCCACATAGATTACCCTATATTAAAATACCATAGTACAGAGAAAAAATATTATGGCTTGGCTTAAATATTATCTCTTTCAGGCAACCACACATGGTTAGGTACTTCAAAGTAGTAACAAAAGCATTTACAGCAGCATGGTCTAAAAGCTTATTTACTTGTTAATAATAAATATAGCTCCACTGCCCTCGGTCGGCTTTTGGCAATTTATCGGCTCAGTCCACGACGACCGACGAGCTGAACTGATTATGATAAAATATGTTTTTAAATAAAAACTACGGGTCACTCACGTCTGTTTTGAGCCGAAATATCCGACTATAGTTTCAACCGCATTCGGCGGTGGCATGTGTGAAAACCACGTTAATTTCCATAGTAAAATAAAATATGTTGGTAGAGGGAGAGTAAATAGAGAACTGTAATCCTAAAATCGTAGATAAATTTTATTATCATCATCATCACTACCATTACCACTCAGGTGAAACTGTCTGGCGCGTCTATTATTATTATAAAACAACAACATTCTGTAACATTTGTTTCATTCTACTATATTTATGTTCCTAAACACTAGTAACTAACAAATCGCTATCTTACCGTGGGATATCTTGTGTGGGAGCACCATTTATTTCCACGCGTCCATATAGGAGTGATTTATTTTCGATAGCGTGTTAGCATAGTTTTTAACTTTTGGTTTATGGCTTTAGTGAAAATGTTTCACAACTCCGTCAAATAACAACTGTTCGCGTTTACCTGTCGTTCAGCGTTCATTGTACATGACGAAATCTATATAGACTACAATAAAGTGTAAATGACTAAAATTCATAATGAAGCATTATTCGGGTGACAGGTTTTATCATGTAAAAACACAATATTCAAATCTCGTCTTGCTTGTTATGTTAGTGTATGACGGACGTTAGTTTCTCGTGAGTTAGGCTTTACACAAACAGGCGGCTGATTGGCCATCGTTTGATATTTTACATAAACAACCAATCACCGCTCAGGTAAATTCAGACGAACTCTGGTCAGTCACTACACACATAATTTTTCATAATATGATGCATAAATAAATACATTACGTATAAATACATTAATAGTATAATATACATATTATGTATTTTCCGTCTCAATGATTTATTGTTAGTAATAACTATGAATTTTATTTAAGTGAAATGAATTATGAGAAGGGCGATGTTCAGAAATGAAAACGTAATAAGTAAATAAATATTCATAAAAATGTATATACATAGTTATTTCTTATTTCTTCACCCATGCAATATGTCAACTCTACTTTACGAAAATGTTTTTTGTCTTAGATGTTGGCACAAATGTATGAATAATTCGCATATTGCTCAAATTAAAATAGGGCCATTTGGACACCGTGCCCCGTACATCTTCCTACACCGCGTGTTTACAGTAAATAACTACATTTGTACTCGAAACACGTCACGCGTCTGGCGCAACTATTGCCTACACTACTACACTACTTACAACGTTCAGGGTTACAAGGTCCAGTGATCCAAAGATCCAGAGGGCCAAAATGTCTAGGCTCAGCCTCAGTTTGCCTGACCCTAGATCCGGGGCTGTCTAGACTAGAATATTAAATACCATCTTTAATCAACCGTTTACCTATGGAAATTCGTAACAAAATGACATCAACAAGTATCAAAAGTGTTACAACAATCTTTACTAACCGACTACTATCGCTGTTTTGTTTAATCAAAAATTTTGTGAAAATAATTTTGTTTTAGATAGCTCCTCTAGTACATAAGTACATACAGCTCAATGAGAGCTACATGTTTTTTTCACGTTATCACAGAACTGTCGTTTATAATAATTGTTTTCCAGTGTTCAAAAAATTATAAAATTACAAACATAGTGAATAACCGTGATAGTTAAAAAAAAATGTTTCTTGGTGTTTATTAAAGTTTAGTTTTTACATTTCTCAATATCATTGGGAAAGATATCAGAAAAATAAAAATCTATGTTACTAACATTATAAAAGTAATTTGTAACAAAGAGACAAACTTTTCTTGGTCAAACTGCTGAATCAATCGTTATAAAACTTGGTACAGAAATAGCTGTGAACCTGGAGACATTTACGTTACTTTTCATCACATTTAATAAATTACGGGGCATTTATTTACTAGAAGGTGAGCAACCGACCACAACTATTATTCGTTGTCATGCTGTCACAAATGTATGCTACATTTGTGACAGCATGACAACAATAATAGTATTATTTTATAGAATCTTAAAGTCCCCAATGTTAAAAAAACGGCTGAACCGATTTTGATAAAATCATAGCTAAGAACGCCTCTTTCAAACAAAATAAATAGTCGGTCCATCCGTTTAAGAGCTACGACGACGCAACAGATAAGATACGTCAAACTTATAACATCTTTATGGTTCGGGAGTTAATAAATAATATAGTTTTATCAAATATGTATATTAAAAGAGAAACAAATTACCCGACTGCAGAAAAGCAGTTTTTGAGTCGTAAGTTTTTTGTGAAAAATATGCTTAAAATCGCCGTATTATATTATAAATACTCTTTTATTTAAATTCTAGTAAAATCACTTGTTTATTACGAAAAAGTTCGTTGGAGGTTATGAAAAAAACACGAAAAAACGCATTTTTTTTATTTTTGCAAGAGATGTATTATTATTATTACAAAAATAAATTATCCTCTAACACTCAGGAAGTGAAAACGGATCTCACGACACCTCGCACATCAAAAGCACCTCTCTCCTATGTTGCCGCGCCCGACAGGGTCCATAAGATACATTTATTTATTTACCAACATTGTAATACTATGGAATAGCAATAAAATATCTGAATCTGAAATCGGTCAAGCCGTTTAAGCTGTAGAATGTCATATAAAAACATACATACACTCGAAAAACATAACCCTCCTTCTTACGCAGTCGGGTAAAAACTGAAGCAACCGATTTCAAAATACACAATTTCGTTTATACATATATGACATTTCCAATATTTTTGTCATAAAAACCAAAGTACAGAACTGATTTTGATAAAATTTATATGGGACCACTCTGAACTATTATCTACCAAACAAAAAAGAATCATCAAATGACGGAATAATCGCGTAAGAACATACAAAAAAAAAGTTTTTTTTTTTTATTTGAAAAAATTCGAGCACCACAGACTCCAGGGTCCATGCCTTTTATAAACTAATACATTTTTTTTTTTAGCTAACCTTACATTTTTTTTTAAACTAGAGTACAAGAGAAAGACGTTAATACTTAACTAATAACTGTTAATACTTAAGTAACATGCACATGCATGCGTGTGTACGCCGAGCAGTCCAGCTCCCGCAAGCAGCACCCGTTCACGAGTTGACGCATGTGCCAGCCATCGCTCGCCAACCATATTTGAGGGAAGAGGGCGACCCGCCACACGACGCCGCCGCAAGAAGAAGCCTTTAAGCGAGCGTGAGTGCTCTGGGTACACACGCTTTCCTACTACTATTTAAGGGACAACATACAACATAAGAACAATTTTTTTTTTTTTTTTTACATCGTACACCGAAGCTTTGCATTCAGGGCCTCCACTACTGTCGCGTTTCGATCTTTGATAGCCATTTTGAGATTGTAATCTAAAATGGTCTTTGGTGTGGCTGCCGTCGCCCGCCGCACAAAACGGCTGATGGCATCTCCTTCATCATCGACGTAGTAAGTGAAGGTCCCAGTGTGCCTCGAGACTGCCACGACTGCGTGCGAGACGCTGTCATGCAGCTACAGAAAAAAAAAGTTGAGAACCTCCTTATTTTTGGAAGTCGATTAAAAATGAAGTACCTACTCCATTTATAGAGAATAAATATCATGTTCATGATAAACATTTTGCTGATTGTATATTTTGTTGTAGACATATTTTAATAAATTAGGTATTATATTTTTTGGCCGTATTGCAAGTATAAAGGGACTTGCTTGTATTTTCACTAAGTTTTACATAAGCACTCGCTTTGCCGAGCGTTGTTTGTAAAGCCATCCTTGGCTCTGACGATGACCTTCATATGCATACGCTTACAAACAAAACGAATGTTTAAACAGTAAATATATATTTTATACTCATTTAAACTTATTAACGATTACAATGTACATCAGTTACATTTAATTCATTACATACAATGATTATTTTCGTATGTGATAATTAACACAGCTTATGGCAACAAAGCATAAATAAAATTATAAAAGCTAACACAATGTACAAAATCAAGTAACATTAATATTCCTATTTATTTTAAAAATTTCATTTAAAAAAATAGTATTTATGGAACATGTGTATCCACAACACAGGTTTGGAAAAGGCTTTAGACCAGACGAAGGCTTGTGAAAAGCTTTATCTAAAAAATATACGAGCGCTGCTCAAACTGTAGTAGAGAAGTTTGTATTCTTCTTCCAGCGTTTTTATTTTCTTTTCTGTGAGTGCTAACGCTTGCTGCAACTGCACAGACCCTTTGGTTTTTTGCTCTTCAAGTATCACCCTTTCATTACTGATATGTTTCCAAATGGAATCAAACCAGTGCAGCGCTTCGAAGTTTGAGTCCTGTAACATAAAGAATAAGTCATTTTTAGGGTTCCGTACCTCAAAAGAAAAAAACGGAACCCTTATAGGATCACTTTGTTGTCCGTCTGTCTGTCTGTCCGGGTGTCAAGACCTTTATCTCGGGAACGCGAGAAGGTATCGTATTGAAATTAAAACCATATACGCAGAAAGAAACATCAAATTTCTCAGTTTTCGTAAAAAAAAGTTACAGCCGAATATGTCGTAAAAAACGCACATTTCGACACTCACAGAGGAATCACAACCTATGGGGTACTTCCCGTTGACATAGAACTCTGAAATTTGGCAAGAAGCATTGTGTTAGAGTACACATATAGGAAAAAATCCGAAAACCGGTCATTTTTTATTTAATCACAAAAAAATAATGTCTATATGCAAGGAATGAGGGTCGAAATTTTAAAGTGAATTAACCGTATCATGTGGGGTATCATATGAAAGAGCTTAATTAGCACAAGCTAAAACAGGTTTTTAAATATTTTTGCGATGTATATTTTTCGGTTTATGAAGGAAAATATAGAAAAAAAAACTTTTATCTACTAGTTCGTACGGAACCCTCGGCGGGCGAGTCTGACTCGCTCTTGTCCGGTTTTTTTTTATAATAACCGTGTAGTGCGTGTTTACCCAACAGGAAGAGTACTCATACAAGTGGCAGGAAGACGCTGGATGCAAGCCGCTTCCAATCGGTCTTTTTGGAAATCCATAGGGGAGGCCTATGTCCAGCAGTGGACTTTTTATGGCTGAGATGATGATGATGATGATGATGAAGAGTACTCACAATGCTAAGAACAACTTAACATTGTCGGATTTGGTGATTCTTTTTTATTTGATTGGAACTATGAATGACTAGCCTTGTGTTGCTATTTTTGAAATACGATGAAGAAAAAAAAACTATCGTAGTCATTTACGGTTCCCATGGCTCTAAAATTATATAAGTAGAATCAATAGGTACCGGTGCCCCTATTCACAATCATTCAAATTCGGAATCGGGTTGGGAACTATATCTCCATCTCTGTTATTCTGTACGGAAATTAAAGAGACGGATACAGTTTCCGATTGATTGTGAATAGGGGTACAGGTTATCGTAAAAAGGCAGCTTTCAACTAAAAAATCTAATAGTTTGTAGTAATTACCAACCTGATCTAATAACTTCAATATGTATGCAATGCCCATGGCAAACCCATCATCAGTGAAAGCAGCACCAATTTTATTCTTTTTCGTCATTTTGTCTTTGGATAAAATCATATGCTCTACAAAATTTAGAGTCAGTGGTGGCACGATGATGAAGAAATTCTTAAGATGAACATTCTTCGGGTTTCTGAAAACTGGTGCAAACACGTCCACAAGCAGTTTAAAGTATTCTGTTCCCTGAATGAAATTCGAAATAAGTCCGTTTATGTTGTGGTCTAAATTATCCGCCGCTTGCAGAGTTTTTGGCGTCAAGTTGTTTTCTTCGCACAAAGTTTTGAATGACTCTTCAATGTCAAGATTTGGCAAAAACATAGTAGCGTCAGAACAGCAGTGGCGCCCCCCCGACCGAACCATTCTCACATAACCCATTGCATTCCCAATTTGACTGATAAGATCCCTGAATAAGTCTAAATAACTCAGTCCATCTTCGTTTAAGCCCAATGTTCTGATGCCTTTATTGAATTTTTCAGCACTCCTGTAAGAATACATGTTGCCACTGGCAACAACATTTTCTTTGAAGTTTCTGAGATCTTTGATTAACCTCGATTTTATGTGTTCATCATACATAAATTGCGAGAATGTGAAGAATTTCTTCTTTAAGAACTGGTATGTGAAGTTGACTGTTGTGTTCATTATCCCAGTTCCATGAGTCCTGATTGAGTTGGCTATATGTCTGATATTTATAGAGTTGAGGTGTTTGTTGTTGCTACTCTTCTCAATGAAAATTTGATTGTTTAAATTGTACAAATATTTTGACACAAAAATGTGTATGTTCCTCATGATTTCCAACACATCTAAACCCTGTTCAAGAGTTTGTGTGGGTAAATTATCTTGAACAGTGATCACGTTGAATTTGAATCTAGCCATTTGACGCATTTCTCCATAAGTTTTCCAGTCAGAGAGTACAACTGTAGTTAAATTATAGTACATAGTGGACAAATAGTGCTCAACAGATGGGACAACTGACATGTACAAGGAAAGTACCCTAAAATTGTCTGCAATTAACAGTATCTTCTTTGTCATATCAAATGTAAACGGATTTACGACGTCTAACTGCAGATGAGAGTGTATGTGAAGGCGCAAATTGGTCTCTATATTTTGCCCAGTTGTTTTCAATACTTTATCAACAATCATGCCTTTAGCAATTTCAAGAAATTCTTGGGATTTTTTTGCTTGGTAGTACTCGTCAGTTTTATGCAATAATACAGCACTATCTTCCAAGACAGTCAGGAAGTATTTCAATTTCAGAGCATTCAATTGGACACCAAAGTTCTGGTCAAAGTACATTGGAATGATGTTTTGATGCCATAGCAGCCAAGAACAATTGCAATAGTTTTCCATTTGCTTTATATAATTTGACAGTGTGTTTACCTTTTCTAACAGCATTCCTAGTCTTATGTAACTATCTTCTAGGTATGTAGTGTCCGGAACAAAGCTTAAAGCTACACTGGCTGCTACATTGCGTTCAACAGTGGCAGCTCCTTTTAAAGCTCGTTCAGCTATAACAATGCATGTGAGTTCATCTAGTCTTTTGTTTGCATAATTTTTATCCATCATCAGAACTTTCTTTACTTCAGATATTGAAGATGTTGCTTGAAACATGAGATGCTGAATGATCATATTAACAGAGGATATTATTTGATTCCTATTACGAGTCACTGAATTTTTCAAAGTTTTTATCACTTCTATGATTTCAAATAGTGACATTAACATACTCTTGGGTACAGGTATTCCAAGCGATAAATGTAAATTGATAAGGGTCAGCATAGAGTAATTAATTTTGGATGCTATGTCCAGACCATCTAGAAGTGTTTTTGCATGTAAATTCATCTCTGCTGCACTAAGCTTGTGGTGGTTCAAAGAAAACATGTTTTCCATATTGAGAACCCATTGTGAACACTGTGACTGTGATGTTTGAATGTCTCGAGATAGGCCTGATTTCTTGGTGCTGATATAAGCTTGTCTCGCTTTTAGCATTGTTTGACTGATTTTTTCATGCCTTGCATATAAAGTAGGGACATGCCTCTGAAGGAATTGTTCTGGAAACCATATTGTAGTACCAATGATATGGATGCTGTGTGCCTGGAAATTGCAAATAAAAATGTCAAACTTACAATTATAATTTTATATTTAACATTTATACAAGTTATGTTAAGTATAAACAATAATTATATTTTATTTGTAATTATTATATTAACGAAATAAAACTAAAAATAAATATTACTAAAACTGATTATGTAATTGGAGATCATTTAAAATATTCATATACATCAAAAGCCTTCAAATAATTTCAGGCAAATATATAAATAATTTACATATTAAATTTGGCAGTTGTACCTTTTTATATTAGATAGATTATTTGACCACCAATTTGCCTGATATTAATTGACGGTATTACCAAGGATAAAGCTTATAGATCTAGAAGATATCTACTTACTTTGGTGTTCAATTCAGTTAAACTTTTGAATATTTTTTTGTCATTATTTCCAAATAAATGTGAATTCAGCACAAACAAGGCATTAATTTTGATACATTTGTACATGTTGGTAATATTAGGTTGTTCTTGAATCAGTTTGTCAAGGTTGGTCACTGCTTGCTTCAGATACTGATTAAATTCCGCTGCTATTAAAGTGCAGTTTTTTTCTACCAAACTTTTTCTGAGTGATGATAAATTCCTGAGTGAATTCTGTACTATGTCATCATTCATCAACTTGGATGTTATGTTAATATCAATGGCTGCCAACAGTGCTTTGTATTTTTCTTCATTCATATCGAGTTTCTCTGGTGCTGAAGTGTGTGTTTGTAAACTTTTGCAGTACCTACTCCAGTTAGACGCCAGTGATGTATTTGATATCAGTATTTCAAGTAGAGTGAGGATTGTGAAAACTTCGCCTATATGATTTATTATGTAATGCAATTGAATTCCATCTGAAAATAGATAATTATATTCACATCACATTATTATTATCATTATTTTTTTATAATGTATTGTGTGTTGTTTTTGTGTAGGAAGACCAGCCACGAGATGGGCAGATGACCTCATACAAGTGGTGGGAAGACGCTGGATGCAAGCCACTTCCAATCGGTCTTTTTGGAAATCCATGGAGGAGGCCTATGTCACGCAGTGGACTTCATATGGCTGAGATGAGATGATTTTTTTATATTTCTGATGTTTAAAACATTGCTTGTGTAATCAATTTTTATTGAAAACTAGATAATACCTATTGGGTTAAAATATGACAATGGTCAATTACCTTCATTAAAGAGGTAAAGATCCCCACAGTTCTCACATCAAAATCAGTCAAGCTTAAATAACAGATAAAAAATACACCTAAACAATCTTCCTTCGGTAGCCAAGTATAAAGCAATTGAATAACCAATATTAAGTGCAAGCTATTAAAGATAAAAACTTAGTGTTATTCAAGAACCTAGGAGCCATTTTGGGGTAATGTAATGCTTCCCATCCATCAGGTAATAAGACTTATGTTGTAACTGCAGTGGTAGTCTTACTGGATCTGCCTAAGAAAGTATATTTTTGCCAGTTGTTCTACTGTCAAGCAGTAGTGTACTAGTATTATTTTGTTCCAGATTAAAGAGCAATATTTACATCAAAATTTGAGCATAATGACATTTAACATCAAAAATCTCAAAATGAGAAGGGTGAAGGGTATGGCATTAACTCACAGGGTTGTGAACTTTGAAATTGCTAGTTCTATGTAGAATTAGACTGTTATGGGCAAGTGGTTCTTAACATCAGGTGAGTCTTTTGTCTAGTCACTTAGTTGTAATATAAGAACCTACAAAGTACAAATTTGTTTTATACAATGAGGTTTCTTATCCCAAATTATTAGTAGTAGTATTAGTCCCAAACTATTAGTATTAGTCTTATTACAAACTATTATTAGTTAGATTCTTACTGAGATTAACTGCACCCTCAGCATATAGAGCAAAGATTTGGCTACAGATGTTTCGTAGAGTGTCATCACATCGGGTGATAAATGCGCTCAAAGAATATATTGCTTCAATCTGAGGACCTTGATCAACGCTGTTATAAAGCTCATACACAGACAAGAAACTGAAATGCCTAAAACATAAAAAATATTATAGTAATAATATATTAAATTATATCCCATGTAGATCATCAAGATAACAAGATTATGTACTACCTACATAGTTCATAATAGTTCAATGATTTAAGTACACTTAATAGTATTAAAAAATATGCATGAATTAACTAAGTACCTAGTATGTAAAAAAACATACCGTTCAAAACCTTCTTGTTTGAGTAGATTTATCTCTACACACAGTGAAGACAGTACACTCAGAACTTTTGTCATCAATGTGTTATCAGATGATACTAATTCTATGACTGGAACTGCTTCTGTGGGAGCTAAAACGAGTTGTATAGGCAAAAATGATTTATTCTCCTCCCACATCTCACATTTGGAGAGAGAAACAAGATCTTGGAGTTGTGTTTTGAAAAACTGCCCATATTTTTTGAGTACAGAAGTAGTTGCTTCTTTTTCATTGTCGGGTTTCATGATAAGAATTCTTATGCACTATTTAGAAAATACACCATCACAATCAAGACTGATAGTCTCAAACAAAGATTACTATAATTGGTCTCAAAATAATTTTTTTTTTTTTCTTTGTTTCTTGCTTCTTGATAATACTATTTACAAAGTAGGTACTCTTTGTTTATTACCACAGACTAGTGTGCTTTGTTTTTTTTTTTCTGAGCACGCCATAAGAATGACACTGTCAATCTTATGGCATGCTCAGAAAAAAAAAAAAAAAAAAAACAGCATAACGAGAATGTCTTTCGACATTAAAAACAAAATGGCGCTACGCGGTCAGGTTCGTTTTACGCAGAGAAACGGCCGTGGCCATCACTTTACTGAGATTTACAATGAGATACCCATAGAGGAATATTTGGAGATACCATAGCATACATAAGACAAGCCAGTATGGCCAAACGGTCTTAGCCAAAAAAAAACTAACGACAGATTAAGTAAATATTTTATTTTTATTGCATAAAACCAAAGGCCATGAGCGAACTAAAACCCTGTCCAAACCCCGTGAGGGACAAAAAGAAGAAGAAGACCTAAAACCCCAGAGTAGAAGGTCTATGCTTGGTCTATACCTAAAACGAACACTATCAATTTTTTTCTTTTGTATAGGACTCGCACGGTTAGCACTTTTACCAGTGTCAAGAAAAAGATTTCTTCAAGTTTCATAAATAGGACAAGTTATAAATAATTTAGTCACAATATTAGTATCGTTTAAAGTATGAGTCATGCTTCAGTAAAGTGGTGACGATTTTACTTGGAATTCCTAAGAATTTTTGCCGATAACATGAAAATATACGTTTCACCGCTTTATTTTACTTGCCTATACTCATGGCCAACCACTTAATAAAAAAGCATCACTGTTTTTATACGCATAACATTCAAAATAACACAAGTTTAAGAAAATAAAACAACAACATGTTTACATGACGTTCCCGCCAAAACATAAAAGAAATGAAAACAAAGGTAAAATAAAATTCAAGCCGTTTTTAAAGTCACTCTAACTTTTGCTATACGTTTAGATATGTGATATTTTTAACCGACTTCAAAAAAAGAAGGTCATCAATTCGACCTGCATGTATGTTCTATTGTCAGAACTGCACAGTTTTTGTATATGTTAGTCTATACCAGCTTCTAAACATGTGTGCCAAATTTCATAAGTGTATGTATGTTTGTTAGGGTTCAAGGCTAATAGGACGTTTTTTTTTCCGTTTAGTAGGTAGTTTGTATGAAGATTAACACAGAGGACATTTTTAGAACTAAATGTTTATCAATTTGTGAAACATTCAGCCAGGGCCGTTTCATTTCGGGGGGGGGGGGGGGGGCATAGCTTATAGCTTTCTCATAGCGCGCGGGGGGGGGGGGGGGGGGGGATAGTATTAAATCATGGAAGTGATTTGATTCATTGATCGTGTTAGCGAGTCCTAGATTTTCGTGGACCAGATGAAGCAAAAAAGAAACTGTTAAAAGGAAATACCCGACAGGTAAAGAGTGACTTTAACGCTATCAAAAATTATAAATACAACCATTTGAATGCATTGATTGCCAATTTAATATTCCTAAATATAAACATATGACTTTATAAGATACGCGCAAACATTTTTGGTTGCTAATAACAATGGCTATTTTTAGTGAATTATTTCCTCGTATTAGAAAGTTCACGGCACTTTAATGATCAATACAAATAAAGATCAATAATAAACAGTCATGCGCGAGCGAAATTTTGAAGCATTTTATAAAATTATTGAAGCCTGGTTTTTTATAATGGCCAGGATTTCGGGGGGGGGGGGGGGGGGGTGGACCCCCAAACCCCCCCCTGCCTACGGCCATGATTCAGGCATGATTAGCCTTTAATAAGGCTCTGTATTTTCTCTGGATCAACATTTTTCCATTTTCTTGGAATTTTTTGAATAATGGATGTCAGGATTGTTGATTACTTGGCTAATTTCAGCGCCTTTTAATATTAATTCGTAGATGTGATATCGGCAAACAAAAATAAGCATTTCTCTATTAAATGTTTGTTCAACAAGGGCACAGACACCATTAATACGACCAGTAGTATCACAAAAAAAACACTATCTTCGAGATTCCAGTCTGTAACCACATACCAAACTATAAAATAAATAAATATTTGTGGACATTTCACACAACGCCATCTAGCCCAAACTAAGCAAAGCTGTACTATGGAACTAGACGGCTGATAGAATACATATATACTTTTTTTTTGTAAATATATATATGTTACTGTAAAAGCCCGAACATTGGTAAATCTTAGGGTTTACCAACACGAGTCGGTAAATGTAAGAATATGTAAAAAAGAAACGATTTTATCGGGCTTTTCCCATTAGAATTTAGTACATGCTAGGTTTTACCAGTGACGGTTGGTAAATGTTGGTTTTGGAAATAAAACAATGCATAATAGACCAGTTTAGGCTAGGCCAAACTAGTTGATCCTGGTATAGGTATAAGCAATAATTTCTTCAGAGATTAGGTTATGTTTTTTTTTTGTATATAATTTCTTCAGAGATTAGGTTATGGTTTTTTTTTTGTATACTATACAAAAAAAAAAACTCTGAAGAAATTATTGCTTATACCTAAGACTGCGTTGCACCAAGCTACATCGTTCAATCAAACAAATGTTATTATATATGTTACTGTAAAAGCAGAATACAGTAACATATGCATTGTTTTATTTCCAAAACTAATATTTACCAACCGTCACTGGTAAAACCTAGCATGTATTAAATTCTAATGGTAAAAGCCCGATAAAATCGTTTCTTTTTTACATATTCTTACATTTACCGACTCGTGTTGGTAAATCCTAAGATTTACTGGTAAAACCTAAAATTTACCAATATTCGGGCTTTTACAGTAACATATACATATGATACATAAAAACACCCAGACACAGAACAAACATCCATGCTCATCACACAAATATTTGCCCTGGGTGGGGATTGAACCCACGACCTTTCAGTTCAGCAAACACACTACCAACTGAGCCACAAGGCCAGTCAACTGCCTGTTCACTTCCTGTAGTTTTGTCCAATTTTGCCACAACAATAAGTTGTTCTTTATCATCATACGAAATAACTATTGGGAGACGTTTTTCTTTACATTTGCACACAGTGGCAACAGTTTACCATTCCAATGGACAGTTACAGTGTCAGGTACCTTGTTTTGCAAATCAACTTTTATAGCTTCTGCACGCTGTTTTCGTTTTTCCATACCAATTCTTTGAATGGAGGACTTAATTACATGAAGCGGTATCCATTCCAATCCATCAGATTCTACATTTTCCTTCCTTTAATATTCCCAATCAAATCTGTCGGATAATAGGGCCTCAAATTTCTTGTTCCGCCTGTAGTACCAACAAAATAATAATCCAAGAATACTGTAATAGTTTATGGACGCAATAAAGAATTAAATTGAAAAAAATATGCACATTAAATTAGGCTTTATTATTAACTAACAATAACTTTCTTAAATATAAAACAATCTCTTATAAAAGTACCATAGAAAATAGTTGTAATCCGTCCATAGTCATTATAAAGCAACTATTGTTTCTTGAAACTTTTCAATATGGGATGGATATTGTCAAAGGCTTCATAAATTTCTTCTCTAACTTTAGCACCGGTCAATACAACTTTACCAGAAACAAATATAAGCAATACTATTCTGGGTTTGACCATTCGGTAAATGAGTCCAGGAAAGAGCTCTGGTTCATAGGAGCTAAACTGACCATGAGTTAGGACTAAGCCTTCAAGGCGAATTGGAAACTTCACATCACAGCTGCCCACCATATTTTGTATTTTGAAGTCTAAGAACTTTGCCTGAAATAAAAATAAAATAGTTTATAGGAGGCATTTTGGATCTTTTATTATTATTACATACATAACTACATAAATACTTAACCATATTTTAGTTTGCATATTAAAAATAACTACATAAATACTTAATCATATTTTAGTTGGCTTATTAAAAAGTAATTGATGATTCCAAACCTTGATAAATACTCTATTAACAAGAATATAAATGTAATGATTGATGACTGCTAAAACCATCACTACTAATATGTACATTATAGAAAGTAAATGTCCCTATGTTTTATTCACAATCGTAACCATTAACACACACTTAGTAAGAACATTATTACTGAATTTTAGTGCTTTAATGTATGAAAAGTAGTATATTAAGAGTCATAGCTAAGGAAACAGTGATGGACGATAGACATGTGCATCACTTGTACTAGCCCGATGTCATTTTTTTCTTTGTGTACTGTTGTGATATCCCTTGCAATCCACAGATTCTCTATTCACACAGTTATTTACAAAAATAATTTAGAATAATATTGGATATTAAAGGACTTTTAACTTACTGTGAATCCTAGTTTCTGAATAATTCTTGCATATTTTCTGGCAGCTAATCGTGAGTCCTCTTCACTCTTAGCACCTGTGCAGACCATTTTCCCTGATGAGAAGATCAAGGCAGTGGTTCGGGGCTCTCTAATCCTCATGATAACAGCAGCAAAACGCTTTGGATTATATTCAGCATTACGAGCATGCAATGCTATCCTTTTCAAGTCAAGTTTGCAGTTTAAGTTTACTGTTGATACAATGTTTCTGTGAAGAATATGATTATTACGGTTAGTAATAAAAAAAAAATGTAAACAAGAAAATGATTGCATGTCTATCACATATATAGTAATGTCCCAGTTGTCATTACATTTGTCTCATGATCACATTGCTTAGCATCAGGCATTATGTTATGAAATTTAAGATTAAAAATAAAAGAGTTGAATTTTTTTTAAAAGCAGTCATAAAGAATGTTTATTTATATGGGAGTTCTATATTGTATTGTTTTTATTTTTGTTATGTAATTTCAAGTTCATTTACAATCTATGCATAGACCTATACCACTCTAAATTTTAAATCTCTATATGTCCTATTCCAAATTGTTTATTTATAATAATCTTCTTGAGTCAAAGAATTCATAAACCTCAGTGTTCTTCAGAG
This sequence comes from Lycia hirtaria, assembly GCA_947563715.1. Classification (NCBI taxonomy): domain Eukaryota; kingdom Metazoa; phylum Arthropoda; class Insecta; order Lepidoptera; family Geometridae; genus Lycia; species Lycia hirtaria. The sequence goes on from OX387378.1 coordinate 32,327,413, forward strand.
CCTGTAGTTTAAAATAACATATACAATGGGTATTTGCTTTCATAACATTACATTTGCAAACCATAAAATTACTGTTAATTGTTACTTGATCCATAAATAAAAAATGTGCACACATGCACATTTTTCAACAATGTTACATATAGACAGTGTGTTCAGGATTACAATACTTACTGTAACTGTGGTAGAATACCAGGGTCAGCCGAAAGTGGAGTTTGTGGAGTCTGTGGCCCAGGACTAGGCTGGCTCAGCAGTTGTGGGGCCATACTTCCACTTGTTATCATAGGAGACATCATATTTTGCTACAATTGGTATCACAATATTAATAGACATCAAAATCATTAATTACAAAATAACTTAGATCTTGATTTCACGGAACTTACTGGAGTCTGAGGCTGCATCATTTGTTGAGGGGTGGCATAGCTTGCTGTTGGGGCATATGTGTGCATGCTGCGTTGTGGAGTTCCCAGGTTGAACCCAACGAGAGGTGAGGACCCCATGGCCGATAAAGCCTGTTGTTGCTGCTGCTGTTGTTGTAATTGCTGTTGCTGCATTGCATTAGGTAAAATTTGTTGATCCTCTTCAGGCTGGTGCAAGGGGGTACCAATCCCCATGCTATAAGGACTTGGAAGCATTTGCTCCATGGTGGAAAACAATATGAAGTAGTTTCGGTGGCTATCCAATTATTTTTGTTTAGATAAAACACTCAAATTTTATTCAGTTTTTCACCAACAAGTCAAGCAAAGCAAACCAAGCACAAAAATATCAATTTTTTTTTTTTTTTTTTTTTTTTTCTTCGCCGTACATTTTGTACTGGCAGGCAAAGGTCATTTGACCATACAGCCTCGTCTGATTTAATTATATCTCAATTATTAGGAGAGTAAGGCCAAAGCCAAGTCTTCAATCAATCTTTCTATGAAGCAATATAGAAGTAAGGCCAAAGCCAGGTCTGTAACATCAATTTCATCATCATAATCAGGGAGTTTCGTCTTAGTCAAATGGTTATAAAGTACATCCGGTGGAATTAATAAAATCATAAATCAAGGTATAGTTGACAGGATTTTCCAGCAAATCTTGAATGTCGCGCGGGATGTTTGCTGGAGGTTTATAAATTATTGATAATTTATCATAAAATATAAGTCTTTGTAAATGATGCGCCGTACATTCGAAGAAAATGTGATTAAGGGTCTGATCTCTACCACTGTCGCAATCTCTGCATAAAGGTGAATCGATTATATGCATTCTATGCAAATGGGAGTTGAATCGGCCATGACCAAATCTTAGGCGATTTATGGTAGAATAGAAAATACGGCTTCTTGGTACTTTCGATCGTGTGAACCAAGGTATCACTCCAATTACAAAAATATCAAAATCAAATGAAGGCTGACAGGTAGGGTCTTCCTTCTTCTTTTTTTGTATTGGACCCCGCGATTAGCGATTTGCCAGTGTCAAGTATTGAAATATTTTCAAGTTTCTTGAATAATGCAAGTTAGGTATATAGTGTTCTAGTCACAGTCTAAGTCACGTAAACAGTCATTTTCAAATTGAAGTCTTGCCTCAGTAAAGTGATAGCGACTTTACTAGAAGCTTCTATGGAGTTTTGCCGACAACGTAAAATCACATATTCCACTGCTTTATTTCACTTGCCCACACTCACGCACTTTATCGAACACTTAATGAATAAAACACCACCATTTTTATAGCAGTAATGTTCAAAATAACACAAGTTTAGGAAAATAAAACAAAGCAACAACACGTTACTAAGACGTTCCCGCCAAAAAACCGACAGGTAGGGTAGTCATGGCTGACATTAGTGACAAATAATTCTTCTTCTTTTTTGTATTGGACCCGCATTAAAGCATTTACCAGTGTCAAGTTTTAGGGTTTTTTCAAGTTTCTTGAATAAAACAAGTTGTAAATGTTCTAGTCACAATCTAAGTCACGTTTATAGTCAATTTATAAGTCGAGTCCTGCTTCAGTAAAGTGGTGGCGACTTTACTAGAAGCTTCTATGGAGTTTTGCCGACAAGGTAAAATCACACGTTTTACTGCTTTATTTCACTTGTCCACACTCACGCACTTTATTGAATAAAATACCACCATTTTTATAGCATTAATGTTCAAAATAACACAAGCACAATCAGATTGTGTTCAAGCACAATCGTGTTGCTGTGGGATTTGTTAAGGCCCTGCTACAGCTAAACAGATGTAAACAGGGCCCTTGAAATTACATAAAACATATACAGGGGTGAACTTCGACGTGGCTGTTTTGCACACTGGCTGTCTTACGTCATCGCATACTTTAGTATACGTCTTATAAACGCCGAATAAGCGCATTTTAGTTAATCGGCGTTTTGTTCCGTTTTCGTGCGTGGCTTTCCCGTCTGATAGAAAGTAACAAGTCCTAGACCTAGAAATTCATGATTAACCATAGTATTAGACCATATTAAATGCATTCAATGAACAGCCTGGATCTACGATTTTTAGACCTCTCTCCAGCGCTTAAAATAACTTACAAAAAACTTAATATAATTATCTATGTGGCACCTTTTTCTTAGAAGTTAATGGTGACTCAACCAAGCTTTCGTATTCTAGGCGCTTTATGGAGCAAGTTATTTTATTTTTAATCATATTAATTATGATTTTTGCGCCCCCTGAAAATGCCGCTGGCTAGGGGGGGGGGGGGCAAACCGCCCCCCCCCCCCTAGATCCGGGGCTGTCAATGAAAATTGTTTTCATTAATGTGATGACAACTTTTTGAGATAAAGTGATCAATAATCTATAGAACACTTAAATCATTAAAGTACTACTAACTGGTCTTTTCGTAAAGTAGTCTAAACAAAAAATATTCGCTAAGCAGTTTCCTTTTAAATACAGCATTAGCTATAGAACCCTACTATATACGTGTCTCGACACGGTCTTGGCCACTTTTTTACGTCTACCAATTACAGCTGCGCATACTCGTCGTCATGGGCGTAGCTATAACTTTCTCATGGGGGGGGTCCACGGGTACAAAAGCTTACTACTATTTGCCTCTTTATTTGCGCAGACTATACGCAGACGAGTAGAGGGGAGCAATTCAGTTATTCAAAACCGATCCGTAACTGAACCTTGTGCGAAGTATTTCCTGTCGGCTGCTATCTTTTTTTGATTTAGTAACAAGCGAAGGACGTGTTACGTTTCATCAAATATGACAATTGTATGACATTAAAGTGACTGAATAAAAAAAACTATGGCGGCCGACGGGAAACGCTCCACATATGGTTCTGCTATGAAGCGGTCTTGAATAACTGAATTGGGCCTCTGGTTTCTAAATGTCAATCTTAGTTTAAAAACATTAAAATACACGAAAATTAAGCTACGGACAAACGTATAACTGTAAATAAAGTGTATAAGTAACGTCGGAACATTATTAATTCATATTATACTAGATATGATTACGAGTGAAATTTAATTCGATTTAAAGAGCGCTCAACATTTGCATGACTCAAGTAAACAAATCATAGGTAATAAGTATGCGCGAGCGGAGCGAGCGCGAAAATTGTTGTAGTGTTTTTATAGTAACATGATTTATTTCTCGTATTAGTGAGCCCACCGTACTTCTATGGTAAAATAGTAATAATGCGCGAGCGAAGCGAGCGCGAAATTTTTTAAGGTTTTTAAAATGAAATCTTGGAAGTGATTTGATTCATTGATCGTGTTAGCGAGCCTAGATGTTTGTGGCCCAGATGAACCAAACAAGTATATTAATGTGTTAAAAGAAAAATGGAATACCCGACTGAATAAGAATGACTTTTACGCTATCAAAAATTATATATACAACCATTTGAATGCATTGATTGCCAGTTTATTATTCCTAAATTTAAACTTAAGACTTTATAGAAAATTACAAACATATCTACGCGGTACTCCCTTGCAGGTGGAAAATAATTTTTGGTTAGTGATTATTTTTTGGTCAAGTATTTGCTTGTTAAAAGTTCTTCGATTTTATTTACGTAAAAAATATTTTTTATATAAAATTGGCTTGGATCAAATTGAAATTTTTGTGTTTTTGTTTACATAAGATATATCTACGACTGATTGCCAACTCGCCTGATGTTTAACGATGTTATTTTCTAGTTTTACGAAGGACGTTTTTTTTTATGAGTTTATTCAGTCCTTTCATATCTTCAAAATGTGGCCATGCGCGAGCGAAGCGAGCGCGAAAAATTTTGAAGCATATTAATGCTTCAAAAACATACTTAATTTGCTTCGAAGAAGCAAATTAAGTATGTTTTTCGTAAGAATAAAAATGCGTAAAATCACTGTAAAAGATTACAAATGCGCATTCTGTAGAATAATTAAAAAAAAAACACTTGTTTATTACGAAATAATTCGTTAGAGGTTACGAAAAAACTTTTTTAATTTTTGCAAGAGATGTATTATTATTATTATTACAAAAATTATAGCCTGTGACATTCTGGAAGCGAAGACAAATCTAATGACACCTCGCACATCAAAATCGGACAAGCCGTTCAGGCTGTAGGCTGTCATATAGAATCATACAAACATACTCGTACATACACTCGAAAAACATTACCCTCCTTCTTATGCAGTCGAGTAAAATATACAGTTTCGATTTGTTTGCGCGTTTGTAGTATGCGCGGGCGAAGGATGGACTAATGTCACACTGCATCTCTAGCAAAACTGTCGTTATGACAACCGCGCATCAGGTGTTTATGTATATTTTGTAACATCCGTGCTATCCGCGATAATCCGGCATTATGATAGCACTTAATTTTTTTTTCGGCCAATGCCATGGGGGGGGGTCCGGACCCCCTGGACCCCCCCCTTATATACGCCCATGCTCGTCGTACTCTCAGACTGGGTCTCAGACTTTAGCGGTGTTTGGCTGATAGGACTGGCTGGGCTTGAGCTACCTCTGCAAAAAATTGAAACTGAGTTTGTTGTCAATTTGACTTTGAAAGACTGACATTTTATTAATGACAGCTTTTCTCAGCGTGCGTGGATTTGATTCGAGTCAGTACTTTTTTTCGGCTTTGGAAATAACATAATTTCTTAGTCTTTTCCTAATTTGTGGCCTGGTCTGGGCTTATAAATAAACTTCTTATGAAAATTTCGCTTTCATATATCAAATATCAAAATGGCTGAAACAATGAAACAGACTGTGGCCAGTATACTAAAAAGTATTGAAAGGTAAACCATAACCAAAGTGTTATCTAAATTCCTTGTTTCATTGGTCTGGAAGTCCTAATTTATTTAAATACATGTTGTTGCAATGAGGCACTGTACCAGTCTACATAGTTTTTTAATATTTGTGGTTTTACAGGTATAATCCAGCCAACCTCCAAACTTTGGAACGGTATGTAGAGATGCAATCCAGAGACAACACCTATGATTTGGAAGCCAACTTAGCAGTGCTAAAGCTGTACCAATTCAACCCGGACAAGTTCAACCCGGACATTACATGCCAAATACTCTTGAAGGCACTCACTAACTTTCCTCACACTGACTTTACTTTGTGCAAGTGTTTGCTGCTCGAGTCCGTAGTAAGTGAATCTGTTGTCATGTATATATTAATAAATAATAGAAATTGGTTGCTTATACCCTATTACCTTTTAACCGTCAATATGTATTCTATCAACCATCTAGTTTCCATAGCTAATTAACTAACTAACTTAAAAAACTAACATAAACTAAACAAGTTTGGGCTAGATGGTGTTGTGTGAAATGTCCACAAATATTTATTTATTTAATATTTATCCATGTGTGTGTTGGACCTAAGTCCAAAGAAAGATGCAGTAAAGTAAGTAGACTGTGTGTATTGAGATTTATGTAATTCTTTTTTTCAGGTAGAAAATGAGACAATATCACAGATCAAGTATTTAGCAGATATCCTAGAGCAGTGTGACTTTGCCCAGTTCTGGAACCGTGTACACCAGATGCCAGAATTGTGCAATCGTATCAGTGGCTTCCATGACTCGATTAGGAAGTTTGTTTGCCATGTTGTTGGCATCACCTTCCAGACCATAGATAAGAACAACCTTGCCAATCTGTTGGGAGGTATTGATGGTGAGATATATTCAATAATTGAAAATAAACAATTTTTGACAGATATCTATCTATATTTAATTAGTTTATATTTCATAATCATCTCATTATTATTATCACCAAGCATTATCAAATTGCTGTTGAGTAAAGGCTCTTTAGCCTGTGATCATTTTCAGTCCTGTGTTTCATCCACTGTTTTTCTGCAAGGAATTCTATTAGGTCTACAGAGGGGGTCTAATAGGTGGTCAATTTTTTTAATGTCCTAATGTATGTGAGCTAGAAAATCTTTTTTGTGACCTTAAATCTGATAATAATTTTTGGTCATTATAAGCATCAAGAAAAAAATAACTAAAATTTAAAAATACACACACATAATTAATTGACAAGATAAGAACAATGCATATTAGATTTATTGTGCTATGCATGTGTGCTATTTATTTGTTGAAATTTGTTCAAAACTCAGGTAGTCTAATGGTTTCTTTTTAAATGACTGTATTTTATAGACATTGTAATAGAATATTTTTGTTGTGGTAGTTTTCTTTAAATATGAGTATATTTATTTGTATTTGTTATTACTAAACCTTGACATGGTATATCGGTTTCTTTATTGTGCAATTCTACATTGACAGTGCTGTAGAGTTACTTAGTGGCCACAGTAAAATTTTTTTTTGTATACCAATGTTTTTTTTTTTGAATAAATAAAATATTATTAAATCTATAAACACAAAAATCTTTGAGGACTGTGAAGAAGTGGGCACTTATCACAGTAGGAGAAAACTGGTTTCTGTATTACAAGTTTTAACGTTACTTACCATATGTTTTGAAATGTCGGCAGAATTTATAATAGTGCATTTTAACAATCATAATAACTTTGAAATAAAAAGGTATAAATTAAAAAAAATTGAAAACAAATCAGGATTTGCAAATCAGTTTTCCCCAATCAAGTGTTGAGCCTCATTATTATGTTTTTATGAGAAAGTATGTTATGTGTTTTTCTCATATGTGGGATGAAAAATTCTCAATGTATTGGTGACAAGACACAAGTTTCAAATGCTAATGTTGTTCACAGATATCACTCTCAAGCACTGGGTGAAGAAGTACGGATGGAGGGATGACGGCAACTTGATCTTCATCGCTAACCAAGATGAGAACATCAAAACCAAGAATATCACTGAGAAGATTGAGTTTGACCACCTTGCTCCTCTAATGGCATTATTGTAAATATTGCTTTTTAAATTTTTACAATAAATAATATCTTCATCTATCTATGTATATGTATTACTGTGTAGCTATGTTTTTTTTATTTGTATTCTTGTTGTAGTACCTTTTTAGAGTAGTATAATAGGTTGCAGTAGTATTCAAAATGAATTTAAAATTTATTTCAAAATTTACAACAGAACTTCAAAATATTTTTACAAGATTTTATTATTCATTTTTATGCATTTTGATAAGTTACGTTTTAAATAAAAACTTACAGCACTAAATAACAATGACTTTTGTAACAGGACAACAATAACATATAACAGATGGTAAGGCGGTCGACTTGTGTGTTTACGCCCAAAGAGGTTATGAACATTTTTACGCCTTTTTGCCATGGCTGTAGCCGTATTCCTTGCCTCCCGCGTGGCCTCCTTTTTTTCCGTGGTCGTGGTGGTGCGCATGATGCTCCTCGTGCCCATGATGCCCCTTGTGGCCCTTGTGGTCTTCGTCGTAGTGCCCCTTGTCGTGGTGTCCCTTCTTCCCGTGATGCTTCTCGTGGTGCCCCTTCTCGTGATGGCCGCCCTTCTTGTGGTGTCCTCCTTTCTTATCGTGATGTCCGTGGAAGTCGCCGTGCTTGTGATGATGCCCCCCTTTGTGGAAATCATCGTAGAACTTATGTTCTTTATGGTATTCGTCTTTGTGCGATTTGTGGTGGTAGCCGGTGGTCTTAGAGCCCTTCTTGTGTCCTTTTTTGTGACCGAACTTGCCGCCTTTGTGGCCGTGTGCAGCCTCGTGGTGTTCGCCGTGGTTGTCATGTTCGTCGTGGTGTTTTTTCTTGTGGCCGCCGTGCTCGTCGTGGTGTCCTTCATGGTGATGTTTCTCATGGTGACCGTGGTCGCCCTTGTCGTGGTGGTGGTGGGATTTGTAGCCTTTGTCGCCCTTCTCTCCGTGTTCTTCGTGGTGTTCGGCTTTGTGTTCGTGACCGCCGCCCGCCTCGTGGTGGCTGTCTTTCGCCTTTTTGTGCTCGGTGCCGGCGGGTTGCAGGTCTGGACCCGTGGTCTCCTTGAGTCCTGCGATAGCGGTACCGGCCGCAGCGAGCTCTTTCGGTGCTGCGACCGCGGTCGCGGCCGCTGCAGGCTCTTTTACTTTGACTATTTCGGCCGGCGCCGGCGCGAGTTGGTCCGCATTGTTTTCACCCTTCTGTTTCAGGTTACGCGCCTGCGTACATATCGCTATGCACGCTATGGCTTCTATTAATAACAGCAGCCTCATCTCTGAAAATATAAAATAAAACATATTAAAATATTTATATTCATTTAGAAAATAACGCCGTAAATAAATCATTAAGAATTCCGAAACTGTTGGTGTAGTACTCACCGAGCGGTGGCTGTTGCCAAAGTCAACGGCGAAGTGTCACAAGTGTTTTTTGCGCTTTGAATTTATAGATAAAGAGCGCTTTCATCTCGTCGATTGCAGATCGATCTTTGGTAACGATTGCTGCAGATTTCTGGACGAGTGACTGCGACGGCGGCCGGCGCCCTCGACGTGACGACATCGTGCAACGCCTCTGACGAATTAGTTCCGTCACTGCGACGCTCAATTATCACCGGTCAACTGTTAATTTCAACGCTCATTCAGAATTGCATCTAGCTACCTTACAGTATTGTTTTTATAATAAATTATCAGAAACTGCAACGACGTCTGCTGAAATTCGATATGATGCTATTGACGGTGTAATGAATTTTTTAGTGAACTCTAGATTGTTGAAATTTCACCTGCTCGCTGCGTTTTCACCACCACTACGAGATCACCATGTGAGATTTACCAGTTTCAGGTATTACAGTAAAATAAATGAGTTACAAATGAACAATTTCGTAATAAAACAACGAAATATAACTTAAATCTGTTTATTTACAAAGAGGTATTTAACAAAATAACAATAAAGGAGTAACGAAATTCGTAATCTTAATGTAATCAGTGCTTGCCGTGGTGGAATCCCCAATCTTTGTGGTCGTGGTGGCCTCCCTTCTTCCCGTGGTCGTGGTGGTGGTGGTGATGTTCTTCGTGGCCATGGTGTCCCTTGTGCCCCTTGTGGTCCTCGTCGTAGTGGTGTTTGTCGTGGTGCCCATGATGGCCATGATGTCCCTCGTGATGCCCAGAGTGATGATGTCCACCTTTCTTGTGTCCGCCGCCATGCTTCTCGTGATGTCCATGGTGCTTGCCGTGCTTGTGGTGCTTGCCCTCCTTGTGGTGGTCGTCGTAGAAGTGATGGTCCTTGTGGTACTCGTCCTTGTGATACTTCTTGTGGTATCCCTCGGTCTCTTCGCCCTTGTCGTGGTGTTTCTTGTGTCCGTGCTTGCCTCCTTTGTGGTGGTGTCCGTGCTCATGATGGTGTCCATGGTGGTCGTGGCCGTCCCAGTGCTTCTTGTGTCCGCCGCCGTGCTCGTGGTGATGACCCTCGTGATGATGCTTGCCGTGGTCGCCGTGCTCCCCTTTGTGGTGATGATGATGACCTTTGTGACCTTTGTGCCCCTTCTCGCCGTGCTCATGGTGGTGGTTGGCATGATGCTCATGCCCCCCACCTTCCTCGTGGTGATGCCCCTTGTGGTGGCTCGCCGCCGTCTCCAGATCGGCCTCCCTCCGGTCGAGCTCGCGACCGGAGCACACTGCGATAACGCAACCTAAAGCGAGTAGGGCGGCTAGCGTCCTCATTGTTTTCGTTTATCTTCTACTTGTTTTAGATTTGATCTCTTGGAGTGCACTGACTCCCCGCTGGCTGAGACACCATTTTATATCATTAGTCTGGTTGCGGCGGTGAAACCATCGGGCAAGGACGGCCGCGTCACGCCTAATTACTGTTTCTGATCATTGCGACATGTCGCGACGCATAGGTACCTGGTGTGTTTCAGATCTTAGGCATATCTGTGCTCTAGCCTTTTCTGTGCTCTAGCCTTTGAATACGCTTAAATACATTATCATAAAGTATAAAATTAGCTGCTACCTAGACGTAGAGAACAAGTACAAGTATGAAATCATTTAACTGAAAAAAATTAAAAATGAAAATATTTTTATTTACAGAAAAACGTACATAGCCAAAAAATAAGTGCCTGTTGGTTGTCTTACTAGGCGGAGCCTGTACCAAGGCAACCTGTATTTCTGATTACAAATAAATCAGTTTTCAAATAATTACAAATACTAGGTTACTTAAAAATACTAGTTATATTATTTATAAACATCCACTATAGGCTTAAAAGCAACTTAATAGTTAAAAACTATAATAACTTAATAGTAAAAACTATCCGTAAGTAAGTAGTGGCAGATATAGTTTGCCTTAAAAAATATTGAATATTAGGCATGATAAATGCATTAAAATAAAATCCGCACTTAGTAGCGCGTAGACAGTGATAGTAAACTCGGTTCTATCTCGATAGTCTATTTACCAGTTACTTATTACGTTAATCGATCGCTGGAAACTTCAGGACTGTTGCACATCGCTTGTTATTTTTTTTGTAACGAAAACGATTTTTAACGAAGTAAGTCAATATTAGTAAACAAAATACCCAACTGCATAAGAGCGTTTTTCATAGTGTAATTGTTATGTGTGACACGAGTGTACGTTTTCGACAGAAAGTATGTGAACAGCAATTAATTTAATTGATAACCTTAAGATTTTACGACAAACTAGGTCTGCGTTTGACCACAATCTCACCTGATGGGAAGCGATGATGAATGATTTGGTGATGATGATGAAGATCTCACAACACCTCGTATAACGGGCGTAGCCAGGTTTTAGTTTCTGGTTTTAGGTCTGATTTCGGGTAGAGATTATTAATATATTTTCAAAAAATATGAAAATCTAATATATTATCTACTACATGTCATCAAGATTTGTACGTCGGATACGGTGTATAGAGCGGTGGTAAGATATTCCATTAGTGAGTGGAATGGAAGTGCAAGTGCAAATCTACCAATAAATAAATAAAAAAAATACTTTTAACGCGTAGCATAGGAAGACCTTATACTAGTGGCAGGAAGACGCTGGATGCAGGCCGCTTCCAACAAGGTCTTATTGGAAATCCGTGGCGGAAACCACTGACTGAAAACAATTGACTGGCGCATAGCCTCTTTGGTAGGTTGAGATAACACAAAAAAAAAAGGATTTTATAGAACTGGGAAAATCCCAGATAATACAACGGGAGGCAGCTTTATTGTCTGAGTGATCGAAGCGAACAAAGTTCTTATCTTCGAATACTTAATATTTTTTGGAAGAATGTATAGGTACAATTATGCATTATTACAATGTCGTTATTATAACGACATCGCACACATCAAAATTGGTCAAGCCGTTTAAGCTGTAGTAGGAGGTAATATATAAACATTAATTAAACATTTAACAAGCTTTGCTTAGTTTGGGCTAGATGGTGTTGTGTGAAATGTCCACAAATATTTATTATATTTATTTATTATTATTATTTAATACCAAAAAAACACGTAAACATTGCACTTTTTGCTGCGCAGTCGGTTTAAAAGAGCCCGAAATGACTGCCAATACACAATCGATTATTGCACGGATCATATTCAAACGTTGTCGTGCGCGCTTCCATGCAAAAATGAGAAATCTATTTTCTACCCCTAAATATTATCTGATCACGATGGTTCATTTTAACCGACTGCGTAAGAAGAAGCGTTATATTTTTCGAGTGTATGTATGTACCTATATATGTACCTATGTAGTAATGTAGTATGTTTTTACTTTACTTTACTTATGTATTGTATGTATGTTTCTATATGATCGCCTACAGCCTAAACGGCTTGACCGACTTTGATGTGCGAGGTGTCGTTTGTTTCGTCTTTACTCCCTGAGTGTCACAGGCTTTGAGCATAAATTATAATTATAACCTATGCTCGAAGGCTTTATTTTTTATAATAATAAAAATAGGTACATACATCTCTATAAAAATAAAATCGTTTTTCGTAATAAGTGATTTTACTAGAATTATTCTAAAGAATGCGCGTTTATATTCTTTACAACGATTTTGTTTTGTGAGAAAGTATGCATAAGCATACTTTCTCACAAAACACGTACATTGAAACTCATACTTTGACGGATTCATTTGAATTTCGTTATAATCCCGAAATTAAATGTTAATATTTTGTAAAATGCAAACATAATGAAAAAAGAATCATCGAAATCAGATATTTAGCTTTTAGGATTTCAGATTAGTGATAGAAAACAGTGTTCTACTTGCGTGATGTGAAAATTTCCGCGACTGGATTTGATTTGACAACTATGGGCCTTACCGAAAAACGTTACTTAACATTAACCAACGTCTTAAGTTCTCTGTCTTCTTTCCACAAGTGTCATTACGTGTCAGCCAGAAGTTGACAAAATACGTTAAGCATTGCTCAAAGTTAAGTAACGTTTTTCGGTAAGGCAGTAAACTCTTAACTCGTTACATAAGTTAACTGTCACGTGAATCACACTCACCCCTCCAATTCAGGGCGCCGCCCTTCGCTTCCGGAACACTTCCCTTGGAAACGTACTAATTATACAAATTAACTTTTATTTATGCTTATTAATTGTTATTTCGTTCTACACGCGTGAGCCCACTTTGAAGTAGGAATAAATTACTTATACATAAGTAGGTATGTAAGTGATATGTACCTAAGTATAAATTGTCACAGTATTTATATATTATGTAGTTTATTTCCAACCTTTTTGAAATATGCGTGAGAGATGTATTGCCTATTGTTCGGAATTGATTTATGTAACTAAAACGGTATTTATCAATTATATTAGGTAGATCTACGTTTGACCACCAACTCGCCTGATGATAAGCAACGGTGTGTTCGAGAAAGAAACATGTCGAGCTAATAATTTATAGTTTATAGAACTGAAACAACCGAGTTCAAAACACGTAATTTCGTTTACTTGGACGACATATTTTCCCAGATTTTATTGTTGTAAAAGCCAAAGTACTAAACCAGTTGGAATTTTATATTTTAAATAAAAAATATTAGACATGATAGAGAAACAGAGAGATATATCGAGGTAGCTATCTCTCTAGGCACTATTTATGGTTTTTTTCGACTGAATTTTGTTACTGAGATAGGTAAACAGACAATCAAAATGATGAAAGTCGCTTAACATTACATTATGAATATTTTCGCAGGCGAATATATATTTAGTAAAGTGCCAATACTACTGATTCTGTTATTATTTAAGGAATAACACGTTTTAGGGTTCCGTGTAACTACGAGAAAAAAAGAATGGCGAAACGATAATCGCCATGTCTGTATTTCCGTATGTCACAGCCATTTTACTCAGAGACTATTAAGTCCTAAATAAATTGAATTTGGCATGTGTTTTACGAACCACTACAAAATGCCGTACCTAGTAAAATTTTCAAAAGAGTGAAAAATAGGGGTGGCCCTCTATACATATAAAGAAGGGATGTTTTTTTTAACCCTACCCTATCATGTGGGATATCGTTAAATAGGTATTTTAAAATAGGACTTAGATTGAGTTTACAATTTTTTTGGATCGCTGGATGCAAGCCGCTTCCAATCGGTCTTTTTGGAAAACCATGGGGGAGGCCTATGTCCAGCAGTGGACTTCTCATGGCTGAGATGATGATGATGATGATAGCGCCATTCTCACAGGGTTATGCGAAATACTAGCTACTAAAATAATGTACTTATATAAGTACTTCCCAGTGAGTGACGCCTGTACGATAAATAGGATACGGGTGATATCTCAGTAATGATACGACAAAATTATGAAAATCTTTTTACTCTGTACAAATATATAAAACATAACAATAACATAACAATTATAGTTGAGCAAGTTACGATTGCGCGCGTTCGTTGGTTGCCATGTAGCGCATATGTCGCTCGCTCCATCAGGCACTCACACTGAAGCAATGTGCATGTATGTTTATGATAATGCTACCCGATTACTACATATAAAGGCTCGCGGGTCCTTTTAAATTGCAACAACTAATGCATTCTTAACAATGAATGGTTACGACGAGCAATGATAGAACAATTAATGTTTTCCGTGATGGAAACCCCAGTCCTTGTGGTCGTCGTGTCCGCCCTTCTTGCCGTGATGGTCGTGGTGATGGTGGTGTCCCTCGTGTCCGTGGTGTCCCTTGTGTCCGTGGTGTCCTTCGTCGTAGTGGTGCTTGTCGTGGTGTCCATGCTTGCCGTGGTGTCCCTCGTGGTGACCGGAGTGATGGTGTCCGCCCTTCTTGTGTCCGCCACCGTGTTCCCCGTGGTGATGGTGGTGGTGTCCGTGCTTGTGGTGCTTGCCCTCGTCGTGGTGTCCGTCGTGGAAGTGGTGGTCCTTGTGGAAGTGGTCCTTGTGGTATTTCTTGTGGTATCCATCGGTGTGCTCGCCCTTGTCATGGTGCTCGTGATGTCCATGCTTGCCTCCCTTGTGGTGGTGTCCATGCTCGTGGTGCTCGCCGTGGTGATCGTGCTCGTCCCAGTGCTTCTTGTGTCCACCGCCATGCTCGCCGTGGTGCTCCTCGTGGTGGTGCTTGCCGTGGTCACCGTGGTCGCCCTTGTGGTGATGATGGTGTCCCTTGTGCCCCTTGCCGCCCTTGCCACCGTGGTGGTGGTGATGATCGGCGTGGTGCTCGTGTCCGCCGCCGCTGGAGTGGTGGTGTCCCTTGCTGGCCGCTACCGCCTGGTCCTCGCTCTCCGCCTCGTGAGCGGCGCAAAGGGCCGCGAGGCACAACACTCCTACCAATGAAAGACCCCTCATCGTACCTATAATTATTAAACTTCCTCTGCAGGTAACTGTCGAGAGGAAGTCCGGTTGTAACTGACCTCTGCTAGATTGATTGACTATTTATATTATCAAGTCGCTGTGCGGTTCAATGCGGTGGAGAAATTATTCCGCAAGCGTCCCGCAGCACTAGTTCATGGATACATTAGAAAAACGACTAGGTGCGCTAGACGAGTCGGATATAAGGTGAGTTGAATCAAGCCATGGCGATCTCAACAACCGTCGTCATATATATGTATGTAAAGTGATATATATATGTATGTTATTGAATAGTAATTCAATGTAGGCTACGCAAAAATCATACGAGAGTCAAGAGATCTATTAAGGTGTAATTCAACTACAAAATAGTTCTGTAGGTTAGGCCGTTACGCTTCGTCAATGAAGCCTTTGTTGGCTTCACAACGTGAATCCTCCATTCAGAATATTACACACTCGAGTGACAGCTCAAGCTCGATTGAAAACTACCGCCGCTATTTGGTTAGTGTTAAACAATTCTTCCGAACGACTAGTCTCGCTTAATCTTCGATCCTGCGTCCTTGTTGCTTCATGCCCGGGATTTCTTCTGAATGGAGAACAATATGTTTGTCTATTCAGTTTGATTATACACGCTTATGAGTTCATGTCGGCCTTTGTAAACAAGTTACAGTAATACCTACCAAGCAAAATGAATGCCAGCAATTAAAAATGCTCGCTTTTTTATACAAAATAGATCTACGTTTGACCACCGACTCCATTGATGGTACGCGATGGTATGGTTGAGGATGGAACACGTCGATCTAGAAGCTATCTATTCAGTTTAGCCTTGAAAATTTCAAGACTAGTTATAGTTCTCAGGAAACAGAGATGACAGGGAGTTCCACTCAAGTATTAGACATATGGACTGAAATCGTAGTGTATGGATTTTGGGCATTTCATTGAGAAATTGATGGTAATGTGCCGACTTTCTGCTTGATATATAACAAATAGAAAGAACGAAATCTTATTTTGTTTAGCGACACAGATTGACATCTCTGATGACAAATTTTATTGAAAATTGTTGTACATACGCAAATGAAATGTGAATGATAATGATAACAAGATCAAAGTATGGAACCCGCAATTGAAGCAAACCTGCTGACGCAGGTGTAATACCACCTCCCGCCTACTGGTGCTAGCTGTGGTATAATGTGTCACCTATGGGACTGCAGAGGAGGAACTAACCTAATGGCGTACCGTATCACGAGCTGCCATTGTTACAGACTGTTGAACCGACTGCCGCTTTTTTCTCTTAATAACAGTCATATCAAGTGCGTAGACGAAAGCTGCTGGATCTTTCCCTAATTGACCGGCTCTGACTGATCGGTGTTCTTTTCTTTCTGCCAGGTGTCAGTGGGGGATTCGCCACCTGTAGTGTCGGCTTCTCTGACATTGACCTCAATGCAATGCCGACGTCGGCGGCGACACTTGCAACATCTTTGACCTCGACATCGGTTGATCGGTGAGAACTATCATACTCGTAGACGAAATCTAGATTTGTGGATGTTCCTACCAACACACGGAAACCTTTATACCTCCCTTTTTAACGAACTGGTAAAGATTTTTTTGATAACCAATTGATGTTATACTGCAATGCCAACACGCTTTGTCGTGTTCCATGTGTTGAATTACGGGGCATAGATATTATTCATTTAATTAAAAAAGTTAAAATTTACAAAAAATATTTCTAAAAAAACAAATAAAGTTTATCTAGGAAATATGTTCTCTTTACGTTTTAACAACTATAGAATATATAATGGTGTATTAATACATTTAGAAGCTGTGAAGCTGATCTGCAACAATTGTCCCCGAATAATGCATGTCGCGAATAAGGCTCTTTCTGGGGCATGTAGGTATAGGACCCAACACTGCCCTGCTAGCGTAACTGAATGTATCGACTGTCTGAATCACAGAAAGTCATTGGCAAACCGTATTCGTTGCTATCATAGAAAAAAAAAGTTTCCGGTGGCCTAGTCGGGAGATCGTCTGACTTGCGATCCGCAGGTCCTGGGTTCGAATCCCGCGGCTCGCACCTCTGCCATTTCGAAGTTATGTGCGTATTATTGATTGCCGCCAACTTCAAACGGTGAAGGAAAACCTCGTGAGGAAACCGACATGTCTGACAGATGTTCTTGAAGATGTGTGAAGTCTGCCAACTCACACTTGGCCAGCGTGGTAGAATATGTCTTACCTTTCTCACAATGAGAAGATAGCCCGCGCCCAGCAGTGGGACAGTTTGTACAAACAGGGCTGATGAAAAAAAAAATATAGAAAAAAAAGTCTGTCGTCACTTTAGAAGATGTACATAATTATATATACGTATTGAAAAATTTACCTCTTAGTGACTAGCGACTATCGGAAATAATGATATATTTCCGATAGTCGCTAAGACGAGACGAGACAATACGCTTGCTTTCTGTTGAGCATGAGTAGGGTGGCTTAACCTTACGGAAGCTTTAAAAATTAATATTTTTCCTTTTATATTTTTTTAAATTAAAAGCTTGTTTAAAAAAAAACATTTTTATATATTTTTAAATAAAAACTACGGGTCACTCACGTCTGTTTTGAGCCGAAATATCCGACTATAGTAGTACTGTGTAGTTTTTATTTAAAAATGTGTGAAAACCACGTTAATTTCCATAGTAATTTTTTTATATATGTTTAATTTGTTATATTTTAGTTTCTATGGTCACCTCCGGCTCCATCTTGGGGCCCTGGATATCATGTAGCACATGAGTGTTTACCAAGACAAAATAAATGAATCCAAGTTCGATGGGTTTCTCCTGTAATTTTTTTATACACGATAGTCTACGATTGACTCGCCTGATGTTAAGCGATGGTGTGGCCGAGGATGGAGCTCGTCGATCTAGAAGATATCTATTCACTCTAGCCTTGAAAATTCCAAGATTGTAGGTCTCAGGAAATAGAGATGGCGACAAAGAACTCCATTCTTGTGTAGTACGCAACAAGAATGTGGATCAATTTCGCTGAGTACGGATTTTTGGCATTTCAGGTTCAAGCAGTTCAAAATGGTCTGTCAATTGTTGGTGTTGAATTTGTGAGAGATTTTCGTCACCCCAGTCTGACACAGTTTTTAAAGCTTGATTCATACGCACAACCATATTTCTCTCAACGCCTCAATTTCCGCCTTTTTGGCTCTTGGACCAGAATTGTACCTTTCCACAACTGTGCTGTCATCTGCATACCCAAAGATATTCGGTTTCAGCAGGTCATTAATATGCAGCAGGAAGAGAGTAGCGGAGAGTACATACCCTTGAGATACATCACCACCTATTAGTGGATGTGTGGGATATTGCCTTGTCTCTTCATTCTGCAAGTTGCATTGTACGTAAGAGAAAATATAATTTTATACTCTATGCGAGGTGATAGTCTAACGCGCCATAACAGGCATGGAAGTAAACTAGTTACTGTGCCGCGACTATTAACGAAGTCTGCCACAGAACAGAACAGAACAGATTCACGTGATTTGACCTGATGTGTACAATAGACTCCCACAAACGGTCATTGATGCTCCGAGCTTTTTTTCATTTAAATCAAGGCTGAAGAAATGGCTTCCTAGGCAAGCATTTTATAGTTATGAAGAATTTCTTTAAATAAAAGTATGTATGTCTTAAAAACTGTACGTAGGTACCTACTACAATTTTATCTAACTAATACTTATTTGGAATCATTAATTAATAATTACTTATATCTAATTTAATTTGATTTTATAGTGTTGACCTCTAATTGAATAATTATCAATAAAATATGTCTATGTCTATATTTATCAAAGAATAGAGGATAAGTGTGACGACTAAATAATGATATGACAAAATTATGGACAATTATTTACTTTGTACAAAAATATAAAACATAACAATAACAAATTCCATTCTTAACAACGACTGGCTACGATGAGCAGTGACAAAGTGATTAGTGTTTTCCGTGATGGAAGCCCCAGTGCTTGTGGTCCTCGTGTCCGCCCTTCTTGCCGTGATGGTCGTGGTGGTGGTGGTGTCCCTCGTGTCCGTGGTGTCCCTTGTGTCCGTGGTGTCCTTCGTCGTAGTGGTGCTTGTCGTGGTGTCCATGCTTGCCGTGGTGTCCCTCGTGGTGACCGGAGTGATGGTGTCCGCCCTTCTTGTGTCCGCCACCGTGTTCCCCGTGGTGATGGTGGTGGTGTCCGTGCTTGTGGTGCTTGCCCTCGTCGTGGTGTCCGTCGTGGAAGTGGTGGTCCTTGTGGAAGTGGTCCTTGTGGTACTTCTTGTGGTATCCATCGGTGTGCTCGCCCTTGTCGTGGTGCTCGTGGTGTCCATGCTTGCCTCCCTTGTGGTGGTGTCCGTGCTCGTGGTGCTCGCCGTGGTGGTCGTGCTCGTCCCAGTGCTTCTTGTGTCCACCGCCATGCTCGCCGTGGTGCTCCTCGTGGTGGTGCTTGCCGTGGTCACCGTGGTCGCCCTTGTGGTGATGGTGGTGTCCCTTGTGCCCCTTGCCGCCCTTGCCGCCGTGGTGGTGGTGATGATGGGCGTGGTGCTCGTGTCCACCGCCGCTGGAGTGGTGGTGTCCCTTGCTGGCCGCTACCGCCTGGTCCTCGCTCTCCGCCTCGTGAGCGGCGCAAAGGGCCGCGAGGCACAACACTCCTACCAATAAAATACCCCTCATCGTACCTATAATTATTAAACTTCCTCTGCAGGTAACTGTTGAGAGGAAGTCCGGTTGTAACTGACCTCTGCTACGTTGATTGACTATTTATATTATCAAGTCGCTGTACGGTTCAATGCGATGGAGAAATTATTCCGCAAGCGTCCCGCAGTACTAGTTCATGGACACACTAGAAAAAAGGCTAGGTCCGATAGACGATTCAGATGTTAGGCGAGTTAAGTAGGGTTTTGTTTAGTCAACAATACAGTTAAAGTGATATATGTATTTCTTTGAAATTCAAATAGGCTACGCAAGGATCATACGGTCGATGGATTACGGTGTGAGTGATTCGCTACGAAATAGTTCCGTGGGCTAGGCCGCTACGCTGCGT
This sequence comes from Lycia hirtaria, assembly GCA_947563715.1. Taxonomy (NCBI): domain Eukaryota; kingdom Metazoa; phylum Arthropoda; class Insecta; order Lepidoptera; family Geometridae; genus Lycia; species Lycia hirtaria. The sequence continues at coordinate 32,347,496 of OX387378.1, forward strand.
CAATGAATACTTTGTTGGCTTCTGACGTGAATCTTTCATTCAGAATATTACATACTTGATTGACAGCTCAAGCTCGATTGAAAATTATGTGCTTAGTGGATCCTTTAGCGTTCGTAACGCCGCTATTTGGTTAGCGTTAAACAATTCTTCCGAACGACTAGTCTCGTTTAATCCCGAGCCCGAGCCCTTGTTGCTTCATGTCCGGGATTTCTTCTGAATGGAGAGTTATGTTTGTCTATTCAGTTTGATTATGCACGCTTATGAGTTCATCGCAGCCTTTGTAAACAGTTCCTAAAATTTGGAAAATGCATACAGAGCTAACATTATTTACTTTTAGAATGAAGTATATACATATAATAAAGGCGAAGATTTTTTTTCATAAGTAGAATTTGTATCAATGTGCCTCGATAAATTATTTATTGTTATTGATTGTTTTTTAGGGTTCCATGCCTCAAAAGGAAACCCTTATAGGATCACTTTGTTGTCCGTCTGTCCGTCTGTCAAGACCTTCTATTTCGGGAACGCGTGAAGGTATCGAGTTGAAATTGAAACCGTCGACGCAGATTTGTAGTCCCTTGCAGCTGTGAAAAAATCCAACTTTCTTGTGAAAATGCACAAGAATGGAATTCGTTGCCGCCATCTCTGTTTCCTGAGACCTACAATCTTGGAATTTTCAAGGCTAGAGGGAATAGATATCTTCTAGATCGACGAGCTCCATCCTCGGCCACACCGTCGCTTAACATCAGGCGAGTTGATGGTCAATCGTAGATCTATAATGTATAACGAAAAAACGTCTTAGACTTCGTAAAAAAAAAAGTTAAAGCCGTATATGTCGCAAAAAACCGCATATTTCAACACTCACAAATGAATTAAAATCTATAGGGTACTTCCTTTTGACCTTTGACCTAGAACTATGAAATTTGGGCGAGAAGCAGTATAGTAGGTACACATAAAGGAAACAATCCGAAAATTGTACATTTTTTATTTAATCACATATAAAATTGTGTGTGCCAAGTGTGTGTCGAGTCACGCACAAAGTACGGTTCCGTAGTTGCACTTCATTATGTGCAGATTTAGAATAAAGGTACTTGTTCAATACTGTGAACCTATTGATTGATTTTGCGATTTAAATGAACTTTTTACTGTACGAAATTTGCCGCTCCAAGTACAGTTTATGAGTTGATTGTCTATAACTTCTTAAGTTGTAAAGCCTACTTACCCGTGATAGGTTTCCTTTTAATTAAATTATATATGCTACGAGCATGAATTGTATCATATCTCCAAGCTCAACCGTTTAGCGTAGGCAGGTAGGGGGGGAGAGACAGACACTTGACTTTAACAATCACTTCAAAGCTCAATATTTCGCAAACGGATCCCTAAAAATAAACATACAATCGATTTGAAAACCTCCTTCTTTTTGAAAGTCAGTTAAGAAATACAAAACTGAACTTCAAAATACGAACTACTGCTTCAAAACTACCGAATCGATTTTGATTAAATTTCTGTGGGACCAATCTAAAAGTATTTCCTTTCAAATGAAAAAATAGGTTTCAAATCGGTTTATAAATGACGATAATGCGTTGTTACGCGATAATGTTATGCGGTAACAAACATAAAAATACAGCCGATTTTTCAACCGACTTCAAACACAAAAAACGAGGAGGTTCTCAATTCGACTGTATTTTATTTTATGTTTCTTTCCTCAGAACTTTCGACTTTCGACGAACCGATTTTGATGATTCTTTTTTTATTTGAAAGCTGGTGCTTCCTGTGTGGTCCCATTTCAATTTGGTCCAGTTCTGACAATGGTATCAATGAGAAGTCGGTTGCTTCAGTTTTTTTAACGATAATTATTTCAGTTTCTTCTTCTTGAACTCGGTAAAATAGTGTAATACATGTTGCATACAAATTAGCAGATCTTTTATTCCCTTAATTAGATGCCATTCATCTATGGTACACTGCAGCTCACCGACATCACAGAGTGATTGTCTATTTACCCAACAGTGTCTGGGAGAGCGCTGTGCTCGTAAGTTCACGACCGACACGCTCCACAGACTCTTTTCTAAAGGTTTGCTTACAAAACAACAGTTTTCAAGGCTGCCCTGGCCTTCTGCACTGGCCACCTACTTTCCTTTACAACGTGTATTATACCATAGAGTTATATCATTTTAATGGTGTATGGGTTGTCTTACCTCTATGAAGATATTTGATATGTAGATAATGTAGGTCATTTTGGTTATTTTGATTCTCTTATGTGTTTATTTATCTCGTTATTTTTTAACTTTTTATTTATCATCGTGCGTATTATATTGTAAGGTATTCATAGACGATATACATCCAAAATAATACTAATAATAAAAGCAAAAGTTACTATGGTCATCTTAGTCATCTCAGCCATAAGTAGTCCATTTCTGCTGGACATAAGCCTCCACCATGGAATTCCAAAAATACCAATTGGAGGCGGCTTGCGTCCAGCGTCTTCCTGCCATTTGCATGAGCTCATCTGCCATCTGTCGTTCTTCCTACGCTGCGCTTGCCGGTGCGTGGCCTCTGCTCGAGAACTTTTCTGTCCCATCGGCCATCAGTTCTACGTGCAATGTGCCTGCCCATTGCCACTTCAATTTTACCTGCACACAGCAAAACACGGCATCTACTGACTATTATAGCTTGTAATAAATCTTTATTACAAGCTTTAATAGTCTTCTTTGTAAGAATTCTGAACGCTTACAGAATTTTGATGAACGTAATGTAATAGGTTAGCCCTAGTTAGTTAGTTCTAGTAGTACACAAACAGTAATGCTCTTATCGCAACCAGGGCGTCGTACTTAGGGCATTAGGCGCTAAGAAGCCTAGCCCTACATCGCGCAATCTTGTTAGCTCTTCGCTAACCTAATGCTATTATTCTTGTCATATTTCATTTCCTTATGCTTAGTAGTGATTATAGTTCAATGAGGTACGCCATTTTTAACCTCCGACCTAAAAGATGGGTTTTACAAGTAAGTTTGACGTAAGTATGAGATGTGTGTCTCAACTCGGACACCCATCTCATACTTACGATGTTTCGGATGTGTCGGAGTTTTCAAGGCTAGAGTGAATAGATATCTTCTAGATCGACGAGCTCCAAATTCGGCCACACCGTCGCTTAACATCAGGCGAGTTGGTGGTCAATCGTAGTTCTATCTTCTATAAAAAAAAAAACTTCAAACTGCTCCATTTTGTTTCAAAAAGCAAACTATAGAATTGATTTTTAGGAAATTTATAGGGGACATGTTTTTAATTATTTTAATTATTTAATTTCATTTATTATGTCAATAAAAATAATAGAAACTACCTTTATTCCTGTTTTATTTCGATGTTGGTATAGAAATCAAATATTTATGATAAATCTATATAAAATAAAATAAAACTTAATCTCGCAATGATCATGCATAACAACTATATTACGCACATGGATTAAATGTTAAACTGTGTATGCGAATTTGAATTTCCCCATGTGTGAGCGTGGTTTGGGGCCTTTGGTGTCTGGGGCCCGGCGGCCCACATTGTCGTGCCAGGTCGGATAATCCAGCCATTGTGAGCTATTTTAATGCTTATGCCCTTTGTGAGAGCGGCCTGTATCAAGCTATACCCGGATAATCGCCGCTTTATACGGAGTTAATTTTCCATTTGCTTGTACTGAGATTGGCAGCTGCTTACCGTGTCACCGATACGGCTGGGTTATAGATGTGTTTGTTGGTGTAGTTTAACCCGACTGTCCGAGAAGGAGAGTAATGTTTTTTTGGGTATTTTGTAATATGTATCACTCATATAGTCTAAACGGTTTGATCGATTATAAATAAATAAATATTTGTGGACATTTCACACAGCACCATCTAGCCCAAACTAAGCAAAGCTTGTACTATGGAACTAGATGGCTGATAGAATACATATACATTTTTTTGTAAATATATACACATGATACATAGAAACACCCAGACACAGAACAAACATCCATGCTCATCACACAAATGATTGCCCTGGGTGGGGATCGAATCCACGACCTACAGCTTAGCGGGTAGACATACTACCATTTGAGCCACTAGGTCAGTCATTATGCTGGGTTTCCCAACCTTATTTTGGTTGCGAAGATTAGAAATAATACTTGCAACCCCTTTACTATTTTTATTATAAAAAAACTAGATTATTTTTACGATATTCATTCACTTAACAAAATACGGTGTTATTGTAGGTATGTATGTCAAAGTTATTGTAAACAATGGTCGAGAATCTTTATAATATTTTCTTTATCGCACCTCGACGCCTACTTAACTTTGGACTTAACCTACGCGACCTTCAATTCAAGTCAGTTCTAAGTGTGCGAGACTCGAGACTGTAATGCCATGTAGACCAAATCGATTTTGTTCTCACAACATATTTTAAACACAAAAAACATCGAATCCGCGGCGTAAACCACAGCCAACAACATTGAGTAATCTGGTCTTACTGTCACGCATCGTTGAGTGACCAATATTTGCCGGAATAGTACACCGTAAAGATGTTTCCGGCCCGTGAAAGTATCGTATGAACTGTCCAAACAGCGGCGGCAGCTGGCCGACACGACAAATTACATCAATTACTGGCAAACAGAGTTGCGCTCGGGTTTCGTGGCTCCCACCTTTGTCAATATTTGCGGAGTCGCGGTCGCGCGTCCCTGCCCCCACCCCGCTCCCAGTCCGGTCCACTCCTCTCGCAGGACACCTGACCACTACTGGCGTATTTAGGTGTCACTTCAAAAATAAAATAACATTAGGTTCATGGGGTCCAGCCGCTCAGAGTTTATACAGGGAAATAGCCAAACGCTTGGTAGAGGTGACAAGTGACCAGAATGCTGGCTCCTACTTTGCTCAAAAAGTAAGCATTGCCATCCAACGTGGCAGTGCTGCCAGTATTCTTGCCACTTTTCCCACTACCAGTGAACTTTTTTAAGTATTTATTTTATTTGTTTTCTGAAGGAATTACCTAAATTTAGTTAATAATGAAAAAAAAAAACGTGTGTTTTTATCCGACAGAATAAATGGATATTTTAAAATTCTATTTATGTTCCTCAACTGATCAAGAAGAGTAGTGTTTTTCGTGTGCATTAATGTAAGTACTTACATATATATATGTATTCGTATACTTTACTCATCTGTAGTACAGGAAGAGAACCCTATGCTCAGTAGTGGGTAATAACAAGCTAAAAATTATGATAATGTATGGCTAATTCTTTAGCACTAGTCTAGTAAAAATAAATCCGTTTGTATGGAGAAGATCGCAGTATTTGCAACTGAGGGGATTCTTTGAAATTATGATAGGAAAATAACTAAAAATCATAGATCAACAATAATCCCCGATTTATAGACTAGCTGCATTCCGCGGTTTCACTCGCGTAGTTATGAAAAACGGTGATGATTATGATGATGATAAGTAGCTTATGTCCGACTCTAAGTCCAAAGCTATCTCTATAGTAATTTTCATAACGATCGGTTCAGCCGTTTGAGCGTGTAAAGGTAACACAATTAGCTTTTATAATATAATTATGAAATTGTGTCAAATGTATTTCGAAACACTAGTACCTACATTCATTTAAATAACAATATACTTAGGTGTCTTTTATGTTGTCACAAATCTTATTTTTACTAGACTTCACGGTCTACAGCCTAAATTGCATATATGATGTGTCAGTAGATTCATCTCAGTAATGGAAGTGACATAATGCATATTAATTACCTAAATTTACTTACACTCTGGTAATTTTTTCTTGTCCAATATATCTATAAGTATACCTATGTACCTAGTAGTACCTTCTGCCAAACAAATTCAAAATTAAAATTGATTTATTTGCTAAGACATATAGGTACAATAAATAGGTCTTAAATAATAATATATTTAGTAAGAAGTATCTCTGTATCTAACCCATTTGAGGCGTGCAAATTTACCTACTAATAGGTATTTAAAACATTTAATGTTCAATATAGACACTTAAATAATTATATCTACTTTAATAATAATATCGATCAACGTTAAAATTCTAAATGTCAAGTTAAATCCCAATGGTCATTTGACAATTCATCTTTCAACCGAATTTTTGTTTTAAGAAAATCTATGTGTATAATAAAAAGAAACTTAACGAACCTAAATCGCCATATGAATGAATTCTGCTTGTACTTCGTACCAACAGTGGGAGTAAAGATAATAAAGTTAAATCGCCTGAATTTCGAGGGGGTTCGAATAGAAATTTTATTTAGAAGACGCATGCATTTTTACAGAAGATACCTATGTACAACAAGGTCTGAGTGCCGTCAAATTACAATCAAGATCAAGAGTGAAATGGATTTCTTCTAAGCATGCGCGCTCCATCGTTGCGTCACTCAACATCATGCAAATTGGCGGTCAAACCCAAGCCTGTCTATGAAAAAAACATTTTAGTTTCAATATTTAAGCCCGAAGCGTTTTATAAAATAACAAGGCGTAATAGATATACCTATTCATTTATATTTCTGTAAAAATCTACGAGGATTATCAACCTACACATTTTTACGTTTTTCATAGAACTATAATTGAGCAGTTCTACCTTTACTGTGGATCTTCCAACTTTTTTACGTTTCAATCACAACTGATGATAAAAAACCTGCAATCTTTTTCTACAGTTTTTTTCTGATAGCTGGTTCAGTATCACTGCGAGGGCGTATTAACCGATTGTGCTGTACTGCAAAAGGCGAGCAACTCTCGCCCCGGGCGCTACTTCTGACAAAACAACTCGTCGCCAGTTCAATTTGTTCGCCGTTAGACATCTCTAATCCCCTGAGACTGAACGATTCAACAAAAAGAACGTTTCTCATAATACTGGTTTAATACCTATTTGTGTCGCATGGACAGATTGATGTAGGATTGAGACAGAATTGGATGGGATTTGTGTTTGATTTTTTTATTTATTAATCGCTCAGAGGTTTTGTTCGATGTTTACGGAAATTGAAAAGCGTCATCGTTTCTTGGTGGATATTCCAAAAGGTCGAACGAAACGTTTAAATTCTACATTTATAGTACGGGCTGCTAAATTGTGGAATACTTACGCTTCTTGAGTGGATCTTTTCCGATAGATAAAATCTGCGCGACTTTAAATCGCGAGTAAACCGGTTTTTTCTAGGTAAGTGCATTCTATCGTAGACCGCAACATCGCCGTTTTTGCGATCAAACCGATCTTGCATAAAAAAAAAAAAACAGGTAAGCTTCTGTGTTAATCCCAATTAGTACTTACCTATACTATTATATAAATGCAAGTTACACATGCAAAAACTCAATTACCTGCCTAAAACTCAGCAGAATACAAAATCTATATTCATAAGAAAAGCATTAAACCCCAGCTGTTAAATGCCAGTCAAAATTCAAAGCGAGGTCAAAGATTAAGCTAAGATTTTTAATTTACTAATATAGGGTGGACGCTATACTGTATTACAATCCCATCATAAATTACGCTAGGAATTTCGCCGTACGATTTAAAAAAAATATGTAAGAGCTGCTTATAAAGTAAAGTAAAGTAAAGGGCTCAAAGGCATTTGAGCCTAAGACTTACTTCTTTCAATGATCTGGCGCAAATCAGAAATCGTTCGTGGAGATCGCTAATTGAAGGGTTGTAATGTAATTCTACAGGGTCCAAGTGCCAAAAAAGAAAACAAAAACAATATTATTACAAAAATACGATCTATGTGCCATGCCAAAATAATATGCAAATGAAAAAAAAAAAAAAAAAAATTGGCACTTAGACCTTTTAAATAAACCTTAATTTATTTTCTTGTTACTTTTACCAAACTGCCAAAACGAATCAGATTTTCCTGCTCATTCAGATTTTCCGACTTATCAGATTTTCCGTTTTTTTTTATGTTTTCAAACTATTTTGAAACGAGAATAAGATGATTTTCTGAATCGTTACATAATATTAGATATTTTTTTTAATCTAGCTAATTACTATTAACGAAAGCAAAAATCGTATTAAGTTGCTCTAATAAAACTTATAAAGATCTATTTAAAAGTCAATATCAAGTCGAGAATTAATATACATTAGATACAAGCATTAAAATATATTGTATTTACATAACGCTAAAGCTCATGTATGTTCATTTGAGTAAAAGGTAGCACACCGGCGCGCCGGAATGTAATCATCGGAGATTACTGCGTTACGGGGAGGGATACTGAGATTACTATTGTCCCGTGTGTTGGGAGCGTCGTATTGTGACATCCATTAAGCCGGGGCGGGGGAGGGGGCGGGGCGGGACGGCGAGGCCACGCCTCCCCGCCCAGCGTCACCCCACACGCGCGCCGCTCGCCGCCCGGACGCGACACACCGACGCGATCACTAAAACGATTTACTCGCAATCGCATCACGCATCATATTAACCCGTCGCTTCCGCTGGCGCCGTTCCGGGTGTCGCGCCGAGTAGATACTTGCCACCGAGTAGATACAGTATTCAGTTGATCGTGGTCTCGATAACAGTGGTGCATTAGAATGATAAGAGGAAGAGAGTCGAGTGCATGATGTGGTGGTGTGGTGCGTCGCGGTGAGGGCCGCCGGCGCGACCGGCAGCGTGGCGACGCACCCGCAGCCGGGTGAGGGCATGGCCGGCGCGAGCGGCGCGTGGGCCCGCGAGGCGCCGGCGCTGCTCAGCACCGCGCTGCTGCTAGGCGGCGCGCTGCCCGAGCGCCCGCCGCCGCCTCTCTTCACCATCGACAGCATCCTAGCGCCGCGGCCGCAGCCTGCCATCCCGCCGCTGCAGCTCCACCACCTTGCGCATACGCCCTTTCATAGAGCTCATGATCTCTTTGGTACGTCTCTCAAGCTGTTTATGGGAACTGGTGAGATTTATTTTTGAAAGTTTATCATCGTCGTCTTACGCAAAATATATAATTGAATAGCTTAGTTCAATTAGACTTGGCTATATCGTTATACATTTTCTTTTTCATACGAAAATAGGCTTGACCGTCAACTCACCTGGTGTTAAGCGACAGTTACGGTCTGCGATGGAGCGCGCTTGCCTGCGTATTATATCTAAGACACATAGTATAATACATCTGCGTGTTGCGTAAAAATACAGACATTCTATAGTTTTGGTCAGTAGTCATAATATTTTGTGACTTAACAAAATTTAAAAATATAATATAATCATATAATTTACGACACCGATACATAATTTCAATTTCAAAAAACGGATGTTTTTTTTTAACTGTAGTGAAGAACATTCTCGTTTGATCAGTTCTTTCCTAACCAAAAATTAGCTAAACCGAAATAAGTTCATCCGTTCGTGACCCAAAATTCAATAGAACAACACGATATGATATGTTAAAATTATAACAAGACTGTTAGGTTAAAAATATTAATTATTTAATAAGGTTTCAATAGGTACTATTATAATATAGTATTACCACATAAAATGGAACAAAGTAAATCAAGTAAAAACATCTTTATTGGATGAATCCGTGACTAAATAAGATTAAGGTACATTTAAGGTATCTACTTAACAATCCTACAATTTGAAACATCTAATCTTATCTGTGAAATACCTAATTTTCGGTTAAAAAATATATTTCTAAACAAGAAATTACAATTTCACTTATGTGAGAACTTAATATTACAAAAAAATGCTTTGGCAGTTTGGACCTACGTGTACTAAGTATGTAGATTAGGATTTATTTTTATTTTTTATTTTTATTCGAAAAATAGGCTTGCGCTTGACCGTCAACTCACCTGGTGTTAAGCGACAGTTACGGTCTACGATGGAGCGCGCTTGCCTAGAAGAAACTTATTCACTCGCGATTTGAAGACACCTAGATTATATCCAGTCGGAAAGACCCATTCAGGAAGCGCATTCCACAGTTTGGCGTACGTACTATGAAAGTGGAGCCAAAGCGTATAACTTACAAAAGTTTTAAACCATGGTTTCAATAGATTGCGATTTAATTTAAATTAGTTAATGTTATAATCGTAAATACGTAATACGTAATTCTTCACTAATCGGGGGGAGGCCTTTGCCCAGCAGTGGGACACTACAGGCTAATAACAACAACAACAATGTTATAATCGTAAATATTCTTTAACAACCCTCTTATTATAAAGATAGTTAAAAGTTACGGTTTAGAAATATTTGGCACAGTTGTAGATACTTCGCGTGTTATCTATCAGTATGAACAATAGAACCGGTTGGTAAACAGTGCATACTAATCATCATCATTTCAGCCATAATAAGTCCACTGCTGGACATAGGCCTCCCCATGGATTTCCAAAAAGACCGATTGGAAGCGGCTTGCATCCTTCTGGCTTGGCTTGCGTCTTCCCGCCACTTGTATGAGGTCATCTGCCCATTACGTGGCTGGTCTTCCTACGCTGCGCTTGCCGGTGCGTGGTCTCCACTCGAGAACCTTTCGGCCCCATCGGCCATCAGTTCTACGTGCTATGTGCAGATAGATGTGGTATGTGCAGACTAATGCCACAGTATATTGAAAGCAGTTGGAACGTTACATAGGTACATTGTCCGTGTAGCTCGCGCATACCCACATTTTTGTAGATATAAAATGATTGAATGAACTTATTAAAAAATCGTCGTTTGTAAGACTAGAAAACAACATCACAAATATTCGACAAAAATTTCAATTTGATCCAAGTTAATTTTCATACATAAAAAACATTTTTGCGTTAATAATTTCTAAAAATGATTTATATGTAGATATGAAAATTAACTTAGTTAAAATTAAAATTTTGACGAATATTTGTGATGTTGATTTTATAGTTTATAATTTTATTATTAACTTCACGCACACGTGTATTTAGTAGAAATCTTGCCACTGAAGTACTTGCTTATTGATTGACGGCTTTGAAATTGCATTTTAAACCCCCGACCCAAAAAAAAGCTTACAAGATTGACGTATGTATCTGTGTATCAGGGTTTTCTGTGGCATCGTAGCTTCTAACTGATGGACCGATTCTGATCTAGTTTTTTGATTGAAAGAGGATTTCATAGAGAGTACCTATTCTCAGCTATGTTTCATCAAAATCGAAACAGCCGTTTTTTGTCGGGGGTTTTTAAGTTTTCTGTATTTATATTTGATTTGATGATAGAAGTAACACTGCTGCATTCAGGATTATCTCCTCGTGAAGAAACTATTCAAGGGGTTATTGGATAGACATGACATTTTGCAAACAGATTCGATTTTGATAGCTAAATATGATCTCATGACTTTGGGCTCATTTTTTTAGTAATTGTGATCACTTTCATTGTCACTTTTTCTAAAAATAATGGGATCACGTTGCACCTGATAGAGTAAAATTAATTAAATTAAAATATATTTTTTAGAAACAAGCTTTACATATGCCGTGTACTAAAGTTTATTAAAGAAGTCAAATTCTAATTACTCTTTAACCGACTTCCAAAAAGAAGGAGGTGATCAATTCGGTCTGTATGTTTGTCCATCGATTACTCAGCCAATTGTGCATTGATTTTGATGAATCTTTTTGTATTTGGTAGGTCATACTTCAGAGGTGGTCCTCTTGGTGGTGGTTATGTCCCTGAAATTAAAATCGTATTTTCATGGAACATTTCAATTAGGAAATTGACCTCCTTAATTCATCCCTGTTGGAAAAATTTAGTTACAGTTGCAATTTGTGTTTATTTTTTAATCCAAATACTAAATTATAAATTATATATAAGTCGTAGGTACTTTAGTACGATTTCTTTGAATTTCAACAACATTTATCAATTTAGCAAAAAAAAAAAAAATAACATATACCTACCAAAGATAAAATAAAGGTAATTAAATGTATTTAGTTACAAAGAAGACTATAAGTCCTTAACAGTCTTTACAGCCTTAATAGTCTCTTTTATTTGGATTCTAGCTTTTGCACATAACTTTGCTTGCATGGCATAGAGAAATATAGTTGCACCAAAACTAAATATAATATTTGTTTCCCTTTAACAATTATAGGCGCACAAAATACCCAACGAATATTGGAGATCCTTACCATTAACAATGTCTAAGTAAAATAAAAGATCCCGAAGGCATAGATAGATAGATAGATAACACTTTACTAAAAACCACATGATAACAAAAAACAAAGGTAACATTAAGTACTTAGGGCTAGGTTTTTAATTGGCGGCCTTATCGCTTAGAGCGATCTCTTCCAGGCATATTTTGCAAGTTGTTTGATTATCAAACATCGTGAATAATAAGGTTTCTAGGTTCAAATGAAAAAGAAACCTAACTTGATAGTTTTTGGAGCCAATGAAATTTATGGCTAATAAACTGGTGCAATCAGAAACTCGTGTGAAGTAAAACATCTGAAATCAGATAGTTCTATCAATCGGATTCATGCAAATGGTAATTTAACAAAATATTTCCGATAGATGGGTTACCGTTATCGTAAAATAAACATCACATTGACATATGGCACTGAAACGTGGTCATTTACTATGGGCCTTATAAGGAAGCTCAAAGTCACGCAGCGGGCTATGGAGAGGGCTATGCTCGGGGTCTCACTATGCGATCGTATCAGAAACGAAGGGATCCGTAGAGGTACAAAAGTTACCGACATAGCACAGCGGATTAGCAAGTTAAAGTGGCAGTGGGCAGGGCACATAGCACGTAGAACTGACGGCCGATGGGGCTGAAAAGTTCTCGAATGGAGACCACGTACCGGCAAGCGCAGCGTAGGAAGACCAGCCACAAGGTGGACAGAAGATATCATACAAGTGGCAGGAAGAGGCTGGATGCAGGCCGCTTCCAACCGGTCTCTTTAGAAATCCAAGGGGAGGCCTATGTACAGCAGTGGACTTCTTGTGGCCGAGATGATGATGATGAAATATCACATATAAAAGTATAAGTAATAACACTATAATAAAAACAATATGAGTCATAGCCATTATATGCACATTGTATGACAAGCAAAGGATAGGGCAACTTAAAAAGTATGACTATACTGAATATGCTGGTCCAATGATATGACTACAATATGTTATGACAAACGATGTATGTGGAATGAATTTATGACAACTAATAGTGTGCGAATGAACAGGATACGGTTTTTAAGGTCTGTATCTGTCTGTCTATAATAAAATTAACACACTCCTCTTTTTGGGTCGGGAGTTAAAAACAACACTTCGAGCTTAGATTATACTTAGAGCAATTCTAACCACTAAACTAATTAAAATGTTTAAAATAACTCATTAAACAAGTACTTTAAGTAAAAAGTAAGTTAAAAAAAACTTTTTAAGTTAAACGGTTTATTGAAAAGAAAGATAATGATGTAGGTAATGTATTTACTGGATTTTACTAGAAAAGCCCTTTCATTTGATACCCATATTTTCAAAAAATATGAAAAAAATATGAAATCCGCCATTTTGTGGCAGCGGCTATCTTGGATTTACAATAATACAGAATATACTAAATTGTATTGTCATCAGGACTAAAGGTGTATACCAAATTTCAGATCGATCCGTCAACTGCAATTAGTTCCTTAAAATAGTTCAAAATTTCAAATATAACTTGAATTTACTTAAAAGTTTATTTTATATACCCCATTCTTTCAAAGTGCAAAACTAATTTCGTCCTTTAAATCCGTCGAGTCCAATTCAAGACTATAGTAGTCAATAAGTAACATAAACAAAACGAGCTGCATCCTCGGCCACACCGTCGCTTAACATCGGGCGAGTTGGTGGTCAATCGTAGATCTATAAACTATATATAAAAAAAAAAACATTTTTCTTCTAGATATGAGTACAACATAATATAATCATTATATTATAATTATAAGAAAGATCTACATAGTGCTACGAGAATGCTACGAAGCTGCTACGCTTTCAACTACATATGTTATTTTTTATTCAATAACACAGATTTTACTACATCATAAAATGATAAATACAAAATGAAGTTAATAATATTTGGTGGCATTCTTGCCCTATTCATTTTAGAAGTAGATATAGATACGAAAATAATCGGTTAACCCTTCGGCGTTCTAAATATAGGTTTTTTCTGGTTAAAAAGACATCAACGCGTGTGTTGTTTATTTTGACAAGTTTAACTCCATAAGATATGTTAGTCACTGAATTTTATGCGTACAATTTTGCACTTCTCGGTTTTACTTGAATTAACAATTCAGTTAAAATCACCATTTATTGTCAACACAAAAACGCAATTTTCTTTATCAAAAAATTGCCATATTTCTTACGTGATTAGGAATATGATAGCTAGCTCGTGTATGTATGTGTGTGTTTTTTTGTATTATCGAAGCTACCAAATGAAAGATATATGAAACAGTTAATCAAGAAGAAATAAGTAGCTAAGACCGTGTCGAGACATGTATATGACAGGATTCCGTAGCTAATGTGATAACTAGTTATAAAAACAGATGTAAAATGTCTAGCTATATCTAGACATAGCTAGACATGTTACATCTGTTTTTATAGTATTTCTGTTTTGGAGTGAACTGTAACGTAATAAATTAAATAAAGCCTACACAAAATCTGAGCCTCTCATAAGCAATTCTCGATAAATAATTCTCAATCTGAAATGCATGATTGATAAGCCCCAATCTCCAATACGTGGAGACGTGGCCTCTAGCGGTCCCTAGCGGCCGCCGACCGCGAGGGGTGAAGACAGCTTATCTCAATTTAAGTCTTTCCCTTCTAACCAAGACGAACGTTTAAAAATTTAAAAACAACCCCGGGCTCTTCGGATCGCGGCCCTTAGGAAAATAAACTGGGGAACTGAGCTGCAAATTAAAAGAAATAGATCGTTAGCTTACGGCCATTTGCCCGAGCACTGATACCTTTTGACCAAACGAAGATCTCTGCATTAACTAGCAAGGTTTTGGTTCTTCTGTCCAGATGTTTGATGATACTAGCTGTATGCTAGTATCATCAAACATCGTTATTATTTTTATTATATATATTTTTATTTTATTATATTATTTTTTTATCATCGTTATAATCGATAGTATTTTTCAATTAACCTTGAAGAAACTTGGCAAATACAGGTTTCTCAATTTTATTTAATTATTTTGTATTGTTTTATCGTTGGATGGATATCAAAAATAAGTAAATGCCCTACTTATTTTTGATATCTAAAAGGGCGACAGTTTGCTACGGTGCCATTTAGATACTGACCAATTTTAGTAATATTTGCTAGAAATATATGACACTTAATTCTTAATAAGAATTTTAAATATGAGTAAAATTGGTCCACAGGTTGTCGAGACAAATTGAAAAGATTATGAAATCACGGTTGAAAAGAGAAGTTTGTTACGAGACCATTTGTCGGTCGATTTTGATAATATTTAACAGAAACATTCGTTATACAATTATGAACAAGAATTTTGAATATGAGCGGTCCAGACTTTGTACTCGCGAGGTTTATTGTTTGTAGAACTACTAGATAGCCTACCACGATTCCTTAGAGTCGTCGAGTTAAACCTAATCTTAATTAGGTATAGTTTTCAAGAAACAGGGAAGGCGACAGCGAGTTATATTCTTGGATATCCGTCAATAACATGGCGATAGCAGTACTATCTCTGATATCAGTTAAAAATGTTGATAAAAGTTACGGAGGTCACGGATTTTAAGGTATTAATAAAATATAAAAAAGTATATTAAGTCTGACGCAAATCTTAAAATATCGAGTTTTTGTTATTATATTTTATCAAGGCGTGTTCAAACGCAAGTATTTCTTTAGTAAAAATACGTTTTAAACGCAATTCTACCATTTACCTAACTAGGTGTAGGCAGACGGTAGATGTAGACATACTTTTTTTATTCCTTTGTATTTAAAATCGATATAGCTTAGTCGACGTCGAGATGCAGTGAATGGCGTGCGGAAAACCGACGATAGCGCCTTAGCGACGCGCCTCGCACCAGCCGCCGGCTTTAAAAGCTTTTACATTTCTCCAAGAAATAATACACTGTATTACCTCCCCGAGGTTTCAGGAAGTATGCAGAAATATTCGTTTTTTTATTTGTAGCTTTAATATTTGTTACGGTTCGCTTGTCGAGGGAGCTCAGAGCTCTAAGCTCGGATGTTTACGCGCCGGGACACACGATGTTGTTAAAACTGATAGGGGGTGACGTGTTTTAAAAAATTTATTAAAATATGACCTTGGGTTTTTATTTCAAGGTATTCAAGGTATAAGAAAATATAATCTAAAATTAGGTATATTTTTTTCATTATTATTTGGGTTATTTGTGACTGTTCTTGCCTTGGGAGTGCTTTTTTTTTGGGAGACAATTTTATTTCCCTACCCATAGAGAATTAGCTCTGACCTCGATCAAATTGATAATCAATATTGAAGAAACAATATCTCATTCGCATCGACACATATTTTAAATGCCTAATATTATAAAAGCTTAAGTAACTCGATCTGTCTGTTTGTTTCCTTTTCACTACCAAACGGCTGAATCTCAAATATCACCATCACCGTTCACCCTCACCATCGTTTTTTCATCAAAACGCGGGTGAAGCTGCGGGACACTGCTACTTATAAATGACATACCTAGCTGTGGACTTTTATGGGTTTCCTAACTAAACAACTCGTTTACAGCTTATTCAAAAGTAACCGGAGCGGTTTAATGGTTTCAATTTCAGGAAATTCTTAAATAATATCTACCTATATATTTATATATACATATATGTATATACACGGGTGAATTCTTGTACACGTGTATTATTTCGTACTGGTAGCTACCAAGTATCTTTGACATGCACGTTTCAATTATCCATCACAATAAGGCTTGTGAAGTAATTTAAATGTTTTAATTAATGTTGTAATAATTTAATTTATTTCTCTTCGATAATTTCATTTCATTAAATTTTTAATTGTAATGTAATTTATATGGATGCAAAACATCCGGAATAAAATTATTTCATTTCATTTTAATTAACTGAGAAACCCAGTTCAGACTTAACACGGTCGCTGAAAATTCCGAAACCGTTGGGAGTTGTGCAAGATAGTAAATATAGAAACTGGGTAACTTTTTTATTTGTTCTATCTAATTATTTTCTTATATTGATGCAAGAGCCCAGAGCTGCCAGACGTTACTTATTTAGTGACCAGATGTAATGTGAGATATAGTCCGCCAAAGATGAAACCCCCCCCCCCTCTGTATTTCTAAGCTATTGGACCTAGAAATTCATGAATAACCATAACAGCACACCATATTAAATACTTTCAATTAAAATTGTTTTGAACACTCTCGGCCTTACCGAAAAACGTTACTTAACTTTAACCATCATCTTAAACTCTCTATCTTCTTTCCGCACATGTCATTATATGTCAGCGAGAAGTTGACAAAACATGTTAAGCAATGCTTAAAGTTAAGTAACGTTTTTTAGTAAGGCTTTCTGTGATTACAACTTTTCTAGATATAGCGAGAAATATATAAAACACTTAAGTCATTATAGTACTGAGTAGGTAGTACCTACCTACCTTTTTGCAAAGTAGTCTAAACAAAAAATACTCGCCAAGTAGTTTTCTTTTAAATTACATACGCGTGTCTCGGCACGGTCGTGGTCCCTTACTTTTTAAACGATTTCAAAATAAAAGTAATTTCAAAAAAAATAAACCGACTGCAATACAATCTAATGAACTTAAAAGGGAGAAATAACACGAAAAAATCAAAACTGGGCGTCTACCTAAGTAGGTACGTAAACTAACAATTTTTGAGGTTTAGTATTTTTCGTTTTGTTTGAAACTAAAAATTGTATTCACAAAACTTCACTGGGCAAGTTCGTTTAATTTTCAAACACGTTACTACTATTGTAACGCCTAATTTTTGCATTATAAAGTATGCTAGATCCTTTTACATAGTATGAGTGATAAATCTACCAAATTTCGTTCAAATCCGCCCAGTAGTTTGTACAGCGTCGTTGAAACGCTCATATTTTAAATATAAAAAAATTAAAATTATTTATTTTAATTATAAAAAAGATGTATAGTTAAAAAACAGATATGTACCTAGAGATATTAGTTTATAAAAGGAATGGACCCCAGAATTAATTTATTAATTTAAAAAAATGTAATAGCAAGTTTCGTTCAGACTGTTTTAATAATATGTTTGCTCGCTCGGTCAATTATTAAAACAAAACAAATAAATGTAAAAGTTTGTCGCAAAATACTCTTGTTACCTACGCTCAACCTACGTTTGTTAACATTATGAAGGAATGCGGTCGTAGATTCTTATTCCGTATTTGTGTTGATTTATTCAAAAAATGTAGACTGAAATTATTGTAATAAACAAGCTTATCTGAAATAATCATCATATAAATTACCTATTAAATCTGTTGCTCAAGAATTCTCGAGCTGACGATACTTACTTAAATACTTAATCTCAAGATATGAGAAAAATATAAACTAATATAGTTAGAAAGCAATCAAACCTTTAGTTTGTAACAATTATTGTTCATTAACGACGTTGAAAGGCTAATGCCAATGTTATTTGTGCAGGCGTAGGGAGCGTGGGCGGTGGAGTTCCAGGTGGCGGGGGCTACGCCAGCCTGTACGGGGGCTACGCAGCAGCAGCGCTGGCCGGGCTCGCAGGCCCGCCGCCCAAGCGCAAGCGTCGCCACCGTACCATTTTCACGGAGGAGCAGCTCGAGCAGCTCGAGAGCACCTTCGACAAGACGCATTACCCTGATGTAGTGCTGCGGGAGCAGCTAGCACTCAGGGTTGACCTTAAGGAGGAAAGGGTAGAGGTACGTATCTACCACCATCAGATTCACCAAATATTGGTGGACGTTTCACACAACAACATCTAGCCCAAGCTAAGCAAAGATTGTACTAGATGGCTGATAGAATACATATACACTTTTTTATTTTGTAAACACAACATAATAGGAACACCCAGACACAGAACAAAAATTCATGCTCATCACACAAAAACCTGGGTTGGGATCGAACGCACGACCTACAACCACACACCGGACACTCGACCAAATGTCCATACAAACGTCGCGGTATACGCGCAGTTATGTATGTAACGTCAATGGCTGTCACTATTTTAAACTTACCAAGAAAATTTGTAATCACTTACGTACTCATTGCAAGCTTCGAAAAAATCCATTTTTTTCATACTTACAATAATAAGTTTCATTGGTCTAATCACAACAATTCACTCAATTAGGTAACGTAGGACGTAGTAGCATCAAGGAACGCACAAAATCCACTCGATCGTTGCGTTATCTCACATCTCATTCAATTAAAATTATAAAAAAAATTGATAAGTATTATAGAAAAACGCCGTTTTCTAACCCTAATGTCCTAATTTTATTATGAAAACGTGGTTGCTACACATTTTTATTTGAACAATTTACGGGTTACTCATGTCTATTTTTAAGCCGAAATCTCCGACTATAGTTTCAACCGCATACGGCAGTCTTTTTTAAAAGGAGCAGCGCAGACCATGTCCTAATATAATAAAGCGTATTCTTCGGACTGGCTGCGACATAAGTCCCAGTGCATATTACACAATCAAGCGTCTTCGTTGAATTAAATATACTTATCTAAATAAAAATATATTAGACGAAGAACACTTCAAATGTATCTATAGCAGATCTACTTACTTCATAATGCCCAAAGAAAACCGATCCTTTAGGTTCTTTGTTGAACTCTCGGATTGATAAGGATTCAATTTCTTTGAAACGATAACAAAAGGGAAAAATTGTGTCGACTTTTGTACGGATTCGAATTAAAATAAATAATACTTATTTTTATTCTATTGTTGTAATTTATCAACAGTTAAAATTAGTAGGTAGGTGTTTTTTTATGCAAGATCTACGATTGACCACCAACTCGTCTGATGTTAAGCAACGGTGTGGCCGAGGATGGAGCTCGTCGATCTAAAAGATATCTATTCACTCTAGCCTTGGAAATAAATAAATCCTGTCATAAATATTTTAATTACTTAGATTAAACAAAATATATACAATTTAGTAACATGAGATCTATGTTGTACAGAGTGATTAACAAGTATTTATATTAAAAGAAAAACAAAATACCCGACTGCATCAAAGAGCGTCTCTAATAGCGTTCTTAAACTTACTTCTTCTGCTTCTTTGACCTGATTTGCAAGATATTAATGCATTATAAAGTATTATTAACAGTTTATAGTTTATGGGTTTGAAGTTCAAAAGTAAATGCACTTCTTAAGTCGCAATTTTTCTAGAACGCCCGACGAACTAAACGTAAGGTGAAAAAAACTGTGGCGCCCTTCATACGTTTGAGACGGGATGAGATTAACAGGGCGTAACGTTTGGTAGTAGCGGAGGTAATGTCAATAGAGGTGACGAGACGTTTTTTTTACTCTACTCAACTCGGCAATGTGGGTGGCCGGCTCTTCAACCAACTACCTCAGAATTGGTTGAATGCCACGTTCTTGGCGCGTCCACAATATCATAACGGTCATCTTTGCTCTGATATACGTGAAGAGGGCACAATTACAGTTTATATTAGGGTTTCCTTGTACCAATGTTCAGGTTTTGAGAGATTTAATTAAAAGCAGGTACAATGCACCCGTTTAATAATTGTATGATAATTAGCCATTTTATTATTCCATATGTATCAGTTTTTTTTATTCCCATTGGTAGTGAATTATAAGGTAGTGATATGATATTGATAAAGTATTTTTAAGTTATAAGACCATTTGTCCTAGTATATGTAGTTGGGTTTTGAGCAATTGGATTATCTTTTGACTTTCGGCGGTCTGGATTATTCTGGACTGTTTAGCCGACTTCAAAATAATATAATTAACTGAAAAAGGAGATGTAACACGAAGAAAATCAAAATAGGGTCGGTGTCTTTATATAGGCCTGATACCGACATCAAAAAATTGTTGGTTTACGTACCTAGTTTTGATTTTTTTCGTGTTATTTCTCCCTTTTCAGTTAATATACGAGTAAGATTGTTTTGAAGTCGGTAATACGACAATAAGGGTGATTTTCCATCAGAGCTAAGTTAACCTACGTAGGCGTTTGATATCAACCAATATTACGGTTTCATTTTCACAGCTTGACTTATAACTGTGAAAATCAAGGAATTATTCCTATTGTTCGCCTTCAGGCGCAAACCTTAGACATTCGACTAAGTAGATTTACGCTCCAATAAAAGAGCAGGCTTATGCTTTAGAAAAATATATCTACTATTTACTACGGGTCAATATATTTTTTTTTTAACAGCCCTGTTTGTACAAACTGTCCCATGACAGACAAACAGACAGACAAACAGAAGATGGCCCGTTCCCAGCAGGGAACGGGCCATCTTCTCATTGTGAGAAGGGTTAGGCCATAGTCTGCCACGCTGGCCAAGTGCGGGTTGGCAGACTTCACATATTTTCAAGATCATTGAGGACTCTCAGACATGTAGGTTTCCTCACGATGTTTTCCTTCACCGTTTGAAATTGGCGGCAATGAACAATACGCACATAACTTCGAAAAGACAGAGGTGCGTGCCGTGGGATACGAACCCAGGACCTGCGGATCGCAAGTCAGACGGTCTCACCACTAGGCTGCCGGAAACTTCTCACGGTCAATTTATTATGTGACTAATAATACTAAATGTTTTCTAATTAATTTCTAATAGGTAATATATTTATGAGTTGGAGAATCAAATAGAAATAAGCTAGAAAATACTTAAATTTTGATTATGCAGATGATTGTTATGAATAGCCTTCTAATAAAGGATTGTGCAATTGCTAGAGTGAATAGACATCTTCTAGATCGACGAGTTCCATCCTCGGCCACACCGTCGCTTAACATAAGGCGAGTTGGTGGTCAATCGTACATGTATCTTGTATATAAAAAGAAAGTCGTATTTTTTATACTTTTACTACTATGGTGTATACTGTAACGCGATATGATACGCAATAACACCTAGCAACAGATAGCGTTAGATTGAATGGTCTCGGATAGTTTCCATTATTTAGTAAGTTTTGACAATGCTTAAAAAGGTATAATGTGATAATAATTATTAGTTACGTTGTGTTAGTTTTTCTGCGCGTATGAAGTCATAGGAAACAGGCAGTTGCCAATACTTTCCTCGATTTACATTCCTAATTTCATAGAAAGTCAAAATAGCACGCGTAACTAACTGTTAAGTGCTCGTAAGTATGTGCAAGATTCCGAAATGCATGTCTGCATAGAAATCTCCAATCGCATCGAGTATCCGACGAGTACATACTTACGTCGGCAGTGCGTTTAATCAAACACAGGTAAGAATTCGAGTGCGACAGCTTTCGATAGAATCTGTGTTGAAAGTAAGTCGGGATATGTTTGTGTGCTACCGGTGTTGTCCTGAGTGTGTGCGTACCACTCGAACTGAACCACCCAGCCCGCGAGCGCATTATTTACACTGACACTCCGGTTATCCGGTCTCGGTAGCCGCAAATCGGACATCTCCACAGGGCTGCCAGATATAAAAAAGGGGTGATCGTACATCTGCTACAAAAGAGTCGTATATCAGGGAAAAATGAAACGAAAAAGTCGTGCAGTCAATCGGGTTAACTTAAACCTTCAATAAAATCGGAAAATGGCCTTTTTTTTAGAGGATTTCCCGAAAAAATCCTGCCAATTCTGTTTTTTTTTAATAGCTTTGGCCAGGTATGAAAAAGTCGTACGATTTCAATCTAGCGATCGTACCTCGCCAAATACGCCAAAAAGTCGTATATTTACGATTTAAATCGTACATCTGGCAGCCCTGCATCTCCACGAAATCTAGTACTAAATGTACTTGGTTACCTACTGGCGGGTTACCTTACCACAATCGTAATAGCAATTTTCAATATTACTTTGACCTTTGTCTTCCTCTCTCAACTGTAGAAAGAGCGAGATAAAAGTCGAAGTAATAGTGAAATAACACTGCTTGAATGCTTGTGGTACAGGCCCTGTCAGGTGGGCCGTGGGCCGGCCCACTGCGCTCTGCTTATTGGTTGTTTTACCCTTTAAATACTAACCTCATTTTGTATTTTATGCCAATAAACTTAGTAAAACAAATATCTGTACGAAATCGGTTTGTATATTTGCGGTTGTACCTAATCATAAAGTACAGTGGTCAAGTATTAGGAGTACCTACTGTCATATAACAACTTAAAAATATGTAGGTATATATGTAGGTTAAATCAAACATAACCAGTGAGAATTTACTAGGCTATCCATATTGTAAAGATAGATACTTTAGTCAATTAGTCACCATATTAAATGTGCAATAATCGAATGACCTGTTTAAGGACTCATGCGAACACAGTTTGCTGCTCAGGTCTTAAAATGTTTGGAAACATAAGCTGGCTGAAATACTTACGACAAATCTATTGTAAGATATAATTTTTAATAATATCTATACAAATTTTCATATATATTCGTAATATCAATTCTATTAAAATAATATAGTTTGTTCGTCCGCATGAAATTTTATTTGAAAGAAAGAAAGAAAGATTTTTTTTTATTTTTATACACCATACACTACAACAAAAAGAGAGACACAAGTAAAAATAACAAAAGTAAGACTATTGAGCCTAAAAAATATACAGTTTTCGCTGAAAAAAACAAACTGTTTATTTATTTGCCTCTCTTCTCCTTCTTGATACGAATGACATGGAATACCTACTCTTTAGCGTATGTCTTCCTCAAGTACATCCCACCAACAAGCGTAAGCTATTCTTTGATCACACCATCACTTCCAGTTTTATTATTTTTAACAGCCTTCAAAAAAGGAAGAGGTTTTTAATTCGGGTGTATTTTTTTAAATGTTTGTTACGTCATATCTCCATCATCTAAAACCGATTTGAAAGTTTTCTTCTATTATTGGGAAAGTACACTTTCAGATTAGTACCATAGGAATGTCATTAGAATAGATCTATAGCTTGACCGCCGTAAAGTCGACCCTCCTGATGGTATGCGGGACGCGGGGTGGCGGGTGAGCACGGGCACACAGCATTGTCACCGCAGCGAGATATCTCAAGATAAATTTTTATGTTGTTGTTTAGGAGATAATATGATTACAGTTTTATGAGTGTAGCAAATAATAGACTTTGATTCTACAATTATTTTTATTTAATACGAATGATTTTGTATATGTCATTCTTCATCGGTTTTTTTAATAATATAATTAGACACAACGAAAATACTATAAAAGTCTTACTTACATAATATAGAAAATGAAATAAATATTAATCACTGGACGAAGATTTCAATTTCAGTTTATTTCTTTGAAAATAATTCGCTACATTTAATAGCGTTATCTTTGCTTGACTTTTTAACTTTTTATTACGCAGACTCGGTAATTCCATGTTTGTTGTTGGACGTAAAAACGTAAAATAATCTCGTGTGTAGCGGGCACAATGCTACAACCGCGCGAACTCTAACTGCCAAATATCATCCGATGTTAGCAGCCGACACCCGACTGATTGATTGGTCGAGCGCACCCCGCCGCCGCGTCCCGCGTACCATCAGGAGGGTTGACTTTACGGCGGTCAAGCTATAGTGGTTTGGTTTTTAATTACAAAATAACTGGAAGAAATAGTCATTTTTTATTTTATTACAATACATATAGAGTCCCTTTAGTCGAAAGTTTACGACCAGTGTATGTTACCAGTGACGACTGATGACATATGGCACTGAAACGTGGTCAATATCTATGGGCCTTAAATTCATTACTATCTGGATAATCTTCAGAAAGTTCATCCCAAACCTGGTTCAACAAACGGTCAAAATCGTATGCAAGTAATCAAACGATGAAGCCACAGAGGCGATTCCCGCGAGATCAAATGTAACAAGGTAATTATAACTTGTACGGGTGCAGAGAAAGGTCGACATGTGAAATTTGCTTTAAGTGTAAACTTTTTATTATAGAATCCATAGAAAATCAGCGCGCGCGGGCGGAGTTTTCAACCGAACACAATTTTACCTTGGGGCAAATAAAAAGGGACGAGAGAAGCGCGAGAGAAGCGGGCGCCGCGAAAATTAATCTAAGTTAATTAAATTTGATTTATTTATACCGTCCCGAAAAGGAGGGAGCGATAAAAGCACAACAATACGGCTAATGAGGGTCACTTTTACGGCTTTCACCCGGATAACAGAGTTTTCCCGATTTACGTAACTTACAGTTTTAATAATCAACCAACGTTATTTTTTGTGCGAAGCCCTCGTTGTTTGCCTTTTCTGGTTGGAATTAATTTAATTGAGTGGGAAGTTTTGTAGACATCTGATTTTTAAACGGTTTTATTTAGCTTGGCTTCACCCCTTAAATTTCTTTGATAGGTGTGATAGGATATTGTGGGCGATGCGCCTAAGGCGCGTCGCCCACACGCCTTCAGGTTCATATGGCAGTGCGCCCACACACTAGAGTCGCATCGCAGGCGAAGTGGAGTCGAGGCGCGGTCGCGGCGGCGTCGCGGCAGGGGTGCAGTGCGCGACCGTGCCGCGACTCCACCGCCATTTTGTTATTTTGTTTCGTGCGTAGATGTGTTTACACTATAGTGTGTGAAGGAAGCATAGCCGCCCGCGCCTCGACTCTAACAAAAACGCCACGCGTCGACTGTGCCGCGACGCCGCCGCGACCGCGCCTCGACTTACCAGTGAGCGACGCGCCTTAGTATTTTTCTTCAGACGGTAATGATTTATTGATATGATATTTTATTTTATTAATTTAACATACATTTACTACTTATTTTCACATACATAATTGATGGACATGTAATTCAATAGCTATAACATATAACATACCTACATAATTATGTATGTGTGTTTTTATATAACAGCCCACAGCCTAAACGGTTTGACCGATTTTGATGTACGAGGTGTCGTTAGATTCGTTTTCACTTCACTATATTTGTTTTTGTAATAATAATAATACGTATAGTTGGATCAAGGGTCGGATACAAAAGGCAGTCATCCTAGACACGGCGCGCATTGTCAGGAGATTCCTCAGCTTGTAGCCCTTACCGTCGACAGCTTGAGCCTTGCCCCGCTGCCGGCGGCACACTAGTTTTAAGTTTTTTACAATATTTATGTTATTTTTATATGTTTATATTTGTATTGTAAAAAAATTCAAATTAAGAATCGAAATAAATAAATGTGAATAATACATATCATAAAATACAAAAAAAAGCGTTTCGAACTTTTTCGTAATAAACAAGCGATTTTACAAGAATTATTATAAAGAATACGCGTTTATAATATTATACAGCGATTTTACGCATACTCTTTCATAACCCTACACTCAACAGCGTAGCGTAATTAAATCGTAAGTTAGACTGCAAAAACTGCTTTTCTGCAGTCGGGTTTTCTGTTTTTCTTTTAATATGTTTTTCTTGTTACTGTTCCTATATAACAACTTTTGTATATTGTAATAATAATGTGCGAAGGTGTCACGAGCATTTAATTATGCGCGAGCGTAGCAAGCGTGAACATTTTTAGGTATTTGAATGAACTAAGAGAATTTATTTTTGCACCTATCTACATTGGATCAACAATATAAAGGTGAGTTATGAGCACGAATTTTGTTCGCGAGCGAAGCGAGTACGATTTTTTTTGTATTTAATTGAACTGAGATTGTTCCTATATGAACTTACGTAAATTGTACCAACAATGCGCAAAGATGTTATAAGAGTCAAATTATGATCGATCGAAAATTTCTAGTTATTTATATAACATGAGATTCTGCCTTTATATATTATGGACATAGTACATTTGTAACAAATTTGTAACAAAGAGTTACAAATTTGTTACAAATGTTATTTATTTCTATGAACTGAGATTGTTTCCATACGAATTTTATGTCCTACAATGTATGTACATAAAATGCATAGAAAGGAAAATGGCTAGAAACAAGGTTCCGTTTTTTCCTATTGAGGTACGGAACCCTAAAAACAATTATTTTAATTATTTTGTTTTTCCTGTTATTTTGTGCCTGGTTGTACTGTAAGGTATTACGTATGTAATAAAACAACATAATCTTCTCTGCTTGAAATTACCCACTCACCCAAAAATAGAACTGTTTTATTCCTCACCGCGGTCCGAATCGACCTATTCCAAAATGCTATTGGTCGATTCGCACCGCGGTGCGAAAGAACCTATTCAAAAAGAGCTCTTGGGTGATTCGGACCGCGGTTCGAACCACTTGCGGTGCAAAACGCCGAAGTACCCGTTTTAACAGGGCAAGCCGAAAAATGCTTTAACTAAGTGTTTTGCTTCCACCTTCGTATTGCGAAACGCTCGGGAATGGAATGCCTTTCCACCGTCCTTATTTTCTGAAAGCTATACCCATGTCTTCAAGCAAGGGCGTCGCCAGCCCATGGCCCAGGGGGGGCAAGTTAATATTATGGAGGATGAGATAAATATGAATTGTAGGTACAGGTACAATTGCACGGCCTTAGAACTTTGGTTGCTTTGCAGTTGGCTACATTTTTTAAATCTGCCCCCCCCCCCCTTCCCCCCCCTGGCGACGCCCTTGTCTTCAAGTCTAGAGTGAATAAATATCTTCTAGGTATACGTGCTTCTTCTCGGTACGCACCTCTGTCTTTTCGAAGTTATGTGCGTATTGTTGATTGCCGCCAACTTCAAACGGTGAAGGAAAACATCGTGAGGAAACCTACATGTCTGAGAGTTCTCAATGATCTTGAAGATGTGTGAAGTCTGCCAAACCGCACTTAGCCAGCGCGACAGACTATGGCCTAACCCTTCTCACAATGAGAAGATGGCCCGTTCCCAGCAGTGGGACAGTTTGTACAAACAGGGCTGATAAAAAAAACACACACTGGTCGACGAATCTTTCGGCATGAGGCACTGAGGTATATTGGACGAAAATACGTTTTTGAGTTTCCCGAGCCCGAACGCTGCCCAGCCGAGTTGGATTCAGCGATTGCCCTCTTTTGCAAAGATATCTATGCCTAGTTGGACTGTTTATCCTAGGTAGACGTATTCGTGGACAAATTCGAGAGTGGAGTCAGTTCCCCTCAGTTATTGGAGTGGGCACTACACTGATATATGAGACCTAATTTCATTTTAAATGACCCATTCAACGTTATATTACAGGAGGGTGTGGAGTTGACAAAAAGTCATCCCTTCTTTAAATGTATGGGATGCCGCCCTTAAATTTTACGTTATTTATAATTTTGCTACAAGATTTTGTTGCAGTTTAAGTCAACATTTATATACCTGTTAAATTTCTCATGTACTTCATGTACTCATGTACTTCATTACTCTTTAGTTCATGTACTCCTAACATTCTTCAAGTATGGTTCACACTGTGTACTGTGTGGCTGTGACATACATAGGTACACACAGAAAGCTAGGCGGACATGGCAAAGTTATAAAAGTTCCACGTAGTACTAATTATCGAAATATGGTTCCAATAGTGAAGATTGCGTGATATACACAGAAAATATCTACTATTGAATCGAGAGGCTTTTTGAAGTCGTTTAAACATATACAAGTTAAATCTACAGATACCTTAATATACACGTATGAGTAGATAGCTCATACTCACCGAATGTATAAATGTTTTTCCGTTGTATTCGCGAGTCGTAGATTGAATAAAACCGTGTGTTGTTGGAGCACACACGTTGTGGGGGTACCCACAGCGCTATTTGCGCAGCGCCAATTGGAAATTGCATTATTAAAAAGCTTTTGTTTAGGCATCACAACACTCGTCGGAATCAAGTAAGAGATGAGAGATTTATTTCGTACAATACGATAAAATCTCGTTTTGTCAAGAAGGGGCCGAAGAGTTCTTAATTGGAGACAAACTCTACGAATCAGATCATCGTAGAAAGACTCACAGTTATACGACCATATGCAGGTGGTAAGAAGTCGCTGGAAGCAAGGTACACGCAACCGGTCTTTTTGAAAATCTATTGGGAGGTATTATGTGTCCACTAGTGGATCTTTTGTTGCTGAGATGATGATTTTTAATCTTCTCGTGTTTTTAATCCCAGACCTAAAAATAGGGGTGTTATACATAAGTTTGACGTGCGTATCTGTAAATCTATGTGTGACATCGTAGCTCTTAAACGGATGAACCGATTTTGATCTAGTTTTTTTGGTTGGAAGAAGATTTCATCGAGAGTACCTATGCTTGGCTATGTTTCATCAAAATCTGTTCAGTCGTTTTTTGTGGGGGCTTTTGAGTTTTCTTAACTTATATTTGTATGTAGGCCAAACTGTGATAGCTCAGTAATTTCTTAGGTTTTCATCATTGTACATTCTTTTGAATAATTAATAGGTATTTAAATTTTTCTTCACTTCCTGAGTGTAATAGACTACATTTTTTGTAATAATAATCAAGTATACAGCCCTCGCAAAAATAAAAATATGCGTTTCTCGTAACTTCCAACGAACTTTTCCGCTATAAATGATTTCACAAAAAATATTCTAAAGAATGTTCATTTAAATAAATTATACAATAGCTTTGTGCATACTTTATCATAAGGGTAAGTTACACAACGAAATTCGCTTTTATGCAGTCGGGTATTTTTTTCTTTAGCATTACATAATAATATAATCACGCCTATTTTCCCTTACGGCGTAGGGAGAGCATTACAGACCATGGGGCCGTTTGACCCCACATTTTACCGTGTTTAGAGGGTTAGTTATGGGAAGGAAAGGCATAGGTAATAGAGGCAATTAGAGGTAAGATGTAATATGTTTGCTTGCAGTGACGGGGGTCATCTCATACATAAATGCCAATTTCCCTCAAGTTAGTAGTGTCCTGACAGACTGAATGTTTCTAGAAAAAATTGTATTAAGAGCTATGGCCGAACGCCTGCCTATTTTAAACTGAAGAATGAAATGTTAACTAAGTCGGCGCCTATAGTTGACCGACCGCGAACAAAGGTACTATTCGTTATAAGTACATTTTGTTCTACGAGACACTTTTAACTGGATAGTCATATTTCAATTACTTTTTTTGTTTGAAACAATGTACTTAGAGGTTGTGCCATAAAAACTCACAGTAGGTACTTGGTTCAGTATCTCATGACTTACTCCAGTATGTAATATAATATTTTGTTCAGGCACCTAGTGACATAATACATTTTATTAGATAGACACCATTTACTTTATACTTTAAGTAAATGGTTATTACTTACTTTACTTAACCCTATTAAAGTCACATTTCATATATTTACTTTCAATTCGTTCTCAGAGCTTGAGAGAGTGCGTATCTTATTTATTCGTTACCAATTTATTATTCAACAATGCCCCGATGTCTCGTTTGTTACCTTAAAAAAGCCCTCCTTATGTCAATATTTTAAGTCAGAGGTAGCGTTACAATGGGGGCTGCGCAAACAAAAGACAAGCGAGGGTTTGCGGTTAGAAGTTCAACTCTTTACACAGTTTAATAATTAAATAGTAATCTAGACTAGTGTCTGCGGCAGTGGTTCTTAATCTTTCTGTGATGAGGGACCATTTGCCATTTTTTGAAGTGAAAACTTCTTTAGGCGCTTTATTTTGTGGGTATTGAATGAAACTGAGCCATCAGTGACGTCACGCTATGGAACCGTCGTTCGAGTTTAAAGTCGGCTCGAGTCGACTAAGAGAGCGAGAGAGAAATACAATCATATGCTAATTCGTATTATCAATGTTCCCTTTATGATGTTTTCATTTCTGTTGACACCTTTTTTTGCGTGGACCACCAAATGTCCGAAAGAAACAAACACATAATACCTGCTTGTTGCAATGGCATTAGTATTAATAGAGCGGATATGTCAGGAAAACGTAAATGACGTCTCGGCCAGTGTTGCTGAAGTTGATTCATTCACTCATTTTCCATCAAAATTTTATCCAGAATCCCCTCAAAATTCAGGTTTTTGAAGTCAAATAAACCCAACATGAATCATTTCAGTTTTGAAAACAACAAAAAAACAAGAGAAATTAGATGTTTTGTCTAATATAATAAGAAATATTTTTCCTATTTTCCCTGTTTTGTTGCTAAAAATTGGCCACGTCACGCGTGTCAATTCACTTCACTTCACGTCACTTCAAGTGACAAGTGACTCACTTGTCTAACCTATACCAGCTAAACTCTAGCTCTTTCCGGGCATACTGTAGAAGTCAGTTAAAGGACTTGAGGGAAATAGGCGTTTATGTGGGATATACGCTGACCCCCTGTCACAAGTCAGTATTACGTCTTACCTTCTAATCCCCTCTAACCCTCTAATACTCCTCTCTTCCACCTAACCCTCAAACCACGAACAAATGTGGCGTCAAATGGCCTCACGGTCTTTAATGTTCTGCCTACCTCGTAAGGGAAAATAGGCATAATTTTATGTATGTAGGTAAGTATACTTGTGTCATGGTCTCAGGGAGCAGGAGTGATCCGCGGAGGACCGTTTAAGAACCACTAGTCTAGATACGGAGCCGCCGGCTGCTGCCAATGTTGATCTATATTTCCATCCGCTGTCTGATTAAATTTCGCTCGCGAACGCGACTTTGTGTTTTCATACCGAGCTCATAATTGAATCATAATATCGTACGCGGATGTGATTATTAATCCAAACCCAAAAGTGTGTGTTTAATAGCAGAGGAGCAGATTACTTAGTAATTATTGCGTTTGAATTACGCGAGGGCACCTTTTTGGGTGTTGGTGTAGGATGGAAGTCGATATCAATTCTAGTAAACCTCTTATTTGTATTTTTGCGTAATTTTCAAAAAGAGACGGATTTATTTGGCATAAATATAGTAGGTGTTTCTGATCCTATATTACATCCTGTGGCCTAAATGATAAAATATACGACAGCAAACGTCAGTTTTTTTTTTCAATTATTTCGACAGTTGATGTACCTAAGTTGTAAAGAATGTACCTAAGTGCTTCTTGGTACTTAATGTAATATTTCCTGATTTCAAAGGAATAAAAAAAATGTAAAAAAATCTTAATGCGAGATAACAGGACATGCTAAATAAAATGTATATCACAATATGTTACTTAGGTTGTAGTATATATAATACCTTCATGACTTATATATATTTTAATTCACTTCGAAGAATAAAAAAACGAAAAAAAACATGTAGGTATGCTTGCCGTAACACTATAAAAATATTTCAAACAAAATAAATCATGATGGATGATTTTAAATATTTTATTGAATATTGACACGACCCTTGGAATTCATGTGATGTTACCAGCAATCTGTATAATCCGGTATTCATTATTTAAAATGTTTAGGCAATGTATAAAACATGACAACAACAAGATAAATTCCTTGACATTCTCTCACAATTACACAGGAACACACAATCTCACTTTTCCCACCCACTACACACACACACATACATACCCCCCCCCCCCCACACACACACATACACGCACTAATACACTCCCACAAATTCTCTTTCTCTCTCACCGCATACACATACAGATCTCATTTAATGTTTAGAAAATAAATTAAATTTGAGTGTAAAATATATATATATATATATATATTCATTATAAAATGTGACATTTGGAAGGCACTGGCTCCTATAATACAGGTAAATAACCTAGTATAGGGGTCAGGGACTTGCACAATAATGTATGTAAATTGAGTCAAATAAAGATTTTTGTATTTGTATTTTGTATGATTCATTTCATACTTTGCCTAGGTATTCCATGCAATACCGAATGCAACAGGCAATGTGTATAAAACAAGCTCACCTAATCTAACCCACTAAAAATACCTACATTTTTAATATTGTTTTTCATTAGAACCCTAATTGCTAATTTTAATAAAGTTGATTTTAAGTATATACATCATTATAATAATTTCATAGGTGGGTAGCTCAGGTACCTAATTACATAATATTGATAAATACAGGCAAAATCTATTTAATTAACACACGGTGGACTAAGAGGTACTCTAGACACTCCCTAGGAATTGTATACATAACCTTGGTAAAGAATTATGTGGACAGTAATATTCATAACATTTCATATATTACCTAGACACTCCAGGTATTCTACTCATTACCTAGGTATTGAACGTTTATTCCCAGTAGTACGGTTGCCAGTCCGGTTGACCGTACTACTGAGACTTTTAATTCCCAATAGTACGGTTAATGGCGGCTGACCGTACTACTGAGACTTGTAAAGTCTCAGTAGTACGGTTATTAGCGCTTCGCCGGCCGCTGCCGCGGCACGCTCGTTACGCTCGCTCGGCTCGCGCGATGTGTTTTTAATGTTCTAACATAACCTAACCTACTTTTTGGGCCACTATATTATTTAGTAGGTTAGGTTATGTTAGAACATTAAAAACACATCGCGCGAGCCGAGCGAGCTTTGCGAGCGTGCCGCGGCAGCGGCCGGCGAAGCGCTAAATAATATGTTTAATGGAAATATGTATTCGGTTATCTAGTTCTTTACGATAAATTTTTTTGTTGGTAGTTAAACTGTTAATAACCGTACTACTGAGACTTGTAAAGTCTCAGTAGTACGGTCAACGGGACTGGCAACCGTACTACTGGGAATAAACGGTGTAGAATACCCGAGTTATACAGAACACATATAAAAAAATTTTTAGTAATTACAAAATTTTCTTTAAAAAAACTTGGATAAATGTGTAAAGGATAAATGTTTCGTGCATTTTTATACTAGGTTTTACTACATACATGTAATAAAAAAACCTAATCTACGCCATTAGTAAATAAAGACGAATTTAACGACATCTTAATTTGTCAAAAAGTTAAGGCTGCAGGAGGTAATATAGGGACATATATGCACCCGAAAAACATTACCCTCCTTCTTGCACAGTCCAGTTAAAAACAGCAAAGATACTGCATCATAGAACACGACCATCCGCTCGCGCCAACCGAAGATAACCAAACTGACAGACTCACTCGTACACATCCGCACACAGACATCGAAAAGAAAAAGTGGGCGTGTCGCCCCGCCCAGTCCCCCAGCTTGTCACCCAGCATCCTCCCCCAAGACTCATCTCCTAATAGGAAGCTATAATAAAACAGATACACTCGCAATGTGTTACTAAGTAATAAAGCGGCGCCATTTTGTCCCGTTTCCTGGTCCAATAAAGCCTTTATGAGCCGTCGACTGATCAAAGAGCTGCTGGCTGTCCTCTCACATTTCACGCTTGCTGCATTTATATCGTTCGCAAACGAAACGTTTATAACACAATCTCACAATTCTTTTGACTTTATGATCGCATATTTTCGTGTTATGAAACAATTTTGTTACAATTTCAGATTTCTGTTTTGTGTGATGTCTGTTTTTGGAGAAATACCTAAAGGATTTAATATTTTTATAAATCTTCAGCAGTACTAGGCAATTCTGCCAAATTCGGAAGCTCGGCATTGCCAGTTTGGCAACTTGCTAGTTTATTAATTAATGCACTAATACACTTTTTCCCCTAAAACTTCATCCGATCTATTATCTACGACTAGACGTAGGTAATCTGTATGTATTCTATCAGCCATCTGGTTCCCATAGTACAAGCTTTGCTTAGTTTGGGATTAGTTAGATGGTGTTATATAGTATTGTAAGTAGTAGTAGTAGATGGTGTTATAGTATGAAAATGTCTTCCAATATTTTTTTATTATTATTATTATATCAGGCGCATATTATGTGAGTGCACAAAACATTAAAGATAGTGCAATTTGATTCGAGTTCGCTACATTTTACGACTACATTTTTGTTACATCTGCATCGTCATTTTAAATGTACTTATACAATTGTACCTACTTACATCAAATTAATTCCCGTAAGTCGTAGTGCAACACGTAGCATTTCAAATGTTCATGCTAAAGGTAAATGCGCACTGTATACGCACTGAAAGAGCCACATGTAGTCACATGTTTTAGGATACGTTATACCTAGATAAATAAGAGCGTGACTGAGATAGATAGAGATATAGAGATAAGGCACCCGGATTGATTAGCACGTATTACATAGTATATAAGCTCGGTTTTTTGTTTCAATAAATTAGACCAATACCATCATGTGTCTCAGTATCATCACCAACCCTTCGGGCTCCGGCAAATTGGTGACTCCGACGTGATCGCGTGGTCACAAACCCTTGGGGTCCCGGCAAATTGGTGACCCCGAGTGTCCCGCGTCATTACCAACCCTTGGAGTCCTGGCAAACCTTGCCAGGAGGAGCTTGCAAGGCAGAGGTCATCATGGCGTAATACAATCTATAAGAAGGTCGAACTGTTCGAGGAAAACCGACGCGAAATCCTAGACCACAAACGTCAAGTTCAAAAAGACAGACCCAAGCCCTCCTATGCATATACGTACAATTCTGCGGGTCAACTGTACTGCAGCACATGCGATAGAGTCTTTAAGACAAAGTTTGGCCTAGCGAGCCACATCAGGGCTCATGCTAGGAAACCATAGCCCGGGCTTGCTGTCATCGAAATCGATGAGGAGGACTATTTATATACATCTCTAGTGCAAACTCAGCTTATTAAACCATTACTTTTACGTGAAAATTTGTCCAGGCCTAAAGGTGAGATTAGTGATCTATCTATATCTATACATCAATCTATTTTGGTATAAAAACATAGATCTTCCACTGGAATATGCGTATAAAGTGGATATATCCATAAAGCTATTATTTTAACTCGGCGATACTCCGGCTGGCTGCGGTCACGTAACCGAGTGAAGTATCACTCTATTATTTATAGACGCGTTCGATACGCAATACAAATTATTGTTTTCAAAGTATAACGTTTAGGGGAGCGCGTTTTGTTTGCAGAACGACCCTCCGGCAGTCCCTTCTCACCCGCGAAACGTCGCCACACAAATCACAACCATACCACGCACAAAACAAGGTTTAAAATCGCCTTAAACTCGAGATACGAAATGCTTTTACGAGTTTTGCCATAGTTGTACTATTAAACAATCTTTTGACAATTGAATTTGGATTCGTTCGAAGAGATATTCGCAGATACGTCTTTCTGTGGCGGGAACGACATGGGTGTTTGGATGCGGTAATTGATATGAAGTGACAGATAGTAGGGGGCTCCTTCCTGGCCTCGGGCGGCGCGGAGTAATGTTTTGACATCAAGCGAAAAGAGATGGGTGTGATTTGAAGTGCCCTTTGTGGAATTATACTCACGGATGGCGTCTTTAATATTGACTAATGCATTTCACAGCTAATGGGGAAACGGAGTGCGACAGGTGCAAAGGATTTGACGAGGCTTAACTTTACAAAAATATAAATTGTTTCTTTATTCTGTTTTATATTAGAAGTTGCTTAAAACACGTAATTAATGGACAACCATTACGAATAGTCGAATTTAATAATAAATATTCAATAGTAATAAAAATAAAAAAACGGTTGGGAACTATGAGGTCACACGCAAATACACAGATACACACACTTAGTACACACGTTATTGCAAGCTTATAATCCTCGAGTGCTAAAAATTTAATACAAATACTTATCTATAAGACTTTGTTCACTGCCTTCATATTTTACTTGTTTGGGCACGTTTTCATAACACCATTCCAAAATATGTCCGTCATTTATCCGAATTCTCATTTAAAGCTTTAAAAAGTTTCTACTACACAATCCAACCGTTCAAGCCAGGATTCCAAGGAATTATTCTGATGTACCTACCTCGGAATAATTCCTTGGAATCATCAAATTATCAATAACAAAAACAAACGCAAACGAAACTCATATTTATTTTACTAAAAAGGCAATCCTTAAATTGAATCTCCCACGAGCCATTAACTTTTTGAATGAACTAAGTTTGTTTAAAATAACCGAGAATAGCTGGAATAAAACAAGAGATAAAAGCTAATTTGAAATAATAGAGCTTAGTTCCAACAATAGGCGTCTGGTTGGTACCTATGCAAATTAAATCGACATTAAAGTATCAGCGGGCGGATCAGGCGGTCCATTAATAAATCAATTCGCTAAAACCGTAATTGTAATCTCAAACAAGCTCGCCCCCTCGCCGTGTTTGTTCTATCAACATTATATTACAATAAGTTTGGGTCTGCTTCTGCCGCCGCGCCGTCGCTCGCTCGCACGCCACCCGCTCCTTTCTCACGATATCAACGATTTTCTGTTGCGGTTACAATACAACATGTCCTACTCTATATATTAACATAGCACTCTCTTCCTCGAAATGTGAACAAGCTGACGTTCATCATAATTCAGTTAATGAACTTTGCTATTCGTGTTGCTTCTATTCGTAATAGGTCACCTGATGGCGCTAAGATAACATTCAAATTCAAATTCAAAATTCATTTATTTCGGGACAATTGCACCCATAGAAATTTCACAAAAAGCATAACAAAATCATACAATAAATTATAATTGGATAATTAAAATATAAAATTCATAATGTCAATATACACAGCTTAGCTATTATGGTTTGATTGAGAAATCGAAGCGAATAATGCTTGCCCCAAAAATGATCGGTAACTCCCATTAGTTCTATAGAACTGTGACGTCATAGAACTGTTGAATTTTTTTTATCCTTTTAGAATTATTAAAACGAAATCTCTCTCATTTGTTCTATAGAACTAATAATACATGGTAATTTAGAACTGTTGCCACAAGAACTGTTGCCAGATAGAACTGTTAAAACTTTTTTTATCTTTTTTTTTTTACTTTTTTTTATCCTTTTTTTATTTTTTTATTAGTACTATAGTACTATGATAGAACTATTGAAACGAAAATTGTGCTATTAGTACTATAGAACGAGCAATACCTGATAACTCACGTTAGTTGCATAAAACTGTTACTCCTCCTAAGAAATCTATATTTAAGTAATTACTTAAATACTGATGTTTGAAACCGAGAAGTGAATAAATTTGCTATTCGTGTATGTGGATTGGTGGATGATCAATTCAAGCGTGCCATCTAGCGAGTATACTTTGAAGTATTTTACTTAGGTATACTCGGTATAATAATTGTGGTTGAGGTATACTAGTATACTACTCACTGAGTTATCAGTTACAGTTAGTACACAATCGCAATATCACTTGCTTATTATTCGCTTATTACTTGATTATTCGCTAGAAAATTGTGCTTAACATATTGCTATACTTTTTGGTGTGTTATAATTTTATTAAGATTTGATTATTTGTAAACAATATTAGTTCTGTTTTAATACAGTATTGAGTTATACAAACCATTACGCCACTAGACAGTTAGATAACTAAATTTTTCTATAGTACGTTCCAAATATTTAAAATTGACTTAAGTATATCCGATGGCTACTCACCAAAATTAGTCCCCAAGATACTCACTAATAAACAAATACGGAGGCATGTTAAGAAAAACTTTTATAAATACCATGTTTAAAGTTGCTTAAAGCAGCGTATGTAATCCTGTCCTTGGGTATCGAATAGCAGTAATTAATAGACAACGCGTGCAGGCGTCGAGGCGTGCCTCGTAGCCGGCGGCGTAGCCCCGCCTCATCTGCCTGTCTTCCCACACGTAGCGCCTGCCTAGCGCCCCGTAGCGCTCTCGTAGCGCGTACCACGCTACGACACACACGTTAATTAGTCCCTTATACATAATTACTGTCACTCCTATTTGTATACGAAGTGGAACTGGAAAATCACATTTACGATATTTTTATGTAGTTCATGAGAAGCTACGTTGTTTGTGAAAACAACGAAGTGAGTGAGTGAGTGAAAAGTGAAAACTGCACATTTAAAAAATAAAAAATTAACCGACTCCCAAAAAGAAGGAGGTTTTCAATTCGACGTTTTCAGGTTTATATGTCTTTTTACTTCGCGAATTATGTATTGATTTTGATGATTCTTTTTTTGTTTGGTAGGTAGCTCAGAGGTAGTCTCATACAAATTTCATCAAAATCGGTTCAGTAGCTTCAGTTTTTTAAACTATAATTATTAATCTGAATATAAACTTAAGCTAAAATTGTATTATCTATAAAATATTTACTTTATACTGAGTGAGTGAATAACTGAAAAACACTAAATAAGGGAACAAAACGAACTGGTTTATAAGATTACGTACAAAACAAACAAGTGACAGCGTTTTACTTCTTGTGGATACCGTAGTCTGTTGTCCAAGCTTAAAGGACATGAGTCAGTCATCATCGATTCTTCCCAGCACTTATTTACTAGTAGTTCTTTAGATAACCAATCCACTATTAACGAGCTAGATAATTACAACTTATACCTATTATAAAATGATTCCGGGTATTTTAATAAATTCAGTAACGCATACAAAATGTCATTTAGACACGATATAATTGACCCGGCGTCAAAGAGAGTTAAGGTCTCTGCACCAACTGGAAAAATTTGCTTTGGTCTGGTTCAGATGTTAGTACGCGCGTACAGGTCGGTTTTTTCAACTCATCTTGACGAAATTTTGTACGTAGATGTTACAATTTATAGATTTTTGCTATCGGTGATTTTCAATAGGGATTGGACTTCCCTCAAAAAGGGGAAAAATTTGCTGGGGCACCATCCCACGATCGCATTCAATAATATTTAGCAAAATCATTTGATATTCAATTCAAGAGTTAACTAAATCAGTCAAGAGCTTATCAAAAAAAAGGCATGATGTCTCAGTTAAAAGGTGGAGAAGTTTGTTACAAGGCTATTTGTTTATTGCCCGATTTCACAATAAGCAGTGATATTTGACAAACATATTCGTACACAATTCTAAACAAGAATTTCGAATATGAGCAAAATTCGGCCAAGTAAGTAGAGGAGTTTTTTTTTCCGGTTTGAGCTTTTGGATTATCTTTAGACCTTTATCGGTCTGGGGTGATCGATGTGCTTTTTGTGTAGTAGTTTAGTTAGTTGAGTCTGTATATTGTTGTGTTGTAGTTAATAAAGGCGCTTGCCACAAAAAAAAAAGTAAGTAGATATATGTAAATGTGTATATATAAATATGCTTATGGTTTAATATGTGTTATCTATTCATCAGAAGTTTTGGCGGGACCGTCATAGAAACATGTTGTTGCTCTGTTTTATTTTCCTAAACATGTGTTATTTCGAATATTAATGCAATAAAAAATGTGGTGTTTTATTCATTATGTGTTCGATCAAGTGCCAGAGTGTGGCCAAGTGAAATAAAGCAGTGAAACGTGTCATTTTACGTTGTCGGCAAAACTCCATAGAAGCTACTAATAAAGTCGCCATCACTTTACTTAGGAAATGACTGTTTACGTGACTTAGACTGTGACTAAACACTTTAAAACTTCTATTATTCAAGAAACATGAAGATTGATGAAGATGCAAATCGCTAATTGCTTGGTCCAATACAAAAAAGAAAAAGAAGAAGATCTATTCATCTCGGTTGATAACTTGATTATTGAAATAAATAGCCCATGCTGAAATAAGTGAGAACTGTATTCTTGAACTGATCATACACTTACTGAACCCTGAGGCCGCCTGTTGTTGCACTATAATATAGTTTATTTTATATCCTTCAACATTATTTTGTGTACAATAAAGAGTCTATCTATCTATCTGAACACAATTTTTGCAAAAAAGTGTGCTCGCAAAGTCTGCTGTTCGTAAGATTACAAATTTAACGTTTCAGCGATATGTTTATAACATGGAAGTTTATTACAAAATTCTGAATTGTGTTCAGAATGAGCCCTGCAATATGCACGGCACACTGCATTTATATGTACCTGTATTATACTTGGTACAATAGAATTTGGGAATTCCTGAGCTCTCGCGTCGTATTAAAACAATGGGGTACGTTCGCAGGCATAAAGCTTTCTGTATTATGCAGCCCACCGAGCAGCCTATGAGCTTTACCAACCTCATGCCGCCTGTATTAATAAACTATGCTATGTTCAAATCCCTCTTATAGATCTGTGAGCCGAATACACCTAGTCTTGATTTCACGTCTAACAAATATGTTATTGAACAAGCAGTAGGGTTTATGAATGAAAATCAAAATACTAGCCCTGTGATCAATGACATATCCTGTGATGCATTTATACATATATTGTATAAATGCATCTAACGTCATAAGCGCTTCAAAAAGATTTAAACTGTTTTGGCTAATAATTCACTTTGGTAAATGTAGAATTACAATCTATCTATCTATACAATATCTATACATATAATAAGACTGTAACGAGTCAAATTCTGTACATTAAATATTTTTGAAAAACAAATAAATTGAGTCGGCAGTTAGGTTGGAACACGGCGGATGTGTTTTCTTACGCGTATGAAGTCGCGGGTACAGCTAGTACAATAATAAGACTGTAACGGGTCAAATTCTGTACATTAAATATTTTTGAAAAATTTTGATTGAAGGATACCTTCCTATCGATAAAGGAGCCAAAAAAGCAATTATTTAATTTTTTGTCTGTCTGTCTGTCTTTTTTTTATAAAATAGGAGAAGCAAAAAGGCTGACGGCTCGCCTGATGGTAAGCGATAACCGTCGCCTATGGACAACTGCAACATCACTGACGTAATGTCAGTCGTAATGTTGCTTTGCTAACCCGGAAAGGTGCTTGTAGATACCCTTTTTAAAACGCTCTTTGTTGAAGCTCGGCGGGAAAACCTTCCGAGGAAGGACATTCCACATTTTGCTGGTTCGCGGGAGGAAGGAGCGTGAGAACCTGACTGTATGGGATTTCCAGTTATGCAAAATGTGGGGGTGAGCTTTTTGGCGGTTTCGTGAAGTACGATGATGGAACTCCGAAGCAGGTATTAGTTCAAAAAGCTCTTCAGAGCATTCCCCGAAAAACAAGCGGTAGAAAATGCAAAGGGATCCTACATCTCTACGCAGACAAAGTAAGTCTAGCTTATTAGTAAGCTTGGGATCGTCAACAATTCTAATGGCTCGTCGCTGTAGGGAGTCAAGAGGCTGAAGTTGATAAGCAGGTGCGCCATTCCAGAGGTGGGAGCAGTACTCCATATGGGGCCGCACTTGCGCTTTGTATAGTAGAAGCCGCTGACTAGGTGTGAAGTACCGCTTGGCTCTGTTAAGCACACCAAGCTTCTTGGAAGCAAGTTTTGCTTTCACCTCTAGGTGACCCCGAAACTGAACCTCACTAGAAATATTGACGCCTAGGATCTCCAAGCTATTCGAGATCTTGAGAGGAACGTCCTGGAACCGCGGAGCTTGATCAAAGGGGGTTTTCTTCGCAGAGAACGCGCAGACTTGTGTCTTCGTAGGGTTGAACTTGACCTGATTGAGGTCACCCCAGTCCGAGATCTTCTCCAGGGAGTTCTCAATATTAGACACAAGTTTGTTCCTGTTTTCCCCCACCTCGGACTGTCGGGCCCCTACACGACCAGAGTACTGTGCATCACCAGTACTATCATCAGCATAGCAATGAATGCTACCT
Source organism: Lycia hirtaria (assembly GCA_947563715.1). Classification (NCBI taxonomy): domain Eukaryota; kingdom Metazoa; phylum Arthropoda; class Insecta; order Lepidoptera; family Geometridae; genus Lycia; species Lycia hirtaria. Next base: position 32,389,776 of record OX387378.1, read on the forward strand.
ATTTGCAACATGTCATTGATATGCAAGATAAACAGTGTAGGCGATAGCACAGAACCCTGGGGGACTCCAGCGTTGATGGGCATGGCATCGGAACAGAATCCGTCTACCACCACTTTTATTGAACGCCCTGATAGGAAGCTGGAAATCCAGGTGCAAAGTCCAGACGGTATACCATAAGATGGTAATTTGGAAAGAAGCGCTTTGTGCCAGACTCTATCAAATGCCTTGGCAATGTCAAGACTTACCGCTAATGCCTCTCCACCACTCTCAATAGCTGTAGCCCACCGGTGTGTTAGGAACGCTAGAAGGTCACCGGCCGATCGTCCATGTCGAAATCCATATTGACGATCACTGATCAACTGGTGCTCCTCAAGGTATCCTAGAAGCTGGGTGTTAACTACACGTTCCATGACTTTCAAGAGTAAGGAGGTAATTGCAATAGGGCGGTAGTTCGACGGGTCTGTGCGGTCGCCTTTTTTGGGGACCGGATGTACCAGAGCTACTTTCCATGAGGATGGCACACTACCCGAGGTGTAGGAAAACTGAAACAAGCGCGTTAGAACAGGAGCCAACTCAGGCGCGCACTTTTTAAGAACGATAGCCGGGATGCCATCGGGCCCGCTCGACTTTCGTGTGTCTGTACGGTGTGTCCAATGGACGCCGAAACTACTGGACGGATTTGGACGAAATTTGGCAGGATTATTACTTATACTATGTAGAAGGATCTTGCATACTTTTTATCCCGAAAAATTTGATAGTTCCCCTGGGATATAGCATTAAATTACTACATTCAACATTACGAGTATTGCGTCGCTCATCACTAAATCTCAAAAACTACATAAGCTACACGAATCTGAAATTTGGCATGTATGTTACTTATAGAGTAAATAGGTCAGCTAAGAACGAAATTTGCGAAAGAGCTGAATTAAGGGGTAAAATTGGGAGGTAGACGAATGTATGAAAGTTCCTGAGTTTTGATGTTAGGGGCATGAAATTTGGTATTTGGTTTACCTAATAGATATAAATAAATACTGTTAATATATTTCAGCGACAGGGATGAATGAAGGTATTCAAAAGAAGGTTGAAAGTTTGTATATAAAATACAAATTACGACTATTATGATTGAGGATGAAATTAATCTTTACGCGAACAAATAAATAAGAACGAAGACTCTTATAATATTTTGCGCCAGGGATGGCTTAAGGTGATAAAAAAGGTGGTTGACATTTTTTATGACTTTTTTTCATAAACAGACTTGCAATTCAAGCGAATTGCTGATTTTTTAAATCTTAGCTTGATCAGGACGGAAGCGGGGCTGGAAGGAGATTAGACCGGGGCGATAATAAAGTTCGAATCCCAGCGTGAGGGAATGGGTCGGACGAGTTGTGAGCAAGCTTTAAGTGCAGCAAGTAGTATATAGTGGTAGTAGCATAGGTGGAAATGGGACAGATGCGACCTGGGAGCTGAATTAGTTTGGAGCAGGAATGAAACGGAACGAGGGACGAAGTGAAATAGGAGTCCAACAAAGGATCTAGGTGGGTGCGCGGGACGTAAGTGGTATGGGAGCGAGGTGGGATCGAAATGGGAGTAGAATGGGAGCGAGAAAAAAGTGCGGTGGGAGCGAAGTTGGAGAGGGAGAAGAGCAAGGTGTAAACGCTGTAAGTGCGAGGAGGAAATGAAATGAAAGTGAGGTAGTAGAGTGGGAGCGAGGCGGGAATATGGCAGAATTTGGACAGAGGTGGAGTGGGAGCAGGTGACAGCAAAACGGGAGTGCGACGGGAGCAAAGTGGACGTGGAATAGGTGTGAGGCAGGAGTGGAGTAGAAGCGAGGTGGGATCGAGACAGGAACTGAACTTGAGCAGGGCTGGAGCGAGTTAAAAAAGGGGACGGCAGTTTATTTTTTATATAAATACATCTATACGTTTAACCACAACATACTCGACACAAATAAATTAAATCGGCAGTTAGGTTGGAGCGCGGCGGATGTGTTTTCTTACGCGTATGAAGTCGCAGGTACAGCTAGTAATTATATGTATAGTTTTTAGGGTTTCGGTTAGGTTAACTAATACCTAGTTCCCCGGTTCCCCGTAGTTATTAAACTACGGGGAACCGGGGAACTAGGTATTCGAGGAAGGTTTATGTCAATTTGCTCATGAGTTTATTTATTGACCGAGCGAGTGAAGCATCACTGCATCAACTGGCCAAATTTTCTTTCGTTTGTTTGTATGTTCGTACTCGCGTGCAGGGCGTAATTTTGAAACAATTTTGATGAAACTTGACGTATAGGTTCTATGAATTATTATTTTTTTGTCGTCGGCGATTTTTGATAAGAGAGGTTGGTTCCCATAAAAAGGGGGGAAGTTTATTGCGGCGCTAATTACCATCCGATTTTAATGATATTTGGTAGGTAATCTACCTACCTACAACAATTACACAATTATACACAATTTTACACAATTATTACAACATGTGGTAAAAATTAATAAAATTGGTCAAGTGGTTGTCAAGATATGACAACCTACTTGAGATTGCGTGTAACAAGTGGGGGCGCGTGGATGTGCTTGATGCATTTTAGCGCTAAATAATTTTCTTGATACATTGATAAGTACAGATGAGCTGCAAATAAGCTCTCTCGCGAGGTCTACTGTTCACAGAATTACTGGTTTAGAAAGCGATAATATACTTTTAATATCAAATGTATGTCTTCAATGATTGAAGTGTCTCTCTCATTGCCGATATCATTGAAAGGCCTCCATTTCCTGCGTCAACAAACGAGTTAAACCAAACAATCAGCGGCGGACAAAAGAGCGCTCAGCTAATCTTATTGCGGGGTAGGAATGACAAAAGAACGATCGACGATCGGGTGTGAAGTATATAGAGTCGCCCAGGAGTCTGGCGGTGGCAGCGGACATATTTGCCGCTCGAGCGCTCACAAATGGTGAGCGGAGGCGCGGACGGTCGCTACCAACCCTGATATACAGAGTGTTAGGATATTTTGAATAATATCCTAAAACCGTACGTGATTGTCTTACTGTATATGATTTTGATTCCCTGAATGATGTTAGTCGCTTCGGATCGTTTAGAAGTAATTCTGTATGGCTTAATTGCTTTAACTCATTACTTGAGGAAACTTCAAATCTTCTATGACAAGTTATGAGTTATTATATAATAACTTCAGTTACAATTGACAAGTTATTATAGTAAAGACAAGTATATTTTTTATTCAAAAACAGGCTTGCGCTTGACCTTCAACTCACCTGGTGTTAAGCGACAGTTACGGTCTACGATGGAGCGCGCTTGCCTAGAAGAAACCTATTCTCTCGTGATTTGAAGACACCTAGATTATATCTATAGTATATTATATAGAATCCTTCATATTTAAGAGTCCACACAAGTTATCATCTAGTTAAAATTATTCACGTTAAATGAAAATATTTTTTACATTTGTTTTATTTTCACGTGTCTTTGAGTATCGTGTAGTGTGTCCGAACACCCAGTATACCTCAATAATATTATTCAGCGGGGAACGGCGAAAGTTAATGGGAGTTTCGTCAGGCGAGCCACTCTTATAATGCAATTAACTCCGACAATGGGCGTATCGTTAACGATTTAATTTGAAAGCCCTCTGAAGTTTTTAGGACGCCGCGTGTAAATAAGACGAGATTACTAAGTTCGTTGTCGATGCTCATTGGCTTTCTAAAGACGTTACCGACTGAATGACGTTTTATTGGCTTTGTTAGTGGTCGGTGAGGATTGAAGTTAAGATTGTTAAGTTTTTTTTTAGAAAATTCACCTAGGTATATCTGTTTTCATGAGATTCATGGGACTTTTAACATACAACAGTATATTTATAAAATGTATATTTACTAAAAATTTACCAAATTTATAAAAATATGGTTTGTTTCTTACTCGGTTAAAAATCTTATAGCTTAAAAGGATTGCCCTATAAAACAGCCAATACTTTCATCCACCGGCTTTTTTTCTGAACAATGGAGGGGCGATTAGATCAGTAGTAGGCAGACCACCAGCCAGATGCCGGAGAGCTCAGGACCGAAACAATGTTGTGAAAAATAGAAGCGTATATCTAGCAGTGGATCAATAGTCATGTTACTAAAAATTATTCGATAAGTTGTATACTTTTATCTTTAAGTTACCAAAAACCGTATTAGTAATATATCATAAAGTGGTTATGTGTATATTTATTTGTTATGGCTGGTTACTAAAAACACACCCTTGATCTGCCGAACGAGATAGTATTTTCATACTCTGTTATCTCTGTGATCGTAATTTGTTAATTTAGGGTAAATAAATAAATATAAGGTAATCTTACCTTTACCTATAAATATTTTTTACTAATGAATTGGAATGTGAATTGTAAACGAATCATTGTAAAAACAAAAACCAACTTCATAAAAACTATAAGTACATGAGTAGGTACTTATAGTTTTTTAGTTTAGTAAGTATGGAGATAAATACATGTATTACTAGCAAATACATTATTACTTAATATAAAATGTTTTCGTGATATTTTTAGTTTCTACTTAACGTATTTTACTATTTGGAGTTGTCCATTAAAAAAGAAAACTCCTAGTGGTTCTCCGAACAGTAGATCTCGCGAACACATCGATCGGCACATAAAGTTTTATGTATGCTTGCTTGTACGATACCAATCCACAAGCACAAATAACAAATTATCTCCGTTCATATTTTTTCATTTCACTATAGATTACTACTTATTGTAAGTATTAAATTGAAATATCATGCGAATCGAACATGCATAAATAGAAGATGATGGACATCGAGATCCAAGGAACCGCCCGTGTTGTGACGGATAGGTGCTACAATAGCGACCACCCGCAGCAAGGGCGACTCATTCGAGTGGAACAACCCACATCTACCGAGGACTATCAATGGACGATGCGTACAATACTACTTACTTTATGTATTATTTATTCCTCGGTAGCCCATTGATTGTTACGAAATTGGGTCGTCTCAATTGTCCGTAACACCGTGTATAATATTGTAACATGCTGATATTGAAATAATGATTGCCAACATCGGCTATTCGGCTCCCGGATTTGATGTTTTTGAATCTATTGAAGCGAAATTTCACACCCGATGTAGTAGACCTTTGTGTGTCATATTTTTTCCATAAGCGTAAACAATCGTTTACACATTCTATTGCTATAAATCGGTGATGTTCGAAAATTGGAACTTTAATTTATTTACGTAGCTGCGTCCGTGAATTTAGTCGTTCCTAAATTGAACATTATTTTAAACCGACTTCCAAAAAGAAGGAGGTTATCAATTCGGTCTGTACCTATGTTTTTGTATGTTTGTTCACCGATTACTCCGTCATTTGTGTACCAATTTTTGTGTTTCTTGAATCGACAAGAAAGCTCCCAAGTTAGTCCCATAATTATTTTATAGGCATTGCTTTATTACTTTTTGAATAATATATAAAATTGAAAATTTTCATTGTATTTCTCAGTGAAGTGCGTCAGATTACAGAATCGCAGAGTTCTACCGACACGTTTTTCTTTGCAAAAGTGTCAAATATTTATGATTATCGTATAAACATCTGCACATTTTCAAATCTTCGAAGACGAAATATTTGACATTCAATGACAAATCTCATTCTTGTTAGTCCAGGGTGTTAGGTACCTATCTTAATTTTAACACTTAAATCTATTGAGCCGTTTTAATGTAAAATAATATCAAAAATAAGTTCTCATCGACTAACACACTCGCTTATAAACTTTTTATTAGTTATTTGTGTTTTAGAAGACTTAAACTTAATCCTCTTGAAAAATATCCTTATTGTGTCACGTCTGTATTGGCACTGTGAGTATGTTTTTCGATTTATAAAAGTAAAACAACAGTTAAAACTGAATGTTTTTGCAGGTATGGTTCAAGAACCGTCGAGCGAAGTGGCGCAAACAGAAGCGAGAGGAGCAGGAGCGGCTGCGGAAGCTGCAAGAAGAAAGAGCGTGTGGTCGCGCGCCCCTTCTGGCGCGGCCGCCGCCGTCGCCCGCGTCTCCTCCTGCGCCGGTACAGCACCCCGCGCCACGGCTTTATACCGACGACTCGGATTCCGACCTAGAAGTCGCTTGAACGTTACAACAAGTCTCTAAGAACACGACATGCCACCACAATCTTAATAGCAATCTTATTTCAATATTACTGTGACCTTTGTCTTGCTCTCTCAACCTTACTCTTACTCTGAAAGTGCGAGATAAAAGTTAAAGCAATATTGAAATAAGATTGCTTGAACGATTGCTGTACGACCTCAGAACAGCTTTCTTGATTGAGTGAAATTTTCCGAGTGAAACGAGTGAAAGAATATTCGACGTTGGTCTTGAGTCACGAAACATAAGAAGATCGTTGTTCTATCGGGCTGCATCTGGATTTTGGCTTTATAACTGAATGCTGTCTTGAAATCAATAAAGATTGCCATACTTGTTGCCATATTTCACTAAAAATGAAGAGATTTTTTTCCACGGATTTCTTTATTAAAATTTGAAAGATAAGATAAAATAAAAATTTCGGAAAAATAATTTTAAATAAACTAAGTAACTATTATAGTGAGTGAAAGTTTGTGAAAAAGACTTTGACATTTGGAAAAACTAAAAAGTGCGGTTGGTGAAAAGTGACTATAAATTGACTATATATTATATGGGAAAATGTACGGGAATAAACTAAAAATGAATATTAACAGTGAAATAGTTAATTTTACAAGATAGTTGTCTATTTTTTTTAATTTTACAGTGTAGAAATTATTGTATAGCTTATTTATATATTTCTTATAATTTATGTTAAAGTAGGGATATACATTCTGTATAGGTAGTTATGTAAACTTATTTTTATGTAGAGAAAAAAAAATAGGTAAATTTATGTAGCCCAGATCCTTCTACTATCTCCATCCTTATCCTTCTACTGACATTCCAAAATATAAATAAATATAATTACACATTTTTTTTATCGGGATCTTATCTCAAGAAAATTGAGCCACTAAATTTAATATTAGTTTTAAGTGCTATATAAAACATATTTAACCCAAAATCTTGCCACAGGATATACATTCGAACCTCAAAAATGATTAATATTATAATTACTTACTGCTACTACAATTAATTTATTTCTAGCTTACGTACACACTACACTACAGTGCATTTAAAAATTAATAAATTGGCTGAATGTACTTACGGCAACACTGTAAGGAATCTTGACATAGATGTTGCAATTATTTCACAAAAAATTAAATTTGAATCAAACATGGTTTTATACTGCAAAATAGAATCTTATTTATTTATTAGGTACTATTGATAATTACTTGTATAAATATATAGAGTATGTATATATTCATCGTAACGATTTCATGTGTAAGATTTGTTATATTGGCAAGATTTTCTATATATACATTTGTCGTAACTGAGCTAAAAAACTAATTACTATACTTTTGTGGTTGATTCAATCTTTATAAAATACGCAAAGAATACATTGCCATATGATATTACGTCACAGATTCCTAATAGTATCATACTCAGTATAGTTTAAAGTTTCAAATAAATGTTTTCTACCTATGCCCAAAATATTACCACCACTTAGTCAGAAATCTGTAGCAAAACGCCTAACGGTGTGTTCTGGCAGCCTAACTTTTACTAGTTCTCATTCCAAGCTACGATTTACCATCTTTGACCATAAGACCATAACATGTCTTAACATCAAGTAGGTTTTGTTCGAATATCAAGCCTGTCGATCATAAATATCCTCCTCCTTTGTAGAATTCGGTCAAAAAGGGGCTTTAAATGCTTCTTCATCATGTCTTCTACCTAAGATATATATAGCTAGAAATTTGATTTCATTAAAAGTTATCAATTTGACTATTCTTTGAGAGTATCAAATTTTATCTTCCTCGGATATCAACTAATTTCGATAAATTTTTTATCTTACTAAACATTTACATCAGAGATGGAATCCAAAAAAATATATTCTTTAGTTCTTGTACTTTTGTAATTAGTTTGAATTATATCAATATTTCGTTTTTGACCGTCTTCAAAAAATGAGGAGGTTATCAGTTTGGTTGTATTATTTTAATTGTTTGTTACCTTATAACTCCATTGATAAACCAATTTGATTTTTTTAAAGCATACATTTTTAGATTGACTCGGAAATTTCATTAAAATCTGTTCAGTACTTTAGTTTCAAAACAAAGTAACTGGAAAAAATATGTCATCCAAGTAAACAAAATTGTGCATTTTGTTGTCTGTTGTTTTCGTTTTTGAAACTATAATAATTATTTAAGTGTAGCCATTGTTAAAAAGGAATTCTAGTTACCTAAATGTGGTGAAGAATTTTTTTAACTTTGTCACGATATAAAAGCAGAGCAACTATCCTTTTTCTATCTAAGTTTATTCCCAATAACCATGGAGTACGTAACGCGCTGCATTTGACATTGAAAATTACACTCTCAGCTTTCAACTGTAAAATCTAATTTTCAATGTCAAAGTTCGTACCTTGGGTATTCAATGTTAAAGAATAAGGACCCTAACTAACACTACAGCTGTAATATAAGTACTTATTAAATGTTATCTATAACGTAGTTGCAATAACATAAGAAATAGTTAAATATCTAATGTATTTATAACTGCATTTAGGGAAAACATTCCAATATAATAAATTATAACTAATCTCATGCGTTGTATTTTTAATAAAACCCTACAAGTTTACAAGTTTTAGTGTACAAGTTTTTCTACTTATTACTTTGCTATTAGGGTGGTGACTGATTTGTGTTCGTTGGGATTCATCGTGAGCAACTTTATATCATTTGATTAACCGAAAAAAAACTCACGATAATCGGTCAAAAGAGTGAACCGGTCAGAAGACATCGCTCTTTTCACCGATTAATATCGTGCGTGAGTTTTCCCGGTTAATTATTTTTACGCAAGTTAGATCTACGATTAAACACCAACTCGCTTGATGTTAAGTGACGGTGTGTTTCATCAAAATTGGTTCAGCCGTTTTTTTGTCGGAGTCTTTTGAGTTTTCTAAACTTATACTTGTTATATCCACAAATACTTGTATTATTTACAAAGTTTCGGTAACCAGATGATATTTAAAAATGATTTTGATTAGGTTCGTTAGGTTTCTTTTTATTAAACACTTAGAAATTTTTTTGTATAACAAAAATTCGGTTATCAGATAAGTTGTCAAATGATCTTTCGGAATTTTGATAGTGTTTTTAAAAAATCACTTCGTTCTCGGGGAAACAATATTCGGTATTTCACAATTTGAATTATAGAACTATATAGCTAGCTGATACAATACTTATACAGTTTTTAATAAACTTCAAAGAAGAAGTTATCAATTCGTTTGTATTTTTTAAATGTTTGTTACTTCGTAATTTCGTTATTTATAAACAGTTTATTTTTATTTTTATTTGGAACGTTATAAAATCGGTACAGTTATTTTGGTTTTTAAAACAAAAGTGGAAAGTCATCCGATTCAACGAAATTGCGTATTTGGAAGTCGGTTTATTGGTAATGTATGGCAAATACATAGAAACACCCAGACACTAGTTAACACATATACATATTTATAAGTCAATTGTTTGCCCTGGTTGGGGACCAAACATACAACCTACCGCAGTTTGGAAAGCAGTATACTACCAAGTAAGCTGTGAAGCCAGCCCAAACCTGATTGGTTATTAATTGTATAACCATCTATGATTCCGATTCCAAATTGCAGAAACCAGTTTTCTGCTTTTGTATATAAGTGAGCGATATACATTTATCTTAATTACTTATTTCATCACTTCATCAGGGATAAAATAATACTAGAAGACGATAGAATAAATTCTAAAAATATAACCAATAACATAAAGATTATTTTTAAAATGGGGTTGCCAAAGATGGATTAGCATTGTATTGTCCAAACACAGAGCTATCACCTGCATACCAATGAAGCACATACATGTGCGTCCTTGCACAGGCTTCACTCATGGAGTCACATGGTGTCACGGCTAGATGTCACGGTGTGTCATCCCATGTTAGACCGATTACCGACATACGTGCCCGCACATAATGAATGGATGATGCAGGTAATGATGAAGTCGTAAAAATAAATCGATGATTTGATGATTGTTTTGATCGTTATTTTTTGTTTTATGAGGGTTTTCCCGACTTCTATTGTCTTACCGCTTAAAAGATGAGTAATGGTAGGTACCTATAGGTACCATATTTTCAACCGATTTTTAAAAATGGGTTCTCTGTTCGTCAGTATCTACCTAATATTTATCTAGTTTTTATATGTACCTTCATCGATTTCTCCGTCAATTGTGAAAATATTTTGAAAATTATTTTTAGGTTGGATTCCACACTGCTTCCATAGAATGCTATTGGTGTTACTATACTTCCACTATACCACCATATTAGAAACAAAGAAACTATTTTATTTTGACACACAGACACTACAGCAACAATAAAATATACCAAATAGGTAACTAAACACAAACAACAAATCAGTTTAGTTTTCTTAATTGAGTCTTATGCAGTGTCGTATGTACGAGTATGTTTTTATCTAAGTCGATGACTTTTATTATAATTGTCCTTTATGATTTATAGCGATGTTAGCTCAGTTGCATGTTTTATTTTTGAACCGGAGAGCTCGGTTCGGAGTCCCGGCTACAAACTTTCTGCAAAGGAAAACATCCCTAGGAAATCATAGGTTGTAGGAACCACCCATTCACATGTTGAAATATGTTACCAAATACCTAAAATGATGAACTCTATGCTAATTTGAGTGCCATTCTGAGTTAGTTGAGCTCACCTGCATTATTACTCAATGCAAAAGAGAAATGGTTAAATAGACAGTCAATCATAATATATCTCTATGTAAAAAAATATATCTAAATCTAGATCTTGGAAATAACAAAGTATAGCTTTCAAGGCAGATGCATATATAGATAAGATGCCTTATATAATATTCCTACTTATCACAGACATGTACTTGCATGTACAAAACGATTAGTTCCTGCCTATTGTTCCTGCCTATTGTTCCTAATTATTAATTGCTGGCCATTTATTTAGACAATACCTACAATTTATCACTACTCAGCCAAATAAAAAATGGAACATTGTTTTTTATATGTATGACTATATGACTATGTAATAATATTAGTGTCTTCTATCATCATCATCATCTCAGTCACAAGAAGTCTACTGTTGGACACAGGCCTCCCTCATGGATTTTCAAAAATACCGGTTGTAAGCGGCCTGCTTCCAGCGTCTTGATGCCTCTTGTGTGATATTTTCTGTCTACCTTGTGGCTGGTCTTCCTACGCTGTGCTTGCCGGTTCGTGGTCTCAATTCGAGAACTTTTAGGCCCCATCGGCTGTCAGTTCTACGTGCTATGTACCCTATCCACTGCCACTTCAACTTGCTAATCCGCTGTGCTATGTCGGTGATTTTTGTACGTCTACGGATCTCTTGTGTGTCTTTAGTGTGTATTTAGTCACTTCTATGCTATGATTTAAATATAGACAGACATCATAGTCTACGAAATGTGATCTAATTATGAAATGAAAGTAATTTGATCAGGTTTATTTTTATTTTCTGATAAAAAATAATTATATGTACTTTTATAACCGTTATAAATTGCGTATAAGATGTTTGGAAATAAAATATAAAATAATTTATCAAGTACATTTATTAAGTTTACTTTGAGTACTTATTTTATATAATAATACAGATTATATGACTAATTTTAACCATATTACAAAGATATTTACCCAACAGACATGACAAACAGGCATAATATACTCATTTTCAAAATTATACATTGTTGATAATGAATATGTCAAATATGGTGGTAAAATAATACTGTTATTTCAATTTCAAGGTTTCAAGCTAAACAAAAGAACTATAAATAAAAGTACCACAATTTACCGAAAATATTACAATAATAAAAAAAAATACTTAGGCGTAGCAGCGCCCGCGTTGATGTCTTTTCTAGTTCGTAGCTGGTCGTAGAGGCAGAGAGAATCATAGACATAATGTAAATAATTCTAAGCCTTAAAATAGTTTATATAATCACTTGGTCTAGCTTTAGATACTTCATTTATAAATTCATTATTATACTAATTAGATAAATAAGTCAAAAATAATTGAATTTTATTAAGACCAGTGATTTACAACTCTATTGGCGGTTCGACGTCATTGTTATTGGTATTTACGTAGTAAAAAGTGTTCGTAGGTTAATAATAGGCGTAGGGGTAAGTATAGGTGTAGGCGTAAGGGTAGGAGTAGGCGAGAGGCGCGCTGTAGTAGGCAGGAGCCGCGTAGTAGCCGTAACTGTCGACCAGCACCTGAGGCTTGGCGAGAGCGGAGCCAGCCAGCAGAACAGCGCAGAGGACTAACAGCATCACCTATACGAAGGAAAATAAGGGTATACGTTTAGATTGTGCAGCCGTTTAGCCTTGAAAAGAAAACAAACGGATGGAGAGACACAAACAGAGTTAATTTCGCTTTTATTATATTACTTAGGATACGAAAAATAACTTAATTTTTATGATGTTAACTGACAGTATGATTAACGATGGTTGGCACACTAGCTAGTTCCTATGCCAGGATATTCAGCCGGAGTGGAAACTGGCCTCAAGCCAGGATGTCGTTTAGTACTTTGAATACATTTTTGGTAATTAATGATGGAAAGTTATTGATGAAAATAATAGTATTAATTGATTGAATTAACAATTTGACGCTGGGCACGTAACACTAAGGTAAAATTTATTGAGTCATTCACTATAGCAGAGGGGTAAAAAGCAGTTCGTCATCTTATAAATTTGTGAATTTATTTTGTCAATAATAAAATAAAATAAAAACAACTAAAATAAACGACTCCAAAATCCACATTTTTTTAACCAAATTTTTACTAAACCAATTTTGATGAAATTTCTATGGAACTAATCTGAAAGTATTTCCTATCAAACAAATAAAATATTTTTCCAAATCGGTTGATAAATGACGGAGTTATGGGGTAACAAACATAAAATAAAAGTAATTTAAAAATATTAAATCAAATTCAAAACTTTTTAATGAACTGAAAAAGAAGAAATAATCTCATCTCTGTTTCCTGAGACCTACAATCTTAGAATTTTCAAGGCTAGAGTGAATAGATATCTTCTAGATCGACGAGCTCCATCCTCGGCCACACCGTCCCTTAACATCAGGTGAGTTGGTGGCCAATCGTAGATCTATCTTGTATAAAAAATAAATAATAATAAAAGTAGTTTAAAAAAATTAAACCGACTTCAAGCTGAAAAGAAAGAAATAACACGAAGAAAATCAAAACCGGGCGCCTACCTAAATAGGTACGTACACCAACTACTTTTTGAGGTCGGTGTCAGGACCTAGACTGACTGACCTCATCAACTATACAGACACCGACCTTAAAAATGTTTGCTTTACGTACCTACTTAGGTAGACGCCCAGTATTGATTTTCTTCGTGTTATTTCTCTCTTCTCAGTTTGAAGTCGGTTTATTTTTCTTAAATTACTGTTATTTATTCATTTTTAATAGTACCTATTTACTTTTTGAAGTCGGTTAATAAAGTATGCCAGACCTTTTCACATAGTATATGAGTGATAAACCTACCGAATTTCGTCCAAATTCGCCCAGTAGTTAATAAAAAAGCCCATATCTTGAAAACTACTGAACCGATTTTGATAAAACTTACTTACTAAAACTTATAAAACTAAGAATTTTTGAAATACGACTTCTAGTTTCTGAGTAATGCGTGGACAAACATACAAACATTCATACACTTATGAAATTTGGCACACATCTTAAGAAGCTGGTATAGACTAACATAATGTAAAAATTGTGCAATTCTAACCATATTACATACATACACATCAAATTGTATTTCAAATATATATAATTTATATATGTTACAGGTAAGTCAGAATTACAAATTGATACACATCAAATTGATAATATACTTTTTTGAAGTCTTTTAATCGACTTCAAAAATACAATATAAAACAAAATATATACAATACAATACAAAAATACAATCGAATTAAGAACCTCTTTTTTTGAAATCGGCTAACAAACTAGCAAAATTTCTGCCAAATATTGCGAATAACATCTAAATATAAGAAGATATTATAAAATGAGTATTTTGTTAAATTTATGTATTTAATAGATGAAGTTGTAAAAGTAATAGTTAGAACAAAAATATTACATAGATGGATAATAAATACCTGAATACTAGGATGACTTACCAATTTAGACATGACGACCGGCTAAAAGGTAAGGCCCGCGAACAGCACAATCGCGTATCTAGCACGCTAGACAGGAGTGATGTCCACAGCTGAGACAAGAATACTCACGACTCATCCCAAACACCTCTTTTATACGGCGCGAATCCGGCCAGCTCCTGTCCGTGCTCGGAAAAACTAATATTGTCCTCCGGATACAAAAACGTAATGTACAATGTCACATTAAGTGTCAATAGAACATCATTTCCATATGAGTCCGGGATCACGGACGATATGACAATAGATAGAACGTTCGACGCTACAAAAACTAGGTAGGTACTTCTGAATAGCTATTTGGAATTTAATTCATTGTGGGCTTTAGGCAAAGAACTTTGTTATGTAACAGACGCTATTTTCTTTTGTTTGTTTTTTTGTAAGACTATCCTCGTGAATAACTTGCAGACAGATATGTATGTAATAGGTAAAACTTAAGGTAAGTTAGTATTTAAAAAAAGTTAAATTTATTATGTATGTTAAGAATTCGCTCAACGCTTGCAGCTATCTCTCTCCCGCATCACAATTTATTTTCGTACATATAAAATCATTGAGGGATACTAGAAAAGTGAGAAATGAATTTGTTTATTTAGATCGTAGAATTATTAAAAAAAATAATTGTTTTGATATCTTTTAAAATGGCTGAAGAGTAGGAAAATATATGATTTTTCCCAACTCCGTCGCCGGTCAGGCATTTAAAAAAAACTCGAATCGAAAAACAAATTAATTTGTCAATTTTCCACTTAAAAGGTTGTGATGCACGAGAGATAGCTGAACGCGTTGATCTCCATCTTTAAATACCCGACTGCATAAGAGTGACTTTTGTAATGCAACTTACACTTATCTACATAGCGCGTGATATGGCGTTGAGCTGGCGTTTTGCGTGAAAGTATGCACACAGCTGTTTTATAATTTAATTAAATGAACATTCTTTTTGAATATATTTTGTAAAATTACTTATTTGTTACGAAAAAGTTCGTTTGAGGACGGCTGAACCGATCATTATGAAATTTTGTATAGAGATGTAGACGGAAATAAGCTGCCGGCGAGCTGTGAGGTTAATCGGTGACGATAAACTAGCTGCCAAGAAGCTACTTAGTCTCGAGCACTGCCGTAAAGTAGCATGTCTATCTATTTTCTACAGGATTCATTTCGGGG
The DNA here is from genome assembly GCA_947563715.1 of Lycia hirtaria. NCBI lineage: Eukaryota > Metazoa > Arthropoda > Insecta > Lepidoptera > Geometridae > Lycia > Lycia hirtaria. The sequence continues at coordinate 32,405,249 of OX387378.1, forward strand.
AATGTGCGCAAGAGCTTTTTTCAATAAGTACGTGAGTTAAACCGTGGGGCGCAGTTAGTTTAAGCATCGAGGATTATTGTGTATCTATGTTTTTTCCTATCATAATTAATTTCAACGATTACGCATTTAATGCGATCTACTCCATACAAACGGATACATTTTTACTAGAGCTAGACTATTCAATCGACAGGCACTCCGACAAAATATTCGTACTTTTGGCGAAATTGATGACTTTTTGGAACTAACTATGAACGTTTTATAAAGGCAGGTAATCAATAAAACCAGTTCATAAACTGAGAACATATTGTTGATTCTAGAATCCTCCTTTTATAGTCGATTAAAAACTGCCTTTCGGCCGACTGCGTAACTGGGTAAGGAGTAGGGTAATGGTTTTCGGTTCTAAATAATCTAATTCTATATCAATTGATTCTAAGCAATTGCTTCAGCACACAGGCTAAATTTTAATACAGGTACATATGTAGTTTTGCAAGAATTATCCTGGAGCTATGCTCATTTGAATACATTTTATTATATTCAAATTCAACATCATATCAAAGATAGCGTAAAGAAAATCTATTTTATGCAGTCGAGTGTATGTATGTTTATAATATAGGTATGTATGTTTCTATATTATCTCTTACAGCCTACACGGCTTGACCGATTTTAATGTGCGAGGTGTCGTTAGTTTCGTCTTCACTCTGAGTGTCATAGGCTATTATAGTCTAGTAAAAATAAGATTTGTGACAACATAAAAGACAACTAAGTCTACATATTGTTATTTAAATGAATGTAGGTACTGGTGTTTTGAAATACATTTGATACAATTTCATAATGATATTATAAAAGCTAACCTTGTTACCTTTGTTGTTTGTTACCTTTACACGCTCAAACGGCTGAACTGTTAGCATAGCGATAGCTACCGACTATACTACGATAGGACCTGGAGACGGACATAAGCTACTTATCGTCATCATAATCATCACCATTTTTCATAACTACGCGAGTGAAACCGCGGAACGCAGCTAATCTATAAATCGGAGATTATTGTTGATTTATGATTTTTAGTTATTTTCCCATCATAATTTCAAAGAATCCCCCCAGTTGCAAATACTGTGATCTGCTCCATACAAACGGGTTTATTTTTACTAGACTATTATATCTAATAATAATACCACTAAATGAAATAAAAAATAATCCTCGATGTTGGTTAACATTTACAACTATTTGTATGGGAGATCGCGAAAGAACATACCTAAGTGCCATTTAACAAACGGCCCTTACATAAGGAGTCTTGTAATTTGAAGTAAATAAGTAACCTAATATAACCCTGTATAGCCTAAAATAGACAATTCTGATACATTAAAAGATAAATTTGACCACATATAATTCATGTTACTATGATGCCTTTGTATGTAAACACACAAACATAATAACAAGATCCTGTTTGATTTTGCATTGGTCTAAGTTATTCGCGTTCTTGGTGAATATGATTTGAATACAAATAAACTTTGTACGCAAGTTTTTCGCGAAGCTTCGGTTGTGGGCTTTAGTATTCTAGACAAGCCTCATCATGCGATTTTACCTGTGGTGGACAAATACTTTACTATTGAATATATTCTACTTACACTTTAGAAGACACCAGTCTCTAGGATCAGCGATTTTAGCAATTATGTTTTTTTTTTTTTTATCAGCCATGTTTGTATTGTACAAACTGTCCCACTGCTGGGCACGGGCCATCTCATTGTGAGAAGGGTGAGGCCATAGTCTGCCACGCTGTCCAAGTGCGGGTTGGCAGATTTCACACATCTTCAAGATCATTGAGAACTCTCAGACATGTAGATTTCTTCAAGATGTTTTCGTTTTCCTTCACCCTTTGAAGTTGGCGGCAATCAACAATACGCACTTAATTTCGAAAAGACAGAGGTGCGTGCCGCGGTTTATTTGGGAATTTATGAGTGCAATAAAACAAAAAAATAAATATTCATGAAAATCGAATAACTTTTAGCGGTAGCAAACAGTTGTCTCCATTTGTATGGACAAGAACGCGGTGAACGTTTTTTTAAATGGTTAATGGAAAGAGATTCAATAAAATAGCAGCAAATAATATACTTAGCTTATATTTATTTACAAATTAATGTCTAGCATGATAAAGATCATTTCAAAACTCATATATGCACCTAGTTTATAAAATGCACTGTCTCGTTTTTTAAGCATCACCAGTCTTCTTTCCTTCTGAGGAATTTGACGGTACGATAACATTTGCAAGTTAATCGTCGTCTAGTTTCTGTCGCATGTTTCTTTTGGGGTTGTTGAATTTTCTCTTCTTGAAGTCGACATGTCCGTCGCCGAGGGAGTCGATGCGTTTCTCCTTGAATTTGAATGTCTCGGGCTCCATGACGACGGGTGGTGGCGGGGCCTCTTCTACTTTTGGCAACTGCAGGTCGATATTTTGTACTGGCCTGCAAGAAATTCGTTTGAAAATTATGTGACAGCCAGCGGTACAAGTACATGTACATGTGTACATGTATAAATAGACATGTTTCTATAATTACTTAAACAAAAACCATTTTTTATTTTATTTATTTAAATATAAATTAATAAGCATTGTTATAAAATCATCTAAAAACCTAGATAAGGTTTGTTTAGATGACCTGTTCTCGTAATATTACATTTAATTACAATATAATTTACAAACAACACAACTTGACTAAATGTTGTGCGCGATCACGCAATAAGACAGCTGATGTAGGCATGTTAGGTAGGTACTAAGCGCCCGACTGCAGAGCCGTTTTTGCAGTCTACCTTACAATTTCGTTACGCTTGATACGCTGTTTTTTATTGTGAGAAAGTATGCGTAAAAACGTTTTAAAAGTTTATAAATGCGCATTCTTTAGAATAACTCTAGTAAAATCACTTGTTTATTACGAAAAAGTTCATTGCAGGTTACCATTAAACGCATTTTTTTTTGCGAGATGTGTTATTATTATTATAAAAAATATAGCCTATGACACTCAGGGAGTGAAGACGAATCTAACAACAAGCCGTTTAGGCTATAGACGATCATATAGAAACATACATACATGCCCACATACATATATACAAAAATACACTTGAAAAACATAATCCTCCTTCTTATGCAGTAGGGTAAAAACGCCGAATTGGTTTAACGTAAGAAATTTTCTCGATCTCTTTTTTTTATCTTTGATGGATCTACGACTGACCACTATCTCGCCTGATGTTAAGCGACGGTGTGAGCGAAGATGGAGCTCGTCGCTCTAAAAAGTATCTATTCCCTTTCATCATCACGTCATGAAAAAAAACAAATACAAACAGGCAAACAATTCCATTCCTTTGCAGTACCCACCCATCAAGAATGTGGATAGAATTTTGTCATTTCAATGAGAAATGGGAGGTAATGTGACGACTTTCTGCTAGGCTAGTCCTATATAAAAAAAATATCTTAACATACTGATAAGCAGAAGTTTTCAAATCTTTATGAAAAAAATAAACTGATACTTCAGACAAGTCACACAATTAATTGTTTTTATTTTGCATGATTGAATGCCAAAATGAAGTCTCACGTTTAGAATTTAAGGTGTATTTTCAAATGAGCTGTATTTGACTATTGTGCTTAGTAAACTGAACTATAAAATGCCAATGCGATAATAATTACATTTGTAGTGCAAAATACGATAGATATCTTACTTGTGTGAGTTTGCCGACAGTGGTTCTGCGTAATACTGTGTTTAAGCCCTTTCTATTTACTTCTGTCTTCTGTGGTAAATTCAGTCAACAAAAAATATGTGCAAATGTTAAATAGAAATACTTACTCGGCGACCACTGGTGTCCATGAGCCATATGGCTTGACAGCACGCGGCGAAGGGCCATAGTCAACGGGAGCCGCCGCGGGCGCCGCTTCCTTCGGAGCCGCCAGCTCGCGCATCTTCTCTCGAGCCATGTGGGCCTTCACCTCCTTGATGGCTTCCTTCTGCTTTTCTTTACTATAAGAAGTAACACGAATGAATTATACAAGTAATCTTTCGATGAACCCTCGGGTCAAGCCCGATCTTTGGGTGGCATCAGTGAAAAAGATGCCAACATGGAAATATTGTACCTATGATATAGACAAATGTTGGTTATTGTGAATAAATTGTTGTGATTTAGTTGTATTATTGTTGTGAACTAGTCCATAGACTAGTTTTATAAATACGAAACTATAACTAGTCTATATGCTGATGCTCTCGCACAATGCAGGATATGAAATATTCTTTATTTGGAACTAAAATAAAGGGTTACAATAACAGTAAGGGCACGATGCTACCCGCAGTAGTTTAGAAAACTGTGCCGCGGGGAACATCGCCACAGTGAGCAGGATACGATATTTCTGTGCATACATCAGTATGAGAAAATGGCACGTGACAATTTCGCCTATACATAATTTTTATCACATATTTCTTCTTTCTCTATAAAAAAACTCAGCATATACCATGTTATTATGGCTTCTGTGTCGAAAGTAATACCTCCTCCATTTTTTTTAAGCTATTGCATAGCTTCTATCGCGGGCCTTGAGCGTGGAGACCGAATCCAGAAATTCCGTAACGAAAATAACCTAACGCAGTAACGCCGATACAACCAATGCCACCTAGAGGCGATTTGCAGAACTAAAGAGACAAGCGTGATATTTCAAAAAGTCATTAAAAGTTCTGCTATTCATCAATAGATGACAAAACTAAAAAGTATCACCGCTGTGCCGGTCGCAGTGGGGGGTGTTAGGAATACTGCATAAATAAAATAAATAAATAATTATAATTACATAAGTTGATAAAAAATGCTATGCAATAGCTTTACCGCGGCAGTCTCCGAGTGCCACACGTCTTTTTTCATAAATTATTAATACACACACATTCAAGGTACACATTCTGACCAGTTAGTCTTATTATTATGTATAAACATAATTATAATATTAGCTGGAAAAATACGACAATATACGGCAGTAACGCTCAACTCGTCATTGTCTAGTGACTCATGGTTGAAATCAGAACATTTTAAATCATTTTTAACCGACCATCAAAAAAGAGGAGGTTCTCAATTTGACTGTATTTTTTTTTTTTTGTTACGCGATTACTTCGCCAGCTATGAATTGATTTTAATGGTTGTTTTTGTCCGGTAGGTCATACTTGAGAGGTGGTCCCATATAATTTTTATCAAAATTGATTCAGTAGGTACTTTGGTTTTCAAAAAAATATAAGCCATCCAAGTAAACGAAATTGCGTATTTTGAAGTTGGCTGTTTCAATTTTTAAAGTTCCGTATTTAAACTGTAATTAATATATAAATATTGGAGGACAACACCATCTAGCCCCAAACTAAGCAAAGCTTGTACAATAATTATACTAATTGTGTACTATAAACTTATGGTTTACAAGTATGAGTACATTTCTAACACATAACAATTTTGTAAGGAAAAGATAAATATTGAATAGAGCATATCATATGGATAGTTACAGTAATTTATCCTTTTTCTTTTCAGCTGCTGCTTTTTGTTTCAATGATTTTTCTTCTTGTTCTGCCACAGACGCATATTCATCAGGAGTGTCCCAAGTGGTTTCTGAAAAAAATAAATATAACATTATAAAAATCATGTTTCAAGATAAGGTACATAGAATTTTTGGCTGAACTTGGTAGTATCTGAATAGTGCCAAGCGCTATACATATAGCGCTTTTCGATTTTATACAGCTATAAATTAACCGGAATTCACTCGTGAAGAGCTCAATAACTACATTCATTATTTATATTTGACTGACCAGCAACATAAACAAGTGGCAAACGTTTCTATTTTTACAAATGCTTACGCTTCGAAATAGTGACGTGCCGTGACATGCTATGAATGTGCTGTCACATAATATTTCATTACTAATGTCATTCCCATACATTTACTTTTCTATTCTAATTGCGCTCACGAAATGAGAATGCCGCTTGTCTAGCTTGTCTAGTCTAGGGAAGATGCTGGACGCAAGCCGCTTCCAATCGGTCTATTTAGAAATCCATGGGGGAGGCCTATGCCCAGCAGTGAATATCTTGTGGCTTAGATGATGATAATGATGACATTTTCTATTAGATCGTTTACATAAACTGTGAAATGTGTGAAATCTAAATCACGTCTGTTATAATGTCATAAATCACACTCACGCCTGCATGGTTATCATTCCTTACAAATTGTATAAAACCCACATAAAAACTCTGTCTGTCAATTTTTTTATGTGACATTGTTTTTTGCAAACTCTGTGAATCAAGTAATGAAGCGACACAGTGACTTTACTTCAACATTCTCAGTAGACTTGTTCACATTAATAAATTTAACCAAGTAGTGTGCAACCCCTCCTTCACACAGGTGCCTTTAAAACCGCATTAAGCAAGCTTTGTTTAATGGGGAGTCTCTATTGACACATTATTGTGGTTTCAACTGGTTACTAGCCTGAGCTACATAATCTGAGAGACGAAATGAATGAACAAGGACAGGCTGATGACCACAATGATGAGATTTACTTTTTAATATGAAAAGGTCATCATTGGTTACAAGGAGACCTTGTTGATTAATTTTGTCTCGCATTACATTGGTCAGACTTTAGCAAGTAATCCACAAGTGACAAGCTCCAGGGTGTGTAACCTCTGTGTAATGAGTAGAATAGGAAATGAGTTTTTTTACCATTAGTAACAGTGTTCCAATAGTATGAACTCCCATCATCATTCTTGACTTCTTGCCAAACTGGTTTTGTTTTATCCTTTTGTTTATCTGCTACAACTATGGTTGGGCCATCCTGGGCAGAACTTTGGCCAAGCATATCATTTATACTCTACAATCAGAAGAAAAAATATCTATAGAACATGGTAATTGCTGTTAATTGGTTTATACCACCACCAGTAATGAGGCCAAAAGTATATGGATGTCTTGTTGTAATGAAAACAAATATCAATAGAAGATGGTGGAAGATGGAATTGCTGTTGTTAATTTAAAATCTAATATGTTAAATATTAATATTATGAAGTATAAATATTAATATTATGAAGTTTAAATATTAAAATTATGAAGTGTTGGACACTACTGTTCCAGATTAATGAGCAATATTTCCAGTTAAATTTCTGGGCATAATGTGATTTAGTATCTATGATTCAGAATGACTCATGCAATGCATTACAACAAAAGATTTTGAAAAGTTCACAGTTCTGTGTGGCACTGTCCTGTTCAGTGCAAGTGTGACACTTAAGAATTTGAAAACCATTAAGATTTGTTTAATTTCAATATATAACAATCAAAGAAACTTAAGATAAATAAATATTGGTGGGCATTTCACACAACACAATTTAGCCCTAACTAAGCAAAGCTTGTAACTAGATGGTTGATAGAATACATACATAGTTTTTTTGTAGAATTACCCAGACACATAATAAACATCCATGTTCATCAGTAGACAAATGTTTGCCCTGGGTGGGGATCGAACCCATGACCTACAGCTCAGGAGGCAGTCATACTACCACTGAGCCATGAGGCCTGTCTTCAGAAAGCATCTGGCTTTTCTTGTCATTTAGTTCTATAATAAATTATATAAAAAAATTACCTGTGAAGTCAAATCTGCATTATTCTGCACATCCTTTAAATACGCCGCCATCGCCGCAGCTTCCATTTTCTTGATGTCATCATCCATTTTCTCTTTCTGCTTGAAATCTTTGGCGCTCTTCTTGGTGAGTTGTGATATATGCTTTTGTACATTTTCTTTGTGGCGTTTTCCGCTTTCATGAAAAGAAATAGACTGTAAAGAGTTATACAGATATTAACCCCTCAAATGAGTATATGTACATACATACATAAAATCAAGCCTATTTTCGCTAGGCAGATCATCAAAGACCATGAAACCGCTTAATGCGACACAGGACCATGGTTAGTTACATGGAAGGGAGAGGGTATGAGAGGTATTTTTGTGTATTATATTTACCTACTAGCTTGTAGCATAATATTACAAATTAAATTCTAGCACTTACCACTTTGTTATCTGCGAACCAACATTTACAAAACTCGCAGTATTTCCGCGCTTGTGACTTCCAATACTCGGTCCTGAAATATAGGTGTGTAAGTTACTATGTAGAAGGGAACAGATATGGTATACGTTTTTATGCATATTATTTACATTTTTAGAAACAAACGAGTTCTGTAGATTAGCTTGTAGCTTTTTTAGTTTGTAAGTATTATAGTTGAGTTCCAAGTGAAAACACACAGCCAAAGAGAGTTTATTTAATTAATACTAAACACACAGCTTAAACAAAAAAACATGAATCAATTCGTTGAAATTAGTGCCACAAACTAAATATAATAAGGTTGATTCGTTAAAGAATATTAATTTATCTCACAAAATAATATTATGGGTATACTAAATTTCTACTATTTTCCATGATAACATGGGTCATGTTTTCTTTGTAGCAAAATCAAAGAAATACGAGTTTAGGTTAGATTCAACTGACATTGACAGCGAAGCATTGTTATGCTACGTTTACACGCTTGCCGAAGCTTGGCAAGCGCCCACAAGCTCCAAGCCTCTACAAACGCTTGGATGCCATTCACACGCTTGCGAGTGCGTCAGTTATGTTCCGAACAGGCAAGCATGGCAGACGTGGATGTTGAGCTATGTCGGCTACACAGATTAGTAAGAGAACTCTACGCGTTGTTGGTTATTGCGTTCGGCTTGACATATTTTAACCCCCGACGCAAAGGGGTGTTATAAATTTGACTGCTATGTGTGTCTGTCTGTGGCATCATGGCTCCTAAACAGCTTTAATTTAAATGGATGAACCGATTTGGATGCGGTTTCTTTATTTGAAATAGTGTTTTATCGAGTATTCGTAGGTATGTTTCATCAAAATCGGTTCAGCCGTTTTTTTTTTGTAAGGGGTTTCTGAGTTTTCTAAACTTATACTAGTAATTCAAAATATAAATAAAAACAAAGGAAGCGAAAAGTTCAGCAGAAAAAGTTATGAAGTTAAAAACTGTTTTTTTAATGTGTGACTGACATGAAACCAAGCGTCTGCTACTTTCTTTTTATCTTTGTGGTTTTCGTCTCGATTCACTTTGATTGATATGCATCGAAAAAGGCCATAGTTTCATCGTTTCGCTATGGTTTCACTGTCGCTGTCGACATCCATTCGGCACGAACTCGCGCGAAACACTAAGCACGCACCAACGTGTAAACGAGTAGCAAACGCTTGCCACAAACTCCCTTTGATCAGTGTTCAAAAACCGACACAAGCCCGGATCGGCGACAAGCTCACGCAAGCCACGAGAAGCCAAGCCAAACACCCCGTTTACACGCTTATTTGTGGTGGCTTGCCGCGGCTTGGCAAGCGTGTAAACGTAGCATTTACTTTTTAGTATATAATATGCCCTACGGGCAGGCTAAGACCGTTTGGGCATACTGCCTTGTCTTATGTATGCTATTTTAATCTACATCTACACTAATATTATAAAGAGGAAAGATTTATATGTTTGACAAGAAATCACTCAAAAACTACTGAACCGATTTAAAAAAAAAAAAACACCACTAGAATACTGTATTATTCCTGAGGAACATAGGCTTTATTTTATACTAGAAAAAAATAGAAATCCCTACTAAAAGTTCAATAATGTAACGCAAGGTGTAAAAAAATTAGCCATAAAATGTCTTTCATCGCATGCGCTGCCCAAACTATTGATGATAGAACAAAAATAATGTTCTACAGTATTAAATAACATACCAATATCTACAAAAAACGTCGCAATGGCATATGTGCAACTATTGTTATTATGCCACTATAACTACTTTTCTACATTTAAAAAGTTGATAGAAATGCCGATCAAAATCAGACCATGTTATCCATACCTTGGTATTAATCCATATATTAAATCGTTTCGTATTCAAAACTGTTTCAATACCTGTAGATTACTTTTGAATTATTAAAATCGGACATTCCATTCAAAAGATATTGTGAATTTAAAAAAATACTAATAGAAAAATAAACGCCGTCAAGCCGCCCGCGCCACGCCGTGGCTGGCTGGCTGGTGTAACCCAAAGAGTACTTTGTAATATACGGAAAGTGTAACCCGCACGCAGCGAGCGAAAAACGTTACCTACTCTGAGCAATACTCAACATATTTTGTCAACTTCTCGCTGACACTTGCGGAAAGAACTAATTTAAATTTATTGCATTTTCTCGGTAGTTGCAATTACCTCCTCGGACCTTATTCATATGCTAATTTTCTGTTAATGTTGTCACAGTATTGACATGGCTCAAAAATACAACAATACAAAAATACAGAATACGGGGGCGGGTCGGTTAGTGGTCTCCATTCGAGAACTTTTCTACGTGCTATGTGCTCTGTCACTGCCACTTCAACTTGCTAATCTGCTGTGCTATGTCGGTAACTTTTGTACGTCTACGGATTTCTTCGTTTCTGTTAAGATTTCACAGTGAGACCCCAAGCAAAGCTCGTTGCGTGAAGTACGAAGTCGGTAAAAATTATTTGTTTTTTGGCAACACAGCCACGTGTATTGGACCCCGCGATTAGCGATTTGCCAGTATCAAGTATTGAAATATTTTCAAGTTTCTTGAATAATACAAGTTACATAGTGTTCAAGTCACAGTCTAAGTCACGTAAACAGTCAATTTCAAATCAGCCTCAATCAATCAATCTTGCCAATCTTGCCTCAGTAAAGTGATGGCGACTTTACTAGAAGCTTCTATGGAGTTTTGCCGACAGCGTAAAATCACACGTTTCACTGCTTTATTTCACTTGCCCACACTCCTGCACTTGATTGAACACTTAATGAATAAAACACCACTATTTTTATAGCATTAATGTTCAAAATAAACTTGTGTTTTATGAAAATAAAACAAAGCAACAACATGTTAATAAGACGTTCCCGCCAAAACTCTACCCACGTTCAATTATCTATGATTGGTTATTGTGTGTTTTGCTTTTGATTATGTCGTCTCGCAGCCTCGCTTTTCCCTCTTTACAAAAAAAATATATTGTCTACTGTTACATTGTGATGTCGTCGTCGAATATCGAGTGTCGTCGTCTTTTATGAAGTTTTATCAAGGTAATTGTTTATTTGTTATTGTTTTATTTAATTTTAGGACATCACCGAATTAGCACTAACACTTGTTTAAAGCTATTTGTACCGATTCTTAGGAAATTCGGCATGAAAATATTTGACTGATTCTATCTTGGCGGCCATTACAACGAAAGATACAATTTCTACGACTTTACTTTTATCTACTAAAATCGGCGCAATCCTTCTCGTCAGCTCATATTTATAAAGTACATATTCCTTATCTATAGCTTAGTTTATTTAGTGTAATGTAATTTACATAGTTTAATACAAGCATAGTTCAGTCGTTTTTCTTTTATATTTATTTGATTAGAATAGATGCTTGTTGACGCGTCTCGGCTATCTACTGTTTTAGTCTCCCCTCTTAAACGTAAATAAACTTATGCGAGTATTTTTGTTGCAGATATCCCCGGTATAAATTGGTGAACGTGATAAACTTTCTGCTAAATATAATCTATGCATCTAGAAGTGACTTATTGTAAAATTTGTTTAGTGTTGTACTTGGACAAAGATTTGTGAATATAGTTTCTAATTTTAGTCGTCCCATTACGGGATAATTTGGCAAAATGATGACCGAAAATAGAATTAGTTCAAGTAATCACGTCGGAAATAGTTTGAACAGTCAAAATAAGGGGTATGTATGGGTTTCGCATTACCTACTAACGGTTTTTGTGAAAGTGCTAACTTGTACGACCTGATAATCACTATTATCTTTTGCAGTGATGTCGATAAAGGCATCGACGACATTGGTTGGAAATCAAAATTAAAAATACCCCCAAAAGACAGAAGAATTAAGACAAGTGTAAGTTTTATTACCTATCTACCCACATACACTAAAAACTTGCTGTATCACCACATACCAGTAGCTGACAAGTTCACTTTAGTTTTATGCTTTGTGTTAATATTACTGAAACCATCTTTAAAAATATGATTATTGATATTTGTGTCAAATTTCATAAATATAGAAATTAGAAGTGCCTGTGGCGCACCAAATGTCACCATGAGAGAGGAATTCTGGCAGGCTTAAGCAAGTGACAAGAGTTTCAATTTCTAAATATGCTGTTTTAGTTCATCGCATGGTATTTCATTATATAAAACCCATACATTTCCATTTCTATTCTTATGGTGTTCACAAACTTTGAAATTAATTATACATTTTGCACCATGATTCGATTCTCACTGAAGTTTTAGTACCAATATTATCTAACAATGATTAGCCATTTAGAAAATACACTGTCTAGGCAAGGTCGGCAGAATTTATTTCAAACAGAATGGCATTCTGCTTGAGTTTTTGTTCAAAGCTTTGTGAACTCTTGCTGATCCAAGTACCTGAGAAAAGTAGAATTGATGCTCAGGACCTGCGGACCACAAGTCAGATGGTCTCCTGACTAGGCTGCCGGAAACAATCTCTTACTACAATGTTAACTGAAGCCACCCTTTCAATATTTATTGTTTAATACTTTTAAATCAAAACATGATGATATTGATGGATTCCCCTTCACTTTCTATAAGTGACAAGTCCAATTTCTGATATTGTATAAAAATTCTGTATTATTTATTGTATGTTGACATATTTTTACTAGAACTTTGTTTACACAGGATGTTACAGACACAAGAGGCAATGAGTTTGAAGAATTCTGCTTGAAACGAGAACTGCTGATGGGTATTTTCGAGAAAGGATGGGAAAAACCGTCCCCTATTCAAGAAGCTTCGATTCCCATCGCACTCAGTGGTAAAGATGTTCTCGCCAGAGCCAAAAATGGAACCGGAAAAACTGGAGCTTATTGTATTCCAGTGCTAGAACAGGTACATAAATACTTTCAGCAGATTAAGAATTGAGAAATACTCATAATCAATAAATACTATTTTAGTAGTTGCCTACACTGAACAATTAATATACTCTCCAAGTTTCATGGGTGAACTAAGAACAACAGTGCTATATGCGAGTTAGTAGGTCTCTGGATTTTATATATTATTTTTGTGTGTATTTTAATCAATGGTTTGGGTGTGGATATAACTCAGATATGATAATGTACTCTGTAGGTACCTGATAAAAATATTTATATTTTTGCTCTTTACAATGTTATCAGGGCTGTGAAAATAAACTGAGTTATCTTATGTTTATGTATGGTAAGCCAGCAGCTAGTTATGAGTTACATTTTAAAATAATTTTCCTGGTAGACTACACATTTCAATAATAAACAATGCATCAAACTTATAGCTCCTCACATCCTGTATTGTCATGTCACATAACACTGTATATGTAACAAGGGTAGTTAACAACACCCAGACCCTAAACTTGATATTTAAATTCATTATATGAACATCTGTTTGGTTGCGAATTAAATCGGACCTTTTGCTCCTAATGCACTATGGATGGATCTTCTCCAATTGATATAATCTGCATGTAATAAATTGCAAGTGAATCTCTTTCCAACACCATTATAGACCACAATTTCACTTAACACCAGGTCAGTTGGTGGTCAAGCACAAGCCTATAACATAACCAAACCATCTACTTAATAAAGTCTATTAATGATGATATTATTTTGGATTCCCCTTCACTTCTAATAAGTGATAACTCCTATTTCTGACAATATTTTTTAATGAAACAGATAAAATGTTAGTATTGTTTTGTCTTCATAATGATTTATATATTTTGCAGGTTGATCCTAAGAAAGATGCTATTCAAGCTTTAATTGTGGTACCAACAAGGGAGCTGGCTCTTCAGACATCACAAATTTGTATTGAGCTGGCTAAGCATACAGATATTCGTGTAATGGTCACTACGGGAGGCACAAACCTCCGAGATGACATTATGCGTATATACCAGAATGGTGATTATAACCATATCTTTAGCATTCCATACAATACTAAATGAATGTTGAAACGAACATAGCATAATCATTTAATATTTTGATTTGTCCAGTTCAAGTAATAATCGCGACGCCCGGTCGGATGATTGATCTCATGGACAAACAAGTGGCCAAGATGGACCAGTGCAGAATGCTTGTGCTGGATGAAGCCGACAAGCTCCTTTCCCAGGACTTCAAAGGCATGTTAGACATGGTCATTTGCAGGTATGTTTCAGGAGCTTACTGTTAGCATGGTACATTACAGTATAGAAACCTATGTAATGAAACATTAATTTACTTTTAGATTACCCAAAGAACGCCAAATCTTGCTCTTTTCCGCGACTTTCCCGCTAAGTGTGAAGCAGTTTATGGAGAAGCATTTGAGAGAACCTTATGAGATTAACCTCATGGAGGAGTTGACACTGAAAGGAGTCACACAGTACTATGCATTCGTGCAAGAGAGGCAGAAAGTCCATTGTTTAAATACATTATTTTCAAAGGTATGTAGACAAAAGTATTATGCAGTGGTTATAAATATTGTTATTATTTATTTATCATATTAGTATACCTGTGAGCTACGATTTTACCCACATAGTGATGATAAATGATGGTAAAATGTAGTCTTAGTCCATCTCCAGATTCTCTGCTATCTCTGTACCAAATTTCATAACAATTGGTTCAGCAGTTTAGTCATGAAAATGAAAGAAACAGATGAGAGTTACTTATGCTTTTATAAGTAAGAATAATAATTTCACAATTCAAAATAATTGCATAATAAAGCATAGGTACATGATGATTTATGTATAAAGGAGATGTCTAAATTCACAGAACACAACAAATGCAACAGAGAACCCCTACCTAAATATTTACATGTCTGGAGTTGCCATACTGTGTCTAAGTGAAGTTTCCTAAACCAGAAACTAACCCAACAAATCAGGTGGTGTCCAGTTGTCCTGGAATAATTTCTTGGCTTCAAGTCAAACCTTTGACCCACTGCATTGTCTGGAAAAGACTAAACTATTATAATTATGACATAGATTGTATCAATAACATTTGTACATTTGTGTTTTCAGTTGCAAATAAACCAATCCATAATATTCTGCAATTCGACCCAGCGAGTGGAGCTGCTGGCGAAGAAGATAACAGAGCTGGGCTACTGCTGCTATTACATCCACGCGCGCATGGCGCAGGCGCACCGCAACCGCGTGTTCCACGACTTCCGTGCGGGGCTGTGCCGCAACCTGGTGTGCTCGGACCTGTTTACGCGCGGCATAGACGTGCAGGCAGTCAATGTAGTGATCAACTTCGACTTCCCGCGCATGGCCGAGACATACCTTCACCGCATCGGGCGCTCGGGCCGCTTCGGCCACCTCGGTATCGCCATCAACCTGATAACGTACGAGGACCGGTTCGCTCTGCATCGCATCGAGCAGGAGCTCGGCACCGAGATCAAGCCCATACCCAAGGTGATCGACCCGGCGCTGTACGTGGCGCGGCCCGACGACGACGACTCGGCCGACAAGTAACGCCGTGCCGCCTGCGCTTGCGCCGCCCGCGCCTCTCTCGGCCGGCCTCCGCTGCTCTTTGGATTCGCTGACTGGTGAATGAACGTCTAGTTTTAAATGAAAACAAAAAAAACTTTTTGTAAAAAGTGTAATGAATTTATTGTAACAAAATGTGAGTGTAAATAGTTATATCGTTAAATAAGACTCGAACCTCGAATGGGTTACTTTTTTAAAAGTGTATATAAAACGAACATTGGGACTTTGCTTCGGGTATGTCGCACGCTTTGTCCATATTGGATACTGTGCGCGAATTCCTATTATTGTTAAAACGTAAAATATTTATCTGAACATCAATTTTAAGAGCCTACCTAGATTTGTCAGTGATCTAACATAAATTGTGGTAGACTTTGCGAATATTTATGTGAGTACCTGCTTACAAACAAGCTTGAGCTAGCACTGGTTTGCTTTTATTAAAAGGAAAAAAACGATCATGTCAGATTTGTAAGTAGGTACATTGAAGTCTAGCTCGAGCATCTCAACATTCTGAAAATATTGTCAAAATTCAGCATTATTAGCACTGTTTTTCTCCGCTTGAGACAGTGTGTAATTCCTACAAGCCGAATCAAAGCAATCATTTTGCTATGGGTTCACTCCCACCAAGTGCAAGTAAATAAATCACAAGTTAATTAATTAATGGTTAATTTCAGTGAGTAGGAATCATGTGAAATTTAGTTGATGTAGTACAATAAAAATTTTGGTGGAGTGAACAATCTGAACAATATGAATGCTGCATGTAAAGTGTATTGTGGTTCCATTTGCGAATCTGTATTAAATTAAGCGGTTCAGTCACAGGGTTAGAGTCAGTTTGTATTAAGGCTAAGGGGTAATAGAAAAATAATTATATTTTATAGTTACAATTTTTCTTATTCTCAAGTATAAAATCTAAGTTCGATGTTGAGAAACTTAAAATCATGGTTTTACCCCTTGCCTTAATTGCGATGAATAAAATTTTTAGCTCCATTTGATTGTTGTGAGAGGTATTACTGTGACTTACGAGATAGGAGAATGATGCATTCTGTGTCGGCTTGCAGATATGACACATTCTTCTGTCTGAGGGATTCATTCGAGAGAGCCTTTTGTTTCCATTTTAACAACAACTATTATCCGCTCTCTGGGGATTCAGTTCTTGGGATGTCAAGTGAAGAGTTCAATGATTTGGTCATATTTTATTCTTTTTGTTATATTTTCATACCAAATTGTATAATGTTTTATACTATTCTAATCACTGCCTTTTGCAATATTTTTTTGTTACTGTACACTGAGAAGATTTGATCGATAGATTGATTGAAGGAAACAAGTGATTATTTGTATTGGTGATGAGTGTTGAAAGTATTCAAATTGTTCATCATATCTGTGATATAATTCATGATAGCTTCTTGATAATAATTAGAAGAAAAAATTGCCTCTATGTACCTATATTTAGTCTTCCGAAAATATTCAGTAATCTGTAATCACATGTAAACTCAAATGTGTTATTTACAAAACAAGTGAGTTATGTTTACATCTAAATCACATGTAATGAAAATAAACAACGATTATAACAATATAAGGAACAAGGATGTAGAAAATAAACAAAATTACAAGCATATCATAATTGTTCAATTATCATTTGAGTAGAGGTTAGCTTTCTGTTATGGTTTACATTACCAGAGGTGTAGTTATGTATAGTCTTGAACTTGAGTACGGTATTTTTTTCTGGCAATTTACTTACTGTGATTGTGTTTAAAATATTTACACTTCAAATGGGCCAAGAAATAAACTCTTCACATCTATGTTTGCATTTTATTGTTGGGGTTTCTGACTGCTATTTTTTGGGGTTTACTCTACAGACTTGTTTAAATTATAATAGTACCTCAATGATTAATTATAGTTGCAAAACTGAAAAACCGACTTCAACTTCACTTATTTTGCATCTGTTGGATTTTTGAGATGTGTGAATTACAAGTGGTTCCCCACAACTGGATTCCATGCGTCCATATTGGTTTTAGTATGCCTTTTGTTATGAGCCGTTTATTGTCTGTGGACAATTTGCTGTTTCGACCGAGAAGCCACGAATACTTACTGTATCTAATTTTGAGTTCTCTCTATGCTTTTATGGTCTTTCCAGGTGAAGTCCCAAGTACTTTATCTTGGTGTGGTAGCGTCACGCCTTCCAGATTTACTGGCGGACAGTTTTCCTTTCGGAGGCTAAATGTATCTTGAACAGATTTGGATGCACTCGCTTTTATTCGCCATTTTCGGAATCAGGAAGTGATTTCACCCATTTTGGAGAATCGCGTATGCTTCTGTAGGGTTAGCGTGGTTAGCCAGAATAGCAGTGTCATCGGCAAATGTAGCTGTGACAACATTTTCTACCTGCGGCAGATCTGCTGTGTTTATTGTGTACATTAATTGTCCCAGAACTGAGCCCTGAGGTACTCCCGCGTGAATATCATAGAATGGCGATGTTGCGTTATTTCTTTCACTTGGAACAATTTATTTGACAAGTAGGATTTAAACAAAGGGTAGTAGGAATGCGGAAGACAAATTTTTATTTTGTAGCCCTTTGTGTCAAACCTAGAAAAAATAATTGGCTAAGTGCGTTTCGTGCTACGCGCAATGTAGGCTTCCGTAGTTATCATAATTTATGTGACCTTAAAACTGTCTCTTTTTTGATACTACAAACATGATTATCGTATGTTCATTTAAATAAAATATTCATGTTTAACAGACTTCAAAAAAACGGAGGTTATCAATTAGACCTGTTTGTATGTAATATTGTCAGAACGGCACAGTTTTTGTTTATGTTAGTCTATACCAGCTTCTAAACATGTGTGCCAAATTTCATGTGTATGTTTGTTTGTCCACGTATTACGCAGAAACTAGAAGTCTTATTGCAATATGTTTTTATTGGATAGACCTCAAAAAATTGTTGGTGTGCGTACCTATTTAGGTAGACGCCCAGTTTTGATTATTTCGTGTTTATTACTTACTCCCCTTTTAACCGACTTCGCAAAGGAGGAGGTTATCAATTAGTACCGAATATTATTTTTATATGTATGTACACGAATTTCTCGCTCATTCTTGAACCGATTTTTGAGTTTCGTGAATTGGCATATAGTGAAAGCTCCCAAGTTGGTCCCATAATTATTAGTTAATTAGATTGTTTTGAAGTCTGTTAAATTTTTTTAAATTACTTTTATTGACTTGCCTACTTAGCCGTGATAGTTTTCCTTTTAATTTCATTATATTTTCTATATATATAAATGCGTTTTATCAATAGTTGTATGCTTGTTGTTGTCTGTCAGTTGGGGAGCATACTAACAGCCTGGGTACAAAAGAAACAGCTGGGTGCCGGACTGAGCTCTACATTGAATTGAGAACCTCGTTCTTTTTGGAAGTTAGTTAAAATTACATATATTTCGATGAATTGTAAATAGACTACTCTGGGTCTTGACATTCTACAAAATTCAGTATTTTCATAGTATATATCACTAAACATCGCTTGATAAAATGTTTTTTTTTTCGATTGCCTGTTATAGTACGCGCAAAACTTATCTATGATGCAAGGAACGCGGAATTCGTGGTTTCGCACCGCATACAAAATGAATTACTCGCAAAACAACACGTGGGACTCCCATACCGCTTTATGTACTGCGCAGCCACCTAACCTCGACAGAAAACCTGAATGCGTTTAATATTCAAACAAAAAATAAAGGACATTCTGATGCTGGGAGAACGGACTAACACTATCTGCACCCCGCGATTTCACCCACTCCCTATTATAGTACTATTACTCTTAATTTTTTCGGGATAACAAGTATTCTATGTGATTCTAGGCTCTAAGCTTTATCTAATAAAACGCGTCAGCTATTTTAGCGTGAAGTAAGAAGAATTTCGCATAACTTTCGCAGTTATAGTGCCATTACACTCTGGGATGCTTCGAATACTAGAAGCGCTTGGCGGTACGTGGTCTCCACTCGAGAACATTTCGGCCCCATCGGCCATCATAAAAAAAAACCGGACAAGTGCGAGTCAGACTCGCCACTGAGGGTTCCGTACAAACTAGTAGATAAGAGGGGGAAATCATTTTTTTTTTATATTTTCCTTCATAAACCAAAAAATATACATCGTAAAAATATTTAAACCCCTGGTTTAGCTTATGCTAATTAAGCTCTTTCATATGATACGGTTAAAGAACTTTAAAATTTGGACCCTCATTCCTTGCATAAAGACACAATTTTTTGTGATTAAATTAAAAATGTCCAGTTTTCGGATTTTTTCTTATATTATACTCTAACACAATGCTTCTTGTCAAATTTCATAGTTCTAGGTCAACGGGAAGTACCCCATAGGTTTTGATTCCCTTGTGAGTGTCGAAATGTGCGTTTTTACGACATATTCGGCTGTAACTATATTTTTTTTACGAAAACGGAGTTTTTATTTTTCTTTCTGCAGCAAGAGACTATGGATCTGCGTATATAGTTTTAATTTCAACTCGATACCTTCACGCGTTCCCGAGATAAAGGTCTTGACACCCGGACGGAGGGACAGACGGACAACAAGTGATCCTATAAGGGTTCCGTTTTTTCCTTTTGAGGTACGGAACTCTAAAAATGTTTAAATGAGTAACAATCGCGAAAGCCTTCAAAACTTTATATGACGTTCTGTTCACCCGTATAGCCTTCAACAGGGGAATACACAGACAGTTGCTTCCGTTTTATTCCACGATAGAGCGCGCTTACCCAGAAGTAAAAAAATTACTCGTGTATTAATCAATGTATCACATTACATTAATATAATAGTAAATCAATGTATCACATTACACTAATATTATAAAGGCGATAGTTTGTGTGTTTGTTACTTCACGCTCAAACACCTAAACCGATTTTGATGTGGTATGGAGTTAGCTAACACCCTGGATTAACACCTAGGCTACTTTTTATCTCGAAAAATAAAATATCCTTTGATTTATGTAAAACAGCGGGTAACACCGCGCAGCTAGTTATAAAATAGTGAAATTACGCATGTGGAAGTGTGGATAAAAGGAACTCCAAGAACAAAGAAAAACTATTCTACCCCGAGATCAAAGAAATAAAGGATAAGTAAGTAATAATTTTATTGATATCAGTCAATAAGTACAATAGTAAATAAGTTGAATAGCACACTACACGTTAAAGAACTTAAAAGTAATATTTTATGTGAATATAAGATTTATACAAGTTTCTTCAGAGAACATTCAACAATTTGAACACAATGATATGAAAGTCCATTACCACTGTTCTGGTGGGATTTGGAATTATTTAAATTGCATTTTCAGGTCCCTATAATTCTGCTAGAATAATTAATATAAATACAAAACTTAAAAAAAGTACAAGTTTTCCAGAGACACTGAAATCTTGTGATACTGAAACTACGAATATCATTCTTGATCTCGTGTAACTGAAACAAGTCTCATTGCAAGACTGCAATGAAATCAAGAATGGCAATCGGCAGTAAAATGGAATCCATTTCACACATTCAAGCCCTTTTATTCTTTCATTTCAAATGATATGATGACATTATTAATTTTTAATGGGTTTATTTGTAGCAGGACGGATTTAAGATATAGAAAAAAAATATATAAACTAGATATTGTAACATTCCATGAAAATAACGTCTTTATGGCTAGAAAACACTAAAATAAAACTTAAGTACAAACAGGCGGCTAGAACAAAATAAGTTAAATCACTAGAAAAATTCGATTGTTTTGCTAAGTAAATACAAGTATTATTATACTGGCTTGGTGGTGAGTTGGAACATCTTCCACAACAAAATTTCACTAAATGCCATTGTATTAAAACATACTCCTTCAGAATTAAATTTATCTGAACGTGTTTTTTCAACATTAATAATATATGTATATTTTGTGATAATTTGAATTCGTGAAAGTATGTACAGTACATGTTCATTTCAAAATGATAAAAAATAATTTTATTTTTCTTTTGCATGAAAGATTTCTGACTTATGTTTTCTCGATTGATTTATTTATGGAGTATCCTTAAAACGCTTACACGTAATATGGGCTCTCGTTCGCACAATCAACATTAAAATACTTATCTTTAAACTGTTTAGGTGAAGAATAGAAAATATGTTTTCATACTTAAAATTAAATGTGCGAGCGAGAGAGTAGAAAAATCAGCTTCCTCAACAACTTGCAGATGATATTAATCTGCCTAAATTTCATATTTAAGTATTAGTTCTTACAGTTTCTTGCTAAATTAGGATTATATTAGTATCATAAATAAATAGTATTACGTATTACATTAGTACTTATCTACCTAGTGCCTTGAATTTAACATTATACAACATTTGGACACATTTATTATCGAAATAGATAAAACAAAGTACTAGCTCCATAAAGTTTTAGTTGTCGTATAAGACCGGCACCATTTCTCCACTCACTATCAATATAATTTGTTCATATTATTACTTTGTCATGAAAAGTTAATAAACGAGACTCGATATTTCAAGAATTGTGATTTTAAGATACGTGTATTCATTACTAAATCGTAAGGTAGGCACACAACAGATTTTGAAAAATCTAGACTAACAATTTAATTCATAGCGTTGACGTTTTGAGAGCTTGGGCTCTGGGAGCTCATTTAATTTTCCAAAATTTATCTGAATGCTTAGTAGATATGTGGTCAACAATGCTGTAACTATTTGGTCCACAGATTTGGTCCAAACCTCTTGCATTGCCAACTGCCAGTGGGTTTAGTGGCTTTGATCATTTACATTACTTTAAGAGCTTCACCGCTTGGAGCTTGGGGTAGTTAAATTGTTTTTTACATAGGTAGTCGTTTAGATAATTTTATTATACATACTTTTTATTATTTTATTGAATAAATATAGTTTAAAAAATTAAAAACCAACTTCAAAATGCATAATTTTGTTCTAAAAACTACACTATTGAACTGATCTTGATAAAATTTATATGGTTAGTACCATATTCAGAAAGTATATACTTTCAAACAAAAAAAAGTATTTTTCAAATCGGAGTTATGTACACTGGTAACAAACATAAAAATAAAAACAAATGTAAAAAATCGCCGAATTGTTAACCTCCTTCTTTTTTTAAGTTGGTAAAAAACAGTTGAGTTTTTTAGTTTTTTTGCTTTAGTTTTTACTTTTCAAACTCCGTTGGGTGCCGTATGCGCGACAGACATGTGGACACGTATTGAAAGTTCTCCATTACCATTCACACGCAATAATGAAAAGGTGCGCTTAATTAAAACATTAAATGTGACGAAATGTTATTTCAGACGACACAAAAAAAATACAATTATATCCGTATACGTTTGCAATAATTACAGGAAGTGTACATTCATTGTTTACTATATTAACTTCCTAGACCAAAAGTTGTTTACAGTCATAATATTACACATTCCATTCTAACAATGAGACGTTAGTGCACTATAATATATGTATATTTCGTGATAATGTGCACCACACAACGGTCAAGTCAGAACAAGGGATGTACCACAATCGATACAGCAGTCTTATTTTTATATTACTTTGACTTTTGTCTTGCTCTCTAACCTGTAGAAAGAAAGAGACAGAAGCTAATGAAATATTGTATAAAGGTTGCTATTAAGATGTGGTCGAGAGGCAGTTCCTTACAGGCATACTGTAGCAGTTATTGCTTTATTAGGCAACACTTATTGAAGAAAATAAATACAGATGTAACTTAGGTTAATGTTTAACACAGAACGAATAATATTGCTGTGGTTCAATTAAAAATTGTAAAGTAAATAGCTGCTTTTCGAGAATTTTAAATAAACTTGTTTAGGATACAGCTGTACCAGCTTAAAAACGTAACTAACAGTTTTACACACGCAAACTTTCGCATTTATGTTTATATTTTTGGGGTATAACTATATTTTCTATTAAAAATCATTTCATGATTGCAAATTAGTAAATTTTCCAAATAGATTGCGATAGTGGCGGTCCCGTTATTTTCTACAGTATTTCGCCAAGCTGTACAATGTTAGCTCAGCATGTTCGATTCTCGAATCGATGTATATAGTACTCGCCATGACACAAGTAAAGAGGTATAGTAATTAAAATTTAGATATTTTTTTACACAAAATAGATCTACAACTGACCCCCAATTTGACCTGATGTTAAGTGACGGTGTAATCGAGAATGGAGTTCGTCGATCTTGAATATACATATCTATACACTTTAGCTTTGAAAATGTCAAGAGTTGCCACTTTTTAACAACAAAACAGGGCAATTAGGAAAAATAACTAGATAAGGGTCCGTAGCTCAATCTTCGTCCGTTTCGCTAGCGCATACACACATTTTTGAAGATATAAAATGACGTTTGTAAAACTAGAATTGTTTTCTAGTTTTACAAAAGACAAATTTTTATACAACGTCACAAATATTCGACAAAAATTTAAATTTGATCCAACTAGCAGAAAATCGGCGAATTACCACCCATTTCTCGTTGAAATGCCAAAAATTCGTACTCAGCGATATCGATCCACATTCCTGTTGCGTACTGCACAAGAATGGAATTCATTGCCGCCATCTCTGTTTCCTGAGACCTACAATCTTGGAATTTTCAAGGCTAGAGTGAATAGATATCTTCTAGATCGACGAGCTCCATCTTCGGCCACACCGTCGCTTAACATCAGGCGAGTTGGTGGTCAATCGTAGACCTATAGTGTATATAAAAAAAAAAAAACTTAATATTCATACTAAAAATATTCTGTTGTTTTGTAGTTCTAGAAACGACAATTTTTTATAAGTTCATTTGTCCTTTTATATCTTCAAAAATGAGGGTATGTGCGAGCGAGACGGACGATGGTCGCACTACGTACTCATGTCTATTGTTGTTTTGACAAGCGAAATTATTCAAGTTAAGCTTTTTTCTTCAAATACCAGAATTTGGGGAATATTCTGAACAAGATTTGGGGGGAACGCGAGTTAGACTTTTGAAACACTGGCCGTGACATCCTGCGCAATCCCGACAATTTAACATATTACTATGCCTCTTTAGTTGTGTCATGGTACTCTCAAAGCGTATTTGTCGGTTGTGTAATGTGTTACATGACACAAATATACATAGCATAATGACAAAACTGGTGTTTCGGGACTTCGGGAGTGTTGCCGACGTAGAAAGCCGCGTCGAAATCCAGGTTTCTAAGGACAAAAAAAAAAAAAACTAACCTAGTTCCGTTTTTGGAAACAAAAAAATTGGGATTTGTAACTTATGTCATTTATCTAATAATAAGAGTATTTTTCCTGAAGTTTCGGTTCGTTGATATACTTTCTAAAATTGGCAACACTTAGCTGATGTCCCAGCAATTTTATAACTGGCAGGTTTTCTTGTGTCATGGTGTGTTAGACGTTAGAGGGTCAGTCGAGCGCGAGCTGTGAGAGGAGCAGGTCGGGCGGTGGCGGCAGGCCCGGCTGCAGCGTCACCGCCACGCCGCGGTTCAACGATACCGCCGGGTAGAACGCGCCGCGGAGACCAGTGAACGCTATGTCGCCCTGAAAGTATACATATAAATAAGGACTGGATTATATGCAACATAAAAAGCTTGAAGTATGCAAATAAATTGGTGAAATATGCAACATAAATGGTCAATTTTAGAAAAGGAAATAAGTGCTATATTTAGGTATTTGTTTTACTTCTAAATCGACATAAAATCAATAAGTTACGTATTCGTTCAAAATTTAACAACCATATAGACTATAAATTATAGTATATAATAATATTAATACAATTCAACGAACAATTATTTACCATTTAATTTTTTTTTATTCTTTATAAATACACATTGTTGTTGTTTGGGAGGTTTTACAACAAATATATACCAGTCCTTTATTCCTTTTCAACAGAGTTCTACTACCGTGTAAGCATTGTATCTAGAAAAATCAAGTTTTGAGGCAGTAATTTCCAGCTGCTTCTCTTCTCGTGCATACTGTAAAAGTCAGTTAAGGATCTTGAGGGAAAATGTTGTTTATGTAGGCGATGGGCTGACACCCTGACACTGCAGGCCAACATTACCCTCTAATTGCTTGTAACCCCCTAATACCTCCTCCTTTCCATCTAATCCTCTATCCATCAAATGTGGCGTCAAACGGCTTGATGGTCTTTGATGCTCTGCTTAGTCCGTAAGGCAAAATTGACGTGATTTTATGTATGTATGTAATTTTGGAATTTCAAGTCTTGAAGAATGTATGTATAGGGTGTTTAAAATCGTATTATATTAAATGTTAGTGTAAATCTAGCCCTAAAATTTCAATAAGAAAACATCGAAAGGAAAAGTTTTAACCCTGTTAAGCTAAGGCACAGTAGCTTGCGTTACGGTATTTCATCCACACAAGTCACTCATTTATAAGTCAAAGTAAATAAGTCACGACGCCCTCGTCGAATTTAAAAAATGAGGTAATAATCACTACTGGAAGTTTATGGTATTTTGCCGAAAACATGAAAATGTACGTTTCACCTCTTTATATCTATAAAAATACATTTCGAGTAAAATATCAAAAACTTTTTCACAACCGGTTGTGCTATCAAGTTAGTCCACGGGTAGCTCCTATTTTGAATTTCTTATATTACCACCACGGTAAATATCCCGTTAATAAATAATTATTATAATGAAAACGACGAGTATCTTGGAAAAGTAACGCAAGTGTGATAGTGGGCCAAATGAGATGAAACCGGAAATAAAATATACGAGTTTGAGACATCGATAAAAGTTAAGCAACGTTTTTCGGTAAATCCGAAAAAATACATTCAAATTGATATTTCATCTTTGTTTTATGGAATCGGTCAAAACTACAACAAAAAATGACAAAAAAATTCAGTCTACTAGAACCGGTTATGCACGACGAGCATTCGAGACTGAATAACCTGGACGGAACATTTTTAATCTACATATTAAAAATGTTCCGTCCAGGTTATTCCAGGTGCTTCGTTAAGTTGATGCTTGCTCATACTCACTGAACGCTTTGCTGAATATTTTGCAGTAAAAGTAAATTATAAGCAAATTTATAATGTAAGTTTTGTGTTGTTGAATAAATAAAAAAGTTTAACCTGTGGCGCGTCGTCGACGGTGAAGCGCAGAGTGCCCCGCTGTAGATCAAGCAGCACGCCCACCGTGGAGCCGGCGCAGACGCCACCCGGCGCGCGGCCGCCGTGTGCGCCGCCGTGCACGAACCACGACCGCGTCGCGTCGATGTACATGCCCCAGCCGAGCGCGTCGCTACCTGCCACACGCATTACTACTCTAAACAACCGCATTCAATTCAATGACAAAGTGAACGGTGAATGAACAATGTAGTGACAGCGGAGATTGTAGAACATGTGTGTTGACGCAGTTGGTACGTAATACGAATCTTTGCTTCGCTTCAGTCACACGCGTACTTACGCGAAAACGCGTCGAATAGACTAAATTAACGTACTTATGTATTTTTCATACGCGCAACTTTGTGTTTGCGTGCATATACATATATACACTTCGTTACTTATATGTATTTGTGACATATA
This sequence comes from Lycia hirtaria, assembly GCA_947563715.1. Classification (NCBI taxonomy): domain Eukaryota; kingdom Metazoa; phylum Arthropoda; class Insecta; order Lepidoptera; family Geometridae; genus Lycia; species Lycia hirtaria. Next base: position 32,432,334 of record OX387378.1, read on the forward strand.
TATTGCGTCTGTGTTTATCTATCGACTATAGTATATTTGACGCGTTCACGCGTTTTTTTTAAAGGATATTCTTTCAGATTGGTCCCATAGAAATTTTATCAAAATCGGTTCATTAGTTTGGTTTTTAAAACAAAATTCTGCATTTTGAAGTCGGTTGTCTCAGTTTTTTAAACTATAATAATTCCTTTTTATTGTAATACTTGTTACGGATTGAGTATCATGGTTGCCAGGAAGAGATCGCTTTTAGCGATTAGGCGGTCTGTTGTTGCACTAGTTTATTTAAGACCTTTGTGTGACTTTTAACGTGTGTACAATAAAGAGCTATATATCGTTACCGAGCATCTTGTCCCGTGCGACGTCGGCGCGCGCGACTCCGAACGCGGGGTCCGCATCCGCGTCGTACTTGTCGATGCGCAGGCGCCAGTAGTGCACGCCGCGTGCGAGCGGCGCGTCCGCGAGCGCGAGCCGCGGCTGCCACCCCCCCGCTGCCACCGACAGGCCGTCCGCCGACAGCGTCACGCCGCTCTCGCCTTCCGCGCACCGTGCGTCCCACGTGAACCACGCCACTACAACACACATATTATATTATATTCATTTATTACATTTCTTTATTTTTAAGTTTTTACCCGACTACGGCGAAGTAAAAGGAAGGGTTATGTTATTGACCGGTATGTGTGTATGTCCATCTGTATATTCATCTTTTCTCTCATAACTACTTATCATAATCTGACAAAATATGGTGTCGTTCGAAGCGTCATGTTTATCCGTTGGTTATAAGTCATGTGACGTCATATTAAATTGAATATGGCGCCCTAGAGGGGGCACGAAGTCAAGAAAAACATTTTTTTTTCGCCCCACCCCAACCTGTATCACTGAACAGGGATTTTAAAATGAAGGTTTTGTCAAGCGGACCGTTTGCGAGATATATCCCGTCAAAGTCATGAATACTAATTTTATACCCGACTACGGCATCGCTAAGAAGCCAGAGGGAAGGTTATATGTTTGTTGATCTGTAAGTATGTATGCATTTATGTTCATATATCAAAAACCTCAAAATACTTTAAATAAAAAATAAGTTCTAAAACTAAAACTCATTGCCAAGTAGAGCTGATTTTAGAGTAGCTGGCCTAGCATAGAAAGTAGATAAACCATTTAAATCTAAGCTGTTGTGTTAGTTGTCAATGTCAGCATATAATTTATACTTAACTTATACATTATACACTTTATACATATACTTATACACCCACACACACTTCATACATATATTTATACATATACTTACTTTATACTTTATGCACTTTTTTTTTGGCATATACTTTATAATAAAAGCCTGCCTGGTTGCCTGGAAGAGATCGCTTTTAGCGATAAGGCCGCCGGTTGTCACACTAATTTTATAAGTTTCTCTGTTTTGTTTTTTGTTTAATAGTGTACAATAAATAGTTTATCTATCTATCTAATATACTTTATTTTCTCTGAAAGGTATAACTGATAGAACGGTGGAAAGACTTATGTTGTATGTATACATAATTATCAGTTCTATGTTGTGTGATGCTCTGCCGCAGAGCTACCATATAAAAAACCGACTCACTATAGCATAAAATGGTGTATATGTTACTGTAAAAGCCCGAATATTGGTAAATCTTAGGTTTTACCAGTAAATCTTAGGGTTTACCAACACGAGTCGGTAAATGTAAGAATATGTAAAAAAGAAACGATTTTATCGGGCTTTTACCATTAGAATTTAGTACATGCTAGGTTTTACCAGTGACGGTTGGTAAACAATGCATATGTTACTGTATTCGGGTTTTTACAGTAACATATATAATAAAATTTGTTTGTTTGATAGGTATAAGCAATAATTTCTTCAGAGATTAGGTTATGTTTTTTTTTTAATACAAATTTATAGATAATAATTTACAAATACAGATAACTTACACTTTAAGTTTGCAGCTGCAAATAAATTTTCTGCGACAGCGCTAAGGGGGAAAACGAGGAAAGTCCCAAGAGCGAGCCGGAAATAAATTTGTATAAAAAAAACCATAACCTAATCTCTGAAGAAATTATTGCTTATACCTATACCAGGATCAACTAGTTTGGCCTTGCCTAAACTGGTCTATTATGCATTGTTTTATTTCCAAAACCAACATTTACCAACCGTCACTGGTAAAACCTAGCATGTACTAAATTCTAATGGTAAAAGCCCGATAAAATCGTTTCTTTTTTACATATTCTTACATTTACCGATTCGTATTGGTAAACCCTAAGATTTACTGGTAAAACCTAAGATTTACCAATGTTCGGGCTTTTACAGTAACATATATACGTCATACGTACATGATATGCATACATCGTTATCGCTGTACGTATAATAGTTACCAAAATAATGGGAATTTTTTGTGTCTTCCATGTTAGCCCTGCCGTGGAGTCTTGCACTCACCTGGCGAGGTCTGGAGGCCGATGACCTCGCTGTAGGGTCCCTCGCCGGCGCCGTTGAACGCCTTCACCCGAGCGCTGTACAGCGACGCGTAATGTAGCCCGTCTATCGTGCACACGGTCTCCCTGCCGCAATACACCTCCTGGAAATATACGTTTAAATCACCATCATCAGCTATCCTCGTTGGCCGTTTACCTACCACGTGTAGGACGACACCTCCAGCTACCTGCTGACGACGTGCCAGTCATCCTCGTCGTCATCTCGATAAAAAAGATAAGTCCCTCTTCCAGGGCAACAACGAACGAACCTCACCTCACGACCCTAAACTTCTGTTAGCCTATCTATCTTAATATAAACTTGTGAAACTTCTCTTTTTAGGGTTCCGTACCGCAAAAGGAAAAACACGGAACCCTTATATGATCACTTTGTTGTTCGTCTGTCCGTCTGTTCGGGTGTCAAGACCTGTATCTCGGGAACGCGTTAAGGTATCGAGTTGAAATTAAAATCATATACGCAGATCCATAGTCTCTTGCTGCAGAAAGAAAAATCAAAATTCTCAGTTTTCGTAAATAAAGTTACAGCCGAATATGTCGTAAAAAACTCACATTTCGACACTCACAAGGGAATCAAAACCTATGGGGTACTTTCCCGTTGACCTAGAACTATGTAATTTGGCAAGAAGCATTGTGTTAGAGTACACATATAGGAAAAAATATCGGTCCACGTTCTTAATGGGCACTGCACAGGAATGGAATTCTTTGTCGCCATCTCTGTTTCCTACAACTACAATCTTGGAATATCAAGGCTAGAGTGAATAGATATCTTCTAGATCGACGAACTCCATCCTCGGCCACACCGTCGCTTAACATCAGGCGAGTTGGTGGTCATTATATCTTGCGTAAAAAAAAACAAGACGTATATAAAACAAATTGAAAGAAAATATAATAAGTTTTTATCACAACCCAGCTCCGCACGTACTAGTTGCAAGCAACCAGCGCTGGTCTACCGTCGGTACCGGCGGGTGACGTCACGCACGAAATGAAGCAATATTTTTTTTCATTTTAGAAAATTGGTACACATCACGGTTGTTCTACTTGGCGCGTCATGTTATTGAAGTGCATAAGCGCGGCCATATATAGAACAAGTTTACTACTTCATATGTGCTTTAATTACAGTCTTATATTCACTGGAATATATGAAACAGCGTAAGCAGTCATGATTGCTCCGAGAGAGAGTTACAGTGAGATTCCGTCGTACAATCGGGTTGACTGACTCCTCTTACGATACTGGTATTTTAAATTTTCAATGGCTAACTGCCCTAATCTAGCTGGATATCTCAAGTATTTAGTTACGAGTACGTCAGGCCAGGCGCTCCAAATCATTTCACTAATATTCAGACTCTTAATTTCTACAATAAGATGTCTTATTAGCCATTCGTCTGATGTCGGTTACAGTAAGGGAAATGTCGGAAAAACTAAACGTACTGTAGCACGCCCAGTGATAAATGTATCTCACCTACACTGCGTTTACTTTTTCTTGTTCTTTTTTTCATTAAGTATATTGTCTCTACAATGGGAGTGAGTGACGTTATATACAGTGGCAGTTCGGAAAACTGTAGATTGCATCGGACTGAGTGATATCCAAAGGGAGAGCTTTTAGTTCCAAGGGCTAAAGTAGGCTATGGATGAAAAAAAATTATGTTTTTTTTATCAGCCCTGTTTATACAAACTGTCCCACTGCTGGGCGTGGGCCATCTTTTCATTGTGAGAAGGGTAAGGCCATAGTCTACCACGCTGGCCAAGTGCGGGTTGGCAGACTTCACACATCTTTCAAGATCATTGAGAACTCTCAGACATGTAGGTTTCCTCACGATGTTTTCCTTCACCGTTCGAAGTTGGCGGCAATCAACAATACGCACATAACTTCGAAAAGACAGAAGTGCGTGCCGCGGGATTCGAACCCAGGACTTGCAAATCGCAAGTAGGACGGTCTCCCGACTAGGCTGCCGGAAACTTGAAATGTGTGCTTTACCACGTTACAAAAGTGAAAACTTCATCAAGGCAACGTTAACATTACAAAATAGCTGTAAGGCAGTGATGCGTTAAATATATCTCTCTCACTCACTTAGTCGACTCGAGCCGACTTCATCCGAACCGGTTACCTACCAAGCTTGACGGCTGTTTAATTCAATACCCACAAAATAAAAGTGCTGAGCGCGCCTAAAAGGCCCATTACACCGTCCGATTTATCGTGCTCTGTCGGCAGGGACAGGGTCCCGATCTCCATACATCCCAGAAAAGGATTAGACAGGTTCCAAGAAATCGGGTAGTATGGCGGATTTATATAGTTAGCGGAAAACACCTTAGGCTAGTATCTTACCCTCTCTTTTGTTTTTAACCGACTTCTAAAAGAATGAGGTTCTCAATTCGAGTGTATGTTATTTTGTGTGTCCTTTTTTGTTTGGTAGGTAATACCTCAGAGGTCATCCCATATAAATTTTACCAAAATCGGTTCAGTACTTTGGTTTTTGTAACAAAATAACTGAAAAAAATGACATCCAAGTAAACGAATTGCGTATTTCGAAGTCGGATTTTTTCAGTTTATATAACTATAATTGCATAATAAACAACTGACAAAATGTCATCCATATGTATTGAAGTCGGTTTTTTCAGTTTTTTAAACTATATTGTTGTTTTGTTGAAAACAAAAGAGAGGGCACGATGCAACTGGGTCGAGACGTTTGCCGCTATGTCTAGGTAATGTGTTAGTGTGTTGTGTCGTATCGTACCCGGAAGGGCCCGCCCAGTCCGTCGTCGAGTTCGAGCGCGTAGCCGCGCACGGCGACGGGGGCGGCGGGCGGCCGCCACGCTAGCGTGCAGGAGCAGCCGCGCGCCGCGCACGCCTCCACCGCCATCTCGGGGGCGCCGGGAGCTGCACGCATTACAACATACATTACATTATTCAAACAACAAGTATATACATATTTTAAAAACAAAATACCCGACTGCGCAAAAGTGACCATTGGAGTGTGAGACGGTATGCGCAAAGTCGCTGTAAAAAGTTCATTAGATGTTACGAAAAACAGTTTATTTTTATTTTTGGAAGAATTGTTATATTACAAAAAAACAAATAATAAATTATTTTTTTGTTTAAAGGGTATAACTCCCAGGTTATATATGTACAAGAAATTTTATCAAAATCGGTTCAGTATTTTGGTTTTTATAACAAAATTACTGAAAAAATATGTTGTCCAAGTAAACAAATTGCGTATTTTGAGGTCGGGTTTTTTAAGGGCACTACAATCTTTTCTATGTTGCTTATCTATCGTTCATTTTTGATCTTTCATGACAAAACTTAGAAAGAATTTTCAGTCAAAAATCAAGGATTCGTCGTGTTTTTATTAACAGTCACCTTTAGAATATGTACGTGACCACATCGCAAAAATAAGATATTGGAAGTAACCTTCACTACAGTCAGAACAAAAATCTGGAAATTCTTGGAATTTTCAAGGCTAGAGTGAATAGATATCTTCTAGATCGACGAGCTCAATCCTCGGCCACACCGTCGCTTAACATCAGGCGAGTTGGTGGTCAATCGTAGATCTATATAGTGTATAAAAAAAAAGAGAACACAAGCTTTTATTAACCGACTTCCAAAAAGGAGGAGATTCTGAAATCGGTTGTTGGATCGTTGGAGTCGTTTTTTTTTTTTTAATGTTATGTTCTCCGATTGCTCGGAGACACCGGACCGATTTAAAAAAAAACTTTTTTTGTTTTAAGGGTATACTTCCCAGGTGGTCCCATAGAAATTTTATCAAATTTGGTTCAGTATTTTGGTTTTTTATAACAAAAATAAATCATCCAAGTAAACGAATTGCGTATTTTGAAGTCGGTTTTTATAGTTTTTAAACGATTACTTGCTATAGAACAAATTGAATATGAATAGAATAAATATGAATAATTTATCGGTCCACTCGGTGGCCACTGAAGCGAATAACTAGAAGACAAACAAATTGTGCCAATTTCTCGATTTCATGTCTATGACGGTCTGAAAGAACAAACGAAAAGCAATAATGCATGCAACCTCGTTTCGTTTCGCCGAAAGAGCTGTTTATCCGTGATCCTTGACGAGTGACGCAAGTTGCTGGTTTTCGCAAATAGGATATATATTATATATCTCACCTGGCGTTTTCATGTCTTGCTCCATGGCTGCACTCCAAAATGTAGAGCAATGAACGGAAAAGTTATATATTAAATTTCCGTCGCACCTATATTTTTCATTTAGGTTGTAACTAATCTACTTGTTAATATCAAGTAAGGTGAGCTAAGTGCTTGTCACATTAATCATCATAATCAAATGTTTTTTTTATTGTTACTACAAGGAATAAGTAGACGTTGTATTCAAAAAGTCCATGTACCATTTCACGTAGTTATAGTTACTTTTATATTATATTATTTATTTGTAATGTAGTATTTATTTATTTATGTGTCCTATATATATATATATATATATATATATATATATATATATATATATATATTCCCTCTATTCACAAGACATTTTATTTGGTCTGTCTGTCCATCGGAAATATAATCAATACAATTATACAATATTATGTTATTATAACTATCTTCTTATAATTTCTTGTTTGTGTGTATTTTATCAATAATGTTTCCTTTTTAAATTATTATTTGTTTGTATCTCTGATGTGTCTAGTATAACATAAGTGGTTATATGGTTAATAAAATATTCTATTCTATTTGTGCAAAACAATCGGTTAAGCCCCTGGTCGTGAAAAGGTAATAAACTGGCAGACAGCAAGACAGACAGTTATTATTATTATGAAAATCTATAGACTTTTAAAGTCTATAGATTTTCCCATTGCAGGACAAAGGTCTCCCCCTCCCGTTTTTCCGGACTTGTGCTATATTCATCCAGATTTTTGTGTGTGTGTCAAGCCCGGACCGCCTCCTTTTTCGGGAGAAGAGACAGATATACTTTCGCTTTTGTAATATTATTGAAGAAGTTAGGATAAGCCCACAGAAGTGTCTGGTACAGGTAAAACATAGAGTTCCAATACTCACGTATGCACTCGATGAAGTTCATAGTTCGCACGGTTCGCAACACAGGTTCGATATCGAGCGTGAGCGCCGGCGCCGCGGGAGGGGCGTCCAGTGCGGAGCACAGCCCGGCAGCTGTCTCTTGTGCCCGTGCTGTTAGTATGCTACCCACCTGACAGATAAAAAACATACAACTATTAATAAAACGCATTTATATCTAATATTTTACATGAGCAATTCTTGTATATATATATACATATATATATTATATAATCGGAATCTCGGAATCGGCTCCAACGATTTTAATGAAATTTGGTTTGTAGGTAGATTAGGGGACGATAAATCGATCTAGCTAAGTTTCATTTTTATAAAACGTCGTTTTATCCGTGTTTTCAGGCAATGAAAAACTGGTACAATATCATTAGAAAACGAAGGTAAATTTCGCCACTATCTACAAGGTTGTAATAGCTCAGGCGGGAAATCGGGCAATTCGATCAGAAGACCTCGGTTCGATTCCAGATTGATTATATTATTTTTTCACTTTTTTTTTCAAGTTCCTTCTTTTGTGAGAAAAAACTATTATAAAAAACCCGAGCAAATCTCGGACATCCAGATACTGTATTTTATAGCGGCACTTATTTATTTCTCGCGAAAGTTACACTTTTTTTTTTATAACAAATAAAACAGTTCGGGCGGGCTTTTTGACTGAGCTTACAGGTTTTTTTTTATATATTATTAATGAAATGACGTTGTTGATGACTTGTAATTATGATTTATAACAAATAGTCTAAAACCTAAACACGAATCACTGGGGGAGAGGGTTAAACCGCTGTTAAAACATCACGTAATCGATGGATGACCCCATATATGAGAAATCGAATAATAAAAACTACAAAATTATATACAACCAGCTGCATCCCGCAGTTTTTAGGCATCCTTTCTTAGGCTGGGACCAAACGAGAGTAATTTTTTTGAGTTCTGCGCCAGACGGACGAAGTTTTTTCAGATCTATTCAACGTGAGTGTTTGTATCGTGCATTCATCCATTACAAATATTGTGTATATACGAGGAATAATCAAAAGATATGACACAAGATGACCTCATGCAAGTGGCGAGAAGACGCTGGATGCAAGCCGCTTCCAATCGGTCTTTTTGGAAATCCACGGGGGAGGCCTATGTCCAGCAGTGAACTTCTTATGGCTGAGATGATGATGATCCAAAAGATGATATCATACAAAGAAAAGGATTCTGGGTAAATTCATTCAATTGACTGCAATTTGGTCGATAATTATAACTGATATAATGAGCGTGAGCTGGCTCACAATTCATTTTGCGTCGTCGTGTGGCACAAACGGGAATTTTGTAAATGAAATAAAGTAAATTGCGCAACGCATTTTACGCGACTCACAACTTAAAAAATTGCACTGTTTAGGTCTCAGCCTTATTGGATATCTACACTTTACAAGGAAGAGATCTTTCAATTTGCCTGCTTCAGGCTGTATGTTGTCTGTCAGTCAGGCAGGCGTAAGCCTTACCCAATACATTCAATAATAAGCCGCTTGACCGCTAACTTGCTTGATGTTAAGCGACTGATGCGGTCCGTCTACGATGGAGAGCGCGAAGATACCTAGAGTGCGCTTGCCAAGAAGAAACCTATTCACTCAAGATGTGAAGACAACCAGATTATATCTATAGTTACGAATACCTTACAAAACATACAATAGCAGTACATATATGGTACTGTTTTTGTCATCACTTTTTACACACAATAAAATTACCATAATCTGATAAAACTAAAATCTCTAAAACATTCCATTGTGATACAATAAAATCTGCATTAACAACTATTATTTAGTTCCCGATTATTTATTTTGTTATGAATCACTGATCTTACACTGGTGGTTATGAAATTATGTTCATGCCCATTTGATTTACATAATTTTTGTACTGTATGAAAATGCTAGTCTCCATAAAATTAAAAATAATATATGTAGGTATACATGCCGTGCCATGAACTAGTGAATGTACATTTGTGAGATCTATGGCAGTCATTTGAAATGTGTGTCAAATTAGTTATCAGGAGACTTGTACACAGCATATCAAATTGGCATGCCAATAAGTAATCATTATATTAATAGGCTACAAATGGGTGATTGACTACAACTCAACTTATGTTAAGTGATGGTGTGGTCTAATATTGCAAGTATACATAGACATCATATGAGGAATCAAAACTGGTTCTCAAGTGAAGTTGCCAGAAAACACAGTGACGAGTTGGACTACATATTCAAGCAATGTACAAGTGATAGCTACTACCCTTGTTAGTTAGCAAATTGGAAACAAAAAAGAACCCCAAAACATGCGACTATCCATAAAATGTATTTGTATCGGAAAAGCCTGTCCATTCATAATATTCGATTGTGAGGCCAATGGCATTAACACTCTTTATGTCACAGATTAGATAAATTAAATTAATATTTTCATAATATGTAAGACATACTGTTAGAAGATATCCAACATTTCATATACAGTATTGTATTGGTATTGATAAGCAATCTACAAACAGCACACCTTATTAATTTACAGGAAACTGATAACAAAACGAAGACCAAGTATGTGGTACGAATGAGAAATCAACAAGATATAATATTTTAGAATACAAAATATTTCTAAATTTTGATGAAAGTAGCTTTAGGCAAATGCCTGATGAGTGTGTTGTGCTAAGTGGGTTTGCCAGGTACTGTAGTTAGCCTTCCAAGCCCAGGGGGGGTAAGACAAGTGGCATTCTATTTTTGAGAACACCTATACAATAGAAAAGTAAATATATAAGATTGACATCAGCTAATAAACTATCATGTGGGGCATGATGGGGCATCACAGTTTCTTAGCATTTTGAAGTATAAGCGTTTATATAAATAGAAACATTTGCCACTTGTCTAATCCCCCTGGTCTTCCCTAAAACACATACTATTATATATATTAAAATCATAACCAAAATATTAGTTCATTTTAAAGAGTTTTTTTATTGATGATGCATTTGGTGCTAATAACTGGCCAATGACTCAATCTGAGCCACTCCAGTAGATACCTTACATTTTTTTATTCTTTAGATGAATACTTGTAAAATTCTTACCTGCAAAAATGCAGCATGGTCCGATTCTTTTAAAGCCTCTATAGAAAAATGCAATAAAGCAGTTGCCTCCCTTAGTTTCTGAGCTGCCATTGATTTCAATGAGCGCATGTTGGCTATAGCCTGTGACCTGGAGTGATGTGCTGCTCTGATCAGCTCATCTCTTCTTCGTTCTATGGCACGAGTCACTTCTGCACATGCTAAATCTATTTGACGTTCTAATTCTTCACAAGATTCCTGCCAAAATATTGAGCAATCTAAATTGTAATGGGAAAATGGGCAAACAAGGCAAAATAAATTTATATTGTTTATTGCATGGAAAAGTTAAAATTTACCAAATCTCCATAATGAGTGTTCTAATCTTCTTAATTTCTTTTTTACACAATAAATTCATTGAATTTTCATAATTTAAATTAGTTTGATGTGTATGGTTTTCTTTAAAATAAAACTGTAATTTGGGCCAGTTTCAGGAGAATGAAGAGTGATGATAAATTTTACCTTCCTTGTGTGACAAACATATTCAAAGAGATAACTCTCAATCTCATGAGTTATCTGGGTGATTACTTACATTTATTTTGTCACCTGATCCTTTGACTAGTTGAATGTATTCAGTCATGGCTTTTGCTTGTTCTGAAAGCTTTTGTAACGATTGGGATAGTTCAGTCTGAAATCAAACAAGACCAAATTAATATCCAATAAGATTCTTACTTTAATACTGCTTTGTGTGAAATAATGGATACCTTATGAGCTCTGGCAGCACTGGGTAAGGGCTGTGTTTCGTGTGATAAATGCCTCTCTGCAACACAGCGTTGACAAATGGGGACTTGACAGGCATTGCAGTATAGTGCTGGAGGCGAGCCGTGGTCTCCGCATGTGGTCCCGAGTGCCCTCAGCTCGTGCTGGGCGAGAGGACCGCGGATCGGGTGCCATGCATCTCTGCAGCCCGCGCAGTAGCGGACAGAGCACTGCTCACACCGCACTACGGCAGCCCGTCTTTCTCCTTCACACATTTGACAAGCCTCTTCAGCCGGCGGTGCGCCTTTGACGCCTCCGAACCGTTCCACGATAGTACGCATTACCCTGAAAGGCGGTAGCCCCTCTGCGCCATTGTCATCTAAGTAAACGAGTTTGCTGCAGAGCGGACAAGTGATGCTGAACGCCGCAGGCGAGTACAAGGGAGCGGCTGGCGTGCCCGCGTAACTGTTAGGCCTTGATCCACATACCACTCCGCTGTCAGTCTCACTCGACACGGACGCTTTGTCTGCTTCTTGATAATCATTAGAAGTAGCTGCATTGTCTACATCGTGAACGTGAGTTTGTAAGTTGATAGCACAAGCGCGACATAGTGCATGCCCACAAGGTAAAAGGACGGGTTCCCTGTAAAATTCTTTACAAACAAAACATCGGATCTCTTCTTCCATTTCCGCTGGTTAAAACTAACTTAGGCTTCAGCTCTCGAATTAAAAAGTTTTATTTGCAGTATTTCATAGTAGTTTCCTCACAGAACTTAACATTTTTAACACAAAACTTGATTATCACAAAAAACAAAATAAACATGGCACAATGTAACAAGCTCGAGGAAAAATGAGAATGAACATGCAATGAACGAATGAATAAATTAGGTTGAACCATAGACTTAGGTTGAACCATGGATAAAGAATTTTTCGAGTTCACAGACGAATTAGAGAACTGCGCAGTTGAACCTTCAATGCGAGTGCTTAATGCGAGTGTATAATTATAAGTGCGGCAATGTGGGCAAGTGAAACGTGTATTTTCTCGTTGTCGGGAAAACTATATAGAAGCTTCCAGTAAAGATGCTACCACTATGAAGCACGACTTGAATTTAAAAATGACTGTATACGTGACTTAGATTCGGGTTACATAAATTTTATTTTCTCAATAAGAATTTATATTACATTTCAATAAATAAATTATGTCTTATTTAGTAAGTTTTTTTTAAGTGAGGGTAGTAAAACTAATATGGCACAGCACAGGCAATGCAGGCAGGCTCTACATGCAAAACTTGTTTTGCGTTGTGACATTGTATTAATATTATAAATAGATTGTGACTAGAACATTTATAACTTGTCTAAGAAACTTGAAGAAATCTTAATACTTGACACTAGCAAATGCTTTAAGCGGGTTTAAATACAATAAAAAAAAAAGACTAATGAAGGTATAATTTGTATGTCATCTTGCATTCTGCTGTCAGTTGTCACATTACGTTACTCGCTCGGCATCAAAACAGTAAAAAGCGCAAAACAAGTTTAGTCTATTATTTTTACAGAAAATTCTGCTTTGTCCATTTTGTACAGTAAATTTTATTAAAGATATAAAATGTCGCCATTGATTTTATAAAAACATTACATACCTATTTATCAACTGTGAATATGGATCAAATTTTGTCATCCGACGACAGTTGCGATTCCGAAGTAAAGCTGATGAAATCCGAATTAACTGGTAAATAAAATACATATTACCCATTTCCTTTTACTTGATAAGACCAGTAGTGCCATAGCTAAATCCTTTATCTTCCAATATATGTCTATATCAATATATATCTGTATGCTTCGTGATTCAAAATACCTACCTGCATCTATAAACATTCTACACATAATTATTACTTTGCACATAAGTGTACTCGGTAAGATGAATTTGAAAAATGAAAACAACAATTGACGGCGTCCGACCTTCTCGCGCTATCTAGCGAACATACATTGAACTTCATTGTTCAAAAAGAACATGACATGCCTGTTTGCTATGCCTTTTTACAGCTTCAACGGACCATACACCCACGTTTTTGTTATTTATTTACATTTGAAAGCTTCACGCATTCCTAAAAAATGGGTCTTTACAGACAATAGACAACCTATGTATATCCTCCTCTAACTCTAAATGTGTTCACAAGGCCCACTGCTTGTAGATCCACATTCAAAATCCTTTTTTGATTGATTTTGCCATCTGTAGATATCCAATTTTACTCTGAATAAATAATAAAATTATGAATTAATTATGAAAATTATATCTTATGCTCAGTTGCAGATAATCTTTAGGTTGTCAAACCTAAAGGTTATTGGCATGTTTTTGTGAGGTTGGTACATTTTGGTTGTTTATATCAAATAATCAATTATTTTTTTGCAAAATTGATTTTGTGTTATGTATTTGTGAACATAAAAGCATTTTAACATGTACTCTTTGTACCAGACTTCTGAACAGTGCACAGTGACAATGCCATCCTGTGTGTTGAGAAAGAGCAACACCAAGATATATAAGGTCAAGATACTAAAAGGCCGGATGTATCTTACTCTTGAAAGAGCTGAGAACTGAGATTTGCCATGATTTTACTTTATATTCAATGAGTATAACCTCTCTATAGATAAAATCTCATTGATAGTAAAATAAAGTAAATGCTTAAAATAGCAATGATTGTAAATTACACAGGCTATTTGAACTAACTTCATAAAAGGAGGAGGTTCTACGTATATATGTATTACCAATGATTTCTCTGTAAATTGTGATCTGATTTTGAAGATACTTTTAGGATTGGATTCAGTATAACTTTGATATAATCCGATATATTTTTTATCAATTTTGCTTCAGTAGTTTAATAACCATCTCCAATTCTATGATTAATTTGTTTGAGAGTGTGCTGTTTGATATTTTTAAGTATATATTTTTCTTGACCCATGACTTTCAATGAAAATCAGACCTTGTTGACTTTTAGACTATACTATAATAGAATAATCTGTAAAAAGGCGCCTGGTTATGTCTTAGTACACAGCTATCTTGTTTGAACATAACATATGAAAAAGAATACTTAGTCATTCATGGTTGCAACCATTACAAAAATAAAATCATCAATGGTGGCATGTGGTTTGAAATTACTTTTATTCAGTTGGACAATTGCACTTTGACAGTAGTCTTAGGTCTTAACCCCTGGGTAGGCATGTGATGATGAGCAAATAAATATCTGGGGCTATTTAAAATGAGCCAATCTTCGAAATTAACTATTTCTTAACTTAAGCTTATGTTCATATGTTTCAGAATATGGATTTGCTGAAGAACACTTGTCCAAAGAAGAAATGAGTGATCTGCTCAAGGCTCTGAGAAACTCGAAAACAACTAATCAGGAAGAAGATGAGTCAAGGGAAAAGGAAAAAGTAAGTATTTTACATCATTATTGTAAGTTTTATGCCATAGCTGGTAAACAACAGGAGTGCTTGTTAGGTATGTTACGAGTGTCTACTTGCAATGACAGGAGTATCAATTCATTGAAATGTGTATGTGTCAACCATAAAATATCACTAGTGCTATAGTAGTTCTACGAACGGCAGACGACGCGAGGACAAACTAAAAACGTCTATGCTCGCAATTCTCGGTATGCTGTCTATATCAATGATATATTATTATACATAGATAGGTTTTCCCAGGCTCTGTGTGGCAAGCCTCGTGTTAATTACCTATGTACGTGACTTGAGTCGCCTGTCGCCTGTTACACGGTACCACGACGACGGCACCCGATTCATGATAGACATCCTGAAGTTGAGAGCACAACTTGTTGATATCCGAATAAAACGGTAATATCAGAAAGTAAGGTCTATGGCAGTAAGAACTATGGCAGTGGAATAAATGCTGCGCTGACATTATCGCCGACGTCATCGCAACACGTGAACACAAATCGTTGCAGAGGTCTATATGATATTCCGTCGGTCAGTATTTCTTCGAGCTACATCAAGAAAATACTAGTAATCATCTAAACTTTTCCATTTTTAGGGTTCTGTACCTCAATAAGAAAAAACGGAACCCTTATAGGATCACTTTGTTGTCCGTCTGGTCGTCTGTCTGTCCGTCGGGTGTCTCGGGAACGCGTAAGGTATCGAGTTGAAATTAAAACCATATACGCAGATCCATAGTATCTTGCTGCAGAGAGAAAAATAAAATTTTCGTAAAAAAAAGTTACAGCCGAATATATCGTAAAAAACGCACATTTCGACACTCACAAGGGAATCAAAACCTATGGGGTACTTCCCGTTGACCTGGAACAATGAAATTTGGCAAGAAGCATTGTGGTAGAGTACACATAGGAAAAAATCCGAAAACTGGACATTTTTTATTTAATCACAAAAAAATAGTGTCTTTATGCAAGGAATGAAGGTCCAAATTTTAAAGTGGATTAACCGTATCATGTGGGATATCAAATGAAAGAGCTTCAGTAGCATAAGATAAAACAGGTTTTTAAATATTTTAACGATGTATGTTTTTCGGTTTATGAAGGAAAATATAAAAAAATATATGATTTTCCCCTTTTATCTACTAGTTTGTAAGGAACCATCGGTGGGCGAGTCTGACTCGCACTTGTCCGGTTTTATTGTCTGTAATTTATTTGAAACAATATATTTTTGTTAAGAATAAATATGAAATAAATAATTAGAAGATAATGATGGTTGCTACATGCAATGATGCAATCATAGTTCTGTTGCTAGTTCTATAAATTGCATAACTGAGGAAATATTGGTTTTTATTTGTTTATGATTACTTAATTTACAGTTGCTGTTTCCTGCTCCGGTGCTTTCGCAGAAATCGTGCATATTTTAGGGATGAAAAGCGACCTATTCCAAATGTCAGTGAAATCGTTTTAGCGTGATTAAAGAAACAAATACGCCGTTTTAGCGTGATTAAGAAACAAATACTCCGTTTTAGCGTGATTAAGAAACAAATACTCCGTTTTTGCGTGATTAAGAAACAAATACTCCGTTTTAGCGTGATTAAGCAACAAATATTCTTTACATTTTTGAACAAATTATTTAAATAGAATTAGTAAAAAAAAAACATTGGTTATAAAATTGATTTGTTTTCAGCTTGAAGAGACTTCTAACACTGGAGAACCAAAAACATTAAAGAGACGATACCTAAACGTAAAAGACAGGCGAATGCCATGGAGCCTCCTGCCAGGAAATCTTACTCAAGCAGAGAAAGCACGCACTTTAGCTGTATACATCAAACTTATGTCCATCAATAAGTATCGGCAGGCGAGGCAGTCTGCGAAATTCGCCACGTGGCCACCACCCATTCAAATAGTAGAAGAAACCATGAGGGTCCAACCCATAAGGTCCACAAGAAGTGGTAGGTCCGTTCCTATTTATTCCGGTTTCGATGAGGACTCTTCGGATTTCGACTTCGTCGTAACAAAACCTAAAAAGCGTAAAGTGTCGAATAGTGATACCACTGATGGGGTCTACATGAATAAAACCATCAGTCTCAAAAGGAAAACTTCACGGGATGAAAGTTCTAGACCTGCAAAGGACTCGAAAATTTTAGAACTACCTGCAAATAATGTGAAGATCACAAAAGATCTCATTACTATAATCGAAGACTGATTTTATTAGGTTTCTTATACCTATTGTATTTAAATGAGAGTTTGATATGAAAATTTTCTTGTTTATGAAAATTATTGTTAGAAGAGTTTGATGTGAACTCTAGCCTTGATTTATTTTTTTCGGACTTGGTAGGCTTTTTGACAAATGACGGCTTAATAAACCGTCATTTGTATTTTAATGCCAATTGTGAGATTTCCAAAAACTAATTTGATATAGGTACATTTCAAATGGCGGTAGTGACTGTCACTCATGTTAAATTCCTGAACGTGGTGCGATTGTCACAAATTTTTCAATTAGAGTTCTATGGACACATGCATCTGCTTACAATGCCAATAATGCTATATTCATAACCATGAATGTAATTTTTAACCACCATTCCGTCGATAAAGGACAGTGTGTGTAATCCAGTGACAAATCTAGTGTATTACTATCCTTATGTGTGCCTTGTTATCTCAATCTGGGGATTTTGGAAACATTTAACTTTTTGCTAACAACGAATGTTAATATTCTGTGAAATCCAGTTTTCTCGTACTAAATATAGTTCACTTGCAATTTTGGCATATTGAGATTGCCATATTGACATTACAATATCTAACGTGACATATTTATCTCAAGCAGGGGTATACTGGATTCTTCAACAATTTCGTATCTGCCATTGGCTGGTTTGAGCCCAACCAGATGTCATGCTTATTAATAATATGACAACATATTTATATTATGTTATTCGTCTTTATATTGTCATTGATATAAGCAGTGTGATTCTTAGTGTGCATTTATACTACTTTAAAGAGTTTTTTTTTTTTTGTTAGGGGGCCAAATGGTCTTTGGCAGCCCCGGCTGGTCACTGCGACCTTTACAGATCTATTGTGACATCCCCTATTACTTACAGCACCTCTCCAAGTCCAATGCTGAGCATGTAGTCAGTGATGGCCTTGGGGGAGGAGGTTTTTATCTCAGCGGGTGAGATTATGTGGCCTCCAAGGTGCCGGCTTCTGCTATGGTGCAGAGGCTCACATTCGCACAGGACATGTATGGGCGTTTCGTCCTTTGTGCGTCAGAACCTGCAAGTGGTGTGTTCACCTAGGCCACTTTAAAGAGTTAGGAACCCCAGTATATTATTAAAGTTATGTATAGCCACTAGAGAAAATGGTAGCAAAATATGAAAGGATAAGAAATCGTAATCAACTGAAATCTTTAAGGCAAAGATATTTAGTTATTTTTTTAAATATTACTGTACTGAGCTTGTGATTCCTTATCTTACTCCTCAAATAATTGCCCTTTAATCAGAACCCAGTAATCTTTGTACACTTCTGCTTGGTGGAATAATGGAATTGAATAACGGATAAATGTGGAATTCCCCTGGGGATTCTACAAGAGTCTTACGAATGCCAAAACTCGTATGTTGCGAAAGGTACATTTTGGATTCTATGCGTTCAGGCTGACACACACTAACAATTCGTACAAAAGCTAATTTCGCATTATGTTAGTAATTTAGTGAAGTAACGAATAACCTCGGCTTAGCACTGTGCTACTTGAACACTGAACATATTCCTTATGTTCTATTTCAAATGCTTGCATAACTCACTTTGGAAAGCGCTTGTCTGAAAACTGTTCATTATTCCACTAAATTACTATCATAATGTGTACTGAGCTAAAATGACTGCCAGAACCGTATATTATCTTGTGCTCGTTGAGCATATGATTTCAAACTGTAAATAAAATTGGTAGTTAGATACTATTATAATTTTGTTGTTTCATAAAAGTGTCGGATTTATATTATATATATGTATGTTTTTGGTATTTTGTTACAGTGATATAAAAATGTTTAACTGCGTAATTTTTTGAAGCAAACAAGGTTTTTATGATTCCATGATAAAATATTTACCGTATTATATTAACGTCAAAACTTTTATGAATAATAAGGTAAATGAAAACCCTAAAATAGGTTAGCGCTATAATGTTTTTTTTGTTAACTTTTGGTTGACATGAACTAACACGCCTAAAAGTGATTCAAAATACTTGTCAATATTTCTCGAGCATATTAGTATAGGATCCCGGTATACAACGACCTTTACTGAACTGGTTAATGGATGAAAAGTATTTTATATCAAACTAATTATGTCAATAAATATATTGCAAATGGGTTGACTAAAAAAATTCAGTCCATAAAAATTTTAAACATTCATATATACTATTATAAATTATACTATAATGTCCAGAATATTATTAAATAACAATTAATTATTTTTTTCTAAACTTCACTGGTTTGGTTATTATACAAATTCCATACCAATCGAAAGTATGAACCCTATAGAATATGAAAACATTAGGTTGACTATTTTTCCCCCGTCACAACTCTTGGGTAGGCAGGTATAAACAGGTAAATCGATACTAGTAACTTGCACTGGTCTGGTTAATGAATTGCATATTCTATAGGCTTCATACTTTCGATTGATATGGAATTTGTCTATTAACCAAACCAGTGAAATTTTTAAAATTATTTTTATTATTTACCCGACTGAGGATTCGCATGTAGTACCCACATACCTATAATGCGTCCATTAAATGTTTGTGAGTGAAATTTAGTACACAATATGAAGTAAGCTCACTAATCACAAAGTATTCTTATTTTAGGCAGCTATGTTTGTTAATTTAGATTATCCATTCCACTGTATCAAATACAAGCATGGGAGTCGTTTAGTAACTAAAACTATTGTATTATATCTAATGTTATGTGCTGCTAGATTAGGTATATTTAACAAAAACGATAGTGAAAGTAAAGGTTACATTGTGCTAGCTTGGGGTATATGGGCGATACTCGAAAACAACCCTCCTTTTTACGCAGTCGGGTAAAAAAGGTTTACTCATTCCACGGCGGTTCCCTTTGTGTACAGGCTCTACATATTTATAGTGCAGTTCAAGCTGAAAGTTCTGTGTTTTACATACAAAAAAAAAAATACTAATTGTGTTAAGAAATAAACTACCTCCAGAAATTTCAAGATTATCTGAATAGTACAAAAAATTATTAGTGTTTAGAAAATATATTTGACCTTAAAATCTCTGGATGTGAATATCCTATGATTTAAACGTAATTGCGTGCGCAAGTCTACTGAAACTTTTAAATATATTTTGTTTAACACGTTCCGATGCTATTTGTATTCTAACTAGAGGAGACAAAGTTCTTTTCTCTATTCTCTAGCATTGTTTTTTTTTGTATGCAAAACGGATAACCCTAAGTCAAATTTTCTATCCCTTGAAACACCTAAGTATGTATAAATTAAAAAAAGGATTAGTGCATTATTATTTCGTTATTTGTTTTTAGTTTATTGTTTTTTGGGTACGTGCAGGTGCTGTTTGTGATTTTATTTTAAGTAATAAAACAAACATTAAATAATTACATTATGTACATTTATTTATTAGATACAATATAGGCAACTAACGTAAGTTAGTGTAATAATGTATGGCTGATTCATTAAATAAGCTTTAAACTGTACTACTACACTGTTTACTTCATTATCCTAATTGAGCATCATTTTAGAATAAGTATGATTAACTAAAAACATAATTTAAGTATCCATTATCTATAAAGGAAGCGGCTCATTCCTGCCCCAGAACGTATCAATAAGCTGCTAAAATTTATAAGCAATTTAATATGTAATTTAAAGTCAAATCATATTAAATAAATAAATAAATATTTGTGGACATTTCACACATCTAGCCCAAACTAAGCAAAGCTTGTACTATTGAACTAGATGGCTGATAGAATACATACATACTTTTTTTTGTTGTAAATATATACATATGATACATAGAAACACCCAGACACAGAATAAACATCCATGCTCATCACACAAATGTTTGCTCTAGGTGAGGATCGAACCCACGACCTTTCAGTTCAGCAGGTAGACGTAGACACACTACCAACTGAGCCACAAGGCCAGCACATATTAGGGTATTTTACTATATAGGCACTTTAGGAAAAAATATCAGAAAATCGTATAAATGAGATAGCTTAGCAGCCGGAAAACATTAGTTTAAGTTCATAAAATGACAAAATATTTTTTATAACGAATTTCACACTTTTTTGTCTGTTCTTTTACAAAGTGAAAGGGAAGCCGCAATATTATTATGTAACGCGGCTGTGTAAACAACGAAGTATAATCTGTACAATGAAAGTCAAATTATCATCTTATTATGTGACTTTCAATATTGAATTTGATTGCAGCACATCCGTTTCGAGACCGTGTGACATCAGCAACATGGTGTCTAGTTTTCGTCAAATTAGGCGCGAAACATATTTTTTTTTTTACTTCATTTTAATTGATATACATATCGATTAAATAAACATTTTGTAAAAAAAATGTAGTATATTATCACCTCAGTATCAAATTGAGACACTTTTCAATAAAGGGTGTTATACCCTATTATGTTTCCTTCTTCGTTGAAAGCCCGAATGACGCAATATTGAAGTGTCTATAGTCCAAGAAGAATTTGTGTAGTGCTGTTTGGAGCGAATATGTATCTGCCTTATTATACTCTACTATAAAAAATAATATGTATCTAAGTATATACGATCATCTCTTAAACCTCGCTTTATAGTTAGAACATTGATAGAGCTTTAATAAATATTTATAAATCAGTAAAGTGATTCAAATTTTTTGTCGTGATGCAAGTACTGTATGACGTAGGTACCTACATACATTTGCTTGTGCAAACTGGTATGAGAAATGGGCCGTTTCCTTTAATCTTATAGGTATATTATGTGTTACCACCACGGTTTTATAGCGATGATGTTAAATTATGTAACAGTCCTAGTTTTGCTTGACTGAGCAAGGAGGGTAATGTCTTTCTGGTAGGTATATGTATGTTTGTATATGTATATGGCTATGTTTGTATGTTTCTATATTATTATTTTGTTATAACCCTTTAACGTGGCGTTTTATTGTAAATTAGATAGGCTTTTCTAGCGCATCGTAACTCTAATGTTCTTACCATTTTCGTAGCTATGAAAACGTGGTGGTACTCGTACATATTATCTATAATTTAACTTATAAAACTTGATCCCCAGACCACGAGTTGACGCTCATAGTGCAAGAGAGAGAGAGAGAGAGAGAGAGAGATACTGCTTATTTATATCTTTCTCTCGAAGAAAGCGGTATCTTTCAGGCGACTCGTTTTAAGCTGACTTGTGCCTGGGGCAAGGTGTCGATCACGAAGTAGGCCTTTAGGTAGATAAAATTTTTTCAGACTAAAATGCACGCTCCGCTACAAAGTAAACTTATATAGCGCTTTCATAGTTCTGAAGAACAGATCAAGAGAGAAAGAATTATGTAGAGGTGTGCATGCTCCGCTACAAAGTAAAAATAGATAGCGCTTTCATAGTTCTGAAGAACAGAGCGAGAGAGAAAGAATGATGTAGAGGCGTGCATTTTTAGATTGAAAGATCTACATATATTTACATTTGGAGGTAAGAGAGTAAGTGGTCCACTTACGTATGTAGTTTACCTGGTTAGACCAGGGGAAATTTTCCTTCCCGAGGTGCAAGTAGGTGCAGTAGTTATCTTTCAGTTATAACGGGGTGTACTACTAAAAACCTGTGGTTTTTACCCCCTGCCATTTTAAGGCGAACCATGGAAAAGAAAAATGCTTCTGGTATCGGATGAACTATCTACTAGGTAGATCATTGGCAGGAGCACTTAAATATTCTGAAGTTAAAATGGACACCAATCTTTAAAATACCTACTTATTCGATTTCGATTTCGCGTAGTAAATTTCCTACGGATTAGCAAGGTTCTCGAGTGACTACGTACCGGCAAGCGCAGCGTAGGAAGACCAGCCACGAGATGGACAGATGACCTCATACAAGTGGCGGGAAGTCGCTGGATGCAAGCCGCTTCCAATCGGTCTTTTTGGAAATCCATGGGGGAGGCCTATGTCCAGCAGTGGACTTCTTATGGCTGAGATGATGATGATGAATTTCCTACCTATTGTATTGTTTAACCTTTCTTAGTTTACAAGTCGAATGTCTATTTAGAACACTAACTAAACCTACTTAACATTACTTTGTATCTGCCTGTGGGTCTCCTCTGGTTTTAGCGACCGCTCGGATAAGGGAGGGGGACGCTTCTTTCATGTCATACGCCCAGCCGATTCGCGCGAAGAAATTGAGTATTGTGGTGGTGACGTTGTTGGTGACTCCTAGCTCGGCCGCCTTATAGTCCCAGGGGAAGGTGTGGTGGTAGTTGTGCCAGCCTTCGCCCATCGCCACGATGGAAACGTAACGGTTCTCTGATGGCATTATGAATCTGAAACAAAAAACATCCGTATTTTATAGGTCCAGGAGGCTTAGACAAGTGGCAAACGTTTTTTAGGGTTCCGTACCTCAAAAGGAAAAACGGAACCCTTATAGGATCACTTTGTTGTCCGTCTGTCAAGACATGTATTTCGGGAACGCGTTAAGGTATTAAGTTGACATTAAAACCACATACGCAGATCCGTAGTCTCTTGCTACAGAGAGACAAATCAAACTACTCAGTTTTCATAAAATAAAAGTTACTGCTGAATATGTCGCAAAAAACGCATATTTCGACACTCGCAAGGGAGATTCCCTTGGGGTACACCTAAGGGGTACTTCCCGTTGACCTATAACTGTGAAATTTGACAAAGAAGCATTGTCATATAGTACACATAAAGTAAAAAATCCGATAACTGTACATTTTTAATCTGTAAGCTCTGCTACAGCCTGGCGTCAAATTTTGCAGAATTTGCAAGATTTTATATGTAAAATCTCGCGTGCGCTTAAATTACTGCTACCAAGCTGCAACTATTTTACCTAGCATTACTACCTAAACCATGTTATTTCGATTTAAGTTTTATCTACTACTAATGTCTATCAATCGATTTTTTATTCAACAGAAATTGCTATGTAGAAAGTTAAGGCGAATATTACGTACACTTAATACCGTTACGGGCCGTTTGAATGTCACAACTAATCGAAACTTACCTGAGCAAACATTTTATAACCTATAGGTTATAAAAGGTCAATTGTAATTGACTTAGAATTTGCTGTATCTTATCTATCAAAGAATTTGACATCAAAGTGGAATTATTCCTTTAATTAGGTAGGTAGGTACCCATTTCTCATCGATAGGCAAGGGCGTCGCCAGCTCATGGCCCAAGTTAATACAATACAATACAAAAACACTTTATTGACACCATAATACAATAACATTAGGTACAGGCGTAAATAAATAAGGCGTTAGAAAGGTACAAAAGGTGGCCTTATCGATCGGTTAATATTATGGAGGATAAGAAAAATATGAATTGTAGGCTTAGGACTTTGATTTCTTTGCAGTTGGCTACATTTTTTTAATCTCTAGGGGGGGGGGGGGAGCACCCCTTCCCCCTTTGCCCCCCCTTGGCGACGCCCTTGTCAATAGGTACGCCAAAAATCCGTTTTCAACGATTCTGGTCCATGTTCTTGATGTGTAGTGCACTAGAATGGATTTCTTGTCCACCCTCTGTTTCCTGAGAACTTGTAATCTTGGAATTTGCTAGAGTGAATAGGTATCTTCTAGATCGACCATCTCCATCCTCAGCCACACCGTCGCTTAGCATCAGGCGAGTTGGTGGTCAGTTATAGATTTATTTAATGTAAACTAATCTATAATACCCACCTGTCATAAGGTTTGTTCCCCCAAAGATGCGCGAAGCTATTCACAGCCCAGGTGAAGTGAAGCGACATGATGTACCGCACCATAGCTTGCGACACGAAGGATGCCTCGAGTGTCTCGTTCCAGCACAAGTATGGCACCAGACTTGGTACTATCCACGCGCATAAGAACTTGCATAACATGAAGTACCTGGAACAAGAGATCTCATGTTTATATAGTTGACTTGCCCGGCTGCACTTTGCGGCTGCCTTTAATCTAGAGGGTGTCTTCTTCAAGGCCGTATTGCAATTGCATATAATGGTGTCTCATTTTCGCATACATCGTCGACTTTATCAATATCGGTTATCGGTTAAAACCGGCTAGATATTTATTTGGTTATATGATAGATTTATATTAGCAAAAGCCTGGGCCTCAAGGCTGCTAAGTGAACATCACTCGCTCGCCGCTCGCTTACACGATTCAAAGACAATTTTGACGAATTGCTAGTCTATTAATATACAAATAGACTAACAATATGTCAAAATTGTCTTTGAATCGTATCAGCGAGCGGCGAGCGAGTGATGCTCACTTTGCAGCCTTGAGGCCCTGTATAGGTGTTGAGTAGGTATGTCCAAACATGACGCTGATCTAGACACGCGGTAGCGTGTCAAGCCAAGTTCAAGCTAACAGAACCACCGAATTATATTATAGCTTTCGCAAATTTTAAAGCTGTAAGTTCTTATTTTATTCTTCCGAATTTTTCTTGCTGGTAGAAACTAGCCATCGAACATAGGGCTCTTCCGTGACTGTTTTAGTACTTAATAATAATTCGTATATGAGAACTAGCCATGTCAGACCTTAGGTTTCAATATATTATCTTAGGTTATAAGAAGAAATTATATTTGAAGTAGTTATAAAATATTTTACGTTATAAATAAATTTCAAGACTGACCATTGAACTTGGCACCCATTTAGATCTCACTTCTTTTGTCGTTGAAGTCAACAACCAAGACATCTTTCATAATATTGAGCTTGGCTCTCATTTCACATTTATGTTTTTGATGGAATTTTTGTTTTCCGTGTTCGCCTGTTCCAGCAGACTATACCTGTAAGTACCTACCTGCCTACTTAAGTGTGTATGCACTATACATAATTAAGTATACAAATAATAGTTAATAAATCAAAATAAATAATATAAATCACGCTTATTTTCCTTTACGCGTTAGGAAGAGCATCAAAAAGAGTGACGCTATGTTTGACAGTGGATTAGAGGGTAAGATAGGTAGGTAGGTAATGATTGCCTTTGCAGTGTAGGTAGGTATTTACGTGGTATCACTATAAGTAGGTAAGTACCAAATCATATGTAAGTTATACCTATTCAATATCAGATACATTGATTTGTATTGAATAGGTATAACCCCGACCCAGATAGTGGGATGTTAGGTTTAAGTTTGACGACTGTAGATATCTATGTCCGTCTGTGGCGTCGTAGTCGTAGCTGTCAAATGGATGGACCGACTTTGATCTAGTTTTTTTAAAATACATTTTGATCGAGTGTTCATAATAGATCAAAATTGGTCCAGCCAATTTTTATGAAGAGGGGTTTTAATTTTCTAAACTTACTTGTTTTAATTAATCCCCGTAGGTGAACTAAAAATATTACTCGGAAGGTAGAAAGTTATTCTACAATTTATATTTGGAGCAAACCTAATTTATTATCGGTATCGGTATTCTCATTTATCGGTATATTATGCATATATACATTCTGTGATAAGATATGCTGTTACAATTTGGGAAAATGCTATAAATGTTATTAAAGTTGTAAGATGTCAAAAAGAGCAATTAGGATAATTGAAGGCCTGAAAAAGCGTAGTTCTGCACGAAAATATTTCAAAAATAACAAAATAATGACGGTGATATCTCTTTACATAATATATAGAAATACATACTACTAGAAATACATGAAGCTGATTTACAGCAGAATAAAGATAAGCATACGTACAATTTAAGAAATAAAGAGAAGTTGTATATCCCAAAGACTAGGTTAGTAAAAGCAGAAAAACAAGGGCGTCACACACGTAAAATATTACTGTACAATAAGCTGCCAAATTGTATTAGCAAACTTGATTATAGTATATTTAAACAGAAACTAAAATCTTTCTTTGAAAATAACCCTTTTTATTTTTATAAATTAAGTGAATATATGGAAATGGATCTTTCAAAATCCTCATTTTTTACAAAGACAGAGCAAGCACAGTCAAGGGTAGCAAAATATAATAATATTTTGGTATTTGTAGTTGTACTAGTATATATACTTAATAAACTAGATATTATATTTTTAATGATAGGTATTGATATTTTTAATTATTCTTGCCTTAACGGTTAGAGTCTTAAAACAAATGTAATTCAAACTTATTGGATACCATAATTTAAATTAAATCGATTAGATATATCATTTTATTTATGCTATTATCAAAAATTTTTGTTAATTTATCATACATACGCGTAATTCTGACTTACCTGTAACATGTATGTTATTCAAGGTTAATAAATATTCTTATTTTTATTATTATCTAATATTGTCCAAAGAAGTAGATAAGTACAAGATGTGACTTCTACAACGACAATAAGCTAGTTGAGAAACAATGCTATCGACTTCTGAAGCAATCGTATCGACACATGAGAAAATAACGCATCCCACTGACCTCTTGAATGAAGATTGACACTTGATGTTACAATGAAGCAATGAGCGTCTAATAGACTAAGAGCCAGCCGTATGTTTACCTACCTCATTGGGTTACAAGATGTGACCTATCTAGGATGACACACATTAGTAAGGTGTCTCTAAATGTACAGGGTTGCCTAGACTAAACACGCTACTGTACAAAACGCTCCAGGCGTTTTGTACAGTTAGCAAAATGTGACCATTTTGGGGTGTCCACCAACATTGAGTAACAAGTAGTACATTCGAAAATGCTTATCGAGAAGTGCCATAATCTATAAGGTTGCCTCGCCTAACCCTAGAGCTCTCAGGACTCAGCCAAATTTTAGGGTGCCAAAAATAATACCAATTACGTCATCAAGTAACAAGATGATACTTATGCAACCATATCAAGTTTGGCACTTTTAGATAGGCACTTTCGAATGTACAACTTGTTACCCGATAAGGTGGTGGACACATAAAATGATCACATTTCTGCTAACTGTACAAACCCCTCCAGGTTTAGCCTAGGCAACCCAGTTGTAACATTTAGAGATACCTTACTAATGTGCACCACCCTAGATAACTCACATCTTGTTACCCGATGAGGTGGGTAAACATACGGCCTGCTCTTAGTCTATAAGTATGTCGCACGTAGATACTTAGCGTATATTTCATAAATATTTATCTATGAAATTATTAAATATGTACAGTCCTTAACATTTCGCAGTGATCAAATAAAACGATCGAATGTAGGTAAGTAACATCTTCATAATATTATTCGCTACTAGATACCAAAAAAAAATGTACTTAGGCCGGGGAGAGTTGTATTTTACCGAGGCTCTATGAGAAATAGTTCATAACTAACTTCAGGTTAGGGTTAGAAAAGTAAAAGATACATTCGTAAGGAATATAATTAGTGTGATATAAAAAATATCTACATAGTACAATTTAAACAAAGTAGGTAGTCCCGCACTTTTTGCGCCACGTGGTCAAAAATGACGCAGCACCTAATATTACCCACTTACCCAGCCAGTGTTGGGTAGACCTAAGTGTGTATAGGTGAACGCCGAATACAAATTAATTTTCATTGAATATTCGTACTCTACCCAAAAAGCTTGGGTAGTAGTAGGTAAGCCCGATGTTTACTTATTCTTCCAGCATTATCCGTAACACATTATAGATACATAATACAATCATACAGAATACAGATGTCTTTCTTCTCACAAGAAATAAGCCTAGTTAGGTACCGACCTAAATTATTATTTATGATAAATCGTAACGAACAATATTATACACAATTTAGTTATTTTTGTGAAGAGCGTGTAGTAAATGGGGCTACAGTTTCTAATGCGATTATTGCTGGTTGCGCTTACTAAATCTCTTGATAGATAGATAGATAAACTCTTTATTGTAGGTAACGTACGACGTACGCAACGATGTACGTTGAACAAATAGAATATTACAAACAACTTACAAAACTAGTGTGACAACAGGCTTTATTGCTTAAAGCGATCTCTTCCAGGCAACCGTAGTATGGAGATCAATTTATAGAATAAGACGGTGTGCAATGTCAGAGACACTGGGTATAGCTATAATATAATCATACCTAACAATCTAATAAAATTAAATACTAAATACCTACTTAATAAGATAATATAAACTAATAAATATAATACAATAAATACAAATATTTTATGCGTAGATATATAGAATATCTGAAAAAGTACCTACTTAAATAAAAACTTAGAGATGTAAAATATCTTTACTTGTCTTGATTTTTTAACAGATGAGCTGCCCTGCCGCTCATGTGTTCAAAAATCAAGAAATATCATGTCTGTCAGACATGCTCTGTCTGACGTCTGATGTCTGACAGACACAGGCAATGCGTTCCACAGATGAACTGCCTAGAATGCGAAAGAATTTTCATAAAGAGTGCAGTAGATACAAAAATAAACGGGTAACGAACAAAATTTCGCGGGAAGCAGCTTCTGAAAAAATACAAAGGCTAAATATACTCCTGCAAAGCTATGAGTCAACAATCAACAACCCTACCCAAATGCAACGGAACGTACAGTCCGTAATTTCTACTTATTTATTACATAATAAATAAAAAAATAAATGATTATTTTAAAATATAAATAACAAATATACATAGATACATACGTAATTAATTAAAAAAATTTGTGGTGTCGCAGACTTAGGCCTCATGTTTCTTACCTAGTGTGGAATTGTACAAAAGGGTCGTTGCTAATATCGCTCATGTCGATCTTCTTGCCTTCCCTCATCACGTCGGGGTGTTTCTTCATCATGAGCCAGCCTACGTGCGAAAAGAAGAACCCTCGGTTCGCGTCGTGAGGGTCAGCCGTGGTCTCCGAGAACTTGTGGTGGACGCGGTGGTCGCGAACCCATTCGTAAATTGTGTTCTGGAATAAATAAATAAAATAATATTTTAAATATTGGTGGATATTTCACACAACATCATCTAGCCCAAATCAAGCAAAGCTTGGAAACTGGATAGCTAATAGAATACATATGACATACTTTTTTTTGTAAATCCATACTAATGATACACAAGGGCGTCACCAAGGGGGGCAGAGGGGGCAGCTGCCCCCCCCCCCCTAGAGATTTAAAAAATGTAGCCAACTGCAAAGCAACCAAAGTCCTAAGGCCGTGCAATTACCTACAATTCATATTTTTCTCATCCTCCATAATATTAAGTTGCCCCCCTCTGGGCTATGGCGACGCCCTTGATGATACATAGAAACATCCAGAGACAGAACAAACATCCATGCTCATCACACAAATGTTTGCCCTGGGTGGGGATTGATCCCATGACCTACAGCTTAGCAGGTAGACATACTACCAACTGAGCTACGAGGCCAGTCAATATAAGTTTTTTATTTATTTCAAAGCACTGCTGGAGTCGAACCTCCCACGATTTCTTCCAGGACTGGTCTGAATTTGTCTATCTTACTCTTGATATATAAATAAGTCTAGATCGTCGTACCGTATTTACTTTTTTAGATCAGGTCAGATAAAAATAACGATTTTCTTAGATTACCTACATGAAGACTACTAACTGCAAAATGGGAATTTTGACAAATAAACTGAAAAATACATGTACACCCTCAATTATCTAAGATCTCACGATACACCATATGATGGAGTACGGGAGGTACCTATCCAATATTTTTTCAAACTTTTATTCTTCTATTTTTCTGGCGTAATTATTAGTTATTATGCCAAATTACAGCTTTCTAGAACTAACAGTCTTTGAGCAAAGCCGCGGACAGAAAGATAGATATGGCGAAACTATAAGGATTCCTTGTTTACTACTATGGGACACTAAAACATATATTGAAGGACTAGTACGGACAGGCCTATGATAAATCAA
Organism: Lycia hirtaria; assembly: GCA_947563715.1. NCBI lineage: Eukaryota > Metazoa > Arthropoda > Insecta > Lepidoptera > Geometridae > Lycia > Lycia hirtaria. Next base: position 32,463,085 of record OX387378.1, read on the forward strand.
TTTCAGAATTTACATGACATACCTATAATAAATTAGCAGAAAGGTGCTTTTTGGTAATTATCATAAGTTTCCTGAAAACGTGACATTTCATGATTGATTGACCGAATGCATCTGGAAATGCACAGAATTCGAAAATGCACTTGTCGAAATGATTATTGGATATAGAGTGTACAATACAATGGCGACAGATAGAACCATTTCGCTAAAATATATGAAATATGATAAAATGAAGCGAGACGCATTAGGTTGGAAACAATAAAGTAAACAGAGCAGATAACGTGGCAAATTATCAAGTTAAAGACAGGTATAAAATTTGATGACGTTCAAATATCTTACGCGTCAGAGTTACGACATGTCATTTACTCAAATAAAGACTTGATACAGTAGTACTTACTTGGCTCACTAAAAGCATTGATCTAATTAAATTCGCCCTATCTACTTACAGAGAAGTGGTCTGCGCTGCGTAACATGATTATGTTTTCAAGAAACCATACCATGGTGCACGGAGGTCACGAACCCTTACATCAATTACATTAGCTCGGGAGGAATCAGTTACAAGCAAAGAAAATTATATTCTTTAAGTTACAGCAGCTTAGCTATGTCACTGAACTTGTGTTTGTAACTGTATCCATAAAGTACCTTCGTATATCAAGTAATGAGGTAGGTCGGTAAATACTCGTAGAGTGAACAAGTAACAGGCCACTCCCAGTTTGTGGTTAAGAAGAAGATATGGTATACCTAATATTACTTACATATATATACTATTATATATATATATGCTATACTGCTTATCTAAGCTACTTACATAGTCTCTTAGTGCAGAAAAAAATCAAACTTCTCAATTTTCATAAAATAAAGTTACAGCTGAATATGTCGCATATTTCGACACTCGCAAGGGAATCAAAACCTATAGGGTACTTCCCGTTGACCTGCTGGAACCTGTTAAAATAACTGAAATTCGGTAAGAAGCATTTTCATATAGTACACATAAAGGAAAAAAATCCGAAAACTGTATATTTTTAATTTAATCACAAAAAATTGGGTCTTTACGCAAAGAAGGAGGGTGCAAATTTTAAAGTGCTTTAACCGTATCATGACATGTGGGGTATCATAATATATGATATCCCACATTCATTTTCACCCCACTTTTATATGAAAGAGCTTCATTAGTACAAGTTAAAACAGGTTTTTAAATATTTTTACGGGTATATTTTTCGGTTTATGAAGAAAAATATTTAAAAAATTTTTTTTTTGTTTTAAATTATATATTCTTTTAGTTTGTACGGAAGCGGAACCCTCGGTGGGCGAGTCTTAGTCGCACTTGTCCGTTCTTTTACTCGTGGACACACAAATGAGTTGGCATTTAGGCATAAGGCACAAAGCCACCCGTGGACTTAGTGGATAGGTTCAAGGGGATTACATCATTCATGACCGGTGGACATGCCGTGGGCTCTCTGGATACAACAGTGGGTCAAGGCTGGTTATTTATTGAATCGGCTTCGTTCCCCGCTCTTTAATACATAACAACATCAACATCTACGTATCTTTAGATTCCTCCCAGTCATAAAATATGTAGGTAAGTAGCTATATGGTAATTCCACTATTTTATAAGCTAGATTAGAAGTGCGAAATTACTCTTTTTTAAATTTTTTAGTAGATTCACGTTAGTACTGGTGAGTTAGCTGTTTTTGTTGACCTTTGCGAGAAATAATAAAATCCAATTTGTGTGTTTCACAATTTTCTATTGATATAGCTGTTGCATCGGCTATTGGCATTGTATAAGTAGTCGTATTTGCAACATGACAAAAAATGAATTTGTACTATAGTAATAATATAATAAAGCTGAAGAGTTTGTTTGTGGATCTAATATAATCGTCAATCTTTGGAATCTCTGGATTTCTGGAACTATCAGTCGGAATAGAAAAGAGAAAATATATTACTTTCGTTTATGCTAGCTAGATTTATGAGAACTTTGTTGTGTATAATGGTATAGGGTAGCCGAGTGATACAAAAAGTTTTGTTAGTGATTTCTTTTAAATAATACACGAGGAAAACCGCGGGACACGGCTAGTTGTTTATAAAGAACGATGGCGCAAACATTTTAGAAATGTTGTACCAATACGAAATTTTGCGAGCGATTTAAAAAAAACATTTCCACTCTGACTTTACACTCAATGTCTCTATTCTTAAAATTGATTAGTTACTCTTTTTCTTATAATTGATTTTTATATTAATTAGAATTAATTTGACCTATATCTGTGATTATAGCGATAAAAAATAGGCATAGCGATAAATATGTATATACACTTGAGTCATTTTGCAAACTCACATTTAAGCTGAAGTGTTGTAACGGCCTTCAAGTGGTCTTCTTTTTAACCGACTTCCAAAAAGAAGGAGGTTCTCAATTCGACTGTATGTTTGTTCAGCGATTACATCGCCAATTCATTTCGTTTCATTAAAATCGATTCAGACGTTTTTTGTGGAGGGGTTTTTGAGTTTTCTAAACTTATACTTGTATGGATAAAGTATATCATTAGCTACAGAATCCTATCGCGTGCGTGTCTCGATACGGTTTTGGCTATTTATTTCATATATCTTAAGTAGATATATGAAATAAATGGCCAAAACCGTATCGAGACACGCATGCGTTAGGATCACCAACTCATTTGTGCTTGAGCGCCAATTCCTGATGTTGAGCGATCGTTGTGATCTACATGGATGCGGGTTTATCTAGGAATTAACCGATTCACTTTCGATGTATATTTTTCGGAGAAATCTCACTTGATAACCATATTCCATGTTAAATGCATCCAAAATACAATTTAACTGTCTATAAAACAGGTAAATTATAATAAAATCATTACTGAGCATCATCAGCATAGATCTTTATCTAAATATGTGCCTATTATGATGAAATATGTATGTAGAGTTTACAATATCTTGAATGTATTTATGAACAATCTTGGAATTTTCAAGGCTAGAGTGAATAGATATCTTCTGGGTCGACGAGCTCCATCCTCGGCCACACCGTTGCTTAACATCAGGCGAGTTGGTGGTCAATCGTAGATCTATAATGTATTTAAAAAAATGTGGTCAACCAATTCTCATTCTCAGGTCAGTCAATTCTCAAAGCACCACTAAACACATTAAAATTCTTAAACTCACTAATTATACTCGTAGCACACCGATCCATGATAAATTAACAATTACATTTTTACTAATTTTTTACTATAGTATTTTAGTCTAGTACTATTTTTCTTTCAACTGCTACTTACTATCACCTATATTCAATAACTTACTATGTTCAATTCTGCCACAGAACACATGGGTACACTCACTCCTGTGTTGCTACGACACAATAAAAAGCAAGTCAGCACCGCGCCGGATGGCCATCACACAACGACGGTGCCGTGCCGTGCTATTTTGCGGCGTGCCTTGGCGCCGCGTCGCGGAATCTCGGGCCCATACGCTGTTGTCGCTCATGTTGCCTTATTTCCGGTGTCAGCGACATACCGTGCATATGGGAACGCGTCCTCTCTTAGCAGTAGATTTGGGGGGTTATCACAATCTTATATAAGAGCAATCTTATTGAACGCTTGTGGTACGGCCCCAGATCTGAACTGAAATAGCTAAGCACAACTACTTTTCAGTTTATACGCACCTGTCCGGCCACAGAGTAGCAAAACACGAGGATGATTTTGAGCGGCCATCTTGCTTTGTAAGCGCGATGACACCAGTGCCGGTGAACGCCTGCGGTCACTCCAAACCCTGACACTTGACCCATGATGTACCCTGGAATACAAACTATATTAATTATGAAGTCTAATTATTTTAACGTTAAATTGAAGTATTAATTATTTTAACGCCATGTCATCCGCAACGCAAAAGAGCTCTCCCTCTTTTGCGTTGCGCATGATATAGCGATGAGTTTTATTTATTTATAATTATTGTTATCTTATCTTATCTTAATAGGGGTCCGATACTCGGAAGCACTTCGAGCCATTGGGCCCTTTTGTACTTACCCCAACTATATACCTATATATATTATAATTATTGTTAAATCGCTTATTTGTTATGAAAAAAAAATTTTGAGGTACAACAAGCGCATTTAATGTCTGACTATATTGATTTATCTGTTGACTTGAACAATTGTTATAAATAAATGTTCAGACCAGACAGAGATGGAATAATTCAAAACACGAGTGAATAGATTGTATCCAGGCAAGCGTGCTTCATCGTGGACCGCAGCGCCGCTCGACATCAGGCGAGCTGGCGGTCAAGCGCAAGCATATCAATGAGTAAAAAAAAATGTTTTGGGCAAGTGTAATTAAATCAATTTGGTACAATTGGCTGTTATGACCAATTTCAAAACACACATTACCTAACAGAAGGTAGCGTAGGTATGTGACATAACATCACTGAATTTTATACGGATTATACACGCAGATTATACACGCTACTTGCTAAGCTGTAGGTCGTGGGTTCGATCCCCACCCAGGGCAAACATTTGTGTGATGTGCATGGATGTTTGTTCTGCGTCTGGGTGTTTCTATGTATCATTTGTATGTATTTACAAAAAAAAAGTATATATGTATTCTATAAAAACCATCTAGTTCTATTTTGGAGTTCCATTTTTTCCATTTCCAGCTTTGCTTAGTTTGGGCTAGATGGTGTAGTGTGAATGTCCACCAATATATATTTATTATCTATTATCGTGGTCATATATAATAGGCTTGTTGCCACTTATAACAAATTACGTGACGTTTAGGAAATAATAATTGGTTCAGTAGATTTTATCAATAAAAAGAAAGAGAAAGAAGAAGAACTTACCAAATACTGCCGACTGCCATTTTACGTAATTCGAGTGATAAATGCTCTTCAACACCCAAATCAGCACGACCAAGTGAAACGCCGTAATAAGTATAGTGTTAGTCCACCGTATCGGGGTGACAAACCCGTATCTCTTCTCCCAAGCTCTTACTGGTTTCAGAAACCATGGTTGAGGCATCCGGTTGAGCATTATATCGTAAGCGCAGGGGGCTTTCGTCACGTTGTCTGTGCTTATTGTATCTTTCTCATCTTCTGTGTTGGTATTCTTTGTGTTCTGTCTGAGTTTGCATTCTGTCGTCTCTGCACTATTGACACATGGATCTAAGACTTCTGTTACTGTTGCTGGAGGCATGTTGATGTTCTAAAAAACAAATTTCATTAATGTTAAGTTAGCTTTGACCGCGGTTTCACCCACGTGGTAATTGATAATTATTATAATTCAAAAACAGATGACGAGATGGACAGATGACCTCATATAAGTGGCGGGAAGACGCTGGATGCAAGCCGCTTCCAATCGGTCTTTTTGGAAATCCATCGGGGAGGCCTATGTCCAGCAGTGGACTTCTTATGGCTGAGATGATGATGATAGTTCAAAAAATTTAAGCAACCGACTTAGACAATTCTGCAATTTCGTTTACTTGGACACATATTTTTTTCAGACAGCCAAAAGCGAAAAAAAATGTATATCTGTGTATCAGCCTAAAGCCGTGACCGCCGCTGGCGTACTCATGTACGTGGACGCTGTGGTCGCGTACTCACGGGGCGCCGATATTCGACGCGCTAGAGCGAAAGCTGAATGAAGCAGCTGTCAAGGTGGTTTCACATAAATGACGCTCTCGACCCTTCCACCAAGACTCACAGCATTCAGTTTAGCCTGTCAGGGAATCCAGTGCTCGTGAATAGAGTTAGGATTGAGGAAAAGGAAAATGCAACCTATCTGGGTTTTGAAATAGACCGACCACATACAGAAGGCTTGTGGCAGACTCGGAGGCGGGCTCTTGTTTAGTGCTGAGTTGGATGGCGAAAGTAGTATCGAGCGAGATGGTACGCGCGTGCTGCTTTGCTATAGTACGTATATAGCTGCAGTACGGGGCAGATGTGGCCTCGAGCTACAGACTGGGGTCGAACGTTTCGCATGCAGAAACGCGTGGTGCGAGTACAGTGAGATACTTAAGCTTGCCCATATTTCGAAAAGCTGGGAGTCTTGACGTTGCCTGCCCTGAATATCAAGTGGCAGTATACACCAGGATAAACCTGGAAAGCTACTCGGAGCTTGGCTCTAAACATCGGTACCTCACCCGCAACAGGCATAAACTGATGGCGATCTTGCGTTCTCTCGAGAAGTCGACTATGCTCATCGCACCTACCGCGTACAATCATTTTCCAAATGATTATAGACAATTTTTAAAATGAAGTCACTGAAGCCGCCACTTTATAGTTGTTTAAAATAAGGCTTATAAAATGAGTCCGTAACGTTCTCCGACGTTAATTTCGTTTCGGGACTTTTCCCCCCGAAACGAAATTAACGTCGGAGAACGTTACGGACTCATTTTATAAGCCTTATTTTAAACAACTATAAAGTGGCGGCTTCAATCAATGACTAGAAAGTCATTGATTTTGGAAATTAACACGAAATATATTTATTTTGAGTTGTTGACATTGATGTTTTATTTCTTACTATTATGTACAATTATTTTTTATCGTATGATTACGGTCATGATTTTAATTTATTTTCATTGTATTGCTAGTTTTATGTTAGCAAGCTGACGTGTAAAATAACATTTTGCCAATAAAAATATGAATATGAAAAACTTTCAATGAAAATTATTTTGAATACTCTGTGATTACAACTCTTTGAAGTGTAATCACAGATAGCTGCTTTGTGCTCTCGTAATACCGAGTGTGTATCAATGATGTATTGGTATCAATGTATCAATCTCATTGGTTGATCTTAGAAAAAATTACATTGCGTGAGTCGCATCTGTATGTGTAGGTAAATTTTATTAGGTATTTTATAAATGTTAACAAAATAAATGAAAAAAACATGACACGAATGTTATTTTTTGTACTTAAAAAGATCAAAATTCGCTCAAAGCTGTGATTTAATTTGGCATGGACATGCATATTAGATTTGCCAAGAAAGTCGTAGATTAAAATTTAGTACACATAAATTGGGGATGAATTATTTTTTCTCATCACGATCATTTAAGAAATTAAAATTTTGTGCAAATTTCATTTAAACTAACAAAAGTTACCTTGTATGCTCATAGTATCAAATATAAGACCCCGTTTTCACATAAATTATGATGTGCAACTACGGAACCCTACTTTGCGCGTGGCACGACCCGCAATTTTTTTCTTCTAATAGGTTTGTTTAGACAAAATAAATTGTACATTTTTATTAACATTTTACATAAAATCACATTTGTAAGTTATTTTAAGTGCAAGCATGATGCGAAAAATAGTAGATTGTTAAACAAGGGGCTAAAAAGACCCATTGTAACGAGGTAGATTTTTACTCCCGAGCTTTAGCGAGGGAGTCGTACATAGAAACCGAGTTACAATGGGTTTTTAGCGCCGTGTGTTACACTCTACTTTTCACTACGATTGCGAGAAAATAAAATCCAATACAATAATTCAAATTTTGTTTTATTAAAAATGAAATGTACAATTTGTGCAATTCGCGCTTAATGCCTTTTTTATTTCTTCTGTAGCCGTAACGCAAAGAGAATATACCTAAATATACTCCAAAGAGATCGCCGTTTTTTAAAATATGACGTTATTCTTTTTATGAAACAGTAATAAGTCGAGTCTTTATTTATGATTATTCTACTTTTGAATAAAGACTGTTTCGTTTATGTAGGCTCTTCGGTAACAGATAAAAAAAAACTTTTTCCCCTAGAGCAAAACATGATATTTTTTCCTCGCTGTACTCTACAATGATGGACTTTTTGAGCAAGAGGAGTGAAAAAGTAATTTTAATTATAACATTTCGTGTTTTTTGAGCTAAACTATTTTGTTTTCGTTTTATGAAGGTATTGTAGAATATATCTTGTGCTGAATCGAATCTCCGTCGTGTTCGAATTTCGAAGTTACTTTTCCGGCCTAGGGGATAAAATGAACTTTTCCATGCTAGTATAAGCCTTAGAAACCGAACTTTACGAGCTTGTAAGATGAAAAACCTATATCTACACCTAACCACAAAACATATTATAATTATAGATTTATAATGTCAGGCGAGCGAGATAGCGAGCCCATTTTAACTTAGTGAATCAAGTTAATCTCAGCCTCATAGGACTGGGCACATCACTTGACTCGTCATTGTGTCGTCGAAACAAGCTCTCAGTGGATGTAACAATGTGTAATACAAATACCAGAAGAATACAAAGATCACATTTCAGTCGTAAATATTACTTGAGATCGTATAATATTGTGTTAAGCTTTCACCAAAACAAAACAATAAATCGTCAGTTCAACGGATGCAATTTCAATGAAAATGTTACTAGTTTGGGGAAAAATATTTACCTACATCGTAACGTGCTCCTTTATCAAATTACATTTAGTTTGTTCCAACTAATGTAAATGAAGTTAGAATAAAATATTTTGAACAACACTCGCGTCACTATACCGAGTTATTATAATCCCCAACTAAGCCGGGATTACCACATAGTACAATGTGGTAATTAACTATGTGGTAATCCCGATACTATTCTATGCGATGGTATTCTACACCGAAAACTTTATCAATCACAGTCATCATGATTTAACACTGTGGATCAATGAAGTAGGTTCTATGATAAGAAACGACCTTATTATCGTGTAGCATATAGGTACAACAAAAAGAACTATAAAGAACTATAACTAACTGTTCTTGTAAAATTAGAATATAAATCTTTTATCCACAATAAAATTAATTGCGTCTTTAGAACACTCAAATGTTAATTTCCCAATGTTTAGAGAGAAATGTCTATTCGCTTGCAACATGATTCGCACGCTTGTGTAAGTGACAAAGAGCTTTTATGCTTCACTGTGCACTGTGCTGTGTGCGGAATCTTCGAATGAAACTATCAATCTCGGCCTATTAAATGTATGATTATAGTAACACTAGCTATCTCTGCCCTTACGATATTGGTGATTAGTTATTAGGTACCTCATAGCTATAGGCTTCTTATGTTTTGCTTTAAATTTACTCATACCTTTGAAAGTACAAAGTCAACAATTTAAAAAAGTGGCTAAGTAAGGTTCCGTAGTTGCATATCATAATTTATGTGTACTTAAAATAGGGACACTGTGAAAATTAGCTTTGTTAGTTTAAATGTAATTTGCACGAAATTTTCATTCGTTACTTCTTTAAGTACATTTCTTAAGTTGATCGACTATTACTCGTTAAATGGTAAAGCCTACTTAGTTGTGATGGTTTTCCTTTTATTTTCATCTTTTTATGCTTCTAGTATAATATTTTTCATATCACCAAAGTCAGAGTGTTCAGAGGGTAACGTGTTCGTATGCTACTTTGCAGAATATAAATATGTTTTGTTACGGTAGGTGCATGCCTAAGTATGGTTATTTTCTGAACATAACTATGAATATGTATGAAATACAATAAATAGTTTCTTGTTTCATACTTTTTAGAGCGTGATGTGATTTTCCAGTAGTCGGGTTTTAGTTTTTGAACAATTTTTTTATTTGAAGTATTTTGGGGTTTTTTGAGACATCACATTTTTTTGTTAAATTATGATAAGTAGTTTAGAACATAAATGCATGCATGCATGCATACATCCATACAAACCGTTCAACAACCCCCCCCTCCCCCCCTTAGCTTCTTTCCGATGCCATAATTAGTTTCATGACTTTGACGGGATATATCTCGCAACTTAACCAAATTATAATGTACCTAACCCTACCTTCATTTTAGATGATGACACATGATGAGGTGAGGCGCATAAACATATTTGTTTTTGACTTCATGCCCCCTAGAGGGCGCCATATTCAATTTAATGTGACGTAGCATAGCTTATAACCAGCGGACAAACAAGACGCTTGCAACGACACCATATTTGTCAAATTATGATGAGCAGTTTAGAAGTTATGAGGGAACAGATGAACAGAAGGGAATAGATGCATACATACCCACCTAGCGACCAAAAACATAACCCTCCGTTTTGCTTTGCCGTAGTCGGGTAAAAATACGTAAGTACCGGTGAAAATTGCTTTCTCAATGATAATATAGTAAATACAGTGTCTTTAAAGATACTAAGCACGCACCTAGCCTGGAGTTGAAATCTTATCTTTTACATTTGCAAGACTTGTTCCTGTGGGTGACTGACAGAACGATAACAGAGCCAAAACCGCTGCTCCTGAGGCAATGGAAGCCTTTCTTATGAAGAATAAATCATCATCATAATTTCCCTGGCCTTATCCTACTAAGCGGGATCGGCAAAGCATGTTTACGTTCGAATTATCCACTAAATTTCTCGAACGCGGGAAAAACCGCGGGTTCCCATTAGTTAGGTACCTGTAAGAGTTATGTATTTTTTAAATGGCTCATAATATAAGGCAGCGTAGGTTTTGTTCCTTCATTTTGAAATCATCCATTTATTTTATTGAATTGATGTCAAAATGTCACTAAGCAGAAGACTATTTATCAAAAGCTCGACAACATAGCACGTAATTTTCTTCGTAACTTTGGTAAAATATTCGAAATTTTTATTCGTGAATCTATTTACCTTTTTTCCTTTACCTTTTAAATATTTAAAATATGATCAGCAATGTATGTACACATTGTTACATTGTTACACACGTTGTTACATTGGGAAGTAACTGAATTATGTAGGACGGTGTTTTTACCCACTAAACCCCTCGGTCGCTGACTACTGTGTCTTAATGGCCTATAGTGACCTATATCATATAAGCTATATGTATAGAGTGCACTATCTCAATCAATCATTTCAACGATATATACATTTTTTTAATTTATTTTTTATCTCCATCCGTGACCTTTGTCATAATTACAAACTATTGTTTACTACTTATCGTTACGGGAAAATTATTTTGTTTTAATTTAAGTACTATGTTGCGTGCATACCACGAGCACACCAGCGACCCGCAAGCTAAAGATATATATGTATTAACATGTACCTACGTCTTAGTTTGGGATGAATTATACTAATACTAATACTTTTAAGTTACCATGTTTCACTGAGAAACAGCTATATCAAGTTAGAATAAGTTGTGAGAACTAAGTTGTTAAACTAATTGAGAAATTTGGGCACAATTATTGTAAAATAATTTATGGGGAGACAGTACGTTTCGAGACAGACTGTTTCCAGAACGATCAATGAAGTACCATCAGACTCGAGGGTTCCGTACAAACTAGTAGATAAAAGGGGGAAATTATATTTTTTTTTATATTTTCCTTCATAAACCGAAAAATTTTAATCGTAAAAATATTTAAAAACCAGTTTTAGTTTGTACTAATAAAGCTCTTTCATACGGTTAAATGGTTACGGTTAAAGCACTTTAAAATTTGGACCCTCCTTCCTTGCATATTTTTTTGTGATTAAATTAAAAATGTACAGGTTTCAGTTTTTCCCTTTATGTGTACTATATGATAATGCTTCTTGCCAAATTTCACAGTTATAAGTCAACGGGAAGTAACCCGTAGGTTTTGATTCCCTTGTGAGTATCGAAATATGCGTTTTTTGCGACATATTCGACTGTAACTTTTTTAAATGAAAACTGAAACGTTTGATTTTTCTCTCTTCAGTAAGAGACTATGGGTGTATATTCATATTCATTTTTTCATACTACAGGTATACGTTTTGTATACCTGTAGTATATGTTTTACCTTCAACTCGATACCTTCACGCGTTTCCGAGATACAGATCTTGACAGACGGACTTTGTTGTCCAAGTGATCCTATAAGGGTTCCGTATTTTCCTTTTGAGGTACGGACTCCTAAAAATATAGCGGCCGACGGGAAACGTTTTACGTATGGTTCAATTACAGAGCGGTCTTGTTTAATTGAATTGCCCTCCTGGATCGACGCACTTGTCCGGTTTTTTTTCTATCGAAACAATTTTATAATGATCGTGTTTGCCAATCTTGGCCTTTTAAGATTGATCCTCAACTTTTTAATTCAACTTTTTAATTTCAATGCCAATGTTGCAAAATATTGATAAATCGAAGATTTTAGTTAAGCTATGTGAGGTACTTTAGACCGTTAAATGTAACCGCAGGGACAGCATGCTGGGTACCAATCTGTAGTGGTTTGTGTAGTTTGAACAGTTAAATTATCTTTAGACCATCGATCTGGCGCTAATCTGTTTATATTTTTGTATAGTTGTTTAGGCATTTAAGTATATGTAGATATAGTAGGTACAATGTTTTAGCACGTTAAAAAAACCAGACAATATTATTCAACTATTGTTACCTTCTCTATCTATAAATAATTTAGTTACTTACTATGTCAAGTCTATAGAGTCCATAGAATTTGGAAAACAAAAGACAGGGGTTTATTGTAACACGCGAGGCCTCTGTCCATAGCTAGCGGTGACACAATTATGTCATAAAATATCCGCACTTACCTATAAACGCACACGTCATCTACCCACATAATCAAGTTAAATTAATAGTTTCTAAGAAAACCGAGAGAAGTAATTTGTAAAGTATCGATTGAAATACAGCAAGTGCAAACATTAAATAAAACTAAGAAAACTGTGTCATGTAAGCTCGAAGGTATGTTCTAAAGCTGCTCGGTATCAGGAATAGTTTTTACTTTAATTAAGGCCACGCTTGTCCACAAAAGCACCAAAAACAGCTTTATGAAAATTTACAAAAAATACTTGTAGGTACTATTAGTTTAAGCTCAAGTTTTTAGTTTGTAAAATGTTGGTCTGTTGGCTATGGTTCTCGTAGTACGTAAACACGATTGCTGAAAAAGTGTTTCGATAGCTATTATTTTTTTATTTTTTAAATATGCCATATTATTTATTTTATAATTGATCTCCAAGTTTAAAGCGAACCAACACCAAATTTACCACTTGAAATAGCTATTACTTTTTTTTTGCGTTCTACTAGTATACATTTTTGATATTATTATGTTTAGTGCACTATTTTATAGTAATTTATTTCACAATAATAATTATGCTTGCGAGCAGCCGCCCCGCCCCGCCTTGCTTCAGCTGTCTGTTTGCTGATCACCCGCGCCAGTGACCAGTCTGTTAGCGACCACTGTCAACGACGGTACTGTATCCGATTTTCTCGCACTGCTTGCGTGCAAATTAATAAAATTTTAATGGGAAACCGTAACATTAAAGAATAAAGAGGAAGAGGGCTCGTTTGCGTGAACTTCGGGTGATACAATAAGATCCGATCTCAATTATAGCGTATTACACTAATAGCGTGTTGAATGTGATGTGGTTGAGGATGTCCACATGTTCTGATGGAATGCATCCGGAACGAAGCGATACGCCGAAATTTATTGGCAACTTAACTTAACTTGAAATCAATGTGGGCACTTGCAATAGTCTCTTGGCTTCACCGCTGGCAGAGGAAGCCATGAAGCTTATAAGGCTTTACTTGTTCGTCTTTGGTGGCAATTTGGTGGCGGATTGAGCGGTTGAAATAGTAGCGCATTAATGTACTAGTTATATAAGTAAGGGACCAAAGTAGGCACCTTTATATAAATACATCCTTGAATAATGTATACTTTTTGTTATATAAATAAAATGTTGTAATATAGATAATATAGGCCTTGTAAATATGTAAAAGATTTAATACGAGTGGCATGACGATCATCGACAAAACCCCTACAAATAAATAAGACTAAAAAAAAAAAAACTTTTTTGTACAATAAAAACGTTAGTTAATAATTTGGCCGCAACGGCTCTATTTCCATCCAAAATTGAACTCTCCGTGAACAAAAATTTTCAAAAAACTGATTTAATTTTTCCCTTTATCGTTATTTCTTTTCCACTCGCGTGCGCGTCTTTGACTTGGACTTCTCTCTCCCACGCGGTGGTCTGAGCGTAGCGAATTTTTTATGTCTGTGGCTTAAATTCACAGAATTTGTGGCCCGATATACAGGGCTTAAATTAATGAAATGTACACATGTAATTGGATTCACTATTGTTATTTTATGACCAGAGAAAGTAAGCGAACTAAACATTTTTCTCGTAATGTTAAGATGAAAAACTTTGTTGTTTCCATATTGACACATTACGAGATAGCCAAGATACCCATTTTGGCGCGTTAAGTGGATTATGGTTATTATGGTTTCCACGCATCCCTTCCCCCTTAATACAATTACATGGAAGAGACAAGCTTATATGTACTCGTATTAACTCGGGTCAACAAACGTAGTTTAGGTATAGAAAAGTCTCGGAAATTTGGATTTGAGCACAGCCAGTATTTTGGGTAGGTACTTTTGGTCAGGCCTGGGTGTGGTGATCTTTTTGCATAAATTAGTATTTTTAAAGTTGTATTGTCGTCAAAACATTGTCTTATAATTTCTGAATATAATAGTTTCCCAATTGTACCTACCGAGCCAAAAAATAGAAAAGTAATAAATTCAATTAATTTCGCAGATCTTCACAATCGTATTGGATCATGGCCAATCCGGGGTTAAGAGCCACTGTATACATCCTGCTGCTTTCTATGCCGGCTTGTGTTGTCTCCACGCGTGTTACATGTCCATGGGAAGCCTTATCACCGCTGCCTTTTGTTTTGGAATACGCCCTGTGGAGAGGCTGGCAACAGGCTGTTATCTACTCGCCGAACATTGAACCAAGTAAACAAGAAAGTTAAATAGTACCTACCTTGTAGGGAAGTCGACCCTAATAGTTATTAAAGTAGCTTTAGGTGGCGCAGCTAATATCCCTATTCCCATATGCATGATTTATTTTTATTTGATCATAAAAAAGGGTAACCACAAATAGTAATAGTTGTGGTTACCAATTCCACATAATTCCAGTTTTTTTAATAATACCCCACATTTTCAGAAATGTATGTATAAGTATTTTTTTTCATCAGCCCTGTTTGTACAAACTGTCCCACTGCTGGGAACGGGCCATCTTCTCATTTTGAGAAGGCTATTATGTATAAGGGCATTGTTTATGTTTATTATTATGCTTTTTCAGTTTCTATTTTATAGAAAATAAAGCTTCTTTTTTTCCTGACGAGGACGACAATATTTCGCAAACGAATCCCTAAATTGAAAAGTGGTTTTCGCACACTCCCAATGTTTTTTAATTACCTATCCAATGAAACTCACACGATGGAGTATATGAGAGAAAATAATTCATCCCCTCAGGTTTACTTATTTTTCCTCCGTCGTGAATGATAAAAGCCTGCCTTTTTGTGCTAGGTACGCGCTCAGATAGATTTTTGAAAAAGTGATGACCTAGTTTTGACAACAAACTGCTCCAATTATAACAATATGTAACCACTTTGAATGTTGTATATAGGTACAATACTATTTATTTAGCATTATTAAGTGTACTGTGTAAATGCCTATATGGTCGGTAATTTTGTAAAGATCAGTTATATCGTACGTGATTTATTAATATAATGATAACAAGCAAGAATAAAAACATTATTAGTCACAGAATTCCAGGCCCTACTAGTTATTAGTCATTGTGGTTGTCTGATTTTGATAGGCTTATAAAATATTTGTTTCATGTTACAACGGGTTTGTGTTAGGTAAGTAAGGCTTTAGATCTGCACCTAATCACAAGATTTGACAAATAAATATATCTTCATCTTAAAATATAATAGAATATAACTTTATTAAGTAGTACTAAGTGTTAATTTATTTCCTTTTGTACATTTTTGTTAATTGAAGGTGTGTCAATAAAGAGTTTGTCTTTTTATCTATTAACCGACTTCAAAAAAGAGTTTCTCAATTCGATTGTATGTTTGTTGCCGTATAACTCTGTCATGTAGAAATCGAGTCGAAAAAATATTTTTTTGTTTTGTTGAAAGGATGTATTTTCAGATTGGTCCCATAGAAATTTTATTAAAATCGGTTTAGTAGTTTGGTTTTCATAACAAAATAGCGCATGTTGAGTGAGTGTTGATGTGCATGTTACAGTGTTTTATATTATAGTTATTGTACATCCATACAGATAAACGTTATTGAGACTTCTTTGGATCAAATTGTTTGCTAGAGCTCATAGTACATTTTATCTTTGATACGCTATCACAACTTTTTCAAAAAATTCTTACCTAAGGAACTCTGCCCTTCTGTCTTTTTGTTACATTAGATCTCTATCTATGTTTTCACGGCTAAATGGACGTAATTATTTTTGCCTTTTTTGTAGGACAATAATAAGCATGAAATAAAATTGGCCAAGTGCGTGTCGGGTCACGCACAAGGTTCCGTAGGTGCACTTCACTATGTGCAGATTTAGAATAAAGCTACTTGTTTGATACTATGAATATAATGATTGATTTTGCATTGATAAAATTTGCCGTTCCAAGTACAGGCCCTAAACTATCATCAACTAAGTCCTATACAGACGCCGACCTCAAAAATAGTTGGTTTACGTACCTACTTGGTAGACGCCCAGTTTTAATTTTTTTCGTGTTAATTAGATTGTTTTGAAGTCGGTTTTATTTTTAATTAGGTACTTTTTTTATTTATTTTTGACCGAGCAAACGAAGCGTCTCTGCATCAACTGGGCAATTTTTTTTTCGTCTGTCCTATTTTGATGAAACTTGGTGTATAGGTTCTATGGTAAAAATTTCGTTATCGGCGATTTTTGATAGGAAGGGGTGGTTCTCATAAAATGGGGGAATGCGACGCTAATTACCAATCGATTTATTATTTAATGATATTTGGTAGGTAGACAAAGTACACAATTATTACAACTTGACGTAAAAATAAACAGAATTGGTCAAGTGGTTGTCGAGATATGACAATTGACAACCAACTTGAGATTGCGTGTAACAGTGAGGGCGCGTGGATGTGCTTGATGTATTTTAGCGCTGAATAATTTTCTCGATTTTACGTTTCCTCCATTTATAAAAATATTATTTAATGATCGAGTGAGCGAAGCGTCTCTGCATCCACTGGCCAAATTTTCTTTCGTTTATATACGGCTTCTTATGTAGGTATTATGTACAAATGACCCAAGCTGCAAATAAGCTCTCTCGCTACGTTTACTGTTCCTAGAACTACTAGTTAAATTATTTACTCGTTAGATAGATAGATAGATAAACTCTTTATTGTACACACCTTAGAAATTTACAATCAAGATAAGTAATTTAAAAACTAGTGTAACAACTGGCGGCCTTATCGCTAATAGAGATCTCTTCCAGGCAACCTTAGGATGGAGAGGAGTGAAACTATAGTAATATGACGGGGCGTGCAGTATTAGAGAGGGGAGAAAATGTTTTGTTTAAAACTAAAAATTGTATTTACAAAACTTCACTGGGTTAGTTCGTTTAGTTTTCAAACACACTTCACTACTATTGTAACGCCTAATTTTTGCGTTATAAAGTATGCCAGATCCTTTTACATAGTATGAGTGATATACCTACCGAATTTCGTTCAAATCCGCCCAGTAATTTGTATAGCATCGTTGCATTATCGTTTTTGCATTACGACTTCTAGTTTCTGCGTAATGCGTGGACAAACATACAAATATACAGACATACAGAGATACAAACATACATACACTTATAAAATTTGGCACACATGTTTAGAAGCTGGTATAGACTAACATATACAAAAACTGTGCAGTTCTGACAATATTACGTACATACAGGACGAATTGATAACCTCCTTTTTTTAAAGTCAGTTAAAAAAAAAACAACTCAAAATTCAGTTCATACATAAGTGTTAAAAGTCATCTCAAAATAAAAAATAAAGAACATATACATATGTATTAGCATATGCGAATAACTTATTATAATAAAAAATGGTTGTCTGTAAAGTCGGTTTACGGACGATAATTTTACGTGATAACGATGCGTCACAAGCCGAACGCTTAGGCCGATCGTGCCTCTCTATCGCTTGTTCCGCGCTCTCGCTTGCACGCTCGGCTCTGACGGAACGTGACAATTTTTCGTGCGTGCAGCCGGCGTTCATCGATTTATAAGACGTTATCACCTCAAAAATTGGGATTCGAGAGAGGGATTGTGACTTTCGGTCTGGCACATTTCTGGGAACTATACGAGCTGGGTTATTTGACTATAGTGACATACTGCAATTTTCGACTATTTTATTTTACGATGCAATTGTGAATTTTGTTGAAATAATTTTGAAAAATAAAAGTATTTAAAAGCTTACCGGGACTCCCTCATGAACCGGTAAAATCATCCACATACACACAAAAGTATTCCCACTACCACTGAAGTACGTACTCTTTCACGTGTTTCGCGGTTAACTGAAACGCGAGGTATGCGAAAACCGCCGCATGCGCATCTCTCGGCACGTCCGTGAGACAGATAGCGCGGGTGGCGGCCGCTGCGTGCTGGCTGGACCTTCGGCACGTACTTTCACGGTACCACCACAGTGTAGAACCACGCAGTGGGGCAACACATTGGATGATTGAACGAGCGAAGCGGGTAGTCTATACTAGTCTTTACTATCTACAGTGTAGATAGTGCAGACCAGTATACTACTATTCTACACTAATATTATAATGTGAAAGTTTGTGTGTTTGTTACTTTTTCACGCTGGAACGGCTGAATCGATTTTCATGAATTTGGTATGGAAATAGCTTATACCCTGGAATAGCACATGAGTTACTTTTTTATCTTGAATTATCCCGAAAATATCAGAATTCCTGTAGGATACTTCAAATTGTTAAAATTATGTTTTTAATTTTGTCATGTATCTACACCTCTTTATCTACAGTCTATACTAATATTGTAAATTCCTAAGTTTGTGTTCGTATTATAGTTATATATATATAAATTAACCTTTACGCGTCTTCGTCATAATGTATGTTAGGACAGTCACATTGCATAATATACTATAGGTACCTATTAAGTTTATCTTAGTCACCGCGGGTGAAACCGCGGTGCGCAGCTTGTATCATATAATATTGATATATAATACGGTATCATACGATAGGTACGACACAATGCAATGCAATATTTTTCAATTTTTTCCTTGTTACTTTTATATAATGTTTGATTATGAAAATAGCACAATGCGCTAATTTATGTTATTTAAAAGTGAATGTGTATTTACTAGATACGCGCCGGAAGAATTTGGCGCGGTTAAGAGTGCAAGAGTGCATAGAATGTCATAACATTGGTCCAAAAATCTGATGACGCAGCGCGTGCGGCTAATGCGGCGGCGCGTTCACCCTAATCCCTACTATCCTTACTAATAATATTATATAAGCGAAAGTAACTCGGTCTCTCTGTCTGTTTATTACCTTTTCAAGATTTTCATCATCACTGTTTCTCATTAGCGGGGGAAACCGCGAGGCGTAGCTTATTATCTATAAATATGATGTATAAAACCGTCAAATGAATGAATTTGTTATTCAGGTATAGCTTCGTGCGACATCTAGTGAGCGTATCGGAGTGCTCACAAGGACTATTGCTGCTAGTTGTAGTAGTGAAATTCGGCGTATGCGTAGGAACGAGACACGATTTCGAGCCGTGATGAAACGCATTGTCATGCATTCTCGCTACTCGCAGTTTGACAGTAATGTTTCAAGCGATTGCTATGTTTATACAGCTTTGTTAATTGTTGGACGACTGTATGAGTTTTTAAGCTGTGTTACGAGCAATGAGACGATGCGATCGCCGATTTCAACAACTCTTGTATGATACCTACTACTCTGTGTTAGATGTATCAACGTTTGTTTATTATCTTGACACGCTTACTTTAATCAAATGTTTGACAGACTCGTATCAACACTGGCTATTCTATGAACATGATATAAAATTTTCAATATTAATCTTCAACATTATTATTATATGGATAGAATGAAATATTTTCCGATTTAAGGGCCCGGGGTTGGTCATTGCTGTCACTATACTGTCTGTCTGTCGTGAAGGTCGTGAAACTCTTGCGCATATTCTCCGAAATGAATCATGTAGAATATGTATAGACAGACATGCTATTACGGCGGCGCTCGAGACGTTGCTTATCGTCACCAATTAACCTCATAGCTCGCCGGTCCACTGACTCTAAAGCTTCCAGCTGATACTTGACTGATCCAACAAAAAGGTGGCAGCAGTACTCCAAACACGATCGGAGCTGTGCCTCATAGAAATGAAGCAGTTGTCCGTTGAGAAGTATCTAGGCGATACTTCTTAAACTTATTAATGACGCCAAGGTTTTTACGAGCCAGTTTAGCCTAATAATAAATCTAAAACTAAAATCTTAAATAAAAATAAATCTAAAATCTTAAACGGTGTGGCTGAGGATGGAACTCGTTGATCTAGATCAGGGTTTCTCAAATTTTTGGCTCCACGAACCCCTGTTAAAGTTTCCAGATGACAGCGAAGCCCTGAACTAACTAATCACCCCCCCCTTCACACAGAAAATAATAAAATTGACTGTTAAAGAAAATAATTCACGAGAAGTAGACGCAATTTGAGTAGACGTTGAAATAGTTGGACATTTTCTTGTCTCCTCGGCACTCTCGGCGTGCGAGAGCGAGCGACGAACAAGTCACCATTATATAAATCTTGTCGCGAGCCCCCTACCGTCGATTGGCGAACGCCTTGGGGTTCGCGTACGCCACTTTGAGAAACCCTGATCTAGATTCTAGGATATATATTATATTCACTCTAGCCTTAAAAATTCCAAGACTTTACATAAAACAAACATGTTTTTTCAAAGATTTATATTCATAAGTCTCAAAATGACAATTTATACAAAAACTTGCCAATTGCGGGTAAACTAAAACTAATGCTTGTTTAAACGTGTGTCCAAAATACTTTTTTTATACTTTTATTTTTTATTTTATTTATATTTATTTTTTACTTTTATATGGAAATCGTACCTCCTTAATTAAAATAATGTGTTTTCAGGTTGTTCTTGGTCTACAATGCGGTTGGTGAAATGCTTGAGTGTAAACGGCGTAGCGTCAGCAACGAACTCGACGACCGCTCGGGCGAGCTCGAGGCTAGGAGTTATTGTTTTATCACCGTATCTCAAATACAATGCCACTAAGCCTTTACAGCAACTAGTCAAAGAGGTAAATCCTACCGGATATTATATAATTATTATTATTTAGCATTCGGTTTCCGGGAGCCTAGTCGGAAGACCGTCTGACTTGATCCGCAGGTCCTGGATTCGAATCCCGGGGCACGCACCTCTGTCTTTTCTGAGTTATGTGCGTATTGTTGATTGCCGCCAACTTCAAAACGGTGAAGGAAAAACATCGCGAGGAAACCTACATGTCTGAGAGTTCTCAATGATCTTGAAGATGTGTGAGGTCTACCAACCCTCACTTGGCTAGCGTGGTAGACTATGGCCTTACACTTCTCAAAATGAGAAGATGATCCGCGCCCAGCAGTGGGACAGCTTGTACAAACAGGGCTGATAAAAAAAATGCATTATGCAAACCGCTTTCATCAAGTCTTGTTGGAAATCTATGGGGGAGGCCTATGTCCAGCAGTGGATTGATTGAGACTGAGATGATGATTACAGTTTAAAAAACTGAAACAACTTACTTTAAAATACGTAATTTAGTTTTACATGGATGACATATTTTTTCCAGTCATTTTGTTTTAAAAACCAATAAACCAATTTTGATGAAAATTCTATGAGAACAATCTGAAAAAATATACATACTTTCAATTCATCATCATCATCTCAGCCATAAGAAGTCGACTGCAGGACATAGGCCTCCCCCATGGATTTCCAAAACGACCGATTTGAAGCGGCTTGCATCCTACGTCTTCCGTTCGGGAAACTCAAAAGAGTTTTTTCTTCTAATATACTTCAAGTCGAAAGTTTACGACCAATATGTGCAGTGATGATATACGGCACTGAAACGTGGTCACTCACTATGGGTCTTGTAAGGAAGCTCAAGATCACGCAACGACCTATGGAGAGGGATATGCCTAGAGGCATATCCCTCATAGAGGCTCTATGAGGGATATATGAGTCTGCCTGCGAAATCGAATTAGAAATACTTTCTATTAAGAAAATAATTTTCCAAATCAGTTTTTAAATGAATATGTAAATAAAAAAAAAAAAATGAAAATGTATGTATGAAGCGCGCTCCATCGTAGACCGTAACTGTCGCTTAACACCAGGTGAGTTGACGGTCAAGCGCAAGCCTATTTTCGAATAAAAAAAAAATGACAGAGTTATGAGGTAAGAAACTGAAAATATACAACCGAATTGACCGAACCTTTTTTGAAGTTAGTTAAAAAGCGTAACGAAACTTGTCTCTATATCTGTTTTTAATCGACTTAAAAAAGGAGATCATCAATTCGATGTGTATCTATGTATGTAATATTGTTAGAATTGCACAGTTTTCACGTATGTTAGTCTATAGCAGCTTCTAAATTTGTGTGTAAAATTTCTTAAGTGTATGTGTATTTGTATGTTGTATACGCATATCTCAAAAAGTATATGTCGGATTGCAAAAATATTTTTATAGATGTGTAAAACTAGTAAATACCAGTAAAAATTAATAAAAAAGAAGTAATAAAAAAAAACGATTTCAAAACTATTCAATGAACTAAACAGGGGGAAATAACAACAGCTGTTACATAAATATTGAAAAATTAAATCAAAACTGCGTCTTCCGAAGTAGATATAGAGTTGATTATAGTGATCTGGCACCGAACTCAAAAAATAATTGGAGTTTGTGGTTGGGGTACCTACAGATATACATTATCGAACCTAACCTAATAATTGTTCGGGCAAATGATACTTATAGCTAATAAACTTATAGAATCATAAACTAGTGTCAAGTAAAACATCTGGAATTAGATAAATAAATAAATATTTGTGGACATTTCACACAACACCATCTAGCCCAAACTAAGCAAAGCTTTACTAGCTCGCTGATAGAATACATATATACTTTTTTTGTTGTAAATATATACATAAGATACATAGAAACACCCAGATACAGCACAAACATCCATACTCATCACACAAATGTTTGCCCTGGGTGGGGATCGAACCCACGACCAACAGCACAGCAGGCAGACATACTACCAACTGAGCCACAAGGCCAGTCTATGATGCCAGATAGAATGAAAAAGACTCGGGGAAGCAAAATTCATGGAAATATATTTCGGATTTCGGATGTAAGAACCAATTTAACATCCGAAATCCGTATTAGACTACTACACGTGTGTAAAATTCAACTTTTCGCGTTTGTCTCTTAAATAACTGTTATTGAGTGCCAATTTTCATTGCAGCTCCAAAAGTTACAGATGGGCACTGCATCTTACGACTGGTTGATTACAACACGATCGGACCGAGATACACGACACATCAACAAGATTTTAAATGAAACATCCATCCGTTTTGATCAAAACATAGTCGTCGCATATCCCACTCGGAATCAAGCCGAAAAACAATTACAAGGCTTGTGTGACCACAATTTTTCTTACCAACCGGACAGTCGTACGCAAAATGGCGCCAAATCTCGTAATTTAGTATGTGGCGATGGAAAATACGACAGAGAATCGTGCTACCGTCGACGAATTCAGCAAATTCGTGCAAAAAAACAATATAGAGATGGTTACTATCGTTCTACGGAGAGATTTAAGAACTTAGCCAGAAATCGTACATACACGAAGCTTGGAAAAATATGGCCACTGTTCAATACTGGAGTCACGAATTTCAACTATTCGAGAACTTTTCAAATGACAAATGTCAGTCGGTTTTCTCTAGCACGCCATTTTAAGACAAGGTTTCCGACCAGCAGAGCCGATGAGAATTCCGCCGTGATGCAAATTCATCTGGTGCAGTATTTTAAAGTCAGAATAAATTCTACTCTTTATGCATATTATCTGGGTAAGTGCTTGTGTTCAAATCAAATGAAAAATAATTTAAATCATGACAGCAGCGCCGTTCTCTAACTGAACATACTCTGTTTTAAACCGTTTAATCGATCCATTACTATATAATTTTTTTTAAATGCACCAAGAAGTCCGTATTATCTACAGTAAATTATTAAAAATAGTTTTTCAGCGGACTATTTATTATTAGGACATATGGGCATGAACTTGTAGTTTTTGAACGCTTTTCAGTTGAGATACATAGAGAACAAGTATAAGTTTAGTACTCAAAAACCCCCGACAACAAAAGCGGCTAAACCGATTTTGATGAAACTAGCTAAGAACACTCGATGAAATCCTCCTTCAAACAAAAAACTAGATCAAAATCGGTCCATCAGAGAGAGAGAGAGAGAGAGAGAGAGAGAGAGAGAGAGAGAGAGAGAGATCCGATGTGACAGACAGATATACAGCCACACAGATACATAGATACACACGTCAAACGTATAACATCTTTAAATATCGAAAACATACAGTACATTTTAAGGATATATATCATCATCATCATCATCTCATCCATAAGAAGTCCACTGCTGGACATAGGACTCCCCCATGGATTTCCAAAAAGACCGATTGGAAGCGGCTTGATTCCAGCGTCTTCCTGCCACTTGTATATATATATATATATATATATATATTGTAAATATATACTTATGATACATAGAAACACCCAGACACAGAACAAACATCCATCTCATCATACAAATGTTTGCCCTGGGTGGGGATCGAACCCACGACCTACGTCTCAGGAGGCAGTCTTACTATCACTGAGCCATTAGGCCTGTCATAAAAATTGAGTAATTTTACGTAAAACATAAATAAAGTGTATGAATTATTTTTCCATCTTATTAGCGAGCTAATACTAGCGTAGAAATGTTCATTTTATTCACTAGGGTGAATAGTTTGACTGATAAATAACTTCAAAAGTCTTCAAAAAAAAGAGAGAGGAGAGGGAAGCGTGGGCGAATATCACGGAGGCGTACGTCATGCCAGGGAGAACGAATACAAGTTTTGTAAATTAAAGTTCAGAGGCGCTCTAGGAAGAAGGCCGCTCGATTATGGACGGTCTGAATCTGAATATGTTTGGAGAAAGAAAGTCGGCGGTCGAGTTTTTTGATCATCTTAAATATAACGTTTTATATTTTGTGATTTCATGCATAGGTGTGTGGACTCAAGAAGCCAGTATGTCGCACATGGATGCTCCATACCCGGTGGAAGCTCGTGACTTCCTCGGTGAAGAGTTGGTGGTGGGGAGGTGTAACTCCACTGGCGAAGGGACTTCTTCTGATGACGAGGGGCCTTCCGCACCTGCCTCCCTTGACGATGTCCTGCATTTCATCTCCGTTCGTCTCAATACTACGTAAGACTTTTCTCTTCTAGAGTTCTAGCATACTTTTTCATATATTAAAAAAATCACACCCTATTAATAGATTTACACATCTAATTAGGCTAGATAGATAGTGACGAAATCTGGCAGGCTGATAGATTGTACTCGTATAAAGCCGCGGAATGTACATAGCATATATATTACTCGTATGTTATCAAGTCCATATTTATTAATAGCTAATATATTACTCGTATGTCAAATCCATATTTATTAATATAGTGTGAGGCGGTGGCACAACAACAACAAAATTAACAAGTCTGTATGTATTTAACGTCCATTAGCGGATTGCTAAAAATATAGATTTCGTCTCATCTATCCCATTATCGTACTTGTGTAACTTTTCCAATATTCAATTATATCAATATTTTCCCGACTACGGCGAAGCAAAAGGGAGGGTTATGTTATTGACCGATATGTATATGTATGTATCCCGTCTAAGTCATGAAGACAAATTTTTTACCCAAATACGGCGTCGCTAAGAAACAAGTGAGTAGCTTGTTTGTTAATCGGTATGTATGTAAGTAAGTATGCGTGTATGCATTTATGTTCATTTGTTTCCTTATAACTTCTAAGCTACTTATCATAAATTGACAAAAAAATATGTGATGTGGCTCTGCAAAGACCCCAAAATATTTTAAATAAAAAATAAGTTTAAAAACTAAAACCCACCACTGAAAAATCACGCTAAAAAAAGAATGAAATAAGAAAATATTTTCATCTGAAATTATTATAAGTACCGGACTCTTTCATATTATTGAAAATATAGCACACCATATAAAATCATGACAATAAGAAACTTTCGTAATCTTGATAATTTAAATGTAATTCTTGTATCTAAATTAAATATTAAATTAATATTAACAGAAAACAAACAACTTTTAACGCACGAATCAAGAATGTTACGCGAGGCTATAGTAAATAAGAAGTACCCGAACTTTAATAGAGAAGATGGTTTGCAAGTGCAACTTGCATGGGACTCGATTATTAAATGAAAAAATCTCAACACAGATTTAGAGAAGAACTTTAATAGAGAAGATGGTTTGCAAGTGCCACTTGCATGGGACTCGATTGTTAAATGAAAACATCTCAACACAGATTTGCGATATCTGGTGCAACCATGAGCGACTTCTACGTACATAGGAATTGGAAAGTTTTGCATAAAAATAATAGGCGGTAGTAATTAATATTTTCGTTCAAAACTGACAACTCTCATGTAGTCTCACCTGTGACTACGAACGATGCAAGGTGTTCCAAACGTCAGGTCAAATACATTATTTATAAGCGATAACTCCGATAAAAGTAGTTTAATTTCAATAAATAACAATTGCGAAAGCCTTAAGAAACATTACAAAATTAATATTTTTCACTAAATTTTAATATTTTTTTTTATTTTTATTTATGAAATCATTTACTAAAAAATATTGATTCTTCTTTTATATACGATCTCTCAAGCCAGGCCACTCACCCACCTCTGCACAGCGCAATAAATGGTTACGTGACTTGGTGGACCCTTTACTAGTTTAGCCTTTACACGTTTAGAGCCAATGTCTAGTCAAAATGCAGACTTCTCTCCGACATAGGATCTTTTATGCAATAAAACTAACCTCTTCATTGAAATTATACTTAGTTACATATCCTACAATTATGGTTAAACATAAATTTTGAGGCCTAAAAGTTTAAAAATGATGTCAAGTATAATAATCAAAATATACATTTTACTATTACATCTTGATGGACAGACTGCAGAAAAAGTCTGTCTCTCAAGAATGTACAAAATAATAATAATGAAACCGCAGGGGCGGCTTTGTGGCGAGCCATCGGTGAGTGGCGACACCACGTACCCCGAAGTTTCCCTGGGGCTAAATGAGACCTCCAGCTTGCCTTAACGGGCCGGCTGTGTGGTGGAAACCGCAAGAGCTAAGACCCTTAGCTCCAGGGTGGAAGTGTTAAAGGGCATAACGCCGCTTAGTAGCGTTTAGTGAACGCGCAGCACACCTCTCGACACCCTTAGCCACCCACGCCAATGTTGCTTCTCCGGCGCCAATATGCAGCGCCACAGCGCCATTTTCTGGGTGGCGAGTCATCACCTGCCTTAATATATTTGTATGATGAGACGAAATTGGTAGGTGCCGTTATTTCATTCTGATGCTCCCACACAGACGTACCTTATCTTACTTACTGTGTGGGAGCATCAGCCAATAAACTAGTTTTATAAGTCATAACCATTTCACTCAATAGCCCCGATTTGTCAAATTCCATATTGTACAATAGTTTCATCATCTATCCACATACCAAAAATCTGTATTTTTTATTTTATTTTATATAAAGGGCCTCTCAGTGTTGGCTTCGGCTCCACTGATGCCTATCAAAGGACCGGGCTGCGACCCGAGATTTTAGTTAAATAAAGAGGTATAATAATGAAAAAAACGTGCTGGTGTTTCATAAAAATAGGACAGAATTTTGATCTACTAGGATGGTACAAACTAGAAAGAGAAGTATATATACAAGTTATTTGACTCGGATACACTGAATCAATAACACTCAAAAGCCATTTGGTAGAACAGATTTTACCTTTACATAAAGCGAAAGTTTTATTTATGCTCTTCAATCAAATGAACAAGTTAGTAAATAGGTGCACAGATCTTGTGATGTTTACTTAGACGAAGCCAGATGTTATCAAATCAAAATAAATAAAAGAAAATATTTTACGTAGGTGCCTATATGGAGGTATACCTATGTATTGATATGATTATAGGTATACCTATGTAAACTTTTTTTTTTTAAAGTGTGAAGTGACTTGACGTGCACTTAGCCATAGTGGTGGACTTTGGACTTATTTTTCTCACAGTGAAAAGCTGGCGCACGCCTGAGGAGGACAATTTATATAAATATAGCACATTATAAAATTACAATGTTGCAGGTCCATGACACGGATGTATAGCAAGCTCGGGTTCCGCACATACGAGGGAACGTGGACGGGCCTGCTCGGGGCCCTCATGGACAACTCTGTGGACATCGCTCTCGAGCCCGTGACTGCCCACACGGCGCGGAACCAGGATATGGACTTCATCTTCCCCATCGCTGAAACTATGTAAGCAATTAAATCTGTTCGTAACTGAAATATTATATTTTTATAATGCGTTTGATTACTAATAGTCTGTTGTCCAATCAACAGATGAATGAGAGATATGATGAATGAGAAAGTGGAAACAGAATGAAATTACGAGCGGTAGTAAAAGCGAGAACTGATATGAAAGGATAGTGTAGATAAGGCTTCAGACCTAAGTTTGAAGAGCTATGTATAATAAAAAAATAAAATAAAAAATAGTCTATTGTACACGACGATGTGGTCGAAGATGGAGTACTTTAGAAGACTTAGAAAGTTCTTTATGAAAGTTCTTTCTTAGTTGTACTTATCTCTCATGAAGCAAGGATTGGCTATATAAATTAGAACGTTAGGTGTGTTATAATATTTGGTCAGATAGTATATCACAATGTTAAAAATCTAAAATTATAAAAAACGGATAGTTGATAAGAAACTGAAAATATAAAAACATTATTTACTAGCTGAAACAGTAACCCCAAGATCAGTGTCAAAAAATGATTAAATTCTAGCGAATTTTATTTTCTGCAGCGTCAATTCAGGCCCGGGGTTCAGTCACTGATCCTAGACGGTAATTTTATTTTTATAAATGAAACAATATGTGACTCTTTTCATATGAAAATTATTATTTTTGACTTTTAAGTTAAAATATAACTTTCATGTACATATAATATAACACAACTCTACTAACCATTAGACTAACAATAAACTAGCTCCTATTGAAGTGAAATTGAAGAAATTTGTAATAAATTGGTTTAGTGAAATGGTTCGTAGAGTTGTGTTATATTCTTGTAGTGAGTGACACTCCAGGATACGGACTTCTTTATGTGTGAACGGTTCCTCTAACCACACAACCACACAACCTTCTTTTTCTTCAGATTTTGGCCATATTACATCCAATTCCTTCCTACTATTTGTGACCCACATCAATAATAAATGGGTTGTAGATGAAATATACAAGTATTATTCTATCCTCATCATTCCTCTACAAGAGAACTCTACACATTGTCACCGATTTCCCATTGAAATACCTACCTATTCGAAATTAGCACACAACGATTTATATACACATTCTTCTTGTGTACTGCACGAGTGTAACACTCTGCCGCCATCTGCTTCCTGGGCTACAATCCTGGATTTTTAAAGGCTAGAGTCAATGATTTTTCATCACGTGGACTACGTGGACGCGGACGTGGACGTTTTTCGTCGAAAACAAAATTCACGAATATAATTTCCTGGGTTGATCGATACTCATATACCAACAATGACGAACTAAAGATTTTAATATAAAGACTAGGTCGCTGTGCTAAAGCCTAATTTAGATTGAGATGTCGAAGAATTATTTTGGAAATCGAAATTGGGATCGACGCATATGACCAAGAACGCAAGAGGCCAATAGACGCATTTAACCAGATACGCAAATGACCAGATACGTGCATGGCCAGTTACGCAATTGACCAAAACTGAAATACGGCTATCAAACTTGACAGGCTGAGAGCACAAGACAAATGTCATTCCAAAATTAAGGACTCCGAAATTTTAATCGTGTATGGGATTTAATTAGATCTCATTGAGCTCGGACGTTTTTGAGGACTGACGCTACATCCCGTTGATAGTTTATCAAAGGCCAGAGTGAATAGATATTTTCCACATTGACGTGCTTTATTCTTGACAGTCTCGAAACATCATCGCTTATCATCAGAGTTGGTGGTTGATTTATTTCGTATAAAGCATATTTGTTATGGGATGTGACTAACAAATTTTAATTCCAGTATCAATGTTCAATTTCATGCACACATCTACGCGGAAACAAAAGCGTCGCAATTCAATTCAATTCTTTATTGCCACATTATGTACGTAATTATATTAAGATGTAAAGTAACTGTTTGGTAATTACATAATGACCCTAGTTGGGTGTTGCAATGTTGTTCGAGCGGATAGATTCATTCCATATTTTCTATATCTAATAATATTATATTCCTTCTAATAGAGAAATATATATATATAATGAAGAATATATCTAATAATCAATAATGTCAACAATGAAAACAATAGTGATGGAACAATACGAAGCGCTGGCAGATTTAATCAATAGTAAATGATTTATCCCGTAAATATTCATTTAAATTAGAGTAAGCTTTTGATAAAAATAATTTTTTTAATGTTTTTTTATAAATTCGCTATGTTTAATGGTAGTTTATTAAAGAGTTTTATGGTAGATGAGTGGGACCCGGAGCTGTGCAATGCTAGTTTTGATGATGGTACAATCAAATTATTTTTATCGTTTGGCCGGACCAAGTAACACCTGTTGTCAGCTACTTTTTTAAACTGTTGTGGATATTTCTTAACAAATTTACAATTTTCCAAAATATATATGAATTTCAGAGTTAAAATTTTATATTTGATAAGAAACGGTCGATGGAAATTTGGTACATTTTTGGAACTTTCGACATTCGTACATTTGGAAATTTCGAGAAGTTTAATATTGGCGAGAATACGCACACATCGGTCGCAGTTCGGTGTAGCTCATAGTTTCGATGTGTGGCCGTGCTGTGAGAGAGTCACTGATGAATTTGCTATTGTATATAGAGTGGTAGACGTCCATATTATTGACCTGTTTAAATATATGACGTACTACTCGGACCAGTTAACTGTGCACCTGGTGTCGATAACAATTGTCTAAAAATACAATAAAATATGAATAGAAAATAAAATAATTAAAGTTTTTTTTTTTTTTTTTAATAAAGTACTCGAATCCAGAAAAGCGGTTTTTGCAGTGTAACTTACGATTTCGTTACGCTTGATGCGATGATGAGTGCACGTTTTTTTTTACGAAAAAGTATACGTAAAATCGATGTAAAAGGTTATAAAGGCGCATTCTTTCATATAAGTCTAGTAATTACTTATTTATTACGAAAAAGTTAATTGAAGTTTACGAAAACGCGCATTTTTAGAGTTCCGTACCTGAAAAGAAAAAAACGGACCCTTATAGGATCACTTTGTTGTCCGTCTGTCTGTCCGTCCGTCCAGGTGTCAAGACCTTTTATCTCGGGAACGCGTGAAGGTATCGTGTTGAAATTAAAACCATACGCAGTTCGATATTACCTTGCTGCAGAAAGAAAAATAAAATTTCTCAGTTTTCGGAAAAAAAAGTTACAGCCGAATATGTCGTAAAAAATGCACATTTCGACACTCCCAACTTGGGAGTCCCAATGGAATCAAAACCTACTTTCCGTTGACCTAGAACTATGAAATTTGGCAAGAAGCATTGTGTTAGAGTACACATATAGGAAACAATCCGAAAACCGGACATTTACAATTTAATCACAAAAATGTGTCTTTATGCAAGGAATGAGGGTCCAAATTTTAAAGTGAATTAACAGTATCATGTGGGGTATCACATAAAAGAGCTTTATTAGCATAAGCTAAAACAGGTTTTTAAATATTTTTACGATGTATAGTTTTCGGTATAAGAAGGAAAATATAAAAAATATATATGATTTCACCCTTTTATCTACTAGTTTGTAAGGAACCCTCGGTGGGCGAGTCTGACTCGCACTTGTCCGGTTTTTTGTTATATATGCGAGAGTCGTATTATTTAAAATAAATATAGCCTACCTAAGATATTCAGAATCAGTTTTAGTGAAAACGAATCTAGTGACACCTTGCTTTCTAATCGACCTAAAGAACGACCGAAAACCTTCAACCTTTTTTCATTAATTCCCGACCCAAAAAGAGGGGTGTTGTAAACACCCCTCTTTTTGGGTCGGGAATTAATAACGAATTAATGTCTGACGTGTGTGTCTGTCTGTGGCATCGTAGCTCTTAAACGGATAGACCGATTTTGATCTAATTTTTTTGTTAGAAAGAAGATTTAATCGAGTGCTCTTACCTATGTTTCATCAAAATTTATTAAAGATTAAAGGCTATGTAAATAGGGCCACGAATTCTGTGATTAAAGGTTTAATATATTGAAAAAATTACAGCTAGTCTTTACATACAGATTACTGGTCAAAGTCTATGATCTTAAAGCAACATTGAAGTTGAATTGTATAGGAGAACATTTCAATATAGATATTTATAAATATTTGTTAGACACTTCACACAACACCATCTAGCCCAGACTAAGCAAAACTTGTACTATGGAACTAGATGGCTGACAGAATACATATATACTTTTTTTTGTAAATATATACATATGATACATAGAAACACCCAGACACAGAACAAACATCCATGCTCATAAGCTCATAACAAATGTTTGCCCTGGGTAGGGATCGAACCCACGACCTACAGCACAGCAGACAAACGTACTACCAACTGAGCCACAAATCCAGTAAAAAAATTGGTGTTGAAGTACGGAAGCCTCGGTGTGCGAATCAAATATACACACGACCGTCGTTTATTTAAACTAAAAGACTTGTCGCTAACTTATATGTTCCAGGTGCAACATCTACATCCGTCAGCAAGAGACGTCGACAGTCCGGGACATATTCTTGGCACCGTTCAGTGGGAGGTTGATAGCATGCGTGGTTGCCGTGGCAACAGCAGCGGCCGCTGCAGTCGTGCTCATCGGCAACCTGGCGCCGTCGGTGAGGAGCGAACCCAGGCGCATGGGCTGTACTGAGGCCATGATATGGGCTACAGGGATACTCTGTCAACAGGGTATGGACTCATATTGTTTTATTTTTTAAACCGACTTTAAATAGGAGTAGGTTTTCAATTCGCTTGTATTTCTAGGGTTTCGTATTTAAAAAGGAAAAAACGGAACCCCTAAAAGATCACTTTGTTGTCCGTCTGTCTGTCCTTTATCTCGGGAACGCGTGAAGCTACAGAAAGAAAAATCGAATTTCTCAGTTTTCGTAAAAAAAGTTATAGCCGAATATGTCGTAAAAGATGCACATTTCGACACTCACATGGGAATCAAAACCTATGGAGTACTTCCCGTTGACCTAGAACTATGAAATTTGGCAAGAAGCATTGTACACATATAGGAAAAAATCCGTTTTTTTTTATTTAATCACAAAAAATTGTGTCTCTATGTAAGGAATGAGGGTCCAAATTTTAAAGTGAATTAACCGTATCATGTGGGGTATCTTATGAAAGAGCTTAATTAGCATAAGTTAAAACAGGTTTTTAAATTTTTACTACGTATATTTTTCGGTTTATGAAGAAAAAAAAATTTTTTCCACCTTTTATCTACTAGTTTGTACGGAACCCTTGGTGGGCGAGTCTGACTCGCACTTGTCCGGTTTTTTAAACTAATATAATTAATTTTATGTTCGTTACCGCATTTACTCCGTCATTTATAAACGAATTTGGGAAATATGGCTAATTTCAGATTGGTCCCATAGAAATTTTATTGTAATCAGTTTAGTAGTTTGGTTTTTAAAACAAAATGACTGGAAAATAGTTAGGAAATAACGTCGGTAGTATCGTCGGGTCTCGTAGTGCTGCGAGACGAGGCCTGATTTCTTCTCTTTTCAACCGTTTCATAACCTTTTATCTCGACAGTCTCTTGGCCGATAACTAATAAATAAGCACCTACCAACAATTTCTAGCAAATATTATTAAAATTGCTTAGTAAATGGCGCCGCAGAAAACTATCCTCATTTTTGGGAGAAATACCCCACTTATCAAAAATTTATTCTGTAAAATTGAAGAACCAAGTTTCGTCAAGATTGTTTGAAAAATATGACTTGTACGCGAGTACCAACAAACATCCGGACAGAAGAATGAAAATGTTGCAGAGGCCTTTGTTTACTTCGCTCACATGGTCAAAAATACAGTAAATGGGTAGGTATGTGGATGTGACGTGGAACTGTTGCATAATATAGGCATATAACAGTTACAGTTTTTTATATATTAAAAGGATCTACGTTTGACCACCAACATGGCTGATGATATACGACAGTATACACTTTTTTTTTCAGGCGGTACTTGGACTCCTGCGAACCCAGCCGCAAGCATACTTCTTATCGCGTGCCTCTTCTTCGCGGTGGTCACTTACAACGCATATGCAGCGTTCATAACATCCGTGCTGTCAGTGCGCGTGGCTAGCGTAGACACCGTGGCCGCTGTGCTGCGCTCCCCAGACTTTAAGATCGGGTACATCAAGAATGGAGCGGATCAAATGTATCTAATGGTATTATTAATATACTTTCTCTACAATTACGACCCCTATTATTGTTTTGCCATGTCCGTCCGTTTGTACGCGGCTTAGCTCTAAGACTGTAAGTACTAGAAAGTTGTAATTTCGTATTAGTAGATATACATATTTATCACGCCAACAAAATGGAAGAATACAATCTTGAAAATCTACCCAACACGTAAAGTGGTGATGATTTTTTTTTCTCATCTATCCCATCGTGTGGGATGCCGTTGAAGAGGTAATCAAAAATCATTAGGTGTGTACGAAAACCATTTTTCAATTTAGGGATCCGTTTGTGAAATATTAAGCTTTGAAGTGATATTTTTTGTTAGAGTCAAGAAACGTCACCTTGGAGATATGAAAAAAATCATACTAAATGAATAAACGCAATGTTATTAGTATGCTAATAACAACTTCTTAAGTACAGTTAGCAAAAATGTGACCATTTTTTGTGTCCACCACCATCGTGTAACAAGTAGTACATTCGAAAGTGTCTATCGAGAAATGCCAAAATCAATATGATTGCCTCGCCTAACCCTGGAGCTTTCATAACTCTGTCTAATTTTAGGGTGCCAAAAATAATACCAATCACGTCATCAAGTAACAAGATGAGACTTATGCAACCATATTGATTTTGGCACTTCTAGATAGGCACTTTCGAATGTACTATGTTACCCGATAAGGTGGTGGACACCAAAAATGGTCACATTTTTGCTAACTGTACAAAACGCTCCAGGTTTAGCCTAGGCAATCCTGTACATTTAGAAACACCTTACTAATGTGCACCATCCTAGATAGCTCGCATCTTGTTCTCCGATGAGGTGGGTAAACATACGGCCCGCTCTTAGTCTATAAACGGTTATTATCAAAACATTAACATTAAATACAATATATATTTTCATTACAAAAAAGACAACTGTCATCTAGTCTCACCTGCGGCCACGGACGCTGCAAAGTGTTCGAAACGTCAGGGCATAAAATTATGTAAAATATACACAAGAAATCCGTTAAAATTTGTTTCATTTCAATGAATATTAAGCTTGTTATTATGATGTCAAGGAAATGCTTAATACAAGTACATCGTGATTATGATCTAAGAGTACAACCTTCCAATCCTATGAGATTTAACGAAGTTGATAATAAGTTTGTATAATGTTAGCTCAACCTCACCATTTCTGAATTACGTCATTAAACTCGTCTTAATTATCGCAGTGAGCATTTACAAGAAACGGCTCACTGACGAGAGATTTGGGATGCTGTTGTTGAAATAACTAGGTTACGGGTTACGAGTATCATGTAAATTGGACCATTGCCTCGTATTCCATTGCACTGCAATGATTCAGCGCATGACCAAAGCCGCCTCGCTTCACAATTATGTAAATGAAAAGAGAAGTTTTTAAATAAAAACTGCGGGTCACTCACGTCTGTTTTAAGCCGAAATATCCGACTATAGTTTCAACCGCATTCGGTGTTCTTTTTCAAAGGAGCAGGAGGAGGAGGAGGTTTTTTTTGCTTTGTGCAAGGCGCGTTACCGACCAAGAGTGACGTGTGCGCTGCTCCTTTGAAAAAGACCGCCGAATGCGGTTAAAACTATAGTCGGATATTTCGGTTTAAAACAGACGAGAGTGACCCGTAGTTTTTATTTAAAAATGTGTGAAAACCACGTTAGTTTCCATGGTAAAAGAGACTTTATACTTTGCGACGATAAGTTTTATTCCAGTTTTGCAGTTAGTAATAGTAGCACAAACCGCCGTAGCTTTCCCATTTTTAATTAATCGACTTCAAAAATGGAGGTTATCAATTCGTCCTGTATTTATGTAATATTGTCAGAACTGCACAGTTTTTGTATATGTTAGTCTATACCAGCTTCTAAACGTGTGTACCAAATTTCATAAGTGTATGTATGTGTATATATTTGTCCAAATATTACGCAGAAACTAGAAGTCGTATGGCAAAAAATCTTTTTATTGAAGCACATTTAAGCACTGGCATCACAAGCATCGTGCACGCAAATGTTAATGGTGTAAGTAATACACCTACGATAGGCGGCACACTCACCCACATAAAACGTATTTGTTTCATATTGAACGATGCGCCTAGTATTTGAACACGGAATCTAGACCATATATAATCTAAGTGTAACAAGTTTGATGTATGTATCTGTGATTTGTGTCACACAGATCACAGATAAATAAGTCAAACTTATTACATTCCTTATTTTGTGTCTCTCTGGAACATCGTGTTCCCAAACGAATGAACAGATTTTGTTTCTATGGTTAGTTTCTGTATGGCCTTACCTGATTTAAACAGAGACTCAAATCTATAGAGAATTTGTGTCGTTTCATAGTGAGTTATGCTGACATATGAAATAATGTTTTTTAATAGATTTCAGCATTTACTGGATTGCGTCGCCTTCGATCAAATTCAGGAATGTATCTAATTTTTAATATAGGTGTATACTAGCTGCGCCCCGTGGTGTCAGCAGACAGAGACTTACGATTTTGTAATATCTCTGTGGAAGTTAGTATATACAAATATATAGTAAGGACATAGAGGTATTATACATATATACAATAGAAACAGAGATCGAATTAGTCAGCGACAAGGACATAAGATTCATTGATACATATAAGACACACATACACACACAGATACCTGTTCACCGACTCATGCAGCCCTACACATACACACCCCCACTCACACCGCACGCAGGCATGCCCGCATCCATGATACATGCATTCAGGCATGCATGTATCATGGATGGGTATCCATGATATAAAATAAAATAACAATATTGCAATGTTTTCTGTTAAGCAGAAATCATTTGCCAATCTATAAATTTAATTAATATATTATTAATACAATGTATATCCCTATATGTACCCTATCTTAAATTTGCATATTATTAACAATGAAATTCATCAAAAGTTAACCCATCAACACATTGAAAAAAAATGCATCGTAAACAAAACTTTCGTAACTTGTACCACACACCATCACAAAACACTGAAGCTACTTTACATTAAAAATAAAAATAAATATTCAAAGAGATTATTGTAAATTTTCAATCTTTCTAAGATTGTTAAAATACAAGTATTATTTTAGGGGCTTTCCAAACTATATTTTGTGTATATTGGTAGTAAAATTGTTACATTGTAGTTTCCCTTGTAGGTGCAAAATACGTTGCAATTGCATAATGTTATGTTATGTGACACAGTTGGAGGTTGGAACAGTAGCAGCTGTAACACAAGTATCACGGCTGCTCACGCACTGGCCAGATACACTATTTAGATAGGATTAATTGTGCTTTGTTATTACAATAATTACAATGAGGATAGTTACAAATGTTTTATAACTTTTTGTAAATAAATGTATTTGTATTTATAAGATGTTCACGACCTAATTCCACCCTCCCCATTTCACTACAGGACTAGCAGAAAGTCGGCGAATTACCACCCATTTCTCGTTGAAATGCCAAAAATCCGTACTCAGCGATATCGATCCACATTCCTGTTGCGTACTGCACAAGAATGGAATTCGTTGCCGCCATCTCTGTTTCCTGAGACCTACAATCTTGGAATTTTCAAGGCTAGAGTGAATAGATATCTTCTAGATCGACGAGCTCCATCCTCGGCCACACCGTCGCTTAACATGAGGCGAGTTGGTGGTCAATCGTAGATCTATCTTCTATAAAAAAAAAAGTTTTTCTATATTTAAATGTAGTTTTAGTAGCTGACGAAAACTATATTATACCTATCATTTTCACAACGAAGTAAGAACACTTCTATAGCGTAACAATACACGAAATTATAATGTTTATCGTTCTTTTACAATTCTTCAAATCAAATTATCTGCATTATCCTGTACCATATTTATTATGTGGGAAACAAACAGTCACTTAGCTTCAAATAAATACACGTTAAGGTGGTGAACAGGAAGTTGAGTGAAAAAATATGACAAGCTCTCTTTTCTTTTCGTGACAAAGAAATAAATAAATAATTTAAAAAATCGTCATTTCTGAACTCTAGGTTGTCATGCAGGTTGAAAGGACAAAGTAGTTTTTATTCTTTAAAAAGAATCCTGAAGTCTTCTACTTCTACGAGTTAGGGTAGGGTACGAATAATAATATTATATTATTGTTCTTAGGAGCTAGGATATCAGATCAATACTGATATAGGCGCGTGTGACGTCCGTGGATGCTGCGGGCTATCACGCGGTCTGTTCGTGTTGTCCACTGCACTCGGACGTGTTTGCCTATTATTATGTATTGAGTATACAAATAAAAATGCAGAAGGCGGAATAATAATAAAACCTGCCAAGTGCGAGTCGGACTCGCGCACGAAGGGTTCCGTACCATTATCTATAAAAACGGCAAAAATATCACATTTGTTGAATGGGAGCCCCCCTTAAATACTATATTATAATAATAAAATTATTTATTTTTAAAGTGAATAATATAACTCAATATTCAGTGAATATTTCAAGCGTCTACCTGTTGCCGTTATCAATATCGAGCAAAAACGAGCAAAAAAAACACGTTTGTTGTATTGGAACCCCCTTAAATATTTATTTTATTCTGTTTTTTAGTATTTGTTGTTATAGCAGTAACAGAAATATATCATCTGTGAAAATTCCAACTGTTTAACTATCACGGTTCATGAGATACAGCCTGGTGACAGACCGACGGACGGACGGACGGACGGACGGACAGACGGATGGACGGACAGACAGCGGAGTTTCAGTAGTAGGGTCCGGTTTTTACCCTTTGGGTACGGAACCCTAAAAATCGTTGTTTACTAGCGAATACAAACGAACACTATAAATATTATCGAACTAAAACAAAATGTATGTCACAAACTCGAGTTGGGACTGGTCTCAGTGAATGTGCATGACGGTGCATCGTTGCATAGGCGACCGGTTTTTGAAAGCCGTAGTGGCGGGGAACCCGACGTCAGCGGCGCGTGTACTCACTCATACATTTATTGCGTCATATGTACATTACAAATGTCTATATAAATATCATATTGAAAATACATATGGCCCTATAAGGGCATGGCAACATGAGGTTCGGAGCGCTCTATTTTGATCTTTGCAAATGTATCCTTAAAAAATTCGTCAAGAGTGTAATAACAATTGGCTTCTAGATATGTTTTCAGATTCACGATAAAGGTATTTTCTGTATCTAGTTCTGTTTTCTATTTTCTATCCTTTAATTCATTTGGTAACTTATTATATATCTTTACCGCCATCGAGTTAGGGCCAGAACTGTGCATTACAAGAGTTGATTTTAGTATATCGAGCTTATGTCTGTGTTGTGATCTAATTTTACGCGGATTGTCTCCTTTTTTTTTAAATAAATTAAAAAATAATATATATATATATACAATGAAGTCAAAGATAATATTTTTAGTTTAATACCAGTATTAGTGTTTAGTATTTTTAGTTTAGTGTATTATTTACCTACCCGATGTGTGGCTTACAATAATTACATTTTAAATGTTAATAGGAGTTATTATGTTTATTTTAATTTTATTTTTAAGTTGTAAATATTTATAACTAACTAGCGGACCCGGCGAACTTCGTTTCGCCTAGAAGTCGAATGTCAAATCATCGTCAATAGTCACAAAACCGACCAAGAGAGAGTCGGAGAGTTCTGAACAAAATTTCGTCAATCAAGTACATATAATTGTCAAGAGTGCTGCTACCTAGAGACATCGTTTTATTTTTCCTGTAAAGTTTACGTAAACGTCTATCATGTCAAATTATTTCAGATAGTTGACCCGGTGATATTGTGTAGTCACCAAAAGTTACCAAAAATCGATATGAAGTGAAGTGAACTTACCGTGATTAACAAACACTTATTAGCAAACAAAAAACTACTTAGTCTTTAAAACAAAACGAACTTTATCAAAAACATAATAAAATTATTATTAACGCGGTTATGTGTTGTCACAGATTACCACAGATTCTTTTGTTTTAAATTGAATGACGTTGACATTCGTTACGCGCGTTTTTTTAAATATGCAAAATTAAATGTATATTTTTCAATCTTTCTGAGAGATTTTCTTAATATTTGTTTCCGTAAGAACCTTGTACATAGTATTAGAAAACTACAAAAAAAAAAAATAAGCCAAATCGGTCAAGCCGTTTTCATGTTATGTCGTGACAACGGAAAACGGGTTTCATTTTTATATATATAGATTGTATATTACTTGATGTGTAAATAAAGATTCCTAATGCAATAGAAGTTATTTGTTTACGTATATACTCGTATTATATTTATTTATTATGAAATATATTATGTTGGATGCCCACACTGACATGATTGTGAAAGAAGGATAATTTTTAAAATTTATATTCCTAAAATTTTCAGTCAACAAAAGACGTTCAGCTAAACGCGTTTTACATCCGGGGATACTCTGACGCGGAGAACTTGGTATCATCAGCGGAAGACGGGCTGG
Organism: Lycia hirtaria; assembly: GCA_947563715.1. Classification (NCBI taxonomy): domain Eukaryota; kingdom Metazoa; phylum Arthropoda; class Insecta; order Lepidoptera; family Geometridae; genus Lycia; species Lycia hirtaria. Next base: position 32,504,019 of record OX387378.1, read on the forward strand.
CGCGCGCTGCGAGTCAGGACTTCGCGTTTTTCGCGGGACAGCGGGCCGCGCGCTCCACCTTGAGGTAAAAACTACCCTCATTTAACGAAAGTTTTCTATTGCTGAGAGCTCTCTTTAGTGAAAAAGTCTTGTGATAGCTAAGTTCATGTAGTTCATTTATTTGTATATTCATATTATTTTATTTATATACGTGTATTAATTAACCAAGTGATTGAGAAACATACCGAATTCAAAATACCCGTATACCTTGCTTTCGTAGATTATACGAAAGCATTTGATAGCATCACACACGACTCTATATTCCAAGCTCTCAATAACCAAAAAATTGATCCAATATAAATAACACTTCTCCGCTAAATATATTACAAGTACAGCTTCAATGAAACTACAATCACTTGGTCCATCATTTACAATAGACAAAGGTGTCAAGCAGGGAGATCCATTGTCCCCGAAACTATTCACAAGCGTTCTCGAAGAAGTCTTTAGAAAGCTGTCAGCTGGCTGGGAGGATAGAGGCATTGATGTCGGTGGAACGAGGTTAACCAACCTTCGTTTTGCAGATGACATTGTCCTCTTTTCCTCTTCAGCCACAGAGCTACAACTAATGCTACAAGATCTTAGCACAGCGAGCCTTGAGGTTGGACTACGGATCAATATGTCAAAGAAAAAGTTAATGGCAAACAGCATAGAATACTGTGTGACGGTCGATATGGGAAGAAATGCATTATGTCCAAGAATACATCTACCTGGGCCAAATAGTCTCTTTCCAGGCTAGACAAGACCGAGAAGTCGCAAGACGAACGGAAAACGCCTGGAAGATCTATTGGGCCATGAAGGCTTTATGAAGGGCGACCTTCCAATGTGTCTAAAAATAAAAATAATGGACATGTGCATTCTTCCCGTATTGACTTACGTTACGGTGCACAAACTTGGTCTTTGACAAAAATTCAGAAAACGAAACTCAAGGTTTGTCAGAGAGCCATGGAGCGCAGTATCCTCGGCGTCAGGTTAATCTACCGCATACGCAATACGGAGCTGCGATACAAAACGAAGGTTACAGATATAGCTCTCAAAGCTGCCAAGCTGAAATGGGACTGGGCCGGCCATGTCGGCCGCATGCCGGAAGAGCTCTGGGCCAATATCACTACCAAGTGGCGTCCCAACTCGGCGCGGCCACTAGGCAGGCCCCGTAAGAGATGGCGAGACGAACTAGACACCTTTGATAAAAACTGGCATATCAATACACAAAACCGTCAAGACTGGAAATGTCGAGGGGAGGCCTTTGCCCAGCAGTGGGACACTGTAGTGTAGGCTAACAACAACAACAACAACGTGTATTTACCTTGCTTTCTCTTTTTTTGGGATAATATCTTGAGAAGACTATTAGATTTAAGACCATGCAGATTTTTATATCAGCAGATAATTTCGTCATTGGCTAAAATGCATCCGATAAAATATAGACAGACGTGCTACCCTCGATTAGTAGCTTCTTGGTAACTTGTTATTTACTAGTTAGATTGTAGTACTTTTGGTGTTGATATGTAATAGGTCCCTCAGTCAAGCTCGTGGGCGATGCGCAGTGCGAGAGGTGCCAGTGCATTCTACTCGTGCGCAGCTCGCCTTCCCGCTGCCTCGACACTCTCCATACGCAAGACCAATGTTGCTCAGGTTAGACTATACAAATCGCGGCCGTTCGCAGCCGCGTCGCATGCCGCTGACTTGCGCAGCTGATCATGACGTCAGTCATCGGTTGCATGCGTCAGTCACTGCTCTGAGTCGGCGGCGTGGCGGATTTTCATAAGGCGAGTGTTGTCACATCGACCGTGATCTCATGCGGCTACTGTTGGTCGTGTTGTAAGATTTTAAATGCTAAAGATTGTAGCTTTGTAAGTAAGTAAGTACATGTCATGTTTGTAGTATTTTACATCAAAATGACAGAATGAAACGCATTTTGAAATATAAATATGTTATGCCTTTGGCGCGTCGCTCACTGGTAAGTCGAGGCGCGCTCGCGGCGGCGTCGCGGCACAGTCGAGGCGTGGTGTTAATGTTAGAGTCGAGGTGCGGGCGGCTATGCTTCCTTCACACATTACAGTGTAAACACGTCTACGCACGAAACAAAATAACAAAATGGCAGTGGAGTCGCAGCGCGGTCGGGCACTGCACCCCTGCCGCGACGCCGCCGCGACCACGCCTCGACTTCACGTCGCCTGCGACGCGACTCTAGTGTGTGGGCGCACTGCCATTTGAACCTGAAGGAAACGTAGAAGCGGCGCGCCGCTTGTGCGCCCGTGCCTCGACGCTGCCTCGACTCCAGCTCGTGTGGGCTACGCGCCATAGACTCCTTTATTTTCTTCTTAATGTAAATGACATTCAGAGTCGCTCTTGAGAGGTCTCGGTCTTGGTCTTGGTCAGAAAGGTGGCCTCTCTGACCAAGAGTCTCGGTCAGAGACCGAGACTCTTGCTCTCTTGCTCTTGCTCTTGCTTTGCTTGATTCTGCTCTTGGAGAGTACCGGTTCAGTACTTTAGTACTGAACCGGTTTTGATAAAATTCATATAGGCCCACCTCTGAAATATGACCTACCAAACAAAAAAAGAATCGTCAAAATCAATTCATAATTGGCGAAGTAATCGTTGAACAAACATACAAAAAGAAAACATACAGTCGAATTGAGAACCTCCTCCTTTTTAGGAATCGATTAAACACGGTGGAGGACTAGGAGGAGTTACTTCGAATTCTTGGTAGAATGAAACTTGATTGTCTTTCTTACTTGGTACCAGCTTGCTGCAATTGCGCAGTGGAGGCGCCCTCGCGCGGCTGGAGGCTGCTCTGGTGCCGGACATGCCTCACTGCGCGCCTCCGCCGGGCTTTGCCTCGGCCCGCGCCGCGGACGTGCGCTCTGCACTCATACTGCTCCTCGTCGGATACATCACGGCTTTGCTCATCGGTAAGAGTACGAGATTCTTTTTTGATAGATAAGGTATTTGTCCATAAATCTCTTGATGTTTAACATAGTGAGGTCAAGACTGCTCATCATTGGATATATCGAGGAAATATCACTGTTCTGCTCATCGGTAAGAGTACGAGATTCTTTTATGATAAGACGATAAGCTAGCTGTACCCTGCGATTTCACTCGCTATACTCTATGAAGATAAAAGTAGTCTGTGTGTTATTCCTGGGTATTAGATACTTCCATGCCAAATTTCATATAAATCGGTCAAGCCGTTCTTGAATTATAAATGGTGTGACTAACCCAACTTTGTTTTTTTATATAAAAAGATAGATAAGACGTTTGCCTATATATCGCCTATCACGAGAACAGAAGCCATAGTTCGCATCCTGGGTTTTACCAGATCCCCGATGCGTTGCGAATTGCGATAGCTTATCTCTCAGATCTTTTGCTGTCTCGGTCGTTGTTGTGATGATAGCGTGCTTGTCCACGTCGAAGACGTCGAAGTGTTTTATTATCATCCATGTTGTCTTGCTACAATGGAACTCCGTTGACCCATTGTATCTTTGGCACTGCCCAGATTGTCCAATTTGTTTCGACATCTAGGTTCCCTTCGATGGTTGTAGCCATCTCTAGAATCTTGTCATCCAGCATTATCTTGGTGTTATCTTGGTAAAATAATAATAATTAAAATACAATATACATATCTACTTAAAAGTCAAATGGTCAACACATACTAATAAACATATACCTATATCTTTGCAATAAATATATCAAGGTCTGATTGTTGAGCAAGCAAGGCATTGAGCAGAGAGATGGCCTGGGCAGTGGGAGCGTACTGCGTATAAATCGATGGACGCCGGCTGCACGCACGAAAAAGCATGACTCATTGTCACGTTCCGCCTGAGCCGAGCGTGCAAGCGAGAGCACGGAACAAGCAATAGAGAGGCACGATCGGCCTAAGCGTTCGGCTTGTGACGCATCGTTATCACGTAAAATTATCGTCCGTAAACCGACTTTACAGACAACCATATTTTTTTATTACTTTTATGTAATCTGATATTACGCTGGTATATTAAATTTTAACAATGCTTCCTCACAGGTCTTGCAGAATTTTCTTGGAAAAATCGTAAGGATATTCGAGCTTTATTTAAAAGGATCTGCGCGTATTTTCTTAACTTATTAAAATGATTTTTGCTGTAATTTTAGAGTTGGTAAAAGTATATATATTATTGCAGCCACATTGCATATTAAGTAGGTGTATTTACCCAATTAGAACGTTTGCAATTTAGGTACTTGTGAACAGAGAATTCGTGGCTCTATTTTCGCTTGTGAAATTGAAAACCTGCTTAGTTTCTTTTACTAAGTAAAACAATTATAGACAAGTTAGAAGAAGCATTTAAAGTATGCGGCGATGGAACCACATTATTATTTTGTGCCCATTGTGGTGGAGACTTTGGGCAGTTGGGGGGCGGAGGCCAAAGGACTGATAACTGAAATTGGGCGCCGTATTGCCAATAACGGTGGTGACTCCCGCTCCGGCTCGTTCCTGGTGCAGAGGTTGGCCATTGCCATTCAGCGGGTTAATGCTGTCAGTATTATGGGCACCTTTGCGCCAGGATCGATTCGGGGCGGGTTATTTGAATAATTTTTATTTTTATTTTATTTATTTGACGTAAGTAAGCTTTTTTGTGGTTTATAAATTATAAATTTGTTTGAAGTCGGTTAAATTTTTCTGAATTACTTTTATTAAACTTTAATTACAAAGTATTGAACTAAGTCTTTTTACAAATTGGACTTAATAAATAATACTCGATAAGTTAAAAAAAAGTTAGTAGTTATTAATCACTAGGGGTATTAATTAGACGTTAACAATTACCCTTTAACGGGCTAAATGTATGAAATTCACTATCTTGTTTACGTATGTTACACATTAAAAAAAACAATTGAGTTACGAGAATTTTGGACGAGAATTTACGAGAATATTGCACCTACGAGAAATCTGTACATAAGGAATCTCGAAAATAATATTTTTCACCACATAAAAATCCATTTATAGAGCCTAGATAGTAAATTCTTTTCGCATAGCTCTTTAACAGCATTACGTTTCCTCAGTGCTTGTATTGTGTGTGTATTCAGTGCCTTATCTACCATTGGTAAAATTTCACAAGATGCTCTATTTTTATGAAAACGCTATATTTGTAAGGCTTGAACGTCTTTTTTTATACATGAGTTATATATATTCATGTATAAAAAATATTTTCACTGAGGCAACGATTAGTAGATATTTATTCTGTTGCAATACATATATTTTCTTACCGTCTTACGTATGTATAAACGCTGAATAATCGCATTTTAGCTTAACAGTGTTTGTTCCGTTTCCGCGCGTGACAATTCCCGACTGACAGAAAGTGACAAATCCTTATTAGGTATTAAACCACGTTTCTCTAAAAAGGATCTATCAGTGTTTTGTTTATTTTTAACTAAAAATACTGATCGATCCTTAATAAATATATAGAAAACCATACAAGTGATTTAATTACGCATACATTTGCTTGCGGGGAAACTGGCACGCGAAATGGGTTATCTTCTTTAACAAAACATGACGAATGAAATGAATGTCGAATATATGAATATTAATATATTAATTTTATAATTATATATAATAATAATTGAATATTCATATATTAGGCTGTAGAAATTGGAAATTATAATACTTGTATTAAGTAGTTCCTACAGTTGTAAAAAGTATTTGGTACCTATTAATTTATTATTAAAGATTAAAAAAAATGTTTGACAGTTGTAATATTGTGTAATGTAAAATAAAAACAGTATCTAGCCTCTTTTAAGGTAATGTTCGTCTGATAAACTCTGTGTTTTCAATGCTTCCGCCAGGCTGTCTTGTATTGGCTTTTTTGTTTTCGCTGCATAAGCAAGCGCCCTCTGGATGGTGAGTGGTTCTACTGTTCGAAGATCTGTAGCCAGACCCAAGGCTGCGAACACTCTGATGAAGGCAGTGGAGCAACCGGCATCTGTCAGCAAAGATAACATTTTACTCAGGTGCTGTCCAATTTTGGGATATTATCCCAATAGAATTAGGTGTTAACATAAAATATAATTAGTTAATATAAAATCACGATACGATTAGTTAATATCAAATCAAGATACAATTAGTTAATATCAAATCACGATACAATTACTTAATATCAAATTGCGATATAATGAGGTTAACTTCAAATTGCGATATAATGAGGTTAACTTCAAATTGCGATACAATTAGTTAATGTGGCAATTACACTTTCTCACAAATTTTCACCTCTGTAATTGATTTTTTTTCAATTTCTATTTTTACTTAATACTTTTTCCTTCATTTGATTCTGTGTTTTTGTTAATGTTTGTGGTCCATGGCATTCTCGAACCAGGAAATACTAGGGTATTTCCTGAAGTATTTCCTAAGAAAGTTACGAATGTGAGTGTGAAGAGTTATTAAGCAAAAATATGTTTTACCGTATTTTCCATATTCCCCAGATTTGTAATCGTAAGGGATGAGATAGTGGTAATGAGGCCAAAACGTTTTGTTTATGATGAACACGAAATTAGAGTCCAGGGGATACCTGAAATGTAAAATATATATAAAACTTCGAGGATAACATATCAATCATTAATCAATCTATAGTCGCTGTCAAATGGTCAATAGCAGTTTTTTATTTATAAAGCTATAATATCTAATCTAAAATTATCCCTAATTAGCTAGATCTAATGTATCTAACATTTTTTAACGATTGAAGTTTGTTTAATCATTGAAGTAGCAGCCTCGACAGAAAATTTAAGACGTTGGTTAAAGTTAAGTAATGTTTTTCGGTAAGGCCCTGATTGTTTACGTATCAGATGATGCGATATTCAGCTGCCCACAAATATTTGAATTTTATGAAAGTCGTAAAAATAATGACCGAATTTATATTAAATTTGAGAGAAGCGTTGTTTGTTTGTCACTTATCTAGCATTTACTCAAATATAATATTGTATGGGAGTATTCTAATCAGGTAATGTTATTGGCACTACGCCTCATGTTTATTTAGTGTGAGCCAGTTTCTGCACGTAAACAAGGAACCTTCGATAACAGTTCGATACAAATTAAAAGAGAGAGAGAGAAATGTATATAGATCAGTATTCTCCTTTTAGTCTAGTAAAAATAAGACCTGTAAAAACTTAAGAGACAACTAAGTATATTGTTATTTAAATGAATGTACTGGTGTTTTGAAATAAGTACATTTGACACAATTTCATAATGTTATTATAAAAACTAATTTTGTTACCTTTACACGCTCAAACGGCTGAACCGATCGTTATGAAAATTAGTATAGAGATAGCTTTGGACCTGGAGACGGAAATAAGCTACTTATCATCATCATCATAATCATTACCGTTTTTCATAACAACGCGAGTGAAACCGCGGAGCACAGCTAGTCTATAAATCGGGGATTATTGTTGATCTATGATTTTTAGTTATTTTACTATCATAATTTGAAAGAATCCCCCCCAGTTGCAAATATTGTGTTCTGCTCCATACAAACGGATTCATTTTTACTAGACTACTTGGCATGGACAAATATACATACAAGGTACCTACGTAGGTCGAGGAATTAAAAATTCGTGTAGTGTTTGTTATTTTCAAATTAACTTTTTTAAAATTGGAATTTTGAAAAAAGAGTAAAAAAAGCAACTAAAAAATCATCAAACCGAATTATCATGTGTGTGATAAATTCAAATTTCAATTTTTTGTTGTCGTTGTCGACAGAACAAGTAACTTTAAACAATAACTTAAATTGGATAATGCAGAAATGGATGTGCATGTGTGGTAGAAATGAGTTTTCTAGTAATGTAGACGAGTATGTGTTATTAGCGTCTTACGAGCAGTTCACAAAATTAAATCAAACAGAACAACAGGCGTAATTTGTTGCTATTGTATTATAAGTAGGCACTTACTTTGATACTTATTGATTTTTAACCCCCGTCCTAAAAAGAGGGTTGTTATAAGTTTGACGTGTGTTTGTATGTGTGTCTGTGATATCGTAGCTCTCAAACGGATGGACCGATTTTGGTCTAGTTTTTATTTATTTAGTGAATTTCACGTTTCATTAAAATCGTTTTGTCGGGGGGTTTTGAGCTTTCTAAATGTATACTTGTTGAAAAACAGGATTGCGATATTGAAAAAAATAAAAATAAGGATGATATTTGGATGTCGATAAAGAACACAATATCGACTTGTGTGAAACTGATGGCACACAGGACTTTAATAGCGCTGACGGATAAAGAGAAAGCATTATTGGTAAAAACTGGCCGAATTGAATTCGAAAAGAACGGAAGCACACACACGAATACACATGCACACAAACTATTGTTTTTGTAATGTTAAGCTGTAATTAAGTAACGTACTTTTCACCAGGCATCAGACCCCATACGCATACAGAACTCTCCACAAGCCATGCAGCGTGCAGGATGACTCCGTAGCGTAGGAAACCAACCACAAACACAGTGCTCAATACAGAGTCATCCCAGTACTCCAGAGGGGCGTTTAGGGGAAGCAGCAGGAATAGAACGATGTACATCAACCAGTAAGCCCTGAAATTAAAGAGACGCATGTATAATCAATTAATCATTGAATTAGATTACTCGCGAAGAGTAATTAAGTATTAAATTTACAAAAAATTATCTGAGCGCCTGATCGACGACGCGTGATCAAAATGCGAGCGCGTATCTGGCGCAACGCATAACTATTCAACGTGGAAATGCGGTCAGCATGCTGGGGACGCTGCCAACTGGTAGTGGGTTTGAGCATTTTGATTATCATTAGACCTTTATCGGTCTGGGGTAATCGATATGCTTTTTGTGTAGTAGTTTAGTTAGTTAAGTCTGTATATTGTTTTGCTTTTGTTATTAAGTATTATTGTATGTACAAGTCTGTCCTTCTAGTACTACGTCATTTCGTTGCGCCGAATGCTTATTTTCGACACGTGCACATCAGACTCGTTAGCTCAATAGGTTAGAGCACCGATATAAATTTCAATTTGTCAATCGGAGGGCGGAGGTTCAAATCCTTCACGAGTCAGTCTTTTTGCTATTTAATTTTTATTTTTCACTTCTGCCGGCACTCCCGGAGTGCAACCCGTTGTTTTTTTTCTACGACTTATAAATTCACGAAATGGACTCAGCTGCATCTGCAGCAGCGAAACGATCAGCTGTGCCACAAACATTGAAAGGACTGAGTGACTTCTAATAAGATATTTTCGTGAATTTGAAAGTCTTTGTATGAAACTTATTTGTTATGTGTAGAAGAATACAAGAATACAAATAAATTTCCTATAAATAATGCTACCTAGTAACAGCTCTTATCCTTATTGATCTTGTCCAAAACAAAAGAAAAAGCCGATTTCTACCACTGAACATTATCCGATTTCAATAATTATTTTTATCTCTCTAGAGAAATATATCTTTAGTCGTTGCCAACTAAAACTGTTACTACAAAATTAAGATAATAATTTTTTTTTAAAAAAGGGTGGGGCGTAAATAAAGGGCGTATCCATTTATAATTACAAACATTAAAACAATCACGAAAAATTTATAATATTTACGCGTAGTCTATTCAGCTCTAAGATCTACATTTTTTCGATGCGCTAGGATTGTCCTTTAAAGATCGAGACGTTAGTTTCTCTTTTAGTCACGATCGATATCTGAGTAAATAGACCTAGAAAACGGTTTAATCTTGTTTTATAAAAAAAAAACTCTTATTATACTGACAAACTTTGCGCCCTCAACGATTCACTTAATATATTTAGTTCTTACTTTTTCTGAAACATGACAACAGAATCATTTTCCAAGTCGGACATATCGATGGATTCCTTCAGTTTTTCCTGATGTGGACTGAGCTTCCTCAGGCGCGTGAGTATGTGTGCGTACAGAAACCCTTTATTGTAGTCGAAGGGATCGTCAGCTGTAGAGAAGTGTGCGTGATGCAGCCGATGTACTTGCACCCAGTCGTAAATCGGACCCTGAGGATACAAGTAAAAATAAAATAAAATAAAGCGGATGGATGGATACAAGTATCTATGTTAAAAGAACTCTTCCATGCTGGACCGGGAGTAAAAGAAAAACATATAATGTACCAGCTACTTCCTCTTCCCGCGCATATTGTAGAAGTCAGTTAAGGCACTTACTACTGGTCTGGCTGTCACTGCAAGCTAATATTACCCTCGTATCCCCTAACCCTCCTTCTAACCAAGTACAAATGTGGTGTCAAACGGCCTCATGGTCTTTAATGCTCTGCCCACCCCGTAAGGAAAAACAGGCGTGATTATATTACGTAATGTTTAAGAAAATAAAAAACCCGACTGCATAAGAGCGAATTTCGTTGTGCAACTTACGCTTATGAGAAAATATGCATAAAGCTAACAAATTTAAAAACCCCTCTTTTTAGGTCGGGGGTTAAAAATATATTTAGTTCGAACTACTATTACCTGTCTTATAATGAATGAAGAATGACAAACTAATGAAAATGAAAGGTCTTAATTTAAAATAAATTACAGTTTAAAAAACTAAAAACCACGCTACAAATAATTATGGTCAAAGTTAATTACAAGACTTTTCTAACTAATCCAAACACAGCTATGATACGATGCTCCATCATGAAGTTCTAGTTTATATCTTCCGGCTCCATCATCAGATCAGTTCGACAGTACCATATTATTGTATTGTCATCAGAACTATACATACAGCTGCCAATTTTCATGACGCTACGATCCTTGGAAGATGGTTATATTAGTTACCTTAGATTTCATTACATACAGGTCGACCAAATAAAAGCGTGTTAAAAATTGAGCGAGTCCGTTTCTTTTCATCAGTTTTTGGGTACCCAAGGTAATTTATAAAGTATTGAGGGGTTTTAGTTTAAGTTGATTTTAGCCCGAACAAAATTCATTAAATTGCAGCTGGTTTAAAACTACTAAATGCAGTTTTTAACTAGTAGTCTGGAATACTGCTACGAAAGTGTAATGTTAGCTTAGTATTTTATCCCAACCGGACTACTGACTGAAGAGTTACAGTAGTTCTGTTGCCGGACTGCTATAGATTAGATACTAAATGTTTGTCTCGGAGGAACGTCTCCATTCGACAAACACTAGTAGGTTTATATCTACAAACAAAGTAGGTCAGTATAAATACATGTAAATATTTACTAGGAATATGCTTACTTGTCCTGCAAGCGTCTGTAGGAGCATAAGTGCAATCCGCAAACCCGTACTTGCTTTGTAGGTTCTATGTGCCCAAAGCCTGTGAGCGCCTGTTGTCACGCCTAGGATTGCCATCATCGTAAGCGTCACAACTGAAAAATATTACAGATATACATAAAAGGAATAATTTTATGGATGTAGTTGTTAATCCCAATCCTAATTTAAATTCTAATGTTTACATTATATAATTGGCCAAGTGCGTCGCATAAAGTAGGGTTCCGTAGTTGCATATCATAATTTATGTGAACTTAAAAGAGTCACAGTAAATCAAAAACATGCGAAACAATAAAATCACATGAAAATACACAATAATAGGTATGTACCTATCGTTAAAATCAGCAGTTATACGAGCAACGAAGTATCGATCCTAAAGTGGCAGATTTAAAAACTAATTCAGCTCGAATTTCCCCGCGGTACTTACGGTAAAAATACTGTCAACGTGGATAACTTTGACTTTGACAAACATTGTACATTGCCTGATTCGATGATTCTTCATTTTTCTCCCAAAAGATTAGTAGTCATATTTTAATTAATTAGCTGTCGTTTTGATTACTAATATTTTGGAAAATAAAACAAGAATCTTGGAATCAAGCTATGTCAAGGATGATGTATCCAACTAAAAATTCTTAATCTATGGGCTATGTACAATATTTGGCACAGAGTTAAAGTAACTCACGTTAACAGTAGTACTATGCATTCTACTAATTCTACTATATGCACATTGCACATACATATACTACGGAAACGACGGATTTTTTATTATTATAAGTAATTGTGTTGTTAGTAATTGTTATTTTTAAAACCTAAAAAATATTTTAAATATCAATTATTTTAGGATTTATTTTTAATTTTGCAATGTATTGATTTCAAAGCGAATGTTGCAAAAAAAAACTGTGAAACTTCCTTGCTTCCAGACGTTGCCACGATCGTTCTAAATTTTAACTGACTAAATATTTTTTATCTGTTTGGAAAGAGAACTAATGTGGCTTTGAGGGCGCTGCTGTCCTTCTTTTTTTATTATTTTATTCGATTACCAATACAACCGAGACGTCCGTTCCTATTTTTAACCCCCGACCCAAAAAGAGGGATGTTCTAAGTTTGATGTGTGTATCTGTATATCTGTGTGCCTGTCTGTGGCATCGTAGCTTCAACCGATTTTGACCTAGTTTTTTGTTTGAAAGATTTTGTCGAGAGTGTTCTTGGCTACGAGTACGTTTCATTAAAATCGGTTCCGTCGGTTTTTTGTCAGGGGTCTGTGAGTTTTCTAAACTTATACTCGTTTGCCACGATAGTTCTCTTTTCAAACCTAGTTCTTAATCTATGTTCTAAATGGACTTGAGAAATAATTAAAAACTAAAGAGGGTCTCAAAAGAAGTCAAAAGTATAATTATAATGTTGATGTTGCCATAGACAGAAACCGAAAATTGCGGGAAATAATTGAAAACATACTTATGTTTTCAATTTAATTGATAATTTATGTACATGTTACTGTAAAAGCCCGAACTACGCTAAATCTTAGGTTTTACCAATAAATCTTAAGATTTACCGACAGGAGTTGGTAAATGTAAGTAATAATAAAAAGGGGAACAATTTTTCGGACTTCCACCATTAGAAACTGGTAGGTACATGCTAGGTTAGGTTATTAAGATTTACCAAGTGAATGGTGGTAATTGCTTGAAATTCGAACTTTCACCAAAACTTGTTGGTAAATCTTAGGATTTACCGTATTTCGGGCTTTTAAAGTAACACGTACATAAATTGTCAATTAAATTGTAAAAAATAAACATACTTACACAATAGCACTGTTAGCCAATGAGCCTCAAATAGCAGCAGCCAAATTCCATACAGTGAAAGAAGCTGAATGTGTATAAAGAAGAGAACAGCTGGCCAGTTCGAGTCCCGGCTTCTGCTGAGACTCCCTGATGCTTGTTCGGAAGTCTCCATGTCATCAGTCTCCTGTATATTTTGAAACCTTACATAAATAAATATGTTACATTTTCTTGAACAACTGAGCATTACATAAATATACCTTTTTTATATTACAGAGACAGATTACAGAGAAATGAGACAGACAGAGACAGAGATTACAGAGAGACGAGACGAGCACGCCACTTGCTTGGTGTTAAGTTTCATGCTTGCCCACAGATTAATCTAATGTCACCCAAAATTCTACTGGCCTTACAGTTCCGTTGGTCATACGCCTGCCTTTCTAAGGGTTTATAAGCTGAAGGTCGTGGGTTCGATCCCCACCCAAGACAAATATTTGTGTGATGAACATGGATGCCTGTGCTGTAGTTTAGGTCACAGAGGATTTGGGTTTTTGTATCATAGTATGGCACTGAAACGTGGTCCCTAACTATGGGCCTTATAAGGAAGCTTAAGGTCACGCAACGAGCTATGGAAAGGGCTATGCTCGGAGTCTCTTGACGAGATCGAATCAAAAATGTAGAGATAATGTAGACGTACAAAACCGATATACCACAACGGATTAGCAAGTTGAAGTGGCAGTGGGCAGGGCACATAGCACGTAGAACTGATGGTCGATGGGGCCGAAAGGTTCTCGAGTGGAGACCACGCACCGGCAAGCGCAGCGTAGGAAGACCAGCCACGAGATGGACAGATGACCTCATAAAAGTGGCAGGAAGACGCTGGATGCAAGCTGCTTCCAATCGGTCTTTTTGGAAATCCATGGGGGAGGCCTATGTCCAGCAGTGGACTTCTTATGGCTGAGATGATGATGATGATGATCATAAGTATGTATTTTGTTATGATTTTTGTATCATAAGTATTTGGTTTCTATGTATCATAAGTAGGTATGTATTTACGAAAGAATATTCAATGATATTGTCGTTCACAGACTTTGTGTTAGCGAGGTATAATGTTCGTAAAACTTAATCTCTGAGCTATAAGTTCTACAAACTAGATTTCTAGATAACAAACTCAAGACTTTGAGAGAAATATCTGTGATATTATAATATTTCCTAGAAATCCTTGAAGGATAGCATATTGCCTAAGGATATTGCCTAATGTTCAGAATCTGGAATTTTCAGGATTAAAAATGGTTAGTAAGCAAGGCCGTGGGAAAGGGGGGGGGGGGGGTTGAGGTTCACACCCCCCCCCCCCCCCCCACACAATATCCTGGCTTCAATAATATGATAAAAAAAGCTTCAAAGTTTTCGCATTCACTTCACTCGCGCATGATTATTTCCTATTGATTTTTATTTGTATTGGTAAATTTAAGTAAATAAATAAATAATCACTAACTAAAAATTGTTCCCGGTTGCCAAGGAAGTAGCGCGTGTCTTGTATGTATGTTTGTAAGTTTTTTCTATAAAGTCTTATGTTTAAATTTTATTAGGAATAATAAATTGTCAATCAATGCATTCAAATGGTTGTATTTATTATTTTTGACAGCGTAAAGGTCGCTCTTATCCAGTCAGGTATTTCATTTGACACAGATATTTGTTTGGTTCATCTGGTCTACAAAAACCTAGGACCCGCTAACTATCATAGGGAGTTCGGCTAGTGTGAAAGTTTAATGTTTTATGCATGTTATTTTAAAGTCAAGAGCGTCATGTCAAAGGTCAACGAATCTATTGTATGGTAATACTTAATTATGCTGAAAAACACGGGTGATCATGGCTCTATGTAAGTTAGAAACATGATCACCCGTGTTTTTCAGGGCTCTCTAATCTAACATACCTACACGATGAATTAGACAGACGTCTCTTTCGTTTATCAATATTTTTGCCAAGTAAGCTTAGAAAACTTTAAAGCCCCTGACTTAAATATCTGCTGTACCGATTTCGATGAAACATAGCTAAGATCATTCTCGATCAAGTCCTCTCTCAAATAAAACCGGACAAGTGCGAGTTAGACTCGCCCACCGAGGGTTCCTTACAAACTAGTAGATAAAAGGGGAAAATCATATTTTTTTTAAATATATTTTCCTTCATAAACCGAAAAATATACCTACATCTTAAAAATATTTAAAAACCTGCTTTAGCTTATGCTAATGAAGCTCTTTCATATGATACCCCACATGATACGGTTAAAGAACTTTAAAATTTGGACCCTCATTCCTTGCATAAAGACACCATTTTTTTGTGATTAAATTAAAAATGTCCGGTTTTCGGATTTTTTCCTATTGTGTACTCTAACACAATGCTTCTTGCCAAATTTCATAGTTCTAGGTCAACTGGAAGTACCCCATAGGTTTTGATTCCCTTGTGAGTGTCGAAATGTGCATAAGTACGACATAATATTCGCGGACAACAAATTGATCCTGTAAGGGTTCCGTTTTTTCCTTTTGAGGTATGGAACCCTAAAAATAACAATGGTATAGGTACTTAACTAAACATTTCTCGCCATTATTACAGTAAGTAAATAGGTACCTATCTATATTGTTATGCTTATTCAGATTCATGTAATTCAAGTTGACACCTAATTGAATTGGCACTTTTCTGCATAAATGGTAGACGATATAAAAATGATGACCTATACACATTATATATCATTGTGTATGGTAATATTTCATAGGACACCCGATGGCTGATCAAATCATCATTACGTATATATATACTATATATTCAGTAAAAATCTGATTTAGCTAAATCTATATGTATCAGACAAAAAGCAATCCTTGATTGATATTCCGATATACGATTATACCGATATGCATCCGAAAACAAGCAATCAAGGATTGCTTTTTTGTCGGATACGTATCGCAATAATTCTAAGTAATTTGTTTACTTGGTGTTACATCTTTAGAGGATGTACCTACTAGTGTCAATCAAACGGGATCGACGCATATGACCAAGAACGCAAGAGGCCAATAGACGCATTTAACTAGATACGCAAATGACCAAGAACGCAAGAGGCCAATAGACGCATTTAACTAGATACGCAAATGACCAGATACGTGCATGGCCAGATACGCAATTGACAACTTGTGTACGCAACTGACCATAAACTGAAATACGCAAATGATAGTCGATATATTTATAGTTATAGTCGATATAGTTTTTGAGATAATACGAACCTGTCAATTTTGACAGCTGCCATCCGAAACTAAGATCTCGATGAGACCTATTACTTTCGTGAAGAAACCACTAGTCTAGGATCAATCAATCAATCAATCAATAACACTTTATTGACACCACATAAAGTAATAAGACAATAAACACATTTGGACCTTTTGGCTCACTAGACCTTGTGACTCTGAAGGAAAACTTTTGAAAATGTATAACTGTACGCCAGTGGTGGACAACGGGAACAATGTAAAAAGTTATGGCGTTGTCCCCCAGTGGGAGACACGGAACTGGGGGACAACGGGAATAATCGGTCGAGCCAACCCCTCAGGTGAGCGGTGGGTTGTAAGTAAATATTTTTCAAATAAGCATAAGGCCAAATGGTTTTTTTGCGTTTTTGGCCTCTCGCTGATGTGGCCATTCACGTAAATATTTTTTTAAATAAGCAAAAGGCCAAATGGTCTTTTGCGTTCTTGGCCATTTGCGTCGATCCCAATCAAACTCTAAATCCTAGTAATTGCTTGTATTGTTGAAAATTACAAAATATTACATTGATGTGTTCGGTAATACGGTTAGGTCGCAAATGTTGAATTTATATAATGTAAATCACGCCTACACACTCGTAACTAGCTAACGGTGATAAGTGTACGCGACTTTCTGTTCATTTTTGACAAGCCACCTGGATGATATTTTACCAGTTAGTTCGTTACAAAAGCCAAAGCACTAAACCTATTTTGATAAAAATTATATGGCACTACCTCTGAAATATGACCTACCAAATAAAAAAAAAATCATCAAATTCAATGCACAATTGGCGCAGTAATCGGTGAATAAACATACAAAAAAAAATACATACAGACGTCATAACATCTTTCTTTTTGGAAGTCGGTTGAAAATTAAATGGACATATAATCGGTTCACTACTATCAATTTCTCATTCAAATGTCAAAAATCATTCTTCTTTTTTGTATTGGACCCCGCGATTAACGATTTGCCAGTGTCAAGTATTGAAATATTTTCAAGTTTCTTGGATAATACCAGTTATATAGTGTTCTAGTCACAGTCTAAGTCACGTAAGCAGTCATTTTCAAATTTAAGTCTTGCCTCAGTAAAGTGATGGCGACTTTACTAGAAGCTTCTATGGAGTTTTGCCGACAACGTAAAATCACACGTTTCACTGCTTTATTCCACTTGCCCACACTCACGCACTTGATCGAACACTTAATGAATAAAACATCACCATTTTTATAGCATTGATGTTCAAAATAACATAAGTTTAGGAAAATAAAACAAAGCAACAACATGTTACTAAGACGTTCCCGCCAAAACTCCTCAAAAATCATTACTCAACGATTTGGAACCACGTTCATGATGCGTAGGTACTGCAATAGAATAAAACTCCTTGTTGTACCTCTGACAGCTGTTTTTTATCGGAAGGCAAGAAGCAGGAAAAACCGACATTGTTTGATGAATATATCTTCTAAAAACTGGTACGAATCACTTTAGCTCCACTTTTATTTATTTATTTATATATTTATTTATTTATTTACTGTTACTTTTATTGAGGTCACCGCTAAAATATGGAATACATTTTCTTAAATGGGTTCGAATGGATATAATCTGGGTGTCTTCAAATCGCGAGTAAATAGGTTTATTCTAGGTAAGCGCGCTCCAAGCGAGTTTAAAAAAAACAACGGGTTGCACTCCGGGAGTGCCGGAAGAAGTGAAAACTAAAAAATAAAATAGCAAAAAGACTGACTCGTGAAGGATTTGAACCTCCGCCCTCCGATTGTAAAATTGAAATTTATATCGGTGGTCTAACTAACCTATTGAGCTAACGAGTCTTACGTGCATGTGACGAAAATAAGCATTCGGCGCAACGAAATGACGTCATGCTAGAAGGACAAACTTTACATACAATAATGAACTTTAAACGCAGAACGTTAGAATAGGTTCCTGACTAAAATAATGACGTCATGGTAGAAGGACAAACTTGTACATACAATAATGAACTTTAAATGCAGAACGTTAGAATAGGTTTCTGACTGTTCGTATTACGATCTGACGATCTGACGCGAGTTTAAAATTTTTTACCCATCCCGAACATGCATAACGCCGCTAAAGAAGTTTTCACTTCAAAAAACACGACCAAGTGCGCGTGGGGCCACGCGCACTGTATATTATAAGGTTCCGTAGTTGTATATCATAATCTGTGGACTCGTAACAAGGCTTCTTTTTGATACTTTGACTAAACATGTTAACGATTTAAACCGTTTACACGAAATTTTACTTTACGTCTCGATTAACATTTTTAAAGTTGATCGTCTATTACTCGTTAACTTGTAAAAGCTAATTAGCCGTTATAGTCTTTGTCGGAACATGGCAGCATACCCACTCCATAAACAAAAGAAGGCAATTGCCTTCTCTTTTCTGTGATCCACTACTACGTCAGTAGGTATGCTTGTGCGAGCTCAGTATACATTGATATTGTGTATGCGAGTGTGAGCGAGAGGATGACTACGTCATTGCGTATGTTTGCCGTCTTTTATCATCTCTGCGTATTTTTTTTACGTATTTTTTTTATTAAACGATTGGCTTTCGCTTGACCGTCAACTCACCTGGTGATAAGCGACAGTTACGGTCTACGATGGAGCGCGCTTGCCTAGAAGAAACCTATTCACTCGCGATTTGAAGACGGAAAGAAGACTATACTACTTCTACTTACTTCTACAGTTTTTCTTTTTTGTATTGGACCCCGCGATTAGCGATTTGCCAGTGTCAAGTATTGAAATATTTTCAAGTTTCTTGAATGATACAAGTTATATAATGTTCTAGTCACAGTTTAAGTCACGTAAACAGTCATTGTAAATTTAAGTCTTGCCTCAGTAAAGTGATGGCGACTTTACTAGAAGCTTCTATTGAGTTTTGCCAACAACGTAAAATCACACGTTTCACTGCTTTATTTCACTTGCCCACACTCACGCACTTGATTGAACATTTAATGAATAAAACACCACCATTTTTATAGCATTAATGTTCAAAATAACACAAGTTTAGGATAATAAAACAAAGCAACATCATGTTAATAAGACGTTCCCGCCCAATTCTTAGATTACTTAACACTGAAATTGCTGTATGTAGATATACTTACAGCTGTAATTTTTAATTTAGGCAATATTGATTATTGATTTTCAATGATATTCTGTACAACATATTATAAATATTGAAAAAAAACCGGCCAAGTGCGAGTCGTGTATTAAAACCTATGGGGTACTTCCCGTTGACCTATAACTGTGAAATTTGGCAAGAAGCATAATCATAATATAGTACACAAAGGAATTAATATTCCTGAGACCTACATCTTGGAATTTTCAAGGCTAGAGTGAATAGATATGTTCTATGACACATTTAAAAGCGAGAAAAAATCACGCATAAGCCCATGCCAAATACGATTCTCTTAACTGGTGTTCTTAATTACAAAATTAAAAGTACCTTACCCTTATTCCAGTAGTATCCTCAAAACCACCAACCTCGAACGATGCACGGGCCACAGTGACAAAGCATTGCGTTAGATAGCTAATCATTATGTATGTATTTATTAATGAGCATGACCAGTGACAAACAGTTCGTATCCAATTTCCAGTATTTTTACCGACTTTGTATTAATGTATGTACTTAATCGATTGCATATCGCATAATAATTTTCATATAAAAAGCATTCACATTTACACAACTTCTTAATATTTTTTATAATAGACTTAAAATAAAAGAGATTATCAATTTCATGTTTATATATGTATGTAATATTGTTAGAATTGCACATTTTTATATTTATGTTAGTCTATACCAGCTTTTACACATGTGTGCCAAATTTCATAAGTGTAGTAATGTATATTTGTATGTCCATTGTTATTGTCCACGCATATCTCAAAAAGCTTAAGTTGGATTGCAATTTGTTTTTTTAGCTGGATTAGGCATAGTTCGACTAGTGCATAATAGGCCCGGCACGGCCGGCACATATGCGCCCAGATGAAACACCCCAGGGGTTTTAGTGTGTAACCCGGTATACCAGGCAGTATGCCTGGGTGGGACTCCCACATAACCACGCACGCAACCTCCCCCGGGTCACAGTGGTACCCATAAAGGGTTTCCCCTGGGTAAAAAAAACTAAGCAGCATGAAGTTTGGTGAATCAAGTTTTTAGTTTCAACTAAAACTAGTAATAAAAGTGAACAAAGAAAAGTAATTTCAAAATTAAATCGACTTTAAAACTATTCAATGAATTTTACTATGGAAATTAACGTGGTTTTCACACATTTTTAAACTATAGTCGGATATTTCGGCTCAAAACAGACGTGAGTGACCCGTAGTTTTTATTTAAAAATCTATTCAATGAACTTAAAAGGGAGAAATATGAACAGCTGTTACATAATACCGAAAAATTTAATTAGAACTGGATGTCTACCTAAGATACGAGTATAATTATTGTTATATAGTCTAAGATCCCGCTATAAGACGACCGTCACCGAGCTGGTTAATGGATGAAAAGTATTTTATATTCAATTAAATATGTCAATAAATATATTGCAAAAGCATGTGCGAGTCTATCGCTATCCTTTTCATTTTCAAGGACAAATAGCATGCGCACTCTCTTTCTTCAATGGACGAACTACACACAGCTGCAATGCTGTATACTCTTCTATCGCATGGGATGGTTCGTTGAGACCTCTCAGTCGCACATATTCACTCGCAGCAATATTTCACTTTTCAACCGACTTCAAAAAGAAGGAGATTATCAATTCGACTGTATTTTATTTGTTTTTGTTACCTCATAACTTTCGAAAGTTATGAGGTAATCGGTTCTCCCAGTCGACTGGGAGAACCGATTTTTATGATTATTTTTTTATTCCGTGTGTTCCCATTTCAATTTGGTCCAGTTCTGACAATGGCATCCATAAGAAGTCGGTTGCTACAGTTTTTTTAACTATAATTATTAAAATTCGACAACCGGAATTCAGGACTGATTTTTCGCAGACAACCCTATGCCACCGTGTTCGTAATGAAATAATCTTTGTTTTAATTTAACTTTAATTCATTAACCAGACCGGTGCAAGTTACTAGTATCAATTTACCTGTTTATACCTGCCTACCCAAGAGTTGTGACGGGGAAAAAATAGTCAACCTAACGTTTGCATATTCTATGGGGTTCATACTTTCGATTGGTATGGAATTTGTCTAATAACCAAACCAGTGAAATGTTTAAAAAAAATAATTAATAAATCATATTCTGGACTGAATTTTTTTAAACAACCCATTTGCCCCATTTTATTGACATATTCAATTGAATATAAAATACTTTTCATCCATTAACCAGCTCGGTGAAGGCCGTCTTATAGCGGGATTAGACTATAATATGATTATATCATATGATTATTTTACATTTTCGTTCATTTGAATAGTAACTTATTATTTGTTACCAATAAATATGACTATGGCTATGACTTTGTAGGTTTGTACGTACTCCAACTATTTTTTTGAGGTCAGTGCCTGTCTAAGACTTAGTTTGTGATAGTGACCTGGCACCTCAATAAAACCGGCCAAGTACAAATCGGACTCGCGCACGAATTTTTTGAATTTTTTGATAGGGGGCTCCTATAAAAACAAAATTTATATTTAAGGGGTTTAATTAAATATAAATTATATTTAATTTTTTTTTTTTTTTTTATAACTCAATATTCTGTGAATATTTCAAGCGTCTACCTGTTGCCGTTATCAATATCGAGCAAAAACGAGCAAAAAATCACGTTGTTTGTTGCATGGGAGCCTCCTTAAATATTTATTTTAAATGTTTTTTAGTATTTGTTGTTATAGCCGCAACAGAATTACATCAGAATTGCAGACGTTACTATTCATAATTATGAAATGCTAATAATCATGTATATTTAATCCAATAATTTGACGATGCTATTGCAGAAACTCTAACGACATACCCAAGGGCGTCTCCAAGGGGGGGGGGGGGGGGGCAGAGGGGGAAGCTGCCCCCCCCCTAGAGATTTAAAAAATGTATCCAACTGCAAAGCAACCAAAGTCCTAAGGCCGTGCAATTGTACCTGTACCTACAATTCATATTTTTCTCATCCTCCATAATATTAACTTGCCCCCCTCTGGGCCATGGGCTGGCGACGCCCTTGGACATATCTATTTTGTAATTGTATTACTGTCTGACGTTTTGTCCTTAAACTTTTTAACCCTTTGTTTGACGTTTCTAAGTGCATGTGACATGTCTACGGAAATAAAATGTATTTTGATTTGACTTGATTTGATCATCTGTGAAAATTTTAACTGTGTAACTATCACGGTTCATGGGATACAGCCTGGTGACAGACGGACAAACGAACAGGCAGATAGACAGACAGCGGAGTCTTAGTAATAGGGTCCCGTTTTACCCTTGGGGTACGGAATCCTAAAAATACATTTCAAACAAGTCTCGAGTTCTTTCCAGTTTAGTGTAAAATGCGGAAAAGCGCGTAGACACGAGGATGCACAAAAGTCCAAAGACATTATGATAACTACGAGTATATATAGTTACTGGGCCCTTATTCCGTATGACCATCGGCCGCGTTACGTGAATGTGACGTGGGTG
This sequence comes from Lycia hirtaria, assembly GCA_947563715.1. Classification (NCBI taxonomy): domain Eukaryota; kingdom Metazoa; phylum Arthropoda; class Insecta; order Lepidoptera; family Geometridae; genus Lycia; species Lycia hirtaria. Next base: position 32,526,928 of record OX387378.1, read on the forward strand.
AATTGACAATGAAAATTAGCATTTAAGTTTAAGCAGCCAAAGTTTAATTTTCATTGTAGACGCACCCATGTCAATTCATACAACGCGGCCGATGGTCATACGGAATAAAGGTCCTGGATACATAAAAAAAAAAATACCTGTAGATTATAAATCCAGTAAAATAAAAGCGATATTTACTTCATATATTTGTTTATTTTCAAAATCTTTCTTTTGTTTATTTAAAAAAAGAATACATCCAGAATATATTCAACATTGAAAGTTAACAGTCAATAGAACTTGAAAGTTATGTTATACATTATATTTACTTAATTTACAATTTGTAAAGTACGTATATATAGAGGTAACAGATAAAACTCTGAAATACATTAAATTGCAGCAACCAATATTCTATGCAATTCAGTGGACCCCTACTAATCCCATCATTCAAATACACATTGCTTGGACTAACATTGACATATCGTATATATGCCGTCGCATTCTGTATGAACAATGGTGCGTGATTTGATTTCGTATGGGTCCATTTCATTAGACATTGATTAACCCACTAACAGTGAAACTGTATTAATGTTAAAGTGCACTTCCCATAATATGACATCAGTCAGTGCCGGATTCAGGACTTTGGTTTGGGAGGGTAAATTTTATCAATCCCCGATCAAATCACTCAATAGCCCCAATCGAGTACACTTATCGAGACTCTATGTACTGTAAAACATGTTTAAAAAAATTAATTAGAATACCTATAATCAACCTCAATTTAAGATTTGTCATGGGAGGACTCAGATGATTGGAGGGGGGGGGGGGGGGGGGGGAGAGGGATCTGCTACTGACATCTGTCTTAATTAGGTACATTAGATACCTAGATAATTATTCAACATATTATGGATTTTTTATTACTTACATACATTTTTCGTCCAATACTTAAAAATCATTATAAAAGTATTGGAATAAAATTATGTGTGTCTTTAAACTTTACGTTTACTTTTTATTTTTTATTACTTTTTAAACATTTAGTAAAAAGTTAAATACGGCTATACATATATTAAACAAGAATAGTTAAAATAGGAACACACATACCTAAATGAATCAAGTTGTGTAATAGCTATATACATTTGTATGTACATATTTTACTATAATAGGTACAATAGGTACTTTAAATAAGTATCTATGTTTAGTCCTTCACACCACCTTGTCTCTTTTACCTATCCCTAGACTCAAATCAGTCTTCATTATTGGACTTACTACGGCAGAAGTAAATGCCATAACTTAATTTTTGTAACCAAACGTTTCATCATCATTATCAGCTTTCAAAGCACACGACCAACAAGAAATAAAAAAAAACAATATAAAAAAAAAACAATTTCATGTCTCTTAATTAATACTAATTATAAAAGCGAAAGTAACTCTGTCTGTCGTCTGTCTGTCTGTTTGTTAACTCTTCACGGCTAAATGGCTAATCAATCCTTATGAAGTTAGCAGAGATATTCTTTAGGGCCTGGAGAATGATGGTTTACTATTGGCTCGCAAAAAGTTTAATGTCACATTATATATTAGCGTACATTCAGCTGTCGTAACAATGTATTAGCATAACAATAATTATGCATAAATCTTTACGCATATTATTTTTCCCCTGACTACAGTTGGCATAACAATAAGTGATTTTTTTTAATAACGTCTACACGCATAATGACATAAATTCATAACAATTATTAATTTAAAATTTAAAAAGAGCACTCCATATTGCATCGAGTGTTAAAAAGTAACGCCCGAAAACATAGCTTATTAAGTATTTAGTAAAACATTAATTCACACTGATCTAATTAAACACATAGGCGCTTGATGACTGTAGATACATATTTTTATTTTATTTGTCTCAATGAAATTATCTATAAGTATGAACTATTGATGTTAGTTATCATATCAGTGTTATCATTTATGTTTGCATTTGTTTACTTTATCACAATCCTGAAAATATAACCTAGCCCAATGATTGATATATTTGCTAACCAGTCCCACAAACCTATATAAATAAGTTTTTGAATGTTTTATAATAAAACAGAAAGCTAACGAACCTAACCTTATATAAAATTTTCTTAAATCAGACAGTTCTATGAAACATGATTTCAGAAAATATTTTAATCAAATAACTTTTACGTAAAAAATACTACTTATATATTTTATGCGACTATAAAGTATACCCTAACAGACAATTATGCCACTATATACAGTTTGCCTACAAATAATATGCCAAAGTATTATGGCAATAACAAGTATGCGAGAGTCATTATGCTAAAGTATATTAGGAATTAAAACATTATGCAAAGGGATGGGATCCCGAGAATTATGTCCTTCTATATTTGTATAACCACCGTTTTTCAACATTATGGACGACACCGCGTACCGCAGCTAGTATTGTATAAGCTACCGAGGACCATCTAGAGTTAAATTTATAATTGCTATGACCGTCCCGGTGAAAACACAATATTTAACATAGACTTCGATTGAATTTGATTTATAATATTGAATTACGCTCCTAAAAGCGTATACTTGATAGTTATACAAGCCTTAAAAAATATGCATTTCTGAAATTCAAAGAAGAGAGCTAGACCTTTTACCTTTTGTCAACCATTTTTTTGATTCGATCATTAGGGGGCCAAGTGGGCTCTGGCAGCCCCGGCTGGTCACTGCGACCTTTTCAGATCTATTGTGACATCCATGTCAACCATTCATCAATAGTCTTTGAATTTAACGAAAGGTTCCAAAATAGGTGGGCAAGTTAATGTAAATATCAGTAATTCATTATATTATGATATATTTCGACATACTTGCAGATAGAGTATATACACGATCATCAGTTGTAAATTTTTAGGGTTCCGTTGTAACTATAACGAACCCTTATAAATTCGGTAGGTCTGTCTGTCTATCTGTCCATCCATATGTCACTGTCATTTTATTCAGAGATTATTGGTACTTGTAACTAAATTTGGCAGGTAGATGTGTCTATGAACCGCGGCGAAATGGTATAGTAAAATTATCAAAACGGTAAAAAAAGGCGGCACTGCATATCTTCACTTCAAAACGAAGGTTATGTCGAACGCCCATGTAGTGCCCATTTCAATAACTGTGGGGAACTCCACTCTCGAAGTTGTCGACGAATACTTCTACCTGGGACAAACAGTCTGACTAGGTAGGTCCAATGCTGCGAAAGAGGTCAATCGTCGAATCCAACTCGGCTGGGCAGCGTTCGGGAAACTTAAAAGCGTCTTCTCGTCCAATATACCCCAGTCCCTCAAGTCGAAAGTTTACGACCAGTGTGTGCTACTAGTGATGACATATGGCAAACTCAGGACTTTTCGGCCCTATGGGGCATCAATTCTACGTGCTATGTGCCCCGCCTACTGCCACTTCAACTTGCTTATCCGCTGTGCTATGTCGGTGACTTTCATACGTCTACGGATCTCTTCAAATCTGATTCGATCTCGCAGAGAGAGAGGCTCCGAGCATAGCCCTCTCCGTAGCTCGTTGCCTGACTTTGAGCTTCCTTATAATGCCCATATTAAGTGACCACGTTTCAGTGCCATATGTTATCACTGGTATCACACACTAGTCGTAAGCTTTCGACTTGAGCGACTGAGGTATATTGGAAGAGAAGACGTTTTTGAGTTTCCCGAACTGTGCCCAGCCGAGTTGTACTCGACGATTGACCTCTCTCGCAAAGTTCATCGAGAAAGTAAATTGAGATGCCTAATTAAAATGGTACTTATGTCTCTCAGACGAGTAATTTTTTTTATATTGTTTTTTTTTTCAAGACACTATTTGAAATTTTGGTATTAATGATAATGAGTTTTCTTACTTTTGATATCAAGCAATAGTTTCAACTAATGAAATTGAGTTTAATCAAAATTAAAACTGCCTTAATATTTGCCTTTGTCACGTGGAAAGAAAGACGCTTAAACTGTACATTTATTGTCATCGATCTCTAAAATCAACTAAAAACGCATTCAGACAGCAAGCACGTTTAGACTCTTTTGAATGTGTTATTTTTAGGGTTCCGTACCTCAAAAGGAAAAAAACGGAACCCTTATAGGATCACTTAGTTGTCCGTCTGTCCGTCCGTCCGGGTGTCCAAGACCTTTATCTCGGGAACGCGCGAAGGTATCGAGTTGAAATTAAAACCATATACGCAGATCCATAGTTTCTTGCCGCAGAAAGAAAAAAATCTTAGTTTTCGTAAAAAAAAGTTACAGCCGAATATGTCGTAAAAACGAACATTTCGACACTCACAAGGGAATCAAAACCTATGGGGTACTTCCTGTTGACTTAGAACTATGAAATTTGGCAACAAGCATTGTGTTATAGTACACATATTATAGGAAAAATCCGAAAACTGGTCATTTTTAATTTAATCACAAAAAAATTGTCTCTTCATGCAAGGAATGAGGGTCCAAATTTTAAAGTGAATTAACCGTATCATGTGAAAGAGCTTCATTAGCTTAAGCTAAAACAGAGTATTAATATTTTTACGATGTATATTTTTCGGATTATGAAGGAAAATATAAAAAAAAATATGATTTCCTCCTTTTATCTACTAGTTTGTACGGAACCCTAGTTGGGCGAGTTTGACTCGCACTTGTCCGGGTTTTTTTGTTTTAACAAGGTTTCATCTATATAACTTTCAAGTGTAAAGGGGAAAAGTTGTGAAAATTGTGAGTTAGAAATCTATTTCCCACATATGTGTGATTTCAAATACAAATTAAGAGTTTTGTCCAACTCTCGTCTGAGCCGATCGATTTCAGCTATGATCGGGTCTCGTTTTCAATTTGATCATTAGTGGAAAGTTAGAAAGTAATTAGAAACTAAAGCCCAAGCAAAGCGCAGTTGAAAAAGGTCTCAACTCGCAACTCGTTACCTTTGTATAATGAGGAAAATAGAGTCCCCTTTAAATCATTATTACGGTATCCTCAAAGATCTCATGAAACTGTTTTCATATTTTTCTCTTAGAAAAAAGGTTACTCAGAAATGTCTATCTAATATTTAGGCATTTCCTAAAAAATGCAAGTAAAAGCTTAGAGTCACGGGAGTAGGTGTGGCAGTTAATATACGTTAGTTTCTTAACATTAATTTTAATATGAATTTGTAGCCTGGATTGGTCTCATAGCTAAGTTGGTAGTATGTTTGCCTGTTAAGCTGTAGGCCGTGGGTTTGATCCCCACCCAGGACAAACATTATTAGTATGATAAGCATGGATGTGTGTTCTGTGTGTGGGTATTTCTATGTATTATAAGTATGTATTTACAAATAATTTCAATCTTATCACTGTAAACATTGGTAGACGATTGATTAAGAGTGTTTTTTTAAGAACTCCAAACATATTGTTGCTAGCTAAGGAACACAATCTCAAAACGGACTACATATATACTTTTAATCGACTTCCAAAAAGAAGGAGGTTCTCAATTCAACTGTGTTTTATTTTTTGTATGTTTGTACGCGATTACACCGCCAAATATTACTTGATTTTGATTATTCTTTTTTATTTGGTAGGTAATAGTTCAAAGGTAAGGTGGTCCCATATCAATTTTATCAATTCAGTTCTTTGGCTACAAAATTTTGCTTCTTGTACAAAATAACTGGAATAAAATTATAGTTAAGAGAACTGAAAAAACCGACTTTAAAATACGCAATACAATACATATGTATGCGACTTGCTGTTAACTTTTCTACAGGCACTTGGGTAATATTTTACCAGTTATTTTGTTATAAAAATCAAAGTACTGCATCGATTTTGATAAAATTTATGTGGGACCACCTCTGAAGTATTGATAGTGACGGAAAAGTTAGTTTTTGTCAAGTACACACAGTAGCTTACAGGTACCTATGTGTTTTACAAATATGTATACTTATTACATATCAGTTTTCAAAATCTTCGTGTCGTGTAAAAAGTATATAAATTAAGTAATTTATCATAAATATATCATCCCATATTATATTGCATGATTTTCGAAATGAAAGATTTCATATAAAACTATGGAAAATAAGGTGGTTTTCACACATTTTAAATAAAAATTACGAGTCACTCACGTCTGTTATAGGCCGAAAAACTATAGTCGGATTTTTCGGCTTCCGATGTGAGTGACCCATAATTTTTATATAAAATGTGATTTCATAGTTTTTAAATAAAAAATTAAAAAATGTTTTAAAAACGATTTTTTTTTTTAAAGTATTCTTAAAAATAATAATGCTTTGGGCCACGAAACGTTCTCTTAGAAAAATAAAATTGTTCGATTGAATCGCTCGAGTGAATTTTTCGGATATCAAGTACACAATATTTTTCACCTTACAACCTCGGAAAGATTCTGTTTGTTATTAGAAATCTGAGTGCAAAAGTGCATTTTGTTCGCTAGCGTGGAAAGAGTTTTTAAAATTCGAATCTTTCTATTCCATATTTTTCTATACCGCAAGTCCGCTGAAAATGCAATAAATACTTATTTCATGTCAGTGCGCCAACCAGGTGGCAGCACTGGACTGAATTGCACCTAGCGTTATCCTCGCTGTAGTGAAGCTGAAAAATTGTGTTTCACTCGGCAGAAAAGTTATTTTGCATCTTGTACCTTTGAAACCCTCGCTACGCTCAGGATTCTATGTTTCAATCCTAGAATCCTTCGCTTGCTCAGGTTTCCAACAACCAACTTTGCAACCTTGCATAACAAATAACTATTTTTACACAAATGTAGTTTGAAAAAAATCCATAATTACGTTTTTACGACCTAAGGACAAATATAATAATTTTGGATAAGTATCTAATTTAAAAATAAGTTTTACCTAAACTACAAAACGAAGATAATAGCTTACTATATTCACCTATTATAATTAGATAATACTTACAACACATTTGAAACTTTTTTGGTTCGAGACACAAGAATAACCAACCACACGCGTCTGTTGCAACATCTTTGAGCAATTGAAATTGCAGGCTAGCGAACTGCAAAATGTCATTAAAACTGTATACAGGTTAACTTAACAGTTTTCTTTCACAAAATAAAAGTTGAAGTTGAACCGTTTCCTTTTTCTTTTTTCGCTATTCTGTGGATTTTTATTCTGGAGATTTCATTTGAGCTGCTAGAATGAGGAGGCTTGGAAGAAAAATTGCCGATATCTGTAGACGAAGACTGGTTCATGCAGCATGAATTGCAGCGCTCGTTAATGCCTACGTTGTTTTCTTGAGGTTTGACGATTTTATCGTTTGGGAATTTTCTCTTGTAGATATAGTCTTCGCAAGCGGGGGGCGTGATGTCGACGCTACGACACGTGCTTGCGTTACTTTTAAAGCGTTCCCTGCTGTCTTGTCTCCTATTCCGGGTTTGTACGTTCATCTGCTCATTGTGCTGAGAATTACCTGCATTTGAAAAAAAAAATTTTAAAAGTACACATATTAAAAGAAAAACAAAATACCCGACTGCTTCAAAGCGGTTTTCGTACTGTAACTTACGCTTGATACAATTTTGAGTTGAGTGTACGTTTTTGTGAGAAAGCTTAGGACTGTGAAATTTATTTAAAATCAATTTATTACTTAGAATAGTATTTGTAAAATCACTTATTTGCTAGGAAAAATTTCGTTGGAGGTTACGAAAAGAGCTTGTTTTATTTTTGCGGGAGTGGTATTACGATAATTACAAAAAAATTATAGCCCAAAACATTTAAGGAGTGAAGATGAATCTAACGGCATCTCGCACATCAAACTCGGTCATGCCGTTTAGGCTAGGAGGTAATATAAACATATATACACCCTTACATACATATATACGTACACCCACAGACATAAAAAAAAATCGCTACCAACCAACGAAGACCAACGAAGCGTGAGAGAGACATAGAAGTCCAAGTCAAAGGCGCACACACAAGTGGAAAAGAGATAACGATAAAGGGAAATATAAAACCAGTTTTTGAAAATTTTTGTTCACGGGGAGTTCAATTTTGGATGGAAAGAGTGCCGTTGCGGCCAAATTATTAACTAACATTTTGATTAAACAAAAGATGTTTACTCTATGTAAATAAGCACAGCGGCGCCTTTATCACACGACGGTTCCTTTTGCGAACATATTCAATGTACAATAGAGCTAGATAAAGTCCTGACGTCATGAGTATATCGATAAATAACTATTTTTATATTTAAACATGCATATTTTTAACCACTTCAAAAAGATGGAGGAACTTTTTTTAGTAATGTTTGTTACCCCATAACTCCGTCATTTATAAACCAACTTGAAAAAAATATTTTTGAAGTGAAAACTTCTTTAGCGGCGTTGTGCATTTTTGGGATGGGTAATTTTTTTTTAACTCGCGTCAGATCGTCAGATCGTAAGACGGACAGTCAGAAACCTATTCTAACGTTCTGCATTTAAAGTTCATTATTGTATGTACAAGTTTGTCCTTCTAGCATGACGACATTTCGTTGCGCCGAATGCTTATTTTCGTCACATGCACGTAAGACTCGTTAGCTCAATAGGTTAGAGCAGTATTCCACAAACTTTTTGTGTTCAAGGTACATCTAGGAAAGGGGCCATTCAAGTATTACGTAAGCAGAATTTTAGTAATTTTTCACCAATTCTAACTTATTTGAACGCCTAGTGAAAATATAGAAATGTAAAATGTGTGAAGTTACCGACATATGAAGCATTATTTGCTGAGTAAATAACCCTGGTCTCAGTGTTGCATGGGAGTACGGAAATCTCCGTGTACGAATGAATTCGTATCAGATTTATTATTATTTCACACTGCCTATCTGATTTAATTGATAAATGTGCTTGTTGCTTATCACCTAGCTTGTGGACTTCGATCACAGATTTCAATTATTGTTAAAGTTTGTATTTACGCGTGTTTTTCATTATTTTACTCGAAAATACTGGTTGACATCAGTTAGGTCAAGGCGATGTTACCACCTATAGTTTTTGTTTCATGTTCGTACTTGGCTATAATTAATAAATACCTATATTTACGTACTAATATATTATATGTATGTTAGTATTGTAAAAGGTCGCATTAATTTGCAAGTTTGAACAAATTTTACTTCCACTGTCTGTCATACTACGTATGTAGGAACAGACAGTGGAAGTAATTAGGAACTACTGTTTTTCTTTAAATAATTTACATTTATTACAATTTATTTTAAGTTTTTTATACTGTGTTAATAATTTAACTGAGTGTGGATGATTTACGACGGGTTTCCATATTCCGTGAAATTAAATTAATAAGTATTATTTTGTTAACCATTGCTTGTAGACTTTCATTGATGCAATTCAATATTGCAAATTTATTTATTTTATTTATTACACACATTACTATGTGTGTAAGCTTCAACTATGTCCTGTCTTCTGACAGGACATAGTTGAAGCAAACCGGATTTGACAGAATATTAGGATCTGTTAGTCCATTCGAAATAATTTATTGCTCTATGCTGGACTGAGAAAAAGGAAAACATAGAAAGAACATAAATATTAACGACTTACTTTGTTTGATTATTTGGAATAAGAATCGAGTACTGAACAACCTGTATCAATATTACTAGTGTTCGAACAGTCACCCTGTATAGAGTAACATTATCATGCAAGTATTATATTATCATGCAAGTATTATGTAGGTACCTTATAATGTAAGTAATTATTTTATTTAATGTATTTGTAATTTCGTAATTCCATTTCGTCTTTACGTGTCGCTTTGACGGGTGCCCACGAATGTGCGTGTGTGTGTGTATAATATGATACTGTCGATTATTTACCAGATCCAGTGCCGCTCGAGGTAGGATTTCTAGCGAATGCCACGGCGGTATAGGAGCATCTCAAGGCAGCCGCCTGGCGTCCTCGGCAGCACCACCGCTTTATGGAGTTCTGAAAATAATAAACTGCTTCATTTATTGTATCTGCACGGTTGTAAAAGTAAAATAAATAAAACCGGACAAGAGCGAGTCAGACTCGCCCACCGAGGGTTCCGTAAAAACTAGTAGATAAAAGGGGGAAATTATATATTTTTTATATTTTCCTTGATAAATCGAAAAATATAAATCGCAAAAACATTTAAAAACCTGTTTTAGCTTGTAATAATTAAGCTATTTCATATGATACCCCACATGATATGGTTAAAGCACTTTAAAATTTGGACCTTCTTTCTTTGCTTTATGCAAAGAAAGAGGGTCCAAATTTTTGTGATTAAATTAAAAATGTCCAGTTTTCGGATGTTTTCCAATATTTGTACTATAATACAATGCCTCTTGCCAAATTTCATAGTTCTAGGTCAACGGGAAGTACCCCATAGGTTTTGATTCCCTTGTGAGTGTCGAAATGTGAGTTTTGTACGACATATTCGGCTGTAACATTTTTTTACGAAAACTGAGAAATTTGATTTTTATTTCTGCAGCAAGAGACTATGGATCTGCGTATATGGTTTTAATATCAACTCCATACCTTCTCGCGTTCCCAAGGTCTTCATACCCGGATGGACGGACAGACAGATGGACAACAAAGTAATCCTATAAGGATTTCGTTTTTAACATAGATACTTGTTTGTATGAAACCTTCACAATAACATAAAAATATAACAGCAGCTGACTACGATATTTACATTGAACTTTAAACGATGTCATTATTGAGTTGCTCAAGTACCTACAGTCTCGCAATAACAATTTTAAATATTGTAAAAAACTGATTAGCTAGTTAGATAAAAAAAACTGGGAACTTAAAAACGTATTCAACCAATGCATTTTTTGTAGACTACATATTTATAACATGTGAATTACCTGTCTGAAGGCCTTATGATAAATGGGAAAAAAGTATTACCTGATTTATTTTAATTAGTTCTCGATTATATTTTAATATTACAAGATACTTTTTAATTTAATAATAATAACTAAGTATTCTGTGAATATTTCAAGCGTCTACTTGTTGCCGTTATCAATATCGAGCAAAAAAACACGTTTGTTGTATGGGATCCCCCTAAAATATTTATGTTATTCTGTTTTTTTGTATTTGTTGTTATAGCGGTAACATAAATACATAATTTCTGTGAAAATTTCAACTGTCTAACTATCACGGTTCATGAGTTACAGCCTGGTGACAGATAGGGGAGTCTTAATAATAGGGTCCCGTTTTACCCTTTGGGTACGAAACCCTAAAAACAGTACTCAAGTCACAGTCCACGTGCAACGTTCCCAAAAGGCTGGCGACATTGCTTAGTTGGATAGCAATGCTTATCCGCTGATCGAGGTAAGCGCCAGCCTTTTGGACATTTTGTTCTGCCACGCGTTTGGACCCCAAGGACTTAAAGTTTCCACACCAAATGGCAGAAATAAGTACATGCAGTTGCGCGCCGACTAGCGCGAGGAGTGCACGTTTATCGCCCGCATATTGTTTGTTAATAAATACCAATCACTAACACGAGTCGCTCCGCGATGGCGACTGGGGAGGAGGCGGATAGCGAGCGACCGGGGTCAGTGACCTCGGGGGATTTGTTATCGGACGGACAACTACAACGACTCAAACGACTGAGAGACTTTAAAGATGCTGAAGATGACGAAGATTTTATCAAGGTAACCAATAAATCGAGACGTATACATAAAGCTAGATCTAGAAATAATGGAATGAAGATTGATTCGAACTTATGTACATCGGAGATAATATACGAAGTATGTGTGACATCCACTGAGGTCTTGCCTAAGCAAATCGCATTTGCTAAACTACTTAATGGACTGAACATTCCGAACATTGTGAAGATAAAATACAAGAGTTCTTACAAAGTTATCATTAGCTTTGATAAGAAAGAACAAGCCGATAATTTATTAAAGTGTGAGCAATTATTACAAAAAGGCTTTCGTCTGCAACGAACAGACGAATTGAACGTATGCTATGGTATTGTGAGACAAATAGATATTGATGTAGAATTAGAAGAGCTCCATAAGAACTTCGAGTGTGAATATGAGATCGTATCGGTGACACGTCTTAAGAGACAAACAAGCGAAGGGACATGGGTTGATAGCGAGACCGTTCGCGTGTGCTTCAGGGCTTCCACCTTACCTCCGTATGTTTCAGCATACGGGTGCAGATTTATGGTGGAAACATATACCTTCCCTGTCTCACAGTGTGCAGGATGTTGGTTCTATGGACATATTAAAAAATTCTGCCCCACAAAAAAGATTGTATGCCCCAAATGTGGAGCAAATCATGATAACTGCGATACCAAAAACTACAGATGTGTTAATTGCAAAGGCTCACATATGTCTATCGAGAAGTCTTTATGTCCAGTTTTCAAAAAAGAAAAAGACATAAGAAAACTGATGAGCGAAAGACAAATCACGTATAAAAAAGCATTAAGCTTATATTTGGATAGACAAAGAAGTAATTCACAGGAAAGTCTAGACACGATAGTGCATGTACAATCACAATACAATGTACCTACATATAGTCGTAATTATCGTAATGCAGTATCGAGCAAGTATACAGCTAAAACAGGAAACGAAGAAATACCAAGTGATGTACTATCTTCCAGCATTGAGTCTGAAGCATTTCGAACGCCGGGACAGCCAAAAAAGAAGAAGAAGAAGAAGAAAAAGAGAAACTCGTCAAATAAAGAAGATCGCCAAGAGGAGCAAAGTGAGCATATGAAAAGAACCGTGCCTAAAGGAGAGAAAAAGTTTGACTTTAGTAAATTTTACAATAGAGTTAAGAATATTATGTTGTCTAGTAATATGTTAAGTGAAAAAATCACGGACTTTGTAAATGTAGTGTTTGAGGAGTGCTATCTATGGATAGCTGGGATGATCAGAGAGGGGGACTTTGTGACAAAACTTTTATCTATGATCGGTCATGGATAGTGCCCAATGTAAGCACCATTTTGTTAACATAGTTCAGTGGAACTCACAAAGTATCAAAAACAAGCTTATTGACTTCGAAACTGTACTATATCAGAATAAGATTCATATAGCCATCTTAAGTGAAACTTGGTTGACGGAAGACGTTAACTTAACAATTAGTAATTACAAAATATATAGAAAAGATAGGTTAGAACCATGGGGAGGAGTCGCTATTCTTATACATAAATCTATACAATCTGACGTGAGTGAAGTTGATTTGAATAATACCGGCATTGAATTTATTGCCGTTAAATTATTAAATTGTAAGTTCATTAGAAATGTTATCTCGGTTTATTGCACTCAACCTATTCAGACGACTCAGTCAGATTGGGATGAACTATTTTCACTTTTTGGCAGCAAAACCATAATTGGAGGGGATTTTAATGCCCACCATACTAGCTGGTCTTATAAAAATGACTCAAGAGGTACTAAAATATTAGATTCTAGTTTAAACAATGGCTTTATTTCTATGAATACTGGTAGTGTAACACGAATGAAACTTGTTAATAATTATTTACAGAAATCATCACCGGATATAACATTTGCCTCCTCCGACATCATGATAGATTTAACGTGGAAAGTACTTAATGAAAATCTAGGCAGTGATCATATGATGATTAAAGTTTCGGTAAACTATGATGACATATCACATTATAGCACGAAGCGAAATTTTAAAAAAGCTGATTGGCCAAATTATAGAAAATCAATAAAACAGTCCATATCAAACTTACCTTCTGTTACTGATTCAGAGTGCGTTCAAAATGAATATGATATTTTTTTTAATATTATCAGTAACGCCGCAGATAAGAACATACCGTGGCTCAGAATTAAAAATGACCCAGAAAGTAAATTCTTACCTAAATCTTATTGGAATAGTTCTCTCTCTAAGCTAGTTGCTCAACGGAGATTAGCATTAAGCAATTTTAGGCGAAACCCTACCCCGGATAATTTACAGATTTTAGAAGAAAAAACTCTTATAGCCAGATCAGAATTATCTAAAGCTAAATCGATTCATTTTCGCAGTTTTTGTGATTCGGTTAATGAAGATACATCGTTGTCTGATATGTGGAGGAAAATGAGATGGATTAAAGGCTATCGTCAACGAAATTTTAATGCGCCAGAGATTAAAAAGATACAATTACTCCATAACTTGGCCCCAGATTATGTCGACACTTCTAAACCTATATTTACATCCCAAAATAACTTACTAGAAAAAGATTTCAATATTCAAGAGCTTGAAGCATGCCTTAAAAAGAAAGATACGGCCCCTGGAAATGATAGTATAACATATTCTATGATTTACAACCTCCCTGAAATAGGAAAATTATATCTACTTCAGTTATATAACAAAATTTACAGTTCTGGTATTGTACCCATTCAGTGGAGAAATATCCAAATAGTACCAATCCCGAAAATGAATAGCACCTCTAATACTGACGTTAGGTTACGGCCTATCTCGTTAATGTCCTGCATATGTAAAATTTTACATAATATGATAACCAAAAGGCTAGAATGGTACGTAGAACATCATGATATATTATCTCATAATACTACAGGTTTTAGAAAAGGACAATCTTCCTTAGATTCTGTGACACGGTTAGTTACAACTATACAAGTAGGTTTTGCCAAAAATATACCCACACTGGCTTGTTTTCTTGATATAGAAAATGCGTACAACAACGTTTTGCCGGAAGTATTAGTTAAAAAATTAGATGAACTAAAAGTGGGAAGTAAAGTTTGTAATTATATTTGGGAATTTTTAAGCAAGAGACATTTAACAATAAACAGTAGTACTGGACAAAATGGCCAATTAACTCGGTGGACATCAAAAGGTCTAGCACAAGGTGATCCTTCTGCACCAATACTATTTAATATAATAACACATGAAATCTGTAAGACAATTACTACAGAAATAAGCCAGTACGCCGATGATTTTGTTCTATATTTTAGTAATAAAAATATTGATAAATGTGTTTTAGAGATTCAATCTTCATTAAATATTATAGTAAATCTGCTAAACAATATCGGTTTACATTTATCAGCAGCAAAATCAAATTTTTCTTTATTTAGCAGAGGTCGCAGACGAAGTTATATAGAACTTAACGTTAATCAGATAAAATTAAAATCTGCTGAAAATATTAGATACTTAGGTATTCACATGGATCGCTCACTTCTCTGGAATAGGCACATCCGAGAAGCTAGTGAAAAAACGGAAAGATACCTAAACATTTTGAAAGTATTGGCGGGTAGTGGATGGGGTGTCCATCCCAAGCACTTGAGAAGGCTATACATAAATCTTATTAGAAGTAGAATAGACTTTGGTTCTTTTCTTTACGATAATAGTGCGAATTGTCACATTTCTAAACTAGATAAAATACAGAACCAAGCGCTTAGAATTATAGGTGGATTTATAAAATCAACCCCTATTCATGTTATGGAAAGTGAAGTATGTATACCACCCTTATTTATACGAAGGAAATATTTAGCTTATAAGTACTGTCTTAAAGCTATATCATGGTATAATAATTCTACTACAGCCCTGCTTGATGAGTTCGGTGCTCCAGGTGACGATAGATATCGAAGATACTGGTTACATAAAAAGAAACCACTACTCATGTTGACATATAATGAAGTTAAAAAGGAAAAATGTACTACTTCTAATCCGTTGGATATGTTTTTATTGAATGAGTGGATGACTAATATTAATGTTAAAAAATACATAGTTGACGGGTTAGAATGTGTCAAGAAGGCAAAAAAAGAGTACAATCGTGATCTTCTCAAAAATAACGTATTAAATGAATTGGAGCAAAATTATAATAATTGGCACAAAATTTTTACAGATGGGTCAAAGAGCACCGGTACGTCATCATCAGGGATAGCTTTTTTTGATGCTACTTACAAACACGTGGAGTGTTATCAGAATACATCCACAGTATGTATAATGACTTTGGAGTTGTTTGCCATATCAGCGGCATTGTCCTATGTTGAAACTAATGTAAGAGGTAGTGTTGTTATACTTACAGACAGTAAAAGTGCGTTACAACACATAATTAAATGTACCATGGGTAATCGTGGTATTTCAATCGCGTATGGACATCTTACGCAAATTGGAATATTTAAGATTAAATCAAATTACAGTTAAAATACAGTGGCTTCCATCTCATATTGGGTTGTCGGGTAATGAGACGGTTGACCGCTATGCGAAACTAGCTTGTATAAACGGGTCAGAATTATACATACTACCTAACCATTCAGAACACTTACCTAAATATAAAAGGCTATGTTTTGATCACTGGCGAGAATACTTTGATATGCGATCAAAATCTAAAGGTATTTGGTACAAAATAATACAAAGCCAACCACATAGAACGCCATGGTTTATTGGGACGGGTTCGGGTATAAGTCGGAAACTTGTTGTTATCGCACACAGATTACGTTCCGGACACATTCCATTGAATGCTTTTGGATTTATGATGGGCAAAGTATCGTCACCCAACTGTGAGGAGTGTGACAAGCCTGAAGATGTGTATCATGTACTAATGGAATGTGTGCGGAACCAAATTGAAAGAGAGCGAATTTTTTCCGAACTCCAAATGAATGAGTCCAATATGGGGGCAATACTCTGTATTTTAGCGGAACCTACTTCAAGGGCGGCTGGAATGATTTACGGACTGGCGAATTCTTTTTTCCAGGCTGTGAGTCAGACCAGTTCCACGCGTCTTCCTGGTTGGCTGATTATTCCGTAACTTAATAGAGTTGTGGAGTGGTTAGCCGACTAGGATAGTTACATTAGTTACATAATTCTAATTTATAGTTAGTTATAATTGTATGGATAGTTACAAAGTTATTATAGTACCATTAGTATAAGGTTACGATGGGGCTGGCATAGACTTGTAGTCTAAAAGTCCCTAAAAAATATTTGAATAAAAAAAAAAAAAAAAAAAAAAAATAAGTACATGTAATATTCGTATGGTTTTGTTTGTACTAATATTGATTTCGAAATTCTCAAAATAGTGCTATTTCCAACATTTGCTTGTGAATAAGATCTAATATATTATATTAATTTATCATAGCTAATTAATTAATTAATTAATATTATTATAACCTCAGTTTAAAAAACTGAATTAACTGAGTTTTAAATACCAAACTACTGTGCCGATTTTGATATATGTAATTTCTATGGTTAATTAAAAAAATTAAAAGGAACCTTTCGAACTTAAAAAATATTTATCAAAACCACTTATAAATGCGGTAGTTATGCGTTTACAAACTTAAAAATAAAACTGGACAAGTGCGAGTCAGACTTGGATACCGTGGGTTCCGTACAAACTAGTAGATAAAAGATGTTTTTTTTTTTATATTTTCCTTCATAAACCGAAAAATATACATCGTAAAAATATTTAAAAACCTAGATAGCAGAGAAGAGCTTCATTAGCATAAGTAAAAACTAACTTAAGCTCTTTCATATGATACCCCACATGATACGGTTAATTCACTGTAAAATTTGAGCCCTTATTCCTTGCATAAAGACACTATTTATTTGTGATAAAATTAAAAATGTCCAGTTTTCGGATTTTTTTATATGTGTACTAACACAATGCTTCTTGCCAAATTTCATAGTTCTAGGTCAACGGGAATTACCTCATAGATTTTGATTCCCTTGTGAGTGTCGAAATGTGCATTTTTGACGTGACAACTCTAATAAATCGATGCACGCCGGTTGCACGCACGAAAATGGATGACTCATTGTCCCGTTACGCTGATTGTAACGTTTGCAATTCATCAATGTTTTGTTATGATGTTGTCACGTTAAACTATCGTCCGTAAACCGACTTTACAGACAACCAATTTTTTTAAGACATATTCGGCTGGAACTTTTTTTTTACGAAACTAAGAAATTTTATTTTTCTTTCTGCAGCAAGAGACTATGGATCTGCGTATATGGTTTTAATTTCAATACGATACCTTCACACGTTCCCGAGATAAAGGTCTTGACACCCGGACAGACGGACAACAGTGTTTTTTTATACATTATACATCTACGATTGACCACCAACTCGCCTGATGTTAAGCGATGGTGTGGGCGAGGATGGAGCTCGTCGATCTAGAAGATATCTATTAACTCTAGCCTTGAAAATTCCAAGATTGTAGGTCTCAGGAAACAGAAATGGCGGCAAAGAATTCTATTCTTGTGCAGTACGCAACAGGAATGTTGATCGATACCGCACAGTACGGATTTTTGGCATTTCAACGAGAAATGGGTGGTAATTCGCCGACTTTCTGCTAGTCCTGTAGTGAAATGGGGAGGGTGGAATTAGGTCGTAAGTAAAGCTTTTGCGCACATTCCCTGAAATGAATCCTGTAGAAAATAGACAGACAGACTTTACGGCGGTGCTCGAGACTAAGTAGCTTCTTGGCAGCTAGTTTATCGTCACCGATTAACCTCACAGCTCGCCGGTCCACTGATTCTAAAGCTTCCAGCTGATACTTGGCTTATCCATCAAAAATGTGGCAGCAGTACTCCATACACGATCGGACCTGTGCTTGATACAGATGTAGCAGTTGTCCCGGTGAGAAGTATCGCCTAACCTTATTAATGATGCCAAGCTGATCCTATAAGGGTTCCGTTTTATCCTTATGAGGTACGGAACCCTAAAATATAATCTAATTGAGAATTTCCTCTTTTCTGAAGTCGGATAAAAAGGACTCAAGGGTTCAAACTCGAATGAACCTCTAAGCTAAGATGAGTTAGACCTCTAATGAAGGAATCTCTCAGGAAGAACCTTTGTGATTTGAAGACACTTAAATTATATCTACTCAGAAAAACCTCTATTGAGGTACAGGACTCAATAAGAATATTAAAATTGGACAGTATCTAGAAATGATTTTTCTCCATCGTAAGAGCCGGTCCACATGGCGCGTTGCGTCGGCGTTGCGTCGATGTAGCACTGTCGCTGCGTCGTTTTACATACTAATAATCATAGTGTTCACACGGTGCGCTGCATCGACGGCAACGCACAGCTGTTTGTGCGTTGATAGGGAAGATACACGCAAGCTCATTTCGGGTTGCAATGTTTTTACAAAATGCTCATCGCAACTATGCGTCGCCGCTGCGACGACGGAACGTTACGACTGCGTCGTAGTAACGCTGTGATGGCGCAGCGCCTGTGTGGTCATCTATGCGTTAAAATATTTGCGTTGCGACAACGCAACGCGCCGTGTGGACTGGCTGTTACAAACAAAACAGGGTCGTCCTATTCGAGTTGATAGAAATTCAGGCGCCGCCGCGCCGTCGCGCGAATAACAATCTCGTTATCATACCGATATACTCCAATAAGTAATTTTATTCAAGTTCCCGTTTCCTCGGGACTTGTCGTTGAATAAACTTGGCGTAGGTAAAGCGATACTCCTAACAAATAAATCCAAATTTAGCTGTTCTAATAAGATATTTCAGATAATAATCCATATTTGTAAATAATAATATGTTAGTAGTTTAATAATAATAAAATAGTAATAATTTGTAAATATGGATTAAACATTAACATTAAAGAACGAAAATAAAATCAATACGTATGTCAAATAAATAAAAAATCCATGGCTTTTCTAAGCAAGGTTTTTTAGTAGGCAACGATACTGGTTTACTAACCGATACTACTGATAAAACGCACATAAATCTTGTAAAACATAGACTTTGCAGTAGGGTTTGGCTCTCGGGATTTCTCATGTATCAAATTCCCGGGACTTTTGAAAATTTTGTTGTCTCTAGTCCTGAGACTTTTGGGTTCAGACTAGAGTTACTTTCTCGACTCACTTTGAAATTTCGCCTAAAAGAGAGAAGACCACAAAGAGACACAGGTTTCTTAAAATAATTATTGCATACGGGCTATCATACCTCATTTTAAAAATACGGAACTTATAATTGGAGAAAAATCTCACTTTTGCGGAATAAATGTAATGCAGACTTTTTGAAAACATTTAGCGTGTTTGTGTCCCAACGTCAAAATGGGAAATAATGGGCGCCCTCATACCTAATACCTAAACCTAATATCAGCAGCTCTACTGTACACAACGAACCCGAAGAATTATTTTAAAGTAAAATTGAACAAAAAAAACGGACAAGTGCGAGTCAGACTTATAATATTGGCTTGGCAAAGTAACGCAATTCTATTATCTTTACCTTGTGGGCTCATCAGTCCAGAGATTACGTATCGCAATCACCACAGGCGGGCTCAGGTCCCACCGTGGTGCCACTGGATCCACATCTTGCCAGCTATGGATCCAGTGGCGCCATGAAACCCGTGATATAAGATATGACGGGTTTTCACGAAATGTTACTCGTGGCGTTTCGCCTTTTAACCACCGAATCGGAGGCTCTATAATATAGGGCACTTTTAAGTTTTGCACCCTGGAGCATAAATATTATGAGCAATCTTTCTTGCAATAAACAAGACAACAAGACAACTGTCTCCTTGCGTGAGACAGGGAGACGTAGTCTCTCCGAAACTGTTCACTGCTGGATTGGAAGATGCCTACAAGCTTCTGGACTGGAAAGGGCTCGGCATCAATATTAACGGCGAGTACATCACTCACCTTCGGTTTGCCGACGATATAGTGGTCATGGCGGAGTCGATGGAAGATTTCAGCACGATGCTCGAAGACCTCAATCGAGTTTCTCAACGGGTGGGCCTTAAGATGAACATGGACAAAACGAAGGTTATGTCGAACGCCCATGTAGTGCCCACCCCAATAACTGTGGGGAACTCCACTCTCGAAGTTGTCGACGAATACGTCTATCTAGGACAAACAGTCCGACTAGGCAGGTCCAACTTTGCGAGAGAGGTCAATCATCGAATCCAACTCGGATGGGCAGCGTTCGGGATACTCAAAAGCGTCTTCTCGTCCAATATACCCCAGTTCTTGAAGTCGAAAATTTACAACCAGTGTGTGTTACCAGTGATGACATATGGCACTGAAACGTGGTCACTTACTATGGGCCTTATAAGGAAGCTTAAAGTCACGCAGCGGGCTATGGAGAGGGCTATGCTCGGAGTCTCTCTACGAGATCGTATTAGAAACGAAGAGACCCGTAGATATACAAAAGTCACCGACATAGCACAGCGGATAAGCAAGTTGAAGTGGCACAAGTGGGCAGGGCACATAGCACGTAGAACTGACGGACGATGGGGCCGAAAAGTTCTCGAATGGAGACCACGAACCGGCAAGCGCAGCGTAGGAAGACCAGCCACAAGGTGGACAGAGGATATCTTATAAGTGGCAGGAAGACGCTGGATGCAGGCCGCTTCCAACCGGTCTTTCTGGAAATCCATGGCCTATGTCCAGCAATGGACTTCTTATGGCTGAGATGATGATGACTATGGATATATGTATATGGTTTTAATTTTAACACGATACCTTCACGCGTTCCCTAGATACAGGGGCCCAATTCAGTTATTCAAGACCGCTCCATAGCCGAACCATATGTGGAGCGTTTCCCGTTGGCCGCCATAGTTTTTTGATTTAGTTACTTTTATGTCATACAATTGACACATTTGATGAAACGTGACACGTCCTTCGCTCGTTACTAAATCAAAAAAAGATAGCAACCGACAGGAAATGCTTCGCACAAGGTTCAGCTACGGATCGGTTTTGAATAACTGAATTGCCCCCCAGGTCTTGACACCCGGACGGCCAGACGGACAGACGCACAAACGGACAGACGGACAGACGGACAACAAAGTGATCCTATAAGGGTTCCGTTTTTTCCTTTTGAGGTACGGACGGAACCCTGAAAATGGAGGAAAATGTACCTGAAATTATTGTTAAATTAAGAGCAACATTAAATAGAAGTTGCAGTGTTTTGAAGAAATCATAAAACGTATTAAAAGTCTGAAACTAGGTACGTTAACTTAATTAAATTATAATTGTGTTTTACTACAAAAAGCTGAATCGGTCAGAATTCACCGATTCATGATAACAAGAATTAAATATCTTATACCTATTGTTTGTATTTTTTATTGATATATTTATCTCGCCAAAAATATCTCGATTCTAATTTTATTCTGAAAAGTCTTGAAGTCCCGGGACGTCCTAGGACTTTGATCGTCTGTGGTCTCGGGTCCCAGAACTTTGAAAATGTCGAGACTTCCCAAACCATAATTTGCAGTCATCAATTTCCATATAAAGTCGGCCAATGTTGCTTTACGTTTCCACGTCTACTTTGTTTACGTTGTGATGTCTGTTTTAAGATCTAAACTCTAATAATATTTATTATTCTAATTCAAATTCAATTTATTGAGCTTGTGGGTCAGGGTAACAAGGTAAATGGGAGTTAGATTTAGTTCGCCAGATCCTGCTTTGTAAGCATACAAGCAGTTACATAAAGTAGTTTACAAACAAAAATACCCATTTAGTCAATTATTTCTAAATTGTCATTACATTATAATATGAAGAAAATATAGGATAATACCAAAAAAAATATCAGAATAACAGCAAAATTACGTGCATGTCAATGTCATAATAATTAAATATAAATTGTCATTTACCTTAAAGATATTTTATACAATCAATAATTCGAAGTTTTGGCGGGAACGTCTTAGTAACATGTTGTTGCTTTGTTTTATTTTCCTAAACTTGTGTTATTTTGAACATTAATGCTATAAAAATGGTGGTGTTTTATTCATTAAGTGTTCGATAAAGTGCGTGAGTGTGGGCAAGTGAAATAAAGCAGTAAAACGTGTGATTTTACGCTGTCGGCAAAACTCCATAGAAGCTTCTAGTAAAGTCGCCACCACTTTACTGAAGCAGGACTCGACATATAAATTGACTATTCGTGACTTAGATTGTGACTAGAACATTTACAACTTGTTTTATTCAAGAAATTAGAAAAAATCCTAACACTGGCAAATTCTTTAATGCGGGTCCAATACGAAAAAGAAGAAGAATCAATAATCTCAGGAAAAGTAAGTGACTTGTAATAAAAAAGAAATACATTAATACCAAACAAAAAAAAACATATTGATAGCAAAATACGTTGAAATGAATGTCAGGTTGAATAAACATACATTATTATTTGGAATGTATGTCATGGGAAGATGCATTAATGTGAATATCAATGTAGTTAATTATAAATCATCAATGTCAGTTAATCAATATAATAATACCGAAGAATATCAAATAGTAAAATTAATAAATAAGAAATGTATAAGTGAATATAACTTATTAAGTCGGTGTGATGATTGAATTAAATATTATACGTTCATCTGATTGTCATTTAAAAACTCATCTAGGGAATAGTATGCTTTGGATATGAGGAGATTAATTAATCTACTTTTGAAGCTATGGATACGAGTATCACTCCAGTCACGAAGTGATTGAGGAAGTTTATATATAGATAAAATCGGTGCCTTACAAAATACGCTTTTCAACATACGGGCTGTATTTGTGCATTCAGGCAATTGTATGTCCTTTTCTCTTCTACTGCCCAAGTTGAAATCGCGTGGTCGAGTCACCCTCTCTATTTTTAGTATTATTTTGTAGTAGTCTACATAATAATTTCCATTCGTTATTGTTAATGGGGATTTACATATTTTGAAACAAGTATTAAAAATATTTTATATCCCGATTGCTAGCGTTCGGTCGTGGAGCAAGACATTTACTCGTCTCTATTGCCGGGGTATTGTCTATATTACATATGTGCGAGCGCGACGAAAATATATTTTTGCGGAAGTAATTAAAAGTAATAATAATACGAAAAAACCGGACAAGTGCGAGTCAGACTCGCCCACGGTTCCGTACAAACTAGTAAATAAAAGGGGGGAATCATTGATTTTCCATTTTCCTTCCTATACCGAAAAATATACATCGTAAAAATATTTAAAAACCTGTTTTAACTAATGCTAATTAAGCTCTTTCATATGATACCCCACATGATACAGTTAATTCACTTTAAAATTTCGACCCTCATTCCTTTCATAACGACACTATTTTTTTGTGATAAAATAAAAAATGACCGGTTTTCGTTTTTTTTTCTATATGTGTACTCTAACATAATGCTTCTTGCCAAATTTCAGAGTTCTAGGTCAACGGGAAGTACCCCATAGGTTTGATTCCTCTGTGAGTGTCGAAACATGCATTTTTTACGACATATTCGGCTGTAACTTTTTTTTTACGAAAACTGAGAAATTTTAATTTTCTTTCTGCAGCAAGATACTATGGATCTGCGTATATGGCTTTAATTTCAACTCGTTACCTTCACGCGTTCCCGAGATAAACGTCTTGACACCCGGACGGACGGACAGACGGACAGAGGGACAGACAGACGGACAGACGGACAACAAAGTGATCCTATAAGGGTTCCGTTTTTTTCTATTGAGGTACGGAACCCTAAAAAAGAGAAAAGTACAGTAGAGCGTCGATTATCCGAACTAATTGGAAAACCGGTATTTTCGGCTAATCGAACTACCTATAAGTATATTGATTCAGCCATACATATTTACGAAAAAAACGTAAATACGTAAATGAAAACCATATTTTTATATCTTTAATGACAAATAGGAATTAAACAAAAAAAGTACAGACAATCTTGCAGTAAAACATGTAAATGTATACTAGGTACAATTAACGCTTGAAAAATCTTCAATCTTTGTCTGCTGAAGCAAGCCTACCAGCTTACGAGCGGCTAGGTCACGTACTTTTTAAGGACAGATATTTGATACTAGTTGCTTTCAGCCTGTGTTTCAAACCAACGCAAGGCAATATCTAAGCAAGTAAACGATTCAGAAGCACCAATTATGTTTTCATCTTCATTATCTGAACTTGTAGCTGATGAGGCCCTAGCGGTGGCGTCAGCTTTATTAGTCATTAGGTCTAAAATTTCGCTATCCTGCATAAATTGGCACCCGGGATCTTTACTTTAACGCGGCAAAATTTAGTTTATCGACTAACTTGGAAGTGATACGAGTACAATAAAATTAACAAGTCGCGACAAGTGCGTGAGCACTGTAGCGCGGGAGGCGGGAGAGAGGACCGCGCGGGTCGGGCGGCCGTAGTACTCGACTCGTAGTTCGGCTATGCGGTCGTTCGGTTGAACGACGTTCGGATAATCGAGGCTACACTGTAACAATAGTACGAATTTCGAGGTAATTTGTAATTCTGCTTGCTCTGCGACAGGACTTTACTGTACACTGAGACTTAAGTGATTATCAAAAAATGTTTACCTTGAAAGCATCCCGGAACTTGTTGGACATGATGTGGTAGAAGATAGGGTTAATACACGTGGACATGTAGTAGAACACCCCCGAGGTGTAGGTGAGGAAGTAGTAGGCAGTCAGGAGGATGGGTGACCGCGCCAGGTGGTTCTCGGTCGTCCCGTATATTGCGACTAGGCGTTGAGCGTGGAACGGAGCCCAGCACAAGAAGAATGCTGTCACTACTGCAACTGATGCCAAAATTACTTACGTTATAAAATTTATCTATACCTAAGCAATATAATAATTATAGTTTACTAATTAGAAAATCTAAACAAAAAACCGACTGCAATATGCACTATTTTGTTATAAACCAAACTACTAAAGCGGGTTTGAAGAAAATTTCCATGGGAAAGTATTTCGTTTCAAACAAAAAAATAATTTTTGAAATCGGTTTTTAAATGACATAATTATGCGGTAACAAACATCGAAAATATACAGCCGATTTGTTGTTCTCCATCTTTTTCGCATTGAAATCACCAAAATCTATACACAATGATTTCGGTCCACATTAATTGATTACGTACCTACTGTACAGAAGTAGAACTTTTTCTCCCCTACTCTGTTTCCTAACACTGTAATTTTGGAATTTTCAAGGTTAGATAATTTAGACATCATAAATATGTACACGTGCTCTACCTTTAGCATCAGGCGATTTGATGGTCAAACGTAGATCTATCTCGAATAAAAAGGCACAGTCAGTTACAGACGATGTCTCTTAAAGTATATACCTATATAGTATACTTATATATAAGTTGGTGCAGCTTGTCCATTGTCGGGGGTAAGTTTTTGTCACTAACAAACCCACCCTTTATCAAATTTCTAAGATACTTTACTAAAATTCACATGTATAATTTGAAACACAATTAGTATTTATCCTTTAAAGTAGGAAAATCGGCCAAGTACGAGTCGGACTCGCGCACGAAGGGTTCCGTACCATTATCTACAAAAATGGTAAAAAATCACGTTTGTTTTATGGGAGCCCACTTAAATGTTTATTTTATTCTGTTTTCTAGTATTTGTTGTTATAGCGGCAACAGAAATACTTCATCTGTGAATATTTCAACTGTCTAACTATCACGGTTCATGAGATACAGCCTGGCGACAGACGGACAGACTGACAGACAGCAGAGTCTTAGTAATAGGGTCCCCTTTGGGTACGGAACCATAAAAAACTAAAACAGCGTAATTTCATACTGAGATAGATACACATTCCATATTTACTCAGCAGTTTAGATATACATTTTCCTATCACTTGCGCTTTCTAAAATTATGTAAAATTAAATGTAGATAGATAAATAAATAGTTCATATATGTAAGATAAGATAGTACCTAAATCAAAGCCTCTGCGAAAAGTCCACAGAAACAGGGAGTGGGCTTTGAGAAATTCCGTAGCTGACGTACAAAATAATATAATACGAGAAAAGAAAAAAACCGGACAACAGCGAGTCAGACTCGCACACCGAGGGTTCCGTACAAACTAGTAGATAAAAGGGGGAAATTACATATTTTTTTATATTTTCCTTCATAAATCGAAAAATATACATCGTAAAAATATTTAAAAACCTGTTTTAGTTTATGCTAATTAAGCTCTTTCATATAATATCCCACATGATACGGTTAAAGCAATTTAAAATTTGGACCCTCCTTCCTTGCATAAAGACCCTATTTTATGTAATTACATAAAAATGTACAGTTTTTAAATAAAAACTACGGGTCACTCACGTCTGTTTTGAGCCGAAATATCCGACTATTGTTTCAACCGCATTCGGCGGTCTTTTTCAAAGGAGCAGCACACACGTCACTCTCGGTCGGTCAAAACAGACGTGAGTGACCCGTAGTTTTTATTTAAAAATGTGTGAAAACCACGTTAATTTCCATAGTAAAATGTACAGTTTTCGGAATTTTTCCTTTATTTGTAATATATGACAATGTTTCTTGCCAAATTTCAAAGTTATAGGGCAACGGGAAGTACCCCATAGGTTTTGATTCCCTTGCATCTTGACAGACAACAAAGTGATCCTATAAGGGTTCATTTTTTTCCTTTTGAGGTACGGAACCCTAAAAAAGACCAACAAAAAGAAATGAGATCCCATCAAAAACATAACATGTACAAAAAGCCAAGTCTCGCAACGCAGCTCTTAAAACACAAATAGTTGTGAGATGTAATGTAAAACCAAGTCGATTAATTAATTTAGTACTTTCTATGGGAGTATTTATCCAACTATTTTGTAAGAAATTGTGACCTAATTACTTAATTAACAACTTTTGTAGTAACCGTAAAGATATTTACGGTTACTACTTATAACATCTTTATTTCTTTAATAATTAAAATGACTTGGTAATTGCACATGATTATAGTCAATACATACATGTCAATAATGTCTACCTAATGTTAAATACACAAATTTGGTTCGCAAGTCCTATGTATAATTAGAAATATTTGAAACAACAGATCAATGCTTAAGTGATTGTGTTTTCGTGCGATGGCCAAGTCATTCTAATTATTAAAGAAATAAAGATGTCTAATATCGTTACGGTTACTACAAAAGTTGTTAGTTAACTAATTAGGTCACAATTTGTTAAAAATAGTTGGATAAATATTCCCATAGAAAGTACTTAATTAATTAATCGACTTGGTTTTACACTACATCTCACAACTTTTGGTGCGAGACTTGGCTTTTTGTACATATTATGTTTTTGATGGGATTTATCTATACATATAATAAGACTGTAACGGGTCAAATTCTGTACATTAAATATTTTTGAAAAATGTTGATTGGAGGATACCTTCCTATCGATACAGAAGCCAAAACAGCAGTTTTTAAAAGTTCCTGAGTTTTGATGTTAGGGGCATGAAATTTGGTATTAAGTTACCTAATAGATATAAATAAATACTATTATTATATTTTAGCGACTGGGATGAATGAAGGTAGTCAAAAGAAGGTTGAAAGTTTGTATGAAACTTCCTTAAGTTTTATGTTAGAATCTTGAAATTTTGTGTTTGGACCATAAAATTAATACAAATTACAATTATATTTTTTTTTGTGACAGGGATGAATTAAGGAGGTCAACAGAGGATTGAAAAATTCCATGAAAGTACCACGATTTTAATGCCAGGGGCGTAAAATTTAGTATTTGAGTATTCAAATTAATAATCACAAACATTTATAATATTTTACGGCAGGGCTGCATTAAGGTTGTCAAATTAGGTTTCAATTATTTTATTATGAAATACCCACAATATTTTTCACAATTTTTGAGGCGTTAAATAACAACATTTAGGTTAATTAATAGTCAGGAACTAATACTGTTACTATATTTTTACAACAGGGATGAATTAAGAGGAGGCATTGAGGTTAAAATTAATATTTACGCGAACAAATAAATAAGAAGGGAGGGAAGAAGAAGCGAGGTGGGATCGAGACAGGAGCTGAACATGAGCAAGGCTGGAGCAGGTTAAATAAAACCGGCCAAGTGCAAGTCGGACTCGCTCCCGAAGGGTTCCGTACCATTATCTATAAAAACGGCAAAAAAAAAACACGTTTGTTGTATGGGAGCCCCCTTAAATATTAATTTTATTTTAATTTAGTTATTTATTTTTAAAGTGAATAACATAACTCAATATTCTGTGAATATTTCAAGCGTCTACCTGTTGCGGTTATCAATATCGAGCAAAAAAATCACGTTTGTTGTATGAGCGCCCGTTAAATGTTTATTTTATTCAATTTTTTTGTGTTTGTTGTTATAGCGGCAACAGAAATACATCATCTGTGAAAATTTCAACTTTCTAACTATCACGGTTCATGAGATACAGCCTGGTGACAGACGGACGGACGGACGGACAGACAGCGGAGTCTCAGTAATAGGGTCCCGTTTTTACCCTTTGGGTACGTAACCCTAAAAAGGGGAAGGCAGTTAATTCTTTATTTAAATACATCTACGTTTGACCACATTTTCGACACAAATAGATTAAGTCGGCAGTTAGGTTGGAGCGCAGCGGATGTGTTTTCTTACGTGTACGAAGTCGCGGGTACAGCTAGTATATATATATATATATATATACAAGAATAAGGTTGTTACAAACGCGTTCAAAACAATATATTGAAATTTTAAATGGCTATTTGTGTTTATGTAATAATTACAACTCTGTTAGTTAAGGCTGCTAATTACTTTTATTTACAATATGTATGTCTATGTGTATATACTTATATAGATATAGTTGGTTTATGCAGTTTGCACTCACCTAACATTTTAACGACCCTCTTGGTCGACTGGCTGTGTTTCCTGCGAAGCTTCTGTGTATAGTTGATGCTCCTCTCGAACTCCGACTGAGTGTGTCCATCGCAAAGGCTGGTCTCTCTCAGTTTTAGCCCGATCATTGCGTATAACACTGTGATCACGACCATAGGGGCTAAGAAGAATACGAACGTCGATATTTCGAAGGAGTGTTCGATGATCACTCTCGTTTGCAGGCACATGATTACGCCGTTTGTCTCCCTGACTCCGAACTGAAGAGCTTGGGGCAGCGCCAGCCACAGTGCCACCACCCATAGCCACACAACGTGCTTCGTGGCTCGCGATAATTTCGACATCTTGTGAGATACAAATGGATGACATATCGCCAGATACCTCTCCACGGTGAATAATGTTATTGTCAACACACTTGCATTGGTGGAAGTTTCCGCTGCTAACCCTCTTATCACACAAAATGTATTCCCGAAAACATAAGGCCATTTCGACCAGATTGAATACATCTCTTGAGGCATCCCACTCACAAGAAGTAAAAGGTCTGAAATCGCTAAGCTGAAGAGGTAAAAATTAGTCGCTGTGTGCATACTCTTGTTGCGAACTATTACCAAACAAGTAAATATATTACCTAATATCCCAGTTACGAATATAACAGAGTAAATAACGGTTATAGGTAGCACAATGTACAGGGAGTCTCTTTGGGGGCCGAATATCTGCGTGGGATCCACTGGTTGCGTAACATTTGTGGTTTGATTTTGTGCGTAAATGGTCGAGTTCATCTTTATAAGGGTTAGCTAGATGTAGAATATGAAAAACGTGATTTTTTAGCTTGACGCTGTCTGGATCTTCACGGGCCCATGTATACACCGAAACTGCAAAAGAAAAATAGGAATTAGAATAATTTATAGTTAACATACCTCGATACAAAGGGAAAAAACTGTTTTACACTTCAACATTAATAATGGTTTATTTTTTTTAAACACGCTTAATCTTATCAAGTTATTGTATTATCATCGGTCTTCGATAAGTCTACAAAGTTTGAATGAAATCTGACCGTTTGAAGTGGGTCAAAATCAAGTCCAAAGGAGTCAGTTACAAACAAACAAACATGCATACAGGTGAAGCTAATAAAAAGCGTGTTAAAAATATTACCCGGCCATGATGATTATTTTAAGTGCTTGGAATTATGAATGGCTAAATTTGTATCCGGAAGTTTCCGGCAGCCTAGCCGGGAGACCGTCTAGGCTGCCGGAAACTTGCGATCCGCAGGTCCTGGGTTCGAATCCCGCGGCACGCACCTCTGTCTTTTCGAAGTTATATGCGTATTGTTGATTGCCGCCAACTTCAAATGGTGAAGGAAAACATCGTGAGGAAACATACATGTCGGAGAGTTCTCAATGATCTTGAAAGATGTGTGAAGTCTGCCAACCCGCACTTGGCCATCGTGGTAGACTATAGGTACTATGGGTACTTAAAGCTAAGGGTATGGCTTTACCCTTCTCACAATGAGAAGATGGCCCGCGCTCAGCAGTGGGACAGTTTGTATAAACAGGGCTGATAAAAAAAAATTGTATTTTATTTCATTTAAATCTTACTATAATAGTGTACTTATAATGTAAAATAAAAACACACACGCATCGAAACCATAAGCTAAATAAATATCTAGTGTATTTCCGCCTCAACGTCTCTGTTTTGACTTTTTTTTACACTTTGTGACGCCTCTTCTTCTTCACGAGGCATTTTCAGCACTTGTTGCTTGAATTTATAAAATGTAGCATGTGACACTGGTAAATAAAGTCCAATTTAACGTCACTTCAAATTCGTCTTATCTGTTTAGGTTGCATGAGCTAGTATAAATAAAACCGGACAAGTGCGAGTCAGACTCGCCCACCGAGGGTTCCGTACAAACTAAATAAAAGGAGGAAATCATATATTTTTTTATATTATCCTTCATAAACCGAAAAATATACATCGTAAAAATATTTAACACATTCCTTGCTCACCACTCGAATCCGAGTAGGGGCTATAGTAGCGGCGCCTCCCACTAGGATCCGAGCGAGCGAACGTTTGAGGCAGCCCTCATTCCTTGCATAGACACTATTTTTTGTGATTAAATTAAAAATGTCCAGTTTTCGGATTTTTTCCTATATGTGTACTTTAACACAATGCTTCTTGCCAAATTTCAGAGTTCTAGGTCAACGGAAAGTACCCCATGGGTTTTGATTCCTCTGGGAGTGTCGAAATGTGCGTTTTTTACGACTTTTTTTTTTTACGAAAACTGAGAATTTTTATTTTTCTTTCTGCAGCAAGATACTATGGATCTGCGTATATGGTTTTAATTTCAACTCGATACCTTCCCGCGTTCCCGAGATAAAGGTCTTGACACCCAGACAGACGGACAGACGGACAACAAAGTGATCCTATAAGGGTTCCGTTTTTCCTATTGAGGTACGGAACCCTAAAAAGTGCATACATACGAGTTTATACTGATACGGGAGTGGGTAAGGGATTGGAAGGAAACAACGATGTTATTCAAGACCGTTTAATTCACTGACATACTACTATCTTCTACAGAACACTCACAGTGTGGCACCGCCAATAATTACAGTATCGACGCGCTACAAACACACAAAGTCCGTGTTCCGACCAACACACTACTATACGTCTCTTCACTATACTGTTCACTTAAGTTTCACTTAACTTTCACTTGTAACTTTTCTTTCCTGTATGCTACTTGTAACTGAACTGCCCTCTGTCCGCGACTGAAGCTCCTTATATACCCCGCAGAACCTTTTAGAAGCTTTAATTTCAATAGTCTTTTCGCTCGTCTTTTGTTTTTGTCATTTGTTCCGAACTTTCTAGAATGTTGACGAGATTCTTTATTTAAATAGTCGAGGAGCATTTCATTCTAGAAATTTCACCATCATCATCACCATCGTTACACTACTAATATATAACAATATACAAACTTAACTAACTAAACTACTACACAAAAAGTATATCGATTACCCCAGACCAATAAAGGTCTAAAGACAATATATATACACCCGAAAAACATTACCCTCCTTGCTTCGTTGGGTAAACAGTTTTCTCTGAATTTTCTGATTTCTACTGTTCCTCTTTTGTTACCTATATGTCCACTAAAGTAGCAAAGTTCACAAATAGAAAATTAAATTTTTAGGGTTCGTACCTCAAAAAGAATAAACGGTCCCTTATAGGATCACTTTGTTGCCCGTCTGTCCGTCCGTCCGTCCGGGTGCCAAGACCTGTATGTTGGGAACGCGTGAAGGTATCGTGTTGAAATTAAAACAATATACGTAGATCCATATTCTCTTGCTGCAGAAAGAAAAATCAAATTTCTGTTTTCGTAAAAAAAAGTTACAGCCGAACATGTCGTAAAAAACGCACATTTCGACACTCACAAGGGGATCAAAACCTATGGGGTACTTCCCGTTGACCTAGAACTATGAAATTAGGCAAGAAGTATTGTGTTAAAGTACACATATAGGAAAATATCCGAAAACTGGGCATTTTTAATTTAATCACAAAAAATTGGGTCTTTATGCAAGCAAGGAGGATCCAAATTTTAAAGTGCTTTAACGGTATCTTGTCCCCACAAGATACCTATTTTAGCTCCTGCTAATTAACTTCTTTCATATGATATCATATGGTATCATATGAAAGAAGTTAATTAGTCTTTCATATGATATCATATGGTATCATATGAAAGAAGTTAATTAGCACTAGCTAAAATAGGGTTTTAAATATTTTTACGATGTATATTTTTCGATTTATGAAGAAAAAAATATATAATTCACCCCTTTTATCTACTAGTTTGTACGGAACCCTCGGTGGGTGAGCCTCGCTCTTGTCCTGTTTTATTTACATTGAGATCGCAATTTTATTCTGCAACCAATATAAATATCATCAAGAAATATTACTCCACAGTTTATTGCAAGAAAGAGGGTTCATAATATTTATGCTTCAGGGAGCAAAACTTAAAAGTGCCCTATATTATAGAGCCTCCGATTCGGTGGTTAAAAGGCGTAACGCCACGAGTAGCGTTTCGTGAAAGCCCGTCATATCTTATAGGGGTTCATGGCGCCACTGGATCCATAGCTGGCAAGATGTGGTTCCAGTGACACCACGGTTGGACCTGAGCACGCCTGTGGTGATTGCGATACGTAATATCTGGACTGATGCGCAGCTCATATCCCAGCATAGCCCAGTTAAATTAGCCATCGACAAATCCAAGTACTGTAATATTAATAAAGTTTTAGAGAAGTTTTTTATTTGTTGTTGTTGTTGTTCAAGTTGAAGTTTTTGAGAGACTATTGAAATAAATAAATTATCTTTATCAAATCTTTATTACGAAGATATTTTATAAGAAAGACTGCAAAAACGTGATATAAGGAAAAACCGAGGCTATAACGAAAACAATTTAGAATACAAGGCATATAGGTAATGTTAATAATCCCATTAATTTTTTAATTAATTTAACGTTGTTGTTTTACTATGCTAAACTAAATAAACTGGAATATGTAATGAGTTACACGATTATAGCATATACGCTTGCACTGTACTCAACCGAAACGGTTATTATCATCAGCATCAGCATCATCATAATCTCAGCCACAAGAAGTTCACTGCTGCACTTAGGCCTCCCAAATGGATTTCCAAAAAGACCGGTTGGAAACGGCCTGCATCCAGCGTCTTCTTACCACTTGTATGAAGTCTTCTGTTCACTTTGTGGCTAATCTTCCTACGCTGCGCTCTATTACTCAGTTCAACGTGATATGCATATAATGACCGAAATGGATTTATGAAAAAAATTTACCATAAATATCCGTCTAAACTTGCGAAAAAAACATTGTCAAAACTCTGAGGTCACTGGGAGAAAATATGGTGCCTGACTCTGCAGTTCACCACCATCTTCATCATTTCAGCCTTTATTGATTCACTGCTCAACATTGGCCATTGGCCAAATAAATGTTTTCGAAATATGCGCAAAAAATTATTTAACGGAAAATTTTCCCACTCTGATAATTTTTGTTAGAGTCAAGTGTCGACCCCCTGTCGGTTAAACGGTTGACTTTGGAGATGTGAAAAAATCACGTTAGTAGATAGCAATATATGTAATGATGTTAATAGGGAAACTATCACGGCTAACTCAGAATACAGAAAAATATTTTTTCTGTATTCTGAGACGGCTAAGTAGGCTTTATAAGTTAACGGGTCGAACGACTAAAAAAAATTACTTTGAAAAGTACGTAAGAAATGAAAATTTCGTATAAATGTCATATGAACTAACAAAGTTAACTCGTATGTTCATAGTATCAATCCAGAAATCCTATGTAAAGTTCACATAAATTGCCCCCCCCCCCCCCCCACCCCTCACCCCCCCATTTACGGAACCCCTCATTGCGCGTGGCCCCGACTCTCATATGACCGCTTATTTTGCTATAATATGTGTAGTATCTTGTCTGTATACTTGTATGATAAACAAGTAACTAGCACAGTAACAAAGTACTTTCATTTTAGTACTTATTAGAAGTAATAAATATTATTATTTAATAGACTTTAGTCTATTAAATTGGCTGTAGTAAAAAAGTTGTTCATCTTTCTGCTTATTATTCCTATCTGAGGGACAACGGGAATAATCGCCTTGTTTTACACTGACAAAGTCATCTTGCGATTAATTCAGGTTGTAAGATGAATTTACTGATGTGATCAGGTAGACTATAAAGCTTATTTTAATATGTATCTACACCTATTCCTGGTATTTTTTTTAATAAAAAAAGTGTTAAAGAAGAATAAAGCAGACGGCTCGCCTGATGGTAAGCGATAACCGTCGCCTATGGACAACTGCAACATCAGTGACATTACTGTTGCTTTGCTTGCCCGGAAAGGTGCTTGTAGATACCCTTTTTAAAACGGTCTTTATTGAAGCTCGGCGGGAAAGCCTTCCGAGGAAGGACATTCCACATTTTGCTTGTTCGCGGGAGGAAGGAGCGTGAGAACCTGACTGTATGGGATTTCCAGTTATGCAAAATGTGAGGGTGAACTTTTTGGCGCTTTCGAGAAGTACGGTAGTGGAACTCCGAAGCATGTATTAGATCATAAAGCTTTTCATAGCATTCCGCGAAAAACAATGCAGAATGTAGAAAATGCAAATTTACCGTAGACAAAGAGAGTCTAGCTTATTGGTAAGCTTGGGATCGTCAACAATTCTAATGACTTGTCGCTGTAGGGAGTCAAGAGGCTGAAGTTGATAAGCAAATACGCCATTCCAGAGGTGGGAGCAGTACTCCATATGGGGCCGCGCTTTGTATAGTAGGTACCGCTGACTAGGTGTAAAGTACCGCTTAGCTCTGTTGAGCACACCAAGCTTCTTGGAAGCAAGTTTCGCTTTCGCCTCTAGGTGACCCCGAAACTGTGCCCCACTAGAAATGTTGATGCCTAGGATCTCGAAGCTCTTCGACATCTTGAGTGGAACGCCCTGAAACAGCGGAGTGATCAAAGGGGGTTTTGTTCGCAGAGAATGCGCAGACTTTTGTCTTCGTGGGGTTGAACTTGACTTGATTGAGGTCACCCCAGTCCGAGATCTTCTCCAGGGATTTCTCAATATCAGACATACGTTTGTTTCTGTTTTTCACCACCTCGGACTGTCGGGCACCTACATGACCAGAGTACTGTCTGTGTATCACCAGTACTATCATCAGCATAGCAATGAATGCTTCCTATTTGCAACATGTCATTGATATGCAAGATAAACAGTGTAGGCGATAGCACAGAGCCCTGGGGGACTCCAGCGTTGATGGGCATGGCATCGGAATAGGATCCGTCTACCACCACTTTGATTGATCGCCCAGAAAGGAAGCTGGAAATCCCGGTGCAAAGTCCAGACGGTATCCCATAAGATGGTAATTTGGAAAGAAGCGTTTGGTGTCAAACTCGATCAAATGCCTTGGCAATGCCTTTCCACCACTCTCAATGGCTGTGGCCCATCGGTGTGTTAGGAACGCTAGAAGATCACCGGCCGATCGTCCATGTCGTAAATCCTTATTATCCTTATGTAGCCTGCGTTTGTGGCGCCGCACGTATGTTTGTCAAGGTTTTCTAACCCCTGCTAATCCTAAATAGGGACCTGAAATTTTACCGCATACAATTGCGATACATTTCAGTCATTATACTCGTAAATGTTCCGTTTCAGGCAAACAAACCTGTCTTTAGACGATAAAACAGTCATTGGTCCATAAATGTAAATAGGTTTATTATAATTGTAGATATGTAGGAGAAAACGAAATAGGACACGTTCAGAGGTAATATCTCCGGTTCAGATATGCATTTGAATAATATTATCATTTCTGATATACCTATATACTCTTTACGAGATTGACTATGTGGGATACTGATGTAATCAGTAAAGGATTCTGAAATTAGGTACTTATGTATGATAATTCCAATGCCAATATGAATTACATTTACATTTTTGTATGTTTTCCCAATGATTGACTGCGTAACGCGCTGGAATAACATAATCTCAAAATTACATAAATAGAGAAATGGGACCATGTAAATGCGTAAAAAAATTGAGATCAAGCCTGGAAGTCTCGACTTTTGGTATCGACCAAACTAAGTTGATAAGTTGATTCATACATCAGGCAGTACCGACACAGTC
Source organism: Lycia hirtaria (assembly GCA_947563715.1). Taxonomy (NCBI): domain Eukaryota; kingdom Metazoa; phylum Arthropoda; class Insecta; order Lepidoptera; family Geometridae; genus Lycia; species Lycia hirtaria. The sequence goes on from OX387378.1 coordinate 32,563,997, forward strand.
TGGTTAGTGCAGAGTAAGTTAGTGTCGATGTATTGTAGTGTTATGGGCTTATGTTCGTCTGTAATATGACAAATCAAGATATTATGGAGCGCATATAGAGATAAATTGATATTACTCTGTAATTAACTGCCTGTATGAATCAACTTATCAACCGAGTTCAGTTGATAATAAAGTCGAGACTTCCAGCAATGTCTTGGTATCTATGAATGAATATAATGCTGATAACTATTGCTGTATATTAGGTATTATTAGGTAGGTATTTACAAGCATTCACAATGTTCTTTTCACTACACTTCACTTAGATTTATGCTTATTTCGACTTACATTCTCTTAAGTTTCAACTGACTTCAAAAAAGGAGGAGGTTCGACTGTATTTCTTATTTTCTTAAATGTTTGTTACCTCAAAACTTTCGACTGAGTAAACCGATTTTGATGATTCTTTTTTTAATTTGAAGACTGGTGCTTCCCGTGTTGTCCCATTTCAATTTGGTCCAGTTCTGACAATGGCATCCATGAGAAGTCGGTTGCTTCAGTTTTTTTAATTATCTTAATCTATATCTTATCTCTAATATATATCTTAATCATTCCTAGTCATTTTCAATGTCAAGTAAAATAAGTCACAATCGAGTTGTAGTCCCGCTTCAGTAAAGTTCCGATGACTTCACTGGAAGATTCTTTGGAATTGCCGACAATTGAGCTGTATGTAATGTACTTACGTAAGTACATACAGCTCAATGATTTTACCATATTTAATCGTTCACTCTTATACGAATAAAACAGTGTCGTTTTTACACTATTAACATTTGTGATATCACCATGTTTATAAAATAAAACAGAGCTACTTATGACATATTTTTTGCACGCTCTTGACAAAACTCTTTAAAAAACTTAGTAAAAAGTAGTAGTAAAAATATTCCGTGTATTAGGGCATGAAACCGGTTTTTCCAATTCTGTGTAGTTAAATAAAAACAGGGTCTACAGAACTAAAGAACCGATTCTTCGGTTCTTTCGGTCCCTTACAATTTATTTTATTATTTTTTATGTTTACTAAGTTAACTCATTAAGATTTCTTGTTTTTCATACTAGATGATGCCTTTAGCATTTTAAAACAAGATGTCATTGTGTTTTCCTCATCTGGAAACAGCATAAGAGCATCTTTTGAACATTCTCATCTTCTTGATCATTCGCATTTTGGTATAATAATACATATCAAAGTCCTAAATTCAAACGGTATCAAAAAACATGAATAAACAATGAGTAAAACGATACAAATCTTCAATTACTCAATAAAAAATTCAATTATTACACATCAGATACATCTATTATAATAAAGGAATACTTCGAACCGTAGCACCTACACAGGAACCTATCAAGTATAATAATAGTACTGTATGCCTTACTTAGAATGCACGCTTGGCATTTTATCACAACTTGTTCTAAGCAAGCGGTAATAATTGACCACTATTACATTATAACAACTTACGTCTGGCTTACTCATGTTAGTCGGTACTCGGACGTTTATATATACTTCTTAATCAATAATTATTAAGCTATTGCATAGCTTCTATCGCGGGCCTTGAGCGTGGAGACCTAATCTAGAAATTCCGTAACGAAAATAACCTAACACACCGCGCGTAAAGCTATTATGCAATAGCTTTACCGCGGCAGTCTCCGAGTGCCACACGTCTTTTTTATTTTGTACTATTGATTCGTCATCATCATCATCCCCAACTATTATTTACTCGCTTCTTTAGCGCGCCTTTCCGATCCGCCAGTCCCATGGCTGGCACAGACCCACTGTTTGCTTTGTCGGTGTCATCTGACTTTCTGTCTCATAATATTCATCATCATCATCATCATCATCTGGTGTCTCTCCACTAATGGAGGTTGGCTGTCAGCCTATGAAAGTTATCCTTGTCTTGAGCCTAGCGGTAAAGCTGTTTCACGCTGGCTATATTGGCTCATTCCCTGATGATCAACCTAGACTTTTTTCTTCTTCCTGTCCATCGTTTTCCCTCTATCTTGTCTATCATGATTAGTTGGAGGCATTTAATTTAATTTATAAAATAAAACAACATAAATGCAGTCACGGCACCAACCTTCAAAAAAGGTTTTACAGTAGTTTAGTTAGTTAAGTATCTACAGTTTGTACACCTATTGTTTTGTTGTAAGTAGTTACTGAATTGAGAATCTCCTCCTTTCTTGAATAAATAAAAATAGATATAGTACACCTAATTTTAACGGACGTCCAAAAAGAAGGAGATATACAATTCGGTCTATACATATATATATATATATTTAGATATATTGAATGTTTGTTCACCGCTTACTCAGCCAATTGTGCATTGATTTTGATGATTATTTTTGTGTTTGGTAGATCATACTTCAGAGGTTGTCCCATAATTAATTTTGAAACCTTGCTTTAATATTTTTTGAATAATCTCTAAAAATAAAAATGTTTCATTGGATTCCTGAGTGAAGTGCGTCAGATTATAGAATCGCAGAGTACCACTGAAACGTTTTTTTTGTAAAAGTGTATGTTCTTCTTCTTCTTCTTTTTTGTATTGGTCAAGTACAGTTCACAGTCTAAGTCAGGTAAACAGTCATTTTCAAATTTAAGTCTTGCCTCAGTAAAGTGATGGCGACTTTACTAGAAGCTTCTATGGAGTTTTGCCAACAACGTAAAATGACACGTTTCACTGCTTTATTTCACTTACCCACACTCACGCTTATCAAATATCGAACACTTATTGATGAAAACTCTACCATTTTTATAGCATTAATGTTCAAAATAACACAAGTTTAGTAAAATAAAACAAAGCAACAACATGTTACTATGACGTTCCCGCCAAAACCCCGTGTCATATGTTAAGGATAAACATCTGCACATTTTCTAATCTTCGAAGACGAAGCATTTGACATTCAATGACAAATCTCATTCTTGACAAAAAAATAAACGAGCGGATGAAGAGAGGACTCTTTAAAAATTTACAACCGTGAAGGATTTAGTAAAAGTAAAACCTTTTTACTCCTCATCCAATGTGTATAAGGTGAGAATAGATTTACTTCAACGATTGAGCGTTTTGTTTAATTATTACCCGAATGAGCATGATGATATGAACTTTATGTATCCTAATCCTTTCTAATCTTACAAGTAACGATATTTTAGTTACTTTTTGAAGTCGGTTGTTTCAGTTTTTTAAACTATAACATTATTGAAGCCATTTGAAAGAATAAAGCACATAGTTGTTATTACCGAGCTATAATACACGATAATTTGCCGGTCGCGGTTGTGGCATTGATAATAATTCCACCGGAAGTTGAGAACACGTAATTTGATACACGCTCATCATCAGTTAAAGTAATTCTAAACCTTCATTAAAGATGCACGCTTAATGTTTTTGAAACGTTTTACGGCATCTAGATACTTACTATGCTAACTCTAACAAAAATACCACTTCAAAGCTTAATATTTCGTAAACGGATTCCTTTAAATGAAAAACGGTTTTAGCACACCCCACTTTTTTTGATTACCTTTCCAACGATATCCCACACGATGGGTTAGATGAGAAAAAATATTTCATCCCCACTTTTAACTAGGTTAGGGGAGGGTTTTCATAATTTTATTCTACGACTTTCTCGGTATAACTAATATGCATGTCTATGCCAAATTACAGCTTTCTAGTAGTATAATGTACTGAAAGTGCTTCCGGTGACTAAAAAATTTGCATGAACTCTAACACTATCTATTCTAGGAGTTTCATGGCAATCTTCCAGGCTCGATGTTGAGACCCTATTTACTATATAGTATTTGAGAAAAGCCGCGGGCTAACATACTAGAAAATAGAAACTATAAGGGTTCCTTGTATACTACGGTAACCTAAAACATACATTATCTACCCACATATATACATACAAACATACATACACTCTACAAACATAACCCTACTTCTTACGCAGTCAGGTCACAAATAAATATCTTCTATGCTAAGATGCTATCGCCTTCGGTACGCCGCCGCCGTCACCCCGCATGGGGCAACCGTATTGAAAAAAAATGTCTGGTCATTGTATTTAAAAAAAAATGTTTATATTTTTAGGCAGGACCTGTCTAAAGATATAAACAAATTTTTGAAGTGAAAACTTCTTTAGCGGCGTTGTGCATTTTTAGGATGGGTAAATAATGTTAAACTCGCGTCAGATCATCAGATCGTAAGACGGACAGTCACAAACCTATTCTAACGTTCTGCATTTAAAGTTCATTATTTTATGTACAAGTTTGTCCTTCTAGCATGACGTCATTATTTTAGTCAGAAACCTTTTCTAACGTTCTGTATTTAAAGTTCATTATTGTATGTACAAGTTTGTCCTTCTAGCATGACGTCATTTCGTTGCGCCGAATGCTTATTTTCGGCACACGCACGTTAGACTCGTTAGCTCTATAGCAATAGGTTAAAGCACCGATATAAATTTCAATTTATCAATCGGAGGGCGGAGGTTCAAATCCTTCACGAGTCAGTCTTTTTGCTATTTTATTTTTTAGTTTTCACTTCTGCCGGCACTTCCGGAGTTCAGCCCGTTGTTTTTTTTCCAACCCTGGTATTTTTCAATTTTCAGAAACAAGTTATGAAATTTCGTAACAATCAATTCGGTCTATTAATCGTGAAATAGTATTATTATACGTAATCTTCTGTGTTCTGAAAACGTAATAACCAGACAGAGTTATTTTCGCTTTTGGTTATATTTATTATGATAGGATAGTAAGGATAAGGATTCACAACTTCAGGACCTTTACTTAAACTGTAAGATTTTGCTTTTTGACAAATTTTGTGATAATAGGTCGATGGAAAGTTACTAAAATGACTTATAAATTTTCTTACGAGTGTCAAAATACTAGGCATAAATGTGGCATAAATGACAGTTTTTTTATTGTGTTGATTTAGAAACTTGGAAGATTTTTTTGCAGCTATAAAAACAGAGAAACAGACAGACGAACAACGAAGTCATTGAAGGTTTTTTTTTGAGGTGCGGATTCCTTAAACTCCCTTTGTGGTGAAATGAGATCAAAATAAAATAAATACTGGCATATAATATAATGAATACATCAAGGACAAGAGGGGAACGCACTTCCAGCCTCGATGTTCCTTGGAAATACAACCTGTAAGTGTTTGTGTGCGTGTATGGATACACGTGCTCGATCTTCGACCCATCATCGCTTTCCATCAGTTAAATTGTGGTCAAACGGAGGCCACGAATTCTGTGATAAAAACTAAAGTATGGAACGGATTTTAATAAAACTTACGTGCGACTACCTACCAAATGAAAAAATAAACAAACATGCAAAAAATAAATAATTTATAAAACATACTGTCGAATTGAACCCCCCATTCATTCTTAGCTATGCAGATGACAGCACAGTTGTGGAGAGATTTATCTCCAATTTGCGGACGAGAGCTGTTGACACGGAAGTGCAAAGTGCATCTCCTCGAAACTGGACTCTTGAAGCGGTATCTCAATGGGATGCTGTTAATTTCGTTAATTTTAATGCGACTCAAAGAATCAAGCTTGTGTGTTCTCCGACTCCAATTACGGTCACCCCTGTATTGCAGGCTATGCCAGTTTCGTTTAGTGATCAGCTATAATTCCTTGGAATTAAATTTTCTTCTTCCCTCAACTGCAGTCGCTTTATTGAGTCCAGAGCGAAAACTGCAGCTAAAAAGCTTGGTATTCTGTCAAGGACGTCGCCAAGGGGGCGCCCCCTTGACGACTAGAGATTAAAAAATGTAGTCAACTGCAAAGCAACCAAAGTCCTAAGGCCGTGCAATTGTACCTGTACCTACAATTCATATTTTTCTCATCCTCCATAATATTAACTTCCCCCCCTGGGCCATGGGCTGGCGACGCCCTTGATCACAAGTAACACAAAATTGCATTAAAGGACTTTACATACAGGCCACATTTGTAACTTTAGCATTTATGAAAACTTATTAAGAGTACACTCGAACTACAAAAGGTAAAAATTACGCTTTCGCCTGTATATTGAGGCTTCATTAACGCTATTATTCTGCAATTACTCACATTATTCAGCTAAAACAATAATTCAGTTTATATACAGCGTTTCGGTGTTACATGGGATATGAGCTGATCCCGTCATCTGATTTCGGCCTTAGAGTATCGAGGCAAACTTTCATCTTTACATTGAGAATTTTGAAAAAGCCCGCACAAAGCGATTTCGGGTCTCTTTTTAATAGGAACTGCTAAAGAGTGTAACGCACTTCCAGCCTCGGTGTTCCCTAGTAAATATGTATAACTTGGGTATCTTCAAGACAAGAGTGAATGAGCATCTCTTGGACAAGCGTGCTCCATCTTCAACCAATTAGTCGCTTTCCATCAGATTAGTTGTGATCAAACGTTGGCCCATTTAATCATAAATAATAATATTAAAAAAACTGAAAAACCGATTTCCAAATACACATACGCATTCGTTTACTTGGATGAAATTTTTTCAGTTATTTTGTCATAAAAACCGAAGTACTTAACCGATTTTGATAAAATGTATAAGGGACACCACCTCTGAAGTTATGACCTACCATACAATAAAGAATCATAAAAAATAATTCAAAATTAGCAAAGTAATCGCCAAACTAAACGAACATTCATAAAATACACAGTCGAATTAAGAACCTCCTTCTTCTCTAGAAGTCGGGAAAAAAGCGTATTTTTTTTATTTTTTATTTATTTAAGTATACAAAACAGAATATAGCCTTACATAATACAAGATAACACGTGACAATCGATCAGAACCAGACTATAATCCAAAGCATGTATACATATTCCAAGTTATCTGCCATTTAGCTGCCAATAAGCGTTTTTTATGTCCAATATCGTTACTTTATAGATTTATTCGATCAGTGTACACAGCAAGCATTATTTTTTATTGTTTGTCTGGTAGAAGGAGGAAAACTATTACGGTCTTCTTTCATTATCCTGTCTGGCTTCGATTACCAATATAACAACTCGTAAATATTATTATCGTGTCTTATTATTACATATCGTTTTTTTTATCAGCCCTGTTTGTGCAAACTGTCCCACTGCTGGGAACGGGCCATCTTCTCATTGTGAGAAGGGTCAGGCCATAGTCTGCCACGCTGGCCAAGTGCGGATTGGCAGACTTCACACATCTTCAAGATCATTGAGAACTCTCAGACATGTAGGTTTCCTCACGATGTTTTCCTTCACCGTTTGAACTTGGCGGCAATCAACAACACGCACATAACTTCGAAAAGACAGAGGTGCGTGCCATGGGATTCGAACCCAGGACCTGCGGATCGCAAGTCAGACGGTCTCACCACTACGCTGCCGGAAACTCCAAACATATCGGTTGCTTTGATATTTTTATTATTCGAGTCGGGCGCTGAAATAGGTAAACTTTTTACAGTCGTGCCCAACTAAGAATATATAACAGTTTTTGCATAACAATCACTGATGATATGAGCAAAAAACTAATAGGTAGTTGCTCATTAATTTGTACAGCCTAATTTAATTAGCTGCAATAGTTTTCTTAAAATTTTGTTATTGCACATACCCAATACTAACCGTTTAGCCGGCAGGGAGTCACAGGTTTAGCAACCGGAATCCGGATCCCTAAATTGAAAAATTATATTTTACATGTTTTTCGACTATGTGAAAAATTGTTTAAATATGTGTTCTTTTAAGGATTCGCTCAACGCGCGCAGCTATCTCTCTCGCACATCACAACCTTTTTAAACATATAAAATCATTGAATAGGGATATTAGAAAAGTGAGGCCTAAATTTGATTATTTACACAGGAGAAATATTTAAAACCAAGTTTTTCTTCGATATCTTTTAAAATGGCTTAGGAATAAGAAAATATATGTTTTTTTTTCTAATTCCGTCGCCAGTATAAATAATATCTGTCTAAAACTTTTAAATGTTTTTTTTTATTTATTTTTTTATACACTATAGAACTACGATTGACCACCAAATCGCCTGATGTTAAGCGACGGTGTGGCCAAGGATGGAGCTCGTCGATCTAGAAGATATCTATTCACTCTAGTCTTGAAAATTCCAAGATTGTAGGTCTCAGAATAGAGTAGATCATCAGGTAGAACAGAGATGGCGGCAACGAATTCCATTCTTGTGCAGTACGCAACAAGAATGTGGATCGACATCGCTGAGTACGGGTTTTTGGCATTTCAACGAGAAATGGGTGGTAATTCGTAAATGTTTCTCTAAATAAACAAATTTAGCTCTAACTTTTCTAATATCAATGATTTTATATGTTTAAAAATGTGTTGATGCGCGAGAGAGATAGCTGCGCGCTTTAATCTCGACCTTAAGACTACACGACAAACGTCAGATTATTCGGATTACAAAACAGAATAAAATAAATATTTAAGGGGGCTCCCATACAACAAACGTGATTTTTTTGCTCGTTTTTGCTCAATATTGATAACGGCAACAGGCAGACGCTTGAAATATAAACAGAATATTGAGTTATATTATTTACTTTAAAAATAAATAATTAAATTAAAATGAAATTAATATATAAGGGGAGCCCCCTGTAGTACTCATACAACAAACGTGTTTTTTTTTGCCGTTTTTATAGATAATGGTAAGGAACCATTCGTGCGCGAGTCCGACTCGCACTTGGCCGGTTTTATTTTTGTAAATACGTACATATATATACACATAGAAACACCCAGACACAGAACAAACATCCACGCTCATCACATAAATGTTTACCTTGGGTGGGGATCGAACCCACGACCTACAGCTCAGAAGGCAGTCGGACTACCACTGAACCATGAGGCCATAGATATTATATAGATCGGTGTGATCCATCCTTAGCCACACCGTCGTTACCATCAGGTGATTATGTAATCAAATACAACACGTATTAAAAACCTACCACATAAAAATTGTAAATACAAAATTTAAACTTAGTATATATGCGGGGCACCCGCCTCGGGCGGCATTTTCAGGGGGCGCAAAAATCATAATTAATATGATTAAAAATAAAATAACTTGCTCCACAAAGCGCCTAGAATACGAAAGCTTGGTTGACTCACCGTTAACTTTTAAGAAAAAGGCGCCACATAGATAATTATATTAAGTTTTTTAAGTATTAAGTTATTTTAAGCGCTGGAGAGAGGGGTGCCACCGTCAAGTATCTGCCCCAGATCGAAAAAATTGTAGATCCGGAGCTGGATCTATGTTTTACGTCATGTCGATAATGCGATGAACGATGATTTATTCGGATTGCTCAGAATAGATAGATCTTTGTTTATTAGTTTAGCTGGATTGAGGAATGTGCGTTTGCTGTCATGACCATCATTTATATTTATCTATTGTTTGTTTTTTTTTTCACCTCCCTGCTCGCAAATAATGGATTTCCCGATTTCCCGCTCAAAAACTAAAAAAAAAAAACGTTTTTATACAATTAACTTAACAAAAAGAAAATTACAAACAATGTTATAACATTGTCTACACAGAACACTAACATACGCATCTCTCACGAACGTGGCCACATTGTTTTATCTAAAATACAATGGAATTGGAAAATATTGAACATATAGACAGAATAAGGACCTTGAATAGAACAACATGGTTCAGATTTATCTCATCCAGCTAAACTTCGGAGATACTCCAGATTCTTATCGAGAATAAGTAACTTTTTTGGCGGCCGTCCATTACTTATGTTTTTTTTTATTTGAGACACGCAAAAAGGTGCCAGCTATTATTTATATAAGTTGTACCACTCGTATGCATTAGGTATGTGGTAAGTTTTTTTGGAAAATATTACGAAAGAAGTTATTATTCTGTTACTGAATTAATAATACGTCTGCACACACTTAGACATCTTGATACTATCTATTAATATCTCTGGCGCTCGCCAAATTCTTTTATTAAGTAGGAAAATAAATATACAATCATCGAGACCTTGCGAGATTAAGTAGTCTTGTTCAAATCTGGGAAATACAGAGATTGAAAATTTTACTACATTTTTCAAACTATCACGGTCATTCATTAAAACACTATGGTGCATGTAACTGTGCCGAAATATCGGGAACTCAACATTAAAACGAACCACAGTAAATATCCCGTTAATAATAATAGTGTTTTGCTACATTTTATCGACAAATCAACCCCAATTTTTTTGTTCACTATAATAATAAGGCAGACATTTTGATTTGATTGCATTATTTTGTCAATAACCACGCATTTAAAGGTATTAAAATCACACAAAAAGCTTTATCTGATGGCTCGTACATAAATACCTCGCTCACAAAAAAAAAACAAAGAATAGGACGAAAACTATGATTATAAGAAAACATATGAATTTAAATTTTGTTGTTGTTTTATGTTGTTTTACAACAATCGTTGACGGTTATTCTAAGATTTGAGTTCGAGAAGGGGGCAAAATGTAAACCTGCGCAGTGGGAATAATAGTCACTGTTATTCCTACTGCATATAGCTGATTTTGCCTCATTTCCGAAGTGTTACATATACATATAACTACTTACTCATAATATGCTTGTAACTTTAGCAAAAAAAAAATGGTATTTTTATTTTATTTTTTATTATTTTTATTTCTAAATAATAGTACAGGATATACTTATTTTTTGGTCGATTTGTTATTTACCATATATTATACCACTTACGCCGGCGCGCCGACACCTAGGCTGTGACCAAACACATTGTATATGTATGTATATTTACCGGTCAACAATATTTTAGGATTTAAATTCTCTTTTGGCAAAGTTGGCTAAATAAATAAATATTGGTGAATATTTTCCACACAACATTATATTATAGCTTCAAACAAAGCCGAAACTCCTATTATGGGAACTAGATAGCTGATAAGCAGTAATTAAGCGATAAGCTAGCCGATAAGCGGTATAAGCGGCTGATAATATGTGTGGATAGCTTAACTAGGTGTTCTCGAACGATCACCAATATCAAGCAACGGACGGACCGGTCAATCTTCAGATGGGTGACCGTGTGTGGCATTTCGTTCTGAGCGCTACCGTGGGTCGGATGACACATTAAATTGTAGGTCCCGGTTGTTTGTTCTTAAAATACAGCAATCGTCAAGCCAGGTCAGAGGCCTTTCGGAGGTTTAATAACTCTGACAATAGGGTTGGCCACTCAGTCTATACGAATTTACTTACTTAGCTGATAAGTAAAAAACAAATCTTTCCTCTTTATAATATTAGTGTAGATGTAGAAGTGTAGATGTACTTAGATAAAAACTTTTTACAAAAAAAATTACCTCCGAAAAAACTGAAAAGCATAAAATAATAAACCTTTTTTATTTAACTTTAATAACTAAGTCCCTAAAGTAATGTAAGTAAGTATATCTAAGTAATTTTGAGGCGGCGCCAAAAATTACCTTAAATTTAAAGAAATAACCAATTCAAAATAACAATGAAATCTCCAACAATAACCTATAACTTATTTTTTGTTACCAATAAATAAGACTATGACTATAACATTCCAAAAAATGCACTCTCCGCACGACCACTCGCAATGCAACGTATCACGCTGGCGCCGACTCAAAATTACAAAATTAATTAATTATGTATACTTATTACATTACTTTAAGGACTTAGTTATTAAAGTTAAATAAAAAAGGTTTATTATTTTATGTTTTTTTTTTTTTTTGTAAAAAGTTTTTATTTTCCCGAAAATTTTGACAGTTCCTGTGGGATACACTAACTAATAACAACATGATTGATTAATCGCGTTTTAACTCTATTCACTTTATTGTAATACATATTTATAATAAATAGAAACATCCAGACACAGAACAAACATCCATGCTCATCACACAAATGCTTATCATACGTGGGGATCGAACCCACGACACCGAACGAATCCCCGGCAGACTACTACCTCAGCTATGAGAAGTGATACAATGTAATATCAGAGTTCCTTAACTACTCAAATAATGATTTAAGAAGTCTACCTATGTGTCTTTATTGTTCACGGAATACGTGGGATGACGTCGTGGTTCAGGGGAAGGCTGTCCTTCAACATCTGTTTTATGGACAATAAAATGTAATGGTTTTTAGATGGCGATGGCGGATTGCTTAGGGTCAATTTTACTACAGTTTTGTAGACCAAACGAAATCTAGGCTTAGACACTGACGACTCTTAAGACACATTATACCTCTTGGCGGCATTTTCTAAAATTTCATGTGCTTCTTTGGTGCTCTTTATACTAGTAGTTCTACGAACAGTAGACCTTGTGAGCACAAACTTTTGCAAAATTATTTGTTTGAAAATCTCTCGAGGTCTACTGCTCAAATTATATAATAATCTTGTTTAGAATTTTGTACAGAATGATTTTGCCAAACATAATCAAAATTGGCCGACAAATCGCTTCGTCACTTCTTCACTTTTCAATCGTGATTTCATACCTTTCATCTCGACTACATCTAGACCGCTTTAGCTCATATTTAAAATTCTTATTTAGAATTAAACACCGCAAATATTTATAAAATTGGTCAATATATGGCACCGCAGCAAATTTTGGGAAATACTTCACTTATCAAAAATTCCCAATAACAAAAAAATCTATAAAATTGAGAACCTGTGTTCCAATTTCGTCCAGACTGGTTGAAAAATACGACTTTTATATGAGTATCAACAAACATCCAGACAGAAGAGCGAAAATCTTGCTAATTGATACAGAGACCTTCGTGACTTCGCGACAGAGCTTATTTTAAGCTCATCATGGGTCATCTGTACATATTACATAAATAAACACGCAATCTCAAGTTGGTTATCATATTTCGACAACCACTTGACCAATTCTGTTTAATTTTGCAACAAGTTGTACCAATTGTATACTCAATCTACCTACCAAATATAATTAAAATCGGTTGGTAATTAGCGCCATAATAAACTTCCCCCTTTTTTATGGGAAACATCCCTCCTATCAAAAACCACCGAAGACAAAAAAAATACGTAAAAGCTATACGCCAAGTTTTATCAAAATCGGTTTATAATTAAGCCCTGTACGCGAGTACGAACATACAGTTTCAGTTTTCAGTTAATTTTATTTCAATTAGGTACAATATATATACAATTCTGATATGTCAGGCTTCTAAAGTAGGTACAATCCAATTTACATAACAAGGCACTGTTCTTACCGATGTTAATTGGTAAAAAAAATGGTACAAAGGTTATTAAATAGCACAAACAAATTACAATATTACATTTACACACAACATAAAACAGTTGGTGTTGTCATGCCGATGGCGGAAATCTACCACTATACCATTTGGTAGTTTTACACCAAGTAATTATGAAAATATAAAATATAATTATAATACAAATAAAGTAATTATCAAACTCACAAACAAACTGACATACGAATGAAAATTTGGACAGTTGATGCAGAGACGCTACGCTCGCTTCGCTCGCTCAGTCAATTAAAAAAAAACGGACAAGTGCTTGTCAGACTCACCCACCGAGGGTTCCGTACAAACTAGTAGATACAAGAGGGAAATCATATATTACTGATACAATATTTTATTAAATCTATGGGTAATAGGTTTGGACAATAATTTTCACATTGTATAAATAAATCATACGTGTAGATATAAGTATTGACTAAAATAAATATGAAAAAAAAGAAATAATTAGTTTTTTGGATTAAATCTGTATTTTGTTATTTTTTCCTTTTTAATGTAGTGAATTTCTGTTCTTTTGAAGTCGGTCAATTTTTTTTGTTATTTTTTTCTTTTTGATTTTAGTAAATATCTGTAAGTAAGTACTGTCAACGTGGCTAACTTTGACTCCGTGTCAAACATTGTACATGGTTTTTTGGAATGTTTTTTTTTACGCAAGATACATCTACGATCGACCACCAACTCGCCTGATGTTAAGCGACGGTGGGCAAATATTCCAAGATTGTAGTTCTCAGTAAACAGAGACGGAGGCAAAGAATTCCATTCCTGTACAGTATGCATCAAGAACGTGGACCAATATCGCTGAGTACGGATTTCATTTCAACGAGAAAATGGGTGGTAATTCGCCGACTTTCTGCTAGTCCTGTAGTGAAAAGGAGAGGGTGGAATTAGGTCGTGAAGCTCTTATGCACACTCCCCGAAATGAATCTTGTAGAATTTAAACAGATAGTTATGTTCTAGAGTTTTTCCTCTAAGGATTAGTAACCTACCAAAACCTATTCAAACCTACCCACCTACCAAACCAACCTACCAAACCTACCTATTCAAACCTATTCCCAACCTATTCAAACTATTATTTCAAATTATTATTTGGGACCTATTCAAATTATTATTGTGTTAAAGGTATTAGATAAAGCATTAGTGAACAGTTAAGTAATGCGCAACAGCGCCCTATTCGCCACAAGAACAGGCTAAATGGTCGTAAAACGGTCACTCAATAAGTCCACTAAGTTGACACATGTCGTGAGACCAGACGTCGTGGGAGGTCTATAACAGACTCCCCGAGAGGCATCGAGCCTACCTATTTATAAGTCAAGATTGAAACGCTGGCTTATCAGTCAAGCGTTTTATGATTTCGAAAAGAAATTTATGACACTGTCCATTAGACCATGAAAAAATATAATATGACTGAATTACGAGTACAATTCGTAATTCGTTTTTTATTCCATTCTAATTTTGTATTTGAGGGTTGCGAAATAATTAGACCTCCTCCTTTTTTGTAGTCGGTTGAAAAATAATAACAACTCACTCACTTCAATAAACACAACAAGAAAATTATGTGTTTAATGTTTATGAATAAAGTATTGTTTCCATATTATTATCGATTACTCATTTTAATTTATTCATGTACATTGTATTTAAATTTTCGAATTTGAAATATCTAGGGGTCATGTCAAGGGTTGTTGTTTGTTCATTGCGCTGCTGTCGCACAACGACTTCGAGAGAAAAATAATCGAATAAATAAAAATTCGAAAAATGTTTGTACCGTATTTTACACGGCTAAATAATGGTTAAATGAATAATAAGTCTTAAATTTGAAATATAGGTAATAGTGATACAGGTTGCGCCAGAATATAGCGGTGGTGGGGTGATTTGTCATAATGTGCAGCCTTTCGCACACGGGGCTATTAGAATGCGACTCGAGTTTGACACGCATTATATTTCTTAAACGGATCTGTAAATGAACAAGTTTAAGAAAAACAAAATACCCGACTGCGGAAAAGCAGTTTTTGCAGTCGTACTCATGAATTCGTTACGCTTGATACGCTGTTGAGTGTACGTTTTTTGTGAGGAAGTATGCGTGAAATTGCTGTAAAATATTATAAATGCGCATTCTTTAGAATAATAATTATTCTAAAGAATGCGCATATATAATATTTTTGTAGTAAAATCACTGCCAAAACTGTTTTTCTGGAGTCGGGGTTTTGTTTTTTATTTTAATATAGATATGTACTTGCATGTTTATTGTGATATGGAACTCCGGAACCCTGGAATGCGCGTGGCATGACACGCACTCGGCCGAGTTTGAAAATGGTAATAGCCAATTTATAATATATGGATCGTACTAAAGCTAAATAGGTGGATACTTATTTGCTTAGAAGGGACCGTACTTAGTGATAAGCCCGCCATTTCAGTTGTTTCACTTGTTGTTCTGATGATTGTTCTACGTTATTATTTCAAGGTGTATACGTACAACACAGAATTCTGTCAGCATTAAATTACTTTTAAAGTACGGACGCCGAGCAGGAAGAATTTCGTACATTGAACTATGTATGATTACCTATCTCTGTCACTCCCGCTGATTTCACTTGTTGTTCTGATGATTGTTCTACGTTATTATTTCAAGGTGTATACGTACAACACAGAATTCTGTCAGCATTAAATTACTTTTAAAGTACGGACGCCGAGCAGGAAGAATTTCGTACATTGAACTATGTATGATTACCTATCTCTGTCACTCCCGCTGATATTGCTATCGCGCTCGCACAGGTGCCGGCCGGCACAAAATACCCGACTGCAGAAAAGCAGTTCTGGCAGTCTAAATTACGATTTTGTTACGCTTGATACGCCGTTAAAGGTTAATTTAATTTAGTTAATTACGAGTTTTGTGAGGAAGTATGGGTAAAGTCGATGTAAAAGATTATAAGCGCTCATCCTTCAGAATAATTCTAGTATAATCTTTTGTTTATTACGAAAAAGTTCGTTGGAGGTTACGAGACAACGCATTTTTTTTATTGTTGCGCGAAATGTATTAATATTATTACTACAAAAATATAGCCTATGACACTCAGGAAGTTAAAACGAATGTAACGACACCTCGCACATCAAAATCGGTCAAGCCGTTTAGGGTGTAGGCGGGGTATAAAAACATACCTACATACATACAAAAAAGTTTTTGGCACAAACTGTCGTCTAAGTGAGTACACATAGACTACAGTTTGAGCTAAAAACTTTATTTACCCGACTGCGTAAAAAGAAGGATTGTGTTTTTCGAGTGTATGTGTGTATGTGGCTGGCCTTGTGGCTCAGTTGGCAGTATGTCTGCTTGCCGAGCTGTAGGTCGTGGGTTCGATCCCCACCCAGGGCAAACATTTGTGAGATGAACATGGATGTTTGTTCTGTGTCTGGGTGTTTCTATGTATCATATGTATATATTTACAAAAAAATAGTGTTTATGTATTCTATCAGCCATCTAGTTCCATAGTACAAGCTTTGCTTAGTTTGGGCTAGATGGTGTTGTGTGAAATGTCCACAAATATTTATTTATTTATTTATGTAAGTATGTTTCTAGTATAATCACCTACGGCCTTAACGGCTTGACCTATTTTGTTGTGCGAGGTGTCTTTAGATTCGTCTTCACTTCCTGAGTGTCATAGGCTATATTTTTTTGCAATAATAAAATGATAAGCCTCGTGCAAGAAAAATGCGTTTTTTTCGTAACATCCAACAAACTTTTTCATAATAAACAAGTGGTTTTACTAGATTAATTCTAAAGAATATGCATTTATAATCTTGTACTGCGATTTTACACATACTTTCTCACAAAAAAAAGTATACTCAACAGCATATCAAATGTACCGAAATCGTAAGTTAGACTACAAAAAATGATTTTCTGCAGTCGGGTATTTTCTTTTAACATAGATACTTGTCCAAATTATCTTATTTTTTTACATGAAATAACGTACGATTGACTAATCGCCTGACAGTATTTGACCGCGAACTACCTGACGTACTTTGTAACCGGCTTAAAAAGAAGGTTTTCAATTCGTTTGTTTTTGACAATGTATTTTACCTCAGAACTCCGTCACTTAGAAACTGATTTGATAAATTATATTTTTGTTTAAAACTAGCTAGGCCGGAAGACGCTGTTTGCAAGCCGCTACCAATCGGACATTTTGGAAGTCCATGGCCCCGGGGAGGCCTATATCCAGCAGTGGACTTCTTAGGGCTGAGATGATGATGATGAAGGTTAAGCGAACTTGGCAACTGAAGTTTGCAGATGCGAAATAGTTGCGATCAGGCTTGCACTAATTAAGTAGTATGGTATAAGTAGTACTATGACTAATAAGTAGTAGATATGTTTTAGAGATCCTTTAAGTTACTACTAACTCTCACTCGATGATTGGATCAAGGGTCGGATTCAGATGGCAATCGTCTTAGACACGGCACGAATTGTCAGGAAGTTTCTGAGTCTATATGTAGCCCTTTCCGCCGCAGCTTAGGCCCTGCCCTGCTGCCGGCGGCACCCTAGTTTACTAAGTTTTGTATTCTATATTTGTTGTAAAAAACTTAAAAAGAAATAAAATAAATAAGGTGATAATAATAAGTTTATTTGAAATAAACTTTTTTCCCAAGACTCACAAGTTATAGTAATTTTAATTAATTAATATTAGTATAGAACTTCGATTATCGAAATTTCATTACAATATTTTCAGGTGGTTATTAAATCAATAACTAGCTTTAATTCCCCTTTCATCGTGTGGATTGCTAGATTGTGGAATACGCTTCCTGAATGGGTCTTTACCGATAGATATAATCTGGGTGTCTTTAAATCGCGAATGAATTGGTTTCTTCTAGGTAAGCGCACTCCATCATAGACCGCAACGTCGCTTACTTAACATCAGGCTAGTCAAGCGCAAACCTATTTCCAATCTCGGAGGCGGGGGTTGATCTGGCCCGTATCAATGCCGCCACTACACCGGAATCCGGAGCATGGCTGCACGCTCTGCCTTCACCACACATGGGTACGCCTTTGGACAACGACTCTAAGAGAGTAGCCGCGGCTCTTCGATTAGGAAGTTCCGTTTGCGAGCCCCACGTTTGTACCTGTGGGGCTAGGGTTGAAGCAGACGATCATCACGGCTTGAGCTCTGTACTCGATGTGCCGGCCGAAGACCTCAACATCACGCCATAAATGATCTCCTGAAGCGTGCCCTTGATTTAGCAGAAGTGCCATGCACGTTAGAGCCCCCAGGTCTGTCGCGTTAAGACGGCAAGCGACCGGATGGTCTGACGCTGATTCCATGGCAGAAAGGGCGGTGCCTCGTGTGGGACGCCACGTGCGTAAGCACGCACGTGCGGGAGCGGAAGCCGCCGCCCGATGTAAACACCTCAAATACGCATGTCTGGAATCGGCGTATGACTTCGTTCCGTTTGCCGTTGAGACAGCGGGACCGTGGTGCTCTGAGGCAAGGAAATTCGTAACGGACCTAGGCCGCCGATTAAGGGAAAGAGGGCAGGCCCCTCGGGCTGGATGGTTCCTACTAATTCAACGTGGAAATACGGCGAGTGTGCTAGGAGCATTCAGACGGGAATTCGCGCGAGGGGACCATTAATTGTATGTTTTCTGGTTTTGACTCGAAAATTTCTCTTTTTTCGGGACAAGTAATTTAATGTAGAAATTTTATATTAGGAATAAGATTATTTAGTTTTATTTTACCATGTAGTTTTTATAATTAAGTATATACATTCCTAAGTACATTTACATGTAAAACATATTCTTTATTCTTTATTCAATAACATACACGACAGAATGCAATAGGGGAAAGTACACAATTCAAATACATATCAATAAGCTGTATCGCATCCTAAAATTATGTATGCCTAGCTAGATAAGGTAAAGTGGGTTAGTACATTGTGGGAAATAAAGTTAATTAAAAGGGAAATTTTAAACCATTAGACTTGAATATTAAACTAATACCAACATGTAAATCTAACATTATTGACAAACAAAATATAATAACAAATCCTATTACACATTCATTAAAGTGAGAGCTTCAAATTATGTTTCTTAATTAAATTGTAAGATCTTTTTTAATTGCCTTTGATATCCATGTATTGTTTGATGAAATATGTCTATGTCCCTATTTTTTTTTTTTTTTTTTTTTTTATCAGCCCTGTTTGTACAAACTGTCCCACTGCTGGGAACGGGCCATCTTCTCATTGTGAGAAGGGTTAGGCCATAGTCTGCCACGCTGGCCAAGTGCGGGTTGGCAGACTTCACACATCTTCAAGATCATTGAGAACTCTCAGACATGTAGGTTTCCTCACGATGTTTTCCTTCACCGTTTGAAGTTGGCGGCAATCAACAATACGCACATAACTTCGAAAAGACAGAGGTGCGTGCCGTGGGATTCGAACTCAGGACCTGCGGATCGCAAGTCAGACGGTCTCACCACTAAGCTGCCGGGAACTTCCCTATTAGATAAAAGAATTTCATTATAATATATTCTAAGCGATTATTGTAAATATTTAGGATATACGAGTATAAGTAGATATATAAGATGAATGTTTAATTATTATTTATTCTGTTACGGGGGTGACATAGTCATTGGGTGACTAAACCCCTTCAAATAATAAAGATTTAAAAAATATACATTAAAAAAATCATCCAAGTAAACGAAATTGATTGAATGTAGGTAGGTACTTACGACAAATAATATATATTCCATCTCTATCACACAAAATTTCATTCTGTTTCAAATAAGTTTTCATACATAGATGAAAATAGATTTTTTTCCCACAACAATTGATTTCGTGTGGAGCAAGATAGCGAACTCCATTCTCATAGCCTTAAATGTACCTCCAATGCCTAGTTTATATTAGACTGGCCTCGTAGTTCAGTTGGCAGTATGTCTGCTTCCCGAGCTGTAGGTCGTGGGTTCGATCCCCACCCAGAGCAAACATTTGTGTGATGAGCATGGATGTTTGTTCTGTGTCTGGGTGTTTCTATATATCATATGTATATATTTACAAACAAAAAAGTATATATGTATTCTATCAGCCATCTAGTTCCATAGTACAAGCTTTGCTTAGTTTGGGCTAGATGGTGTTGTGTGAAATGTTCACAAATATTTATTTATTTATTTATTTATTATGTTGTATTACACAGATTTTATCGTAGCTTACGAAGTAAAGATATATAATTGCGCTTCTGCTAAGGTAGAGGATACATCAATGATACAATAAAAAGGTGAGCTTAAAAATAACTTAGGTAAGCGGGCAATGACCAAATCTTGTTGTGCAGCAAATTTACAAATAATAATCATATTGTTTTGCCAGCCATGCTCATTAATATTACCTACATATTAATTATAAATTGATTGATTATACTGAGTTTCACTTACTGTTTTATTTGAACCGATTAATTGTATGTATAAAATGTAATCCCGGCCGTACCCGCTGGCTCACATGGCGGGTGCACGGCCGTGCCCCCAGATAGTACTCTCGTACTTACCTTGAACTCTATCTACGAGGTAAGTATTATATTTCAACGAGGATGATTTTTATAATGGGACCAAATATTTTGAACGCTAAATTAAAATTTGTGATCTCATACACACTGCCACCGAAAATTGTATCGGTCACAAATTATTCATATTTTTAGTCAGTTTAAATCTTCAAGATACAGACGTCTTAATGGAACACAAGTATGTACATATATTATAAGAATAAAAAAATACCCGACTGCAGAAAAGCAGTTTTTGCAGTCTATCTTCCGATTTAATTATAGTAAAATGACTTGTTTATCACGAACGAACTATTTGTTAGAGGTTACGAAAAAACAATTTCAAACATATCAAAATCGGTCAAGCCGTTTAGGCTGTAGGCTGTCATATAGAAACATACATACATACATCACACACCACGGTACACCACGGGACCATACTGGATATCGTGAAAAACTCAGCTGATCGGTCAGTTTGATGAAAGACAATGAACTTTTTGTATGGAACATCATACTTTTTTCAAGATTTCTTGATTGGCCCCATAGTATGTTACTCAACAAGAAATTCTCTAGGGAAGCGCTTCTTCTAAACAAGGGCCAACTTAGGGTTCTTGTTCGCACCCTAACTGGACATTGCAAATTGAACAAACACCTGCACAGAATGGGATTGGATGAGAGCCCAGAGTGCAGGTTTTGCCTCGAAGAGGACGAAACGCCCATCCATGTCCTCTGCGAATGTGTGGCGCTCTACCACCAGAGGAGCCAGCTCCTGGGAGGACCCATCCTCTACTCTGAGGACGTGAGGGTCTCCGCCCCAAAGTCCCTAGTGAGATTTATGTCACATCTGGGACTGGGAGAGGTGCTGTAACCTTTTAGGATGGGAAGTTACAATACATCCGCAAGAGTCGCAGTAACGGAGAGGCACATGGCTTCCCACCCTACCTCGCATAGGATAGAATAGTATGTTACTATTAAAGTCTTCTCTGCCTATAGTAAAATTTGTTCATAATGAAGTTCTCTCAAAGTATGTATAACATACAGCTTGTTATTAGGCATTTAGGTTATACTGCATGTTTTAATGACAAAGGTCATTTATTGACAAACAAAACAGGGATCGTTGAACGGTCGATTAAATACCAATAATTAACACTGCACTTCAGTAATTAATTGTTTACTAAGCCGCTTAAGCACACTGTGACTTTTTGTAATGCTTTCACAAAGATTTGCGTGACTTTTTCGCCAGAAAAGTGTATTATAAGTATTGCCCGATTTTGATAATTACTTTTTTCATTTTATAATATTCAAAATCGGTTAAACCAATTTGAGGTAATATAGAATTATAGATACCCAGATGCAAACATCCTTCCATCGTTTTCGCAGTCGGGGAAAAGGAGAAAACTGTTTTCTGCCCTTATAAATTATTATTGTTTTCTTCCCTTAATAATTATGTTTTTATCTTATTTATTTATTTATTCATTACAAAGACAATAACAATATCCTTAGAGGTACCAAAAAACTATAATTAGTTTGTGTTGGTACCACAATTCGCAACACGCTGCCACTACAAATAAAACAGTTGGATCATAAATGGCTATGCTTTTACGATAAGAAGACTGCGTAAGAAGGAGGGTTATGTTTTTCGAGTGCATGTATGTATGTATGTGGGTATGTATGTATGTTTCTAAATGACAGCCTACAGCCTAAACGGCTTGATCGATTTTGATGTGCGAGGTGTCGTTAGATTCGTCTTCACTTCTTGATTATCATAGACTATATTTTTTTGTAATAATAATAATACATCTCTTGTAAAAAAATGTATTTTTTCGTAACCTCCAATGAACTATTTTGTAATAAACAAGTGATTTTACTAGAATTATTCTAAACAATGCGCATTTAAATCCTTTATGGCAATTTTACACATACTTTCTCTCAAACAACGTACACTCAACAGCGCATCAAGCGTAACGAAATCGCAAGATAGACTGCAAAACTGCTTTTATGCAGTCGGGTATTTTGTATTTAGGGTTCCGTACCTCAAGAGGAAAAAACGGAACCCTTAAAGGATCACTTTGTTGTCCGTCTGTCTGTGTGTCTGTCCGTCCGTCCGGGTGTCAAGACCTGTATCTGGGGAACGCATGAAGGTATCGTGATGAATTTAAAACCATTTACGCAGATCCATATTATCTTGCTGCAGAAAGAAAAATCAAATTTCTCAGTTTTGGTAAAAAAAAGTTACAGCCGAATATGTCGTAAAACGCACATCTCACAAGGGAATCAAAACCTATGGGGGGTACTTTCCGTTGACCTAGATCTGTGAAATTTGGCAAGAAGCATTGTTTTATTAGTACACATATAGGGAAAAATACGAAAACTGGACATTCTTAATTTAATCACAAAAAAAAATTGGGTATACGATGTATATTTTCGAATTATGAAGGAAATTATAATAAAATATATGATTTCCCCCATTAGTTTGTACGGAACCCTCAGTGGGCGAGTCTGACTCGCTCTTGTCCGGTTTTTCATTTAATAAACATACTTTTATTTTTCTAACACGGCTTTCTATGCTCAGATAGATTGTTATCTAATATCTAAATTGTCAAATATAAGGTAATTAACATACAAAATATATTTAATTTTCTATTTCTTTTATTTAAATATCCTTAAGTTAGCTAATAAATTATAAATTGGACCTCAAAACCTTCATGAATCGCTAATAAAAATATTTAAAATTACAGGTCTCTCAGGAGGTTACGTTACAAAAACGTCAGAGGTTACGTTAAAATAAAACCACGCCACTAGTTATAGGTTAATTATATAGGTAGTATATTCTTAACTGAGCACAAATTGAGATTGGATATGAATATGCCAGTATCTAATATATAGGACAATTAACAAGAACCTAAATAAAACTCCGAGTCGAATATAAGT
This sequence comes from Lycia hirtaria, assembly GCA_947563715.1. Taxonomy (NCBI): domain Eukaryota; kingdom Metazoa; phylum Arthropoda; class Insecta; order Lepidoptera; family Geometridae; genus Lycia; species Lycia hirtaria. The sequence goes on from OX387378.1 coordinate 32,587,656, forward strand.
TTTTACCTGTTATAAACCTCATTTGCAGTACATGGATATGTAAAAAAACAATTTTGAATTTGAATTTGAAAAAATGTTTACGTACCGGTATGAAATCAGTAAAACATATTTTTTTATCAAATTATAAATAACAGATTAGCTATTCTGGGTTAAATGTAAAGAGTGTGTAGAAACAGGGCCGGATTAACACTATCGGGGCCCCTAGGCAATGCAATTCTCCGGGCCCCTTTCCTTTACCCTTTTCTTACTTTTTAAAATATATTTTTTCTATTACAAAAGTAGAGTCGATCAGATCGACTCCTGCTTTTTGCTTAACATATACCTAACTATAGAAAATTACAAACATACGTTTTTATGTGAAAGTATGCGCAAAACCGCTGTAAAAGATGCTCATTATTTTGAATAATTCTAGTGAAATCATTTATTAATTACGAAAAAGCTCGGCCCCCGTGGGCCCCTAGTCGGGGTGGGGCCCATAGGCAGTTGCCTAATCCGCCTAATGGATAATCCGGCCCTGTGTAGAAATGTAGAGAGTGTGTAGAGCAGGAAGGAGCTTATTGCACTCAAAAAACTAAGCGAGAAAAAGGTAACCATCATCTGAGAAAACATATCGATATCATGGAAATAAAACTTTGCAAGTATTTTGTTTACATATTTACATTGTCTACTGAGACGGATCCACTGTATTATTGATATCTCAATAGAATCATTGAGTGCGTACTGCGTATCTGTATATATATTAGAATTCAATTATCAATATTGCCAAACGCTTACTGTTGGGCGTACGGTAATTTTTGCCATCTAAATATACCTATAATAATAAAACTTTATTTTACTAGACACTAACTAAAATTGTCTGATTTTTCCTTAGTTCATGTTAAATTGGATATATATATATATATATCGTAGTCACCAATTCATGGCGTATTTTTCCATATAAAAAGAGGGTTTCATATTAGATTGTCTAAATCTTTTTTCTCCAATTTATCTAGAACTAAGGAAAAAATACACAATTTTAGTTAGTGTCTAGTAAAATAGAAGTTTTATTATTATAGGTATATTTAGATGGCAAAAATTACCGTACGCCCAACAGTAAGCGTTTGGCAATATTGATAATTGAATTCTAATAATATTGTGGTAAATATAATACATAAAAATAAGCTGTTACGAAATAAGTAAAGTGAGCTATATTTTCTCACATCTTTGGAGGCTAATAACTGTAAAGTGACCGTCGGTACAAGTTAATTCCTAAGTATGTGAACCTTCTGATTTTATACAAGTACCTACTACTTAGTACGACACATTTGATTCGTCACTTACCGTCTTTTAAACGATGAATAAGAGCATTTTAGTTAAATAGTATATTTTGTTCCGTTTTCGCGCGTGACAGTTCCCGTCTGACAGAAAGTGACAAGCCTTTATTCAGTGAATAAGATTTTAACATGCGCTTAAAAGTAAGACGGTAAATAAGTAACGTCTGCGGCGGGTGGCCGAAGATGGAGCTCATCGATCTAGAAATTCTAGAAGATATCTATTCACTCTTGCTTTGAGCCTTGAAAGAATTCCACGATTGTAGTTATCAGAAAACAGATATAAAAGTGGAGATCACGTGTTAGCCTTAGGGAAACAAAACATTAGGGTCGCGTACCCTGATTTTTCGTTTCGTTTCCTTGAGTATCGCTGCACACCCACGTCGACTTGCCATAAAGCCGCATTAGCCGCTGTGGTAATGTTTTATTAATACTCAGAAACGATCTTTTTTTTACTTAATCTTTAATTTATTAGAATATAAACTGCGCCCCGTGTTTTCACCTGCAAAATGATAAATAATTGGCCAAGTGCGTGTCGGGCCACGCGCAGGGTTCCTTACTTGTAGTTCACTATAAGTATGTGGACTTAGAACAGACTTACTTATTTGATATTATATTCATAGTATCAAACAAGAATTTTGATTGATCATGCGATATCATACACGTGGCAGGAAGACGCTCTGGATGCAAGCCGCTTCCCCGGTCTTTATGGAAATCCACGGGGTAGGCCTATGTCCAGCAGTGGACTTTTTTATGGCTGAGATGATGATGATGATGATGATGCGATTTAAATGATTTTTTTGCAAAATTTGTCTATGTATGATTTATTTTGTATGATTTTTTTGCAAAAAATGTACATTTTACCTCAAAAATAGTTGGTTTACGTACCTACTTAGGTAGACGCCCAGTATTGATTTTCTTCGTGTTATTTCTCTCTTTTCAGTTTGTAGTCGGTTTATTTTTTTTAAATTACTCTTATGTAATATTATGTTGGGATTTTCATATTCCGAGCTTTCACATTGCATTTTAATTTTAAATCTTATTATTAACGCGTAAATGATTTTATAATTCCTACATAATTACTGAAGTAGACTTGAGAAAGTACCAAATGAATGAGCTTACCTATATTTACCAACTACGTAAAAAGGAAGTTTATGAATGTATACACATAAACAATTTTTTTTCTTCTAATTTCTGCTAATATGGACCACATTTCGTATAACGTGGTGGTCTATCGACATGTCATCACACTCATTGTTTTATCCGTTACCGTCCGTTATCCGTTACGTTAAAAACCAGTAATATTGTGAATTTTATAATTTCACCACCAATTTGTTTTCTAGTTATGTATTTATGAACATATTAAATATCAAAAGAATGCTTATCAAGAACATTACAAACATGTATAATTTTCGATTATAAACATAGACAATAAATACGATAATTATTTAAAGTATGCTTAAAATTATGTTAAAAGGATGAAGTGCTGCATTATGTTCAAAACTAAATCTAGACTGCATGAGGATGCATGAGGATGCATAATATATGTATAGGTTTGTATAGTTTGTTGAATCTGTTTGTTTCTCTTTAGTCGTGGTACCTATGCCTATGACACTAACTTGGGTAACATATTTTAATCTAATGTGCCAAATCACGGAAAAGCTTCATAGATCAATAAGTTCATTTAATTATGTTTATTTTATTATTCAGATGAATATGGATATTAATAACTGTGCACTCACCTTGACCATGACGGCCACTGGTATTTCAAGGTCCGACAACACTTTGATTAAACAGTCATACGCACCGTCTCACAAATTAACGTTTAAAAAAGTTTTTATTAAACACTAATGCATAAATTATTATTTTTTTCAAAACATTTATGAAGAAAAGTCAAGATAAATAAATATTCTCAACATTGTATCCATAAAGCGTCAGAACTGTTTACAAAGTCCGCGAAGTTTCTCAACGCGAGATCTGCGTGGAGACGGAACGCTGTTCACGTTTGCTCCTCGCAGTTACATCCTTCTGACTGGATGGAATCATTCCACTCGCAGTGAAAATTTTGCACCATAAACTTCGCGCTTCGGAAAATTGGCGGACGCTTTTCCCATCGCAACACTTGCGGTTGCAATAGCAGATATTAGATTCTGTTGCAAGGGATCTACATATTTCTAGCTTATTCGTTTCAAAGCGTACAGCTGACAAAAAATGAATGAGAGATATAATGAATGAGAAAGTGGAAACTGAATGAAATTACGAGCGGTAGTGAAAGCGAGAAATGGTATGAAAGGGTAGTGTAGATAAGGCTTCAGACCTAAGTTTTTTTTAATACATAGCTCTTCAAGCTATGTATAAAGTGGTATAAAGATCAGTGTTTAAATTTGATAGTCATGTACGGATATATTAAGTTAATAGGTATAAAAATATGAATTATTTCAATGGGTAACAAGTACGTTTAATTTTAAAATAAAATCTAAGTGTGCTAACCAACAAAACTTGAGCTTTATGTGGTTGGATTAAAAACCGAGTTTAATCTAAAGGTTTTCGTCTTTTTTTTTGGGTATATTGGTATGTAGGTATAGAGGTACATACGTGTCTCAAGACAACTTGCACAAGTACAGTAACATATATATATATATATATATATATACATATTATTTATATTATATGTATTTAAACATACTTGTTACCCACATTTCATATAGATATATAAAAAAACATGATCCCTGTTCTTCAATATTGTGTTGGTGTATTGTGTTTTTGGTTATATTTCGGTATTGGGTTAGATACTTCAAAAATTTCAACATATTTAATATTTTAAGATTTAAACGTTTCAACTACGTAAATAAATCTACCGGGCGAATTTGAACGAAATTTGGTAGGTTTATTACTCATGTAATATTACAATGATATGTAACTTTAATTAGTCAAATTAATAATAATGTCGTATTTTGTAAATAGTAGATTGTTAGACAAGAGTTGAAGGTAACTTATTTATGTTAGGCATAAAACTTTATTATATATAGAGGGTATCCCGAACTTATTGGTCTCTATAGACACAAAAGTTTAATTTACCCAACCATTTATTAGTTTTGTTTTACTACTATTGAGTTTCTGCAATATATTGAGTACCTACAAGTACGATTTATATACCAAGAGGATTCGGTAATTAAAGTAGGTACCATTAAAGTGATTTATTATTTATGTTTTTGTAAATCACGTTTGTTATTTTAGATTTGAATTATGTTTATGATAAATATGATTGGTGAAGGTTAATTCACGCTATTTTCCGTATGAGGAATTCTATCTTTTAAAAAGTAGGTGAGGTAGGTATGTTGTGTTGTGTTTTTTATCTTTGTTGTTTTAATAAAACCAACAAAAACTGGTCAAGTGCATGTCGGGCCTTATCTTTGTTTTGTTTGCAAAGTTTGTCAATATGAAGTTTCCAATTCAAATTATTATCTAAATGTATAGGTACCTAATTTTTTTGTAGATTTCACGTCTTCTATTTGTATGTCATTATATATCATGTCGATGATCTAGTGGCTTACCTTTAGATGCGTGAAATTGCATCATTTTAGTTTTGTCAATATTTACTTTAAGTATATTTACTGACAGAAATTGTATTATTTTTTTTTTTTTTTTTTATCAGCCCTGTTTGTACAAACTGTCCCACTGCTGGGAATGGGCCATCTTCTCATTGTATTATTAATGTCATTTAAAAGAAAAAAATGTCATCATTTTTACTTTTGGTCAATAATATGGTAGTGTTATCCGCGAATAGAATTATCTTGTGATTCGTTATATAAGGTAGGTCGTTTATATATGATACAAAAAAAAACTGGCCCAAGAATTGATCCTTGAGGAACTCCAGATGTATTTTTCCTAAAATTTGACCGGTAGCTTGCTCTAAGTTTAAAAAGGGTTAACAGCAATTTGAATATTCCTTTATGCCTTTTCTTCATTTATCACTTCTATTCCCTTATTTTCGTCAATAGAATCCTAGTCAGTCAAAGTTACGTAAAAGAAGTCACGGTCAAATCCTTCTCATGGCTCAGTAAAGTGATGGTGATTCACTAGAAGCGTCTATGGAGTTTTGCCGACAACATGAAAAGATGGTTCAATCAATCAATAACACTTTATTGAGACCACAAAAGTAATAAAATAACCACAAAAACAAACAATAACAACTTAATTTCACTTGCGAACACTCACGCATTTGATTGAACACTTCTTTAATAAAACACCACCATTTTTAAACGGTTTTATTTAGCTTGCCTTGTTTTTTTTTTGTTCAAATTTAGTAATAGAAAAGAGTTTCCGGCAGCCTAGTCGGGAGACCGACTGACTTGTGATCCGCAGGTCCTGGGTTCGAATCCCGCGGCACGCATCTCTGTCTTTTCAAAGTTATGTGCGTATTGTTGATTGCCGGCAACTTCAAACGGTGAAGGAAAACATCGTGAGGAAACCTACATGTCTGAGAGTTCTCAATGATCTTGAAGATGTGTGTAGTCTACCAACCCGCACTTGGCCAGCGTGGCAGACTATGGCCTAACCCTTGTCAAAATGAGAAGATGGCCCGCGCCCAGCAGTGGGACAGTTTGTATAAACAGGGATGATAAAAAAAATATATAGAAAATAGACCCCTTTCTCGTTGACAGATCGATCTGATGTTTCGTACACGACTTTAGTTTAGATCACAATACGATAAAATATATTTAGTATCATTCTAAAAATTCATAAAAATTCATATTATTAAATTTAGATAAATTTAATAATATGTATATCCTCATTTAATATGTAATGTAATAACAAAAATAATAAACTGTCATGACGAGATTGTCCTAATCCAATATTGTAATCAGGCGTACAGGTTGCCTTGATACAGGCTGCGCTTAGTAAGGCAACCGTCAGATATACTTGTTTCTAGCAAATTAAGTTGTAAATAAATAGATTTTTCATTTTCATTTTCATTCTAAATTCAATATGGCCGTCACGCCGTCGCCACAAAATGGCGGATTTCATATTTTAACACAACCCCCACAATATGGGTATCAAATGAAAGGGCTTTTCTAGTAAAATACAGTAAATACATTACCTACATCATTATCTTTCTTTTCAATAAAACCGTTTAACTTAAAAAGTTTTTAAGTAAGTACTTGTTATACCATTAACATTCGAAATAACACAATTTTAGTAAAATAAAACAGTCATCCTGACTAATATAAAAGCCACAGTCACTGTGTCTGTCATGTGTCTCTCAGTTTGTTTGTTAGGTGCCTCTACTCGGCTAAACGGCTGAACCAATCGTTATTACTTATAATATTTGGCACAGAGATTCTTTGAGATCTGTAGAAAGACATATGTATGATATATTTTATCATCATCATCGTCACCGTACTTCATCACTAAGCGGGTGACACCGCGATGCGCAGCTAGTGTTTCTAAAACACTCACAAAAACTCCAGGAATTTCAGTGATTCTCTGTGTCGCTAAGAAATTTCCGCTCAGTCTGTAGGTAGCAGGTGGGACAAGCTGAGACGTTATTAACTTCATAACATAAAACCGTTAAAGTACTCGATTTATTTTTAGGGTCCTTTATTTATTTTGAACTTCGACAGACATCTGAATCTATTTTATGACAATTGTTTCATTTCTCTAGACGCGAAACGTTTTCTTCATGTACAATTAGTCGTTACAACATACCACCTAATTACTTCTTTCTGTCTACTGAAATTCAATTAATTATTTTTAAGCTATTGCATAGCTTCTATCGCGGGCCTTGAGCGTGGAGACCGAATCCAGAAATTCCGTAACGAAAATAACCTAACGCAGTAACGCCGATACAACCAATGCCACCTAGAGGCGATTTGCAGAACTAAAGAGACAAGCGTGACATTTCAAAAAGTCATTAAAAGTTCTGCTATTCATCGATAGATGGCAAAACTAAAAACTAAAAAGTATCACCGCTGTGCCGGTCGGAGTGGGGGGTGTTAGGAATACTGCATAAATAAAATAAATAAATAATTATAATTACATAAGTTGATAAAAAATGCTTTAAAATTAGCTTTACCGCGGCAGTCTCCGAGTGCCACACGTCTTTTTTTTTTAAATTCAGTGCTTTGTTTGCCAGTTAAAGGGTAACACAACATAGGGTAACATACATAGTTCGTATTATTATGAAATTTAATCAATGTATTTCTATATTTTTTAACTAGCTGCGCCTCGCGGTGTCACCCGAGTAGTAATGAAAAACGGTGAGGACGATGCTAAAAAATAGGCTGTCCTTCTACAGGTGCTAAAATATCTGTGCCAAATTTCATAATGATTGGTTCAGCCGTTTAGTCAAGATGAGGTAACAAACAGACAGAGAGACAGACGACAGACAGTTATTTTCGCTTTTATAATATTATAATTAGGATATTTATATATTTTTTACCCGATTGCGTAAGGAGGGTTACGTTTTCGAGTGTTTCTATAAGATTGCCTATACAGCCTAAACGGCATGACCGATTTTGATGTGCGAATATAGTAAGATTCGTCATCACACAGTATATTTTTTGTAATAATAATTTATTTATTATTGAACATGGTGTTGTTAAGGGGCTTAACTACCTTCTCAAGAATGGTATTTTGATACACTTGTACCGATGTTTTGATACCTTTTTCACAAAAATATGGCTCAGTCACTCCTTCATAGCTAACACCCCACCAAACCATCACTGAAGTCGGATAATGCCCACGTTGCACTCTGTCGACTAATTGGGAAGCTTCCTTAGAGCTTTGAGCATAAATACGGTCATTTTGTTTGTTAAAATGTTGCTCAATTGTAAAGATTTTCTCATCCGTAAACAAAATTTTTCTGTGATCTCCCTTTGCGTACCGCTTCAGTAGTTGTTTCGATTTTACCACCCTATTCTTTTTTAAATTATCAGTTAAAAAATGACCAGTGCGTCTCTTATAGGCTGCAAGTCCTAAGTCATATTTTAAAATACGCGACATGGTTCTGGGTGCTATCTTCATCTCCCGAGATAAAATCTTTTGCTTTCGGACAGGATTTCTTCGAATTCTTTCCCTTACTGCTTTGACCACCTTTTTCGTACGAACACTACGTGGACGGCCAGATCTTTTTCTGTCACAAACACAACACTCATTGTACCTATTAATAGCCCGGTACACAAACATTTGACTAATACCAAGCGTATGGAGAGTTTTAAAAATTTCATTTGGCTCCATACCAACTTTGTGTAATGCAATCACAGCGATTCGGTTCTCTTTATCACCCCACTCCATTTTAATATCGCAAAATATTCTACAATGTATTGGCGCCAAAATTAGAAAACTCAATGAACAATCGTATAAAAATGACAGATTCCAAATTCAAATGTAAAATCTTTCTTATTTTTAACTGTAACAGTATTTATGGCCAGACTAAGTAGTTTCTAATTATAAATGAAGAGACGTAGATAAGAAAAAAACAGTCTATTTCTCATAAAAGTTATAGATTATTAATATTTTTAGAAAATAAATTCGTAAATAAAAAATAGGCATTAAGTCACATGATAGCGAACACCAATCAGAAAGTGTTACGTCACGCCACACAATTTGTTGTTGACGTTTTCCTACAACAGAGCAGGTTACTATGGTTACTCCGTATTGTTTTGACAATTGACACAGATGTAAACAGTTTGATTTCTCAAACTGTGACGTCATTCTAGACGCCATTAGTGGGGATGAATTATTCAATAATTCATCCCCACTAATAATAATTATTGTTTTCTGTAATTATGTGGGACGACATGCACTTGGCCATTTTTTATTCAGTAATATTAGGCTTGCGCTTGACCCCCTACTTATCTAAAGCACAGAATACATTAATAGTATTGCAATCTACGAACATACATACTATTTTTATAGTAATAATAATACGTTTCAGTGCCATATGTCATCACTGGTAGCTGGTAGCACACACTGGTTGTAAACTTTCGACTTCAAGGACTGGGGTATATTGGACGAGAAGACGCTTTTGAGTTTCCCGAACGCTGCCCATCGAGTTGGATTCGACGATTGACCTCTCTCGCAAAGTTGGACCTGCCTAGTCGGATTGTTTGTCCCAGGTAGATGACGTATTCGTCGACGTCGTTCGAGAGTGGAGTTCCCCACAGTTATTTGTGTGGGCACTACATGGGCGTTCGACATAACCTTCGTCGTTTTGTCCATGTTCATCTTAAGGCCCACCCGTTGAGAAACTCGATTGAGGTCTTCGAGCATCGTGCTGAGATCTTCCATCGACTCCGCCATGACCAATATATCGTCGGCAAACCGAAGGTGAGTGATGTACTCGCCGTTAATATTGATGGTCACTTACTATGGACCTTATAAGGAAGCTTAAAGTCACGCAGCGGGCTATGGAGAGGGCTATGCTCGGAGTCTCTCTACGAGATCGTATTAGGAACGAAGAGATCCGTAGATGTACAAAAGTTACCAACATAGCACAGCGGATAAGCAAGTTGAAGTGGCAGTGGGCAGGGCACATAGCACGTAGAACTGACGGCCGATGGGGCCGAAAAGTTCTCGAATAGAGACCACGAACCGGCAAGCGCAGCGTAGGAAGACCAGCCACAAGGTGGACACAGGATATCTTACAAGTGGCAGGAAGACGCTGGATGCAGGCCGCTTCCAACCGTATTCATATAGTATTTTTGCTCGTAGGTTGCAATCCGCAATGGATTCCTCATAGTTAGTAGAGACCAATTTATTTAACTCGTTTCATTCTGAAGCACCTATGCATTATCTTAGTGGTATCAGTCCAGTCCAGATATTGCATATATATCAACTATGTATTTCGTCGTCGTATGTAGTACAGCCACGTACAAATTCAACCCAATGCATCCGCGCGCTTGTACGCTAGTAACTAGTTGACAAAATATCGAATCAGAAGTACCTATATATCATCTGAAATTAAATAAATCTTGGACGTCAACTGCTATTTTTTATCGTATTTGACACGCTTGGGGTATCTATAGAAGTCTATGAGTGCAGCAAATCAACCTCAGGTTCGACCAAGACTTAAGTTTATTATGTACCCACAGTCCACACAGAAATTCCGAACCTCCCTCGAGGTGCCCTTGAGCTAGTCCCTCGTAACCTTTAGTTTGTAAGCGACCCAGTGCCTTCTGCGCTCGCCAAAGTCCGGTAAGCTGTAGAGGCCGGCAGAGGCCAACAGCTCGTCATCTCGCAAAATATATATATATATATATATATATATATATATATACTACGACATGTACGAGAAAAATATTAAGCGAAAGACAGATGTGTCTTCAAATTCTGTGGATGAGACGTAGGTGGGGTAGAATAAAACACGATACTTGGTTAAAGTTGTTTATTCGTTTTTATTTAACATTTAACAGTATGCAATGCCTTAGGTATACCTATAAGATAACAAGACCGTCTTTGTATGGAACTGAATTTAAGCTTTAGTTTATTAAATCGGAAATTACTAGAAACTATTTTTTTTGTATTAAGGGACGTTTTATTAGATATAAAACTATTTAACAGATAGAACCGACTTAATATGATGCGTCAACAAAAATATGAATGCAAATAGAAGAAAATAAAAACAAATACAATGGATATCGGCACTTTTATATATGTCTTTGGTCCACGAGCGGCCAAGGCATATGATAAATGAAACGATAAAATAAATAGTATTCATTTCACATAGCGCCATCTAGCTTGTACAATGAGAACCATACCTATAGCTGAATACTAATTGTAATTAGGTATGTACTTTTGTCTTTCATTTAGTTTTAGGTTCTTGACGTAGGTAAGTAATCATTAGTTTCTTAATTACTTAATCCAATAACATAAATCTAAGTTATATAATGTATGTATCTAGTGTGTTTCCGCTTTGAGGTCTTCAAGCTGGTACTCTTGGCACTTCGAAGTTTTCAAGCTGGTACTCTTCTGCTTCGAGGTCTTCAAGCTAGAAGACACTGAAGCATAAGAGTACCAGCTTGAAGACCTCGAAGCGGAAACAAATTAGGTATAAAAGTTCTAAGTTTCTGAATATGAATTTCCGCAAATTAACGCCTAATTCAATCATTCTTGTATGTGCTTTTTCACTTTCAAAATAATATTTTCACTACTCTTGCTCTAAAAGTCAGTCATTGTAACGTAGTAAAGCGGGGCTAAAATAGCATTTTCTTTTTTTTTTCGTATTGGACCCCGCGATTAGCGATTTGCCAGTGTCAAGTATTGAAATATTTTCAAGTTTCTTGAATAATACAAGTTATATAGTGTTCTAGTCACAGTCTAAGTCACGTAAACAGTCATTTTCAAATTAAGGTCTTGCCTCAGTAAAGTTATGGCAACTTTACTAGAAGCTTCTATGGAGTTTTGCCGATAACGTAAAATCACACGTTTCACTGCTTTATTTCACTTGCCCACATTCACGCACTTGATCGAACACTTAATGAATAAAGCACCACCATTTTTATAGCATTAATGTTCAAAATAACACAAGTTTAGGAAAATAAAACAAAGCAACAACATGGTACTAAGACGTTCCCGCCAAAACTCTCAAATAACATTAAAATGTTATTTGAGAGTTTTGGCGAGCTCTAGGGGATAAAGTTTTTTTTTTTATTTTATTTTATCTGTTACCAAAGAGCCTACATACACGAAACAGTCTTTATTCAAAAGTAGAGTAATCTCTTTGGAATATATTTACATTCTTTTTGCAAACATCTCGTTGAATATCCAGAATTGTACAAATTGTACATATCATTTTTAATAAAATAAACTTTGAATTATTGTATTGGATTATTATATTTTTCGCACTCGTAGTGAAAAGTAGAGTATAACACACGGCGCTAAAAACCCATTGTAACTCGGTTTCAATTTACTCCCTCGCTAAATACCTCGTTACAATGGGTCATTTTAGCCCCTTGTATAACAATCTACTATTATTACACAGGTTTAGTTTTAACAAACTTCTTAGACATAATTTTTGTGATTATTACAGACTTTTTTATTGTAAATATACACTTATGATACATAGAAACACCCAGACATGGAACAAACATCCATGATTATCTTCATCACACAAATGTGTATCCTGGGTCGATCGAAACCACAGAAAAGCGTTCTTTCTTCTATGATCGAAACCATAACTTACAACGTAGAAAAGAGACGTACCTACTACCAACTGAGACGTAATGTCAGCCCGTAAAATACACAGTTGAGCATCAAAAATTTTCCAAACAAATTTTGTGCTGTTTTTTGCTTCAGAATATTTTTGGTTTCTTTTTTAAGGTTTATGTAGTACAAAAACGCCAAAGATATATTCATATAAATGCTAAAAGAAAATGTATAATTTATTCGTTATATACATAGACTGAGCATAGACAGGCACTGTCCGGGTAATTCTAATGAAAATACTATTGAAGCTCAGATTGAATCGAGACACTTCTATTGCTAGAGTAATACGAACCTCTCGGTTCAATCTTTGCCAACAATGCCTATCTATTTTTTTATTTAATTTTATTTATTGTGTACTGACCAAAACGGTACAGTGCACCAACTATATCAGTTAATTAAATTAAAACAATACTGAATAAAAATTAACGTAACAATAGTGTCGGATTAAAAAAAATGACAGTTATAAAATAACATGTAAATTATACTAATAAAGTATAACAATCATACCAGCAGGTCAAATTCGTCTAGCACAACATCCTTCACCAATCCCATGGACTGTTTGCGGTTCCTCCCTGTCGGACTGTTGCCCGTGCAGCTTTTCCAATTCCACGCGGTCTCATTGCGCTCAATCAATTCAATCAAAACCTCAAACACTCAGACAAAACATCCTTCCATTCATCCGCAAACATATCACAATCAGGAGTCGTGGTCAGGAGTCGATTGAGCGCAATGAGAACGCGTGGAATTGGAAAAGCTGCACATGCCACAGTCCGACAGGGAGGAACCGCAAACAGTCGATGGAATTTGTGACGGGGCGGGTTAATAAGACTCGGGACCACCAACTGGGCCAGTTCATTGAACAAGTTTGGTGCATCAATGGTTACTACGGAGTATTTTGCACATCACCATCATTTGATCTTTATTACGCCAAACTTCTAAAACAAAAACAAAAAATTGATAAAGTTTTGTTATTACGAGCCCTTGTATTGACGGTACAACTCCTATAACAACTTAAAAACAGCGTTACTTGAAGATATTAATTTCCATCTAGGACAATGTAACACACTTTCATTTGGCATTTGCCTTTGGCGATTATTGGACCAAATGTGTCCTTTCTTTTATTGTTGTTTCAACGAACGATGAGAGCAGTCGTTGCCAACAAATCTTGCAGGTGTGATAATGCTATAAAAATGTTATTATTTTTTTATTTGTTCGTTATGTGAAGGTGGTGGTTCTTCCTCGTGGCCCAGAGTACCGTCGCCGCTGCGACTTGCTCGCTCCGTAATCATCGAAGATGGTACAGCCTTCACTGTAACAACATATAAAATTATTATTTTAGAGAAAAGAAAATCTTAAAAAAAATATTAGTCTTCGGAAATAACGACAACTGGTGTGATAATTATTATTATAGTTTAAAATCTGAAATTGCCGACTCCAATATACGTAATTTCATTTACTTGAATTACATATTTTCCCAGTTATTTAGTCTTAAAAACCAAACTACTTCGCCGTTTTTGATAAAATTTCTCTGACATCAATATCAATCCTATCCTATAAAATATAAGAAGAATTAAACAAATAAATTTATTAATGACGGAGTTATGCGGTAACATAATTATATTAAAAAAAACCGGACAAGTGCGAGTCAGACTCGCCCACCGAGGGTTCCGTACAAACTAAATAAAAGGGGGAAATCATATATTTTTTTTATATTTTCCTTCATAAACCGAAACATATACATCGTAAAAATATTTAACACATTCCTTGCTCACCACTCGGATCCGAGTAGGGGCTATGGTAGCGGCGCCTCTCACTCGGATCCGAGCGAGCGAACGTTTGAGGCAGCCCTCATTCCTTGCATAGAGACACAATTTTTTGTGATTAAATAAAAAATGACCGGTTTTCGGATTTTTTCCTATATGTGTACTCTAACACAATGCTTCTTGCCAAATTTCAGAGTTCTAGGTCAACGGGAAGTACCCCATAGGTATTGATTCCTCTGTGAGTGTCGAAATGTGCGTTTTTTACGACATATTCGGCTGTAACTTTTTTTTACGAAAACTGAGAAATTTTATTTTTATTTCTGCAGCAAGATAATATGGATCTACGTATACGGTTTTAATTACAACTCGATACCTTCACGCGTTCCCGAGATAAAGGTCTTGACACCCGGACAGACGGACAGACGGACAGACGGACAGACAGACAGACGGACAGACGCACAGACGGACAACAAAGTGATCCTATAAGGGTTCCGTTTTTTCCTATTGAGGTACGGAACCCTAAAAATACCTACAATCTAATTGAAAATCTCCTCCTTTTTTAAAGTCGGATAAAAGTGTAAGTAACTCTATTTTTATATGTCTGTTACTTTTTATAAACCAAAGAGCTGAACCGATTGTTATGGAATTTTGTTCACAGATTAGCTGAGATAGACGGACATAGATTAGGTACATTTTATCATTGTACCTAAATAACGTAAAACATTCGCCATAAATCTGTTAAAATTTGTTTCATTTCAATCGTCATCACCGTTCACAATCACCATTGTTTTTCAACACTTCGCGAGGAATAACCGCTGGGCTCAGCTAGGATAAGTAATCGTTCAAATAAATAAAAACCGGACAAGTGCGAGTCAGACTCGCCCACCGAGGGTTCCGTACAAACTAGAAGATAAAAGGGGGAAATCATATATTTTTAGGGTTCCGTACCTCAATAGTAAAAAACGGAACCCTTATAGGATCACTTTGTTGTCCGTCTGTCCGTCTGTCCGGGTGTCAAGACCTTTATCTCGGGAACGCGTGAAGGTATCGAGTTGAAATTAAAACCATATACGCAACCCGCACTTAGCCAGCGTGGCAGACTATGGCCTAACCCTTCTCACAATGAGAAGATGGCCCCTTCCAGTTTGTACAAACAGGGCTGATAAAAAAAAAAAAAACATATATATATATATATATGTATATACCTATACTTTGTTATTACTTACAATCGTAAGCCCAGCCGATCCTGGCGCAGAAGTCGATGAAATTGGTTGAGATATTGAGCCTGCCCAGCTCTGACGTTCTGTAGTCCCACGGGAACACGTGATGGTAGTTATGCCAGCCTTCTCCTAGTGCTGCCAGGCTCACCATGCTGTTTTCTACAGACTGAATGTATCTGGAATGAGCGAACAAATGTATCATTACAAGTATCTATTAGTACGCCGCCTTGGAGTCAGCGTATGAGCTCTTACCATTCGCGGTGGAAACGGGGGCCCGTGGGGCGTTGAGGCAACCACGTTTGTTGCTGAACTGGCGTTTGAGGGTGATAGAAAGCGAAAGTAACTTTGTGTGTCTATCTATCTGCCTGTTTGTTAATCCGTCTTTTAACGGCTAAACCAATCGTTTTGAAATTTGGCACATTGATTCTTTAGGACTTGAAGAACATAGACTATATATTATTATGATAATCACCGCTTTTCATTACTACGCAGGTGAAACCACAGGGCACAGCTAGTGTGAATAAGTATCTTCTAGGTCTACGTGCTTCATCTTCGGCCACAGTATCGCTTTCCAACAGGCGTGCTGGTGGTCAAACGTAGAGCTATCTACACTAATATTATAAAGAGGAAAGATTTGTTCTAAATAAACAAAAAAAAACTGTTATTAAGTTAATATTAAAACTTTAGGTTTGTTTGTTCAATATTTTGAAAGTTAACTATTTATATGTTTTTAAAAACATTTTATGAAAAGGTTTATTTGAAAACTCGTGTAATAACCGAATTTTTGCGAATAATGTTTTGGGTTCGAATAAAATAAGAAAACCAACCTAATCGGCAATGGAGTACTAACCTAATCGGCAATGGCTGTTCGGTAAAATAAAACTTATGGAATTAGAAACTCGTGCGAAACAAAACATCTAAAATCACACAGTTCCATGAAACAGATTAGGGAAAATAAGATTGTACTAAAAATATTCCGGAACACAGAATTCACAGATTACAAATTATGGAAATATTATATTAACTTGATAAACTTTAACGTGAATGATATTCTTTGTTCTAGTTGTACTAGAACAAAGAATATCATTCATTGTTGTGTTGTTGTTGAGTGTTGTGTTGTTGTTGTGTTGGAGTGGAGAGCAGGCTAATGACGGAAGTGAATAGTATGCGTTAGATATTATTGATTTCATACCTACTTTTTTAGTTCCAGTTTAGGTATGGTAAACTTATTTAGTAATAGCATTTTTCGTTATGCATAATGTATAATGACGAGTTCTAAAGAGGAAGCCAAAAATACACCTTAGAATTATTTTAATAACTAAGTATTTTATAAAAAAATATTACGCTTTAATAATGAGTCTACATGGGCGATCGAGCTCCGTTCGGATTTTTATTACGGAAAATACGGGCAAACCCGGGTTCACAAAAAATGAAACTTATTTTTATTAATTTATTTGTGCTCGAATCTACCTACATACCAAATTCCATCAAAATCGCTGGAGCCATTCGTGAGATTTATTTATTAATATTGAAGAATTGAAATTTAATTATACTTGTCATAGGGCTTGTTGCCCCATAGATGTGCGAAGCTATTCACGCAGTAAGCTATGTTGAGCGTGAAGGTGAATCGTAGAACGAAGCTGACGGCGAACGCGCTCACAAGACTCTCTTCCCAGAAGTGCCACGGGATCCACACTGGAAGCGCGACGTTCAGTATCGCGAACATTGGAATGAATATTCTGGAAATTGAAAAAAAACAACACATTATAAGCTTGTCAAATATTTAGGGAGACATTGTTTTATAAATATACATATATATTGGAGGACACTTTCACACAACACCAGTAGCGTAGCGTGGAATATAGACGTGGGCGAAGTCGCATTAGCGAGGTCCCTTTTTAACCGACTTCCAAAAAAAAGGAGGTTATCAGTTCGACCTGTATGTTTGTTATATTGTTTTGTTTTATTTTCTAACTTGAGTGATTTATTTTTTTATAAAAGTTATGTTCTTCGGCATTTTGATTTTAAGTCTGATGGCATCGCATTTAAAGAGGCCTCGCGAGGCCCCTTTAAGTGCGAGGCCGTGGGCGAGGGCCCACTTCGCCCACGCCTGTTGTGCAGTGGCGTAGCTACGCCACTGCACAACACCATCTAGCCCCAAACTAAGCAAAGATTGTGCTATGAGAACCAGATGGCTGATACAACACGTATATCCTTTTTTTGTTGTAAATACATATGATACATATAAATACCCAGACACAGAACAAAAATCCATGCTCAGAAGAATTAGTAAGAAGAAGTGTTTACCCTGATTGGGGATCAAACCTACGACCACCAGCAGAAGGCAGACGTACTACCACTATGACATGAGTCTTGTTTGGCATCGGACCGGTCCTTTGTGGCATCTAGTGTCTTCAGTCAAATAACAAAGGTTGGCCACCTAGGGAGTTTGTGGGTCCTGAATCCCACATAACCCAGTAGTGCCCCACCCTAATGCGGCTAGGCATCTTATAAAGATGGGGAACCGTTAACCAAAAATTAATCCGGCAAAGTATGAGTTTCACTCCATCACTGAGCCTTCCGTACCATGCAACATGAACGAACACTGACACAAGGACTATCTGTGTGACTATCCGTACCGTGCAACATGAACGAACACTAAACACAAGGACTATCTGTGTGACTCACCAAAATGTGGTTTATATCTATGTATATTTGTAACTTCACATATTTTATAAACCTATAATAGGAATGACCTGAAATAGGTTAGCTGATTATGCCGTTCTGGAATCAGTTTACTGAGTCACCAAAAGTGTCACTTACATCACAACACTGCTAAAATCAAAGCGTCCGTAACAGACGTAATGGCCCTGTAAGCACCTTGTACATTGTAATATGTAGTACCTGGGCGACCGAGCTCCACTCGGATTTTTATGACTGAAAATACGAGTAAGCCCGGGTTTACTGAAAATGAAACCTAGCAAGATCGATCTTTAAGGATTTTCTAGGAAGTTTCTAAATATACGAGGAAGAGATGTTCACTATTAGAGGTATTTATAAGAGGTGGTCACTATTATATACATATTTTTACATCTGCATTTTACCCGTGTCTCTGCAAATAAATGATTTTGAATTTGAATTTGAATTTGAGAGAGTTATTTCATTCCGTGCATATTTATGTTAGTCCATCAATGCTGCCGCGTTTTTATGTACTATCGGTTTTTATTACTTTTATTTTATATCGCTATATTTAGAAGCATCGGTATTTTTAGCACCTGTCCTTAAAAAGTTTGATCTTATCCTTGACCTACTGAACTAATAGGAATAATATATTTATTTTTTATAAGACTTAAGGTACTATTCCGAACCAAGCTACCAATTGCACCGGCCGACAGCATATGAAGCGACTGCATGCAGTTATACACAGCTGCACACATGGTTTGTGTGTATAAAGCTCCGTAGTAAACAAGGTAATTTCATTATAATTTCACCATGTCTTTGCTCAAAAACTGTCAATACTAGAAAGCTGTTATTTGGTATGTAACATACATATTTATTTCGATAAAAAAATGTAGAATAATATGTAAAAAAAATTAAAAAAAAAATTGAGGTAAGTACCTTCCCCTACATGCAAAGTAGGAATGAATTATTTTTTTCTTATTTACCCCTTCGTGTGAGGTATTGTTGAATAGGTAATCAAAAAACATTATTTTGTTTGTGTGTGCGAATAGGCGAAAAACTTGTAAGTAAAACTCCCTGTAAGGGAAAATAGGCGTGAATTTATGTATAATTCTATCAATTAACTTTATGACACAAGATATTACCATAATTACGGTAACAAAGAAGAAATCACTAATGGAATAGAAGTAGGTAAGAGACTTCTTCTTCTTGAGGTGCCATCTCCTACCGGAGGTTGGCTATCATTAAGGTTATATTTTTTTATTTTTTTTTTATAGTAGATAGATCTATGATTGACCACCAACTCACCTGATGTTAAGCGACGGTATCTTAGACACAGCTGCTCGGAACAAGGATCTTATACTCAGGTTGAACCATGTTCGAAGATTTTTAAGCCACGACGTACGTCGTCTTCCTGGTGGTCGTTTACCCTGGACTTTCCCTTGCATTATGAGTTGGAGCAGATCGTATTTACCGTTACGCATTATATGACCCAAGTACTGCAGCTGGCGTCTTTTAACAGTATTCAAGACCTCCACTTTCTTATTCAACATCTGTAATACTTTCTCGTTGGTTATTCTATCCGTCCACGATATTTTCAGGATTCTTCTGTACACCCACATTTCAAAACACATAAGGTAAGGGACTTACATCTTTTGTATCCTGACTACAGGGTCAGCCAGGAGGTCGAGCGAGGTCTTCCTGAGCGCCACCCGACGGTTCTCGACCGCTGGGTGAGGCGTGAGGACCAGCCAGCCCACGTGAGCGAACCAGAACCCTCGCCGGATGTCGTGAGGGTCTGCCACGGTCTCCGTGTACTTGTGATGTACTCGGTGATCCAGCGCCCATGTGTAGATATCACGCTGCAAACATACACTATTTAGTTTGACCTTTTAGATTAATAAGTCGATTAGAGAATAGAATTAAAGTTGTTACTTGAGTGAGATAGAACATATTTAAAATGGCATGTATACACTCACACCGCATACTCATTAATCCACACAAACATCCACACTTACACACCCTCACGCACACATATCATCACTCACACATCCTCATAAACTCTCCCACAGCACGCAAATATTACACAACTAATTTATATTTTTGAAGTATTACTAGAAAAAAATTGCGTTTGTATTATAATATATATAAATATATATATATATTTTTCTGTAATTCTAAAATTCGTAAAATTTGTATGTTTAAATCCAAATGCTAGTTATTTAATTAAATATCTACCTACTTTAAATTCATAACTGTAATATAAAATGTAATATTACCCCGGAGGTGGGCGATGTTCCCCGCGACACAGTTTTCTAAACTACTGCGGGTAGCATTGTGACCTTACTGTTATTGTAACCCTTTATTTTAGTTCCAAATAAAGAAATATTTCAATTTCAATTTCAACTAAAACATGAATAGGTTAAACTAAAACTATTATCTTCTGTGCTAAAATGATTTAGATTATTATTACCTTCATCGGTCTGGGGTAACCTGTTTAATTTATAGGATTGCTTAAGCTTTGTTCGTCTATCTGTCTGTTTGTTTTGTTCGTATGTCATAGTCATTTTACTTAAAGAAAGTAGACCTCGAAGCGGAAACACACTAGTTATATAAGTTAGATTTAAGTAAGTATTTGAATATGAATTTCCGCAACGTAACGTCAGATTCAATAAATTTTCTAAAGAAAGTCTTTAAGTGAAGCAATAAATGAAATCGAGGTTGATTTGTTAATTAAACCGTTACAAAATGCTGTATTAAAATTATCAAAAAGTGATAAATAGGTGCGCCACTCCCATGAAAGGATACTTTGTTGAACCTCACCCCGTCTTGTGGGGTATTACTGACTAAGTATTTTACAATAAAATAAAGGTTTTACATATTATTTTCTTCTCAGATGTAATAATTGCGAGATCTAGCCCGCTAACGATGTAAAAGTCTCGTCTCTCTCTCGGTCTTTACCAATACCGGGCCAAAAAGTAAATAAACAAGTAAGTCAATGACATTAGGAATTGCTCCCTGGATTTTCCCCCTGTATTTTTTTTTTTTATAGAAGATAGATCTACGATTGACCACCAACTCGCCTGATGTTAAGCGACGGTGTGGACGAGGATGAATTCGAAACTATTAGACCTCGAAATAGGTATATAATTAACCATAATAGTAGTCTAGTAGACCATACCAAAAACAGTTAACGAAATTTTATGATTCTGATCACAACTATCTAGAGATATAGCAATAAATAAGTGAAATACTTAAGTCGCTATAGTAAATACGTCACTGACCTTATTAAATTATAGGTAGATTTATTATAGAGATTACATTAGCTGCGGAACACTACTTTAGGCATGTCTTGACACGGTCTTGGCCTCTTATTGACGTTTGCAATAGATAGGTAGGTAAATGTCACATTTATTAGAAAGTTACAAGCGGAGAAACCTATTAACAGAAAATGACTAACAATATCCAACATACACTTTGCTATTTTGATTGTACAAAGGTTTATGAACAATTTCAACCATTTTTATCACCGTCTTGCAACGATTTATATTTCATACATATAATGCTTTGTCGTCTTGTAATATTTTAAGGCACCGTCGATAATAAAGCCTCAGTTTCACTCGCGCATATTTACATTTTTGAAGATATAAAGTTGACCAGATTTACGAAAAATTAACTATGCAAAAAACTAGAGAATATTTATAAACCTTGACCAAAAATTAAATTTTGATAAACAAATTTTTATACACCTAAAAATGTAAATGAAAAAAAAAATACTACAAAGAATCAATTTTAGAACGAAAATGTATTCGAATAAAAATTAAACCTTTTGTAAATCTTCTTACGAGTACCACTTTTCTCTAGCATTTTAGATAGCATTTTTAGGGTTCCGTACCTCAAAAGGAAAAAACGGAACCCTTATAGGATCACTTTGTTGTCCGTCTGTCCGTCTGTCCGTCCGTCCGTCCGGGTGTAAAGACCTTTACTTATCTCGGGAACGCGTGAAGGTATCGAGTTGAAATTAAAACAATATACGAAGATCCATAGTATCTTGCTGCAGAAAGAAAAATAAAATTTCTCAGTTTCCGTAAAAAAACGTTACAGCCGAATATGTCGTAAAAAACGCGCCGCTACTATAGCCCCTACTCGGATCCGAGTGGTGAGCAAGGAATGTGTTAAATATTTTTACGATGTTTATTTTTCGGTTTATGAAGGAAAATATAAAAGAAATATATGATTTCCCCCTTTTATTTAGTTTGTACGGAACCCTCGGTGGGCGAGTCTGACTCGCACTTGTCCGGTTTTTTTTGTAAACCACTTCAGTAATTGTACATCTTATTGGTAAGCGCCTTGAATGTCATTGGTAAGCGCAATCGAGTCCATTTATTTGTTCATGCCAATTGTCACGATACAAGGTCACTTCTCGGCCGATTTTTATAATATTTGTAAATTTTTTAGACTGTAAGTTACAGAAACATTCAATACTGAATTCCCAACAAGATTTTTAAATGTGAGCAGTAGACCTTGCAGTAGTTTGTGTTCGTGAGATAGAATTTGTAGAATTACTAGTTAATATAAGTGTTCTATTTATATTACATCTATCTATATTACTACCATCGTACGCCGAAACTTTGAAAAAAAAAAGAATGGAGGTGTGTGGAAATGACGTAGAAAAATATAATCCATCCCCACTTTAGGTGGAGGGTACCCAAAAATATTTTTTTTTCCAAAATTTTCATGTCAAATTAAAGCTTTCTAGTACTGATAGTATCTGAGCAAAGCCACGGACAGACAGACAAACGGAAATGGCGAAATTATAAGGGTTCCTTTTTTACTACGAAACCCTAAAAAACAGATTCAGATTCTTTTATTGCCATTCCATAGTATATTACATAGGTGGTAAGACAAATAAAATGTTCAAGTATCATATGGACCCCGTCGGGCGCAGCAATATTACAAGTGAGGAGGACCGCTATTTTACAACAGATTCGGTGATTTATAAAAGAGGTAATATTAAAGAAATCTAAAATAATACACATCAATTAAGATTTTACTATGGAAATTAACGTGGTTTTCACACATTTTTAAATAAAAACTACGGGTCACTCACGCAAGACGCGTTGAGTGCAAGGCGCGTCACCGACCGAGAGTGACGTGTGTGCTGCTCCTTTGAAAAAGACCGCCGAATGCGGTTGAAACTATAGTCGGATATTTCGGCTCAAAACAGACGTGAGTGACCCGTAGTTTTTATTTAAAAATGAATTAAGATTTTTAAAAAACAATAAAAATAGGTACAAATCATATGTCAACATTTAAATAAGAAGTCATAAGAGACAGAAGAAACATATGTTTTATACTTACTTTTATACTTAGGTATATGATTAATGAGCAAGTGTGTGTAGAACATTAACCCTAATAGGGTCAAGAGAACCAATTGACTCAATTTGACGATCGTTGAATAAACAGAACTGTTTTGTGCAACGCTGGGAGAAGTCAGAATTTATTTCTGAATAAGTGGCATCAAGTAGTATTACTACGCAACAAGTAGCTATGTATATTAAAATAAGCGGCCAAGTGCGTGTCGTGTCATGTGCAAACTAGAGATCCGTAGTTGCACATCTTAATTTATGTGAACTTAAATTAAAATTACAATGAACATACGAGTTCGCTTAGATATGTCAGTTTAAGTGAAGTTTGTAACAATTTTTAATTTTTACACAGATATGTAGGTAGATACACAGGTCACAGATGTACATGACAAACTTAGCACCCCTCTTTTTTGGTCGGGGGTTAAAAATGTAAGTTATAAACTCGGGAAGTAATTCTCCTCGTTTTTCAGGCTGCCAAAGTGATGAAACCCTACTTGTATTTTAAAATAAGAATGAGTTTTTCTCATCCATCTGGTGTTGTATGTTGGATATAGGTCGATCTACGAAATTTTGGACTACGAAAAAAAAAAAAACATTTCAGCAATCCATTTGCGAAATGTTACAAATAAATTCGTAATTTTTGTTAGAGGATAATTTCTAGGGTAGAGTATTTTACATTATGAAAATTTCTTCCGAAGGCTATTTGACCATATCGTCCCTGAGTAGAGGACAAACGCCTACAAACTTAGTATACGTTCTGATCTGTCATAGCTTTACGCCTATATAAAGATATTATACCATTAGAAAACGGTAAAGTTGAACAAAGTGGCAAGGGCGTTCAGGGGACCGTGACGAAGGTCGGAAACGGAGGCTACTAACTACGACGCAGAAATCCAGTACACGACGAAAAAAAATTATGATTTTTTCTAGAATTTTCTGAAGGAGCTTTTAGCGTTAATTAATACAAGCTAGTTCGAAACACTAAAACACGATAGTGTTCTTAAGATGTTTTGAATATTTTCTTGTAACAAGTATCTATTATAAAAAAAGACGTGTGGCACTCGGAGACTGCCGCGGTAAAGATATTGCATAATACCTTTACGCGCGGTGTGTTAGGTTATTTTCGTTACGGAATTTCTGGATTCGGTCTCCACGCTCAAGGCCCGCGATAGAAGCTATGCAATAGCTTAAAAAAAAAAAAAGACTGCATATGATCGAATTTTGTAGTGTAACCTACGTTTCCGTTACACTTGTTACGAAGTTAAATGTACGTTTTCGCGAGAAAGTATGCGCAAAGCCGCTGTAAAGTGTATTTAATTAAGTAATTTTAGGAGAACTTCTAAAACGACTTATTGTTAAAAAAAGTTCATTCTACAAGCTTTTCCATAGTACATGTATATTTTTCGGTTTATGAAGGAAAATACAAAAAAAATAATGATTTCCCCCTTTTATCTACTAGTTTGTACGGAACCCTCGGTGGGCGAGTCTGACTCGCACTTGTCCGGTTTTACATTGATCGCTTTAGTATTTAATGTCGTAGATACGCAAACAATTCCAGACAAATCCACACATAATGACATAACTTCGCATAACGACATACATATGAACACACTATAAACACACTGGTAAAACATAACCCTCCTTGCACAGTCGGCTAAATAAAACAACAACAAACGCGCTGCTTCTATTACAAAGTCTTCAAAGATTTTGGAGAATAGATTATCCAGCCGATAATTTCGTGGTCATAATATAACTTATATAAGTGTTAATATCTAATCAAGCTTGTTCATGAAAACATTGGTAATTTTGCTTTCTGGGCATACCTAGCTTTGCTAATGGGTTTTGTGGCGTGTTACAATATTCATGGTAAACATGGCA
This sequence comes from Lycia hirtaria, assembly GCA_947563715.1. NCBI lineage: Eukaryota > Metazoa > Arthropoda > Insecta > Lepidoptera > Geometridae > Lycia > Lycia hirtaria. The sequence continues at coordinate 32,613,083 of OX387378.1, forward strand.
TGTTGGCATTTCATGACCGGTGAGTCACTTACGGTAAATGTCAGTTTAGCCTTAGGTACGTAGACTTTACAAGTTAATGAGTATAGTCGATCAACTTAGATAAATTAAAACTGAATATTTCATTTAAACATAAGTAAACTCGTATATTCATAATATCAAATAAGAGACTCTGTTTTAAGACTTCATAAATTATGATGTGTAACTACGGAACTCTACATTGCGCATGGCACGACATGCAATTAGCCATTTATTAATTCAAAGTTATTGACCATGTAATCGCAGTTCAAATCTAACCTAACCTAATCTGTGTTTTTGGGGTTCCGTATCTCAAAAGGAAAAAAACGGAACCCTTATAGGATGACTTTGTTGTCCGTCTGTCCGTCCGTCCGTCTGTCAAGACCTGTATTTCGGGAACGCGTAAAGGTATCGAGCGGAAATTAAAACCATATACGCAGATCCATAGTCTCATGCTGCAGAAAGAGAAATCATACTTTTCAGTTTTCATGAAAAAAGTTACAGCCGAATATGTAGCAAAAAACGTATATTTCGATACTCGCAAGGGAATCAAAACCTATGGGATACTTCCCGTTGACCTATAACTGTAAAATTTGGCAAGAAACATTGTCATATAGTACACATAAAGGAAAAAATCCGAAAACCGTACATTTTTAATTTAATCACAAAATATAGGCTCTTTATGCAAGGAAGGAGGATCCAAATTTTAAGGTGCTTTAACCGTATCATGTGGGGTATCATTGTGAAAGAGCTTCATTAGCATAAGCTAAAATAGGTTTTTAAATATTTTACGATGTATGTTTTTCAGCTTATGAAAGAAAATGTAAAAAAATATATAATTTCCCCCTTTTATCTACTAGTTTGTACGGAACCGTCGGAGGGCGAGTCTGACTCGCACTTGTCCGGTTTTTTTAACCGACGTCCGAAAAGAAGTAGGTTCTCAATTCGACTGTGTGTTATTTTTTGGGTTTATTCAGTGATTACTCCGCTACTTATGAATTGTTATGATGATTGAATCTTTTTTGCTTGGTAGACTGAAAAAATATCACCCAAGTAAACCAATTGCGTATTTTGAAGTCAGTTTTTGAAACTATAATTATTATGGTTAATCTTAATATTGTTATTTAAGTATATAAATGAAATTTGTAAAACATACCCAACCTATTTTATGGCGACATGATTTAACAACACCATTTTTATCAGTGTTTACTTGTTCAGTCCGTTAAAATTTGGTGATCATTTATTAAATTTGGTCTTTGGTGGTGGGACAATATGTAAATGGGATCACAAATTTTATTTTTGCGTATCAAAATATTTTGACCCCATAATTTTTAGGCGTGGAAAAAGTTTTCGTGGAAAAAGTTTTCTCTTGTCGTAGGTATGGACAGTTCTCCGAGGATGGACGATGTGCCCGAGTGTTCCGGTACATCGTCATCAGGCGGGTGGAGCTGAAGCTCCCCGTGCAGGGGTCCCACGGGACCAAGCGTGGCCAGACGGTGGAAGAGTCTGGGAGAGTGCCCACAGTCTGGCCGTTAGCGCTAAAGGTGGAACACCGTGAGGTTTTAGTCGGTAGGGGCACCACTCTGGTGTCGAGCCTGACATAACCCGCTGCTCCCTCCGGGCGGCGGTGTATGCGTAAATGCATTTCCTCACGTAAAAAAAAAAAAAAAAAAAAAAGATATGGACAGTTGCGCAGTAAAAGTATCTCGACGACCGTTTGTTTGATTGTTTATCTTATACGCAAATGAATCGATCACTGCCCTCCAACCTCCACCATATAACCTGTGTATTTTAATTTTGCAAAGTGCATTTTCTAGTTAACTACCCAATTCGGTGTAACAACAGTAAATAAATACAAACGTATGGCTAACTTGGCTGGATACTTTAATTTAATTATGCATCAAATAAATTGAAGTAGAATACCTAGAGACTTCCAATATCTAAGGTAGAACAACGAAATTATATATCTGCGTATGGCGACACATTTGTTAGGCATTGATAGTTAGGCAATATGCTTCTTAGTCAATTTTCTTTATAGACATGATGATACAACAATGACATAAAGAAGAAGAAAAACGGCGACATATTATTCGATTGGCCTCACAGCTCAGTTGGTAGTAGGTACGTACGTATGCCTCATAGGTAGGTCATGAGTTCGATCCCCACCCAGGACAAACATTTCGTGTAATAAGCATGGATATTTATTTATTTCTCTATATTACAATAACTAAAACGGCAAATCAGGGGGACAATTCAGTTATTCAAAACCGATCCATATCTGAACCTTGTGCGAAGCATTTCCTGTCAGCTGCTATCTTTTTTTGATTTAGTAACGAGCGAAGGACGTGTTACGTTTCATCAAATGTGTCAAACGTATGACATAAAAGTGACTGAAACGCTCCACATATGGTTCTTCGCGGTCTTGAATAACTGAATTGGGCCGGATCTTTCTTCAGTGTCTGGGTATTTTTATTATCATAAATATGTATTAAAACAAAGTATATATGAGCCATCTAGTTCAAGGGTTTGGGAATTCGCGACAATTTCAAAGTCCTGGGACGTCCAGGGAAACGGTTTCTGGTGAAACGGATTAATAAAAAGACACTTTTTAGTAAAAATCAACATTTATTAAACACTAGCTGTTACTTGCGACTTAGTACGCGTAAGAAAAGTTCTTGTCATGGTCCCAAATACCCCGTATTGGGTATTAGTTGGAGCGGCCCGCTAACGACCCGCTCCAGCCCTGCAACTCACTCCCGCTTCACATTTGCTTCACTACTATTTAGCTCCTAAATCGCTCTCACCATACTTCTGTCCCATCACAGAAGCCTTTAATAGTGTGGTCCCGCTCACTTCAACTTAATTCTCCATACAATCTGAGTCGAGTATGTGGTCAAACGTAGATCTATTTTTATGAAAAATAAACTTCCGACCTTTTTTCGCCCCGGTCTTGCCTTGCTCCCGTTCAGCTCCTAATCCGCTTATGTTCTGCTACATTCCTCTCCTATTCCAATCTCACCTCGCTAGCTTCTACTCAACTCCTGCCTTGTATCTGGCTCTCTCTCACTTTGCTTACTCCTGCCTGACTACCGTTGGAGGTGACGGCAAATAATTTCATTATTGTGCAAGTGGTTGACCGATACTAATCAAGAACGTTGACCGATATCGCTGATTACTTCAGTTAGAAAATAAACATAGTAGTAATTTGTGTTCATTTCTTAATACTGTAATTCAGTTATTCAGTGTCCTAAAAGCTGACACAGACACAATCATAATCCAAACGTCACAGAACAACCAATATGGCGGCGCGGCAAACGCATCTATTGTATTGTATACTTAGTAGTTACATGTAGACTAAGTAATTATTCATTAAACTAACAGGTGGCGCTAGGCTCTTTCAATTATTTGAAAATAAAAATGATTAAGTACAATAAAATTTCGACAGTCGTGTCTCGTCTCGAGTCTCGACCCGTAAGTCCCGGGACCCGAGACAACAAATTTTATAAAAGTCTCGGGACTTCGAGACACGAGACGTCCTGGGACCCAAACCCTATCTAGTTCCCATATTACAAGCTTTGCTTATTTTGGGCTAGGTGTTGTGTGAAATGTCTACAAATATTTATATTTCAGTTTAAGTAGGTAGTATACTCAGAATATTGACTGGCCTTGTGGCTCAGTTGGCAGTATTGTCTTCTTCCCGAGCTGTAGGTCTCGTGGGTTCGATCCCCACCCAGGGCAAACATTTGTGTGATGAGCATGAATGTTTATTCTGTGTCTGGGTGTTCTATGTATCATATGTATATTTTACAAAAAAAGTATATATGTATTCTAACAGCCATCTAGTTCCATAGCACAAGCTTTGATTAGTTTAGGCTAGATGGTGCTGTGTGAAATGTCCACAAATATTTATAAAAAAAAAATATATATATATATATAATAGATTTCTATTAGTTGTACGTAATAGAATCAATAACACGTTCAATTAAACATTCAATCAAATTTAGACGTTAGCTTAGTACAGGTTATTGTAATAAATCTGTCGAAGAAAAAAGACGTGTGGCACTCGGAGACTGCCGCGGTAAAGCTATTGCATAATAGCTTTACGCGCGGTGTGTTAGGTTATTTTCGTTACGGAATTTCTGGATTCGGTCTCCACGCTCAAGGCCCGCGATAGAAGCTATGCAATAGCTTAAAAAAGTTTGTAGGTATTCCCAAACATGAAAAATATCAAATTAAGCTACTTATTATTTTGTGTGATATTATATTAGATACAATAATGTCTAAAAGTCACATTAAGAATGTATAAAAGAAACCCAGTGCATAAAAGAGCTAAAATTCTGATTCTGACTCACTGTCAGCAATTACGTCATGTTTTTGCCGTTGTTCAAGCACTCCTATACATCACTATCAAACCTATCTTGATGGCATCAGAATGTGTTATAAAAACCATTACACGAGTCGGATGCCTAAGGGCCGGAAATCACGCCAGTGTGTCGATCGTCCCTTTCTATTCAACTGGAAGCTTATTACGATAGAAAGTGACGCACTACTTTAACCCTTTATCTAATATAAAGGCCGCTTGTAGACGTCCGTTTTTTTTAACGGACGTCTACAAGCGCGGGTCACCCTTGCCCTTGATGCCCTTGAAAATTTTAATAACAATGACAAATACTGTATTTAAATTAGCTCGGCTATACAAAACACGTTACTTTTTAACCGACTTCAAAAAAGTAGGAGGTTCTCAATTAGACTGTATCTTTTTTATGTTTGTTATCTCAGAACTTTCAACTGGGTGAACCGATTTTGATGATTATTTTTTTATTTGAAAGCTGGTGTGCCCGTGTGGTCCCATTTCAATTTGGTCCAGTTCTGACAATGGCAGTTGCTTCAATTTTTTTAACTATAATTATTATTATTAAAAATGCATCAAACACATACCACGCGCCCTCACTGTTACACGCAATCTCAAGTTGGTTGTCATATTTCGACAACCACTTGACCAATTCTGTTCATTTTTACCACAAGTTGTAATAATTGTGTACGTACTCAAATACGAACCCTTATTATTTCGCCATGTCCGTCCGTCTACGCGTCTGTCCGTCCGTCTGTCCGCGACTTAGCTCAATGATAGAAAGGTTTAATTAAGTATACGTATACATATTTATCTCGCCATCAAAATGGTAGAACGAAACCTTGAAAAAAAAAACAACGGGTTGCATTCCGGGACTTCCGGGAGTGCCGGCAGAAGTGAAAACTAAACAATAAAATAGCAAAGACAGGACAATAAGGATAATAAAATAGCAAACTTGTACATACAATAATAAACTTTAAATGCAGAACGTTAGAATAGGTTTCAGACTGTCCGTCTTACGATCTGACGCGAGTTTAACATTTTTTACCCATCCCAAAAATGCACAACGCCGCCGCTAAAGAAGTTTTCATTTCACTTCAAAAATTTTAAGGTACCACAAGTTATGTTACATTGTTTAAGTTACCATGGTTGTCGTATTTTCCACATGCAAAGAGAAGTTTTTTTGTTTACCTTAACGTATTGTTGGTAATCTAAAAATATTGCAAGTTTACGAAACCATTTTTCAATTTAGGAGCCCGTATGCAAAATATCTGGGGGCACGGCAGTGGCCCCGGGCAAGTCGAGCGGCAAGGCCACGCCGTACCATCCTTTTCTCGAAGCTATTCAGAGCAATTTCGACCCCCCTGTAACTTTGTTGTGGGTTTGGCTTTACTCTGAAGATGTGAAAAAAAAGTTTGCTAGTTTCATATAATAATGCAGTGAAATTTAAAGGAAAACATCACAGCTAAGTAGGTTTTACAAGTTAACGAGCTATACATAACTCATAAAATGTTGGTACTAAATCCATTTAAATCGAAAATCAATTAGTGTTTATAGTTTTAAACAAGTATCACATATAGTGAACTGCAACTTCGGAACCTTACCCTGCGCGTGGCCCGACACGCATTTGGCCGACACCTATTTTAATATTACTAGTAATTATGCAAAAAGTAGACCTTTTAAGCAAAATTTCTTTTACTGTGTTCAGTCTGTCATGATTTGTTACCATTGGGCGAGTCAGTGGTCAAACGTAGATTTATCCAGTATAAATAATAAATAAACTCAGGTGGTAACCGAAAAGAATAGCCATCACATGCTTATCATTCTATTGCATACTTATAACTATTGAAGTAATATGCAATTATGAAGTAACCTATTTGTAATTGTTCCAAATTTGGCTTACCTGTCGTGTGTAGTAATTAGATGGGCACAGTGACTTACCTAAATATGGCTTCACTTGACTAATCAATGTCAATGTTAGTCAAGTGAAGCCACATTTAAGTCACTGTGCCCATGACTACTCACGACAGGTAAGCAAAATTTGGAACAATTACAAATAGGTGGAGCCCAACGCGCGCAGCTATCTCTTTCGCACGTCACCACTTTTTTAAACATAAAATCATTGGTTAGGGATATTAGAAAAGTGGGAAATGAATTTGATTATTTATAAAAGAGAAATATTTTAAAACAAGTTTTAATTTTATCAGATATTACTTACACTGGCGGTGAGAAGTGAATAAAAATATTTTCCTACTCCAATTGAAAAGATATCAAAGAAACGCTTTTTTCAAATATTTCTTCTATTTAAATAAACAAATTAATTTCTCACTTTTCTGATATCATATTCATGAGTGCCAATTTATTATGGGTTCATAATTTTCACTTTTTTGAAAATATTACTACGACATTTTGTGCCAGTTTTCTGAATACGTCTATCTGCTAGATTTAATTTAAGAATCTAAATAAAATTACTGTGACATTCGAACAGATATACAGACAGATATATACATGGACAAGGTGAATTTATAAAGGTTCCTCATAATTACAAACCCTAAAAACACTTTTACAAAGATTTTGAACTTATACCACAGAAGACATTGATAGCATTACATACAGACGGGACACTCCGAGTCACGCCAATCTCGGGTTCGTCACCCGCACCCCGCACTCGCCCTGTCGTTTGCCCAATTTTGGAAGCGCGGTTGTCACTCGAGACAAGTGTTGCGGGCTTCAAGTGCTCGAATTCCAATTGATATCAAGAGGGAGCGGCAATCAGACGACAAATAACTTCATACATGTGTTTGTTACATACAGACGTCAACTTGCGTATGTGTCACTGAATAGCGCGCTTTTGTATGGAGTGTCCGATGTGTACTTATACACATTGTAGTGTAGGAACACTTAAAAATGTATGTCTTACCTGTCCCGTGATAGTGAAGAGCAGAGCGAGTAGGATGCGCATGGGCAGTCTCGCCTTGTATGCGCGGTGCGACCATAGCCGGTGCACGCCTGCAGTGATGCCGAACCCTGACGTGTATATCGTAACCAACGCTGAAATGTTCATACCAATTAGATTTTATCTATAGATAGGTTAATTATACTGATTGAATATGAAGAAAAAGCATGGCGAATCTCAGTTCACAGCACTTTCAAGGACAAGTCACGTCCTTAAGATCTTTTAGTATCTCGGCCTTGCACATATTATATCTTGGTGTTTCACTTTCTAAACACATAGGATAGCATCACCACTATTCATAAGTTACGACACCAAACGTTGCCCAACGTGTCGCAACTGAAAACTAGTATGGCTGTTACCTTACTTGAGGCTTGCCACGCAGACTGGGAAAAAGCTATCGTATCTACGTATAATTAAATCATTGATTCGTACACGATAAATGGACAGAAAAACAACTTCTAGGTTGGAAGAATTGAATATATCAGGGATCTATCAAACACGATATGACCGCCCTTTGTGTTTTATGAGTGTTCTTTAAAATTTGGACCCCTCTTGGTCCAAATTTTAAAGTACTTTAACCGTATCATTTGGGTATCATATGAAAGATCTTAAACCGCCCTTTGTGCCATTGTTTTATGAGTGTTCTTTAAAATTTGGACCCCTCTTGGTCCAAATTTTAAAGTACTTTAACCGTATCATTTGGGGTATCATATGAAATATCTTAATTAGCACAAGCTAAAACAGGTTTTTAAATATTTTTATGATGTATATTTTTCGATTTATGAAGGAAAAAAAAAAAAAACCCTCTTTTATCTACTAGTTTGTACGAAACCCTCGGTGCGTGAGTCTGACTCGCCTTGTCCGGTTTTTAACACGCTTTTATTAAGTCGATCTGTATGTAACTATGTAATGAAATCTAAGGTAACTAATTTAACCATCTTCCAAGGATCGTAACGTCATGAAAATTGGTCATAGGAACTTACAGAGTTCCTATAACGAATGAAACGACGATACCCCATCGAGTTTCGGCTCGTTTGATTCGTCTTGGCGAGTACTTTATTATTAACAAGAACATAATAAAAGCTTGTTTTAAAAAAGTTTTTTTTTTTAAATCTCGTAGATACTTGTTAAGTTTAAGTTATATGACACCAAAACTATGCTATATAGGATTATTCTTAATTGACTCTCCCTCTTTCTCTGAAGCACCTTAATCGAATCTCATAAATAAATAATTTTTACACAGCATACACAAAACTGAGCAGAGGTAGGGATAATAGCAATATTATCAGCTATGGGCACCAGATAGCTGATGCCAGCTTATTTGCTTTTTAATAAATAATAGGTAACTTTGTACTTACCAAATAATATAGTGTATATTTTAACTTGAAGACTTAAAATCAGGTACACTGCGTATAGCGATACTAAATGCAACAATATTTGTACTATGAAATCGGGCCATCTGATTTTTGCTCTGAACTCCATAGCCTCGTACTTGCTTATATCGAATGCCTCATTGTCTTTATCACTTACACCATTTTGTAATACTGTATTGTTATTTTCGAAATCTGTCACATTATTATCACTCTTATAGTAAACGCTCGAAAGTCTATTTTTCAACCGGGTATGAACTTCGCCGGCGTCTTCTATGATTTGTTCGGTGGGCGCCATAGTGTGTTTTGGTCTGAAAAAAAAAAGAAAACTAAAGTTAGATTTTAAAGTAAATAATTACATAGTACTACTAAGTAGTTCTACGAGCAGTAGACCTCGTGAACACAATCTTTTGTAAAATTATTTTGAGTTTATGCTCGCGTGGTCTATCGGTGTACAAATTCTTGTTCGGAATTTTGATTAAAATGTTTCTGCCAAATATGATCAGAATCGGTCGACTAAAATGGCCTCGTAAAAACTTGTGTTTTAACCGTCATTTAACAAGTTTTTGTATCGGCAATCTCTTAACCCATTTTGGTCTTATTTTAAGTATTGGTTTCGTATTGAGTACCAAATTATTATCAAAATCTGTCCGTAGATGACGTCAGAGCAAACTTCCCGCCTTTCTGAAGGAAACACCTCCTTTATCATCATATTCGTGTTATTGTATGTACCGCTAGAATTAATTATGTATTTTATGTGCACTGGCGTTGCTTCATATTGTATCCCTCTCTGCTGACAAATAAAGATATTATGAAATTGAAAAATTGAATTCATGTGACCTCCTTTAACAAAATTTCTCGACGACCAAAAAATTATAGCACATCTTATAATTTTTTGGCAAATATCAAAAATACATCCAGACAGACGAAAAAAAAAGGTTAGTTGATGCTAAAACCATTGTTCCACCATTGTTCGTTTCACTCAATCGGTCAATTACCTAATTCTGAATTCTTGTTGCAAAATCTTCTAACAAGAAGTGTATGTGTGTGTGTAAGTGTTTATGTTAGAAGAAGAGATGAAAAACAAAAACCCAACTGTAAAAGATCGATTTATCGCAGTGTAACTTATGCTTGACATAATGTAGAGTGTATGTTTTTGTGAGTTGGAGCTGAACACGCACCTCCTTCTTGCGCAGTCGGGTGTAAATAAGTTCGTTGAGCCCCAATCCCAAACACTCACTGTTAGGTATAAAACAAATAGTTTCAATGAAAATTATTTAGAAAACTCTGTGATTACAACTTTTTGAGATATAACGATAAATGTATAAAACTCTTAAATCACTATAGTACTTCATTCCTTTCATTGACCTTTTTGAAAAATAGACTAAACAAATAATACTCGCCAAGTAGTTTTCTTTTAAATTACAGCATTAGCTACATAGTACTGCATCCTATACGCGTGTCTCGTCACGGTCTTGGCCACTTCTTTTTCCACGTCACATCTTAAAATTAATTTTATTTAACCTTTTTGTTGAAGCGAGATCTTATGGAAAATTACAAATACGGTCAAACAGACAAAATTAATCTAAAAATATTTTCCATGGTTATACAACAAAAAGTATGTAGCGACACAGTAAAAAAAAATAATCGGCCAAGTGCGAGTCGGACTCGCGCACGAAGGGTTCCGTACTATCATCTATAATACTACAAAGTTTAGTTCTGTTTATAAAATAACGAGAAATCAACGAAATTCCAAGTAGTAAATTGCAAACTTATAGGTAGGTTTTCGATACACATCCGGGCAGCATGACGACGTTCGCGCGAATACGCGCGGCTATGGCTCGCTCCGTGAAGTTACCTCCCCCGCTACCCCGCTAAACCGGCGCTCGCACCGCGTTTAGATGCACGGATTATTTTCATTTTGTGAGTTTTTATGTATTAGATTAGGTATTTATTTTTATAGTTAATATATTTCTAAATATTTACTTACAAATATTCAAGTTTCTACCTGTTAATTAAGATCGAGTAAAAATTGCTTAAAAATTACGTTTGTTGTATGGGAGCCCCCCGTTAATATTTACTTTATTGTTATTTAATTATTTATTTTGAAAGGTAATATACAAGTAAATATTCTGTGAAAATTTGAAGCGTCTACCTGTTACCGTTTTTAATATTGAGCAAAAAAATACGAAAAAAACACGTTTATTGTATGGGGACCCCCCTTATTATTAATTTTTTTTTAATTTTTAGTATTTGTTGTTATAGCGGCAACGGAAATACATCATTTGTGAAAATTTCAGCTTTCTAGCTATCACGGTTTATGAGATACAGCCTGGAGACAGACAGACAGACAGACAGACAGACAGACAGACAGACAGCGAAGTCTTAGTAATAGGGTCCCGTTTTTACCCTTTGGGTACGGAACCCTAAAAAAGCGGTGACTTGACTGCCTTTTCACCCAACTGCCAAGAAGGAAGTTAATTTTCATCGAGTGTATACATGTACATATGTACGTAAATACTTATGTGAATATGTGACGTTGCCGTAGGATTTATCTTTACTTCATAGTTTTTTTTTTATATATACTTAATGATAAAAACATAGATTTGTTGTAATTTAGGAGAAATAAATATTTTGTTTGTATGTTTGTTCTGCGATTACCGCGTTTTTTTTTGTTTGGTAGGTAATCTTCAGAAGTGGTCCCATAAATTTTACCAAAACCGCTTCAGTACTTTGGTTTTTATAACAAAATAAATGTAAAAAAACATCCAAGTCTACGAATTGCTTATTTTGAAGTCGTTTTTTTCAGTTTTTTAAACTGTTATTATTGTTTTAATGTTTGAAGGTACTAGTTTTTTGAATATGCAACTTCGGCAGTATGAAAATAGGTACACGTTCTGAAAACTATAAAAGTTCCGTCATTAATCGATAAATATGTTTTTTTTTTTTTTTTTTTTTTTTTTATTAACAAATTTATTCTCCACAGACTCCAGGGTCCGTGCCTTTTATGAACTAATATATGCATTTATAACTACTTACATTTTTTTTTAAGTTATGCAAGAGGAAGACAAAATTTTAATTTACACTTAACTAACATGCATGCGTGTATACGCCGAGCAGTCCAGCTCCCGCAAGCAGCACCCGTTCACGAGTTGACGCATGTGCCAGCCATCGCTCTCCTCAACCATGTTTGAGGGAAGAGGGCGACCCGCCACACGACGCCGCCGCAAGAAGAAGCTTTTTAGTGAGCGTGAGTGCTCTGAGTATACACGCTTTCTTATTATTATTAAAATAACACAACGGGGACAAATAATACATACAAGAATTTACAAAATTAGGGACAGACAACTAAAGAATAAAAATAACCTAACACCTAACACTTTTTTTTTTTTTTTTTTTATAACAAACAGCGAAACTTTCCATTCAGGGCCTCCACTACCGCCGTGTTGCGATCTTTGATAGCCATTTTGAGGTTGTAGTCTAAAATGGTCCTTGGTGTAGCTGCCATTGCCCGCCGCACAAAACGGCTGATGGCATCTCCTTCATCATCGGTGTAGTAAGTGAAGGTCCCGGTGTGCCTCGAGACTGCCACGACTGCATGCGAGACGCTGTCATGTAGCTGCAGTTTGCCTTTGGTCTTAATGACGATGACCGACTCGTACGTCAAACCTTGAGCTTCATGGATGGTGAGGATTCGTGACCCTGTACCTCCCCCGTAACCCTGGTTGCTAAGGGTTAACTTTTCTTCTTGAGTGTGGACCAAGAAAAGAGTTTTAGGGGCGGCTTTGGGTATTTGGGAACCCGTGAACCTTCTCTGCTCTAGTGACTGGATGTGGGCGACTGAGGAATATATTCCTGAATATATTTCTCTCAGCGCATATGCGACGTCCATTGGATTGCGATGCGTGCATAACAATTCCTGGCTGATGTTGGTTACCAGATTTGGGCGATGGTACCTTAACTCAAAGAGATTTTCTCTGTCGATATAAGGCAACTGGTTGATATCTCCAATGAGAACAATCTCGCCGGCACCAGACAGCCGTGTAGCCATTACTATGGCTCCGAAATGGTTCATGAGTGCTTCATCTACCATAAGGCGGATGTAGCTCTCGTTTTTTCTGAAACCATTTACGAGAACAGAAGCCATGGTGCGCACTCTGGTCTTTACCAAGTTTCCTATCCGGTGCGCTAGCTTCTCTCTCAGATCTTTAGCTGCCTCTGTTTATATGGAATATGGAATATGGAATTTAATATTGAGACAATGAGTACTAAATTCCACTAGTGAAGTCTCATTAGGTATGTTGCGGATGTTGAGTTATCGATAGTGATATTTTGTTCATTACAAGTGTGTTTTTTTCAAGGTTGCTCTCACTAATCTATATACTTACGAATAATGTTTTAAACACGCGCCTTAACAAAGTAAACTTTGATAATAATATTTGAATGATAACAACACGAGACTGTAATAACAGGTACACGTGATGGTGTTTAGTTGCTGTTTCCACGAATGAATCAACCGTAATGGATTCATTGAATATTCACCAAATAACATTGGCGCACTAAGGATGTGAGGTTAGAAACTTAGAAGGACAAGAGTTAGATTAGACGAGGATAATTACATAATATATATATATAGCCAAGGAATATTATAGAATTATAGGAATAGCTTCCGGCAGCCTAGTGGTTAGACCGTCTTACTTGCGATCCGCAGGTCCTGGGTTCGAATCCCACGGCACGCACCTCTGTCTTTTCGAAGTTATGTGCGTATTGTTGATTGCCGCCAACTTCAAACGGTGAAGGAAAACATCGTGAGGAAACCTACATGTCTGAGAGTTCTCAATGATCTTGAAGATGTGTGAAGTCTGCCAACCCGCACTTGGCCAGCGTGGCAGACTATGGCCTAACCCTTCTCATAATGAGAAGATGCCCCGTTCTCAGTAGTGGAACAGTTTGTACAAACAGGGCTGATAAAAAAAATATAGGAATATTATGTTCTGTGTGAAAATGTCCACCAATATTCGTTTTTGCCACAAGGAGTGAAGATGGCGCTTAATCTAAACCAGTTTTCCCAAACTCTCTATGAAACATTCGCTTCTATTATGATGGCACATGGCACCAACGAGCGGTCAATTGCCCCATGGCCTCGTCTCAGAGGCTTACGACATTCCTCTTGGTTGGCTTCGAGCCTCGATTTTACAAAACCAGCTGTCGTCACTTCGGCATAAGTTAGGAATGAATGGATAATAAGTTGATGAGATTCTGAATTCATTTTGTTACCAAATTTGTAACAAATCATAGCAATACCCGAATTTAAGCATCTGTATCAATAGATCTCGGTTATAATTAAAGTGAAAATTACAAATAAGTGGTCAAGACCGTTTCGAGATACGCTTATAGTAGAGTTCTGTAGCTAGTACTGTAATTTAAAAGAGAACTACTTGGCAAGTATTTTTTGTTTAGACTACTTTGCAAAAAGTTCAATTACTTCTGTACTATAACGGCTTAAGTGTTTTACATATTTATCGCCATAATATCTAGAATATATCATAGATGGTTTAAAATCATTTTCATTGAAAGTTTTGGGACGGTCTACTATGGTTAATCATTAATTTCTAGGACTAAGGAGTTTGTACAGGTTTACCGCTACGTGTATGTCCTCTACTCAGCTCAAGCTTACCTGACAGGTGTAACCATATACTTCTATAGATACCCCAAGTGTATGTACATAGCGTGTCAAGTACCTTAAAAATTCGCAGTTGACGACCAAGATTTATTTAATTTCAGGTGATATACACTTCCGATTCGATATATTGTCAACTAGTCACTAGCGTACAAGGACACGGATGCTTTGGGTTGAATAGATTTCGCGCGGATGGAACATTCCATCACAAATCGTTTAAGCGACGTCACAGTCGGTACAAAAAATGTGGCACGCAAGGTTTTCATATAAATGAAGTCGCATGCTCCATCTACTATGTCTGTGTAACTGTGCAGGCAAACCTGTCAGGTACATCCTAACGTGTATGGCTACCTTTACTACCTAGTCTTGTAAGTCTTTGATGGACACGATTAGCACAGGATCGAGGCAGATGGCATGATAAGAGAGAGGCCTATACCTAGCAGTGGGATAGAAAAGGCTGTGGATGATGATGATGATATACTTTTAAAAAAGTGCGTCAGCCTACGGACTAAGAATTAATTTATGTTTCATATGATTCCTTATGAGTGGAAATATACAAAGAACAGTATAAAGTCGGCCTTGACGATTTCACGCATCTTGCCACATGCTAATTACACAATTAATGTACGCACACGTTAAATTAAACTTCATGAGTATGGAAATGACTACTAGAGGTAGTAGACCTCGCGGGTACACCAATGCTAGGACCAGAGTTTTACATATACATTTTAATATTACATAGCTTATACCAACTTGCTCATACTTCAATCGGACGCGCTACGGTTAGAAAACAACATAATTATAGGCCTACCTACCTCAAATAATGGCCTAAATAAAAAAGAAACAGTTATTTTGTTATAAAAACTAAAATACTGAACCGATTTTGATAAAATTTATATTTTACCTCTCAGGTATTTATCAACCAAACAAATAAGAATCATCAAAAACAATTCATGATTGTCGGAGTAATCGCGTAACAAACATACAAAAAAACATGCAATCGAATTGAGAACCTCCTTCTTTTTGGAAAACCTGAAACAAACGACTTCAAAATACGTAATTTCGTGTAAATACTGGAATGACATATTTTTTCAGTTATTTTGTTTTAAATACCAAACAGAACTGATTTTTATTTTCTTGTAGTGGGCTGGGGAAGGTGGAATAAGGTCGTGAAACTAATGCGAACTCTCGCCGAAATGGATCCGATGGAATATTGCCAGACATGCTACTTTAGTGATGCTCCAGACTTAGTAGCTTATTCGCAAGTTTATCATTAATAACAAATAAGAAAAATTTTAGTGATGCTCCAGACTTAGTAGTTTATTCGCAAGTTTATCATTAATAACAAATCCCATCAAAAACATAACATGTACAAAAGGCCAAGTCTCGCTACGCAGCTCTCCTACTACAAAAAGTTGTGAGATCTAATGTAAAACCAAGTCAATTAATAATTTTAGTACTATCTATGAGAGCATTTATCCAACTATTTTGTAAGAAGTTGTTACTTAATTAGTTAACTAACAAATTTTGTAGTAACCGTAACGATATTAAACATCTTTATTTCTTTAATAATTAGAATGACTTGGCAATCGTGGACTTGCCCGGGGCCACTGCCGTGCCCCCAGATAAGAAAAATTTTAGTGATGCTCCAGACTTAGTAGTTTATTCGCAAGTTTACCATCCCTAATAACAAATAAGAACAGGGGAGGGGGACGCATTTTTTTCGCCTTTTCTTCTTTATCTCGCACATACCACATTCTGAGAAGAAAATGATATATAATCTGTACATATAATAATACTGTAACTGATCAAAATCTGTACATTAAATATATTTGAAAAATGTTGTTTGGAGGATGCATTGCTATCGATACAGAAGCGAAAATAGCAACTTTTTTAATTTTTGTCTGTCTGTATGTCTGTCTGTCTATATGTCTGTCTGTACGGTGTGCCCGATGGACGCCGAAAGTACTGGATGGATTTGGACGAAATTCGGCAGGATTATTACTTATACTATGTAGAAGGATCTTGGATACTTTTTATCTCGAAAACTTTGATAGTTCCCCAGGGATATAGCATTAAATTACAACATTCAACATTATTGCGTTATTGCGTTACTCATCACTAAATCTCAAAAACTACGTAAGCTACGAATCTGAAATTTGGCATGTATGTTACTTATAGAGTAAATAGGTCAGCTAAAAACGGATTTTGCGAAATGGCTGCGTCTTCAGCGTCTTTATTGTCTCTCAGTCGTTTGAGTCGTTGTGATAACAAATCCCCCGAGGTCACTGACCCCGGTCGCTCGCAATCCGCCTCCTCCCTAGTCGCCATCGCGGAGCGACTCCGTGTTAGTGATTGGTATTTATTTATTATCACACAATGTGCGGGCGAGATATTCCTCGCGCTAGTCGGCGCGCAACTCAAGACTTGGGTTACGTTGAAATATAGTGTTTTCGACAAATACAAACAAACACGACAAGGTGTTCTAAAAACACCTCTAAGGTGATTTGGAATAGATAATAAAACATTGTTTTACAAAAGCACAAAAATAGCGGTACTAATTTAGATACTTAAACAGGAAAATAATGTTTACTATTCAAATCTATAATCCCTTTTTGTAGAATGCTTAAACATTTTGAAATATTTGTGACTTTATGTTATTTTTCATACAAAAAGTCTAAAATAGTGATATTATTTTTTTCTCCAAACACGTAAAATATTACAGTACTTAATTAGATGTTTAAATTGTCAAATAATGTGAACTATTCAAATCTGTAATTTGTTTTGGTAGAATATCTAACAATTTTGTGATTTTGGTGATATTCCGTTATTTTTCAGTTTGAATTTTTTAAATTGGTATAAATCTGAAACTAATGGATTCCTGAAAAAAAATAACAGAACATAAAATATTGTATTTTCCATGGTTATACAACAAAAATATTTAAACCAGTATGTACCGGCACAGTATAAAAAAAGCAGTGACCTGGCTGCCTTTTCTCCCAACTGCCAAGAAGGAAGTTAATTTTCTTCGAGTGTATGTACACATGTACGTAAATATTTATGTGGATATGTGACGTTGTCGTAGGATTTATCTTTACTTTATAGGCTATTTTTTGGGTTCCGTGCCTCAAAAGGAAAATACGGAATCCTTATAGGATCACTTTGTTGTCCGTCTGTCTGTCCGTCTGTCCGTCCGTCCGGGTGTCAAGACCTTTATCTCGGGAACGCGTGAAGTTATCGAGTTAAAATTAAAACCATAAACGCAGATTCATAGTCTCTTGCTACAGAAAGAAAAATAAAATTTCTCAGTTTTCGTAAAAAATAGTTACAGCCGAATATGTCGTAAAAAACGCACTATTCGACACTCACATAAAAAATCAATACCTATGGGGTACTTCCCGTTGACCTAGAACTATTAAATTTGGCAAGAAGCATTGTGTTAGAGTACACACATAGGAAAAAATGCGAAAACTGGATTTTTTTATGTAATCACGAAAAAATTGTGTCTTCATGCAAGGAATGAGAGTCCAAATTTTAAAGTTCTTTAACCGTATCATGTGGGGTATCATATGAAGAGAGAGGGTTTTAAATATTCTTACGATGTATATTTTTCGGTTTATGAAAGAAATTATAAAAAAATATATATGATTTCCCCCTCTTATCTACTAGTTTGTACGGAACACTCGGTGGACGAGTCTGACTCGCACTTGCCCGGTTTTATTTTAATATCAGGATAAATACATAGATATGTTGTAATTTAGGAGAAATATTTTTTTTTGTATGTTTGTTTAGTTTGCAGAGATTACTCTGCCAATTATGTTTTTTTTTTTTTGTTTGGTAGGTATTATCGTCTGAAGTGGTCCCATAAATTTTATCAAAACCGGTTAATTTGGTTTAACAAAATAACTGAAAAAATTCATCCAAGTAATTGAATTGCGTATTTTGAAGTCGGTTTTTTCGGTTTTTTAAACTATAAATTTTATTTTAATGTTTGTAGGTACTAGTTTTTTGAATATACGACTACGGCAATATGAAAATAGGTACACGTTCAGAAAACTATAAAAGTCCGTCATTAATCGATAAACATGGAATTTAATATTGAGACAATGAGTACTAAATTCCACTAGTGAAGTCTCATTAGGTATGTTGCGGATGTTGAGTTATCGATAGTGATATTTTGTTCATTACAAGTGTGTTTTTTTTCAAGGTTGCTCTCACTATCACTTACGAATAATGTGTTAAGCGCGCGCCTTAACAAAGTAAACTTTGATAATAATATTTGAATGAAAACAACACGAGCCTGTAATAACAGGTACACGTGATGGTGTTTTGTTGCTGTTTCCACGAATGAATCAAACGTAATGGATACTTACTGTACAGTACACCCCAACGTGTATGACTACCTTTAGAAGTCTTGTAAGTATTTGATGATATACTTTAAAAAAAGTGCGTCAGCCTACGGACTAAGAATTCATTTATGTTTCATATGATTCCTTATGAGTGGAAATATACAAATAACAGTATAAAGTCGGCCTTGACAATTTCACGCATCTTGCCACATGCTAAAGTAAGTAAGTAAGTTCGTATAGACTGAGTGGCCAGCCCTATTATCAGAGTCTGTTATTAAGCCACATGCTAATTACACAATTAATGTTAAATTAAACTTCATGAGTATGGAAATGACTACTAGAGGTAGTAGACCTCGCGGGTACACCAATGCTAGGACCAGAATTTTATATATACATCTTAATATTACATAGCTTAAACCAACTTGCCCATTCTTCTATCGGTTATCGCTACGGTTAGAAAACAACATAATTATAGGCTTACTTTAAGATGGCCTAAATAAAAATGAAAACAGATATTTTTTTACAAACCAAAATACTGAACCGATTTTGATAAAATGTATATGGGACCAACCAAACAAATAAAAAAAAACATGATTGGCGGAGTAATCGCGTAACAAACATACAATCGAATCGAGAATCCCTTCTTTTTGGAAGTTGGTTAAAATCTGAAACAACCGAATTCAAAATACGTAATGGAATGACATATTTTTCATATATTTCAGTTATTTTGTTTTAAACACCAAAGTAACTTAAATACTGAACTGATTTTTACAAAATTTATATGAAACTACCTCTGAAGTCTCTGAAGTATGACTTATTAGAAAGAGAACAATTAAAATCGAGTCATAATCGGCGAAGTAATCGCGTTACATACGTAAACATACAAAAAAAAACATTGTCAAATGGAGAACTTCTAAATTGTAGAATAGGTACACTGCTTGAATGGGTTTTCCTTGATAGATATGACTTGGGTGTCTTCAAAATACGAGTAAATAGGTTTATTCTAGGCAAATTTCTAAGCGTTGACGGATTTTGGCCATTTCGTTGAAAAATGAATGGTACTCTGCCGGCTTCGTTGTGTGAAATGGCCACCAATATTTTTTTTATTTATTGTCTTGTAGTGGGCTGGGAAAGGTGGAATAAGGTCGTGAAACTAATGCGAACTCTCGCCGAAATGGATCCGATGGAATATTGCCAGACATGCTATTTTAGTGATGCTCCAGACTTAGTAGCTTATTCGCAAGTTTACCATCCCTAATAATAAAAGAAGAGGGGAGGGGACGCAATTGTTTCGCCTTTGGCGGGCTTTATCTCGCACATACCACATTCTGAGAAGAAAATGATATAATACCTGAATAAAATGGCTGTGAAATATAGACAGACAGCAGACAGATGGACATGGCGATTTATAAAGGTTCCTCGTAGTTACTACGGAACCCTAATAATATGGGTTATTCATATCTTATCACTCACTCCAGTCCACTTCCAGTAACGATTTGAATCATTTACCTATTTGTCTCCGTTGTTGTGGCAAATATTTCGTTACCATATTCTTCCTCATCGGAAACTTTACCCGTGCTAGTATAAGTAGGTAAGTACGTTAGTTGGTAGTGACTCACAAAATACTCGAATTAATAATTCAGTATCATAAACCTACAACGATTGGTGTGAATGTAGTAAGGTAAAATACGTTTTTTTATTCGTAGCCGTGGATACAGGTCCACTGGCCAATAAGTGTATTATACGGTTTTAAAATTGGCAATTTTGTCAGGGAAAGTTGCATTCGCCATAAGTTTGATTCCCCAAATTTTGCCAAATCTAAATGCCCCAACATTCAGGATTTGAAAAATTAATCCTCACTTTAAAACATAGGAAAAAACCCATTAAATCTTACTTGATTATCACATAATTAAACAACAAACTTTTCCTTGATTTACAATTTTAGTTATAAATTCCCAGATTCCCTCAAAAACCAGCTATATTTCCTCCAAAAATTTGCCTACTGGAGTAAGTAGTTTATGCTCCCGTAATCTGGAATAAAAGTCAAAAAACCTTCTACTCGAAACGTGACTATTGAAAAAAAAACAACGGTTTGCACTCCGGGAGTGCCGGCAGAAGTGAAAACTAAAAAATAAAATAGCAAAAAGGCTGACTCGTGAAGGATTTGAACCATTTTTAGGGTTCCGTACCTCAAAAGGAAAAAACGGAACCCTTTATAGGATCACTTTGTTGTCCGTCTGTCTGTCTGTCTGTCCGTCCGTCCGGGTGTCAAGACCTGTAAAGGTATCGTGTTGAAATTAAAACCATATACGCAAATCCATAGTATCTTGTTGTAGAAAGAAAAATATAATTTCTTATGTTTCGTCAAAAAAAAGTTACAGCCGAATATGTCGTAAAAAAATCACATTTCGACACTCGCAAGGGAATCAAAACCTATGGGGTACTTCCCGTTGACCTAGAACTAGAACTATGAAATTTGACACTAGAAATATGAGAAGCATTGTGTTATAGTAGGTACACATATAGGAAAAAATCCGAAAACTGGACATTTTAAATTTAATCACAAAAAAAAATGTGTCTATATGCAAGGAATGAGGGTTCAAATTTTAAAGTTAACTAACCCTATCATGTGGGAATATCATATGAAAGAGCTTAATTAGCATAAGTTAAAACAGGTTTTTAAATGTTTACGATGTATATTTTTCGGCTTATGAAAGAAAATATAAATAAAAATATATAAAAAAGGGGGAACCCCTTTTATCTACTAGTTTGTACGGAACCCTCGGTGGGCGAGTCTGACTAGCACTTGTCCGGTTTAAATCAGACCTATTTCATGTCACTTACATTTGTGAATAACCAGCGAGTGCGAGAGAGCCGGTCGATACATTTATATCCCGTATCCGTAGCAAGAAAGCAAAACCATTAAAGCGCCATTTTCCCCACTAGAGGAACCCTAAAGAACTAAAACAACACTCCATTTAATAAAGTTAGTTCTAGAACAACGTACTAGATGGCGCTGTATAATCTTAAAACGTTTCGTGTACGGTGTTTGTACATACAATAATGAACTTTAAATGCAAAACCTTAGAATAGGTTTCTGACTGTCCGTTTTACGATCTGACGCGGGTTTAACATTTTTATCCCATCCCAAAAAAATTGGTTGTCTATAAAGTCGGTTTACGGACGATAGTTTAACGTGACAACGTCATATCAAAACATTGATGAAATGCAAACGTTACAATGAGCGTAACGGGACAATGAGTCATCAATCGTGCGTGCAGCCGGCGTTCATCGATTTATTAGACGTTGTCACGTCAAAATGCACAACGCCGCTAAAGAAGTTTTCACTTCAAAAATTCAATAAGCAAACACTTTAAGCTGTCGAGGTCAAGTAGAAGGAAACGTTACGTTCTCTTAACACGGAGCTGACTTTTCTCCTTGCTACGATTCTGACATGCATGTTTCCTTTCTTTGTACCACCGTTTTTTAATGCGCAAGGGTAGAGAGTGTCTGTTCGCGTAATTTAGTCGACTACTACTAGGCTATGTAGTGATATTAAACTCCTCTCTGGTACTTACTATTCGACTACCTATTCAATCGAATAAGGATTACCGTAGCTCATTCATTTATTCTTCTTGTCTAAGTATGTTTCTTGTTATACCAACTAATACTATAAAAGTTCATATTCATATTATCTCTATTTGCGTATATAGGTAGGATACATTGATGGAATACATAATATTATAATTTAGAACGCCATAGTTTCCGGCAGCCTAGTGGTGACCGTCTGACTTGCGATCCGCAGGTCCTGGGTTCGAATCCCACGCACCTCTGTCTTTTCGAAGTTATGTGCGTATTGTTGATTGCCGCCAACATCGTGAGGAAACCTACATGTCTGAGAGTTCTCAATGATCTTGAAGATGTGTGAAGTCTGCCAACCCGCACTTGGCCAGCGTGGCAGACTATGGCCTAACCCTTCTCACAATGAGAAGATGGCCCGTTCCCAGCAGTGGGACAGTTTATACAAAGGCTGATAAAAAAAAAGACGCCATATCCCGCCTTACGGCATGCAAAAATTTGTCAATCAATCAATCAAAAACAAAACAGTGAAAGTAGCTCTTGTATGTCTGTCTCTCTGTTTGTTACATTTTCACGACTAAGCGGCTGCACCAATCGTTATGGAATTTGGCTCAGAGATTCGATATACGACTTGGAGAAGGACATCTATCTATCTATTCAGCCTGTATCCACCCACTGCTGAGTATAGGCCTCCTCTTGTTCACGCCATCCTTTCCGGTCCTGTGCGTGTCTCATCCACTGACATCCGACGTGCCTTGCGATGTCATATGAAGGACAAAGGCTATATATATTATTTTACCATCATCATCACCGATTTCATCACTACGCAGGTGAAACCGCGGGGCTCAGCAAGTAAATTGTTGTTGTTGTTGTTAGCCTTGTAGTGTCCCATTGCTGGGCAACGGCATCCCCCCGATATTTCCAATCTTTTAATAATTCTTTTAAAAACGGTTTTATGCATTTGTGTGCCAGTTCATCTCGCCATCATAGTTAATATGTAGTTAATATTTTCAAAAATTAACAGCTTGTTTTGACGTAATGAATTTATAGCCTTTAAGTAGTTCTTAGTGCCTACCAACTCCAGCATTCCCAATTTTCTCGACGGATCTCGTTCGCGTTGACGCTCTATGAAATATTTGTTTATACTATCACTCCTTTGATGTGTTTCAAGGTTGACTCCAATCATCCTATAAAACTATAGAGCAGCTGAATTGAAACATCTGTTTTTAACAATAGGTAGATTTTTTTATACATTATAGATCTACAATTTACCACCAACTCGCCTGATGTTAAGCGACGGTGTGGCCGAGGATGGAGCTCGTCGATCTAGAAGATATCTATTCACTCTAGCCTTGAAAATTCCAAGATTGTAGGTCTCAGGTAACAGAGATGGCGGCAAAGAACTCCATTCTTGTGAAGTTGGTACGCAACAGGAATCGATATCGCCGAGTACGGATTTTTGGCATTTCAACGAGAAATTACTCACCCTCTCAACTAGATCAACATACTTATTATGCCATAGATATGTATGAAGTAATATTTTTATATCATTATCAGAAAGATCTCGCCCACAAAAAGTCTACTTCTGGACATAGATGCCTCCCCATTTAATGTCGAGAAGACCGTTTCTAAGCGGCTTACATTTAGAAACTTCCTACAGATTGTATGTTTATCTGTTCACCCTAGCAAATTTAATCAAATTCGGTCAGTAACTGGCGCTGCAGAAAATTTCCCCCCTTTTTAAGGGAAATACCTTTTTAATCAAAGATCGGCGACTATAAAAATTTAAAACCTGTATACATAACAAGTTTCGTAAAAATTCGTCGGACCGGTCAGTCTTCGGATGGGTGACAGAAGTGGCATTTTTTTCTGAGCGCTACCGTGGGTCGGATGACACGTTAAATTGTAGGTCCCGGTTGTTCAGCAATCGTCAAGCCAAGTCAGAGGACTTTCGGCGGCTTAATAACTCTGACAATAGGGCTAGCCACTCAATCTATACGAACTTACTTACTTATCGTTTAACCTTCTTAAAGATCATAAACTCTTTTACCGTTATGAGACTATTGTTATTTTCAAACGACCGGCGCCATAATGAGTAGGATTATAGGGTGTGACGTGTCACGTCAGGTCACCTTTCAGTTGATAGCACAGACTTAATTATTAAGTCTGTGCTATCAACTGATAAGTGAAATATACCGAAAGTATACATAACACCGAAATATTACGATGTATACCGAAAAGTATACATCGTAAAAAAAATAAAAACCTGTTTTAACTTATACTAATTAAGCTCTTTCGTATGATACTTTTTTAATTTTATTTTTCTTTCTGCAGCAAGATACTATAGATCTGCATAGATGGTTTTAATTTCAACTCGATACCTTCACGCGTTCCCGAGGTAGGTAAAGGTCTTGACACCCGACGGACGGACAGACGGACAGACGGACAACAAAGTGATCCTATAAGGGTTCCGTTTTTTCCTATTGAGGTACGTAACCCTAAAAATATATCATTTCCCCCTTTTATCTACTATAGTTTTAACGGAACCCTCGGTGGGCGAGTCTGACTAGTTCTTGTCCGTTTTTTTATGTAAAAGTTCATAGCAGGTTACGAAAAATGAGTATATTATTATTTTTGAGAGAGTTGTGTAATTATTATTACAAACAATATAGTCTACAACATTCAGGAAGTCGAGTCGATTCTAACGACACCTCGCACATAAAAATCCGTCAAGCTGTTTAGGCTGTAATAAGTAAGAAACATACATAATTATACATACATATCCACATACATACAAACACTCAAAAAACAACCCTTCTTCTTACGCAGTCGGGTAAAAAGAGTAGAGAAGAGTATCTCTACTCTTTTTACCCGACTGCGTAAGAAGAAGGGTTAAATTATGTAATGCAGCGCACCATAGTGGCTTGCTGAAAGTCTATACGCTTTGCGACAACATTTTCTCTACTCGTTTTGACATATTTATGAGTTTCTAGTACGACGATTCTAGTTTCTTAGGTTACTAGTTAAAAAAATCTTAGGATAGCCTAAGTTTTTTTTTTGTAGTATATAGATATGCCAAATCGAGTAGATCTGATAATATAAATGAAGGACTAGTTATAGACCTAGTCCTTCATCTATATTATCAGAACTTATATTACTAAACCGGAAAGTATACCTACATATAACCAGGCACATAGATGCTACGCAGTCATCATTGTTATCAAGTAATTGATCAGAATTGGCATATGTGCTTCATTGGGTATTTTACTCGCCCACACACTTTGCTTTTTGAAGTGAATACAGTGCGCTGTTCTGCCTATTGGGAATTGGGTCAGTCTGAAATTTAACGCTTTGGTATTGCGCAATCGACACCTAGATGTGGCTTTGTTGTGAGTGACTGACTGACTGACGAACAGTGAAGGTACCTACAGCCTAGCCCGCGGGTCTTAAAGACATGAAAGATCCTTAATATATTATATTAGCGATAAACTGTGGCTAAATGTAGTTATGCTGCAAATTTTCTGTATTAGTAAAGTTTTTTTTTTTATAAATCCAACGGCCATTTATTCACAACTCAATCTATTCAGAGACGATGTGATGTTGGACGAAGATGGTAAGAACAACTAGCTTGCAATAGAAATTGATTCTCAAATGAGGCAGCTGCTACTGGAAAACGCCATTCCGTAATTTCACATTAACTGATTATCATAATATTTAAGCACTTTGATATTTTGTACTGCGGGTGAAATAGTAACCCAGACTAATATAACTGCTAAATAATATTGATTCGTTAATTGCTACTGCTAATTAATTTTAACTAGAAGTACATGCTCTTGATTACAGGTATGTGAATCACACTATGAACTACGTCATATGCTCATGTTGTTATTGATATGGTCATGGTCGGGTCATGCATCGAAACCCCGTGAATGTGGGGCCTCTATACTTTGACATATTAATACTAGCTACTTGTCGTACTTACTAGCAACTTGTCTTTAAATTCAAATTCATTTATTGGCACAAAAACGGTATACATTTTACATTTACATTTATGTCACGAAGAAGATAAGCAAATATATTACAATTTAAAATTAGTTTAAACAGTTATGTCTAGATAATAATGTATAATAATAATGTCAAAATAAATACTGATTTATTTGTGGTGATTTATTAACTGGTGTAATATGCGGGACACCTATGCCAATGGTCAGTAACATTTTCACAATATATGTCCAAAAGTGTGTCAGGACGCTTTTCCAATTGTCATTTAATATATCAAGATCAGTGTTGGCAGCAAGGAGCGCATTGAAGTGATGGTGGGTCACTTCAATGCGCATCAAGATTCTCTAACAATCATATTGAAAACCTCCACGGTAGTTTTGATTACTCAGATAAATAATTATTGGTCTCTAGCGCGTCATCTATCGAATATTCAATTTAATTGCGAAGAATATTCAGCAAATAATGTCAGAAAAAAATAAGCTGCGTAATCTAATCAATAGTGAAAGTGTCGCTTCCCTCGCTACCGTCCCCTCACCCCGAATAGGCTTGTTGCCACTAATAACAAATTGCTTGGTTTATAGTTTCTAATTATAAATGAAAAGATATAGAATAAGAAAAAAACAGTATATTTCTCATAAAAGTTAAAGATTAATAATATTTTTAGATAATAAATTCGTAAAAAAGTCAAATGATAGCGAACACCAATCAGAAAGTGTTACGTCATGCCACGCAATTTGTTGTTGACGTTTTCCTACAACAGAGCAGGTTACTTTGGTTACTCCGTATTGTTTTGACACTTGACACAGATGTAAGCAGTTTTAATTCGGTTGGATTTCGCAAACTGTGACGTCATTCAAGACGCCATGACACTATTCATCGTTTTCAAGGGAAAACTAAATTGTTTATTTTTTAATTTTTTATAGAAAATACGTAATGTAAATATTACTTTTTCTTTAAAATATAGGTTTTTTTGGGATAAAATAGATATTAAAGTATATAATTAACCAAGTTTCCAAATTTAGGCAACTAGCCTTATTGTGCTCGTTTGGCCTCAGCGGAAGCCTTTAGCTGTCTCTATACCAAACAGCATTATTACTAAACCACATAACATAATCGCGTTCCGCCGTTTTGTTTTAAAAGAAAGTAACAAATACAGAGACGGAATTATTCCGAATTAATTCAGTATAATTGAACTAGTTCTCAGTCTTCACCAGTAACCACATATTTTCAGCTGCGAGCATCTTGATCGATGCACATTTCTGCGAAAATGCTACTATGCGTCATACCGTGACAAGGTCAAACACAGTTAGTGACAAACAAATCACGGTCCGAAAATAAACTATTATAGCATCTACAGTGCAATATGTACGCGGTGTATATGTAGATAGCCTAGTCAATATTCATATTTCACCGGTCGGTCGGTATATTCCGTAAAGAACGTATTCTCTCTCACTCGCGGAAAATGACATCATTCGTGAGATTGTGTCATAAAATGTAGTTATTTATTACACAACCAAGGCCGGCGAGTCTTTAGATACGCTTAGTAAATAGAGACAGAAAGAAACAAATCCAATATTGCTCTAGCAGATTCTACTATTTTCTCTCATGAACAATGACTTTATCTATGTATTATAATATCGTTGCTCCTGAAACTGAAATTCAAGCGGAGATAATTTTGTGTTTTGAATTTTCGCTCGCTTGATGAATGCTAAGAAAATAAAAATGTTAAGTAAAACCTGGTCATTTTAACATGGTTGAATCTTTTTACCCGACTACGGCGAAGAAAAATGGAGGGTTATGTTTTTGACCGGTATGTATGTATGTACCTACTTAAGTATGTATATATATATATAGTTTGACAAATGAGGTGACGTTGGAACAATCTTGTTTGTCCGCTGGTTATAGGATAGGTATGTGACGACACATTACATTGAATCATCATCTCATCATTTTAAGTAGTATCATTGAACAGGGGTTTTAAAATGAAGGTAAGGTTTAATACATCATATTTTTGTCAAGCTTACCGTTTGAGAGATATAAAAAAAAGTCAAAGTCATAAAAATAAATTTTTCATCCGCATACAGCGTCGGTCGCAAAGAAGCAAAGGAAGGGTTATGTGTACTCTAACACAATGCTTCTTGCCAAATTTCTGAGTTCTAAGTCAACGGGAAGTACCCCATAGGCTTTGATTCCTCTGTGAGTGTCGAAATGTGCGTCTTTTACGACATATTCGGCTGTATTTTTTTTTTACGAAAACAGAAATTTTATTTTTCTTTTTGCAGCAAGATACTATGGATTTGCGTATATGGTTTTAATTTCAACTCGATACCTTCACGCGTTCCCGAGTTAAAGGTCTTGACACCCGGACAGACGGCAAACAAAGTGATCCTATAGTATAGGGGCTCCGTTTTGTTTTGTTTTTTGAGCTCAAACATTTTTTCCACGTGATTGTGACCCTAAGGCTCTATTTAAGAGGTATAATCGTATTCCAAAGCATTCCAAGTATTTCGAGCAAAATCGTACATTTCCTTATGAAATCCAATTTTATTGAATAAATTATTAGTTTCACTAAAGTCTTGCCAAACATGCATCTATATATACCTAGTTTATTTGGTAGAAGTCATCCTCATTATGATAATAATGAAACACGTGAACAAATATTACAGACATTTTCCGCGTTATTAAATGAGAGTAATAATTTAGCAGAATTGTATTTTTTCTTGAGAGATAATATTGTGAATTCACACAGTAATAATAAAACATTTTTATGTGAAAATGTATGAAAATTAAAGAAAATACGAGACACGAGAGTAAGTTTTGCAGTTCAGATGTTCTTGGACATTTATTGCACGGTTTATTTTCCTGTTGAAAGAACATATGTAGGAGGTAAATACAACTACGAAAGATCTGGGTCTAGGTTAAAAATCTAATTTCCACGGTGGAAGTGTAATAATAATTACCGGAATAATCGCTGAACAAACATACAAAAAAACCAAACAGTCGAATTGATAACCTCCTTCTTTTTGGAAGTCGGGTAAAAAAGGAACGAAATTTTCATAAAATTTTTGTTCCTTTTTTGAATTTTGTGGGTTAAAGAACTTTAATTAGTTTAGTGGCCACGTTGTAGATTCTTACAATAATATCATTTTGAATTCAAAATAGTCCAACCATCGTACGTCCTTTACCATTTTTAGGGTTCCGTAACTCAAAATAAAAAAACGGAACCCTTATAGGATCACTTTGTTGTCCGTCTGTCCGTCTGTATGTCTTTCTATCCGTCTGCCCGTCCGTCCGGGTGTCAAGACGGATAGAAGGGCAACTCGATACCTTCAACGCGTGAAGGTATCGAGTTGAAATTAAAACCATATACGCAGATCTATAGTATATTGCTGCAGAAAGAAAAATAAAGTTTCTAAGTTTTCGTAAAAAAAAGTTACAGCCGAATATATCGTAAAAAAACGCACATTTCGACACTCACCAAGGGAATCAAAATCTATGGAGTACTTCCCGTTGACCCTAGAACAATGAAATTTGGCAAGAAGCATTGTGTTAGAGTACACATATTAGGAAAAAATCCGAAATCTGGTCATTTTCAATTTAATCACAAAAAAATAGTGTCTTTATGAAAAGAATGAAGGTCCAAATTTTAAAGTGAATTTACCGTATCATGTGGGGTATCCTATGAAAGAGCTTCGTTAGCATAAGCTAAAACAGGTTTTTAAATATTTTTACGATGTCTATTTTTCGGTTTATGAAGGAAAATATAAAAAAAATATGATTTCCCCTTTTATCTACTAGTTTATACGGAACCCTCGCTCGGTGGGCGAGTCTGTCTCGCACTTGACCGGTTTTTTATTTCAACACAGTGTTGTTTTATTTACATTATTAAAAGACATCAATATACATAAATCAGAGAAAACATAATACTGAGGGATCATATTAAATCGTTGTTTGTAAAACTAGAAAACAACATCACAAATATTCCATACAATTTTCAATTTGATCGAAGTCTCATACATAAAAGTTATTTTTAGAAATTATTAACGCATAGGTAGGTATATGATTTTATGAATGAAAATTGACTTTGATAAAATTTTGTCGAATATTTGTGATGTTGTTTTCTAGTTTTACAAACGTCGATTTTTTTATATAGTTCATTCAATCATTTTATACCTATCTTCACAAATGTGGGTAGCCGCGAGCGGGACGGACGATGGTCGGACTAGGTATAGACTCTTAATTTAATATCCTCAGAACAAAACTAACATACATATTGTCCAACGATATAAAAGCATTAAAGATAAATTAGGTATGTCTTGGTACCAAACATAGCTCCTCACAGTAAACTGGGTGACACAGTGTATTAACTGGAAAGGAGCTGGAAGCTTTAAATTAATTTGTCAAGAAAAGTCACCACCGGTTTACTGAGGTGTGACGATGGTTACTCACTGTTAACCTTCACTTAATTTGCTTTATCGAAATATGCATATGTACGTAGTATTACTTGAAAATATCGAATGCGCTAATCCGGCGAGTCATACCTATAAAGCAATCAACCACATACCTACTAAACGCGAATTTTCCTTATAGGGTGCCTGGTAAGAGACACACCTAATAGGCTGCATACACACAGTCCATAATGGAAGAGCATACGCTATATTACATAACCATTAAAACTTTCGAGAAAAAATACATTTTGCAGTTTTACATAACTCTCTGATACGAGTATAAATAAGTGATTTTACAAATAGGTAGGTACGTGGTATTTTACATTGAATTTACTCAATGGTATTTTAAAGAATGTTTGTTTAAACGTATGCAAATACCAATTTTCTCGTGAAAACGTAGGTACATTCAACATCATGTCAGGCGTAATAAATATACTACAAAAATCGCTCCTATACAGTTGGGTATTTTGTAATTTGTATAATAAATACTTGTTAGTTGTAACACTTGTAACCTTTTCTATAGTTTTCGCCCGTTGTTATTGTTTACAGACTCAAACGCACAAAGCCGGCATAATAAATCAATTCTGTCCTTGACATACCTACTCGTACGTACCACTTGGGAGTCTTGGACTTCACGCTCTCAGAAACTGCACCCACTTTTACAAAATGAAAGAAACGTGACGCACAGAAATAGAGGTCGGGTCGGAAAATCTAGATTATATTTTTAGTTTGTTTTGAGATCGCAACGCGACGCATGATCGGGGAGGGGAAAGCGGGGGACGTACGCCGTGAGACCGGCGCTCGCGGCGTGCTATGGTGGACTGGCTGGACTGGCTGGAGTGGTGACTCGTGCTAGGTGATGGGGTCGGCATAACCGACAACGCTTCTATTGCGGCTAGGCATGTCTCCGTGTCCGACACACGCGGTAGCTATAGTCCGGGGATTACGTTTTCTGAACGATATTTTACTCGACTGTAGAAGGAGGTGTGTATGGTTAATTCTATAACTCGCTTTACATTTTAATAAAAACTCTTAACTTAACTTTACCTCTTTCTAATGATACTAGCTACGCCTCGCGGTTTCACACGCGTATTAATGAATAATAGTGATGATGAAATCAAGCCTATGTACCTATTTCTGTATTAATTTTTGTCTTCAAAAAAGAGTCTATCTATAATTAGTATAGATATACTCAACGAGTATCTATATTATACAAAAAAAAACAAAATACCCGACAGCACAAAGCTGTTTTTGCAGTCTAACTTACGAGTTCATTGCGCTCGATACGCTGTGTTTGCACATTTTTGTGAGAAAATTTGCGTAAAATAAGCGTAACGAAAGATTAAATAAATAAATAAATAAATATTTGTGGACATTTCACACAACACCATCTAGCCCAAACTAAGCAAAGCTTGTACTATGGAACTAGATGGCTGATAGAATACATATATACTTTTTTTTTGTAAATATATACATATGATACATAGAAACACCCAGACACAGAACAAACATCCATGCTCATCACACAAATGTTTGCCCTGGGTGGGGATTGAACCCACGACCTTTCAGTTCAGCAGGTAGACGTAAACACACTACCAACTGAGCCACAAGGCCATTCAAATTGAAAGAAATAATGCGCATTTTTAACCTGTAAAAGGTTATAAACGCGCATTCTTTAGAATAATTCTAGTAAAATCACTTATTTATTACGAAAAAGTTTGTTGGAGCTTACGAAAATGTTTTTATGTTTGCGAGGGTCGTATTATTATTATTTTAAAAAACAGCCGATATACATAAAAAGAGAGAGAAAACAGTATATGAGACTCACAGAGTGAAGACGAATCTAACGACACCTCGCACATCAGCCGTGCAATCGGACAAGCAAGCCGTTTAAGCTGTTGGAGCTCAAGAAATATACATACATACACTCGAAAAACATAACCCTCATTTTTAAACAGTCGGGAGAAACCAGGGTAAAGCAATCAGACTGCTCGTTTTGCTCCGACTTGAGTTACAAAAACCGCGATATTGCGATGAAAACTAAAGTTATTGAAATAAAACATAGTCTATGTTAGTCGTGGATCATGTAGCTTGCTATTAGAGAAATAATTTTTGAAATCGGGTCTGTAAATTCAGGCAACACCTAAAACCAACAATCTTACAAAACACAATTTTCCTTTTTATATAAATACAAAATACGTTACAAATAGTTTTATTGTTTACTTTACAACACTATAATTAAAAGTGTGTTAGCACCTGAACTAGAAATTCCGTGTCTCGGGTGATAACGTCTTCTTGCGTGTACAAACTATATAAAACAATGTAACTATATAAAGCAATTATCTAATTCCAAATTACTGTATGTATAAAGAGTATGATAATAAAGAAATAGTAATGCAATAATGGTGTACAGATATTTATATTATTAAAATTCATTATTCTGTACTAGTAGGTAACATTTTTAGGGTTCTGTAGTAACTATGAGGAACCCTTATAATTTCGCCATGTCAGTCTGTCTGTCCGTATGTCACAGTCATTTTACTCAGAGACTATCAGCCCAACATAAGTGAAACTTAGCATGTATGTAAATATATTCTCTGCTATATGCATGTCTTTACACGGTCTTGACCACTTATTTCTTTTTAGGAGAAAATGTATGTTATGGGCGAAAACTACTTAAAATAAAAATAGGTACATCTATCAAAGATAAAACTCAAGGCGAAATGCGTTTTTAAACTGGAATACCCATAAAAAACCAATTCCTTATTTTACAGCTATTTCCGGTATATATTCTTGATATAAAATTACGCATATATAATGTACCACATGGGAATAACATTATTCATATGTATTCAACAGGAAAACTGGAATATTTATAGCACACGATAAATGAACAAGTACTAAAAACAGGGGGCAATTCAGTTATTCAAAACCGATCCGTAGACCGTAACCTTGTGCGAAGCATTTCCTGTCGGCTGCTATCTTTTTTTGATTTAGTAACGAGCGAAGGACGTGTTACGTTTCATCAAATGTGTCAATTGTATGACATAAAAGTGACTGAATCAAAAAAAACTATGGTGGCCGACGGGAAACGCTCCACATAATATGGTTCGGCTATGGAGCGGTCTTGAATAACTGAATAGGGCCCCAGGTCGAATGCTAGACAAACTTGCGTACATAATTTTTGAGAAAACCTCCTTATCGTTCCACAGAAAATGACAAGTGATCGTTTTGCTGGCAGTAGGTGTCATGTGACATAAACTTAGATTAGAGTACCTAGTGGTAGTGTTAAAATCTTTTTGGATAAAAAAATGATC
The DNA here is from genome assembly GCA_947563715.1 of Lycia hirtaria. Classification (NCBI taxonomy): domain Eukaryota; kingdom Metazoa; phylum Arthropoda; class Insecta; order Lepidoptera; family Geometridae; genus Lycia; species Lycia hirtaria. The sequence continues at coordinate 32,647,150 of OX387378.1, forward strand.
TGTAACATTTATTTATTTAAACTTAATATTGTATGTAATCGTCTAGCATTTCAAGCTATTTCTACTGTAGAAAATATGTGAAGTTACAAACATTCTTACAATTTATGTTCCTGTATTGTGTACATAAGTGTGCGGAAGCCTAGGTGTGCGAGTGAGTGAAACTCGTACTATGCCAGATTTATTTGATCTGCGCTTTTCCAAGATTATATTTATGATAGCCTGAGCAGAGCAATAGTTTTTTTGTTATGTGGTTGAAATAATAACAATTTTAGTAACAGAAAAGGAATTATGGTTATTTTATTATCTATAAATATAGGAAAAAATAATCATGTAAATTGGTGTCGTTCGACACATCTCGAGACATTTATTTAACGTGTGTGTAAGCAGCGCGTCACCGCGGCGGCAGCGGGGCGCGGCGTCGGTCGGCCCACGCGATGACGTGATCACGCTACTCATCTCTACTAGATCTAATCGACGACGCGGCGCCGAATGCTTCTCGACCTGTGCTGCCAGATCGAAATTGTGAAAATACAGTAGACGTAGCGCTCAAAATACAGTATTTTCAAGAAAAATACAGCAGATCTAAAAAAATGCAGCGTAATTTACAGTAGAATTATAAGTATTGTCGGTTAAGTAAGAAAATAATGGTATTTACGTACAAATAGTTTAATCGTCTCACGTATTAATTACTAAATTACAAGTATTTACTCATATTTGCTGTATTTACGTAATTACCTACGTAAAAAACTACTACTACTATGTAAAATTTTATGTTAACACCTAATTACGTCTTAATATAAAATTTAAATATTATATACTTAGTATATTTATTTAGTAAGATTTGCGTACATAGGTATAGCTTATTCGTGTCATTTGTAATCTTTGTATGTCAACGTTTAGGTTTATGTTCTCACTAGACTGCGCGCTGCCTTCGCATTATGAATGAAAAGTTGCTTAGTTCGCATATTATTCCGTTGTTTGACAGGGGAAAGTTCAATCGCGTTAAAAATTTGAAAGCATTTGTTAATTGTGTTTTTTTTTTACAAAATACATCAAATATTGTTGGTAGAAAAAAATACAGTAACTTCATACACTGTATTTTTTTAAATACAATGTCCAGCAGATGGCGCAAAAATACAGCAGATCTGCTGTAATTACAGTTCATCTGGCAACACTGCTCCACGTAACTCTAGCACGTGTTATTGACACATAAATGAAGGCAGGCGGGAGAAAGAGATGGGGTAACACCACTGACTTATTCATCTACAGACTGGTGCTTGTCGAATTATGATCACGTATGTTTGAATAATATGGAATACCTACACTTCATCATGCCTGTTTTCCCTTACGGGGTAGGCAGAGCCTCAAAGACAAATAAGGCTGTTTGACGCCATATTTAACCGTGATTAGAGGGTTAGATGGAGCGAAGAGGGTATTAGCGGGTTAGGTTAGGTTAGCCAACATTTCATCCTACCCTCTTATCCCCTATAAGAGGGCAGGATGAAATGTTGGCTTGCAGTGACAGGGGGTCAGCCCATCGTCTACTTCGCTAATATCCCTCAAGTCCCATGACTAACTTTCACAGTATGCTCGGGAAGAGATGAAGCTGGTACATTCTATGTTTTTCTTTTTCTCCCAATCCAGTCCACTCCACTCGTCCGTTTGACCACCACCTCACCTTGCCGGTGAGCAGTTTTTAACGGATTTATTGCGTATATTTTACATAATTTTATGTCTTCACGTTTCGAATACTTTGCAGCGTCCGTGGCCACAGGGGTTTACTCCCAACGGCCACCCCCAAATCGGCCACAACTAGTGGCCGTTAGCAAAAATTTATAAATTTAGATTCAACGGCCTCTATGGCGGTGGTTGTTGGAGATAGGGTATTGAAAATTTTTTTTTAAATAAAAACTACGGGTCACTCACGTCTGTTTTGAGCTGAAATATCCGACTATAGTTTCAACCGCATTCGGCGGTCTTTTTCAAAGGAGCAGCACACACGTCACTCTCGGTCGGTGACGCGCCTTGCACTGACTTGCACTTCCAGTGCAAGGTACTTGCTACTAAGTATAGAAATTATAGTCCGTAAGTAAGCATGTACGTGCACATTAGTGTTAATGAAAGCAGAAGAAGCGAAAGATCGAAAGAAAGACGAATGTGTGAAGATATAGTAAATGGAAAGAAAATATTGTTTGTAAAAAGCTGTAAAAAGTTGCTCTTGGCTAGTGGCAGGGACAATATCCTTCCATTTACTACTATCTAGTCCTGTGAGGTACAATTCAAAGGACTAGCAGAAAGGCAGCACACAAATGGGGAGTATTTATGGAGAGTATAAATGCCAAGAATCCATACTCAACAATTTTGGTCCACGTTCAATTTTGGTATGTAGGTGCTGACAGGAATAGAAAGAAGTTCCTACCGTCTTCTCTGTTTTCTGAGAACTTCAATCTTAGAATTTTCAAGACTAGAATGAATAGATATTTCCTAGATCTACAAGCTCCATCCTCGACCACGCAATGGCTTTTCATCAGATGAATTTGTCATCAACATCATCATCATTTTAGCCATAAGAAGTCTATTGCTGGACATAGGCCTCCCCCATGGATTTCCAAAAAGACCGATTGGAAGCGGCTTGCATCCGCAGCGTCCTCCCACCACTAGCAAAAGGTCGCGTCTGTCCATCTCGTGTGGAGACTACGCAAGTACGCACCGGCAAGCGCAGCGTAGGAATACCAGACACAAGGTGGTGGCGGAGCGGCGGTGGTGGAATTTGTAGCCAATCGTAAATCCAATTCATGTAAAAAAAAAAAAACAGGAAAGCGCGTGAATTTATGTATGCACTTCCTAAAATAAATTTTGCAAACGCTGGTGGGTAGAGACATAAACAAATAAATGTTGTGGAGTAGCACTTTCCATTTCAACTGATATAAGTTACCTTTATAGTGAACAAGATTGACAGTCAGTCCACACGGAGCGTTGCGTCGGCGTTGCGACGTCGTAACGCAAATATTTCAACAAATAGACTGCCACACGGGCGCTGCGGCATCGCAGCGTTACTACAACGCAGTCGTGAAGTTCCGTCGTCGCAGCGGCGACGCCGGAACGCCACGACTGAAAAACGAAATGAGCTTGCGTATTTCCTTCCTCCCATATCAACGAACAAACAACTGAGCGCTGCCGTTCCGTCGTCGCAATGAGTACACCCCACCCGCTTCGTCTCGGGGGCTGCAGTTCAGTCGTGTGTGCGTTGCGTCGACGCAACGCGCCGTGTGAACATTATGATTATTAGTATGTAAAACGACGGAGCGACGCAACGCGCCGTGTGGACCGGCTCTGACACATATTCGGATGGATGGCAATTTCACGCTCAACGTTGTTTTTGGATGTCGTGTGTCGCTGCCATGTCAATTCACTTGAGAGTTTACGGCAATTTAATGTATCTGCAAGAATACATGTGATGAATAAGGTAGGTATATGGAACGGGTGTTTTTATTTTTGGAAAAAGGGTTTCGAAGGCTTAGTGGGAGTGGGATAGTCCTGGCAGCAGAAGTTCAGGGCTAATGGTATACACATTCCTTCTGCTGCCAGTGGGGAGTGGGGTGGTTTAAATGAGAAAAGATGAGTGTTGTTTTGTTGTTTATACACATCATCATTTATCATTAAGTGGGTTGGGATGTTAAGATGAGGATAAAAAAGTGGGGTGGGGAGGGGGTAAAATGTATGAAGTAAGAGTATTAAGGGGGGTGTAGTGAGTCTGTAGTCAAGTCAGTATAGAACGGGTGTTGTTTTCATATAAAGCCGGACAAGTGTGAGTCAGACTCGCCTACCGAGGGTTCCGTACAAACTAGATAAACGAACTAGCAGGCTAAGCTAGTCATTGATAAAATATATTTTTTTGTTTATATATTTGGTCATAATCCGAAAATTGCACATCGTAAAAATAATTAAAAAACAGTTTTAGCGTGTGATAATAAAGCACTTTCATACGATACCCTAAAAAATATGAAATATAAATGATAAAGGCTCTATTTTTTGTGAAAAAAATAAAATGTACAGTTTTCGGATTTTTTCCTTTATGTACCTATACTTTAAGACAGTGTTTTTTGCCAAATTTTATAGTTCTAGCTCAACGGGAAGTACCCTATAGGTTTTGATTCGTTTGTGAGTGTAGAAATATGCGGGTTTTTGCGATATATACGACTGTAACTTTTTTTACGATAACTGAGAAGTTTTATTTTATCACAACTTTACTGCAAGGCTACAGATCTGCGTAAATGGTTTTAATTTCAACTCAATACATCTACGCGTTCCCAAGATAGAAGGTCCTAACAGACGGACAACAAAGTGATCCTTTAAGTTTTTTTTTCCTTTTGAGGTATGGGTACGGAATCCTAAAGATGTCAAAATATATATTTTTAGGGTTCCGTACATCAATAGGAAAAATCGGAACCCTTATAGGATCACTATGTTGTCCCGCCTGTCCCTCTGTCAAGACCTGTATCTCGGGAACTCGTAAAGTTATCGAGTTGTAATTAAAACTTAGGGGTGGCAATCCATACACACAGAAGATATACATATACACTAGTAGTTCTACGAACAGTAGACCTCGCGAGAGAGCTTATTTGCAGGTCACCTTGGGTCATCTGTACATAATACCTACATAAAGTAGGCTTAGTTGTATGCACACCATCGAAGGCTCCTTCTTGCGGCGGCGTCGTGTGGCGGGTCGCCCTCTTCCCTAACATATGGTTGAGGAGGGCGATGGCTTGCGGGTCGCTGGTTTGCTCGTGGTATGCACGCAACATAGTAATAAGTACTTAAATTTAATTAAAAGACTGAGGTTCCTTATATTATTTTTTTCTCAGATGCGATGTGTGTAAAATAGCCCGCCAAAGGTGAAAAAAATGTGTGTGTGGGTTCCCTCCCCCACCCTCCTCGTCCCCCCCCCCCCCCCCCTGGCTAAACCATTGGACCTTGAAATTATTAATGATAACCATAATAGTAGACCATACTAAGTAAATACTTTCAATGAAAATTGTTTTGAAAACTCTGCGAATACAAGTTTTCAAGATATAGCGATAAATATATTACTGACCTGGGTTGTTGTAGGGAGCGGCCCATAGTTTCAAGTTACTTCATTCATTGTGACGCCCTGTTTATATTAATTACGGTGGACCATATTATGTGACTGATCTATATTTAGAGTACTTTATGATGAGCGGCGGCGTGTAATAAGGTTGAATAGTGACAATAAACTTATTGCCAAGAAGCTGCTTATTTTCGAGTACCGACGTAAAGTAGCATGTCTGTCTATATTAAATTGGATTCATTTCGGCGAGTGTGCGAAAGAGCTTCATTGTCTAATGTCTCCCCATTTCACTACAGAACCTGCAGAAAGTCGGCATATTACAAATACAATCCATTTCTCATATTATGCAAAAAATCCGTACTCTAATACATCAGTAATCAATCCATTTTTGATGCGTACTGCACGGAAAAGGAATACCTTGTGGCATCTCTGTTTCCTGAAAAATACAATCTTGTCTCTTTTACACACTCTCTTTCAAGGCAAAAATCGAAAAACATTAAAGTAATATTTTGTAATATTTAAATATTTTTTTGGTAATTTTGAAGAGAATCTTAGTCTTAGTGGTATTTTCTTTTTTCTAGTCTAGTCTAGATCTAGATTGCCGAGTTTCATCTTCAGCCTTCACTTAACACCAGACGAGTTGTTGGTCCATCATAGGTATAAATTATCTATATAATGTTAAATAAGTATCTATATTAAAAGGAAAAATATAGCCTGTGAAGACGAATCTAACGACACTTCGCATATCAAAATTGGTCAAGCCGTTTAGGATGTAGGCGATCATATAGAAACATACGTACAAATACATAAATATTTAAAACATACTGCTGGATGGTTGGAGCTTATCGATCGGTTGCCCCATCTCTATGCACGGGCGCATCACTAGCCTTTTACACACTCTCTTTCAAGGCAAAAATCTAAAAACATTAAAGTATTATTTTGTAATATTTAAATATTTTTTTGGTAATTTTGAAGAGAATCTTAGTCTTAGTGGTATTTTCTTTTTTCTAGTCTAGTATAGATCTAGATTGCCGAGTTTCATCTTCAGCCTTCACTTAACACCAGACGAGTTGTTGGTCCATCATAGGTATAAATTATCTACATAATGTTAAATAAGTATCTATATTAAAAGGAAAAATATAGTCTGTGAAGACGAATCTAAAGGCACTTCGCATATCAAAATTGGTCAAGCCGTTTAGGATGTAGGCGATCATATAGAAACATACGTACATATACATAAATATTTAAAACATACTGCTGGATGGTTGGAGCTTATCGATCGGTTGCCCCATCTCTATGCACGGGCGCATCACTAGCCGGGCCCTCTTTAATGCATAGACTATCTCGATCGGCGTCTCGTCAAAGATGGCGCACAAAAATAAAAAAGGGCATAAATCAATTATAATTGTTTCTCCAATCACTCAGCTTTACAAATACTTTTATTATTTATTTATTAGTTTTAGTATAATTTATAAGCAAATGTAAATTATAAAGCAATTGAATAAATAAAATAAAAATATTATAATAAAATTGTCAGTATAAGTGAATTGTAACGATGTAATCATTATCAACGACACAAAATACAAGTTGGGAGGGGTTCCTTGTATTTCGATGTATTGTTGGTATTGTTTCCCTTCTAACAATACATCGAAATACAAAAAACTAGACTGAAAATAAGTTTTTGCAGTCTAACTTACGATTTCGTTACGCTTGATACGCTATTGAGTGTACGGTTTTTTTGTGAGAAAGTATGCGTAAAATCGCTGTAAAAGATTATACATGAGCATTATTTAAAATAATTCTAGTAAAATCACTTGTTTATTAGGAACAAGTTCGTTGGAGGTTACGAAAAAAAACTGTTTATTTTTTATTTTTGCGAGGGATGTATTTTATTACTACAAAAAAAATAGTACAAACTATTACTACAAAATCGATCAAGCCGTTTAGGCTGTAGGCGATCACATAGAAACATGTATACATACGTACACATGAAAAACATAGCCCTCCTTCTTACGCAGTCGGGTAAAAAGAGATATTAGTGAACACACTCAGCGTATAAAGCTTACATATTCGATTACATCTGCTCTCTAATTCAATACAAATAAATGACCATACAAGTGCGATGCGTGGGCTGGGGTGTCAACAACCTCTATCTATGGCAGGCAGGTACTATATCTACTGGATTCACCATTACATAATTATGTAGGTTTTTGTTGAGTTGTTACTGTGGGACGGTAACTAAATTTGATATTTGGGTTCTATGGAAAATTACTGTGATAGAAAAATGAGTTTTGATTTATGGATATGGAATATGGATAGTAATTAATAATAAAGTAGTAATTATTATAGTAGATACCTTATACAGAGTAGATAAACACATGTTTAGCACCTATTTATACGTTTGACCAACAACTCGCCTGATGGTAAACGATGGCGTGGTGAAAGATGGATCTCGATCTAAAATAAATGTATTCACTCCAACCTTGAAAACACGTTAAGTACTTTGATACCCGTCTACGTCAATCGCAAACGAATAATTGAAATTTTTATCGAAGTTGTCCAAAAACACGTCAATCTAGGTAAGATGTCTGGGTGTTTTTAAATCGCTAGTGAATTTGTTTCTTCTAGGTAATCGCGCTCCATCGTAGACCGCAACGTCGCTTAACATCAGGCGAGTTGGCGGTCAAGCGCGAATTTATTTCTACATAAAAAAAAAGATTTTGCAGTTAGGACGAGAAAATAAAATCTACAGGAGGATTCAACTGGACTGGGCTAAACTTTTATCGTGTATTCTAGTAGTCATAGTCCATAGAAAGAAGTTATTTTGAAAATGGAATCAATGGCCTTTGCGCTAGAAAGTTCTAAATGTTTTCCAGATTTGCCTTTATATTAAAAAAATAAATTGAAATGTAGGTTTTTAAAATAGGTATCTACACTTTGATTGCGAAAAGTCTTATTATTATGTGTCTGATAGTTTAGAAACTTAACTTAGCAGTAGGGTGACATCATTTTGAAACTTTACAAAACCATATTTCCCCCCATACCAAAGCAGGGGTCAAGCTTACTCCTGATAATGAAGTTGGTTGTCAAGGGACGCCTTATAGATGTGAAACAAAAGGTAAAGTTGTCAGAAATACAAAATGTGAGTACAAGCGATGAGCGTGTCAAATCCTAACTAGTTCTAAAAAAATATAAAAACGAAAGCAACTCTGTATGTTGTTTGTCTCTCTGTCTGTGTGTGTCTCTATCTGTCAGCTAGGATCTGGATAAGGATACAAATAAGGATGGCTATATTTTATGATCATCATCAGCCCCCGGAACTAGGGTTGGGGCAAACCGGGGCACCCGCCCCGGGCGGCATTTTCAGGGGGCGCAAAAATCATAATTAATATGATTAAAAATAACTTGCTTCACAAAGCGCCTAGAATACGAAAGCTTTGTTGAATCACCGTTAACTTTGAAGAAAAAGGCGCCACATAGATAATAATTATATTATTTTTTTTAGTAAGTTATTTTAAGCGCTAGAGAGAGGGGCGCCACCGTCATGTTTCTGCCGCGGTTCGAAAAAATTGTAGATCCGGGGCTGATCATCATCATCATCACTGCGTGAGTGACACCGTGGGGCGCAGCTTGTATACTATAGTTGAATAGATAGGCATACGCAGTAATATTCATAATTGTTCTCATGCCATCTCAAGTTCTATTCTCATCTTACATACATGAGATGCCTGACCAAAAGTTATTAGCAAAAGTGTTTACATTAGTTGCTGTTATAAGAAATATAGGCTCTTTGTAATAGTATCCAGCAGTTCTATTTAGTTAAGTATATTGAGGTTCGATAAATAGATAAACTCATTACATAACATACCATAAAATTATGAGGAACACTGGCTGCCCTATCGCTTATGGCTATAATAATATCTTCCAGGCAACCTTAGGATGGAGGAGAGGATCAAAAAGAAATTAATATCATAAAATGTGTAGTAATAGAGGACAAAAGTAATTTTTAAGACGTAACAAATATCTATATTAAATGAAAAACAAACCATCCGACTGCAGAAAAGAGGTTTTTACAGCCTAACTTGATACGCTGTTGAGTGTACATTTTGTATGAAAAGTATGCGTACAATCGCTGTAAAAGATTATTATACATGAGCATTCTTTAGAATAATTCTAGTAAAATCACTTGCTTTGTTGGAAGTTAGAAGAAAAACCCATTTTTAATTTATTTTTGCGAGAGATGTATTATATTATTATTACAAAAAATATAGCCTATGACACTCAAGGATTAAAGGCTAATTTAACGACATCTTGCACACCAAATCGGTCAAGCCGTTTAGGCTATAGGTGCTCATATAGAAACATAATTATGTATATACATATATTCAAACTCACATACGTAAATACGACAAACGAGTACACTCGGAAACATAACCCTCCTTCTTAAGTAGTCGTGTAAAAAAAGTGTTATTGAGCAGATAATGTAGTCGATGAGAATAGAATTAATTGCCAGAGGTAATAATTAGCTGATAAGGTAGCAGTAGAAATTTAATAGGCGAGTAAACCATGCATATAAGCAAGTCAACCATGCATTATAACAAAGTTTCCTATATTGTCTCTAAGAATTATAAACTAAGCAAATGGTGAAGCCGTGAAGTCAAGCAAAATATTGGTGTATTTTGTCGACTTATGGTTATTTGCTTTGCTTATCACAGGCAGGACCTTATTTTGCTATTTGTTCCTTTCATATAATGGATAAGACACGAAGTTTATGCGTAAAATGCGCTTAACTTTCAAGGTAACAATGTTAAAAACTTAAATGTAACTTATGTATCTTTTGTTTTTCCACTTCGAGGTCTTTAAGCTGGTACTTTTTATCTTATAAATAACGCATGATTCAATAGATATAGACATATTTTATTGATTATTATTCAACATACATATATACAATAACGCTTTTTCGCATTGAGGTAGGCAGAGACTATATCTTTCCACTTGCTACGATCCTGACACGCGTCTTTCGCTACTTCCACTTCCATCAATGTGTTCATACTTGCTCGTCGGTTTTAGGTACTTTGTCCAAAACATATTCTATTTGGTCGTGATAAGTTCGCCGTCGTCGGCCCTTACTAACTTGCCCATCCACACTCGCCAAATAAATCTGGGGGGCAATTCAGTTATTCAAAACCGATCCGTAGCTGAACCTAGCTTGTGCGAAGCATTTCCTGTCGGCTGCTATCTTTTTTTGATTTAGTAACGAGGGAAGGACGTGTTACGTTTTATCACATGTGTCAATTGTATGACATAAAAAGTGACTGAATCAAAAAAACTATGGCGGCCGACGAGAAACGCTCCACATATGTTTCGGCTATGGAGCGGTCTTGAATAACTGAATTTGTTCCGTCAACCGTCCTTCATCCATTCTCTCCACATGCCCGCACCATCTCAGCATCCCTTTCTCTATCTTTGTCACTACATCTCATAACACTGTTCCTCAATTACTCCACCAAAGTTACTCTCGTTATGCTTTTTAGACTTTTTTATTTCCACAGCATTAATCCTACTTTCATGCTTCTTCTGCCAAACCCAACAATCAGTATCACACATAAGTGTGGGAACCACCACCCCTTTTGCCAGACGTGCCTTTTATATACCTTCTGACTATCCATAAAGGTATGTAGCGCGTAGCATCCCATTCCTTGATTTCCAACCAAAACTCTTCGTTTAATATCAAAGTCATACTTTCCATCTCTTGTAAAACTTTGAGCCCAAAATACACACTCTTTCACTTGTTCCACTCGTTCATCTTCAATCCGAATTTTACAGTCTGTCAACTTTCTTCTCTTACAAATACCATTACTTTCGTCTCGCTTACTTTCATTTCCATCCCTTTACTCATTAAAGGAGCATGACAATACAATACAATACGAACACACTTTATTGACACCATAATAAAATAACATTAGGTACATAATTAAGGCGTTAGAAAGGTACAAAAAGCGGCCTTATCGCTAATAGCGATCTCTTCCAGACAACCTTAAGATGTTAAAAGAGAAGAAAAAGTAAACGCTGACGGTGGTGAAATCACATATGGAACAAGACTTATGGCCAAATATATATATATATATATAAACATAAAATACACTACATACAAATAGTATTTACATATATAGGTATATTATATACATACTAATAAAGATAAACTATAATATAACATTATTCATTTCTTGGAATCCCTCTTCCGATAACGATAATATAACTTGGTCATCGGTGTATCGGAGCCAGGAGGCATCTGATGACTAGCTCATTAACTGACTTCCAAGGAGTAGGTTCTCAACTCATCGGTTTTTTTAATTATTTTTTTTAAGTATGTTCCCCGATTACTCGAAGACACCTTGACTGATTGGAAAAATATTTTTTTGTTTGAAACGGTATACTTCTCAGGTGGTCCCGTAGAAATTTTATCAAAATCGGTTCAGTATTTTGAAGGCGGGTTTTTTAGTTCTTTAAACGATTACTTGTTTATTCTTAACCCATAAACCTTTAATGTGAGAATGTCATTGCCATATACACTCTCTTTCAACTCCTTCAAGCAGTTGTTCATAAATAGGTTGAACAGCTCTGGCGAAGCTACACATCCCTATTTAATACCTTTTTCGTTATTAAATCAGTCAGTGTAGGCTACATTTATCTTAACACAAGCACTAGAATCCTCATAGTGATTTTAGCATTCGTATCAAGGTACTGCTCATCCTATATATAGATAATGTCGACTCTGTCATAGGCCGTCTGTTTGTTAATTAGTATATTACAATATATTAAGGTTGCCTGGAAGAAATCGCTCCATGCGATAAGGCCACCTTTGTACTGTCGTTTAAGTTTATTGTTTATTTTAAGTTATTATCTGTATGGTTGTACAATAAAGTTATATTCTATTCTATATTAATGATTTGTTATAATACCTAATTTAGTTATAATTATAGTACCTACTTACAGATAACAAAACATACTTTTATTTGAAGGAATTCCTCATCATAATTATAAAATGCTAGCCATGCTAAAATGCCATTGTTATAGCCATTAAATTTTCTAGTAACAATATAACTAAAACAAAATTAAAGGAAATAAAACTGACGTAAAATGTCTTAACCTCTGATTAAAAGGTATAAACAAAAGAAGAACCAAATACGAGTAGGTACCCGAGTCCGGTACACACTAAGAGCAATTTTTGTAGTAGGTATATTTGTTATTTGCTGTGACACTGAAAGATAAGAAGGTACTCGTATTTACTAAGAAATACCGAGACTGGAAATTACCATACTTCATACGCAGATGGTTAAAAATAAATAATTTTCATATCTCATACTCGGTAACACAGAATTCGTGGCCCTATTAAGTCTTACGTTTGAAGTTCCTTGTACACAGGGCCGAAAACACTACTTTTCATTCCTAGCGAGAATCGTTTTACCGTGCTCTCATAATTATTAATAAAACCGGACAAGTTCGAGTCAGACTCGCCCACCGAGGGTTCCGTACAAACTAGTAAATAAACGGGGAAATTTTAATATTTTTTTATATTTTCCTTCTTATACCGAAAAATATACATCGTAAAAATAATTAAAAACCTGTTTTAACTTATGCTAATTAAGCTCTTTCATATGATACCCCAAATGATACGGTTAATTCACATTAAAATTTGGACCCTGATTCCTTGCATAAAGACACTATTTTTTGTAACTGAATTAAAAATATCCGGTTTTCGGATTTTTTCCTATATGTGTACTATAACAAAATGCTTCTTGCCAAATTTCATAGTTCTAGGTCAACGGGAAGTACATAGGTTTTGATTCCCTTGTGAGTGTCGAAATGTGCATTTTGTACGACATATTCGGTTGTAACTTGTTTTACGAAAACTGAGAATTTTGATTTTTCTTTCTGCAGCAAGAGACTATGGATCTGCGTATATTAGTCTAGTAAAAATAAGATTTGTGACAACATAAAATATAACTAAGTATATTGTTATTTAAATGAATGTACTGGTGGTTTGAAATACATTTGACACAATTTCATAATCCCATCAATAACATAATATATACAAAAAAGCCAAGTCTCGCAACTCAACTCTTCTACCACAAAAAGATGTGAGATCTAACGTATAACCAAGTCGGATAATTAATTTAATACTTCTATCCAACATCCAACTATTTAGTAAGAAATTGTACCCCAGTTACTTAACTAACAACTTTTGTAATGACCGCATCGATATTAGACATCTTTATTTCTTTAATAATTAGAATGACTGATCTATAAAGTGAGTTTCGAATAAATTTTATGCGACTTTAAGGTTTTCAAAGAAGACTGTCTTGTTTTATCTACTTTCCTTATATTTAAATTGAAAAACAGAGTGTTTATCTCAGGTGAAAGACCTATTTAGGCCCTCGAACTTTTGTATTGTAAACCATCTCTGAACAGGTTACTTTCGACCCTTGTGTAATTACTATTTATTATAATTGGGAATGTCGTTGAATAGTAAGGGCGGTTTGTGACCCGTCCGTCACCGGTGAGTAATGGCTGATGATTCCCGTTGTCCCCTACTTCCGTGTCCACAACTGGTGGATATCGACAACTGTCTCAAAATGTTGTGCTGATATCTACCAGTGGACAACGCCACAACTTTTTAATTTACATTGTTCCTGTTGTCCACCACTGGTGAACACTGACACACGTTTATATAAACCATTCCCATTGTCCGCCACTTGACAATTGTTGACAATGATATATTTTCAAAAAGTTTTCCTTCAAAGTCACAAGGTCTAGTGAGCCAAAAGGTCCACTGGGCAAAAATGACAAGACCCAGCGACATAGCGTTGCTTGAACAGTTACCGCGTAAATCTAAGTAAAAGGTTATTAAAACACTAAGGCTCGCAACATTTATTAATATCACAAAATACTCGTACGTACAAGTTAATAAAATAAGAACAATGGTATAATTAAGATAATCTTGTGAACTTTAACTTGACCTCATGTCTACGATGTAAACAATTCCAACAATTACAGTACATATGCAGCTAGGAAAATTGTTTCTATGTTTAAAGTATTATTCACTTCAGGCGGAGCTGCTGAGAAACTGACTAAATTATTCAAACGGTTTATTTTCAGACAATGTACATATACATGTAGTCCATATAGTTAACTAGAGTGTGAAATATGCTTCCTGAGTGGGTCTTTTCCGATAAATATAACCTGGGTGTTTTTAAATTGCGAGTGAATTGGTTTCTTCTAAGTAAACGCACTCCATCGTAGACCGCAACATCGCTTAACATCAGGCAAGTTGGCGGTGAAGCTACATAAAAAAAAGGGCAAAAAATATATCTGAATACATACCGACATAAATAATATCATGCCCGTTTTTCCTTACGGCGGTAGGCAAAGACCATGAGGCAGTTTGACGCCACATTTGACAGTGGTTAGAAGGTCAAATGAAAGGGAGAGGGTATTAGAGGGTTAGAGAGGATAAGAGGGTAAGATATAACATTGGCATTTATGTGAATATTTAAGTAAAAATACCATTATAAATATACTGCACCAAGGAATTGATTTGATTAGATAGAACCATCTTCTTTTTTGTATTGGACCCGCATTCAAGCATTTGCCAGTGTCGAATATTAGGATTTTTTCGTTTCTTGAATAAAACAAGTTGTAAATGTTCTAGTCACAATCTAAGTCACGTATACAGTCAATTTATAAGTCGAGTCCTGCTTCAGTAAAGTGGTGGCGACTTTACTAGAAGCTTCTATGGAGTTTTGCCGACAACGTAAAATCACACGTTTTACTGCTTTTTTCACTTGCCCACACTCACGCACTTTATCGAACACTTAATTAATAAAACACTACCATTTTTATAGCATTAATGTTCAAAATAACACAAGTTTAGGAAAATAAAACAAAGCAACAACACGTTACTAAGACGTTCCCGGCAAATCTCCTTAGATAGGACCAATAGTCATATGAAATGTAACCTGATTTGATTAAACCATCCGTTTCTATCTGCGTGAAAATAGAGATCTAATATGATCCTGGATAGATGCTCTTTTTAGGGTTCCGTAACTCAAAAGCAAAAAATGGAACCCTTAGAGGATCACTTTGTTGTCCGTCTGTCCGTCCGTCCGTCTGTCAAGACCTGTATCTCGGGAACGCGTGAAGGTATCGAGTTGAAATTAAAACCATGTACGCAGATCTATAGTCTCCTGCTGCAGAAAGAAAAATCAAACTTCTTAGTTTTAATAAAAAAACGTTACAGCCGAATATGTCGCAAAAAACGCAAATTTTTACACTCGCAAAGGAATCAAAACCTATGGGGACTTCCCGTTGACCTATAACTGTGAAATTTGGCAAGCATTATCATATAGTACACATAAAGGAAAAAATCCGAAAACTCTACATTTTTAATTTAATCACAAAAAATAGAGTCTTGTGCAAGGAAGGAGGGTCCAAATTTTAAAGTGAATTAACTGTATCATGTAGGGTATATTAAAATATATAATATGAAAGAGCTTCATTATCACAAGCTAACACTGATTTTTAATTATTTTTTCGATGCGTAATTATCGGATTATGACCAATAATGTAAAACAATATACTTATATAATTTTCCCCTTTTATCAATGACTAGCTTCGCCAGGTGGTTCTTTTATCTAGTTTGTACGGAACCCTCGAGTCTGACTATTTTTTATTTATTTATTAAAACAATAATTACTACACGAACCGGCAAGCGCAGCGTAGGAAGACCAGCCACAAGGTGGACATAAGATATTATACAAGTGGCAGGAAGACGCTGGATGCAGGTCGCTTCTAACTGTTTGTTTTTGGAAATCCATGGGGGAGGCCTATGTCCAGCAGTGGGCTTCTGGCTTAGATGGCTGAGATGATGACGATGATGATTAAAATACGATCCTCTATACGTCAATAGCTAAAAACAACCCTTCAACTTTCCGGTTTTATCATCAGACTCCATGTACCGACATTAATGTTCATAATTACATGGAACACACGTAGATATATAAATAGCATAGATACATACGTACCAACATACGTCAAAATGTTACATACGTACTGCATCTAACATTTTGACGTCTAGGCACGAATGCATCGTGAACCTAAGCGCTTGCAAAAAATAGACGAAACGTTGATTTTGACATGAATACAATTTTACAGCAGCTCTCTTCTCCAAATACACTTGGCGTCAAATTTTTCATTAAAAACGAATTACTAATTTTGGAGTAGGTGAGTACGCCTGAGATTAGATGCGAATACAGAGCGAAAAATATAAGTATGATACAAGAATGTTTTTGAATAACTTTACACACAATTTGCAAGAACAAAAGGAGAAATTGCCACTTCATATTTTACGAAGATATGATAGCAAAGGTGGGGAAAGTGTTACACCGCAGCGCCTGAAACTATAAGTAAGAGGTAATTGCGCACGCGCCTCTCAAAGCTGCGACTCGCATGCAGTGTCACGGACGGTCATCGTTGCTGCAATTTTTTCATGTGATATGCTTGTGTGTGACATTGACATTCAGTTTGGATAAACCCATATTTGTGAAATTTTGTAACGGTAAGTCATTCACTATTTAAGATTTACCTAAACATATAAACAAAAGAAATTCATAAACTTCGTAATTTCAACATTGTAGTAAGTATAAGAAAATCGTGAAATCTTATGTGAAATTTTAATTTTCATTAATTGTTTTAATGCGTTTAAAGCAGTTTTTACCAATAAAATAGACGAGATCACTAATTCACTAG
Source organism: Lycia hirtaria (assembly GCA_947563715.1). Taxonomy (NCBI): domain Eukaryota; kingdom Metazoa; phylum Arthropoda; class Insecta; order Lepidoptera; family Geometridae; genus Lycia; species Lycia hirtaria. The sequence continues at coordinate 32,664,047 of OX387378.1, forward strand.
TATTTCGATCTTAAGTGAAAGTGATTTTACTTAACTATTAAGAACAAATTATATATAATAAGTCGTAAACATTCATTGGAAAGTGTAGATAGCTAAAGAAAATAACCAAGAAATATCTGTGTAGAAAAATAAAACTAACGGACCAATTTAAAAGAAAGTAAAACAAGTGCAATAGATGATAAATACTTTAAGGCTTAAGTACTCATTAAAATATCTATAAAATTATGAGATGTACTCCCAACGGTGGGCTCCAATATAAAGAATGTTTGTTGTTAAAGATTTTCTCGTGTGATTTTTTACTGTATAATTTAAACACATACATACATAAAAACATGCTCATTTCCCTTTTGGGGTTTGGGGTAGGGGTAGGCATCAAATACGATGAGACCGTTTTACCGTGGTTAGATGGTTAGATGCAAGGGAGAGGGTATTGGAAGAAATAAAAACTGTTAATTACACAGTATGCGTAATAATAGGATTATGGATTATGTATGTAGACCGATATTTATCGATTAAAGATTATTTACAGCCAATCAACTAAATAATTATTGTTAGTTATATATCTATATATTGCCTTATGAATACATTACGTATGTACATTATTTTTTCTCTTTTTTAAACTATCACGGTTATACATATATTATATCGGGAGCTCAAAATTAACGCGAACCACGGTAAATATCCCGTTAATAATAATAGTGCATTAATTTTTCTATAAAATATTCTGTTAAAACACTAGCCTTTGCCCGTGCCTTCGCTCACAAAGAAAGCACATCGGTTAGTGCTGTTAACTTGTTAGGTCATTGGGCCTGGGGGTCATCATGTTTTACAATAATAATATACAAATATAATTTTATAAAAAACTTAAGCCAATGGTGCCGCCGGCAGCGAGGCAGGGCTGGAGCTGCTGATGGTAGGAGCTAGAGACTGAGGAACCTCCTCACAAGACGTGCCGTGTCTAGGATGACTGCCTTTTGTTTCTGACCATTGACCCAACTATCCAACGAGAGCCTCTTGTGATGTTGGTCGAGGCTCTTCGCTATGAGAGAATTAGTATTATTATTGTATTCAATTTTATGTAAAATTACTAACTTAGTACATTTTACAAAAAGCCAAGTCTCGAAACGCAGCTCTTCTACCACAAAAAGTTATGAGATCTAGTAAGCCAAGTCGGTCAATTAATTTAATACCTATCTATGGGAGCATTTCATTTATGTAGTGTGCTGACTTTCTGCTTGTCCTGTAGTAGAATGGGTGAAATAAGTTTGTGAAGCTCTTGCGCATACTCAACGAAACGGGTCCAATCCAAACCGATAGAATATAGGCGTAGATATGTGTAAGGTTTATTAAATGTTAATTAAAAATAAAATATATTTTGCTCATTTTTGGTACGTATGGACTGGCAACATTTTTGGGAGAGGATATTTCGGCAAGAGCGGGCAACACGTGGGTAGTTAGTTTTTGTGATGGAGGGAATAAAAATTGTATTCGGAGAGACGTTTTTGGAGTAAGAAAGGATTGTAACAGAACCTGAGGAAGGAATACAGAATATAGTTGTGATTTAACGGATTCTGTGTGCATTATTTACCCGTGTTTACATATGCTACTTCACATTGATGCTCGAGACTCAGTAGCTTCTTAGCAACTATTTTATTATTACCTGTTAATATCTTAGCTCGCAAATCAACGCACTCCATATCAAATCTTCCAGCTAATACTTGCCTGCATCGTAAAAAGTGGCAGCAGTACTTTCATTACACATGACCGGTGCTTGATATAAATAGATGAATGTACGAAGCATCTATCCCGGTAGGAAGTAACATTTAACCTTTTTGAAAAGACCTTCCTATACTCCAGTATACTCTTCGCATGCACTGCAAAATTTACTTTGTAATCTTAAATAAATGTATGAAATTACAAAGTTACTATGCAGTTAAAATATCCCGAGAATGCGACTGAAATTTCTGTATATCTTGATTTTTTCTTGCTTTGTTACCTAAACACTAATTGTATCCAAAATTTCAAGCTCGTATTTTGATGATCGGTGAGTGAGTGAGTGTGTCAGTGACAAATCAAGGAAATTTGACTTGCAGTAATTCTTAAACTACAAGTTCAAATTGAATGAAATTTGGAAATATGCTTAGTACTATTATACTCTATTTGCCCCTGAGATTTCAGGATTCTAGCTTTATCCACAACAAAGTCACAGGGGGGTCGAAAATGCCCTGAAAGGCTACGACAAAAGATGGTACGGCGTGGCCTTGCTGCTCGACTTGGCCGGGGCCACTGCCGTGCCCCCAGATTAATGCTTCTTATATTCGTTAAAGGTTCTTACAAAAATTTACCTAAGGACATTATATAACAATGTGCCAATATTGTCAGTGGGAATTAGTACGAGCGAGCAAAGCAAGGGCGAAATTGTTTAATCTTTACTGTTCTCGTAGACATTTTACGTACATTAAGAACATTATTATTACAACAATAATATGCAAAGTTTTGAAGTTTGCGGCAGCCTAGTCGGGAGACCGTTCGACTTGCGTTCCGCAGGTCCTGGGTTCGAATCCCGCGGCACGCACCTCTGTCTTTTCGAAGTTATCTACATATTGTCGATTGCCGCCAACTTCAAACGGTGAAGGAAAACATCGTGAGGAAACCTACATGTCTGAGAGTTCTCAATGATCTTGAAAGATGTGTGAAGTCTGCCAACCCGCACTTGGCCAGTGTGGTAGACTATGGCCTTACCCTTCTCACAATGAGAAGATGCGCCCCGCAGTGGGACAGCTTGTACAAACAGGGCTGATAAAAAAAAAATGCAATGAATTAACATGTATTTTTCAACCCCAACCCTTGTTGTGGAGTAACAATGATGGTGAATATAACGTTTATGTGAAATTTTGATCGTTCAGCGTAAGCAACGTTGGAAAAGTTTGAGTTTTCTGCTAAAATTTGTGATAACATTTTTACCATCTCAGAATATCTTTTATTCATAAATCCTTTCTTAGTGTGCATTTACATCGCTCCATAAACTTAGTATGTACCGTCAATAGTAACTGAGTGACTACAGAGAAAAAAGCTTATATAGGCATGGAATATTCTTTTTTTTTCAAAATAAAATATTGCTGTTATTGCATATGACGTCATATATTAATGTCAAATGTTTTTAGGGTTCTATAGCCAAAGGGTAAAAACAGGAAAATTATAAAACGGGAAAATTACTAAGACTCCGCTGTCTGTCTGTCCGTCCGTCCGTCCGTCTGTCACCAGGCTGTATCTCATGAACCGTGATAATTAAACAGTTGAAATTTTCACAGATGATGTATTTCTGTTGCCATTATAACAGCAATTTGCTCGAATTGGTAACGGCAACAGGTAGACACTTCAAATATTTATATAAATTTTTATAAATAGTTATATTATTCACTTTAAAAATAAATAAATAAAATAAAATAAATATTTACGGGGCTCCCATACAACAAACGTGTTTTTTTTGCCGTTTTTATAGATAATGGTACCCGAGCCCTTCGTGCCCGAGTCCAACTCGTACTTGGCCGGTTTTTATTTATACGCCTTTATTTATTTATTTTCATGAAATTAATTCTTATCCACCAAAATTCCAACCAAATTTTCTCACCGCTATCTTCATAAGTTTACAGTACAATACAATAAAACGTCACGCATGTACTCAGTACTTAGAGGTGAAGGCAATATAAAAAGCGCATGAATAGCATCTTTGAATGATGATGAGAAATGGAACAGACGAACGAAGGTCACCGAGCGATGCAAGAACAACCGAACTCAACGGGGCGACGCGACCGCAAGCCGTTCACGACAGGCTTGAATTGCGGATTCTACGACAGATTCTGATAGTTCTAGAAGTTTTGTACATTGAATCAAGAACGCATCGCATCAAACGTCTGATAGATGCGACGCGCGACCACAATGCTGGTGCGTATCTGGCCCAACGCATAAGCATTGCCATTCCACGTGGCAATGTGGGCAGCATGCTGGGTACGCTGCCAACTGGTAGTAGGTTTGAGCATTTGGGTTGTCTGTAGACCTATAACGGTCTGGGGTAATCGATTTCCTTTTTGTGCAGTAGTTTAGTTAGTTGAATTTGTGTAGTTTGTATATTGTTTTGTTGTAGTTAATAAAGAACGAGTATCCATATATTAAAAAAAGAACCAAAAATAAAACAAGCGACTGCGTAAGAGCTATTTACGTACTGGAAATGTTCGATTTACCTACACTATCTTGAGTGTACTTTATCTCGATACAGTGTGCGACAGACGGAAATAATTGTATATCACACGATCAAACCTACTTACCTATAACGCCGCATGTTTTCGTCGATGATTAAAAAGGATTAGTGTTAACTCTGAGTTTTATAATGTCATTTTTAGGGTTCCGTACTTAAAGGGTAAAACGGGACCCTATTACTAAGACTCCGCTGTCTGTCTGTCCGTTTGCCACCAGGCTGTATATCAAGAACCGTGATAGTTAGACAGTTGAAATTTTCACAGATGATGTATTTCTATTGCCGCTATAACAACAAAATATACTAAAAACAGAATAAAATTTATATTTAAGGGGGTTCCCATACAACAAACGTGATGTTATTGCTCGTTTTTTTCTCGATATTGATAACGGCAATAGGTAGACGCTTGAAATATTCACTGAATATTGAGTTATATTATTCACTTTATAAGTAAATAATTAAATAAAAATAATATTCAAGGGGGGCAAAGAAAATGATGTATGAAACTTTAATCTTGTTTTAAGAGACCTATTCAACGATAGTCCACATGATCTTGTGGAGTTAAAAAATTCAAATTCAAATTCAAATTTAAAATTTATTTATTTTCCAAAAAAAAAAATACTATTTACTACGGCATTTTAGCGGTACATGGAACATAGCTGTCAATGTATTATATTGTTGTGTAGTGCTGACGGTCTCTGAGTACATTGTGGTACAGCATAGTAATATTTTTTGAAAAGGTACCGGTACATCGGGCTGTGGTTATATAATCTAACAGTAAATGGATGCATTCACTTATAATAGCATGTACCAGCTATTCATTATAAAAAAACGCAATGTTAAACGAAGTAATCATTATCACTATTTCAACCACAACAATTCCTTCCACGTCTAGACACATAGACATAGGCCATCCATATTTCCATGAAGACCGTTTTGACCAGCGTCTTCCTGCCACTTGTATAAATTCTTTCCACATTGTGGCTGGTCTTCCTACGTTGGACTTGCCGATGCGTGTAAACAAAAGTGCTCATGATGAATAAAAATGAGTACCTATTCCATAAATGATTAGGTATTCCAATGAATATATCTAAGATTCAATATCTTGGTAACAATATTAGAACGTCTGCACCGCAAAAATAACGCAGCTAAACCATAATCTGGGCCCTAGACTTTGGCTTCTTATACTTAAAGGCTAATTTTCATTGTCAATGCACCCACGTCACGTTCACGTAACGTGGCCGATGGTCTTACGGAATAAGGTCCCTGTAAGTTATTTTTTTTTTTTAAGAAATAATTTTGGAAAATTAGTGGGATTTTTCTAAAAAAAATCTACTAATAATGTGTGGACGATGTTGCTATGCTAATAATGTTCTCAAGTAGGGTTACCAACTTAATAACTTTAGGGTTAATTCTTCAACTTCTTCATATCAATTAATTAATCATTCAAGATCTTGAATTATTCATTCAAGATCCTTTAAAAAATAAATAGTCAGAAGTTTAGAAACAACAAAAACTGGTTCACAAATGACGAAGTAATCGGTGTATATACATACTCGTAAAAAGAAAATTATACGCTACGAATTGATAACTTCCTTCTTTTTTGAAGTCAGTTAAAAAGAGAGAAATACGCAAATTGATATATACATAATAGAGTGCCTTGTGTCCGACCTTTGTCCCACGCGCGTATCTGGGGGCACGGCCGTACCCCCGCCATGTGAGCGAACGGGTACGTACGGCCAGGACTACCTTTACACGAAGAGATTCGTCGGACTCGAAGCGATTTTTCGGATTTTTACTTTTGCGATCTAGTAGGAGGCAATGGCACAGAATAAGCAATAATACTAAAACCTGGGCCTACTACGTCTTCTTCAAGCCAGTGTGTATTTTGTGGCATCATGCCTTTGATCGAACATGGAGTTTGATGGGTTACCTACTTCCGCAAACTCATGTGGGTTTCAAGACATGGTGCCACGACATGGCATGGCAAGACGTGGCGAAAATGTAAGTAGTTAAAAATACATATACCTATTAGTTTATAAAAGGCACGGACCCCAGAGTCTGTAAAAATTAATTTTGTCAAATAAAAAAAGACATGGTGCCTTCAATCGCATATGTACATGTTTATACACGAGTTTGATTGGTTAACTATGTACCATGCATGCATACATGTACATACAATTAAAAATGAAAATTAATCACAATAATCATTTAAGCTTTCTGTTTGAAAAGTCAAGTCTTCAATTCGATTCAATTCTTTATTTGTCCGTGAAACTAGGTATATGCACATACATAGATAGGTATACATAGATTTTACATAAGAGAGCTCTAGTTTCTACCTGGAGTGTTATATAGACAATAAGTTTGATCTAGACACTTTAACATAATTAAAAACTTAGGGTTATTAACTTAGTCTTTATTGATATGTCAAAGATTTTGCCAGATAACTAATTTTCAGGTATGGTAACCCTGTACTCAACCAAACGATGCGTTCTTCGGAGTACTATGAGCAAACGTTGCTACACCCAGGCTTTCGTAGTTTACTTCGATCCTGGCCCCTTTGTGTTGCTTGAATAAATTTTACGACCTAACGTTTCTAGCGCACGCGTATTGTAAAATAATCGGAAATTGTTCTGAACCTTGACGAAGCTACGCCGACTAAATAGTTATTATATATCTGTAACTATGTTTTAAGTACCTTGCTTCTTCTTCTTTTTTGTATTGGACCCGCATTATAGCATTTGCCAGTTTCAAGTATTAGGATTTTTCCAAGTTTCTTGAATAAAACAAGTTGTAAATGTTCTAGTCACAATCTAAGTCACGTATACAGTCAATTTATAAATCGAGTCCTGCTTCAGTAAAGTGGTGGCGACTTTACTAGAAGCTTCTATGAAGTTTTGTCGACAACGTAAAATGACACGTTTCACTGCTTCATTTCACTTGCCCACACTCATGTACTTGATCGAACACTTAATGAATAAAACACCGCCATTTTTATCGCATTAATATTCAAAATAACACAAATTTAGGAAAATAAAACAAAGCAACAACATGTTTCGATGACGTTCCCGCCAAAACTCTCCGTACCTTGCTTATTATTTGTTAGTACGTTGTAGTTTGACTTTGTTCTTTTTTACCCGATTGCGTAAGGAGGGTTATGTTTTCGAGTCTATGTATGTACGAGTATGTTAGTTTCTATATGATCGCCTACAGTCTAAACGGCTTGACCGATTTTGATGTGCGAGTGTCATTAGATTCGTTACTCCCTGAGTGTCGTAGGCTATATTCTTGTAATAATAATAAAAATGCATCTCTCGTAAAAATAAAAAACACGTTTTTTCGTAACTTCCAATGATTTTACTGCAATTATTCTAAAGAACGCGCATTTATATTCTTTTACAGCGATGTTTTTTTTTTTTTATTTGAACAAACGGATTACTCACGTCTATTTTTGAGCCAAACTAAACTATAGTAGGAGATTTCGGCTCAAAACTAGACGTGAGCAACAAAAAAATATGTGTAAAAACCACGTTAGGTTTCTAAGATTTTACGCATACTTTCTCACAAAAAACTTACACTCAACAGCAAATAACGAAATCGTAAGTAACCGTTTCTCTGCAGTCGGGTATTTTATTTTTCTTTTAATTTATATACCTACTTTACTTGTAAATTCTGTCATAAGGGATGGTTATGTTTTTGGTGTCTCTAGGTATGATTTTGGCCTAGTATGTAATAGAGAAAACGTATTTTATCCACATTGTCAAGTTGTCAAATGTCAGTACATACTCTTATTTCCTCGTAAAGGCGGATAAAAGGACTACTTGTCTACGTTCCAGAGTGTTATTTTAATAAGTAGGTACCATAGCAGTATTTGTGTTTGCCAGAAATTAGTTTTTTTTAGGATTCTGATAACATACATAAATTACTTCTTTAGCATTTCCATTTGGAATAACAGAGAGGAAGATGTAGCTTCCGAAACAGATCCAATGTATTGCGTATACCGGTGCAGCCCAAGTTGCGTGATTGGGAATAGCAAAATAGAAGTTGATAAAGTAAGTTTTACCTAGGAAATTTAGCAAAATTGTTATATAAATAACTCTTTTATTTTATTTTAAGGTTCCATTTTTAGTGAAAACAAATTTTAACGGATTTTTCGCGTATAATTTACTTAATTTTCCGTTTAATTTTAAATGATTTTAATTTAAATCATTTAAAATCGGTTTTTATTTCAATGAGTAAAAATCGCGAAAACCTAAGAAAACATTCCATTTTTAGGTTATATAAAATCAGGAATCCTTGAAATCTGCTTTCACATCTATAAATTTGTATCTAATCCATTAGAAATTTCTAGAACTTTCATATCTATGAAAAAATGTGTATGAATTTAATACTAACGTGCATATTATATGTAAAAATACGTATCTATTTACTTTGTGTTATCCTTATCTGTATATATTATTATTGGATATACATAAGTTTAGCTTTACTTTAGTTTACCTGGTTTGTTTAGTTTCATTAAGAGTAGTTGAAAAATACGGCCTGTACGCGAGGACTTACGTCCAAAGCAAACAAACAAACACCCGACAAATAGTAGCAATTTTTGCTGTTGACCATTTAGACCAGAGAGCCATTAGTTTACTTAGCTCGCTCCATTGCTAAAATATTTTGGTTCATAATTCTAAATTCATGGAATACATATGGAATCCTAGAACAAAATTTTATCTAGGTTAACCTTTGTTCTGAGAATATTTAACCGATGTTTTCTTAGTTTTTTAGAATTTATTTCAGTTTTATTTCTTTATATGTTTCTTATGACCACTAATTAACTTGTCCTTCAATATTGCTAGTATTCAAACAGTCAGCTTGTAGATACTTGTTAGAGTGTGAGTTTTCAGTAGCTCTTGAATCTTCAGTTGGCTGTCAACAGGGTGATCTTTTTGGTCCCGCCATTTTCAGCCTGGTTATTCATCCGATTATTCAACGTCTCCATTATAAACTTAATGTTTAGTATTTGGATGACGGAACCCTTGGGGGTGATGCGGACACTGTTCTTAACGATTTACAAATCTTGATTGACAAGTTTCGTCTTATTGGTGTAGAAGTATTTTTTTCCAAATGCGAACTTTATGTTTGTGACTCCTGTCCTGAAAAAGATTTGTTTATTAATAAATTCAATGTTTTGTAACTTATTATCAAATTGTTGGACAGCCGTTCTCTTCACCTTCTGCGTTCACCGATATTAGACGAATCTTTTTCATCTTTTGTTGAAGAAAAAATCCAACATTTTAAGAGTGCCTCTTCTACGTTACTCAAAATAAACGCCCACACGGTGTTTACAGTTATTAGATATTTTTGTTTGTTCCAAAATTTATGTATTCTTTGTGTAGTCCACTATGGAAACACGGTGAGCTCCTTTTGAGCTTAGACAATGTCGTAAAGGAAACTCGGATATCGGTTTTGACATGGATGACAGGATTTGTTCACAAGCCTCACTACCTGTACAGCTAGGAGGCTTAGGGGTCCGCAAAATTTCGAGTGTTGCTTTACCGGCTTTCTTGTCCTCAGTTTATAGCAATCATAAATTAGTTTAAAACATTCTCGCTCCATCTGTAGTCGTTGCTCATTTGGCCGAGGCCCAGATTGCTTGGAGGCTGGCTTGTCCAAATACCGATTTTCCCAGGACGTTATCGGCGCAGAGACTGTGGAATCGGCCGATCTGTGAACTAGCACGGAAATCACTTTTGGATACGTGTACTAGCGTCGCAGATCGTGCTTGTATTCTTGCAGTTTCTGTTTAGGAATCAGGTCTTTGGTTACAAGCTATGCCTTCTTTTAATATCGGCTGCCTTTTAGATCCAACTGCATTTTGTCTAGCAGTCAGCTTGCGTTTAGGAGCAAGGTGTTGTGATGATGCTCACATCTGCCAGTGTGGTACGGCAGTTGATCAACTCGGTCACCACGGTATCTCATGCTCGAGAAGCTCGATTCGAATTGGTCGTCATGCGAGCCTGAATAATATCATCCGCCGGGCTTTTGCCACCGCCAATGTTGCAGCTGTGCTCGAAACGAGCGGTCTTACGCGTGACGATGGTAAAAGGCCTGACGGAATGACGCTTGTGTCATGGAAGTTCGGACGGCTCCTTGTGTGGGACGTCACGTGCGTTTATACTTTGATACCGTGTCATCTTCCTGAGACACGGAAAAGGGCTGGCGCTGCAGCTAATTCGGCGGAGCAGCACAAATGGCGTAAATATGTTAATCTCGGTAGAGGTTACATATTTGAGCCATTTGGCGTTGAGACTGGGTCCGTGGGGATCGGGAGCTCATCTCATTTTCGAAAATGTATGCTGGATACGCTGCCAACTGGTAGTGGGTTTGAGCATTTGGATTGTCTTTAGACCTTTATCGGTCTGGGCTAATCGATATGCTTTTTGTGTTAACAATATGTATCACTAACTATATCAAAAATATAAGTACTTTCTATACTTTCTTAGAAACAACATAATTATATTATGAAGTCATCGAGGACAAAATTGTAATCAACAGCAAATTGATTAGATAACGGAAATGTATTGTGTTCAAGTATTATATCCTCAACTCGTAAAACCAGTTCTACATTACGCATAAAATCTTTTATTTATCTAATTTACATAGAAGTCTAATTCTTTGAGCAAACATGTTTTGGGGTAGGTCATTTGCGACCATCAACTGCGTCTGATCTGATCAAATGCAATTTATAGACTATGAGCATGTGCGGCATCCCAGATAATAGAAGTGGGTAAACATAAGGCCCGTTCTTAGTCTTTAAGTAGCCCATCAGATGAAAGTTCGTCCAAAAAGTATTGCCAATTTTGAAAGACAAGCACGACGTCATCGCGTACACGCCCACCTCAACTGGCTTGTAAGAAAAAGAAAACTTAAAAGCGACGAAAACTGTTAAAGTTGGAGTTGCAACCATTCTCTTTTCAGATTCAAAACCACACAAAAAGTTTATACGTAACATTTTTACGTACAATTTTAATGTTGTTGACATAAATATTTCGGTGCTCAACATCAGAGTTAATGAAACGAACGGTACATAGAAATAGTTTAACGTTCTATCTGCGTATAACGCATGACGAACAAATTTATAGGGCTACCTCAATCTTGTTTTAAATGCTTTTTTTTTTCGCTGGGAATTTTCGATAAATGGTACTCCACTTATTTCTCCCAAAAAAGGCTAAAATTAGCTGTGACTGATTTTAATGATATACACTAGAAAATTAAGATTTGTACTTAATTAAGTACAAATCTTTTCTAGTGTGTTGTCTATAATTATAGACAAGAATTTTAAATATATAATCTGAGCCATGTGCCATGTGCGCCATGTGAGCGAGCCATGGGTACGTACGGCCGGGACTACATTTACACGAAGAGATTCGTCAGACATATTATATATTTTATATATATATTAATAAAACTATATTGTATTTGTATTGTATAATAATTATATTTGCCTTTTTTTGTGGACATTTCGCACAACACCATCTAGCCCAAACTAAGCAAAGCTTGTAGGTACTATGGAACTAGATGTCTGATAGAATACATACATACTTTTTTCACAAACATCTACGCCTATCACACAAATGTTTGCTCTGGATGGGGATCGAACCCACGACCTACAAGCTTAGCAGGCAGACATACTAGCAACTGGCCAGTCGGCCTTGTCAGCCGAATTTGATAATATTTTACAGAAACATTCGAAATTCAATTATTCTGAACAAGATTTTCAAATAAATAAATATAAAATAAATATTTGTGGACATTTCACACAACACCATCTAGCCCAAACTAAGCAAAGCTTGTACTATGGAACTAGATGGCTGATAGAATACATATAATTTTTGTTGTAAATATATACATATGATACATAGACACCCAGACACAGATCAAACATCTATGCTCATCACACAAATGTTTGCCCTGGGTGGGGATTGAACCCACGACCTTTCAGTTCAGCAGGTAGACGTAAACACACTACCAACTGAGCCACAAGGCCAGTTAATATGAGCGATAAACCTCACGAGTACCTACAGACTTTGTGCTCACGAGGTCTACTTCATAGAACTATTTGTTTAGCAGTTTTCGCTTTAAATGCTTCCCATTATATGTAGGTACGTTTTTACGTAATCTCATCTGATTTTGATAAATGTTTGTAATTAGTCCAGATCGGATTTATTAAGTAATTTTACAAGTAAAAAGTAAAAATCTAGTTAATTATATCAAGACGTTATAATATAATATAAAAAGAAAATATTTAATGAGTAAATTGCAAATATGTATTATTTATGTGCGTAAATTATGGAAATAAATGTAAGAAAATATTGTTACTTGTTGTGAATGGATGTTTGTACAAAACATCCGTTTTACGGGAAAGAAGCAGTTTGAGTATTGAATATAAAGCATTGTGTACGTCGCACATGCCTGATAGCGTCATCTAGTCTTTTTTTACCCGACTGCGCAAGAAGAAGGATTATTTTTGGATTATGTTTTTATTTAATAATAATCTTTCGCTGTACTTCTAATTTGCGTTCCGAACTACGGTGGAGCGCTCTTGCATATAAAAAAAAATCACAAGCTATTTCAAGACACGCAGATCAGGAATATATATTCGAATAGAACCATTTAGGAAGCGTATTCTATATTTTAGCGGTATGCATAATAAAAGTAAAGTCAAAGCGTTTCGCTTGAATTTTTGGAATTTTTGTGGTCCACTATTAAACGATTTCGCATTTTAAACGATGTTAAGCTCTCTCTGTTTGAATTTCTACCTAGTTTAAATCCCAACAAAAGAACTTATTTCTTTATCACTGTATTACGGTCGTATGCTAGGCTCTAAGCGGTCACCTACAAGGTCCTAAATAGATACCAACCTCAAATAAATAGTTGGCGTACGTACCAACCTATTTAGGTAGACACCCAGTTATGATTACATTTTTTGGTATTACGTAACAGTTATTTCTCCCTTTTCAGTTTAATGGATTGTTTTGAAGTCGATATTTTTTTTTTAAATTACATTTATTGTACATTAACAGTGCAGCGTCATTGCACGTTGAGTTTTGAGGTCAAGAAAAGTAAAACTGACAACCCTAGTAAGACTAGATCAGCGAGACGGCGATGTGGGCTTGAGACAGACCGTTAACTTAAGACTGGGAAGCTTTGAAAGTGAAAACAACAAATTAACGAACATGATTTACAAAATAATTAGTGGAAGTTATAAATTGAAGGAATTTCGAAGGAATGGAGGAAGTTTAAGTAGATTAGAACAAATTAAATAAATAAAAAAACATTTTATTGCAAAATTTTGTATTTGACAATGATATTTAAAACGAATATAATCAGACATGACACGTTAAATCGTAAAATATACTTCTCATTTGAGTAGTCGGGTAAAAAGAGATTAGGAAAGGATCCAATTTTTATGTAATAAAAACAAAAGAATGTACAATTGTGAAGTCGATCAGAATCTCTTATCTTTAATTTGTATTTTTTTCTGTGCGTGTGGCTGTACGTTTGGTTTTATTCGATACCATGAAAGTATACAAAAGGCTAATTTTATTTTGAATAAGCTAGGCTATGGTTTAAATAATTATAGTTTAAAAAACTGAAGCAACCGACTTCTCATGGATCTCATTGTCAGAACAGGACCAAATTGAAATGGGACCACACGGGAAGCACCAGCTTTCAAATAAAAAAAAAGAATCATCAAAATCGGTTCACCCAGTCGTATGTGTTATTTTTTTTAAAACGGCTCACTTATTTGATTTTTTGTTGTTGTTGTTATAAGCCCGGATAAAAAAACCATTCCGCACAGAGTGTCGCAAAAAAAAGTCTGGTTCCGCTAACCGCTGTTTCTATGGCGCCGTGTTTATCCAACGAAGCCACTTGCTACACGTGGTTACTCTCTCGAGCGGTGAAAGTGCCGGCCGATCTCCACGCAATCTTATTGACTTTGACTTCGAGTTGAGGTCAAGCGCAGAACAAGTCTCATTACTTGAGAGGAAGTAAAAGTTAGCGCATTGTAACCGTCTTTTGGAGTGGGTTGCCGTTTTTTGGCAGGTCTTTGTTAGGTTCGTTGACATTAATTTGTTTCGTCTGATCACCGTCGTCTAAGGCATCTCTTCAAAATGTTGGAAGTGGGTATTATAACGGAACTTGTTGCAAAGAGTTTTATTTTGATAGTGATAAGTGGTATTCTACCTCTATTTCGTTGATTCGACAATTTGGTTTTAAGTACTTTGAAATAAAGAGATACAGTAGTTTTTTAAATTATAATTTTGTGTCTCACAGTGTGTTATGATAGTCTTACTTGAGGTTGCCTCACTTTGCGCACGTGGGAAAACATCAAGATGAATTGCCCGTTTTATATTGATACCTACACATTGAAGATTCAATTTCGAAATGCTGTAATATCATAAAACTTAACAAAGCGTGAAAGATGAACAATACCTCCAACTTGTACTCCGTTGATACGAATCACGGCAACTGAATGAAGCTTGTGAAAGTGCGTTTGTCACCTTTCCTAAGTTTAGTCATACCAGTAATAATGCTCACGAGCTTTCGAACACAATAAAGCATGTGTAGCGACTGCTGGTAGAAACTTAAATACGTGTCGCTTCAATTGAATAAAATTTGATTGAATAATGCTACTTTCGACGGTTGTTGAACTTTTTTTGTCTATGACAGTGCAAGAATTGACGTTTAATTTAACATCATTACGATCAGCCTACTTATAGCTCGTTGCTGGACATAAGGTTGAGGATAACCTGCAATATATTTTTTGGTATTTTATCAATGATATGTACATTGTACAAGCCTCAACAGATCAATTAATTAGGCATACCATGCTTCGCGGTTTCATTGACGTTGTGATTGAAAACAGTGATAACAATAAAATAAAATATGCAAAGCTTATGTTTGTGTCCAGATTTTCAGTTATCTCTGTATCAAATTTTATGACAATCGGTAAAGACTGTTTGTGCGTGAAAAGGTAACAAACAGACAGAGGAACTGAGGAACACAGAACACACAATTAGTAAATATATAGCTGAGTATCTGAAGACGGATATACTCGTAGGTCATATTTTCAACTGACTTCAAAAAAGGAGGATGTTCTCAATTTGACTGTATTTTTTTTATGTTTGTTACCTCAGAACTTTCGACTGGGTGAACCGATTTTGCTGATTATTTTTTTATTTGAAAGCTGGTGCTTCCCCGTATTGATGCTGCGGGTCCCGCTGGTGTGGTCCCATTTCAATTTGGTCCAGTTCTGACAATGGCATCCATGAGAAGTCGGTTGTTTCAGTTTTTTAAACTATGTACAATTGTATCATCATCAATTCACCGTTAACCATTACCATTGTTTCGAAACCACGGGGCAAAATTAGTAGTAGTAGTAAGATTTGAGTTTTCAGGGTTCCGTAATCAATTACGAACCCTTACACTTTCGCCATGTCCGTCCGTCTGTCCGAATGTCCACGCCTTAGCTCAAACACTATAAGTACTTGAAAGTTGTAATTTATTATGAAATGTTATGAAAGGAAATGGTATAGGTACATATTTGTTACGCTGACAAAACGGTAGAATAAAATCTGGAAAAAAATGGGGGTACCCCTACACGTATGTTGGGATGATTTTTTTCTTCTTATCTACCCCACACGGTGGGGTATCGTTGGATTGCTGGCTAAACGGTTTACTTGGGACATATGACAAAAATTACGCCAGTAGCATATTGAAATTAAAAGGAAAACTATCACGTCGTCGATGACTTCGTCGTCGTCGAAACGTAACAATAGTCGATGAACTTAAAAAGAACTTAGAGACGTAAGAAATGAAAGTTTCGTGCAAATTTCATATAAACTATTCGTAATATAAGTTGTATAAGCAAAGTATCAAACAGGAGACCCTGTTCTAGTTAATTATGATGTGCAACTCACTACTGCGCGTACTACTACTTTGCGCGTGGTACGACACGCACTTGGCCGGTTATTTGTTTTGAAATTAGACCTCTTATCTACTAACTACTACGACTGGCCCTGTGTGTGGCTCAGTTGGCAGTATGTCTGCTTGCTGAGCTGTAGGTCGTGGGTTCGATGCCCACCGAGGGCAAACATTTGTGTGATGAGCATGGATGTTTGTTCTGTGTCTGGGTGTTTCTATGTATCATTGTATATATTTACAAAAAAAGTATATATGTATTATATCAGCCATCTAGTTCCATAGTACAAGCTTTGCTTAATTTGGGCTAGATGGGGTTGTGTGAAATGTCCACAAAAATACTTAACAAATCTGACTATTGATTAATTTTTATTTTATGATTATATGGTTAGTCCATTTAATCAGAAAAGCTTAATAATAACTCACCTCATGAAAAACGACGATGCGGTCGAAGATGAAGCACGCTTCTACATGAGATGCCAATTCACTCTTGTCTTGAAGATATACAGATGGTATAATATATTGTAAGTAATAGGGAACATCGAGGCAGGCAGGTAACGCGTTCCACTCTTTAGCGGTTCTTATTGGAAAAAATAATCCCAAAATAACTTTGTGCATAAATGTTTTTGTATCGTATGTATTTATTCAACCTAGAAACGCAACAGTTTCATTGCATGCACACTTACTCATTTATATTAAGCATACGGCAGACTTTCTCTACGTTATCTAGGTAAGTTTTAATGATGATGTGACGACCAGACTGGGTACTCATTGTGTGTACTATTTTATACCAATTATTATTTATGTATTTCAAGGTTAATTTTAATTTATCCTTTTACCAACTTGCAAATCAGGAAGTTCTTAATTCAACTGCCGGAGGAGCGAACGTTTTGCGAGCGTATGTACCTATTTCTCACAGAATTCCAGGCCCTATTTACATAAGTCTTTGGAACACGGAAACGGGCAGCCAGTTTCGGGATTTGAAGGAATCGTTGTTTATGTGGGCGATGGGTTGACTCCGTGTCACTGCAGGGCAACATTACATCTTACCCTTCTAATCCTCTAATTCAAATAACTTATTTCAGATTATTAATCCATATTTGCACACATTAAATAACGAGAATAAAATTTATACAAATATGTTTAATTATGTCAAATGAAATAAAATAATATATCTAATTAATAGAAAATTAAATGTCAAATGTCTAATACCCTATCCTTCCCATAAAAATATTTATTCATTTTTTTTTCTGAGCGCCTGATCGATGCGACGCGTGACCAAAATGCTGGTGCGTATCTGGCCCAACGCATAAGCATTGCCATTCAACGTGGCAATGCGGTCAGCATGCTGGGTACGCTGCCAACTGGTAGTGGGTTTGAGCATTTGGAATAATTAGAACTTTATCGGTCTGGGATAATCGATATGCTTTTTGTGTATAGGTAGTAGTTTAGTTAGTTGAGTCTGTATATTTTTTGCTGTAGTTATTAAAAGCACTTTCCTTCCCATCTAAGCCTCTAAACATGGTCTAATGACACGTCACACGGCCCCAGGGTGTTTGATGCTCTGCCTGAAAGCCTGTAAGGGAAATAAGGCGTGATTTTATGTATGTACCTATGTAATGTTTAAGGTCAAAATGCTATGTCTACTACTATGAAATCACTCTCTTTGACATGCATATGAGAGTTTGAATGATGTATGTAAGTAGGTATATTTTTTTTCCAGAGTTAGGAAGTGAAATTGTGTCAAATTTTGCTTACTTGTTGTATGTGTAGCGACGAAAGCGATAAAAGCGTGCCCAGCCTTAAAAGGCTTGTTAAAATTTGCTTCACTGAGCTAGAAGCGACTCGTATTCTAAGTCTATTACTTCTATATATCACTTTCTGCTATGTAGGTCTCCTTGCTGTCGTTTCGACACTGGATACAAGATTGCAAGCCGCTTCCAATCGGTTGTATTGGAAATCCATTGGGGAGGCTTATGTCTAGCCGTGGATTTGTTATAGCTGAGATGATGATGATGACTTCCCTTTACTTTACAATAAATATCGAAAAGTAAGCGTTGTACTGCCGATTACTTGAATATAAATGATAACTAGCACAAAAACTGCTTTCAGAGGCGCCGCAGATCGCACACGTACTTTTCTTGCCGTGTATGTTTGGAAATCGGGTTTTGGTTTCAAGTTTGTTTGGTACCAAAAATACTGTGGTGACACAGTACCACGGTTATTGTGGTACTGTGTCATGCTACCTATATCACTTCTCTACTAAATTACTGTCCTCGACTGCATTCGAAGCCAACAGCGAAATTCAGACCCAACAACATTGATTAGTAAGTAAATAACCGCTGGTTAAACGATCGACATCCAGTATGAACTTAGTTCTCGTAACAACTGTGTTTTACTCGCGATATTCGCGGTAAATTATGTTCCAACTTTAATCCTCGTTCGCGTTGTAATACAGATTCTATCATGAATAAGAAGTGTTAGGTGAAAATAGTGGAGAAATTGCACAGAACGGCGGTGGGGCGATAGGGGGCAAACTAACAGGTGACGAGGAGCAACTAATAGGCGCATCCGGGGGCAGGTAAATTTACCATAAACCGTCGTGGCTAGTCAACTTTTCTGCGAAACAGGCTTGGAAATTGACTTTTGCGCACTCAAGGACAGCGCTTTTGTTTCGTGATGGAACCTGTATTGTTATACTCGTACTGTGATGTACCTTGAAAAAGTTTAACAAAATATTTTACTCGAGTATATGTTAACAAAGTGTTAAGTGTACAATTTGAAATGTATGAAACTCAACATTTATGATTAACAATTATTGCAGCAACTGAAATAAATTACGTAAGTAGCTTTATGGAAAGGCGAACTGAGTATTCACAATCCATCTGATTTTAACTAGATTTGGAACTTACATTATACTTACTTATTTGTGTTTTACTTTAAAGTGTAAACAATTTCTTTCTATCATAACTAAGTCTGGAGCATCGTCGCAAAGTAGCTAGTTTGTCGGTTTTTTATCGTATACATTTCGGTGAGTGTGCGTCTGGTCTGCATGATCTCATTCCCCCATGTCCATTTTTCTATCGGACCGCAAGAAGCACGAAAAAGCGACATCGTTATATGGTTGATATTCCGAAAACACGTACGAAACGCTTTGGCTCCACTTTCATTGTACGTACTGCCAAACTGTGGAATGCGCTTCCTGAATGGGTCTTTCCGACTGGATATAATCTAGGTGTCTTCAAATCGCGAGTGAATAGGTTTCTTCTAGGCAAGCGCGCTCCATCGTAGATCGTAACTGTCGCTTAACACCAGGTGAGTTGACGGTCAAACGCAAGCCTATTTTCGAATAAAAAAATATATATAAACTACATATAAGTACAACAATTACGTATTTTCCTCACGAGGTAGGCAGGGTCTTTGATGCTACATTTATTTTGACTGCGGTTAAAGGTTTAATTGGGTTAAGAGGATAAAAGAGGAACATATCCAACGGTACCTAACCTACTCGTATATTATGTAAACCGAATCACATTTGTTTGAATCTTACTTGTCAGAATCCGTTTCAAAGAACTGCCTGATTCCAGATGTTTACATAAAGCGGGAATAACATTACGAAATTAGGGTCATGAAATTAAAATTAGTTTCACGAAAGTAATTTCGTTATAATTAATAAATAATTAATGTCGTGAAATTCACAGTATCGCAGTAACCATGGCCTCATCAGCATCAAAGCTATATTTTTCTATATTCAATGTAGCTAAAGAGATGCTTCTTTATAAACTTAAAAAAAGACTATCAAGAAAAAAAAGACGTTGGTGGATTCGAGAATGGGTAACAAGACGTGTAACTAGGGAGTTACCAATAAACTGATTGATTGATTGAAAGCATTTGGGTGCTTTAAAGTTAGCCTCTGAATTAGCAGATGAAGATCCTGAGAGCTATAAAAACTATTTTCGAATGAGTGAAGATAATTGTAATTTTTTATCTGTACTCCATCGTTGGTTTGCCATTTTCAACGCTTGAAGCGCGCGCGACGATAAAAATACACACGTCCGCACAGCACAGGCGCTTTCGCGACACTAGTTTCACGTCGCATCGCATGAAAGTAGTTGCATGACACTAATTTTACCAAAAAATCGCGCAGGGCACGAAACTAATTTGCATTCATGAAATTAATGCATGCATTACGAAAATATTAAATTACACGTGAAACTGTTGGTAAAACTAATGTCACGAAATTAATTTCATACCACTAATTTCGTAATGTAATTCCCGCTTAACACGAGTTTCTGATTCCATTACCTTGCTTGTTTTAGGGTTCCGTACCAAAGGGTAAAATACGGGACCCTATTACTAAGACTTCGCTGTCTGTCCGTCCGTCTGTCCATCCGTCCGTCCGTCCGTCTGTCAGGCTGTATCTCATGAACCGTGATATTTACAGAGTTGAAGATGATGTATATCTGTTACCGCTATAACAACAAATACTAAAACAGAAGTATTTAAGGGGGCTCCCATACAACAAACATGATTTTTTGCTCGATATTGTTAATGGCAACAGGTAGACGCTTGAAATATTCACATAATATTGAGTTATAATATACACTTTAAAAATAAATAATAAAATTAATACCTATTTAGGAGGGCTCCCATACAACAAACGTGATTTTTTGCCGTTTTTATAGATAATGTTTCGGAACCATTTGTGCGCGAGTCCAACTCGCACTTGGCCGGTTTTTTTATTTAAATTTTGTGAGCTTTCCATCTGGGATGTGCACAAGTTGATAAACTAATTAGATAGGTATTTTGCCACTTCTATATTAGTAATTTAGACTTAACTTGAATTAAATTATTTTGGCTCTACAAACCAAATTAAACCAATGTGTGGGTTTTGAGATACTCAATTTTTTTTTGCAATCTCGTTCTATAGAGATAGAATGAGATTGCATACGACGACTTATCTCAACTTTTTTCTTCAACAAATATGATATGTCACTAACAAAGACCTTTATTGAAGCAAACCATAATTATTTTATTGTAGAGTTGACGAGCGAGTGCCGGCCTATTTTCGAATAAAAATAAATAAAAACATCGTACCAGCTTAAAATAGAATGTCAAATTTATGACAACATTTAGCGTAGCCAGGAAGAATATTTGAAGGTCATGTAGGTGGCAACCGTTCACCTAGTAAGTAACATTCTTACGGTTCCGTAGTGACTACGAGGAATCCTAAATATCGTCATGTCTGTGTCTGTCTGTTTGTCCGTCCGTATGACACAGCCATTTTACTCAGATTATCAGCCCTACATAAACGATTTTGACATGTAGTTGTAGATGTGATCCGTGAACCGCCACTAAATACAAATACTTTATTGTTTTAAATAAATCTCACAGTAATAAATTGTAACCCGTAATAAATTGTAAATGCCGTAGCAAATTTAAAAAAATAATAATTGAAAAACCTTCAAATAAAAGGGAAAACTTTTTAGCCCCACCCCATTGTGTGGAATATCGTTGAATAGGTCTCTTAAAATAAAACAAGGTTTTATATTATTTTTTTCCTAAGAGGTGACACGTGCGAGATATAGCCCGCCAAAAGTAAAAAAAAGCATTTCCTCTTGCATTTCTAAACTATAACACTTAGATATTCATGATTAACCATAGTAGTAGACCATATTAAATACTTTCAACGAAAATTTTTTTGAACACTTTGTGATTGCTACTTTTGAAATATAACGATACCCCCTTAGATTATATAGGATACCCCTCTCCCGAAATTCTTAGTCAAATTGTAAAAAAAAACTTTAAAAAAAATTAACGGATTTAGCGCGTATATTATACATCATTTTATATACATATAATTGATCATTTTAGGCCATAAACTTATGTAAAATATACGCGATAAGTCCATTAAAATTTGTTTCATTTCAATGAGTCACAATCTCGAAAACCTTAGAAAACATTATTCTTAGTCATAGTATTAAATTCGCCGATTTTTGGGTGGCCGTGACTATAACCTTTTTTGGGGGTTGGATCCGCGACTTCATTTGTTGTTTAAATACCTAACCCCGAAACTAAAACCTATTATCGAATTATACATACGAGTATATTTATAATTTCATGACGATCGGTTTAGTCCTTTAGTTATGAAAAAAGCTAAGAGAGACAGAAGTTACTATCGCACTAGGTGCTACGGCGCTAGGTGCTAGGATGAAAAACGGCGGTGATCATAAAAAGTAGCCTATGTTTTTTTTACGCAAGATAGATCTACGGTTGACCACCAACTCGCCTGATGTTAAGCGACAGTGTGGCCTAGGATAGAGCTCGTCGATCTAGAAGATATCTATTCACTCTAGCCTTGAAAATTCTAAGATTGTAGTTCTCAGTAAACAGATATGGCGGTAAAGAATCCATTCTTGTGCAGTACGCATCCAGAACGTGGACCACTATCGTTAAGTACGGATTTCTAGCATTTCAATGAGAAATGGGTGGTAATTCGTCGACTTTCTGTAAGTTTAGTGTAGTGAAATGGAGAGGGTGGAATTAGATCGCGAACTCCCTGAAATGAATCCTGTAGAATATAGATAGACATGCTACTTTACGGCGGTACTCGAGACTAAGTAGCTTCTTGGCAACTAGCTTATCGTCCACGATTAACCTCATAGCTCGCCGGTCCTCTTACTCTAAAGCTTCCAGCTGATACTTGGTTGATCCATCAAAAAGGTGGCAGCAGTACTCCATACACGATCGGACCTGTGCCTGGTACAAATGAAGCAGTTGTCCGTCTTCAGATTCACAGATATCCCTGGACCATATTTATAACGATCGGTTCAGCCGTTTAATCTTGAAAATGTTACAAACGAACAGAATTATTTTCGCTTTTATATTGTAAGTTAGGATAGTTAAGATTTGTTGTATTAGTATGATTATATTTTTAAATTTAATCACAAGTTTCTCCCTTTCATTTTTCAGAAAATTACACACCATGTCCGGGTCATTCCTCTTGGCGAACACGTTGGTAACGAAGACAATGGATGATGATATGCCCCGACTAATCAGTGCTGAGCCCAGGAAAAACAGAGATTATGAGTGAGTTCACTAGATTAAAAATAAACTCAAATACTAAATTTCGTGCAACCGACATTAAAATCGTGGTACTTTCATGGAAAATTTCAATTCCTGTTGACCCTCTTAATTCGTCCCTGTTGCAAATGTTTTATTTCATTAGTCCTATGTATTATTTTTTTAATCAAAATACTAAATTTCAATGTCCTAACACCAAAATTATGGAAGTTTCATTCAAACTTTCAACCCTCTTTTGACCACCTTAATTCATTCCTGGCGCAGAAATATAATAACCATATTAATTTATATTTATTTATATATCTCAAATATTTATTATTATTTAAAATTTAATTCAAATATAAATTATAATTAATAAAAAAAATCAAGCCCTTAATATCAAGACCCTAGAACTTTCATACACGCTTTTACCCCCAATTTCGACCCCTTAATTTGGCCCTCACGATATATCTCGTAAGCACTGACTTCGTGTTGGTCCGTTAGCCGTCGACGCTCGCCTTCTCCAACCTCCTCATTCCGCGATACTTATTTTTAATAAGACTATATAGGTCAGATCTGGTCCGTAAGAGAACTAATGTGGCATTAAGGGCTTTGCTGTAAGTACTTATTTCATTAAAAGCGTTAAGCATATTGAAGTAGTTATTGTAATATCTGATAATTAAAGATCACATTTCAATTAGTTTCAAGTGTAACATTATTGCTATTATCAGTTATGCAATAAGTAGGTACGCTACTAGACCTGCACGCAACGTGCTGAGCACGCTAACAAATTGGATGGAATAACGACGATTCATTAGTGATCGGAAATCGATGAGTATAGAAAAATAACTTTTAGCATGATGAGTAAAAATAGGGTATAAATACATACCTGCATAATATCACGGGCAAGGCATTTACAAAGAATGGAAAAAGATAGATGGGCGTACATTCTAACAAACTGGACTCCTAGAGAACAAAAAAGAAACGAGATAGACCAATGTGAAGATGGAACGAAGACGTGATGAAAGTCGCCGGGAAGCTCTGGTCGAGAACAGACAATCAGGGAGCAATGTAAGCAAATGGAGGAGGCTTTTAACGCCCTCGGTGGTCCTTATAACGAAGCAAATATTACTACATAATATCACGCCTATTTACTATTACGAGGGGCAAAGCAAATACGTCGGTAAACGCCTATTTGACCGAGTTTAAAGACTTAGACGAAAGGGAGAGGATATAAGAGGATTAACTTTGACATTATTTCACATTTATTTATTAAATACAAACATAAAATCACGCCTGTTTTCCCTTACGGGGTAGGCAGAGTTTCAAAGACCAATTATTAGAAGGTTAGCTTCTAATAATTTGGCAGGGACGGTATTAGAGGCGATAAAAGGGTTGGATGTAATGTTGGCTTGCAATGACAGAGGGACCAATCCATCGCCTTCATAAATCCCAATTTTCCTCAAGTTCCTTATATGACTTTTATACTATGCCTGAGAAGAGGAGCAGCTGGTACATTCTAAGTTTTTCTTTTTCTCCCAGTCCAGCATGGACCAGGGTTCTTTTTAAAATTTAATTTGAAAAACGAGCTGGTTATTATATCGCTGGCCAATCATAAAATCAAGCCCGTAATATATATTAGACCCTAAGATTAGGATGAGCCTGAAACATCTGAAGAATAAAGAGACACCGACCGATGAATAACCATCCGCGATCCTAAAACGGTTTTGAACCGTTTGAACGGGTTTGAGTTTACCTCCAAATAGCCCCTCGATACCCATCGTCGGAGTTCGATACGTTTACTGTATACTCGTATAATTTACATTCTATTTTTGCAAAGGAAGGGACGTTGAATTTAATTGTACGTATTAATTGTTAGTAGCGATACGATAAATACTAGTTAAGCAAGCTCTATTTAAGTATTTACATCACTTTTGTTTCACAAACAGAGGCACGCGCTAAGTGATAAGGATAACTAATATATTAGTATTACTACGAACAGTAAACCTTATAAGTACGATTTTTTTTACAAAATAACTAGTTCTAAAGTCTGTACTCACGAGGTCTACTGATAATATTAAAAATTCTTGCACAGAATTCAGTATCAAATGTTTCTGCTAAATGTTATCAAAATCGGAAGACAAATATTCTCGTAGCAAGAACACTTAGCGAACGTTTCTAGCAAATTTTATCAAAATTGGTCAGTAAATTGCGCCACAGCAAACTCCTCTTATTGAGGAAAGTACCGATAACAAAATCTATAAATTTAAAATCCAGTAGTTATATCAAAATTTGTGAAGTTGGTTGAAAAAATGCGACGTGTACGCGAATACCAACAAAACTCCGGTCATACCAAACAATACTTTGGACGTTGTTGCTGAGAACTTTGTTGTTTTACTCACCGGGTCGAGTTTAACAAATAGGCATTGTTTTTTTTTTTTTTTTTTTTTAGTTTGTTGGGTGGTTTAAGGAAGATTGAGAGAATATTGGGACAGCAGAGGTTCAGCGCTAACGACACACACATGATTAATAATATTGGGCAAACACACCATGGCAGAATTACTAAAGTAGTAAATATAAGCCTAATTGATTATTGAAATTATATTTCACTAGCTGCGCCCTGCGGTGTTACCCGCTATTTTACATAAATTATATCAAAGATATTATTTTTCGAGATAAAAAGTAGTTTACGTGTTAATCCAGGATGTCAGCAACTTCCATGCCAAATTTTATCAAAATCGGTTAAGCCGTTTGAGCGTGAAGAAACAACAAACATACAACGCACTCATAAAGTTTCGCCTTTAATTTTAATATTTAATAAATCATTTATTCAAAACTTAAGATATCCAAATACAAAAAAAGGTCTATATTACAAAGGTAAACTTATTAATAAGCTAGCCTAAACTAGGTAATCCTGTGTTTTAGGCAAGAAGACCATAATTTTAATTAAGTTATCTAAGACGGTTAAAATACAATAATAATAGCCTACTTAAATATAAATATTACATATAGGTATGTATGTAATATTTTAGTAGAACAAAACTTTAAAAAAAAATAACGTTTTACATAAATCAAAACAATTTATCTGTCAAGTAGCAAAAACACTAAACGTAAGCAATAAATTAATTCAGTGAAACTATACCTCACAATTACTAGATACTACTAGATTATTTTAACACCTAAAATAATTTCTCCGTATCATCGTATGTCATACTTTTAAGGACTTGTTTCGTTAGTTTTTTACCTAAATTATTAAAATTAGAATCTGAATAAATGTTTAATAATGTATTCAATCTATTGTACAGAAGCGGACCAAGGAACATATAAAATTTTGTAGTGAAGGCATGTTTTAAGCAAGTTTGTTGTGGGCAGACTCTGACATTGTGCTTCCGTCTTTTGTTAGTAAACTCCGTGCTATATGGAAGGGCTGCGTGTTCCTTCAGAGCAATGTTTAATATCAATAATTGCCGAATTGTCCCAAGATTTGTAGAGAAGGTTAGTAGGGAAAACGAAAGGACGGAAGGAGGCCACTTTGAGTATCGCTCTTTGTGCTCTCTCAACTGACAATAAAACAGTTTTACCCACTCCACCCCAGGATGTGATGCAGTACGTTAAAATTGATTGGCAGAGCGCATAATAAACTTGTTTAATTAATTTAAGATCAGTAATGTGGCGTAACTTCTTGAAGACAAATATCAACTTTCGGATTCTATTCAAAGGTTGTATTTAGACCACACCTAAAAGAAAGCGTTTCATCTATTATAATACCAGATATTTTATTTTGTTTGTATTTTTAATATCTGAACAAGCACACTGATTGATAATGGGGTCATTACAATGATGAACGTACAATTTGCAGGTGTCATCAGGTGACCTTATTTTGCGCATCGAAAATTAATAAAATTCGTCTTAGTTGCGTTCAGTGTCAGCAAGTTTTTGTGAAGCCAGTTGTTTACAATATTAAATCCGGATTGCGCATACCTGTAGACTTCTTTTTCAGAATCAGCTGAAAAAAGGAGAGCAGTGTCATCAGCGTAAGAAATTATGGTACCATGATCTAAAATTATGCCACAAAGATCATTTATGTAGACCAAGAACAGGGTTGGTCCCTTGAAGAACTCCAAAGGTCGTATTTTCTAGGTCATCGCTGATGATGTTGCCAATTCTCACGCACTGACTACGCTCGTCCAAGTAGCTTGCAAAGAGATTTAGTTCAACGTCTCGAATACCTAAAGACTCAAGCTTACGCAATAGGATAGGAATAGAGACGGTATCAAACGCCTTATTTTTTTCTCATCGTGTGAGGTATCGTTGGATAGGCAATCGAAAAATATTGGATAGTTATCGAGTTATAGTCGATCAACTTAAAATAATTACGCATATAAGGAAACATAGGAATATTTTATTTAAATTAACTTGGGTTAACTAATATGTTCATAGTATCAACCAACCCTGTTTTTAGATCACATAAATTATGATATTATGTACCTAACTAAGGAACCCTACATTGACCATTTATTTACAAGATTTTTTTAGGACCAAACGCAACTTGTACAGACAAACGACGGACATCGGGAGATAAAATCTTGGAAATGATGATAGGACTGCATACTCTGGTCCACATGGGCTTTTTTATTCAAAAATAGACGTGCGCTTGACCGCCAACTCGCCTGGCGTTAAACGACCGCAACGTCTACGTTGGAAAGCGCTAGCCTAGAAGGGGGACCTTTTACATTCACAGATTTACGCTATATCTATTCGATCCAGATTATATCTATTCGGAAAGACCCACTCAAATACAAATACACATTCTTGGACATCCACAATGAAACGATGATACATTTTTGTACTTAAATGTAAAATCCGTTAAAAAAAATATTATTTCAATCAGTTCACCGACGCAAGAAGGTTTACATCAGGTTCTGATAACGCCATGTAGAACCGCCCATGCAACTTATGCTCTTCCATATATTATGTTGTCGATAAATCTGACCACCGTTGGTTTGCGCCAGTTTTCATTTGCTAAGGAGAGAAGCGGCAGGCCCTTATCAACTGCCATTACAATACATCCCACACTCACTCGTTGTTTAGGAAATAATCTCCTGAGATTGCACACCTCACAGTTGTGAAGGCATTAAAAAAAAAAGACCCCGCCCCCTCCCTCCCCCTCACTTCCGCGGGATGTACAGTCTCATAACAGATGATAAAATAAATATACCAACTCAAGTGAAAACTATACTGATCAAGGGTATTTTTTTTGTCAGGTGGCAGTTGGTATGGAGAAATATACTCGCCTTCGTATATTTACACGTCGCAGCATTTTATGGGTTTTACCTTATTTTTTCCGGCAGGACAAAGACGTGGACTGTTTTGTTTGGTAAGTAACTTTCAATATTATTCAGTTTGAAGTAGCAATACAAGTTACTCTATGTGACGTAGTTGTAGTACGTGCTACCACTGAAGTCCAATGGTGAAATTTTGAATCCACGTTTGACAGACCCGCTAACGGAACACGGAATGCCTTTTTTTATTGAATTTGGACCCGCTTGAAGCATTTGCCAGTGTCAATCAAGTTTCTTGAATAAAACAAGTTATAAATGTTCTAGTTACAAGCTAAGTCACGTGTACAGTAATATTCCATAGCGCGAAGAGAGCATGAAGGAAATTTTATGGATTTCATACATTTTTGGGTAATAATATGCTTATTTGGCAGGCCTTCTGAGCTGTCGTGGGTTCGATACTTTCACCTAGGGCAAACATTTTCTGCTGAGCATGGATGTTTATTCTGTGTCCGAGTGTTTATATGTATCAGCCATCTGGTTCCCATACTACAAGCTTTGCTTAGTTTGTGGCTAGTTTTGATTTATTTCTTTCTTTTCAGTTTGAAGTCAGCTTAATTTTTTTTAAATTACTTTTATTCTTTTCTCCCAGTCCAGCATTGAAGTCAAAACGATATTATTTATTTTATTATTTGTCTTATACTGAGAGTTTCACTATAAAAAGTTAGTTTATTCAAATCGATTTTATTGCATTATTTTTTTGCAGGTTCGACATTCGCTATAATGTCTGCGATGGGCGTAACGGCGGGCGCACACCGGCTCTGGGCCCACCGGGCGTATAAAGCGCAGTGGCCGCTCCGACTGTTCTTGGCCCTCATGCAGACCATGGCCTTCCAGAACCATATCTACGAATGGGTTCGAGACCACCGGTATGTCAACAAACCACACAGTATTACAACAGGGGTTCTCGACCTTATTTTGGTTGCGCCCCTAGAACTCCTGTTCTACAATATTACTTTTCCAGAGCTGGAAGTTTCGATTAAAACTCGGCTTTTCGTATCAACCGTCTTAGTATATAATAAATCGTATATCAAATAATTGGAGGAGAAATCGCTGAACATATAAAAACACAGTTGAATTGAGAACCTCCTTCTTTTTGGAAGTTGGTTAATAAGGCTTAGCTCATTGCTTTGCAGTCGTATTTTGACTATTCACATTTTTACTTACAGTTTATGTTTCTTATTAGCTCGTTTTTACAAAAAGTACCAATAGTCCAAATAAATTGTTATAATTTTAATTAATTAATTTATTTATATAAAATAATAAAATTTACTTTAGGATGACGATATAGATTGCAGTAAGTACTTACTTAGTTTCTTTTAGTGTAATAATTTTATATTGGGGAATGGATTTCGGGAGCTACTCTAAATCTTAAGACTGCAGGAGCCAGGTTTACCGACCGTTCGTTGCGTCCAATAATATGCTGTTAAATTTAAATAGCCTATCAATCGGTCTTGCGCCGGTCTAGATGCTAAATATTAATCGCTATTAATTACTGTATTAATTTATAAAACGGGTTCTTTACTCATCTAGGTATATAGTCGACATGAATCTTCTAAAGTTACACATCAATTCTATTGGCCGATAATTCGACTGGTTTTTGTAATAATCTTATTATGGTTATTTATTCAATTTATTCCAAACAAATAAAATCAATGTTATGTTGAGCTACTGACATATTCTTAAATTACGATCATAATGATTTCTCAAGTGTTCCTTCTCAAGCACTTGTCGGGTTTTATTTACATTACCATTTCCCAAGTACTGATTGGGTTATGAAATCAAGTCCCATCAGATGTGAAATTTTCGAACTGTCTACAAATTTGTTGGTTGTTTCAGTTTTTTTACTATAATTATCTCTTATTGTACATATGGATAAGTGATGAATGTTTATCTTCGTGAAAGTCAATCAATAGGTTTTCCTCATTGATCAATAGGTCCTTGTTTAAACAGTTGGTATCTTTGCTTTATATACTTAGTGAAACTTAATAATAATACTAACATGAGTGTATATTTACCATTACCACATGCTAAATGGAGTTGGTTGTACTATAATGGAGCTGATATCAAATCAATTGGCAATCAATAAACAGAAGCCAATATATTTGGGGCCAATAATATATTTGATAATGTTCCTGAGCATGTCAGTTTATTCCACATTTAGTTTTGAATGTGTTTCTTATCAGATTATTACTCAAAGTAACGTTTCCCAGCTTACATAAATGTACTTTGGTTTCTCTATTACTGTCTGTAGCCTACATGTCATAAAGATTTTAGATTTTTCGATATGGTCGCTTTTCATCATTAATGGAGTCCGTGTCTACACAGTTAGACGGTGATTGGGGGTCAGTACCGTTCTAATTCTATCCCTTTCGTTGAAGCAATGATGCTATTTTAGCTATAAATATGCAATTGTGGATATTATGAGGGTGGCGTAAAGCTGCAATTCGATGACGGCATGACGGCGGATCTGCCGGTTAAATACCGTAAGGCGAGATGGTATGCCCTTTCTGGGCAAAACAGTTCAAGAGGTTCAAACTCATGGAATATGCTGTTTTTTCTTAATGCTGAGAGCTTGGAATTTTTAAGGCTAGGGTGAATAGATATCTTCTAGATTTATATTCTCCATCCTTAGCTACACTGTTGCTTGACATCAGGGGATTCATTGTTACTCATTGAGATTAAATAACTTTTAAGGGATTTATCGCGTATATATTATGTAAAACATAATCAAATCATACATTGAGGAGACAAAGAGAAACATCGAAATTCGAGTCATATGTTCTGTGCTTGGGTGAAGGGGCATAGGTAGATATGTATTACGGATATGAAAAACAGACGCTCTAACAGGTCTGCACTTCTGCAGTGTGTGAGCGCGCACTGAATAAGCCAGATCACTACATCCGCTTGGAAAGCCTCAAATCTTGCCTAGAGAGACGGGTTATGTACCAAACATGTCACGCGACACACTTTTTTAAACTATCACGGTCAGTCATTAAAACACTATTATTCTTGAGTCGCCCGTGAATATGATGCATGTAACTGTACCGAAATATCGGGAGCTCAAAATTAACGCGAACCACGGTAAATATCCCGTTAATAATAATAGTGTTTTAATAATACGCGACGCTATTGAAACTAATTATAAAGCCGAACTTTAATGGAGAAGATGGTGATGATCAGCACATGCCACCAGTATGTGACTTGGTCAACAAATTAATAAGATCTCAGCCTCAGCGCTAATCTGCGAAACCCGTTAACACTGTGACTACTGTGAGCGACTTCTGCGTGCATAGGGAACGTTTTACTTAACAAGTATCTACATTAAAAGTGAAATAAAATACCCGACTGCAGAAAAGCAGTTTTTGCAGTCAACAAAAATTAACAAAAATTTCACACATCCGACGGGACTTGAACCCGCAACCTAATCTGTACTTGGGAGCATTTACCATTTTGGCCACGGAAGTGTCAAGTGGGATGGTCGAAACTTTCGAACAGTGTTTTTGCTTAAACCAATCAAGCGTTGGCTTGTTGCGCGCTGTTGAGTGTGCGTTTTTTGTGAGAAAGTATTCGTAAAATCTCCTGTATAAGAGTAGATATTCGTATTCTTTAGAATAATTCTCAGTAAAATAAAATTATTCTTGTTAATTACGAAAAATTTCGTTGGAGGTTATGAAAAATTGTTATTTATTGTACTACTTAGGCTGGAAAGTTGTATTTTACCGTCGAGTGTCTGACAGTTGAATCCAGATTCGAGAGCAAGCAAAGGATTCTAGGTTTGAACTACGAGTGCAACGAGTGGTTCTAGTGTAGAATCCTGAGCGTAGCGATGGATTCAAGAAGACACGAGATAAAATAACTTTACAGCCGAGTGCAATACAAAAAATTTCATCTTAACGTAGCGAGGATTTTTTTTAGTTCACCTATTTTCTCGAGTAGAAAATTCTGCTTGGCATTTATGCAACTTTACTGGTCCTAAAGTTACATTATGTTTCGTTACGTGAGTTCACTTACATGTACACATTTAAATAATTTTGAACATTATTTACAAAAAAATTACGTAGTACAAAGTTTTTTTTAGTCCTTTTTTTTCTTGTATTAGGCTCTTGACACAACTCGCTTATGTAATATTCTTCTTTACTCATCCAAACCTTTTTCGTGTAAATGGTTCTAAAAATTCAAAACACTGCTAAGAGCTAAATGTACAAAATGTCTAAGTTATTTTATTATAATATTTAGTGTTTCTTTAAGCTAAGATAGCAACCTCCTTGAATCGAACCATTTTTCTTCATTTTGTGAAGGTATTATACAAAGAGGTTGGAAAAAAATTGTATTGAAAATGGAGAGCTCCGTCTTAAAATAACCGGAAAAACTATGTCATCCAAGTAAACAAATTGCGTATTTTAGGAGGATTTTCACTATTGTAAACTAAAATTATTATAGTTCATCTGATGCTCCATATAATAACCAGTTGTAACTTTATACATTTAATATTAATACTTGCGGAATAAAACCACTTTTACCGCCCGCGTCAACTATTATTAAAAGCTGGCCTTCGAAACTAGTTTTTTAACTCCTTTATTGTTTGATCTGTTTATTTATTTTATTTAGAATGAAAATGTATTAAGGATTCAGACATACCTACTACTAAAGCTACTAATTAGGGTTCCCTAGTACTACGAGGGAGCCATACCTGTCCAAAAATCGCCATGGCCGTCTGCCTATCCGCATGTCACAGCCATTTTTCTGAAATACCATTAGCATACCAAATTTAGAATATATAATAATGTATGCGTTATTCTACAAATCGCTACAAGACGTACCAACTAGAAAAAATACCAACAAAGTAACAATTAGCATTAGCTCCACTTGCATAATAAAGAAGGGATAATAATTAATTATTAATATATTAATTAATAATTATGTCTGTCTATCCCCCTTGTATTTCTAAACTATAAGTATAAGACCTACATTTACGATTAAGCATAATAATAAGTCATTAAAAACATTCAATGAAAATTATTTTGAATTCTCGGAGTCATACACTTTTGTGATATGCGAGTAAGTATGTGTGTTCTTTTTTATTTTGGCTTTGACTATGGAACCCTTCGCGTGTCACGAAACAGTCTTGGCCACTTTTTCTAGCCGACTGCGTAAGAAGGAGGGTTATGTTTGTCGACTGTTTGTATGCATGTGGGTATGTATGTACATACGTTTCTATTTGATCGCCTACAGCCTAAACGACTTGACCGATTTTAGTGTGCAAGTTCCGTAACCTCCAATGATATCCTCCTTTTTCATAATAAATATATACTAGAATTATTCTAAAGAATACGCATTTATAATCTTTTACAGCGATTTAACGTATACTTTCTCACAAAAAACGTATACTCGACAGCGTTTTCCTGCAGTCGGATATTTTGTTTTTATTTTAATATAGATTTCTTGTTAGCTTCATTTTATGGTACCGAAGCTCGTCATATCACACATAATCTTGAGCAATGTCAATGTCACACCCTTGACTTTTATAAATCAATGGCATGCTAGGAACATTTAAAAAAATGTATTCTGTTACCATTTCCAGAGTCCACCACAAGTTTACCGAAACAGACGCTGATCCTCACAACGCAAAACGAGGGTTTTTCTTCTCCCACATCGGTTGGCTGATGCTCCGCAAGCACAAGGACGTCTTCGAAAAAGGCGCCAGCGTGGATATGTCGGACTTAGAAAAAGACCCCATCGTCATGTTTCAGAAAAAGTAAGTGAAGAATTTAAAAAAGTAATTTCAAAAAAGATTAATCGACTCTGACTACAAAGGTAGAAATACAAATGTTACATAAATGAAAACTGGACGTCTACGTAAGTAGGTACACACGTATCACAACTTTTTTTCTTGAGGGTAATTATTTCAATAGGACTTCTAGTTTCCGTGTAATACCTACGTCAACAAACATACATACACACTTATAGGCATACGTACCTACTTAGAAGCCCCTATAGACGAACATATGCAAAAATTGTGCAATTCTAACAATATTACATACATGCATATCAAATTTGATAATCTCCTTGTTTTGAAGTCGATTAAAAAGAACGACTTGTCGCGGGACGCTTTGCAGATGTGAAACATTGAAAAGATTTTTAGGACTCTGTCAACGTTCCTGGTCTTCTTTGGTGCCGATGCGTTCATAATCCCACGTCAACAGACGGTCTTACCCATTACATTAAACTTTTCACTAAAAAAACGAAAAACCTACCTTTGGTACCTACGACATGTACATGATGTACAAACAAGTATGTATATTAACAGAAAAACAAAATACCTGCATAAATTAGACTGCAGAAAAGCAGTTTTTGCACTCTAACTTACGATATCGTTACGCTTGATACGCTGTTGAGTGTACGTTTCTTGTGAGAAAGTATGCGTAAAATTGCTGCAAAATATTATAAATGCGCATTCTTTAGAATAATTCCAGTAAACTCACTTGTTTATTACCAAATGGTTCGTTGGAGGTTATGAAAAATTATTTTTTTTATTTTTTGCGATAAAGATATTATTATTATTACAAAAAAATATAGCCTATGATATTCTGGAAGTTAAGACTAATCTAATGACACATCGAACATCAAAATTGATGAAGCCGTTTAGGCTGTAGGCTGTCTTATAGAAACATACATACCCACATACATATATACACACATACATACACTCGGAAAACATAACCCTCCTTGTTACGCAGTCGGGTAAAAACTGTAAAGCGTAAAACACACAATACACACGAAAGCCGCCGACCTAACGACGCAGCGCGCCGTCACAACTCAACGGCCTATATATTTTTTAAGTTAGGTTTATGTCGGCAAAGTTGTAGATATAAAGTCGGCGAGTCGACAGGTTTGGTGTGTATTGCGCTAAAAAAAAACATTCGTATCCTACTCCTTTCGAAAGTAAAACAAAACCACAGACCACTGCGACGCGGAAACCCAGGCTGCTTGAAAAAAAAACATCTTATCAATAGTACATTCCAATTTTATTTACAACTGACAAGCAAACGAATTCTTGAATATAGCCCGAAATTGGGTGTCTTTAAATTACGAGTGAATTGGTTTCTTCTAGGTAAGCGTACTCCATCGTAGACCGCAACGTCGCTTAACATCAGTTGAGTTGGCGGTCAAGCGCAAACCTATTTCTACAATAAAAAAACAAAGTCATATTCGTATGCGATAACTTTCGACCGATTCAAAAATTGAGCCCCAGATGCAATGACACATTTGGAAGTTGTGATCCTGAATATTACAACAAGACGCGTTATAGGTACTTAGGGGCATTCATTTATTACGTAAGACTAGTTATGCTAGTTTTTTACCCCCTCCCCCCCTATGTAAGAAAAAATTAGAACAAACCGACATGGACATGGTCCGACGATAAGACATGGTCGACCCCCCCTCCCCCCCTAAATCGTCTTACGTAATAAATGAATGGCTCCTTACTTAAAACGCGTGGATACGAAACAAAAATTCCCATCGTCCGATCGGTGGGACCACGTGGTCTACAAAAATAATACTACGTAAGTATTGCTTAATCGGACGTAGAGGAAAAATAAAGTTAACGCGGTCCGATCGTTCGGGCAAAGCACTCGGACCAATCATCAAAAACAATTCAGAATTGGCGGGGTAATCGCTAAGTAAACATACAAAAACAATATACAGTCAAATTGAGAACCTCCTTCTTTTTGGATGTCGGGTAAAAAAATCTCTAAATAGTAACATTTTCCTAGTTCTTAGTACCTACTAGTAGTTCTACGAACAGTAGACCTCGCAAGAGAGCTTATTTGCAGCTCACCTTGGGTCATCTGCACATAACACCTATATTTTACCTAATTTTAGAAATGGAGAAAACGTAAAATCAATAAAATTATTCAGCGCTAAAATGCATCAAGCATATCCACGCGCAATCTCAAGTTGGTTGTCATATCTCGACAACCACTTGACCAATTCTGTTTATTTTTACGTCAAGTTGTAATAATTGTGTACTTTATCTACTTACCAATTAATCATTAAAATCGGTTGGTAATTTGCGCCGCAATAACCTTCCCCCCTTTTTATGGGAACCACCCCTCCTATCAAAAATCACCGACGACAAAAAAAAATAACCCATAGAACCTATACGCCAAAATTGGTTCAAAATTACGCCCTGTACGCGAGTACGAACATACAAATCACAAACTTACAAACGAACTGACAGATGAAAGAAAATTTGGCGAGTTGATGCAGAGACGCTTCGCTGGCTTCGCTTGCTTGGTCAATTAGTTCTAGTATTTTCTTAGTCTTCAGTTAATAGTCAGTATTTTTTACAAAGTTTAACTTCAGTAACATAAATGATGAATAGGTAGAATAATCTCGGCTTAATGAAGGTAGACATCATCCCTGTCAAATAATATTCAGGTTTGTTTAATAAATAAATATTAAAAAATAGTCCAACGTACTACAGCCCCAACTCGTCATTTTGCTGCAAGTGATACAGTGAAAGTGGAGTGAAAGGCTTAATTCATTACATTCAGACTTATTATTATAAAACGGTATTTGTATTTATTTTTCTTTGTAATTACTCTTTTTAACTGTATGGGTTTCAATTACCTGAAATAAATGAATTTTATTTATTTATTTATTGTAAAAAACCTGAAGCCTTAATATTTTCAACGATGTGTAAAATTTGTTAACATGCACTGGGCCAGTGTGGTGAGCTATTTAATTCCTCTTTTCGACCTTATATCTCTATTCTTCTCACAACACCTGCAGGGCTCAGTTAGTATGTAAAGATAACTTAATTATTCTGACTCTCTTACGGTTTTGTATAGGTACTTAATAAATCTGTTTTCAATTGAAGGCTACACATCGATAACCACAAGGTAGGATGACCAGCCACAAGGTAGACAGACGAGGTGGCAGGAAGACGCTGATTGTAGGCCGCTTTTCAACCGATTTGGAAATCTTTTATTTTATTTTTATTTTATTTTATTTATTTAAGTATACAAAACAGAATATAGCCTAACATAATATAACACGTGACAATCGATCAAAACCAGACTATAATCCAAAGCATGTATAATACATCATTTGAGCAAATTCATTTTAGGTATTAAATTGAAACAAAGGGGAAAAAAGAGAAATAGAGGCTATGAATATTGTGTAACTTTACATGTGTAAACAAATCTAAATTTTATTCATTTTGCAAATGATTTTATTTTACAATCTATTTTATGGATTTGGTATAGAGGATATCCTTCACTGATTTAGTATAAAATGAGAGTTTAGGAGTAAAAATATCAATGTCTAGCTTATTGTTAATACAGTCATTATACTGCCGAGCCATCCTTACTAGCGGATTATAATAGGAAATAATGTAATGTAATCATTTGGTAACTTATCCATGGATTTAAAAAAACTGGTAACCTATCAATGGATTTCCAAAAAGACCGGTTATATCCAGCAGTGGACTGGCTGAGATGATGATCGTTAATTTTTTACCTTTGCTTGTCTCAAATGATTATAAACTCGTAAATTTTCAGAACATACCTCGTGGTGATGCCACTACTATGCTTCATCATTCCTGCTATGATTCCGGTATACCTGTGGGGTGAAGATCCCTGGATTTCCTGGTATACTGCCTCCATCACAAGATACACCATCTCGCTGCACTTCACCTGGCTGGTCAACTCTGCTGCACACATATGGGGCAACAGGCCCTATGACAAGTGAGTGACAGTTTATATTGTAAACACTTGAATTACTGAGTTACTCTGTAGTGGTGATGAACTTATTTCTTATCTTACATAAGATCAGGTTGCCAGATGTGCTCCGATCCATTGAGCTCTTTTGTGCTTAAAGTCCTGATTTATAAACATACAAAATACATACACTTATGAAATTTGGCACACATGTTTAGAAGCTGGTATAGACTAACATACACAAAAACTGTACAGTTCTGACAATATTACATATTTACATGTCGAATTAATAACTTCCTTCTTTTTGGAAATCGGTTAAAAATATATTATAACAAAAATGTATCTTGAATGTACAGATACAGCTTTGTTACAGTTTTATTTTAAGTAGAGAATCATTTTTATCTTATACAATATCAAAAGGATAAAACTGCAACTTCGCATCAAAAACAGCACTCGTTCATAATGATCCCCATCAAGTAGGTAAGTTACAGTAGATTTACGACATATTTTACAACTTCAGATGTAAAAAGCCTGGATTATTCACTAGTTTTACAAGTTTAATCAGCATATTAAAACACTATTAGGTATATACAGTTTTTTGTATTATGTGACACCTTAAAAGATTTTTATCGATAAAATAATTTGAAGAAAGATTCGAGTTTCTTAGTTCATGAGTTCTTGTCCTACAGTTTGGAAAGTGAGTATGCATCTTCATCGTAGCCTCTATCGCCCCGGTATTTCGTATTTCATTTACCACTGCGATTAACTCAAATTGAGTACCTACTACTTACCCCCTCCGGAATTGCCTTAACGCTGTTATTGGAGCTACGGAAGTTTCCAATGTAGTTACTTATTTTGGCCGTGCGTAACAACATTGCAGAAGATTTAAAAAGACGAGTCTGAGGTGGTGTATTAATGTCATAAAAGCAACCATTTTTACGTAGAAACAGACCTTCATGCTTTCTGAAAAATGGTAGCATCCAAAGTATTTTAGTGAATCTTAAATCCATGGTCTGGTATCCTCCTGGTATGAGAGACGTGTGTATTGATCCTGTAGTTACTACGCTGCAAGGAAAGAACACTCTTAGTTGTTGACCTTTAGACCTAGTTCATCGACAAGCAATCGGACACCTTTACTTAGTTGAGACCCCATAGTTCATTCCTTTAGGTACCAAATCTTGACTGGAGATTACAGAGACGATTTAGAAATGTATGCAAAGGACGTCACCGAGGAATGTGTATAAGAGATTCAGAGTGAGGAATGTATGCGAGACGCTGTAGCGAGTTAGAGCTAGTAGACTACTTCACTACGCAATTCCCGTACAGCTCAGGCTACTCACGTGTATTTGGCGAGATGCCTTAGTTGTAAAACCTAGTACTACGCATTTATATTATTAAAATAGCCTGTAAAAAATGTGTTTTCCGTTGCTGATCTTGAAATTACAGCTAAAGATAGTATTAGGTAGTATTTTTTTTATTATTGTATCTCAATTTCTATGCGAAAATGATAAAAAATCACACGCAGCCGTCGACAAAATTTTGCCGGCGGCGTTTTTTAACGCGGCGCGCATCTCTACGACATATTATTCTCTCTACGGCTGTTTTTTTTTTTTATGAAACCTGAGAACTTAGATTTTTCTCTCTACAGCAAGAGACTGTCGATCTGCGTATATGGTTTTAATTTCAACTCAATACCTTCGCGCGTTCCCGAGATACAGGTCTTGACAGACGGAGGGATGGACAAATGGACAACAAAGTGATCCTATAAGGATTCCGCTTTTTCCTTTTGAGGTACGGAACCCAAAAAAGAAGATAATTAAAAACCAGTGACTATCACTTTTCCGACGACACTGATAAAATTTCACCAGTGCCAATATAAATAACATTTAACTGATAAATCTCTCTCCGTAATATAGTTAAATATAACCGATAATTAATATAATAGCATTCGCACAAGGCCTTTTGGTTATAAATGCAACATCCTATATTAAACGGCGTTAACCAATTATCAAGGATGAGGCAATCGCTTAACTACCAGTTCATGTAACATTGCAACTACATTTGTAAGCAGAAATAATAAAACCTGAATAGCCCAGATACCCGTTTTGTATATATGTCGTACCTAAATCATTGAATTTGAATGTTTCATGAAATAATAGTGTTTATTTTTTATTATTGCAAATAAGTCTGCGTTTGACCACCAATACGCCTTTTAGTTTACGATGATGTGGATGAACTAAACATACAAACCTAGAAGTTACCTATTGACTCTGACTTTGAAAAAATTATGTCTGTTGTATGGGAGCCCCACTTAAATATAAATTTTATTTTAATTTAATTATTTATTTTTAAAGTAAATAAAATAACTCAACATTCTGTGTATGTTTTAAGCGTCTACCTGTTGCCGTTGTCAATATCGAGCAAAAACGAGCAAAAAAATGATGTCTGTTGTATGGGAGCCCCCCTTAAATATTAATTTTATTTTAATTTAATTATTCATTTTTAAAGTAAATAAAATAACTCAATATTCTGTGTATATTTTAAGCGTCTACCTGTTGCCGTTGTCAATATCGAGCAAAAAGGAGCAAAAAAACACGTTTGTTGTATGGGAGCCCCCTTAAATATATATTTTATTCTGTTTTTTAGTATTTGTTGTTATAGCGGTAACAGAAATACATCATCTGTGAAAATTTTAACTCTCTGACTATCACGGTTCATGAGATACAGCCTGGTGACAGACGGACGGACAGACGGATGGACGGACGGACGGACGGACGGACGGACAGACGGACGGACGGACAGATAGCAAAGTCTCAGTAATAGGGTCCCGTTTTACCCTTTGGGTACGGAACCCTAATAACATAGAAGATTTACTGTCAATCTTAAAAAACCAAGTGCATTATTTCACCTTTCTGTGACTCTTTGCACTCACGCGACTCCTCCTTCTTGGACAGATATGTAGGTAGTCTTATCACTTCTGCTCTTATTAGAATCTATCTCCTGTCAAAACTATATAAATAGAACAAGCTGCCTTATAGCTTATTAATAAAATCTCTTCCAGGTAACCACATAACTAAGTAATATTAATGCAGTGATCAAGCCTTCATCGACCCTGACTCGTCAGATGGTAACCCTTTAGATATACTTGTCTAATACGCATGTAATTGCATGCAATTATGATCTATTATTATATTGCATTATGAGATACACACACAAGCTGAGTGATAATACAGGCACAATTAAGTTAGACTTCCTTAAACGTATTTAACTCTGTGTCGTTTCGACGCATAACGCCAGAAACAGAAAATGCTATTAAAATATTTGGCATTTTACTCTGAAACTATTAGCACTGTTCATGATTGAAGCC
The DNA here is from genome assembly GCA_947563715.1 of Lycia hirtaria. Taxonomy (NCBI): domain Eukaryota; kingdom Metazoa; phylum Arthropoda; class Insecta; order Lepidoptera; family Geometridae; genus Lycia; species Lycia hirtaria. The sequence goes on from OX387378.1 coordinate 32,705,771, forward strand.
AAAAATCCGTACTCAGCGATATCGATCCACATTCCTGTTGCGTACTGCACAAGAATGGAATTCTTTGCCGCCATCTCTGTTTCCTGAGACCTACAAGCTTGGAATTTTCAAGGCTAGAGTGAATAGATATCTTCTAGATCGACGAGCTCCATACTCGGCCACACCGTCGCTTAACATCAGGCGAGTTGGTGGTCAATAGTAGATTTAACTTGTTTAAAAAATAAAAAATAAAAGTGGAATGTCGATTTGTTCTATGGTTTTTGATATATACCGTAAATGCGTTTTGGCGTTTTACATAAGGCGGTTTGGTGTTATTCTTGTTTGGTATTTCTCATATTTGGCATTGTGAGAATTTTGTATTAATTATATTGGTTTAGTATTAATTATTTGGTCTTTGGAATTTTGCGTTTTTAGTATCTATAATGCGTCGAATGTCGTATTATATAACTTCTCCTTTCCTTCGATGGGTATCCGGGAGGTCATTTATCAGTGGAGCCGAAGCCAACACTGAGAGGCCCTTTACAGAAAATAAAATTAAAATTACAGTGTTTTGGTATGTAGATGGATGATGGAACTATTGTACAATATGTAATTTGACAAATCGAGGCTATTGAAATGGTTATGATTTATACAATTAGTTTATTGGCTGATGCTCCCAGATAGTGAGTATAAACCTTATATTATTATTATGCTCTGTCAAGTAGCATAATAATAATATCTTGTGGTACTGACATGGTCTTAGACTAAAATGGTACGAGTGTAGATTCCGAATGTCAAAATACATAACTTACTACTAACTTTTATTTAGTTTCATCTGTGCCGTTGTCTGTCTATAATTTTGCCCACTTCACATGTTAATCAGAAGATAACACAAGGGAACATTATGTTACATAAAATATTAATGACTAATGTTATACTTTTTCGGCGTGCTGATTTTAGATCTGAAGTCAGATTTATTGTATCAGCTTTATTTTGATATATGTACATATAATGAAAATCTGATTTTCAAGGAAACATATTTATCACAAAAATCTTTAGAAAAACACTTATAAGACTTTAATAGGATTTTCTTTCTTGACTTGGTTCATAAGGGCTGTTTTTAATGCTCCAATAATAGTCCGCCATCAGATGGGCATTCCAGTGACCCTGGTACTACTCTTCTCTTAGAACCAGATCACTAAAATTTTCAGGGAAACAGTCCAAATAGATGTGGCAAAAGTGTACTTTGATGCTCATATTACAACCAAACTGCTGAAAGTACGACATCTCAATCTCTCAATCTCTTTAATGTGCTCCTTGCAGCTTGTTTTTCAGAAAATTAAAAAAACACTTGTAAGCGTCTGTAAATATTGAATAATGATCTCTAATGATATTTCCTTTGGATATTAAATAATAAATAAATAAATATTTGTGGACATTTCACACAACACCATCTAGCCCAAACTAAGCAAAGCTTGTACTATGGAACTAGATGGCTGATAGAATACATATATACCTTTTTTTTGTAAATGTATACATATGATACATAGAAACACCCAGACACAGAATAAACATCCGTGCTCATCACACAAATGTTTGCCCTGGGTGGGGATCGAACCCACGACCTACGGCACAGCAGGCAAACATACTAACAACTGAGCCACAAGGCCAGTCTAATTCCCTACAACATTTACATAAAAAATCAGTCATCACTAAAAAAGTAAAGTTAGATATGTTTTTTACACTTTTGGTGGCTATAATATCTGTAAATTGGGCCACGGTACAAGTTAGCGAGTAAGTGAACCTAGAGTCAATACAAGTACTAGGTACTCAGTCGTGTGGCGGCTCTGGGTTCTCGGAACTCTGACTCGTAAATTGCCGCTTGTATAGTATTGGGCCCTAGAAAGTGTAGATTATTTAATAAAATATATATATAATTAACATATTAAAATGACTCTCAGGCGAATCTAATTAAAACACTTTTTTAACCGAACCACGAACCACGGTAAATATCCCGTTAATAATAATAGTGAATCTAATTATTTTGCAAGGCGCTAAGTACCACAAAGAAGCTATGTTATTGTTTTCTCAATTTATTTCCTTAGTAATTAAGTTATCTCTAATGATAATTAACATATTATCTAAATAATATAATGTAATTTTTATAATTTAATTACTTTTATAATTTATATTCTTTGAACACTTCTTATACTTTTACTATACTTAAATGGAAGATAAGATATATAATAGAAGTTTATGATTGTGAATAACTCAAAATATTGTACGCCCGAAATGGGTAGACTGTGATACCAAACTAATTTATAACACCTTAATGTACCAGTTTTATGTAACAAAAAATTCTGATTCTGATTCCGCATATCTAGATATCGCCTAAAGTAAATGACACTACTGACACACATAATTAAATCTTGCTATTACAGAAACATGGGCGCCACAGACAATGTAACTGTGGCGATCTGCGCTTTCGGGGAAGGCTGGCACAACTACCACCATGTGTTCCCCTGGGACTACAAGGCAGCTGAGCTGGGCAACTACAGCACAAACATGTCCACTGCGCTCATCGACTGGGCTGCCAAGCATGGTAATAAATCAGTCAGTCAGTCACCAGTCAGTTCCTAATTAGTTCCAGTACATCGAGGGAATAATTTGTGTTCTGAGAGATTGGTGTCTGTACAAATACAATATTTTTACCTTCAAAAGCCTCGTAATTATGAAACGAGTGAACAGATTATCACATAACTATATAAAGTCTTTTAATATCTTAATATGGAATAATTCATTCAAATCTAGTTATTTACGATTCCAATCAACTAAATAAATTGCCAAGATCGTGTTGAGATACGCTCTAAGCAGCAAAATTATCCTATTGTAAGAACTGAAGCAATTTAAACTCTCTTTTAATGGTCATACGCTTGCTACAATGCTTATAATGGCATAAATGGAGTTTGTTTAGCATTCTAGTACATTTATGCTTAGGTATACGTTCTACTTATTATTGTTTATTTATCGGTCCAAATTCACGGCACGTATATACTAAGATGCTATATCGTATAAAGGTATTGTAAAGGTGTAAACGCTCTTGAGAACCTAGAAGAGGCAATATTTATCCTTTATTAATAAAATATGTCAGTATGAGCAACAAATAACACCAAATGTACTGGGAATGATTTGCACTTTTAATTAGAATTTGTAAGATTTTAAAAGCTCACTTTGTGAAACTTATAAGTAATCTAGCTATTTAACGGCTTCTTCCAAGAACAAGTGCGCTTTGATTCAATATATGGTATACTTCTCCGGAAACATACATTTGCCATGAGAACAATATATGTATGTTATAGTAAGCCTCATTATAGTATAAAACTTATGTAAATAATTAATTTTATAAATAAAATTAGTAGATGGCGTATAACATTGTTGAAAATAAAAATATTCGCAGTCATATACATAAATATATATACATATACATATTTGAGCCGTTTGGTGTCGAAACTTTGGGGGGTCCGTGGGGACCGGGAGCTCATCTCATTTTCAAAAATTTATCTGAGCGCCTGATCGATGCGACGCGTGACCAAAATGCTGGCGCGTATCTGGCCCAACGCATAAGCATTGCCATTCAACGTGGCAATGCGGGCAGCATGCTGGGTACGCTGCCAACTGGTAGTGGGTTTGAAATTTTTGGTTTCAAAGACAATTACTACACCGCTTTTTGCTACTTGGTGCATATGGTAAGGTTCCGTAGCTATTGTTATAATCTTTAAAATAATCACATGGCGAGTATTTTTTGTTAAGATCATTTTGCAAAACGTCAATCTTCAGTACCTTAATAACTTAAGTGTTTTACATTTAATTGACAAATGCGGGAAAAATGTTTCTCTTAAAGTGCGTCTAAAAGAATATTAACAAGCTTAGCGTTGATCAGTTTGACGAAAAGGATGTACTTAAGTAATGTCTCATTCCACGAACTTGCTACTTGAATAGAACACTTCTGAAATAGATGTAACAAGGGTAAATCATAATAGTAGATACTAAATCTAATTTCCTGGGAACATAAAGGAACTGTAAATATAATAAAACTAGCTGCGTACCGCGGTTCCACCCGCTTGGTGATCGATTACGTTGTTTTTGTTTACTGTATGTGTATCCTACAGAAACTGTAAAATTTTTCGGAATTGAAAGTATGCTAGATCTTTCAACATAGTATAAGTAGTAATCCTGCCAAATTTTGTTCAAATCCGTCCAGTAGTTTCGGCGGACATCGGACACACCGTACAGACAGACAGACAAACATTTTGAATTGCTGTTTTGGCTTCTGTATCGATAGTAATGCATCCTCCAATCAATTTTTTTCAAATATATTTAATGTACAGATTGTGACCCGTTACACTCTTATTATATGTATAGATTAATAATGAATGTTTTTCTTTTTCAGGTTTAGCATACGACTTGAAGACGGTCTCGGCTGAAATGATCCGTAAACGGGTTAACAGGACAGGCGACGGCTCACACCCGTGGGCCCAAAAGTCAAAACAGGTGTTAGAAGATCACGAACACCCAGAGAATCCGGTCTGGGGCTGGGACGACCAGGACATGCCCGAAGAAGATAAGAAATTAGCCGAAATTGTACATAGAAAAACCGAATAGATTTCAATAATTTTGGTGATTCATTTCGTAGAGAACGATCATGACTTTAATATTGTTGTATTATTATTTAACTTTAGCAGAAATAATAATTAAAAACAAACGCAATAACAGATTTCATTTCGAAAAGAGATCTTTTAAGATGTTTGGATAAGGGGATGACCCCTTAGACCCCTAGAGTGGTTTTATAATTTTCATTAGGTCAAATTGTTATTCTCTCAATATAAATTATCCATAAAAATATGGCATTCCAAGGGTTATGCGTCGCCCATTTTCTCGTATCCTTAACAAAGTCCTTTAAAAAAAATTCAAAGGTTTGATCATATGATCAAATATATATTTTAGTGATTGTGTGGTTTTTATTGTTGACTTGAAACATGTTGTTCTGCCATGTACGCATGTAAGGCAGTTTTTTTAATCTACGTTTGACCACCAACTTACCTGATGGCTGGCGACGGTTTGGTTGAGAATAAAGCTCGTTGGTCTATAAGATATATATTCACGATAGCCTTAAAAATTCCAAGATTGTAATTCTCAGAAAACAGAAAAGGCAGCAGAGAGTTTAATTTTTGTGTAGTAGGCATAAAAAACCGACATCGTTGAGTATGAAAAATGGGTGGTACCTAATGGTAATGTGCCGACTTTCTGTTAGTTCTGTAGTAGAATAAGGTGGGTGGAATAAGGTCATGCAGCTCTTGCGCACACTCGCCGAAATGAATCCGCAGGTGAATGTCGCATCGGCCATAACTCTCGGAATACTACTATTAGCAACCTAATACCCTCTAAGCTATTAGTAAAATATTCTACGAGGCTCACAATTAAAATAAATATATTTCATAGAATAGCCGTACGCAGTGAAATATTATATTAAAGGAGAGTTGGATATTACCGCGCGGTTGACAATTCCGCACCCTAACGTATTTCAGCAACTACGCATGGAAAAGATTTATGGCCCTAAAAATACAGAACCAGGCCCCCCCAGCCCCCCCCCCCCCCCGCGCACTTCGTTTGATCTCTCCATGCATCCACGCAGTCATCAGGCACACTAAAAGGTTTTAGACAGTTGCTTATATATTGTTGTTTTGCGGTTGCGAAATATACATAATGGTCAATTTTATTATTTCGTACTGAAAACTTTAGCAATTTTTCTTAATCATAAATTATACTTACCAAGTTAATTCTTACTTTTTACCTGTTAAATAAATGAAATTAAAATTATGTTTACTTTATAGATGGAAGAATCAGTACCAAAATCATACAAGCTACTTTATATAAATAGCTTGTATGATTAATTGTATTGTACGGTTAAATTATTAGGTATATTACACTACATTACGTTAGGTATTTTATAAAGCAATACTACACATTACGTACAAGTACGTAATGTGTAGTATTGCTTTATAAAATATAAGTTTATATGTAGCATATACACTTCTAGCTAGAAATGTTAACATACTAAAACAATTGTTTGCTTGAAAAAAAGAACAATAATGGCAAAAAGTGTTATAGTCTAACCTTGAAACAGTTACAAAGTCTGGTGTACGACTATGCTGTTGCCAAAAATATCAAACTTTATGAAAATAACATGGCTCGAGAATGTTGGGTGTTTAATATTATACATTACATGCAGTGCTTTACATTCATGGATTAATTTGTATTTTTCCGTACAAACATAGTTAGTTCATATAGACTGAATGGCCCTGTCAGAGTTATTAAGCCACCGAAAAGCCTCTGACCTGGCTTGATGATCGCTGTTTCACGAACATAGTAATAACAGACTACCGGCGAAATTAAAAACTTAAGTCACGATAATGTCATACCAGTTAGATAATACTTGAATACTTTTCAGTGCTTGTTAAAAGTAGTAAAAATAAAATAAAGTAGATACATTATTACAGATGCACATTATTTTATTTGTAGTACTTTTTTGTATCACACTAGTAGCTTAATATATTCCTTACGAATGTACCTATTTTCTTTATTTTTTAAGCCTAACCTGGACTTAGTTCAGGATTATTTTTCCTTAGGGAATCGGTAACATCTAACTCTCCCCTATTAATTTAGTGCCTTTGATATAGTTTATTATTGAAATAATTATTAATAATTACATTATATAAAATTACTAGTAATTGAATATTGTGATAATTCCTATTGAAATATGAAATCGGTGACTGTCTAGGTTATATCTTGCGTAAGATTAACTTTAAAAGTAAATTATTTTGACAACTTAATTTATTTTTATAATTCCAAGAGAATTTCAAGAAAATTGCAATAATAACATGTGTATATATAGGGTAAATGTGGGTAATAACAGGTACATTCCCCGCTAGTTAAGTAAATTATTTTAAATAAATATTCTGAAAACAATTCGTATCGTTTAATTAGCAGAATGTAGATTAGACATACAGATTTAGCTTTTATAAATTAGCTTTTGTGACAAATGCCCATCTTGTGTTAATTTCGATGACGTCAGAGCTTTACACGGAGTATAGGTAAGTAGGTAAGTATTGAACCTTCTAGTAATTATATACCTACATAATTAAGTGGCAAGATTCGATGACTAAATAAAATTATTATTATTTATTAATTACTAAAAATGCCGTAATCGGTCATTGTACTCATCATTATCAACAGCTATACAACCAAGTTCCAGACCAGACCAGAGTTCAAAACGGAGTTCGAGTCCGAGTTCGATAAGTTACACGACTCGGATTCCAACTCGGACTTGGACTCGAACTGGACTCGAACGCGGACTCGGACCGACTACATTAGGTAAGATAGAATAAATATAAATTTATTTCCATGTCCATCTTTCATTCATAAGTTTGTGGAGTGTGCCTAAGCGATAAATACTTACTTCTAAAAAATACATATTGTTACGGGAAGTGGGTATAGGGATTGGAAGGAAACAACGATGTTATTCAAGCCCGTTTAATTCGCTGTCACGTACTATCTTCTACAGAGCACTCACAGTCGATAACACGAACACCGGCAATAATTACAGAATCGATGCGCTACAAACACACAGAGACCGTGTTCCGACCAACACACTACTACTATAACGTCTCTTCACGATACTGTTCACTTCAACACTTTACTTGTAACTTTTTATTCTTTCCTGTATGCTACTCGTATCTGAACTGCCCTCTGTCCGCGACTGAAGCTCCTTATATACCCCGCAGAACCTTCTAGAAGCTTTAATTTCGATAGTCATTTCGTTCGACATTTGTTTCTTCCAGAATGTTCAATTTCGATAGTCTTTTCGCTCGTCTTTTGTTTTTGTAATTTTTTCCGAACTTTCTAGAATGTTGACGAGATTCTTTATTTAAATAGTCGAGGAGCATTTCCTTCTAGAAATTTCACCATCATCATCACCATCGTTACACTATGTATAGGAATTTCCAAGGAATAATTACTTGCAACAGGGTACTTATACTTGTAGTTTTCGGGATCGCATTGAATGTCCCAAAGTTCATGTAAACTCTTTCAAAGTTCACGTAACTTCTTTAAATGGCTGCGCCGTTTGAGCCCAAACTTAAAGGAAACAAAGTGTTTTTTCAACACACTTGCTCATAAAGTGGCTCTAATTTCACCGCAATTAGGCACATAATGACAGCTGTAATCAAACTGTGACTTTTTCATTGCTATTATTCACAAGTGAGTTATAGTTTTTTATTTTATTTTATTGGTTGAGTTGCTTTGTTCTTAAAAAAGTTTCGATACAAAAAAGATCGTGTTCAATAGTACAAAATAAATTAATGTTCATATTGCTTGCTCATTTCATGCAACTTCGTATTTAAATAGATAATTTCAACTTGTACGTCTTTAATAAATAAAACTTTCACTCACATATAACTTAAGTTTTTTCTGTAATAAAGAAAACTTGAAATTCCCCATTTTGTACGTGGCTAAAACGCTATCCGCGAAAAGCCAAAAAAATAAACCTCATTATTTTAGTGTATGGCCGATCGCCATTGTAAGGTGCGCGCGCATAGGAAAACTGATAAACTTTTTATCTACTAAATAAAATGATTTTTTAGTATTATTTTCTTCACAAGTGTGTTGAAAAACGTCGTATGATACACGTGTGTATTGATGATTACCGTCCTCGGCTCTCTTAAGACCCTTACCTAACGGCTCGGGTCTCAATGGAGCCTCAGCGGAAATCACCAAAATTACACACTTGTACCATAATGTACTATTATCCGACTTTTTTATCCTTCGTAATGGGTTTGCTGTTTAATCAATAATAATAATGGTAGGTACTGGTTTATTCAGGAGAAATTCTACGCACAATTGTTTATAAGTACCTACCTCATTTAAAAGGTTATATATTTAGGTACTTAGGTAAGTATATAGAAAAAAATATATTAGTGCCTCCTTTTAAAAAGAAAATTAAATATATTTCTGCCTAATGTTTGGATAATACATGCAAAACACATAAAATCATTAATGTAGAAAATAATCTCACGTTTATTTATATTATACAATAAATTAACTAATACAAATTTAATTAAAATAATTATAATCTAAAAATTGAAAAAAACGACTGTAAAATAAGTACACGACTTGCTGTTCACTTTTCTATAGGCACTTGGATGATGTGTTACCAGTTATTTTGTTATAAAAACCAAAGTACTTAATCGATTTTGATAAAATTTATATAGGACCACTTCTGAAGTATGATCTACCAAATACAAAAATAATCATCAAAATCAATGTACAATTGGCTGAAAAAACAAACAGAAACAAACATACAGACTAAATTTATAACCTTCTTATTTTTGGAAGTCGGTTAAAAATGAAATGCGTTAAGTATTAAAATGATAAACTGACATTATCAGTAGCATCCTGTAACCTGCTGTCACACTCAGATCAAAGATAATATTCCAAATTTCGTCAATAATCGTTCGTTAATATTCAAACTTAAATACTAAATAAAGATATGTGGGCATGTCCTTGTCCAATCCTTTTAATATAAGTAGATACATATATGCCTTTATGTATAGAATAATATTCTGTTTCTTCACGTCAAATAATTATTTTGCGTAGATTTTTCAATTATTTTAGTACCAGCTGCCATACATTTTTCGAACTCTACTTTCATTAATATATACTAATTTGAACGCTAACATGTAACATATACGGCCTTACCGAAAAACTTTACTTTAACCATCCTCTTAAATTCTCTGTCTTCTTTCAGCAAGTACCATTACGTGTCAGGGAGAAGTTGAAAAAATATGTATGTTAAGCAATACTTAAAGTTAAGTAACGTTTTTCGGTAAGGCCGATATAAATTATCTCTTCGCATACCTATTTACGATATATTTTTCGTGTGCGGTAGCGGATTTAAAACAATGGCTTAGGAAAGACTTCACTCCGCTAAGAGCAGGTTTTAAACACTATAAAACGTACAATTTTATTTTGCTTAAAGCATTGCGATTTTCTTCGAGTAACTTGTTTGGTTGTCGGTTAGCCCCTTGGCCCTCCCCTGAATCGTTCTTCCTTCTTATCTATATTTTTATATTAGTATATATTATAGCTATGTTTGTGTTGAACTTTTTAAAATAAACATAATAAATAACAATAAGATAAAATATCATAATAATTACTTTTAATAACTACATACAAATGAAGGCAAGTATATTCTAACTTAATTCTACTTCTCGTAACTACAAATATCTTAGATTTTCGTAATTATTAAATAAAGTATCTAATTCTATATTTACATAATTTTATAACATGTATTTTTTAAGCAAATAACATTAATTTAAAATATGTGATGTACTTATCCGTTAGAAATTGTTCAATATATGAACATCTCAATATCATCACAAAGAATTTCAACTATAGCTAGATTTGATTCATAATTTAAGGGAAATTACTTTTACTAGCATGATTTTGTTACTAAGTGTTTACTTATTAAGTAGAGCGAAAAGATTTTTCGCATTCTGTAGGTATGTATGAAATTTAATTAATGTCTCTTTAATGTATTATTATTATTTTGTAGGTAGGTTAGGCTGGTTTTGATGTCTTAGAAAAGTGAAATTTAATAAAAGTAGCCGTCATGAGATGGTTAGCAGATGTTAAACTTCGACACATTTTTACGGATGGTTTATCAAAGGATACATCTTTTTACCCGACTGCGTAAGAAGGAGGGTTATGTTTTTCGAGTGTTACCCGACTGCGTAAGAAGGTGGGTTATGTTTATCGAGTGTATGTATGTATATTTCTTTCACACGCCCTAGAGCCTAAACGGCTTGACCGATTTTGATGTGAGTGGTGTCAATAGATTCGTCTTAGTTGTGAGAGTGACACTGGGTACATTAAAATTTAAAAAAAAACATAAGTTAGGCTGCAAAAACCACTTTTCTGCAGTCGGGTATTTTGTTTTTCTTTTAACATTGATACTTGTTAATTCCTTTGAAGAGTACTTTCTGTTTTAAAAATTCTGCCTTTGCATCGCTACGCCAACAACCGGTCTTACGCGCATTTTTTTTTGTCATCAAAATCAAAAAAGGCAATGATATTTCTTGTAAAAGAAAAATGCAATACGGAAAAAAAATTATGGAGCGGATTCAATGTCAATCCAGGAATTTTAATATAAAAAATACAGCTTGCTTTGGGAGAGATACATACAAAAAACAAAGTACCTAACTTTTTCCACGACCTATTATTTATTATACACTAGATGACCGACGGCGTACTTCGTATCACCTATCAATGACTGGACCCGATATTTTCTCAACGTTTACACCTTCCCTGGACATAGTCCAGCAACAAACATTTCAAAACCAAAATCAGCAAAATCGGCCCAGCCGTTCTCGAGTTTTTACAAACAAACAGCAATTGATTTATATATATATATAGATTGAAATAGAAAAATAAAATAAGTCTGTAATTAAGTTTTAAATCCTATATATTGGATTTGCCGTGTTCATCTGCAACTTATGTCAGGTAAATAAAATGTTAAAAAGTATTAACTGACACCTCATTTGCTAAAATGCAATATTTTTTAAAATTTTTGGCAATACGTGACGTACATACAGAGATTGAAATTACGAGTATAAAACTTTCACGTAATTTAATAACTCAGTTATCAGCTAGTTGTATTAAATTAATTAACGAAACAAACTAATATACCGCTCTACAGGCCTCATAGCTCAGTGGTAGTACGACTGCTTCCTGGCCTATAGGTCGTGAGTTTGATCCCTACTCAGGGCAAACATTTGTGTGATGAGCATGGATGTTTGTTCTGTGTCTGGGTGTTTCTATGTATCATAAGTATGTATTTACGAAATAAAAGTATATATGTATTCTATCAACCATCTAGTTTCCATAGTACAAGCTTTGCTTAGTTTGGGCTAGATGGCGTTGTGTGAAATGTCCTCCAATATTTATTTAATACTAATGCCCGCTAGTAATTTGGAACCGACTAACTAATTTACTTTAGAATTATGCGATCCGTCTCCACGTTTAATTTGATAATGACCGCTTTGTACTGTTTGCACATTCTGATTACTTCCATAGTATTCATTAATCCAATCACTGTTCAAAGGGAGATCTTCTACCGTTTCCAATTCAGGTATTGCATCATTAGAATTTGATTCAGCAAACTGATAGTCATTGTTGTCATGTGTATCATAATGATCATGTTCATTTATATGAGCATGTTTCTCATTTTTGTATCCTTCATTTACATATACAATTTTATGTTCATATTTGTCATTAAAAGCATTATTTCTAAGTAGTGTGAACACTGCACCTGATAGAGCCATATTATTGAGCATCCCTACACCTACGACCATTAATTTCAATGCTGGCAAGACAAACGGTAAGATGGCAGACATTATCAAACCTGGCAACACCATTAGTGGCATGATTTTATAGAATGTCTTTTTAGCTTTCTTCATGGTACTCCGACTCGACCACGTCTCTGCGTCTGAAATAAATAATGTATTTAAATGAAAATAAAACACGAGAGAGATATTTAAATTTGATGTTCAGTCAGAAAATCGAGTTAAAAGTTCCTTCCTTGTTTCCAATAACCTTTTGAGAGTCAATGTTTGTTTAATTTTCCGCTTTTTTATATAGAAAATAGATCTACGATTGACCACCAACTCCTCTGATGTTAAGCGACGGTGTGGCCGAGGATGGAGCTCGTCGATCTAGAAGATATCTATTCACTCTAGCCTTGAAAATTCCAAGATTGTAGGTCTCAGGAAACAGAGATGGCGGCAAAGAATTCCATTCTTGTGCACTACGCATCAAGAATGTGGATCGATATCGCTGAGTACGGATTTTCGGCATTTCCGCTTCACAGATACTGGGGTCCGTGCCTTTGTCTTTACTAATTTTATTATTACGGGAAGAAAATTAAGAAATTTATAGATAGTTCAAAAATTACACACATCCAACGAGATTTGAACCCGCATATCCCGATCTGTACTTGGGAGCCTTTACCATTTTGACCAACTACTATATTATTTTAGCGACTTGTATTTTTGTATTATCAGGTAAATTTTAACTATTATAGTTAGTTATAGTTCACTATAACTAATTATAATAATCTTTATACTATCAATATTGCAACTCCTTGGTTACGCAAACCAATAGCTTAATAAATCATTCAAAAAGGATTTAACAGCTTATGAATGTAGATGGATTATTGATAAATATGCTGACGTGATAATACAAAAAATAATCTAAGGTTATCGTAAACTTTGGGATCATTTACAACAGTTACCAAGCCTAACATGCACAAAAACTGTTAGAAATTTTAATTTCCCGACATACATGTGTAAGGCCCTGCAGAACTAAAACTTCTGTCTCGCACATACGCTTCCACTCTACAGGTTTGCAGATAATTATGTATTATAATTAGTGAATAGACTTTCAGGAAATCGGGTATGCATAAACCTCGAGTTAACATTATAAACCTAGTTTATAATGTAACTTTAGATTTCAAAAATCATTTTGACTAATTATACATGCAAATACGGATTTGAAATTAAACAAAAAGTAATAAAGCGATGTTTACAAAATAATTATGGGACCAACTTGGGAGCTTTCTTACACCAATTCAGGAAACACAAAAATTGGTTCTCGAATGACGGAGTAATTCGTGTACAAAAAATATACGGTACGAATTGATAACCTCCTCCTTTTTCGACGACGGTTAAAAATAATGCTTGAATTCATTTTCTGAGTGAATACATATGCATATGTATTCACTGTTGTTAATGAAATTTTTGGTAGGTAAGTGTTTGTAATATGTTTGTTAAGTTTTTTGCTTACCACATTTTTTGTAAGTCGAAATGATTTACGAAAACTGTAAGTTATAGAAAAACTAGTTTTCTTAAAAATAAAAAATCCAATGAATGAAACAAAAGACTAGTAGCAAATTCTAAACTATTATACAATATAATTATGATACCTAGTACGCTACGCTATTTGCTCTTTTTAACTGACTTAAAAAAGAAGGAGGTTCTCAAATCGACTGTATGTTTTCTATTTTTATTTTTGTTACCGCATAATTCCGTCTTTACCTAAACTACTTACAATTAAAATAAAATTATTTTAAATATGCCTGTACCAAAACGTCGTCTGTGATTTGATTTATTTAGCTATAATAAATTAAAATAAATAACAAACTCACTTTTATAGACATCCACGCTCAACGTCCCGTTGCCTTTTGACAGCAGCTCTAGTCTATATCCAGGTATCACAGATAAAGTCAACGGCTTCCTCCGCAACAACTGTTCAGTTCCCTTGCACACTTCAGAATACAGTTCATCTTCGGTGTTGTTTCGGTATTTGGTCCACGGGAACTGCTCGAGATCTTGTGTTAAATCTGGGTTTGTGTCTGGTCGGTCGATGGCCCGTTTCGCGCGCCATGCTGTGAGCGCGTTCAGGCATTTCACTGGGCCGATAGCGAGGGTGCAGTCGACGACGTTTCTGACGGTTTCGAGGGCGCGCGTGCTGTGTGCGTGCGAGCCACACGCTGACAAAATGAGAATCGCGGCCAAGGCACGCATCGCTGCCGACTGGTAGTGGACTGATCGAGCCAGTTGCCCCTGCAATGCGATCGCCCCGACCGATTGGTAGGGTACGTTGACTCGAGGCGAAAGCTAATAGCTACTGCGGTTTGAATGCATTTTGCGCGTGATGTAAAGACGTGCAGCTTAATTTACTGTCGTTTTAGACATGCAAATGAATCTATTACAGCACTGATTGCCAGTTACATAACTACTGGCTATAAACAAGATTACCATCAATATACTTAACTATCACAATAAACGAAGAATACGGAGTAATAAAAATCAAAATTGATAGGTAACATTCTTCATTTCATGTTCAGCTTTCTTCTTACATTAACAAATTTAAAATTATAGATAGCGATCGCTCCTACGTAAACAATCGTATGTTTTAAAAACCAACTGTACAGGAAAGCATTTTAAAGATATATTCTTGCACTGAATCTTTGATTATAAAAATTTACACCATGAATCTAATCATATTGTAAATTTCAAAATAAAAAGCTTTTATATTCAACGATTCAGTGTAAGAAAACATCTTCTAAATTAAATTTTAAACGCTCTCCTGTACGGTTGGCTTTCAAAATATACGATTGTTTATGTAGGAGCCATCGAATTAGGTAGTCAACGTAAGTAAGTAATTCAATAATAGAAAATAAGAGTTAAATATTTGAAAAATGTTAAAAAGACAGTTAAATTCGTAGTAACATATTATGTCTGTGATGGAAAATAATAATTAAATGTAAACCTACATTATGAGCCAATTTTCTGCAATGTTCTTCAATGTACTTAATTTAATTAAAAAATTCAGCAGTCTCATCGTGAAAAGGTAACAAACAAATGTAGAATGAGTTTTTCTTTTATAATACTGGCTGAGCCCCGCGGTTTCACCCGCGTAGTGATGAAAAATAATAATCATGAAAAGTATGTACCTATAAAAAACAAAATACCCGACTGCAGGAAAGCAGTTTTTGCAGTCTAACTTACTATTTCGTTGCGCTTCATATGCTGTTGAGTATACGTTTTTTGTGAGAAAGTATGCATAAAATCACTGTTAATGAATATAAATGCGCATTCCTTAGAATAATTCTAGTAGTACTACTTGTTTATGACGAAAAAATTCATTGGAGGTTACAAAAACGCATTTATTTTTGCGAGAGATTTATTAATATTATTACAAAAAAAAAAAAACATTTTTTTATTAATAAATCCGTAGTTACAAGTCAAGCGTAAAAATAATCATAATAATGAACAACAATTTATAAAAAAAAAGTGAAAAATACTTAATTTTGTGAATACAACCTGACATTCAATAATTTTAAAAAAAGTCGTAATAAATTGCAAAAGATAAAAGAATTTAGTAATTTATTACGAATAATTAATAATTGTACATCATATATTAAGTTATATTAATTAACATAAAATTATAAATCATTAATTGAATTGTAATAACAAAAGCATTCATATTAAGAATAAATTTCAGGCATCTTCGTAAACGCACAATTATCCTAAAATAAATTGTTCACGAAGCCATGTCTTTAGCCTTATAGCCTATGTAACTCTGGAAGTGAAGACTAATCTAACGACATCTCGCACATCAAAATTGGTCAAGCCGTTTAGGCTGTAGGCGATTATATACATACATACCGATATACATATCGACATTCGAAAAACATTCTTCTTACGCAGTCGGGTAAAAATAGCGTATAACCGCCTCACATTCTAAGTTCTCTGTATACCAAATTTTATAAATATCAGTTCCTGGGAGAAAAAGAAAAACATAGAATGTATCAGTTGCTTCTCTTCCCGTAATATTGTAAAGGGATAAGGGACTTGAGGGAAATTGGCAGTTATGTAGGCATCGGGCTGACCTCCTTTTAATATTACAAGCTAATATTACATCTCACCGTCTACACTGTAGACGTCTGTAGACTCACAGACAAAGAGACAGACAGGGCTACTTTCCCTTATATAATAATTGGACTTGTTATTTTAGGATCAAAGTCAAAGTCAAAGTAAATTTATTTGCGTTAAACATGAGTGATAACATGCTTTTGGTGTTCTTAATTTTAATGTGCTTCATGTTATGCCTGAGGGGGCGTGCAAATCAGAGGGCGCTATCGATCTTTCAAACTACTAATATAAATACCTAATTATCAAATGTCAATTTAAACATGTCATAATACAATTATATAAAATTATTTTTTATTTTTATTTTTATTAATTGTGTCAATAAAATTTCTAAACATTAAAATATTTTGTTCATAAGGAACGATCGGCTATATAATCTTTAATCTTATAGTAGCATCTTATTAATTATAGTAGCATTTTTCAACAAGCAAGGCTTTAAATTTCTTTTTAAATAAATTAGTTGTCAGATTTCTAAGACTTATTATATATAATAGTGGCCCATTCCAAAAATGCTGTTTCTGAACCATTGAGTTTTTGCTTTATGTATTAGTATTTTGTTGTCTCGTCTATTATATATCGATTCTGTAGACATCTTAGGAAATATTTCAGAATTAGCCTGTACAAATACTGCAACCTCAAATATGTATAGTGAAGGAAGCGTCAGAATCTTATGCTGTTTAAAGTAAGGGTTAAGGATCATTTACTATGTCGTTCTACTCTTATGATAACTACATATTAGATATGTAAGTTGTATGTTAGTATTTTACCGGATTTCATGTTATAGACAATTTTGTATTGGAGAATGAAATATGCATTATGTTAACTTAAAATGTTATTTTAGTACTAAAATAATCTTCCTTTAAACCAGTTTTTTTTTATTGCGACATAAAATCTTAAAAATTGTTGCAAAATTCCAAGTGACTTAGCAATTGAGTCAAGTCGGTATGAATATTTATAAAAATTCACATTTTAAATTTCGCAAGCACTCATGTAAGATTTTTATAACAGTTAACATTGCTGTAGCCCCAAAAAATACGCTTTCAGAGTGAATGTCCATATGTTCGTGTCTTTTTTTTATTCCTCGGATATAACCAGTTTAATATAGAGTAGGTAGAGAGCGTAACTAACTTATAGCTTGCTATTACTATAACTATATAGATAAGTGAAACCCAAGAAAGCGAGAAATGCACCTGCACAATGTTGCATTATAACATAATCAAATGACTTTTATATACTTTCGTGAGTAAAAGACAAAAAGGAAATCTACAACATTGTAAAACAGAGCGAAGCGCAATGTTGATGCCATTAAAATTTGTCAGGAAACAAATATCTGTATTAAAAGAAAAACAAAATATCCGTCTGCAGAAAATCAGTTTTTACAGTCTTAGGTACTTACGATTTCGTTACGCTTGATACACTGTTGAGTGTACTTACGTTTTTTGTTAGAAAGTATGCGTTGCTGTAAAAGTATTTTCTATGCTTATAATGTAAGGTTTTTTTTTCTCACCCATTACTGTCCCACTGCAGGGCAAAGGCCTCTCTTCCCCTCTTTCCATTTTTCTCGGCTTAGAGCTTCCTTACTTCAGCCACTACAGTGGGAGTCAAGCTCATCTCGCCATCGTTTTTTGGGCCTGCCTAGGGGTCTTGCGATGTTCGGTACCCAGATTCCAGAAAGTTGTTGTTTTTGCCCACAGGTCTTCGGGCATGCGGCAGATGTGTCCAGTAGGTATCTAATAAAATCTCAACTGTGACATTACTTTTTAAAGATTCGCATAACGCGCGCAGTTATCTCTCTCGCGCACTACAACCTTTTTCAACATAAAAAATCATTGACTTGATAGGAGAAATATTTATAAAAAGTTTTTCTTTTCAATTATTGAAAAATATATATTATTCCACTATTTCGTCGGCAGTATAAATGATATCAGATTAAATCTTTTTTATTAATTAAAAAAAAAAAAAACTAAATAAGCATATTGGCCTCTTAATTTTCTAATATCCCTACTGTTGTTTGTTCTTAAAAACAGCAATCGTCAAGCCAGGTCAGAGGCCTTTCGGCGGCTTAATAACTCTGACACTACTGGCCACTCAGTCTACACGAAGTTACTACTTACTTAATATCCCTACTCAATGATTTTATATGTTTAAAAATGTTATAATACACGAGAGAGATAGCTGCGCGCTTTAATTTCCACCTTAAGTGTCTTTCTCTAACGATGTCGAAATTAACAAATTCTAATTACCTACTTAACATCATTGTGCGCTGCTCAAGTAATACTTTCAATACTTTCATTTTTTTGACAAAAGACGGTGAAACTCACGAAATCCATGACCGATCACAAACCACGATCAATATACCACAATGGCATACAAAATCTCCAAAATCGACAAGCAGTGAAATTAAGGAAACATGAAAAACACTGTTGTGAATATAGTGCATTCGATTTACATACGAGGTTGGGAAGTCATTTGTAATTTTTTCGGCTTTGGGTCAGGATACTATTACGGCCTTCTTAGTTCCGTGACGGACATTGTACGCACTTTGATTTTATCAGGGTTGCCACTTAGATACAATATTATATTTCTACTCATCTGCGGCAAAGTCGAATATGTGGGTTAAGTGTTTCATCTATTTATGTATGTATACATAGATAGATAAACTCTTTATTGTACACTATTAAACAAAAAACAAAACAGAGAAATTTACAAAACTAGTGTGACAACCGGCGGCCTTATCGCTAAAAGCGATCTCTTCCAGGCAACACTACTATACTATTACTTACACATACAGTCCCTCAACAGCAGACCCGATTTTGTTGAATAATATGTTATTTTTATTGCGCACGTATCACTTGATATATCACACTAATATTATAAAGGCGAAAGTTTGTGAGTGTTTTGTGTTTGTATGTTTGTTACTTCTTCACAGTGCCGGATTTACACTTTTGCCGCCATACATTTTTGCCGCCCCTACTGATCTTGAAAATCGATATCCTAGTTCAAAATCATATTAATTACGTATAGTACGGGAAAGCACCGCAAAAAATATACCTCATCGACTACCAGGATGAGACCTATATCGGGCGTCCTCTGAAATCTGCCGCCCCTAGGATGCTGCCGCCCCCGCGGCCTATACGGCCTGTTGACAAATCCAGGACTTCTTCTTCACGGTCAACCGATATTGATGGATTTAGTATGAAGTAGCTGACGATTCTGGATTAACACACAGTCTACTTTTTATCCCGAGAAATAAAATATCCTTTGTTATAATTAATGTAAGACAGCGGGTATCACCGCGTAGCGCAGCTAGTTGTAATAATAAAAAATCAAAAGGGCGTTTTTTTTTTGCTGTTGTTTTTTTTAACCGTGTTTTATTGTAGTTAATGGTTTTTAAGATTTTCGCAATTATTACGGATATATCGCATATATTTTATATAATTTTATGACCTGACGTTTTGAATACTTTGCAGCCACGTACGTCACAGGTGAGACTAGATGACAGTTGTAAATATCTAGGCAAAATTAATTACAAATACGTTATAGTTTTACGAAAACGTGTCAAAAAAGTCTTAGTCTGTAAAAAGTCTTATCCTTATTCTATTATAATCGCCAAAGAAAGTGAAAATTCTCACAACCTTTAACAACTAGTTGGTTGCATAATATGGAAACAATCCATCTAAAGCGAGGTATTTTATCTCGAATTTGGAATTCGGGTTAGCGAAAAGTGAAAAAAAATTGTATACTTTAAATACGGAAAATTCTATAGTTTTCTAAACCCTGTTGACAACACGATCCAATTTCCCCAAGAACGTGCATGTAGGAGGTAGGTACAGTCAGACGCAAATTGAAAATATTCGATCTGTGTAGGAATCAAATCATTCGTAAGTTAGGCGGTGAAAGTTTAATTTGGTTATGATTTAGCTTTCAGTCGGTCTAACTTATATGTAGGTAAGCTGTCTGCAACAGCTAAATAATGAACTAGTAGTTATTCAACAACATTGTATTCAGCCTGTACACTCAGTTTCCATTTCCACTCATTCTAGCATGAGCTATTTCAGAATCAAACGTGGTAACCGAGAAGAATAACCATGACCTATCAAACCATATGCATACTTATAGCTGAGACTTTTTAATACAAACTTACCGCTCCACAGACACCGGGGTCGGTGACCTTTGTCATTTTTACTAGCAATTATAATTATTAATTACTACGGGAAGAACTTAATGTAATTTACTGCTAATTAATTTAATTTATTGCTTTGTTATATGTACACCACACGCAAACCAACGAGCCGAAGACAGCAGATGATCACGAGTCACGAGTGTGATGTATCACTATGGTGAGGGAAACGTACCCGCAGCTGCAAACGCCTACCCTACCTACCTAAAACTACCCCCTTTTCCCCTTTTTTGATGAAAATAAAATATCAAATTTTAATTTACGTACTCGCATAGTAACTTATACCCAAACCGTCACATATTTAGTTACCAGTGAGACACAATTCTTTTCAAAAATATTATAGCATTAAACAAATGCAGTTGACTGTCCTGTGTATGAGCTACAGTACAAATAGTAGGTACTTGCAACTGTACGTGTGAAAACTTCGAATGAACTGTCTCTTATACAGAATGTTTGTGCAATTTAAAATTATTAATTATTTAATATAAAATTGTGATCTGATTGCGGTTTTCTTTCCATAGTAATGACACTAAGGTATAGTTTGCTTTTGTAAAATTACTTTATTTTAGTCGAGTAGTATATTACTCTAATAAAATTTTATTTGAAACGAAGGTTTCCTAAGAATTTAGAAGCACGAGTTTGTACTACGTTAGTAATTATAATCTAGTAATTAATAAACGTATGGTTCGCATAGTGCCGTGTAAACAAATAGATGCTCTCTATGCTAAGTATATTTTTATCATTTCCGATTCCCAAAAGGAGGAGGTTCTCAATTCGTTGGAATCTTTTTTAAAGATTTTTTTTATTTATGTTTCTCGATTACTCGAAACCACCTGGACCGGTAAATTCGGTTGTATATATTTTTTGTTACCGCATAACTCCGTCATATATAAACCGATTTTTTTTGAGAGGGTATATTTTCAGATTAATGCTATAGAAACTTCATCTAAATTAGTTAAGTAGTTTGATTTTTAAAACAAAATAGTGCATTTTGAAGTCGTTTCAGTTTTTTAATCTATATTAATTATTTACGTTCCTCCTACACATATTTCAATTATAAACAACAAGCAAAACAACAACCTCGGCCGGATAGACGTGCACGCGCCGAATCTTTACATCAATTATTTTTCGAATGACTCCAAAGCCTAGTCATGATTAAAAGACGCGTCCTATATGGTTTGTTTTAATATCGGCTTTCGTTTTCTATCCGAACACCCGGTAGGAATACCTTGTGACTATTTTATGCCATACGCACACTAAGTAACGCATATCAAGATTATAACTATTTCTAATGACTGCTTGTTTATTATGCATGGAAGATTTTGTGATTCTCGGCACTTACTTTGAAAGATTTATGTACGAAAATGAGGTTCTACTAAAGAGCTCATACATTTGGATATGATATGGTTATATTACCGTACTTATCTACGAACGAATTAGTTATGTTATTAAAAAGAAACAAAATAACTAAGTGCAAAATATAATAATAGCGTACTAGCTGTACCCTTCGGGTCATCACCAAACGGTTGTGATGGTGATGAAAATAAGTCCATATCCGTCACCAGGTTATCATCCATCTCTCCCACAAAAAAAAACTTTTCTAAATTAATAAATGTAAGAAAGCAAAGCAATATCAACAATCCAATGCTGAAATATTAATTTCTTTCTATTAATAATCTCTTTGGGCCAAAATCTATAACGTAATATGGACAGACTATATATATCTTATTTTCTACACAAAATTACCGAGCTTCGAATATGGTAAAAGCGTAAGTCTTTGGTAAAAGCCAATATTATTTACTACTTATAATATTTAATATGATATTAGCTCCTTCAATTATTTATTGTCGCTGTCAAAGTCAAAGTTTTAAACCACAATTATCGGAATCTTGTCAAATTGACATTTTCATGAGTTGACTGGGGCTTTCTTTAGTTATTGAGTTTTTTTTTATACATTATAGATCTACGATTGACCACCAACTCGCCTGATGTTAAGCGACGGTGTGGCCGAGGATGGAGCTCTTCGATCTAGATGTTGAGATAATTATAATAATTTTACTGTTGAAACTAACGTGACTATCACACATTTTAGTACAAAGCAGGATAGCAAAACCAAGAATAGATAGTAATTATCATGGTGGATATTCCAAAATCCCAAACGAATCGTTTTAGTTCCACTTATATTAAGTATACGAACTTCTAAATTGTGGAATGAGTGGGCTTTCCTTGGATATAACTTGGGTATCTCTTCAAAACACGAGTGAATAGACTTTTTCTAAGCAAGCGCGCTCCAACGTGGACCGCAGCGTCGCTCGGGCGAGCCAGACCGCCCGGTCAAACGTAAGTTTATCAATAAATAAAATAAAACCAGACATGTCAGACTCACCCACCGACCGACGGTTCCGAACAAAATAGATAAAATAACTACCGGTCGAAGCTATTCATTGATAAAAGGAGGTTTTTTTTTTTACATTTTTGGCCATATCCGAATCGTCATCGTTAAAACAATTAAAACCAGTTTTAGCTTGTGCTAATGAAACTCTTTCATATGATATCCCACATGATACGGTTAACTCACTTTGCACCCTCATTCCTTGTATAAACCCAACTTCTTTGCGATTATTTTAAAATGTACAGTTTTCCGATTGTTGTCCTTTAAAATGTGCTTAGACAATGCTTTTTGCCAAATTTTATGCTTCTAGCTAAATAAATAAAATAGAT
Organism: Lycia hirtaria; assembly: GCA_947563715.1. Taxonomy (NCBI): domain Eukaryota; kingdom Metazoa; phylum Arthropoda; class Insecta; order Lepidoptera; family Geometridae; genus Lycia; species Lycia hirtaria. The sequence goes on from OX387378.1 coordinate 32,729,258, forward strand.
AATGGAAATAAGAACGGAAGGCCAATTAAAGTTTTTCACAAATAATATAAAATAATAGACACACTGTAGAATAGAAACAAGAAGAAGTACAATAAGTATACGGACCAGCACAAAAAATACATAAATACACTTATAGAAAATATTCAGGAAAATTATACAAACAAAGGAATTAAATAAAATAGAAAGAGATACTTAAAGAATAAACTTATGTAAGAAACTGTTTTAATTTAAACGCAGAAATGTTGAATAGGTCAACATCCGTTTCTTTCGCTAGAATTTTGTAACACCTGCATGGCCATAAAAGCAAGCTGTCTATAATTACGTCTCATAACGTCTTACATCACGTTTTGCGTTTTTACAGTATTTTTAAGATGAGCCTGTCTTTTGTAGAACAATTTCTGCTTTAATAATTTTGACAGAGATATGTATAAGTATGTATCATTATTTTGCAGATTTATTTCTCCGTTTTTAGGGTTCCGTACCTCAAAAGAAAAAACGGAACCCTTATAGGATCACTTTGTTGTCCGTCTGTCTGTCCGTCTGTCCGGGTGTCAAGACCTTTATCTCAGGAATGCGTGAAGGTAGCGTGTTGAAATTAAAACCGTATACGCAGACCCATAGTTTCTTGCTGCAGAAAGAAAAATCAAATATCTCAGTTTTCGTAAAAAAATGTTACAGCCGAATATGTCGTAAAAACGCACATTTCGACACTCACAGAGGAATCAAAACCTATGGGGTACTTCCCGTTGACCTAGAACTATGAAATTTGGCAAGAAACATTGTGTTAGAGTATGTACATACTATAGGAAAAAATCCGAAAACTGGTGATTTTTAATTTAATCACAAAAATAGGGTCTTTATGCAAGTAAATTGCAAATTTTAAAGTTCTTTAACCGTATCATGTGGGGTAGCATATAAAAGAGCTTCATTAGTATAAGCTAAAACAGGTTATTAAATATTTTTACGATGTATATTTTTCGGTTTATGAAGGAAAATATATAAAAAAATATGATTGTAATGATGTACGGAACCCTCGGTGGGCGAGTCTGATTCGCACTTGTCCGGTTTTTACAATCCGGCCGACTGCTTTGACCGTTTAGATGACAAAATAATTTGTTTTATCTTTAAAATTATTTATTTGCTTTAATTTTTAAATTTGACGATAATGTGATTTCATTTTCATTTCATTTATGTGATGGGTTTTCAACGTATTAATTGAATGAAAATAAATAAATAAAAATTTAAAAAAAAACCTTTTACTTAAAATAAACATAAAATGATTGAAAATGATTACGATATTAATGTACTTTTTACATCACAACTTGCAAGTCTCTCTTTGCGTACGCAAGTTATTTTATTGCGTTCGTGACATAAACATCCTATCTTACAAACAGGAAAATATCCTTAATTGTTGTCCTATATCTATTATCGTATCCACGCTGCATCGTCGAGTCAATAGGAAATATCCGGTCTATAATTATATTAAAGTACATAAACAGAAGATAATTGTTATTGTCACTTTCACCAGCTAATTTGTATCGATAAGGATCAACGGAACGTCCGGAGGGAGTACACTCCGTTAGCGATTCATCACTATGGTTGCCAATTCTCCAGAAATTCTGGGATATTCCCGGGAAAATTGTGTAATGTAATTTAATAAAAAAAACGAATATTAAAATTTTCTACGAGTTTCTATAGCAAACGCCACCGCCGAACGTGTTTTCAGTGTAAAAGTACCGAAGTCCCTAGAATAAAACGTTGTAAGTTCCAAAACATCTATTCATTCTATAGAATTGCTAGGATATGTATACAGTTCTTTAAATCGATAGGAAATATATACACAACACAAATTTAATATACACATTTTCTAGAATATCTATTATACATATTTCTTAAATATCAATCGGAAATGTGGAAATCCTGTCCAAACATCAGAAGCGGCTCAATTAATATTTAGAGTTTTGAGTTTTATTTTTGTTTTTATATTTTATTGTGCCTGTAGTGTCTGTGTATGCCAAATAAATGTTTCTTTCTTTCTAATAAGTTAGGATTTTTTAGGACAACGCGGGAATCCTGTTCATTCATACTTTTCCTACTGCTATTTAGGAATTGCATGTAATTCCTAGGAAATACATATGTACATAATATATGTAAATAATTACTAAATTTAACCAGAATTGTATAAAATTCCTAGGAAATGAAAAGTTTCATAGATTTATAAATAAATACGGTAACACATATATTATTTTTGTTTGCTAAAATGCTACGAAGGGAATAAATATTAAAATAACCATATTTCTACAATACTTCACGAACCAATATTTTGGTAAGCAATTATCCCTTTTGACAATTATTCAACATTTAAGGTAGGATTCACCTTTTTTTTCCTTAAAACCGAACCGCGTCGGCAATGATTTTTCAAAAATGGGTATTTTTTATTTTATTATGGTCACTTCTGGCACTCGGCATCGGCCAGGCCCGGGCACACAACGGGTTAAAAGTAAAATAGGGGCATTCCCGGTAGGCGTTAACACACAACCCATTGTAAATTTCTAATTATTTAAATTTCATGACTATATCAAGTCCAATAATACACATATATTTATATAACTTTAAACAAAAAAATGCTTTTATAAAATTTTTTTTTTTTAACATTTCACCACCCGATTTTGCGATCCACACAGTTGGCAACCCTATTCATCATTAGTCCTTAGACGGCGAAAAAATTGAGGGCGTCATTTCTACCGCGCGGTCACGTTGTCCTGCGCTTTCTTTTCGTGACTTTGGTCTCGCCGGCCATTGTCTTCCGGAGGACACTTTATATCCTGACAACGAGTGCACTTGCCCATCAGTCAAACCCAGGCGATCGATCGCTGATCATCGATCGACAATTAAAATTTAGAACGAAAGCAAAGGGTTGCAATAGCAAAAATGTGCCAAAAAATGATATTATTAACCCTCGCGTACGTCGCTATTTTTGTGGCGGTGGTGAAGTGTGAGAGTGAATCAAGCGCATCGGTATCGGATTTCCTTGGCACAGGTAATAAATACATATGTACGAAGCAGGTGCAGGTGCTTCTAAGCAGATTTGTTATCTGGCTGTGCACGATGAGTTTTTTTTTCCAGATGAACTTGTATACTTATGTCTTTGTATTTTATATACCTATTATACGTGAGGATATGTGGGTTTTTGGTATGTATCTATCTCTATGTAACTGTGTCTCAATCCAACTCAATTCTGTATGTAACTTTTATTTATTAGACAAATAAAGTTAATCATCTTAGAACTATTCAAGTTAGCGCATTTTGTCTCTAAATCCTGAATTGAGGACTCTGGAAAAGATTTTCTTCAATTTTGGCAGCAGTGACGGACTCGGGCAGTTACGCTTTTCGTTGCAATGAACAAGTTTATTAACAAAATACCCGATTGCATAAAAGCGATTTTACCGACTTCAAAAAGGTGGTTAACAATTCGGATGTTTATTTTTTGTTTGTTACCGCATAACTTCATTATTTAAAACTGATTTGAAAAAAAAATTATACTTATTTTGTTTAAAAGAATGAAAGGTTCAGTAGATTTTTAACTATAATTACTGTAACGTAACCTACACTTACTGCGTTTTTGCGAGAAAATGTGTACAAAGTGCTGGAAATATATCATTTTATCATTATTTTAAGCGTTTATAAGCATTACTCTTGTAAAATCAATTTTTTGTTCAAAAATATCGTTTTTAGGGTTCCGTACCCAAAGGGTAAAAACGAGACCCTATTACTGAGACTCCGCTGTCTGTCCGTCCGTCCGTCCGTCTGTCTGTCACCAGGCTGTATCTCATGAACCGTGATAGTTAGACAGTTGAAATTTTCACAGATGATGTATTTATGTTGCCGCTATAACAACAAATACAAAAAAATAGAATAAAATAAATGTTTAAGGGGGCTCACATACAACAAACGTGAATTTTTTTTGCTCGTTTTTGCTCGATATCGATAACGGCAACAGGTAGATGCTTGAAATGTTAACAGAATATTGAGTTATATTATTCACTTTAGTAATAAACAATTAAATTAAAATAAAATTAATATTTAAGGGGGGCTCCCATAGAACAAACGTGATTTTTTGCCGTTTTTAAAGATAATGGTACGGAACCCTTCGTGCGCGAGTCCGACTCGTACTTGGCCGGTTTTATATTTTTATTTCGTATTTTTGGGGCAGTTGTATTATCATTATTACAATAAAGGTATGACACTCGGGAACAAATCCAATGACACCTCGATCATCAAAATCAGACAAACCGTTAGTTTGAGGGAGTAATATAGAAACATATTTACATGCAAACTCCAGATAAACATATCCTTCCATTACCTTCTCAATTACACAATTAAATTACAAACAAGTATTATGCGGAAAATAGAAGTCGTATTGCAAAAACACTTATTTGCGTTTAAGGGTAAAATTTATAGAATTTATACTTGTATTATTGGATAACCCTGCTTAGGGAACAATTTTATAATGTTCCCTATGTAAAGTTTTATTAATTGTAGTTTCCTTTTTTTATTGTTTTTTTTTATGTAGTCTTATGTGTAGATAACAGAGGTATAGTCTTAGTTCTTAGTATAATTTTTCTTACATATTCTTTCTGTTAGTCTATAAAGGGAACAATTTAAGTTTTATCATAATTGGTTCAGTAATATTTATTACATGCACTTTTCAAATTTTAAGATATAAACGTTTCAACGACGCAATTCCAACTACTGGGCGGAATTAAACGAAATTTGGAATATTTATTACTTATAAGATAGTAAAAGGATCTGGCATACTTTATAACCCAAAAATTAGGTGTTATGATAACAGTAAAGTGTGTTTGAAAATTAAACGAACATGAAACAAAAAATTTGATTCACCAAACTTCAATGGGTAAGTTTGGTGAATCAAATGTTTTGTTTCATGTAAAACTAGAAAATACCAATAAAATGAATAGAAATAGTTACGTAAAAATTAAATCGACATCAAAACAATCCATTTAACTGAATAGGAAAAAGCAACGGTTACGTAATACCGCCAAATTAAATCAAAATTGAGTGTCTACATAAGTAGATACGTAATACGTACACTAACTATTTTTTGCGGTCGGTGCCAGGCCCTAAATTGTCACCACCTACGAGTAAGTCCTAGACCGATACCTACCGACCTCAAAAAAAAATTGGTGCACCGTATCAGCTTAGACAGATGCTCGGCTTTGAATTAACTTTTCGGTGTTACGTAACAGCTGTTGTTAGTTCTCCCTTTTCAGTTAAATGGGTTGTTTTGAAATTGATTAGTAATTTTTTAACACGCTTTTTGAACATGATTTTGACCCACTTCAAACGGCCAGATTTCATTCAACTTTGTAGACTTATCGAGGATCGATGACAATACAATAATTTGATGAGATACTATATTATTCTATTACTTTTATTTTACAATTAAGCTCCGCGCTCCGTACTTCTTATATTTGGCCTTTTGTATCGACAAAATATTTTTATTTCACTATCGTGTCTTTTTAACATGCTTTTATTAGCTTCATGTTTGTTTGTAACCGACTCCTTTGGACTTGATTTTGACCCACTTCAAACGGTCAGATTTCATTCAAACTTTGTAGACTTATCGAGGACCGATGACAATCGATAATTTGAAACGTGTTTTTTTAGTTTTTTTTTAAACTATTATTATTAGTCCGGATAACGTTACGAAAGTACATTATTATGTAATCATTTTGTTTAATTTATGCTATAATTACTTTGATTATAGTAATTCTATGAAAATGAGGATTGCTTTTACGGTTAATATTATAATAATAATTGATGGTTAATATTAATTAAAAACCGGCCAAGTGCGAGTCGTACTCGCGCACTAAGGGTTCCGGTACCATTATCTACAAGTATAAAAACGGCAAAAAATCATGTCTGTTGTAGGGAGCCCTTAAATATTAATAAAATTTATAAATAATTGTGGACATTTCACACGACATTGAAACACGACCTACAGCTTAGCAGGCAGACATACCTACCTACTAAAAACTGAACTGCGAGGCCAGTCATGTAATACTTATTCCATAGTGACAATGGTGGGATACAAAATACAAAATAATTTATTCACGTTAATTTATTTTGTATTAATGGTGGGATATAAAGGTTCGTCATTCAGATCTTGTCATTGACCGTTGTATCTTTTACTAAAATAATGTTTGTCATATTTATTTATTTTCCTTTCAGATCCGAGCGTCGGCCGTACGTTTGGACACAATGCCTTGAAGCGACTTTCTTTCATATTCCTACCAGTGATGTTCACACTAGGGGTGATTTCCACTCTTCTCATGGCCCTGGCCGTCATCTCCGTGAAGAACCTTGCCATTGGTGTCGTGCTGCTTATTGTGGCAGTTAGCCAGGTCAGAGACAATGATTTTAATTCTTTAAATTTAACAAATATGCATTCACTAGGTTTTTTAATATAATGATGAATAAAACTCTGGAATCTGAGAAGTTGCCACAGTTGCCGACTTTTATTGGATCAAAATTTTTGAATCGCTCGAAAGTTGTCTGATTATTTTACAGAACAATATTTAAGATTTTGTTATCTCGCAATCATTCACATTACTAGCTAACCCAGGTACGTTATTTACCAATTTACTTACCAATTCGTTAGGTACGTATTCAACTACTTACTAGAATTTAAATCTATCGGCAAAAAGTCTATTAAAAGTTACGTTGATAGGTACTGGGGGGGGGGGGCAATTCAGTTATTCAAGACCGCTCCGTAGCTGAACCATATGTGAACCGTTTCCCATCGGCCGCCATCTTTTTTTGATTCAGTCACTTCTAAGTAATACAATTGACACATTTGTTGAAACGTGACACGATCTTCGCTCGTTACTAAACCAAAAAATGATAGCAGCCGACAGGAAATGCTTCGCAAAAGGTTCAGTTACGGATCGGTTTTGATTAATTGAATTGCTCTCCTGTTCGGAAGTCAGTTAAAAGAGAGGTTTAAAAATTTATGAAAGCTGGTACATATTTTTACATAATAATTGAAATAATATAATATTTTTACATATTTTATTATAATAATTGAAAAAATAATAATCAAAACATTTTGGCGAGACAAAACGCTCAAGGCATTTCAAAGGTAATCAAATTTGACCTAGTTATAGTAGACCTAGTGCTTATAAATATAAGCATAGTGGTGATCCGTGATACTAAGTCAGACGCTTTATCGGAATCGGTTCGGCTTTTTGTTTTATGCCGAATGTTGTTAATGTTTCAAATTTTCTAAACTTTTTTTTTTATCAGCCCTGTTTGTACATATTGTCCCACTGCTGGGCACGGGCCATCTTATCATTTTGAGAAGGGTAAAGCCATAGTCTACCACGCTGCCCAAGTGCGGGTTGGTAGACTTCACACATCTTCAAGATCATTCAGAACTCTCAGATATGTAGGTTTCCTCACAATGTTTTCCTTCACCGTTTGAAGTTTGCGGCAATCAACAATACGCGCATAACTTTGTAAAAACAGAGGTGCGTGCCGCGGGATTCGAACCCAGGGCCTGCGGATCGCAAGTCAAACGGTCTCCCGACTACGCTGCCGGGAACTTCTAAACTTACTTACCTATTCCTAATAAAAATTCACATTTTTTTCTGTACATAGGCCGTATCAAGATTATTCCTGACCGCTGCGGCCCCGTCGCCTCTAGTTCACCTGCCTCGCGCGGAGTTCCTTCCTGCCCCCGCTGCTCCATGGCCTGCGCCCGGCCCTGTTCTATCACCTTGGGGCAGATCTGATGACGACGCTACCATCTCCGACTAGATTTTATAATATAAAACTATGACAACAGATCTTTAGAGCTTATTAAGCACTCGAATGAATTATTTACTATCACCGACCTAAAGTAGTCATGAATAAATTATGCCCTCGAATAATGTACCTAATCATATACTTGAAGCTCGTTTTTAAAATAAAATCGGTGAACATACATAAAAAATACGCGCAGTGTTCGAATACAGAACCTCCTCCACCTGTTTGTAAAGTCAGTTAAAAATAACGACATCTGAATTTCATCCGCGGATCCGCGCGCCGACCTATTGCATATTGTAGTAACCACGGTATCCTTTATAAATACATGTACGTCAAATTAGTTCCCGGTAAACTCGGCCGTGGCGCTTCAAATTAGCGTTCCTTGAAATATGAGAAATGCCTACTCAATCCTCGCAAAAAACGATGTCCGAGCTAACAATATAACTAGGTAAACAAATAAAACCGATAAATCCACGCGATTGGCTGAATCAAATATAATAAATATAACAAGTATCAATGTAAAACAAAAAACAAAATACCCGACTGTAAAAAAGAGGTTTTTGCAGCCTAACTTATGATTTTTTTTAAATTTTGATGTACCCGGTGTCACTCTCACAACTAAGACGAATCTATTGACACCACTCACATCAAAATCGGTCAAGCCGTTTAGGCTCTAGGGCGTGTCAAAGAAATATACATACATACATACATACATTCGAAAAACATAACCCTCCTTCTTACGCAGTCGGGTAAAAATAAGAATAAAATAACTCAAATAACCTCATGTATAAAAAAACTGGACTACCTCATCATAATAGGAAAAAAAGTATGCATTTAATTTCTAATTTATTTTATCTGTGTAAGTAGATATTCTAACGAAATTTGCTCTTGCAAAAATGTCACGTTTTTTTTGTTGGAGCAAGTAAATACTTTGTCTGTCTCTCGAGATAGGTATTATTTTTGTTGGAGCAAGTAAATACTTTGTCTGTCTCTCGAGATAGGTATTCTTTTTGTTGGAGCAAGTAAATACTTTGTCTGTCTCTCGAGATAGATATTATTTTAGTTGGAGCAAGTAAATACTTTGTCTGTCTCTCGAGATAGGTATTATTTTTGTTGGAGCAAGTAAATACTTTGTCTGTCTCTCGAGATAAGTATTATTTTTGCGACAGGCAGACGACGAGTAAAATTTAGTCTAAGTATTTATTTTTTATTTATGTGCTATTAAAACATTTTCATTACTTAAATTGTTTAATTTATGGTATAAAGTTCCTTCATTTGTTTCATTTGATTTTGGTTCTTTTCAACATCTTCAATTAGTGTATCGCTATAAATAGGTAAAATAAGGAAATCCTATGACTTAAAATTTATCACACTCTCTTTAACCGAAGTATAAGTCCGAAGTCTTCTGTAACCAATGCTTTTAAGTACAATATACAGTTCAAGTTATAGTTGTCGTGACTATAACAACTATAAGTTTAGAAATCTCAAAAACCTCCGACAAAAAAACGGCTGAACTGATTTTGATGAAACAACAAAACTAAGAACACTCTCGATAAAATCCTCTTTCAAACAAAAAAAACTAAATCAAAATCGGTCCATCCGTTTGGCTATATACGATGCCACAGGCAGATGCACACGTCAAACTTATAACACGCCTCTGTTTGGGACGGCGGTTAATAATAGTTTCGGTAATGAATACTAAAATAAACTAACTATACAATAGCGTATTAGAATGTTGCTATGCAAAAAAAATGTTGTTAGCAAAGTCGCTCCAAAAGATGGTTAGATTAGGGTTTCAACTGCACATAACCGCACTGTCTCCCCGTGGCATAGTGCGGTACGCGAAGGCATTCCCAACATTAAAAAAAAATTAATAGAAGCAATACCTAAACAACTCAATTAAAAATAATTGATGGTCATTTACTCATTTTTGAACTAAAAATATTTTTGGGAACTATTTTTACTATATTTGGGAATAAATTCATCATATAAACTTTTATAGGGGTTCGTAGTCAACAAGGAACCCTAGTTTCTTCATGGCCGTCTGTTCATCCATCGGCTGTCCGTTTGTACAAATTTCACGATGCAACTTCAAGATTGTCTATAATTTATATAAGGTACATTAAAAATCGAAATTTACTGCCTTTTCTGTATTCTTAGTCACAAAAAATAACTTCTAAACAATGAAGAAAACATAGATCGTTTTCTTCAAAGTCCCACAGTCGTGAGAATTTCATATAATCAACTTGATATCGATGGTTTTACTATAATCATGTATTGTTGTATTATAAAACCGTGTATGACATTGCATAAGACAAAAAAATGTGAAATGAAAAGGAAAGTTAAAATGTAAACCAGTTGCAGCGAGTGGAATTTTTTTGATTTCGACTTGCCGTGGATGTGGTGGGTGTGATTCGGTTTTTCTCTCAGATGATAAGTATTTCACTGAGGATGTACTGGTATCAAGCAGTCAATATACATATAGTATAATAGGCTATGTAATTTTTTGCCCGACTGAACAAGATGGGGAGTTAAGATTATCGAGTATATGTATGCATGTGGGTATCTACCTTGTGTTTCTAAATTACCTCCTACATTATAAACGGTTTGACCCATTTTTAAGTGCGAGGTATCGTTAGATTCGCCATCACTCTCTCAGTGTCATAGGCAATTATTTTTTTAAATAATAATACGACTGTCGCAATAACAATAAAGCGCTTTTTCGTAACAAATAAGTGATTTTACAAAATCTAAATAATGTTTATATAAATAAATCATACAGCAGCGTTGTGCATACTTTCTTGCAGACGTACACTCACCAATTAAAGATGTACAACGTGGTAATATTGTAGAACGAAAGTCGCTCTTATGCAGTCGGATATTTTGTTTTTTTATTTTAACCCGTAAGATGCCTTATGAACACACGTCCGTTCATAAGCGAGAAGGCCCGAAGTGTCTTATGAACATACGTGCGTTCATAAGGATTCACCATTTAGGCTTCCGTACCTCAAAAGGAAAAAACGGAACCCTTAAAGTATCACTTTGTTGTCCGTCTGTCCGTCTGTCCGTGTTGAAATTAAAACCACGCCGATCCATAGTATCTTGCTGCAGAAAGGAAAATCAAATTTCCCAGTTTTCGTAAAAAAAAGTTACAGCCGAATAACTTCTAAAAAAACGCAAATTTCGACACTCACAAGGGGATCAAAACCTATGGGGTACTTCCCGTTGACCTAGAACTATGAAATTTTGGCAAGAAGCATTGTGAGTACACATATAGAAAAAAAAACGAAAATTGGTAATTTTTTATTTAATCACAAAAAAAGTGTGTATATGCAAGGAATGAGGGTCCAAATTTTAAGTAAGTATTAAGATTTCTTCAAGTTTCTTGAATAAAACAAGTTATAAATGTTCTAGTCACTTATACAGTCATTTTCAAATGTGTGAATGAGGTATGTCACACATTTTTTACGAGTTGAAACAAAAATTAATACGTATATTTTGATGCCTATTCGTGCTTTATTTGCATTGTACTTAGGTATACCAATTTCTAATCGATCATGTACAGTGAACGGGTGCTCAAAATGCTCAGCGAAGCGTTGGAGTTATAAACAGCGCTTTCTACAGGAAGTCGACTTCAATGTGCCTATTCCAGTCAACAAATAAAACTGTATAAGCAAAAGGCACAAAGCTTGTCGTGTTACCTTAGCAACGTATTGTTATAATCTATAACCGAATAAAAGTAATTAAAAAAACATTGTTGGTGTACGTACCTACTTAGGTAGACGCCCAGTTTTGAGTTTCTTCGATTTATTTCTTTCTTTTTTAGTCGGTTTAATTTTTTTTAATTACTTTTATTTAAGTATTCATTTTTAAAAGTATTTATTATTTTGAAGTCGGTTAAAAACGGTCGTCAAAGCTCATCACCGCTCATATCACTGTCTATCAAACAATTGAAATATAACGTGTAGACACTGATCTGTAGTTGCGATGAACGGAGTGTTCAAAAGCCCATATCTTGAAAACTACTGAACCGATTTTGATAAAACTTACAATGACTCCTAAGTTGAAAGATACTATATTCAATAAATAAAACATTTTTTTTGAAATACTACTTCTAGTTTCTACGTAAAGCGTGGACAAACATACATACACTTATGAACTTTGGCACACATGTTTAGAAGCTGGTATAGACTAACATATTCAAAAATTGTGCAATTCTGACAATATTTCAAACATACAGGTCGAATTGATAGCCTCCTTTTTTTTTTGGAAGTCGGTTAAAAATGGTCTTAATCTCAAATATGTCTCAATTTCTCTGTTTTATTTCCAGTTGTTGAGCCAGTATTAATTGACAGTATATTATTTTCCCAAAAGCACCGATATTTTTTAGAGGTACAAAACCTTAAAAACCGTTAAGTACGACTGTTAGGTGACTAAACCCAAAATCAGTGGATTAACTATTTCATTTTTTTATAGGCAATCAATTGTATGTGCTCACGGTCAACATTGTTCACGATACAATGACCTCCTAAAGTACGTCCTTCCTTCGTTACATGTATATTTGTTTTTTACTTTTCACTTTTGCATCCTGAAAAACTGTCTAATTGTAACTTCCCTGATGCAAAATTTTCATTTACTATACTATTCAACGACAAAATATCCAATAATTTTATTGGATTTTGTAGCTTTCCCTCTAATGAGGGAAAGCTACAATTCTGCATAATCAATTCCACAAACCTGATAAAGTTTTCCCTTCTTACCATATCTAGCGGGAAATGGTTTCTTGCGTAATAATTATAACTTTTACGTAACAACTTTTTTCGATTAACTTCACTGTACGATCTGTCATCTTAAATGCATGCATTAACATAGAATACAAATCGAAACCATCAGTAGCTGGGTAGTAAGAAGAAATTGTCAAACCGAACATTTTCAAGCGAACTTGTAAAAAAACTATGTCCATCATCATCATCCCAGTCATAAGGACTCCACTGCTTGACATAGGCCTTCCCCATGGACTTCCAAAAAGACCGATTGGTAATGATTGTAGAAATATCTAGAGAACGGTACTCTAGAACGGTGCAGATTTTATTTTCTATATCTGTACGTAACTACGCTGTTGTATCAAGGAAAATAATGAAACGTAAAAGTCAACTATAGCTGATAGTCTGCTGGACTCAGCACCATACAAATTGTCGCAGACAGGCCCAACTATACTTACCTAAGGGTAAAAATGTACAACTTTTACAAGGTAAGGGACCATTCCTCAAGTCGCGAGGTTTCTATAACCATACTATACCATAAGGGTTTCTTGTTCGACTACTGAACTCTAAAAATAGACAGAAACGTGTCGGATTATCAATCAAGAGGTAAAGTAACCTGGAAATATTCTATAGGGCCTATTTCATAAGAGCTTCACGACCTTATTTCTCCCTCCCTTTCAATCTCGAGTAAGTAGGTAAAACAAGCAGAAAGTCGACATACTACGATCTTTTTCTCATTGAAATACGTAAAATTGGTACGCAATGTTTTAGAATCTCATTCTTGGTGCGTACTGCACAAGTGCACAGGAGTAGAACCCCTGCATCGAGATATGAAAAAAGATCATGCTAGTAGCATACCTATATGATGAAATTAAAAGGAAAACTGTCACGGCTAAGTAGACATTACAAGTTAACCAGTAATAGTCGTCCAAATTAAAAAATGTACTTGAAAAAGTAAGAAATGATTTTTTTTTGGAAATTTCATAATTGTAGGTACTATCATAAGTTAACTCGTACATACGTTCATAGTTTCAAATAGAAGACCCTAGTTTAAGTTTACATCAGTTATGATATGCAACAAGGGAACCCAACTTTGCGCGTGGCACGACACGCACTTAGCCATTTATTTTCTTTTTTAAGAGAAGAACCTAATCGTTATTTAAAAAAATCATATAACCTATTTCCACTGCTATACGTGTATAGCACAGATATTATGCTAAATTGCATAATTTAATCTCTATCTCTATATATCTCTATCTATAGATATATCTCTATCTATATATATATATATATATATATATATATATATATATATATATATATATATATATATATATATATATATATATATATATATATATATAAATTAATTGCTGTTCGTTTGTCTCGCTAAAACTCGAGAACGGCTGGGCCGATTTAGCTGATTTTGGTTTTGAAATGTTTGTCGTAGTCCAGGGAAGGTTTAAACGTTTAGAAAATATGGAAAAATTGCGAGGAAAATAGTAAAAACAACACTTTCATTTTCCCATATGAACTGTTCTACTTACTTTCCTGTCAAACATCTGACGTTCGTCTCTTCGGCACGGTAGACGGGTCCACTCATTGATAGGTGATACGAAGTACTCCGGGTCATCTAGTCTAATATATGAATAGAGCTTTTTCGTAGAATTTGGATATACCATCCCATATTTTTTTTCATCGAGTAAATTATATGATATCATGTTTTCGAATCCTATTTCCCCTAGGATTTACCATTAAATTTCCAATGTATTAATTTCAAAGCGAATATTGCAAAATTGTTGATAATGCAAGAAAGAGAAATCAAACTAAGCTATGCGAGGTACAAATTATCCACGGCATATAGAAGGCAGCCCAAGTAGCTTTTGAAAACAGAGAATTAAACTAAGCTATGTGAGAAGCTATAGACGGTAAATAGAATATAATTATTCTCCTGCCTGCCTTTCTATTTTTAAGCGCCTAGCGACACGAGACCAGATGCTTATCTAGCCCAATACCTACATTTTGTAAAATGTAGGTACACTTACACTTACTTACGGTTGAGTACACTGCCAACCAGTACTCGCTTTGGGCATTTATCATTTGTATCTTTAAACCTTATCGGCCAGGTGTAACCAGAATAACTTTTTTTTTAAATATTAATTAACTGTAACGTTTAAACAGACTATACAAAAGTGCGTAAGTATACAGAGTCGAACGAGAAAATATTTGCAGAGTTCTACAATATTAATTTGTCATTCGGATAAAATAGGTACTTATAAAATCACTTAATTGAGATTTGAGGTTATGTAATAGTTATTTATTATGAGTTTTGGCGGGAACATCTTAGAAACATGTTGTGGCTATGTTTTATTTTCCTAAGCTTGTGATATTTCGAATATTAATGTCATAAAAATTGTGTTTTATTCATTAAGTGTTCGATTATGTGCGTTAGTGTGGGAAAGTGAAATAAAGCAGTGAAATTTGTCATTTTACGTTGTTGGCAAAACTCCAAAGAAGCTTCTAGTAAAGTCGCCATCACTTAACTGAAAACTCAAAATTGAAAATGACTGTTTGCGTGACTTAGACTGTGATTAAAACACTATTATGTACTATGTATATCGGAAAACCTTATCCGTTTTTCCCAGTCAGATATAAAAATATTTAAACGCTTCTACCGAAAATACATTATTTCTTCGGTTACTGAAGTTAAAACTGCAACTGTCGCAACTTAGCACCTATCCCACGTTACAGATGATATTACAATTTAGCATACATACTCGTAGCAACCTAGACCTTAGATTTCTAGACAGCGATCAGACCACCATTTTCTAACTAGTTTCATACAGGAGAAGCAGTACTTTCGCCACAAAACAACTGAGATAACCAACACATTCTATAACCTTATTTAATATAAGCACATATTTAGTGCTTATATTGCACATAGATACACCTCCAGCGGACTGAATCATACGCTCTACTTATTCACTTACTCGCAAATTTCATATCGAGAAAACATTTCGCATTGAGACGTCTATACGAAACTACCCATCAATCTGTCAATAAAAATAAATAGATTTGTTGCGTAATCGATTATTTTATTCTAACTAAATCGACTGGCAAATTCCAGTTGATGCAGACTGGACTGGAGTGGTTAGTGGTGGGGTATAAGCTCAAGAGTGCATTATCCAACCGCTCGGCACAATGATCGCATCGCGGTCACTACGGCTCCTTACTTTCTTAACCTTCGTGATAATAATCGATTCAACGACAGTGCGAGAAACGCCGGTACACAACACTAATGAGTTGGAATCGAAGAAAATTGAAGTTTACGATGGAGTTTACCTGAAAATCCCGGAATCAAATAACACGGAAAAGTTGTTTTCGTTTGAAGTTGACACCTACAAAAAATTGGAAGAAGGTATGGCAATTTGTAAATTATTTAATAGAAGTGTATTAATTGGCATATTTAGGGTAAAATTATGTTTTGACCTTAGTTTTTTTTTTATGAAACTAAACAAACAGACGAACAAGGCACGCGCCTGACGTTATGAGATTCATAATATCCATAACTAACAATCCAATACCGCTAAAGTTTTAAACAGATCTAAATAATTTTTAACCGAGTTCAAAAAATTGCTGGTTCTCAATTAGATTGTATTTTATGTTTGTTACCACATAACATCGTCTTATTTTTTTTTCCAAATCGATGTAATAAATCAATGATTCTTTTTATTTTAAAGGATATACCTACTTTAAAATTGGTTCCATAAAACTTTTATGAAAATCGGTTCATTAGGTACTTTGGTTTTTAAAACAAAATAACTGGAAAAATAGGTCAACCAAGTAAAAAGAAATTACTTATTTTTAACCGACTTCCAAAAAGAAGGAGGTTATCAATTCGATCCATTTTTTTGTATGTTTGTTAAAATAATTAAACAAAAATAATATATAATTGTACAAAACAATAATATAATTAAACAAAACGCTTAATCGTCGAAGTAACTCTATTTTCACCTTTGTGTGGTTATGTTATGTTTCACCAAATGTGGGTTACTTAATGTGTATGCGCGAGCGAGACGGACGATGGTCGAACTATAAATTATAATACAGATTCTGTACTTTATATAGTCGCTCGCTATATCTCGTAAAGTTGTAATCACAGAGTACTCATAACAATTTTCATTGAGTGTATTTCATATGGTATACTATAATATATAGGCCTGACGGGATGACGCTTGTGCCATGGAAGTTCGGACGGCCCCTTGTCTGGGACGCCACGTGCGTTGATACTTTGGCACCGTCTGATCTTCCTGAGACACGGAGTAGGGCTGGCGCTGCGGCTAATTCGGCGGAGCAGCACAAGCGGCGTAAATATGTTAATCTCGGTAGAGGTTACATATTTGAGCCGTTTGGTGTCGAAACTTTGGGTCCGTGGGGACCGGGAGCTAATCTCATTTTCAAAAATTTATCTGAGCGCCTGATCGATGCGACGCGTGACCAAAATGCTGGCGCGTATCTGGCCCAACGCATAAGCATTGCCATTCAACGTGGCAATGCGTTCAGCATTCTGGGTACGCTGCCAACTGGGTTTGAGCATTTGGATTATCTTTAGACCTTTATCGGTCTGGGGTGATCGATGTGCTTTTTGTGTAGTAGTTTAGTTAGTTGAGTCTGTATATTGTTGTGTTGTAGTTAATAAAGGCGCTTGCCATTTAAAAAAAATATATATGGTTAATCATGAATTTCTAGGTTCAATAGTTTAGAACGGCGACGGTGTGGCCGAAGATGGAGCTATTCGAACTAAATAATATCTACATAGAGGTGCCTCATATATCTAAATATTATGAATGCAAATAGGTACAGTCTAATGTTTTTAAAAATAAAATTGATCATGTGAAAGCTAGAGCAACAGCTGTTCTGTGTACAAAATGAAAAGAACACAATGTCGGCCACAAAATAAAAGACGGCAACTTGCCAAACCACAAACGTAGTATTTGATACATTGAGTCACTTTGTTCTCGGAAAATTAAATAAATTAAATTTACTTAATTTATTTGACTTTGTATTTTTAGCTGAATATTAATAAATCAACTGATCAGAGGCGGATTACCCCTAAGGCCGAAAAGGCCCAGGCATAGGACGCTCAGATGCTAGGGGCAACCCACAGAAATATAGTTTTTTTTTGCAACCAAGCAGATAGAACAGAGGAGCGACTAGACCAGTAGGCAGACCACCAGCCAGATGGAGAGACGATATCGTCAAGTCAGAGGGCAAGAGCTGGATGAGATCAGCGCAGGACCGGAAATAATGGTGTGATAAAGAAGAGGCCTATGTCCAGCAGTGGATCGAAAAGGGCTGAAATGATGATGATGATGAAGCAGATAAAAAGCTACCGCTCGTTGTGGTGCGCACGTATACAACGAGCGGTAGCTTTTTATCTACTTGGTTATTATATTGTTTCTAGGTCAGTCAGTTTAGTTAGTATTTTGGCGATGTTAGCTACCAAGCCTTTGTTTAGCCTCTCTGATAACTACAAAGCGAATAGACACGTAGTATAAATGAGCAAATGTTTGTCTCCTTTGATTTTTTTGCGACATGACGTGTGTCTAATTTCATACTATATAAAAATAATGTAAAAAAAAAAAAAAAAAAACTGTGGAACTAACGTGGTTTTTACACATTTTTAAATAAAAACTACGGGTCATTCACGTCTGTTTTGAGTCCAAAAATGCGACTATAGTTTCAACCGCAAAAGTTACAGCCTAACAGCCTAGTAGGTATCCACTTTCATTGTACGTACTGCCAAACTGTGGAATGCGCTTCCTGAATGGGTCTTTCCGACTGGATATAATCTAGGTGTCTTCAAATCGCGAGTGAATAGGTTTCTTCTTGGCAAGCGCGCTCCATCGTAGACCGTAACTGTCGCTTAACACCAGGTGAGTTGACGGTCAAGCGCAAGCCTAACTTCGAATAAAAAAAAAAAAAGGTATGTCGCAAAAAAACGCATATTTCGACACTCGCACTGGAATCAAAACCTATGGGGTACTTCCCGTTAACCTAAAACTGTGAAATTAGGCAAGAAGCATTGTCATATAGTACACATAAAGGATAAAATCCGAAAACAACATTTTTAATTTAATGATAAAAAATAGGGTCTCTATGCTCTATGAACCCTCCTTGGGTTCAAATTTTAAAGTGCTTTAACCGATCATATGGGTTATTAGCACAAGCTAAAACAGGTTTTAAATATTTTTTCGATGTATATTTTTCGGTTTATGAAGGAAAATATAAAAAAAAATATAATTTCCCTCTTTTATCTACTAGTTTGTACGGAACCCTCGGTGGGTGAGTCTTACTCGCACGTGGTCGGTTTTATTTTAATGTGAACATCACAGAACAACATCAGATTTAAAATATGCGCCTCAAATATTATCATCACCTTGTCCAATGTGCCGTTCTCCGTGATTTTGCTAGGTACTTCCTATACCAAATTACAAAGACAAACGGACACTTCCCGCTATTTTTAAGAACTCTTGACTAATTACTTGAACATCTTACATAATTATAATAAATAATTGTCTATTTTCTCACATTTCAGGTAGAGGCAAAAAGAAAAACATGATGGAGAAGTTTCTGCCGCTTTTCATCATGCCATTCATCATCCAGTCGACGATCGTGCCCTTCTTCCTAAGTGCTCTCAAGTTTATGCTGCTGAAGTCTCTTATGGTTGGGAAACTAGCCCTGGCCCTGATCATCTTTAACGCCTTCAAGAATCATAACTCTTTCAAGGGGAGAGACACGGAAATGGCTTCAATTCACTACGGGTATCACGGTAATGGCATGGAGGAATATGGAGCCTATGTTAACTAACAGGACAAAATCAGCATCAGAAATCAGAATTCAGAATTTTTATTTTGTTGAACATGGTAGTATATTACATATTACAAAATAATATAAAAGATGGATTTTTGAAATGTTGTTACGCATGTCCATGCCTGACGAGGCGTACAAACTATGCAATCAGAACTATGATTAGCAAACCAATGTAATTAACGTACAATGTCAGAGAGTAACTTTAGTTGAATTATAAATAATATTATGCAAAATTTAAATGAAAATTTAATATATGCCAGGTATTAAGTATGTCAATAGTAATAGTTAAAGTAGAATATGCAAGTCAAGAATAATGGTTTGATATTAGCATCAACTTCGTTTTAGATGGAGGGATCTTGAAGACTGATGAACAGTTCCATCGTAATATTATCTATTTCAGCAGTTCTTTAATCATGTCAGTTTTCGAAGACGTAATGGCTGATTATGTTGTTACTTTTGTATAAATGGTCTCTCGCATTACAATCTAACTTTGTAAATCGAAAGCTTGTTTCCATGAAAGCGACGTCAATTACCGTAAAAAGTAACGTAGGTCAAACACTTCGCCAGAATATGTGTAAAATTAAAATATCTCCGAGGAAAATCTCTTTGGAGATATCCTCTATTTATCAACTTTACAATCCATAAAAAATCTAGCGCATGGTTCATTTTCTCTCGCGTAAAATATCTAAGTCATTGTATATATTTAACTGTAATTTAAGCTATTTATTTTATCTATTGCCTTACCTTAAAAAAAACAACTTACCTTAGTTTCATTAAATTCAATTTACTCTCCCGTCTTGACAACAAAAACCTTTAATATTTGTGAACAATATCTTACAAATATATACATTAATTTGTGAGAGTGAATAAAAGTTTTTTTTAAGTAGGTACAGTGCCCGTCTTTAGATTAGGTAATCGGATGAGATTAACGCTTTCCAATAAACTAAAGATTATAATCTTGAATTTTAAAATTAAATTAATTTTGATGGCTTTTCACCCGACTGCGTAAGAAGGAGGGTTATGTTTTTCGAGTGTATGTATGTTTGTATGTATGTGTTTCAAAATGATCGCCTACAGCCTAAACAGCTTGACGGATTTTGATGTGCGAGGTATTGTTAGATTCATCTTTGCTTGCAGAGTATCATAGGCTATATTTTTTTGAAATAATAATAATAATACATCTCATGCAAAAAAAATAAAAATGGCTTTTTTTCGTAACATCCAACGAAATTTGTTTGTAATAAACAAGTGGTTTTACTATATTTATTCTAAAGAATACGCATTTATAATCTTTTACAGCGACTTAGCATACTTTCTCACAATAAAATGTACACTCAACAGCAAATCAAGCGCAGCGAAATTGTAACTTAGTCTACAAAAACTGCTTTTCTGCAGTCGGGTATTTTGTTTTTGTTTTAAGATAGATACTTGTTTAAGTTTTACGACAAGCATGTCGTCATTTACCAAAGATTACCTTGGTTTACTGCATCGAAACATTTCTCTTTAAATATATCTAGGTATATCTTAGGTATATCTAGGTATATCTTACTATCATCTGAAATTTCTTCTTAGCTATAGCTTGATACCCTAGATGGACTTAATATCTAGGGTTCTGTACCTCAAAAGGAAAAAACGGAACCTTATAGGATCACTTTGTTGTCTATCTGTCCCTCTGTCAAGACCTATATCTCGGGAATCCGTGAAGGTATCGAGTTGAAATTAAAACCATATATGCAGATCCATAGTCTCTTGCTGCAGAGTGAAAAATCAAACTTCTCAATTTATAAGATAAGAACGTGCGAAAAAGGTCGTGGTCAAAGGTCGGTCAGGCTTCACAGACTGTGGTAAAAATCGGGCTAACTCGCAATAAAGTGATGCTGTGTGTTTAATGGGATTGGAAGTGTATTGTTCATTATGAGCTTTTACCGCCGGGCAGAACCATCGATTCGGATCTCTACTGCCAACAACTGTTGAGATTAAAGCTAGAAATTGGGAGAAAGGGGCCAGAATAAATCAATAAAGGGTGTGGTCTTTCATCACGATAACGCTAGACTTCACACATCTTTAGTCACTCAGTAAAAATTATGAGAGATTGGCTGGGAGGTATTAATGCATCCGCCATATAGCCCTGACCTTTCACCTTCAGATTTTCACTTGTTTCGGTATCTTCAGAATTCTTTAGGCAGTATTAGGTTAACATCAAGAGAGGACTTCCAAAACTACTTGTCGCGTTTTTTTGATTAGAAGTCCCAAAATTTCTACAGCAACGGGATCATATCACTACCTACAAGATGGCTGACAGTTATCGAACAAAGTGGCACATATATATTGTAATTAAATATTACGTAAGAATCTAAAAGAAAAAAGAATACACGTTTGGTTTTTTGTAATGTTTATTTTTCAAAGTAAAAATTTTATTTTATTTAATTTACATAATATTTTTTTTTATTTACTTTTATTTAAATTTTTGTGATCTTACGTAAGAACTATCAAGGCTCCCACCCCCTTGTAAGAAAAAATAAGATATGGTCGACCCCCTAAATCGTCTTACGTAATAAATGAATGGCCTATTAGCAGAAAATTTTCAAACAAAATATGATTGAGTTTGAAAGTTTTAAAAATAGTTGTATATTTTTAGCAACATGGATACATATCGAAGACATTTATGACCAATGCAAGATTTTTGTTTTTGTGCCCCTTCTTATTAGAAAATGATAAAATGCTCATAAAAAGTAAATGTGTGATTTCGCAAGATTCACGTGATTTTCCAGTGCAAGATTAATCTCGCAAAATTCGATATTTCTAACTTTGTGTACCGATATTGCATTCCCTAGTTTGAATACTAACGATTATGATTTTTATATATCTATCTATAATTTTTTTTATTCGAAAATAGGCTTGCGCTTGACCGTCAACTCACCTGGTGTTAAGCGACAGTTACGGTCTACGATGGAGCGTGCTTGCCTAGAAGAAACCTATTCGGAAAGACTCATTCAGAAAGCGCATTCCACATTTTGGCGGTACGCACAATGAAATTGGAGCCAAAGCGTTTCGTACATGTTTTCGGAATATCAACCATGTAACGATGTCGCTTTTTCGTGCTTCTTGCTGTCTGATAGAAAAATGGGCATAGGGAAATGAGATCATGCAAAGCAGACACACACTCACCGAAATGTATGCGATAAAAAATCGATAAACTAAGTAGCAACTTTGCGACGATGCTCCAGACTTAAGACTTATGATAAAATTAATCGTATTGTGATGAAGAGAGTCCAATAAATTATTTAAAAAACTTTCCGTACTTAAATGACGATACAAATGGATGTATATATTTTATTAATAACGGGATAATTTGTTTGAATGAAAATGAAAATATTCCTGTAAAGTATTTTTTCAAAACATTTCAGTAGAAAAAATACGATGAAACTGGGGTTTTCCTCGTATTAATACATTTTTAAACGTGCAATACGTAGCAATAAGACTATAATAATTATGTATTTCAACCATACATATACCTACGTACAAACAAATGGTTGCACCTGCCTTTAGTTTTAATATGTTTTTTTTTTATGTTGTCGGTGCCTATAATTATGTTAGCATTTAGCTCTTTGACTTATGTCCATGTTTTACTTTTAACAATGTAATAATGTATAACATGTTGATACCCAATAAATAAAGTATGTATAAAGATATAAATTAAGTACTTAAATTCAATATAAGAGAATAATAAAAAAAACAACTGACTATTATTTGAGTTGCAAACCTCTTTTATACCTATAAATCTTTTATGGTTTACTTTGAAATAAAAAATCTGGCCAATAGGGTATTTTTATATTATAGATTATAAAAACTGAGCAACCGACTTCAATTCGCATTGGATGAGTATTGTAAGAAGGCTTTTCAAGCCCACTAAATTCTTCATGGTAAGGTATAAACTTTTTTCAAAAAATGAGTGTCATCCTCGCTCGCTTTTCCGTGTGTGAAGAATAGCATTTGTCACAGATTGTCAATTGCTTCGTCTTTGAAGATTATAAAATGTGCAGATGTATATAGAATAATCCTCAACACTTGTCACTTTTTCAAAGAAAAACGTGTCGGTGGAACTCTGTAATTATAAATAATAATAATAAATAAATATTTGTGGACATTTCACACAACACCACTTAGCCCAAACTAAACAAAACTTGTACTATGGAACTACATGGATGATAGAATACGTATATACTTTTGATATAAGAATAAAGAATAAATATATACATATGATATATAGAAACACCCAGACACAGAACAAACATCCATGCTCATCACACAAATGTTTGCCCTGGGTGGGGATCGAACCCACGACATACAGCTTAGCGGGTAGACATACTACCAACTGAGCCACAAAGCCAGTCGAATTGTATAATCTGAACCACTTCACTCAAGCACTCAATGAAAATATTCATATTTTTAGAATTTATTCATAATATAATAAATCAAAGTTGATAAGACAATTAAGGCACCACCTCGGGAATACACTCTTTATATTTAAAATAAAAGGAACACAGAAAATGGTTCAACGATGACGGAGTAATCTGTGCACATAGGTACATAAAAAACTACATACAGTCGAACATAGAACCTCCTCCTTTTTTGAAGTCAGTTAAAAATAAGATTTGTGTTAATAATAAAGGCACCTAAAATTGTTATTAACCGACTTCAAAAAAAGGAGGTTATCAATTCAACCTGTATGTTTGTAATATTGTCGGAACTGAGCAGTTTTTGGATATGTTAGTCTATACCAGCTTCTAAACATGTGTGCTAAATTTCATAAGTGTATGTATGTTTGTATGTTTGTCCACGCAATACGCAGAAACTAGATGTAGTATTTCAAAAATTCTTTTTTTATTTAATAAAATATCTTTCAACTTAGGTGTCACTGTAAGTTTTATCAAAATCGGTTCAGTAGTTTTCAAGATATGGGCTTTTGAACACTCACTTCGTTCATCGCAACTGCAGAGCAGTGTCTACACCTTATATTTCAATTGTTTGATAGACAGTGACATGAGCGGTGATGAGCTTTGACGACCGTTTTTAACCGACTTCAAAAAAAAGGAGGTACTATTAAAAATAATTAAGAGTAAATAAAGAGTTAAAAATGGATGCAAGCCGCTTCCAATCGGTCTTTCTGGAAATCCATGGGGGAGGCCTATGTCCAGCAGTGGACTTCTTATGGCTGAGATGATGATGATGACTATTAAAAATGAATAAATAAAAGTAATTTAAAAAAATTAAACCGACTTAAAACTGAAAAGAGAGAAATAATGAAATAACACGAAGAAAATCAATACTAGGCGTCTACTAGGTATGTAAACCAATTGTTTTTGAGGTCGGTGTCTGTATAGGACTTACTTGATGACAGTTTAGATCCTGACACCGACCTCAAAAATAGTTGGTGTAAGTACCTACTTAGGTAGACGCCCAGTATTGATTTTCTTCGCGTTATTTCTCTCTTTTCAGTTTGAAGTCGGTTTAATTTTTTTAAATTACTTTTATTTATGAGTCTGTAGTACGACCATCGTCCATCTCGCTCGCGCATATCCACATTTTTTAAGATGTAGAAATGACTGCATGAACTTAAAGAAAGGATGGAAGCGATTAAACGTTGTTAGAAGCAATACATATTTAAAGTTGAGGGGTTGCTCTTTTTCTCTGAGAGGTCACTTTTTCCTCTATATATTATGAGGGTAGTTTTTTCCTCAAGTCGCTAGGTAGGAAGGAAAGTATTTGTGTGCAGAGAAAGGTGGTTTGGGGGTTACGCGTTACCACTCTGACACCACTCCACTATTCATTAAGTGTTCGATAAAGTGCGTGAGTGTGGGCAAGTGAAATAAAGCAGTAAAACGTGTGATTTTACGTTGTCGGCAAAACTCCATAGAAGCTTGTAGTAAAGTCGCCACTACTTTACTGAAGCAGGACTCGACTTATAAATTGACTGTATACGTGACTTAGATTGTGACTAGAACATTTAAAACTTGTTTTATTCAAGAAACTTGAAAAAACCTATTACTTGACACTGGCAAATGCTTTAATGCGGGTCCAATACAAAAAAGAAGAAGACGTCTACAATGAAGTTCCTCTTTAATAAAGGAGCAGTCTTACTAGGCTAGGTGTTATGCTCGGGGATAGTTGTAGAATATGTCTTTAGATCGTGTTTGGTTCATCCCGTCGTGCGATGCTTGCTTTAGAAGAGGACGGATAGCTGCATTGTATGTAGCGTGCGGTGCAACCGCTACACTTTGCTCTTGTATGTAACCGAGGCCTAGGTGGGCAAAGATGAAACCATTGGCTGGAACATCGTTAGTTCAACATTATAAAATTCTTATAAAACGTTTACTATCAAATTTTCACTCGGAATCTAACACTAACAAAGGTTCTAGATGCGTCTATGTCATTTGATTGGTGATGGACAAAAGGTAATATTGTATTATGTAAAAGTTATTTTTCATTTAATCACAAAAAAGTGTTCTAATTTACTATTATGAATAATACTAAAAATAATAGATAAATAATAAATAATTGCAAAGCTGAGTGATTGGAGATTATTTAAGATATCCACAAGCAACAAAGCCGATGAATAGTTCAAAAAATCTCCAGTTCAGGCAAAAGGCAAGTGCCCAAAATGCTTGCAGAATTTCCACGCTGAATGGCAATGCTTATTTTTTGTCCAAAGTAAAGGCCAGCATTAAAGTTCTATATAACTATTTTAATAATAATATGCCCAATCTGTTGAATTTCCAAATCTTTAGGTACATAGTCTTAGAGCAAAGCCGCAGACGGACAGACAGACAGACGCACATGGCGAAACTATAGGGGTTCCTTGTTTACTACGGAACCCTAAAAATGAGATTCCTTAGTGTATCTATAGCTTGTAAAGTAAACTGCTCAGTGTACAACAATTAAAGTTTAAATATAGTAAATTTAAAGAATATTTAGTTTAGTAATAAAATTACTTATCGAAATTAAACAAATTTTAGCGGTTTTTTTAAAAATTAATTTCAATGAGTAATAACCGTGAAAATCTTCGAAAACTTTTTTTTGATCATTATATTTCATGAACTAAACTTTAAGGGATTCTTGCTGCCCCAGTTTCCCCTGCCACTCTTAACCTATATAAACAGGTACACGGCATTACAGCATAGATACTATTGGCTAATACTAGCATTTAGAAACAGCAAAGATTGTGTCATAATAGTTCAGGTAGCCAAACGTACAAGTTGGTTTTATCTTCCTATCCATTTATACATCAGATTTGTCTGATATTTTTGTATTCAAATTTACTTTCATTTATTTTAATTTAAAGTAGAGCAAAAGCAATGAATTAGATCAGTAAGTTGAGTGAAAGTGAATTGAAGGCCTGCGACAAGGTAAGTGAAACTGTTTGTGTGATACTTACTTTAATACGTGACTAGATAGTAAATGATAACGTCACCCGACTGCGTAAGGAGGGATATGTTTTTCGAGTGTATTTATGTTTGTACGTATGTATGTATGTATATATGTATGTATGTTTCTTTATGGTTGCCTACAGCCTAAACGGCTTGACCGATTGTGATGTGCAAGATGTCGTTAGATTCGTCTTCACTTCCAGAATGTCATAGGCTATTTTTTTTTGTAATAATAATAATAAATACATTTCTCGCTAAAATAAAAAAATGCGTTTTTCGTAACCTCCAATAATATTTTTCGTAATAAACAAGTGGTTTCACTAGAATTATTCTAAAGAATGCGCATTTAAAATCATTTATAGCGATTTTACGCATACTTTCTCACAAAAAAACGTATACTCAACAGCCTATCAAGAGTAACGAAATGTAAGTTAGATGCAAAAACTGCTTTTCTGCAGTCGGGTATTTTGTTTTTCTTTTAACATAGATACTTGTTAATGTTTGTAAAGTTGAGTAGTTGGATATAATCTTCAGAATTGTATACTCGCCAGTACAGTAAAGACGATTTTCCCATAACACAGAAGAATGCTCTAGATCTAATCAAATGTTGTGTAGCTAAACATCATTCTTCTTTTTAGGGTTCCGTACCCAAAGGGTAAAACGGGAACCTATTACTGAGACTTCGCTGTCTGTCCGTCCGTCCGTCTGTCACCAGGCTGTATCTCATGAACCGTGATAGTTAAAGAGTTGAAATTTTTACAGATGTTGTATGAAGTATTTGTGTTGGCGCTTTAGCAACAAATAAAAAAAACACAATAAAATAAATATTTAAATAAATTATTAAATATTTTATAATATTCCCATACAACAAACATGATTTTTTAGCTAGTTTTTGCTCGATATTGATAAAGTAACAAGTAGACGCTTGAAATATTCACAGATTACTGAGTTATATTATTCACTTAAAAAAAAAAACTTATAATAAAAAGGGGGGCTCCCATACAACAGACATGATTTTTTTGCTGTTTTTATACATATAAATAATGGTACGGAACCCTTCCTGCGCGAGTCCGACTCGCACTTGCCTGGTTCTATTTTATGTGATTTGAATGCAGAATTGAGTTTTCGTTAATGCTTAAATTCAAATAGTATTTCAATAATTCAAAGTTATAATACATGGGTAATACTTTTATAGGTACATATTAAAATTAACCATTGGAGCGTTAATCACATTTTATCGCTTGATGCATCCATACGAATTGGGAAAGTTAATGTGAAAATTATACGTTATGATGATGTTTTGATCTATTTGGAGTCATTAGGCTAGACCTGTACATAATTGACTTTTTAAATTTTCGCAAACTCTGGGTGCCACGGTGCTTTGAATGAAATTGTAACAAAAGTGGACTTCAAGGGGTTAAACAATCATCAAAACTGGGTAATTTTCGTAAAAAACACTTTTCACCAATAGGGAATAAGTATGATTTATTTTTATTTGGCCATAAAAAGGCTAACCACAAATAGATCCATTCCCGAAAAACATAATTGAAATACCTTCAAAAATAAGAAAGTTACAAGCATTTTAATTTCCACGATAGCGAATGATGACGTCATGGTTCATGTTCGCCGTACAAATTCATTACAAATGGTTGTTTCGCTATAGGGAAATTGGGACAAGGCATCCCTAACCTAAAATGTGTTATCAATTAAAACTATCATTTCTATGAAATAAAATATCCCTACCATGCATACCCCTATTATATGGACAGTAGCAGGCTCAGATTATCATATATACATAGTCACTGCACAGAGTGAATACTGTACTTACATTATGTAAATGAATGAATAATGCATGTTTATACCTGGAAAAGGTGAACAAGGTTATAAATTTGCATGTTATTAGCCTGATAAATTCGTTGGGTCTGAGTACGAGCTGCTTTAAAACTAGTCGAGCACTGGTTTACCAATCAAATAATTTTAAAATAATAATAAAACAAAAAATAGAAAATTGTATACATTAATGTGTCAATAACATTTGACATTTACTTTTATTCACTTCAATTGATTGTCTGGCCTGACAACTTAGTTGGTATTACCAGTAGTTCTGAATTCAAAGCTGTAGGTTGTTGATTCGATTCCACCCAGGACCAACATTCATGTGATGAGCACGGATGTTTGTTCTGTTTCAAAACGCAAAATACCAATTTGATAAGATCTGTCGCTGTATGCTCGGTAAATAATGCTTTATCAAATGTGCTTAAACTTAAAGTATTTTGTGTCTGAATGTTTTTATGTATCATATTATGTATAAGTATGTAATTTTAAAAAATGGTTTAAGTATATGTTTTCTATCGACTATCAGCTCCAATAGAACAAGCTTAGCTTAGTTTGAGGCTAGATAGTGCTGTGTAACAATTTATTACTTAATTTAGTATTTAAGTATTTATAAAACTATCAGTTTTTTAAACTATAATAGTTTAAACACTTCAAAATACACAATTCCATTACTTGGACGACATTTTTTCTGTTATTTTGTTACAAAACCTAAGTACTAAACTGATTTCGATAAAATGTATATGGGACCACTTCTGAGGTAGGTACCTATTACCTATCAAATAAAAAAGAATCATCAAAAACAATTCATAAATGGCGGAGTAATCGCTGAACAAACATACAAAAATACAGATGAAATGTGAACATCCTTCTCTTTGGAAGTCGGTTAAAAATTAAATCACGGGTAATTACTTTTTTAACGACATTCAAATGATATTATTACTGATTTTGTAAAATACTTTGCCTTCCCTGGTAATATTGTAGGTAAGTATACTTTTGTACGAGTATAAAGCCGATTTGAAGTTTCTATATATTTTTGCCAAGCAGATTTGATAATTTCTGTAGGAAAAATCACCAAATATTCTAAGAGCACAAAGTCTAACAATGAGTACCTAAAGTTGACAATCACTGAACAATTATTAAAATTTTCTACGGTTTTGAAAACATGATTTTGCGAATAAAAGAAGAATTTAATATACTGGATACCTATTACTTATAACACGTTTGCACCCAATAAATAAATAAGTTCTGGTAATAAAAACCGAGTTGAACAAAACAAACTGAAATAAAATATCTTTTTTTATGCAAGATAGATCTACGTTTGACCTCCAACTCGCCTAATGTTAAGCGACGTTGTGGCCGAAGATGGAGCTCGTCGATCTAGAAGATATCTATTCACTCTAGCCTTGAAAATTCCAAGATTGTAGGTCTCAGGAAACAGACATCGCGGCAAAGAATTCCATTCCTGTGCAGTACGCTTCAAGAATGTGGATCGATATCGCTGAGTACCGATTTTTGCCATTTCAACGAGAAATAGGTGGTAATTCGCCGACTTGCTGCTAGTCCTGTAGTGAAATGGGGAGGGAGCAATAATTCCTGACTAGCGCATGTATGTATGTAAATACTTAAGCATGATCTTTCATACTTACTTATTACTAACGTTATCTTGGCATTTATTACTGTATCAACTGAGTTCACGGCAATAATGATCTCTTTGAACGCGATAGTGATAATTAAATTCATTTCGCAATGATTTTCTATTGTTCTTTTGCGTGTGGTCTGTTGTTTATTTTCGTTTTTAAATGAGAAAAGAAGCTTGGTGACTTGTTTGTGTTAAGACACGTCGTCGTACCGATGATGTCATATATTATTTTGACTGCAAGCTATAGTTTGAGAAATATTTATTTGAACTAGCTGGACGCATCTCTCAGTTTTAGCTTGACGAAGATTATATATTATGATAATACACTTCAAAAATAATCGTAAAGTAATAATATCTATTATCAATATTGCATGTCTCTAGTAAGTAGACATAGACATAGACATAATTTTATTGTAACAAAAACACACAGAAAATAAAAAATCATACACACAAAATAGGTCACAAAATTATGTTTTTGTCACAAATAACATATAAGTAGGTACTTAATTTTGCTGGTACGTTGTATTTGACAAAGGCTTTTATTATTAAAAGTAAAAAAAATTAAACCGACTTCAAAACAATCTA
Organism: Lycia hirtaria; assembly: GCA_947563715.1. Classification (NCBI taxonomy): domain Eukaryota; kingdom Metazoa; phylum Arthropoda; class Insecta; order Lepidoptera; family Geometridae; genus Lycia; species Lycia hirtaria. The sequence goes on from OX387378.1 coordinate 32,760,208, forward strand.
ATTAACTAAAAAGGGAGAAAGAACACGAAAAGAAAACTGGGCGTCTAGCTAAGTAGGTACGTAAACTAACTATTTTTGAGGTCGGTGTCAGGCCCTAAACTCAACTAAGTCATATACAGACACCGAATTCAAAAATAGTTGGTTTACGTATCTACTTAGGTAGACGCCTAGTTTTTATTTTGTTATTGTTATTTCTCCCTTTTGAGTTAAGTAATTAGATTATTTTGAAATCGGTTTTTTTAATTGCTTTTATTCATTAATTTTTAATTGCATTTACCTACTCGTTTTGTTTAAAACTAAAAATTGTATTCACAAAACTTCAATGGGTTAGTTCGTTTAGTTTTGGAGCACACTTCACTACTATTGTAATTGTAATTGTATCTAAGCCTAATTTTTGCTAATCCTAATCCTAATCTTTCACAAATAGATATAACATGTGTCTTCAAATCCTGAGTGAATCTTGGTTTCTTCTAGGTAAGCGCACTCCATTGTAAACAGCAACATTGCGGTGAATTGGCGGTCAAGCGCAAGGTAAATAAAAAAACCGGACAAGTGCGAGTCAAACTCGCCCACCGAGGGTTCCGTACAAACTAGTAGATAAAAGGAGGAAATCATATATTTTTTTTATATTTTCCTTCATAATCCGAAAAATATACATAGTAAAAATATTTAAAACCCTGTTTTAGCTTATGCTAATGAAGCTCTTTCATATGATACCCCACATGATACGGTTAATTCACTTTAAAATTTTGACCCTCATTCCTTGCATAAAGACGCTATTTTTTTGTGATTAAATTAAAAATGTCCAGTTTTCGGATTTTTCCTATATGTGTACTATAACACAATGCTTCTTGCCAAGTTTCATAGTTCTAGGTCAACGGGAAGTACCCCATAGGTTTTGATTCCCTTGTGAGTGTCGAAATGTGCATTTTTACGACATATTCGGCTGTAACTTTTTTTTTACGAAAACTGAGAAATTTTATTTTTCTTTCTGCAGCAAGAGACTATGGATCTGCGTATATGGTTTTAATTTCAAGGCGATACCTTCACGCGTTCCTGACGTAAAGGTCTTGACACCCGGACGGACGGACAGACGGACAGACAGACGGACAACAAAGTGATCCTATAAGGGTTCCGTTTTTTCCTTAGCGACCTCAATACCACGTTTTTTCTTATTTGTATTTATTAGTCCCTACGCGATTATGGCAGCCCCATTTTACACGAAACTAGGTTAATTATGCATATGTTCATCCTTATAAACAAACTTTAGGTTTACTTGTACCTAGTAGGTACTCGCGCGATATTTTTAACATTTCGCACTACGAGTAAACCTAAAGTTAGTCTATTCGGATTTCGGATGAACAATGTATAATTATTATGATAGAACTTCACTAAAGTAGGTTCGTTTAGAAGCTAGAAGTCGTATTGCAATAATTCTTGTTTGAATTAAGTAGGTACGTATCGCAACTATATTTTAGAAGGCCGGTGTCTCTCTAGGACTTTGTTGGTGATAGTTTAGGGCCTGGCACCCAGGGCCGGATTATCCATTAGGCAACAGCCTAGGGGCCCTGCACCGATTAGGGGCTAACGGGGGTCTAGTCGATGCGGGCCACACACAAGGCCGTAGGCAGAGGGGGGTTTTGGGTGTTCAAACCCACAGGATATTTCGGGGGGGGGGGGGGGGGGGGGGGGCGAAATATCCTGACCATTATCAAAAATCCTTCCTATCCCTTAAATTATTTAATATCCTTTGTATTTTTGAGCCATCAATACTGTGACAACATTAACAGCAAATTAGCATATGAATACCAAAAATTTTATAACACAAATACTTGTTTGGTTCATCTGGGCCACAAAAATCTAGGACACCTTAACAAGATCAATGAATTAAGTTATTTCCAAAATAAAGCATATTACTATAAAAACATTACAAAAAATTTCGCGTTCGCTTCGCTCGCGCTATTTATTACCTATGTTTTTAATTACTTAGCATGGCAAACGCTGAGCGCTCGTTAAAAAATCGTACCCAAAACTTTGTTATCACCAAGTTGGTGATAACAACCCCCCCCCCTCCCTCGAAAATAATTCCTTGGCCACACACATCTATAATCTATTCATTACGATAATTTCAATGAAAGCAAAAAGCAGGAGTCAATCTGATCGACTCGCTTTTGTAATAGAAAAAAAATATTTTAAAAAGTAAGAAAAGGGTAAAGGAAAGGGGCCCGGAAAATTACATTGCCTAGAGGCCCCGATAGAATTAATCCGGCCCTGCTGGCACCGACCTCAAAAAAATAGTTGGTGTACGTACCTACTTAGGTAGGCTTTCCAGTTTTGATTTAATTTGTCGGTATTATGTAACAGTTGTTATTTCTTCCTTTTCAGTTTTGAAGTCGATTTAATTTTTTAAATTACTTTTTGTATTATTCTAACTTCTATAACTCTAACATATTAGAACTTTATATTGTATGTATTCACATACAATATAAAGTTCTAATAGCATTAGAATAAATTAAATTAAAAAAAAAATTAAATTAGCCTAGCATTTCAGGCTATTCCTACTTACTGCTATAGAAAATACTACGTGAAGTTACAAACATTCCTAAATATAAACACACACACACACACACACACAGTTGCAGATTTTGCTGAATCTGTTTCCGTTTTCCAAAATTTTTTTACCGAACACATCATGTGTCAATCAACCAAAATCCCACTGCTGGGTGCGGGCCATCTTCTCATTGTGAGAAGGGTAAGGCCATAGTCTACCACGCTGGCCAAGTGCGGGATGGCAGACTTCACACATCTTCAAGATCATTGAGAACTCTCAGACATGTAGGTTTCCTCACGATGTTTTCCTTCACCGTTTGAAGTTGGCAACGATACAAGCAATAACTAGAATTTGGAGTTTGATTGACACCAGTACATCCTCTAAAGATGTAATATCAAGTAAACAAATTGCGTATTTTGAAGTCGGGTTTTTCAGTTTTTCAAACTATCATAAATAATTATATTATTTAAAAAAACTGAAGCAACCGACTTGCCATAGCCAGAACTGGACCAAATTGAAATGGGACACGGGAAGCACCAGCTTTAAAATAAAAAAAGAATCATCAAAATCGGTTTACCCAGTCGAAAGTTATGAGGTAACAAACATAAAAAAAAATACAGTCGAATTGAGAACCTCCTCTTTTTTTGAAGTCGGTTGAAAATAATCGCGCCTGGCTTAGCCTCCGCGCTTATCTATCCTTCAATTTTGTACGTCTTAGTGCGATACTGAATAAATCCAGACAATCTTTAATTCTCAGAAGGCTAAGCTTTCATTTAAATTTGTCTAATTCCAGATGTCTGGAGTGATACAAATGACACAAAATCATAGAATACTGATCGTAGGAGTTGTAAGTGCTTGTTTGTTTGTATCGACAGTGGCGCTCGCTAGGAAATGTGATGATGACATAAATGAAACTACCGCACCGGAAGAATGCGAAATGACGTCTACAAATGATGAGGTAATCATTTTAATCTTATGGAAAATAAAACAGCTAACACTAGATCTACGATTGGCCACTAACTCGCCTGATATAAGGCGACGTTGTGACAGGATGGAGCGCGTCGATCTAGAAAATTTCTTACCATAAGGTGGCATTTTAGTGGTCCAAAAGTCAACTTAATTTAGATAACCTCTTATGTGGGTAATTCTTAGATCTAAGATTGCGTTGATGTATAGCTAGGTATATTGGTTTTATACAATGACATTGTCATTTATCAATGGTTTTATTCTTAATATTAGTAGGTACTAATTTACTAAGCCTCCCTTGGAAACTTTTCTGTGGCCCATGGAAGACACCGAGGTGTCTCTACAGATAATTTAGCCATAATTAAATATGATCATGGAATATCGTAAGTTCTCACCTACCCACTTTTCTATGATATTTTGATTTTCAGCATGGCTTCTATCGGCTCCCAAGACACGTCACACCGCAAAACTACCAACTAATGATTAATCCCAATACTTTGAATATGACCTTCACTGGACATGTAATTATAAAAATACAAGTTTCAAAACCAACCAAGAGCATAATCCTACATTCAAATAAACTGTTGATTGTCGCCATCAACCTGGAAGGCGTCAATGGAACCAAGTTGCCGCAAATGAAGAAACCACGCCACTTTCGGGAATCGTTCGTAAAATCATGGACTTTGCCAGAAGATAATAGAGAAATTCTCACAGTGCATCTGCAAAAGACAATTTGCGAAGGATCTTATGAGCTTGACCTACAATTCGTAGGCCGATTAGACGATGGCTTCGTGGGATTCTACGCGAGCCATCTGAAAAATGGAAAGTAAGTTTTATCTTTTATAAGAGGCGTTCACACTGTTGTCCAGAAAAATAAAAGAGGAGAAAATCCATTTCTTACTAAATAATTAGGTATTCAATTTCTATGATTCTTTTTTCATTATATATTAAAAATTTCATTCTAACTGCGCAAAACCAAAAAATACAATAAATTAGGTAGGTACCTAATAGAGATTGCAAATCGGGCACGGCCGGGCACGACCCGGTAGGTATGAAGACCGCGGCGCGGGAGGGAGCGCGAAATCATAGAAAATTCGCATGACAACCGCTGCGAGCTGCCACGTTGCCATTCTGACGCGCTAATAAGAATTTGTTTTGTTTATACCAAATATTACCAAATACCAAAGCTACCAAAGTTTATCTATCTATCTAATCTAAGTTGTTATGACAAGTTTAGTGCTTTAAGCTTTATTAGTTTCTTATTCTAATACTATGTTTCAAATGGACACTATAACGAGTAAAGAGAAAGACCTGCTTGCTTAAACTAATAAAAAATTATAATAATTTTACTAATACTAATATTACTATTCCGTCCATAAGTAAAAGTAATCAATTTTGTATTAAATCAGAGATTTTGAGACTTTGAGTGAGACTGATTATTGTTGATTTGTTAGTTTGAAATAAATATTAATTCGTAACTTTGAATCATTGTCCTTTTCCATTCTTATATAGCAAATTTTCATAAAATACTTTAACGGTTTCATCTCTAATACAACAACCCGCCAACCCGGCCGGGTTGAGAAACATACCCGGTTGCAATCTCTAGTACCTAAGTACATAATATAATGTGCACCCACCTCTCATTGAAGTCTGCCTATTAGGTAATGGTTCCAAGCAACGATATTGGTTCTAAATAATTTACAAACAACCGTATAAAAATGGAATCCTCGCATAATATTTTGCATCCTATATTCTTATTTTTTGTATTGGACCCGCATTAAAGCATTTGCCAGTGTCAGTATTAGGATTTTTTTCAAGTTTCTTGAATAAAACAAGTTGTAAATGTTCTAGTCACAGTCTAAGTCACGTATATAGTCAATTTATAAGTCGAGTCCTGCTTCAGTAAAGTGGTGGCGACTTTACTAGAAGCTTCTATAGAGTTTTGCCGACAACGTAAAATCACACGTTTCACTGCTTTATTTCACTTGCCCACACTCACGCACTTGATCGAACACTTAATAAATAAAACACCACTAATTTTATCGCATTAATATTCAAAATAACACAAGTTTAGGAAAATAAAACAAAGCAACAACATGTTTCGATGACGTTCCCGCCAAAACTCCCCATCCTATATTATACACTACATATACTCGTACAATAGGCCTCGAATTCTGTGATTTACGTGTAGAACCAGCAGGCCTAGACAAATGGCAAACATTTATATTTTCTACAAACCCTTCGAAATGCTAAGAATCTGTGCTGTGTCGTGCCTTCTCGTGAGATTCTAGCTGGCGATCACGAAATTTGTAAAATGTCACTTGTCTAACCCGCAAGAAAACACTCTCAAAGATTGCAGTCTTCTAGTCTTTTGGATATGTTATGGTGTTTTTTGAAAAGTGAAAAGTTTACGGTATGTATTACATTAGGTGAGGAAGTACCTACTCACCTGGCTTTAAGTTTTTTTTCATTCCTATTATCATCATTGGATTCCTAGCTAGTGTAGTTAAGTAAAACACCCGGTGCCACGTCTCGTGGAAATTCAGGGAAAAGACTGCGCCGAGAAAATTTCCCGACGCCGGGATTGGGCTTACGGTTTCCAGAGCGGTTCCTTACCGTCGGCGACACAAGATGCCGTATTCCGGCGCCGGCGCAGACGGTGCCGTAGACATGGGGCCGGGCCCTAAATCATTGTCATGCCTATAATAATTGCGTATTGCGTGTAGCCCTTCTACGATTGTGATTAGTTACAGAATCAGTTGCGTTTTTTTAAATGAAAAATAAACAGCGGCAGTATATCTCCGAAAAGGAGAAAACACAGAAACTTACTCTAACCTGCAAATGCCAACCTTCGTCCCATTTTCTAGTGTAGCAGAAAGTCTTCTTTACTTCTTTTGACTCCAAATAATCTTGTGGCACCGGCCGGTACCGATCATTTCACCAACGAAGTTTACTAAGTCCTTATACCTATTAAGTACCCATCAGAATATGATTTTCAAGGTCTAGTATTCAAAATTCAAGCAAAAAAGTTTATAAGCCGCACCGCAATTAGTATCCGCCATTGCGAATTTTCAAACCTGAGTGAGAGAGAGAAAAAGTTTTTTTTTTGCTTGATGTTGGCATCATGCTTGCACATATGAGAAAAAGTTGCAGTCTCGTCTAATAGATCATCATACGTCACACTTGCGGGCGAATAGCGAACCTTCTATGAACGACTGATAAGGATGAGCAACGCCATCTCGTAGATTTACGAAGAACTTCGCTTAAACAAATGTTTGCTTGACAGGCGTCTTTACCGATATAGACGCGGGAAATTTAAATTTACAATTAAAATCGCAAAAACATATGTGCTTCACCAGTAATTTTTAGTGGTGATACTTATCGGAAGTTTTATTTTAGGTAGTCAACAATATCAAAATAATTATTTCATTTATTCACGTGATCAATCTGCACAATGTTTACACCAAAGACTTGACAATTACGTTATCGAAGTAAATAAAACAGAAAGATGACACGTTTCCGTTCCTGCCAAAACTCTTAGAACGAATTTTAAATATTGAATTAAGTATGTCATCAAGTAAATTATGGGTAAATCTGTGTCAACATCATAGTCGTAATCCATGTTGCTCTATTGGAAATATTCACCTCTCTGATAATACTGAAAAATAACAGAAGTTATAGCTAGGGCTTATCGAGGATTCTGTATGGATCTTGCAGCACAGACCAGTTAGAAGATACTACGTCGTATGCTTGCAGCTAGAGTTCTCACCACTCATACTTGAAAACAGTGAGAGCTATCCACATGTTTATAATCCACTAATTAGCAGGTGATTAACCAAGACGACGACGTGCCGAATTTCGTAAGAATTGCTTCACGTGTTCCGAAGTTATAAAGATAACTTTGTAAGGATTCTAAATATAACAGGTCTCCCTGGAATCCTCGCTTCATATCTGCGTTTGGTACCTACTAAGAATTTACCGTTAATTGGCAGTTTTAAACTATTAAAATATATTGTTGATGTTGTCTTTGTAGAAGTTAGTTATGAAGCGTGTAATCTTCTACATACACCTTCTAAGTCAAGTACAATCATATAGAAAATATCAGCAAATATGTATACGTATGTAGAAGTTTACACGCTTTCTTAACTAACTTCTAAATAAACTTTTAGGACGGCTAATTATTGTGTAATTCTTAGCATCAATTTCATACATAAAAACAAAAGCGTTGAGTAGATAGGTATGAGGCGAGGATTCTTGGGAAAACTGCTCCAGGTAGAATACTTAAAAAAGTTAGGTAAAGTCAGTGTGGCAAAGACTTTGGGGTAAGACCGTCTGGAAGCAAGTATACCTTTAAATCCTTAGTTATTTTATAATTATAAGCATGCATAGACCACGTGCTGCTGCAGATTTCATCGAAATATGTGCTCTCATCTATTTCATTTAGGTTCAAAATTACTTAATTTTAGCTAATAAATGTTAAACGGGGTAACACCGCCAATATTTAGGTATTCAGAGGCAGAGAACCTTTTTAACCACCCGAAAAAGTAACTCTTAAATTAATCTATGTTAATGTTCGTCTTAATATTGTCATTAATAATAATAACAAATTATTATATTATAGATATATTTCGCCGCGGCAAGGCAACGTTTTTATCTTAACAACTAGCTGCACCCCGTGGTTTTACCCGCAGCGACTAAAACATCAGAATTAAATTATTTTTTTAAATACAAAATAGATCTACGGTTGACAACCAACTCGCTTTATGTTAAGCGACGGTGTGGCCGAGGATGGAGCTCGTCGATCTAGAAGATATCTATTCACTCTAGCCTTGAAAATTCCAAGATTGTAGGTCTCAGGAAACAGAGATGGCGGCAAAGAATTCCATTCGCAGTACACAACAGGAATGTGGATCGATATAGCTGAGTACGGATTTTTGTATTTTTTTTTTGTTGAGTTGTAGCGAGACTAACGAACTCCGATTTATTTTTATAAAATAAGAAGATATAACTTGTTGTCATAGTAATAAATAGGTAATTAATTTGATTCAAATGAAGGCAGTCTTTCATTAAAATATAATAATATATTATGATTTTAAATTAAATAAACTTTTTCACGAGATAACTAAACATGTTACGAGATAACTAGACATATTACTAACTTTTTTTTATTAGGTTGTTGTAAATTATAAATACTAAAATGTTTAGTTAATATATAAAAGTTTAGGTTAAAACTACATTATAAATCCTTAAAAGATGTTTTAACTAAAACGGAACGCGTTTTAGGTACAGACAGTGTCAATTAGTAACTTAACTACGAATGTTCAAATACTGAGTTTAGTGCGAAGAACGAATGTTACAATATTAAAATAATAGGTTTACAGACAAGTGTTCAATCAGAAATGAAATTATCTCATCTTTCATGTGAAATACATTTAGAAAACGGTTAATTTAAAAACGATAAAAATTAAGGTACGAAGGCTTACGATATCTGTAATAGGGAAAGACCGACTTATGCCGATCTTAGCCGTCTAGCACTAGACGATCTTTCCCACTATATTATTTTGAGGTTACGTGTATTTAACAATAAATATTTCTTTAACTACATACAAATCTTAGATATACAAATATTCAAACTTATAGTAAAAAAACACTTAACTAGACTTTATATAATACATTCCGCTATCAGATAAAGCACATATTTAATTTATTTTAGACTTATATTGCATTGAAGATTAGCACGCACCACTCGCCTTGCTAGCTCAAAAACCACTAATATTTAAGATCTATTTTTGCGTTACCTTTCCACATAGCACCATCTCTGTGTCACAGTTTGAACTAAAATATAATAATGCTTTATCGACTGCATCTATAGGTGGCGTATATGTTCGGAAATCGAAATAAATCCAGGAAGACGGACTTTACTTACCCGTGGACGGTCTTTGTCACATTGACCTTACCTTTTTAACTTCGAGACACGTAAAGCAATTCTTTCAAAATTCGGCACGTCGTCGTCTCGGCTAATTAACGGCTAATTATTGGAATACAATTATAACCATGTCGATAGCTCTCACCGTTTTTACATAAGAGTGGTGAGGATTCTAGCTATAAGCTCCATCCAGAATCCGCGATAAACCTTAGCTATAACTTCGGAATCATGATGCGGTATGTGACATTGCTTCGGATAAATCATTTTCAGTAATTCTAGAGGTGAGGACTCCCCACAGAAGACAGAAGTCTTCTGTGGGACTCCCACTAGAGCAACATTGTAATCTTAAACTTATTTTGTAATCCTTATTGAAGAGTGTTCCGAAACTTCTGAATAACACTTTGGTAATAAACGCGGGCCCCGCAGCCTTTGAACGTTGATCAATTAAGTATGTTTACTCCATACTACGAGCTTTACTAAACCTAACCTAAACTACTAAAAATACCTACCTGTATAATATTGTTTTTCGTGGGAACCGTAATTGCTAATTTTAATAAAGTTGATAGGAAAGGAAATATGAAATAAAGTAAATATAGAGAATGAAATTGACAATAATATTGTAATATTTCTTAAATTGCTTAGACACTCCAGGTATTATACTCATTACCTAGGTGTAGAATACCTGAGTATACAGTACCGGTAACAGATAATATGTACTGCTATGGTATACTGTGGTCTCGACTGAACAATATAATGAAATTTAAGGGGCAGCAGGGCCCTAAATTCCATACAGTTCTCAATCTGAACCTAGTTCTATAATTCGCTTGTGAGCTGAACATAATTATCACAACAACTGACTAGTCCGTTTCTTTCTTATTGGATATCACACATATTAGAATTATGCTTTATGGAAAGAAACGGCTAAGTCTATTGGTGTGATTAGGAACATGTGGAGATGAAATCAGTCAGCTGATTGCCAGTTAAACTAATTTTTGTTTGTTTGTTTGTGTTACGTTGACAAAGAGAAGAGAATTATTACCGCTACTTAGGGTGCGGTGACTGTTTGTTTTTGTCTTAGTAAAATTATTTTCTTTGAATCACATCGTCACTTGAAAAAATGAAAATCGCAGTGTAGTGTGAAAAATAGTTTATTTCCTAAGATATATACATTTTCTATGTGTTTTCTTTGGCGAATCAATAAAGTTGTGTCGGTTTCTCGCCAACTGAAATCAATTTCAACGTTTAAAATGGAAAATAAACAACCTTTGCGCTTAACACCGCTAGTTCGACCAGCCCACTATAACCTGTTGCTTCGTCCTGATTTGAATAAAGGAAGCTTTTCTGGTGCTGTTAGAATAGACGTCAAAGTTAAAGAAACTATTAACTGCCTAAAGTTACATACAAAGCTTTTACACATATCCGAAGTTAGAGTCAGTAAAGGGGGTGAAACTCTGCCCGTTACCAAGTTTGCAGAAAATAAAGAATTGGAGCAACTGCGGATACATTTTCAGGATGATCTTAAGCCAGGACGGTATCAAATAAGTATAAATTATTATGGTCTTTTGACCAATGGTATTGTAGGGCTGTACTCGTCACGCTTGGCTGATAAAAGGTTAGTTTTAATTTTGAACGTTAATTACTTTACTTACTAAACATTTTGTGGGGTTATACATTTTCAAGATATACACTTTATTAAAAATAGAAAACATTCAAGATGTTCTACCTCAAACATTTAAAATGGTGTTAACCTTTGTATTTGAAATATAATGCTCATACAAATTCCTATCATATGCGTGCTTTGTCCATTTATTGCTTACACTGAATATCTGAAATGAGACTAATTACCACCTCAATTTATTGAGATATTTATTTCTGAAGGTAGGTAAGTAAGTTGCTTTTCCATTATTATAGGCTAAAATAAAAATTTAAGTGCATATTTCTTTTATTTATTTTTCCAGAACAATGGTAGCCAGTAAGTTCGAGCCGACATATGCTCGGCAAGCATTCCCATGTTTTGATGAACCGGACTTCAAAGCAACTTATGACATAACCCTTGTGAAGCCTCGTACACACATTGCTCTGTCTAATATGAATGTAAGTTATGCATGAAATACAATTTTAGTACTTTTTAAGAAGTCACACTGAGTCACACTCAACTGCTTACAACACAAAAAACATTGATTCTATTACATTTTGCCTAAGATTATTTTGGGCTGCCAGAACACTAAACCATTCACACTACCACTGAGCTATACTCATCATCTTTATCACAGCATGTTACTTTAACTTTACAGGAAGTATCAGTAACCCCTGATGAGGACATGAACATGGAACGAGTTACATTTGCTACAAGTGTACCAATGTCAACATATCTTGCTGTTTTTGTTATCTGCGAATTTGACTCTAAGACAGTAGACATCTATGCTAATGGCATTGGTCATGATTTCAAACTGAGATCCTTTGCTCAGAAACATGAGACTCATAAGATAAACTTTGCTCTAGACATTGGAAAGAGAGCCACTGAGTTCTACATAAAATATTATGAAGTACCATTCCCTCTGCCCAAGTTAGGTAAGGTACCTAAATTTTTTTGCAAATACAAACCAATAATGCCTTGGCAAGGATATATCTTTATCCACATGCATTTAAGAGATGAGATAATAATGTAGTCTGTAAGAATAAAATCAAACATTAGGAAAAACCTAATATTATGCCATTCATGTTTTTTTTTTATTAAAACTGTTTAATGGCTCTGGAATGTCATTCATAATTCTTTACCATCTTGCCATTGTTTTTTTTTTGTTAGAATCTCAGAAAATCCATAAAAATATCGATAACTTTTGTTTAGTAATTTTTTCCAGATGTGATAAAATTTAGTAATCATTAATAATAATATATTATAAATGTGAAAGTGAAAAGAAATGCGGGTGTTTGTTACACTCTGTTAGTCTGACTGAAACAGCAGAACAGATTTCGATGAAATTTGGAACTGACATAGCTTATACCCTGGAATAATACATGGTGTTCCTTTTATTCTGAAAATTAAATTTTCTACAGAAAGTAAAATCGCGCAACTAGTATGGAGGTCTATTTTTAATTACTTAAACAAAAAACATGTTCTGTTATTAAAGTACAATCCATCAAATCCCATAATTTTATGTCAATCAAGTTTAATGTCATAAATTTGTTTTTAACCCCTGACCCATAAAGAGGAAAGTTTGATTTGTTTATTTGTATATTTGCGTATATGTCTGTAGCATCATAGCTTGCAAATGGATGGGGCGATTTCGATCTTGTTTTTTTTTAGTTTGAAAAAGAATTTCATCAAAGGTATTCTGAACTATGTTTTTATTTTGTTTAGGGGTTTTTGAGTTTTCTAAACTTATACTTGTTCCAGACATGATAGCTATCCCGGACTACATCTCTGGTGCCACAGAACACTGGGGCTTGATCACATTCAGAGAAACATCTTTCCTTATTGATGAATCTACTGCATCTGCTTCAAACAAAATAAATGTTGCTAACACTGTTGCCCATGAACTGGCACACATGTGGTTTGGGAATTTAGGTAAGTAACATGCCAAAAGAAGGGCTTACAATGATTTGTATTAGTGAAAGTTTCGTAAAGCTGTCGCTAGGTGGCGTCAACAGTTTAATATAATATTGTTAACAAGCAATTCTTGTACTTACATAATATATATTAACTATATTGTAAAAGCGAAAGTCACTCTGTCTGTCGTCTGTCTCTATGTCTTTTGTTACCTATTCATGGCTAAATGACTAAACCAATCGTTATGAAATGACATTTGGCAGGTTTATTTCAATATAATTCTTTTTATTGACACTGTAGTTCTTATCAAGTATGTCAATGTCAGAAATTAATATATGTCACCCAATAAAATAAGGTTTCCAACTTTGAAATGATAGTGATATAATCGAACAAATAAACTAACCGTCTTACTTATAAATGCATGTTAAAATCTTATTCACTGAATAATGACTTGTCACTTTCTGTCACGCGCGAAAACTGAACTTATCACTGTTTAACTAAATGTGATTATTCAGCGTTTATAGGCAAGACGGAAGATGGTTGTGTAATTTATAGTTTTTTAGGTGATTTTTTTAGGGTTCCGTACGCAAAAGGTAAAATGGGACCCTAATCACTAAGACTCCGCTGCCTGTCTGTCTGTCCGTCCGTCCGTCTGTCACCAGGCTGTATATCTCATGAACCGTAATAGTTAGATAGTTGAAATTTTCACAGATGATGTATTTCTGTTGCCGCAATTACAACAAATACTAAAAAACAGAATAAAATAGATATTTAATGGGGCGCCCATACAGCAAACGTGTTTTTTTCCAATTTTTTTATAGATGGTACGGTAATGGTACGAAACCCTTCGTGCATGAGTCCGACTTGCACTTGGCCGGTTTTATTTAAATTATATTTTTTTCAGTAACAATGAAGTGGTGGGACGAACTGTGGTTGAACGAAGGTTTTGCATCGTACATGCAAGTCAAGAGTCTGAATGCCCTGGAACCTTCATGGACTATGGTTTGTTAATTTCTGTTTGCACTATTCATTCATTCTTATAGATCTGCGGGGCTACGCTCATCTCTTAAAGCGATGCAAAGTTGGCTCGCGCTTGTTCTCATTTTGATTTTTCTACAAATGAATAGTGTGAGACAAAAGCTCAAATGAGCCTACTTTGAATTGTAATATTTTTGACTTTCGCTTTAACTTTTGTCTCACAATCTTAAATGCAGAAAAAGCAAGAAAAAACGAGCGCGAGTCAACTTTGCATCGCTATAAAAGTTGAGCGTAGCCCCCCAAATCGGGGTATGGACGTCAAGCGCTAGTGGTGTAGAGTCGCGCTTACTTGCGGAAACCTACAGTCCACCAATCGCCTCCTCCTTTCCCTATCACCTGTAAATCTATAATTCGTAAATGTGTTATGATTATAACAAATTGGTCCATGTTAAGTTATTCCAATTCAAAGTATTTTTAGGGTTCCGTACCTCAAAAGAAAAAAAAAACGGAACCCTTATAGGATCACTTTGTTGTCCGTCTGTCTGTTTGTCTGTCCGTCCGTCCGGGTGTCAAGACCTTTATCTCGGGAACGCGTAAAGGTATCGAGTTGAAATTAAAACAATATACGTAGATCCATAGTATCTTGCTGCAGAGAGAAAAATCAAACTTCTCAGTTTTCATAAAAAAAAGTTACAGCCGAATAAGTAAAAAAACGCACACTTCGACACTCGGAAGGGAATCAAAACCTATGGGGTACTTCCCGTTGACCTAGTGGACCACATATAGGGAAAAATCCGAAAACTGGTCATTTTTAATTTAATCACAAAATATAGGCTCTTTAAGCAAGGAAAGTGGGTCCAAATTTTAAAGTACTTGAACCGTATCATGTGGGGTGTCATATGAAAGAGCTTAATTAGCACAAGCTAAAACAGGTTTTCAAATATTTTTATGGTGTATATTTTTCGATTTATGAAGGAAAATATAAAAAAAATATAATTTCCCCCTTTTATCTACTAGTTTATACGGAACCCTCGGTGGGCGAGTCTGACTCGCCTTGTCCGGTTTTATTTTATGTATTTATATTTTGAGCTATTTTAAGAAATCTATTTCAATATTTTTTCGATTGATGTAGTTATTATATATTTTTAATCATTTTTCAAAGTGTTTTGGCGGAGAACGCTGAGACGTCACAAGCGACGCCTAGTCTTCTATAAACTAAAATCCGATGTTATTTTACCTACTTAAGTACTGTTTTCTTTACTAAATTTAGTTTGCCGCTAATAAAGCTCAATATAACAGTTATTTCAGTGTAAAATTATACCCTCATCGTTTATAATTGGTTAAAAATATATTTTAGTATGTACATTTTACCACCTTATTTTAGCATAGACAACACACTAGTCTGATACTTTATTTATACCTAACTGTGCAAGTCACCACAAGTCTAATTATGTTTTTCGAATATATGTATGGAAGTGCGTATGTATGCATACATATATTATGTTTCTATATATTCCCATCTACAGCATTTTTTTTTAATAATACCTAAAACTGTTGCAAAACTTAACTTTTGCATAAGTCTTACAAGAATTGTTTTACAGTATGCTTATTTGAATACATTTTTCATCGGTTTTACGCATATTTTCTCGCAAAAACGTACACTCAACTACATATCGAACATAACTCAAGCGTAATTTTCTTTGTGATAATCGCTTTTATGGAGGCGGGTATTTTGTTTTTCTTTTAGTAATTATAAGTAATTGTTCTTTTATGAATATTATTAATTAACCGACTTCCTAAAAAAAGGAGGTTCTCAATTTGACTGTATTTTTTTTGTATATAGTTAGGTCCATACTTCAAAGGTGGTAAATTTTATCAAAATCGGTTCGGTACTTTGGTAAACTGTAGTAATCAAATAACTGGAAAAAACATGTCATCCAAGTAAACGAATTGCGTATTTTGCAGTCGGTTTTTTTCAGGTTTTTAAATCATAATTATTTGTGTTTCCAGCTCGAAAATTTTTTACCCAAAACCCTGCATCCAGTGCTAGTACGAGATGCGAAGCTTTCGAGCCACCCGATCGTACAAGTCGTCGAGACGCCAGATCAAATCACTTCAATTTTCGACGCTATTTCTTACAACAAGGTAAGCCGGTGTCCTCAAAAACCTTTTCTGGCACAAGATTTTATAATGCAATGAAAAGTGCTTACAGTGCCAAAAATGCCGTGAAATCATGACGCGAATTCACGCTATGATTTTCACGACATTAATGTAGAGCCGCTACTAAGCGGCTTTTTATCGGTGTCGAAAGAAAGACGACCCTTTGTCGCCGAACAAAATACCGACTACATTCACGACATTCACGTTCACACAAGTTCGCAGAACTTCGCTGCACAAATAAAGAATACCTATTAAAAATGACTTTCAATCACGTGGACGTAAACTTTTTACAAAATTCACGAATATAGTGTCCTGGGTTGACCGATACTCATATACCAACAATGACGAACTTAAAGATTTTGATGTAAAGACTATGTTGCCGCGGTAAGGCCTAATATAGATTGAGAAATCTAGAGACGTCTATTTTGCCGCTTTGAATTATTTTGAAAATAATAATTTAATCATGTAAGGGGTCTAATTAAATCTCATTGAGTTCGGACTTTTTTAAGGAATGACGATGTATTCCGTTGATTTGATACTTTATCATCGAAAGCGTTGGAGTAAAAGGAGATGGTGGATGACTGAAATATATCGTAACCGATCGATATTAATGTGAAAACTAATCCTTCTCCAGGCGTCATAATTTTTATTTTTATGATGCGGATGCTTTGAGTCCATAGTAGGTGCATATACTTTCGGCGTGGTAATGTTATGAAAAGCGCATTTCTAATTCATTATCCCAACTTATATTAATACGCTGCGTTGCCATTTTGTTCGCGTTACACGTCCGTACGCATCCATAATCAGGAGCATTAGTCTAGTAAAAATAAGATTTGTGACAACATAAAAGACAACTAAGTATATTGTTATTTAAATGAATGTACTGGTGTTTTGAAATACATTTGACACAATTTCATAATGATATTATAAAAGCTAATTTTGTTACCTTTACACGCTCAAACGGCTGAACCGATCATTATAAAAATTAGTATAGAGATCGTTTTGTACCTGGACACGGACATAAGCTACTTATCATCATCATAATCATCACCGTTTTTCATAACTACGCGAGTGAAACTGCGGAACGCAGCTAGTCTATAAATCGGGGATTATTGTTGATTTATGATTTTTAGTTATTTACCTATCATAATTTCAAAGAATCACCCCAGTTGCAAATGTGATCTGCTCCATACAAACGGATTTATTTTTACTAGACTACAAACTAAACTGGCACGGTGCCGTGAATTTAGACAAGCGCGCGTGAACGAGGTGCGAACCCTTTGTCGCGGGACAAAATACCGAGTTCGATCGGGGAACAGACGTGAACGTCCGCGAACGCCGTGAAAACCATCCACATTAAATAAATAAATAAATATTGGTGGACATTTCACACAACACCATCTAGCCCGAACTAAGCAAAGCTTGTACTATGGAACTAAATGGCTGATAGAATACACATATACTTTTTTTTTTGTAAATATATACATATGATACATAGAAACACCCAGACACAGAACAAACATCCATGCTCATCACACAAATGTTTGCCCTGGGTGGGGATCGAACCCACAACCCACCCATTCACGCTTGTTCGCGGATCTTCACGGCGCAAATGTAGAGCCGCCATGAAATATCTGTGTACTTCACAAAAAAATCGTATGACGTAATTTATGGATGATCCCTACAGAAAGACACCGATACAGGTGTAACAAAATAAAAGCCTGTATTTTATAATTTAGATTAGTGTATTTTTTTTTCAGCCCTGTTTATACAAACTGTTCCACTGCTGGGCGCGGGCCATCTTCTCATTGTGAGAAGGGTTAGGCCATAGTCTGTAGATTATGTGGTATTATGTGGTCTCAAATATAATATATAAAAGTTTTTGTTATTCGTTTCACCGGTCATATGCGTCTTGTCAATCATGAGTGTAAAGTTATAATACATTTTAGGGTGCTTCTGTCTTGCGCATGTTAGAAGGCTTCATAGGCGAGGAAAACTTCCGCAAGGGAGTGTCGGATTACCTCAAGGCGCATCGTTACGGTAATACGGTCACGCAACAACTGCTCGACTCGTTGGAGCCGTATTTCAAGGTCGACAACCCAGATCTGAGTCTCAGGTAAAGTGTTATATATTCTGGTTAAGTCTTGTCTGCTTTACCTTTTTAACCGACTCCCAAAAAGAAGGTTCTTAAATTTGAGTATTGTGTTATTTTTTATGTATGTTTGTTCGGCGATTTTTGCTTTTGATGATTCTTGGTTGATATGTAGTTGGTCTTCAGAGATGGTCCCATATAATTTTTTATCATAATCGGTTCAGTAGGTACTTTTGTTTTTATAATAAAATTACTGAAAAAAATATCCAAGTATTCGAATTGCATATTACGAAGTCGTATTTTTTTAATGTTTTTATAAACTAAGTTTAATTACAGATTCATTATTTAAATACTTGCATCCAAGTTGTATCCAGCGGGAAAATCTACTCAAGTAACCGTATTCTATAATTTAGAAGTAGGTTCGCATAATATAAGTAAAACCAAAACGCTATAGAGTTTTGGAATATACACAAATACAAGAAACGATGTCACTTTTTCGTATAATCTGTGAGAGGAAGGTGCGGGAGAATCGAACTGTATGGCTTGTTGCTGTTATTGCTGACAATGTTGCATGATTACTATGTTGCTGTCATGCATTGCCCTAAAGATATTTCCCGAGTAAAAGCACCCTAAAGTGACGGTTAAAAAAAACACCTACGTGGATTGAAGAAACTTATTTATGTGCCAAATAATACTAATGAAATGTCATTTAACATTCTTCTTCTTATTTTTAGTATTGGACCCCGCGATTAGCGATTTGCCAGTCAAACATTGAAATACTTTAAATTTTCTTGAAAAATACTAGTTATATAGTTTTCTAGTCACAGTCTAAGTCACGTAAACAGTCATTTTCAAAGAGTCTTGCCCCAATAAAGTGATGGCGACTTTACTAGAAGCTTTGCCGACAACGCAACGTAAATTGACACGTTTCACTGCTTTATTTCATTTGCCCACACTCACGCACTTGATCGAACACATAATGAATAAAATACCACCATTTTTATCGCATTAATATTCAAAATAACACAACACATGCGCTTCCTGAATGGGTCTTTCCGAATAGATATAATCTAGGTGTCTTCAAATCGCGAGTGAATAGGTTTCTTCTAGGCAAGCGCGCTCCATCGTAGACCGTAACTGTCGCTTAACACCAGGTGAGTTGACGGTCAAGCGCAAGCGCCTATCGACGAATAAATAAAAAAATAAAAAAAAAGTTAAGGAAAATAAAACAAAGCAACAACATGTTTACATGTTTCTATGACGTTCCCGTCATTTAACATCCTACATTAAAATCCATTTGATTTCAGTTATATTATGGATACTTGGACGCGGCAGATGGGATATCCAGTATTGAATGTTAAGCGAGGAGATGAACCAAGCACTTATGTGATCACTCAGTCCAGGTTTCTCATAGACCCTCAAGCGCAGTCACCTGATGATTCACCCTTTCAGTAAGTATTTTGTTACGACGAATTTTCGCACATAATCGCACAACTATGAATAAATAAATAATTTAAAAAAACTTTATTGTGGTAAGCAAATATAAGGGTACCTCTCCACCAGAGATGTGCTAGGCAGCTATGAGTGGGACAAAAATGATTTCAAGGTCTCTAATTTAATCGTTCTCATCAAAGGAGAAAGTCGTTGTGTTTACTCTAAGGGTACCTACGCACTATGCGGTTAGTCGGAATGCGGTCAGCCGTCCGGTTAACCGCAGTCAAAAATATGTATGAAAAATTAGTTTTTATGCGCACTGTCATGCGGCTGCCGCTCAACCGTTGCGGTCGCTCGCAGCACTGCGGCCCGAATGACGGCCAGCCGGACGGTTGCTATACACACTACGCGGTTACTAGTAGTTTGCGGTTGGCCGCCCGACACGACGCATGTGTGTAGATACTGACGCTCTAAAAACAGACGCCATGCACCCAGTACCTTTTTGTTTTTCTTTATATAGCGCAAGCAAATATAATAAATAGCTGCGACTTCTTCAACGTCCATTTTGAGAATGGGCCGATCAGTCGAGAAACCGGAGCGTTTTCATCCGCACTGTACGGTTGCCGCAACGCGGCTGCCCGTCCGGCTGGCCGCAGTTGCAACCGCGTCCTGCGGCTAGCCGGACGGGCAGCCGCGTTGCGGCAAACCGGTATGTGCGTACCTACCCTAACTAAATATATTGTATCACCGTTACTCTATTCATAAGGATTTGTAATATAACATCAACTGTCAATGAAATATTCACTTGTCATTTTGTGGGATCAGCAAAAAGGTAACAAATCATTAAAAAATTATTAACTCTTAGCTTGTCTTGCGCTTGAACAGTTTTTAGTATTTGTTGCTATACTTCAAATTAGACCCTATAACCTTGATGGTTTTGAGACACATATCTATTACCGTTTTTGCTGTAGAGCAAATGAAAAAAATAGCTAAAAAATGCACGTTTATTGTATAGGGACCCATCTGAACTTTTAACTTTTTGTTATTATCACTATATTATAAAAATCAATTGCTGTTCGCTTGTCTCGCTAAAACTCGAGAACGCCTGGGCCGATTTAGATGATTGTGGTTTCGAAATGTTTGTCGTAGTCCAGGGAATGTTTAAACGTTGAGAAAATATCGGGTCCACTCATTGATAGGTGATACGAAGTACGCCGGGTCATCTAGTTATTTATATGAATCATTTTACCTGTTACGTTTCCTCCCGAATAGGCTCCCGCACCCTTAGTATGGGAGCCTAAAAACAGCTTTTTTGAACCCGTTTCCACCAGTGCTACATATGTCTAGTTATCACGAAAAGCTTTAGCTCGACAGCAGAGCACATCACTGATGGAAAAGCAGCTAAGATATATCATAACAGTGAATCAATTTCAGTTACCGATGGTTTGTGCCCATCACCTATAAGACTAACAGAGGCGTAGATAAAAGAGGATTGTGGCTCTCCGATAAGGATGAAAATGGTAAGTTTTTTTTGTGTTTTTGTTAAATTAGTTTTTGGCCTAGAAAAAATGACTTCAAAGTTTAGCTCCACAAGGTTACGCTACTTTCACCTCATATTCTACCGAATCCAGTTCTACCAATACCAATAATGAAGTTTATGCACATTTTGTATTTATTATGCAGATTTCGATAATCCAATAATTTCTGTGAATAAAATAAATGGATGAAAAATGACGAAGATACAGCGAAGTATATTCACACGCATACCTACTTTCGTAGTGTGAGTATGCTGTCATATTCCGACGTCAGCGTCACTGACCATAACCGCAATGTGGCCGCATTTTAAACGAGGCAAAAGGAAAACTTCAACATCTTCGATATTTTTGAAGTGAGAACTTCTTAAGGGAGGGTAAACCGCTTCGTTACGTAACGCGTTACGGCGCCAGTCTGTCTGGCTAGATTAGTTTAAGTCATCACTTCTGTCGTGCGTCCCGAGACGCACACGTTTTTTTTTAAATCGTCTTTTAGTCCAAATGTCCTAGTGACTCGCATATATAAATTTAGAATACAAATATCTCTTTTGTGCATTGTTTGCATACCAATTTTTATTTAATCAAATGAAATTGCATTCTATGCAAGCATTAATTAGTGAAACAGATAACATTGGATTTTACAAAATATTAAAACGGATACCGGCCTTACGATCAAGCTTCTACCCATTCATATGATTTTATCACAGTATTTTTTTTAATTAAAATACTAATATGTGAAATTTATTATTTGCAGTTATATTGACTCTCCATGCAGAGGACTCTTGGTTAAAATTAAACAACGATCAAGTGGGTTACTATAGGGTTAACTATGCGCCTGATTTGTGGCGGAATCTGATCCTACAACTGAAATCGAAGCCCGAAAAAGTAAGTATTTTACTAATATATAAAAAAAACGTAACGGGCTTAAAATTTCGATTAGATTACTATCGATACAGGAGCCAAAACAGCGCTGTTTAAAATTGTTGTATGACTACCTGTCTGTACTGCGCAGTTGATGTGTAATTTTGACGGCTACAAATAAGTTTCCGTAGTGTAGCGGTTATCACGTGTGCTTCACACGCACAAGGTCCCCGGTTCGATCCCGGGCGGAAACAGTTTATTTTGCAAACGCCCTTATAGGTAGTTACCTAGAATGTAATTTTTTTTATCAGCCCTGTTTGTACAAACTGTCCCACTGCTGGGAACGGTCCATCTTCTCATTGTGAGAAGGGTTAGGCCATAGTCTGCCACGCTGGCCAAGTGTGGGTTGGCAGACTTCACACATCTTCAAGATCATTGAGAACTCTCAGACATGTAGGTTTCCTCACGATGTTTTCCTTCGCCGTTTGAAGTTGGCGGCAATCAACAATACGCACATAACTTCGAAAAGACAGAGGTGTGTTTAACTTTAAGCAATGCTTAACATATTTTGTCATTTTCTCGCTGACACGTAATGACACTTGCGGAAAGAAGACAGAGAATTTAAGACATTGGGTAAAGTTAAGTAACGTTTTTCTGTAAGGCTTATTCTTCAGCGAAAAAATTAACTTCCTGAGTTGAAAAAGTTTTTTTTTTTTTTTTTATTGTTAAAAGTTAGTTTGTTTATTACGTTTCCAGTTCACAATATCGGACCGGTCCCACCTCCTCAATGACGCTTTCGCGTTAGCTGAAGCCAACGCATTCCCGTACGATTTAGCGTTGAACATGACCACTTATCTGAAAGCAGAACGTGACTATGTGCCCTGGGAGACGGCCAGAAAAATCTTCGGTACCCTATCTGATAGACTGATCAACTCTTTGGCATATATTCATCTGCAGGTTTGTCTATTTTCATTTTATTCAAAATAAATCTCGGGTCACGGCCCGATCTTCTGGTGTCAGTGAGGCCGAAGCCAACACTGAGAGGCCCTTTATATAAACTAAATAAAATAATTATAGATAAAAAAAACAAAAAAAAAAACAAAAAAATACCTGAATCTAACGGACACCTCGCAAATCAAAAATTTTCAAGATATTTAGGCTGTAAGAGTTAATATAGAAATATACATACTTACAACCAATATAATACAGTACAGTTGTACTTTTTGGAAATAAATGATTTTTGATTTTTTTGACTGTTGAAAAAAAAAAATTGTATTTTTTTGATATTCATAAGTTTATACTGGTGTATCTATATTTGACAACTAATTGAACTGAACCGGGTGGTACACAAACCCGTCTCGAATATAACAAAAGACCACGCGCGATTGTAATTTGAAACAACTACAGCATAATTCATTTATTTCGAAGTACTTCCAATTTATTTGTATCTAATGTAAAAAATATATTAATTATGATTTCTTAAGTTTTTGGTCATTAAAGGTTTAAAAAAAAAACGGAGTACTAGGTGCTGTATCTTTTTCTTTTTTTTTCTAGAATTACATCCAACGATTAATCGAGCCCGTGTTCTCGAAACAAAGTTGGGACGAAGGAAGTAATCTGAACATCATTGACAGGCAAGTAAAGAAAACAATGTCCTAGAGTTGAGTCTGAGTTGCCTGACAAGCATTTCCGATAAAAAAATCTGTTTTTTTCCATTTTTTAGGGTTCCGTGCCTCAAAAGGAAAAAAACGGAACCCTTATAGGATCACTTTGTTGTCCGTCTATCCGTCTGTCTGTCTGTCCGTCCGTCGGGGTGTCAAGACCTGTATTTCGGGAACGCGTGAAGGTATCGTGTTGAAATTAAAACCGTATACGCAAATCCATAATATCTTGCTGCAGAAAGAAAAATAAAATTTCTCGGTTTTCGTAATATCGTAAAAATCGTTCGAATATGTCGTAAAAATCGCACATTTCGACACTCACAAGGGTATCAAAACCTATGGTTACCTATACTTCCCGTTGACCTAGAACTATGAAATTTGGCAAGAAGCATTGTGTTAGAGTACACATATAGGAAAAAATCCGAAAACTGGTCATTTTTAATTTAATCACAAAAAAATAGGGTCATTATGCAAGGAATGAGGGTCCAAATTTTAATGTGAATTAACCGTATTCATTTGGGGTTTCATATGAAAGAGCCTCATTAGCATAAGCTAAAACAGGTTTTTAAATGTTTTTACGATGTATGTTTTTCGGTTTATGAAGGAAAATATAAAAAAAATATATGATTTCCCCCTTTTATCTACTAGTTTGTACGGAACCTCGGTGGGCGAGTCTGACTCGCACTTGTCCGGTTTTTTTTATTTCACTCCTATGCTAATTATGTATAATACAGTATAGTTTTACACAGTTGATTAAAACATATTTACAGATTGTTTCGAACGTGTATTTTGAGCATAGGAGCGCGTTTTGGGCTGCCCGACGCGAATTCGAAAATAAACAATTTGTTCGATGCGTGGCTGAAGAGTCACAAAACTTCGAACCCAGCCGTCATTGAGCCGGATTTGAGAGAGATTGTTTATGCTTATGGTAAGTGTCTATAACACACGCTTATACCTACGACTCATGTCTAGTAAAGTTACCGATAGGGCTGAACCGAATAGAAATACTGTGCCTTCGATATGTGGAATATAAAGTATTTCAAACATGGACGCCATGATCCCTAATATATGCGAGAATCGAAGTTACAGGTTTTCCTGCTGCGTTTCAACGAAGAGAGTTTTAAAATCAAATACAAATTCATTTATTTAATTAAAGTTTTCACAAAAGTACAGATACATGTTAATGAATGATCCAGTATGGCCTGTGTTACGGCGTACAGTGCCCTCCCCGAACTATTCATAAATATTCCAGCCCAAATGTTATTACAACAATCTAAGTGAATATATTGCATGTATTTTATATATATAACTAACAATATGATAAGTTTATGTATTTATTACATAAAATGTATATAATAATAATAATAAATATGTATATACGAGATTTGATGTGTAAATTGTTCCTCTTGGTGTATAATGATTGTATACTGGTGTTTTATGTATGTATGTAAGTACGGTGTGATCTCACATTTATGTATCCTTAGTCAGATATAATAAAATGGTGTGTAATAAAATGGGTGTCTACAGGCACCTATCGGGGTAGTAAAGCAACAGCGATGCCGCTGATGTTTCAATTGACGGTTACTTCTTACCATCAGGCGAGCTTTCTGTCTTTTTGCTCCTCTTTTTATTATATATCCTTTTAGGTAGTTTATATATATATATATTGAGAGAAAGAGGACAATATACGCAGCTTGTGTCAGGTTATTACAATCATTATGTCATTCAAATGTCATTTATGCGAGTCTAGCCTGTAACAGATCTTGAACATTTTTCTGTTATGGGGCTGAGTAAAGTTTAATGGAAGTCCTGCTGTGGACTAAAGTAGCCTGATGTTGATGATGATGGTGATAAGCGCCATCTTTCTTTTCACTTTTCATTTTAGCACAACGTGTCGCTTGTTATATTTATACGTAATATTGTGTTCTATTTCCAGGAATGAAATCAGCAAATCAGACCACATGGGACGCGTTGTGGAATATTTATCTCAAAGAGACCGATGTACAGGAGCAAAGCAAGATAAGGACAGCCCTGGCGACTCCACGAGATGTCGACATATTAAAAAAGTAATTCGTTATTATATTCAAAACTTACATAATGAAGTTTCTTAGTTTTAATCTTAGTGTTTTAAGAGACATATTCAACGATAATCATCCCTCTCATATAATCATCCCTTCTTTATGCATATGTATGGAGTGCTACCCCAACTTTTCACTTTTTGAAAATTTTACTGCGGCATTTTGTAGCAGTAATAAATCTGTTTGCCAAATTAGACATGGACAACAGACGGTCATGGTGAATTAATAAGGGTTCCTTTTAGTTACTACAGAACCCTAGGAAGCTTCTAAAGCGACAATACGCAACCCTAAAAAATATATTAACTCCATAAAAAATTATATGGGTGCTGATTCTTCAGGTCAAAGTTTAAGTTAACTTCCACATATATTAATTAATAATTCATAATTTTGACCTCTCCTTTTATTGTTTATTGTTCAGTTTCTTATAAATTCATTGATTTTTGTGTTTATTTATTTATATTGTTTGTGTACACGCTAAAATATGGATCTTGTATCTGAATAAAGAACGAATTAGTAAAAAAAAACTTAAATCTAACTTATATATCTAGTGTGTTTCCGCTTTGACGTCTTCAAGGTGGTACTCTTGCCTACTTCGAAGTGTTCTTCTGCTTCTTTTCTTTATTTTTTTACCGATTCAAAAGAGTACCAGCTTAACGACCTCAAAGCGGAAACATACTAGATATCATAAATTATATTTAAGTTTTGAACATGAATTTCTGCAAACTAACGCCTGTTTCAGTAAATTTTATAAAGATTTAGTAAAAATATTGTTTTTCCAGATACTTATCCCTAGCGTTAGACGAGACAAAAATCCGCAGCCAGGACTACTTGTCCGTCCTGACGCAGATCAGTTACAACCCGGTCGGCGCGCCGCTAGTGTGGGATGAGGTGCAAGCCCGCTGGCCGGAACTAGTCGAACGATTCACCCTCAACAGCCGGTACTTGGGCCAACTCATACCGGCCATCACTAGCAATTTTAATACCGAGGCCAGGTTGAAGGAGGTTGGTTTTGCTATTTAAATCCAAAATACTTTATGTTAATATCAGTAATGCCGTATAGTAACGGTGAAGGAAAACATCGTGAGGAAACCTACATCTCTGAGAGTTCTCAACGATCTTGAAGATGTGTGAAGTTATGCCAACCCGCACTTGGCCAGCGTGGCAGACTATGGCCTAACCCTTCTCACAATGAGAAGATGGCCCGTGCCCAGCAGTGGGACAGTTTGTACAAACAGGGCTGAAAAAGAAAAGCCATATTTTTAACAGACTGCTAAAAGGATTCAGTAACAAAATTTCGCATTTTGAAGTCAGTTTTTTTTTCTTCAATTCTTAAACTATACCGTGACGTAAAATGAAATGACACGACGCTGTTTAATACCGTCATGCTCAATGTTAAACCGTACGTGATTCTCCGTACATGTTTTTTTACGCCCGAATCAAAAGGTCTCGTAAGCTTACGCGAGCAAAAGAAAAGCGCGTGCGTGTGTACGCGCTCATTCATCCAGCGGCTCGCTAGCTGTGTTTGCGTGTAGACGTGCATCATTTTATCAAAGAGAGCCATTGCTATGGAACCCAAAGGACTTAAAACACAAAGATAAAGTAAAAATCAGCAGCAGTTTCCACGTTTAATATGGCGCACGTGCGTCTGATGATATCGAGAGAACATCATCTGCTCTTACTGTTCGTTCGAGACCGGAGAGGTTTTTGCGAAGTTTTTTCATAAGACGATTTTCGCAATATATCGGCCAATAAGATCAGCTCACATACTTACCTAGTACCTACGCCATTTTTTTATATTTACTGTTATTTTTAGATGGAAAAGTTCTTCGACAGATACAAAGAAGCAGGCGCCGGGGAACTCGACAGAAAACGCGCGCTAGAAACCGTTCGCAACAACATAAAGTGGACAGCGAACTATTACCAAGTGATTGCTACTTGGCTCGAGGCTCAGCAGAAGAAAGCGGACTACAAGGTTGAAGGAGGTGGCAACCCTAATGTCAGATCACGCCATAACTATAGACCGTCCTAACAAACTAACTTGCACCATGCCCAGAATTATGATTGATTATTAATTTTAAACTACAAAATCAGAAAAGTATGGTGCTAAAATAATCAAAAAATGTGCGAAAATATCAATTAAGCCTCTTTTCCAAACGAGTATGTTTTTTTTTTTTTTATTTAATTAATATTAAAACGTTTTAGGTATTTCTTTGATGCAAAATATTACAGAATTGATTATTCAGTATTTATTGGAATGATCGACCGTAGTGCCGATCACGCGGTCGAGGATTCCGTAGTATTATTTTTGGTGCATGATTCATACAACTGGGTTGAATTTGTTTTAAAATATATTTTTCTGTTGAATAATAACTAGATTAGAATAAATAAGGACAATTGTGAAAACTCAAATAATTGTAAATTCTTATTTCAAATTCAAATTAATTATTATTCGTAGGTATAGATGCTACATGAGCGTATGATATGCTCTTCTTCGCTAATTAAATCTTTCTTTTTCCAACCGACTTCAAAAAAGAAGGAGTCAATTCGACTGTATTTTTTTAAATGTTTGTTACCTCACTTTCGACCGGGTGAACCGATTTTGATGATTATTTTTTTATTTGAAAGCTGGAGCTTCCCGTGTGGTCCCATTTCAATTTGGTCCAGTTCTGACAATAGCATCCATAAGAAGTCGGTTGCTTCAGTTTTTTAAACTATAATTATGTTATTATCAGATTATTTAATTATTAAAAGATATCCACGAAATAAAATACTTTACTACGATGTTTTTATATCTGTACAACAGGATTTAACTGTGCTTATAAAATTTCGGCGCTGTACTTAGTACTTTATAGTTTCTATAAAAACCGATCGAGGCGTACAGGGGAATAGACTTACGGACTTAAGGGTAGTTAATAGCTATGAAACCTTAAAGGAACAAAAACGAGTAAAACTAAGATAGGAATATTGCCTTCTTTATTTATTTTATTTCTTATGAAAAAGCTAGCCACAATTAATATTGACAATCAACAAAATTATATTAAAAAATAACTTGATGAATATTATATTTGATTATTTAATGTTATTAATATTGCGTTAGATAGAGAGCGATGTAAGATAGATACATAAACTCTTTATTGTACACAATTAAAATAACAAAATACAATTATACAGAGAACTTATAAACAGTGTGAGAATAGGCGGCCTTATCGCTAAAAGCGATCTCTTCCAGGCAACCGTGAGAGTAAGAGTAAGTAGTGAGAGAGCACTCTACACAAAGGCATACATTATGTGTGCCGGTGCGCCATACACTATGTTTTGTTTGAAAACACAGTACCGTGCCGGGAATGGGACAGAATATCTCACGTTCCCCATTATAAACATTAAAATATTGTATTTTTTTTACCTTTATGGGTCAATTTAATTTACTTTTACAGCATGTATGATATTATATTATTCTCTAAAATTGTTAATAAAGTCAACAGACCTGGTGAACTAAAAATATAACTGCATTTATGTGGTTAAATGTGTTTATTACTGAATTAAATATGTACATATTTATTAATTATGCGCATAATACGTGTTTAATGTTGACAAATAGAAATAAAGTTGTTGTTTTTCTATATGTTTCAACGATTTTTGTTCTAGATTTTATCTTAGAATAATTTGCTTATAAATATTGAAGTATTCCCAAAAATGTCATCATTAGGTACTGTGCATTAAAAATAGCGCTAGTAATTTAGAAATGTCATTCGTTTTTTTAACATACATGACATCAAGTCATGTTTAAAATGCTGTGTTCTCATTGGCAAATCCATTCCGCGTAACAAAGATCTTCTTCTTTTTTGTATTACCTTAAAGCATTTGCCAGATCAAGTATTAGGACTTTTTCAAGTTTCTTGAATAAAACAAGTTGTAAATGTTCTAGTCACAATCTAAGTCACAGTATACAGTCAATTTATAAGTCGAGTCCTGCTTCAGTAAAGGGGTGGCGACTTTACTAGAAGCTTCTATGGAGTTTTGCCGACAACGTAAAATCACATGTTTCACTGCTTTATTTCACTTGCCCACACTCACGCACTTGATCGAACACTTATTGAATAAAACACCACCATTTTTATAGCATTAATTTTCAAAATAACACAAATTTAGGAAAATAAAACAAAGCAAACAACATGTTACTAAGACGTTCCCTCCAAAAAAACCTGTAACAAAGATGGCGATAGTAATTTACAATGTCTAATTTCATTCATTTTGTTCAAAATACATGAAACCAACTCATGTAGAGAATGCTACGTGCCCATTGGCTAGTCTATTACCTACTGTGAAACAAAGATACCGCCAATAATTTAGTAAGTCTAAGGGAGATGCGTATACAATACATGAGTGCAAAATCACTGTCCAGTGGCTAACTTGGCCAACAAGCTTTTAATTTTTCAGGTTATATGCTTGATTTTGTATTTTATTATTCTGACTTGCTGCCCAAAACTGCGTAGTAACTGTATGCTGCGCGGACAATCTGTAAAGTAAAAAAAAAACTAATTAAATTAATTGATTGTGCGTGTATAAATAAAAAGCGTGTAATGTATAATTTAAATCACTTAAATATAATAAAGGACTATGCAACAATTACTCTTGGAACTTATTTAACTTTCCGTTACGAAATTATCATTAGCTCTTTGATGAAATCAAAAGTTTTTCGCCCACTTCAGGCAGACCTAAATATGAAAGTCTCATTAGAAAGTTTTGATTTAAAAAATAATGGCAATAAACTATACCTGTCCAATACTTACCTGAATAAACGTCGGTAAGTCGACAGTATTAAAAGGGCCAGCATGCAATCGTCTAGGCTTCATCATTCCAAAACCGAGCATGGCAACTTCACGGCGTATCTTCGGACTTAGACACCAGATGGTGGCAACAAATGGTCCTTGACCAGCTGATATTGAACTCTGAATAATAAGAATTTGTCTCAAGAAGAATAGGTATGTCTGAAAAATATCTAAAGGCTATTTAGTCAATAAGTAGGTACTATTTTTTTATAATAATAAAGTGACATGACAAGCAAGATGATCGCCTGAAGTTAATGCTCGCATGCTTGTTAACGCTTGCTCATAAAAGTTCAATGAACGTTTAAAGAACTGTAGACTTTCAATAAAACAACCATTATATATATATTTCGAAACCGTATGCAGCAACGCACTGTAATTGCCACTCCACGATATTAGATGTAAATTTCAAATTACATACCTATACATACAATCTACATTGTGTAAACTATATAGTCCAAATATATATTTTACCTCTGACATTTCCCATTTTATATTTGTAAAATATGTTGCAGGCCCCGGCCTCAACATATTTTGTGATATCATAAAATCTCGATGGAAAAGGAAATCTTGAAACTAAGCTTTCCACAGAAAGAGAACATGATATTGCGAACTGACACAGCAGTGCTGTCTCTTTCACTTTCAGCTTCGCATTTCACGCGTAAAAATACCACGTTTTAATTTGAAAAAATAAATCGATTGCGGCGGTTTTAATTATCAAATAATAAATTAATGATTTGTCGGATTTACCACGTTATAGAAACAAAGGGACGAGAGAAGAGTTTTGCGAGGCCATTTGTCTGTTGGCTTTGATAATATTTGACAGAAACATTCGATACTCAATTCTGAACAAAATTTTTGTGTATGAGCGGTAGATCTCATCAATATAGACTTTGTGCTCGCGAGGTCTTCTATTCGTAGAACTATTAGATAAATGAGTTGGCAAATACTCAGGATGATATTTTGTCATCCAAAATCTGTGAGGTATATACCTTATCGTCTTTTGACAGTTTATGAAATTATGTCAATTGGTTGGTGGCAACCATAGAGTACTTAACTTATATACGAGGTATGACTATTTACGCAATAACTGCTGAGGTATTTTTATATGCGCACTAAACACTCGTGTTTTGCTGGTGTTTGTTTTCAGTACCAAAAGTGTGACAACCACTTGACTCGTCTACATAAAAGAGCTTTAAAGCTACGAACATGTCAAACATATCGAGCTTGGAATAAAAATGCTGTACCATACAATGTTTGTGGGTAGGGATGTTTATTTGGAGCCTGTAGACTTTATAGGGTACCTGGTTGTAGACAGCATCTCCGTAACTACAGTAAATGTAGAGCTGGGTCAGAGTAGCGCACATGTATTGCAGGACCGAAGCTAGCTGCATTGCGCCCATTGTTTCCTAAAATAAACGTTTGCGAGTCATTTTATTTTCTTATTAGGTACAAGTTCACATCTGAGCTTGAACTTACGACGGACATTTATATGTATAATGTAGTTAAATCAGTTAAAATTATAATCTTGAAAGGTGAATAATTCAAATTCAAAGGATTAAAAAAAAAACAATCTTATTGAAAATTTCGTCTAGTACCAACTGATTAATGAATAAACTATTCCCAAATTATAGTTTTACTAAAATAAAATCCTCCAATTTTTCCCCAAAAAATCACCCTAAGGTTTTTTCCCTCTCTGCCTTTGAGAGGCACCCAATTTTGCCCTCAAAATTGGGTGGGGACCACAAATCTGGCATCAGTGACACATATTAACGCCAGCATTCAATAAATAGTCTTCAAAAATGTGTTACGTGGGCCTGCCCGTCAGTCATTTCATTTGCCCTTTCATTTTATTGTAAGTTACTTACAGATTTGAGTCTGACTGCTACCGTACATAGAGTGAGGGTCGCTAAGAGGAAATAAAAGCCAAGAATATTTTTCAGTAATCCGTCAAGTTCACTAGTAAACCTGTGGAAAAAAGATTTGAAGGCTGATTATTCATGTTATTACAAGATAAATTACGCAGAGATTATAATTACCTGACAAGTTGGATATGAGCCCGATGGCAACGAATAATCCTGGCATGAGCTCGTCTGTCCCGTCTTTTAGACAAAATACATATTTTCCCTTTTCCACCGATCTTCTCACTTTGGTGGAATAAAGAAGAGAATTGACCGCAAACAAATACCATGACACCAATGACTGTCAAATCGAAAGCTATGTGGATGCAAACGCAATAAATTGCTGCAAAATTCTCGCAAATAACGATAACAATGTAGTAAAGGAAGTGGATGCTGTCAAAAGGGTTCCAGCTAGGTAGAATGTGAGGATAATCTTCCAGATTCTTCCCCTTAATATACCCAAAGGCATATTCTATAAACGGGGATAAGATGAAAATGACACCGGTAAAGCCATAGATTTTGTATAGAATCGCTGATGTCAGTTTGAATTTTTTTGTATAACCTCTGATCAAATAAGTCTGTTGGTTGTCATCTCCTTCGCTCTCTGTTTCATATTCTTCGGCAGAAAGATATTCGTTGCATTTAAGTTGATCTTCTTCAAAACTCTTCATTTCTTCTAAAAGGCTGAGCCAGATTTGGTTGTTGTAGCTCAAGGAAAATAGTTTGAGAATACCCATTCCACAGAAAGAAATAACGCTAAACACTTCAAATAGGTGTTCTATGTCATCTTTACATAGAAAAAGACCTATGGTTTGCATTACATATGTGCCGATAAAGCAGAGTATAGCAAGCATAGCAAGGGGGTGCTTGCCGAACTTCTTTTCGGTGTGCCATAGTCCTGTGTATCGGACTACAAAAATTATGGTAGAAACGAGAGTGGCTTGCTTTGGAGCTGCCATATTTCGTAATGAAGAAAAAATAACTTTACTGTAAGTAATGATTTCACTTAATTCGTTAGTAATTGAACAAAATTATTGTTTGAAAACAAAGAAATAATAACGTTATAATACACTATTCACCAATTAGGGTTAATTTACCTATGTTGCAGTTAAAGTGTGAAGTCGGGCAGTTCAAAATAGGTACTAAATTATATAAGAAGGTGAATTTTTTCAATGGAAACTAACGTGGTTTTCACAAATTTTAAATAAAAACTACGGGTCACTCACGTATTTTTTGAGGCGAAAAATCCGATTATAGCTTAAACCGCATTCAGCGGTCTTTTTCAAAGAAGCAGCGCAAACGTCACTCTCGGTTGGCGAGGCGCGTCACCTAAAAACAGACAAGGTGAAATGGTGTTTTTCTAGTGAGCGTGTATGTTTAAATCCGGAGTGTAGTACAGGATTCCACCACCAACACCATCCTAACTAAGCAGAGCCTGTACTATGGAAACCAAATGGCTGATAGATTAATATTATAAGTACCCAGACACAGAACAAATATCCATGCTTAGGTATTGTAAGAATGTTTGCTGTGAGTGGGAATCGAACCCACAACCTACAGCTTAGCAGGCATACGCAGCACTACATTAGATTTGACAGGGTGAAGGTCCTGGCCCGTAAGAAGTTGTTTGTGCTCCGGAAGATCAGGGAGGCTATAGAAATTAGTAAACGATCGACCTTTAACAGAGACGGGGGATGGCACTTATCACCCACTTGGAAACCTTGCCTTCATGGAGCTCGAGGATGATCTTGAGTCTGGTGGTGATATTGTGAGTTCCGTCTGTTGGAACATTCCCGACACTCATGAGAGTTCTAGTGAAAAGGACTCCAGCTGAACCGACGCAAGACGACCAGCTTACCACCCCAACCCTTTTCCAACCGATGACGTCATTTGCGGCACGAGCGGCACGTCGCAGTGCGAGGCGCGTCATCGACCGAGCGAGAGTGACGTTTGCGCTGTTCCTTTTACAAAAACCGCCGAATGCGGTTGAGACTAGTCGGATTTTTCGACTCAAAACAGACAAAAAAAATGAAATTATTACAATTATTGTTGTCTACTTAATTATTTTGTAATTGGCTACTAATCAAGTTAAGTAGATACTCGTACTTTAAAAGAAATCCAGTTTTCAAAAGAAAATAATCAGTCTTTAAAAGAAACTTTCGATTTTAATTTTCTCTTATCAATTAATGAAACATTAAAATTAATTGAGATATTAATCAAGTTATCAGAAATTTACTTCTTACAGAAATTTACCTTTTGTGTAATATATAGCCCCTTTCATATGCATATAAAAGGGGCTATAAATAGCTCATTTATCCATTACATAAAAGAAAACTGGAAACGCGACATCTTTTCATAGTGACTACTTATTCCAATAACTTGGCGCATTATGTCACATTCGTAAAGTCGCCACCATAAAAAATAAGAAGCAAGAATTGCAGATTTTGTGAAAATTTCATTTAAAGTAACATATGTAATTAAGCTGAATGTTCATAGTATCAAACAGAAGACTCTTGTAAGTTTACATAAAATATGATGTGCAACTACAGAACCCTATTTTGCGCGTGGCATGACGCGCACTTGGCCATTTATTTATATTCTCGTGGCATAACTAGTGGATTCACAGTATCACAGAACCTTAGATATTCAAAGTGCTAGGAAACAATTCCACCCATTTCATGTTTGCTACAGGGCAAATTGCTTATAGACACTGCAAAACAAATTATCGCTAGATAAGTTGTAGATAAATTTTTCATACGTATACTAGTTGCACCCCGTGATTCACCCGTGTAATGATGAAAAACGGTGAAACTAAGTATTTATGAATTACCTGATGTAACTTTTATCATCCATCTACCTACGCTATCCCTGTAACCATGTACTTACCAAATTTCATAACAATCGGTTTAGCCATTTCATAGCAAAAAGGTAGTATAACAGAGTTACTTTTGCTTTTTAACCGACTTCACAAAAGGAGGTTCTCAATTCGGTTGTATTTTTTTATGTGTGATACCGCACAACTCCGTAAACTGATTTAGAAAATTATTCTTTGTTTGAAAAGACATACTTTCAGATTGGTCCCATAGATATATTATCAAAATCGGTTTTGTAGTTTGATTTTTAAAACAAAATTGCGTATTTCGAAGTCGGTTGTTTCGCGTACCTAGCAAAAAAATACGTCTGTGGTTGTTTCAGTTTTGCCCCGACTGCGCAAGAAGGAAGGTTATGTTTTTCGAGTATATGTATGTGGGTGTGTAGGTATACATATATTCGTATATATATTTCAGCCTAAAAGGCTTGACCGATTTTGATGTGCGAGGTGTGGTAACGAAATCGTAAGTTACACTTTAAAAATTGCTCTTCCGCATTCGGGTATTTTGTTTTTCTTTTATGTTGTTGTTATTTAAGGCCCGGCTAGTCCGCAAAAGCAGTAAAACAAAGCTTTTAGAAAATTTATAAAAAATACTTGTATTATTAGTTCAAGCTCAAATTTTTTGTATGTAAAATTTCGATCTGTTGGCTAGGTTTCGCTAGAAACAAAAACACGATTGCTGAAAAAAATCTCGATAGCTTTATTTTTTGAAAAATATGCCATTTTATTTATTTTTCCCATTTATCTTTAAAGTGTTTTAAGCCATCAAAACCAAATTTACCATGTTAAGTAGCTATTACATTTTTTTAGTGTTCTCTAGAATTACATTTTTGATACGTTTAATGCATTATTTTATAGTAATTTATTTTACAATAAGTTTGCTCGCGAGCAACCGTCCCGCCGCCTTGCTTCAGCTGTTCACCCGCGCCAGTCTGTCGGTGACCACTGTCAGCGACGGTACTGTGTCGGATTGCATCGCGCGCCAAATAAAACAAATTACTATGGGAAATCATAGAACAAAGAAACCAAAAAATAAGCGAACGCGTAAGCGCAAAATTTTGGCTCCTATAGAAATGATGCGATCCCGAAAAAGGTAAATACCCAGTTGCAAGTTATTATTTCCTAGAAATATACATGTAAGTATTTATATAGATCACTCGCACTCGCAGTTCATAAGCCTATGAGTTCTATTCATACTCGTATAAAGAAAATGTGGAGATTAAAGCGCGCATCACAACATTTTTAAACATATAAAATAATTGAGTAGGGATATTAGAAAAGTAAGATGCCAATTTGTTTATTTAGATAGAAGAAACATCTATAAAAAGTTTTTTCAACACACTTGGTCGTAAAGTGGCCCTTATTCAACCGTTTTTATGGCCGAAAAGTATCCTCTAAAACACGCGTGCTTTTGACTTTTCTATTACGCACTAGTGTCTTTACTTTACAGTTTTTTTTTTAATTTCAACAAAGAGTTTTTTCGTAAATTAAATATTTCAGTTATAAACGGGTGTTTTTTTCCTCGCAAGTGTGTTGAAAAACGTCGTATGAAACGCGTGTGCATTATGGTCATTACACTCTCGGCTCTATTACGCCCTCGCCTTCGGCTCGAGCTGCAATTCCGCCTCGACTGTAATAACCAACTTAGCACACTTGTATCAATATGTACAATCAGATACCTATCATTTAAACTGACGACGGAATAGTGAAAAAATTGTATTTTCTCTCTCCTCAGCCAATTTAAAAGATATCGAAGAAAAACTTTTTTTTTTAATATTTCTCCTATCTAAATAAACAAATTGGCCTCTTACTTTTTAAATATCCGTACCTACTCAATGATTTTATATATTGAAAATGGCTGTGATGCGCGAGAGAGATAGCTGCGCGCGTTGAGCGAATCCTTAAACTAAATATATTTATATTTACAATGTTAGGATTAGGATATATGTAGTAAGGCAGTACGAATGCGTAACTGCACAATTTGCTCAGGCCTCCGAGACTTTAAAAAAAATGCGCTTTATTACATTATCTACACCTGTCACCTGTACTTCATTCTATTTACGAATAAAAAGACAGTAGTGATTTTCACACATGCATGTTTATTTACGTTCATTATTCTATAATTAATTAACTATACGTGTCTACATATAGTTGCAATTCGTAATCCTTTTACAGAAAAATGTAGTCTTTAAAATGTATCATCTCTAACTAAATACCTAGTAAAAAGTACTAGTTATATATGTCTGGAAAATATAGCTTGGAAAGACGGATAGCTGATAACTTTGCCTTTATTTACCTATATAAGTAATTTGCTTTTATTTACTTATATAATATAAATTTATTTTCTGATAATAATGAAAGTGATAAAATATACCTAAGTACCTACATATTAATTCTCACATTGATTGGAGTTATCGAAACAATTGAAAATTCCAAATTAATAATTAAAACGGAATGATCATAAGACAATGATATCGCTATTCGTATTCATCAATATTAAAGCTACATTATTACATATTTATTGAACACAACAGTTTACCACGAAGCTTGCCAGCTAACGGAGCGACCAGAAGCGTCAGAATAATCGGAACTGCCCCAACCGCCGGCAGCGGCAGAATAACCTCCTGAACTACCAGAATATCCACCGTATTGCGCATCATTTCCTGAATAGCCACCGTATCCTCCAGCACTCCTCCCAGCAAAACCAGTGCTCCCACCCGCACTTCTTCCCGAGAAACCGTCGTAGTTACTGTTTCCTCCCCATCCTGAAGAACCTCCCCCACTTCTCGCGCTCAGTCCGGACCCTCCCCACGCAGAGCTGGAGCCACCCAAGCTTCGCCCGAAGTTGCCAGAATTCCAGCTGCCGCCGCCACCGCTAGAACGAGCGGCCACGATCGAAGGACCGTTGTCTCCGTATCCACCCCCACTGTTGATGCCCTGCCAGCCTGCACCTCCTGTTAATATTATCAAGAACACTGATGAATGGTGAGTTTTTAAATTTATTATACTAGATATAATAAATTTAAAAACTTACCATTACACACAAGAAATTCCAAAGTGACAAAGGTACACAAGAAATTCCACATGGAGAATAAAAAGTTTCATACAAACTTTGACACCCTATTTCGCCCTCCCAGAGGTGGATTAAAAAATACACTTAATGGACGCAAACATCTTATAAACCCTTCAAAATTCATGTCTACGTTCTAGAAGCTCAATTTTGAATCGCTCGAAAGCTAACTCATAAGGAAATTATTTTCTTTCGAACAATATTTAAGAATTTGATAGTTCGTAACCATTCGCATCATTCGCTAACGCTCTTAACCATTCGAATTTCAGTTCTATCAACAAAATATTTATCTTTTAAGGGTTCCTTACCTCAAAAGGAAAAAACGGAACCCTTATAGGACCACTTTGTTGTCCGTCTGTCTGTCTGTCAAGACCCTTTTTCTCAGGAATCAAGCTGAAATTCATATCAAATACTAAGGTCTCCTGTCCCTTGGAGCTGTGAAAAAATCAAACTTCTCAGTTTTCATAAAAAAATGTTGCAGCCGAATATGTCGCAAAAAACGCATATTTCGACACTCGCAAGGGAATCAAAACCTATTGGGTACTTCCCGTTGACCTATAACTTTGAAATTTGGCAAGAAGCATTGTCATATGTACTATATGCATACTATATACATAAAGGAAAATTCCGAAAACTGTACATTTTTAATTTAATCACAAAAAATAGGGTCTTTATGCAAGGAAGGAAATTTTAAAGTGCTTTAACCGTATCATGTGCGGTATCATATGCAAGAGCTTTATTGGCACAAGCTAAAACAGGTTTTTAAATATTATTACGATGTAGGTATATTTTTCGGCTTATAAAGGAAAATATATAATTTCCCCCTTTTATCTACAAGTTTGTACGGAACCCTTGATGGGCGAGTCTGATTCGCATTTGTCCGGTATTTTTTTGTATCTACTATTCGGAAGTGCAAAAATACATATGAATTCCGGTCAATAAAAAAATTGCACTTCTGATGTTCAGGCTGTTCGCTCATTCGTTAATATATAAGTATATACATTTGCCAGGACTGAATTTTATATGTAAATAGCTGAGCCTCGCGGTGTCATCCATGTAGTGACATCACTACATATATTGTAGGTTTATAGGTATATAATTGGATAAAACATCTGCGAGAATCATGTCTAACATGCAGATAGCATGTTTGACCTTTTTTAGAACTATTGTCTCAGGATCAAGACTAAATATATAAGCATACTTACTACAAAGTTCAGAAACTTAATTGTAAAAAATATATAAAATGCATTTTCCATAAATACATTATTACCTATTTACTAAACGTGCAAATACCATAATTAGGTACTCGAAAATATCTATGCCACAAAAAAGACTTGTTTTCACACCTAGAGGTGATTAAAAACAGGTAGAATACTCTCTATTACCTACAGAAATACCTGTATAGATAGATATCTTTAAATTCACCACCCAGAGCTAGAAATGTGTCGCTAGGGATACTACAACTACTAAGTAATAATAAATTTATGTGTGTACCAGACATCATAATTGTAATTGTTTTAAATATTTTTTTAACGGGCAAGTGCCTTTTATTATTGTAATGTATCCAAATATTTTATTATGACTACTCATATTTATTTTATTTTACTTATTATTTAATTTTTCAAAACTTATTTTAAAAATTAGATTTTGTCAGATATGACTAAGATTATTACACTATTTAGTGTTAATATTCGTTAATTAATATTCGAAAGTTAATATTCGAATATTAATATTCGAAAAGCGAAAGTAACTCTGTCTGTTTATTACCTTTCCACGACTAAACGGCTTATTCGAATAATGAAAAATTTTGAAAAGAGATAGCTGTGAACCTGGAAACCAGGAAACAGAGATGGCGGCAAAGATTTCCATTCCTGTGCTGTACGAATCAAGAACGTGAACTGATATCGCTAAGTTCGGATTTTTGGCATTTCAATGAGAAATTGGTGGTAAAATTTTTAAAAAAAGTTCAATTTTAAAATGTTATTGCGCCTGACATAGACTAAGCCTCGAGCCAATTAAAATCCGTTTATTGAGATAAAAACGGAGAAAAGACCAATTACATTCATCTCACAAGACTTAATTTATAATGAATTCTAGAAAATACGGAGAAAAGACCAATTACATTCATCTCACAAGACTTAATTTTTAATGAATTCTAGAAAATACTTTTCCTTGAAGAGATGACAAGGTACGGACATAAAAATAAACGAATTAAGTATTAACTTTTACTCACCCGGAGAGCGAGCAATTCGAGCTCCCAGCGTGCTTGCTGCCACGGCAACGAGGGCGATCAACAGGGTGGTTTGCGGCTGAAAGTTATTTTTTAAAGTTTGTTTATTAAACTATAATTACTTGTGTCATGATTTTTTAATCATATAGTCTAAATTCGCCATTAAGTGTTTTCAATTCGTCGGAAGTGGAGTGTTTTGCTACCTAAATAATTGTATTGTTGTCTTATTCTTCTTCATCATGACGCTTTTAATATTATATTAATGTATATTTAACTGTTGATTTTCTAAATAAGTAGATACAATATCAAAATGTGTTAATTTAAATAAAAATGTAAACAGTAGAATCAAATCCACCGCCTAGGCGCCATACTTGTTTTGTAATAGATTTCTCCTTTTAATTTGCTAAAAATAGCGGGCGGACTAGGCGATGGCTCGGCTAGTTGGATTCTATTCTGTTATGAGCAGCGGTGCGATGAGCACCTACTAGGAGTCTAAGTCGTTTGCCTAGTTGTTCAGAAAATATGAAGACCTTGAATTTTCTTGTCCACGTTCTTTCTCAAGTGTTTAGGACTTGGGAATGAGGAGTTAGAATCTTTGCAAAGCCATGGAGTACCCTTTCGGGGTCCATGAAGGAAGTAATACTCTGATTTAGGAATAAAGAGGTGGAAATCTACAGTGGACTTTATATTTTACTACACTTTGTATAATATTAGTTTAAGATTATGATTCTAGTTATAGCTGTTACTGACAATGTTGGTAGGAACTATGTTGTAGGAATATGTTGTATATTTGTTGTTGTTATGTATATTGCCGTATAAAATTTTGCTTTTTAAGAGCACAGCATGCAACCTGCAACAGCGCCAAAATGTAAAATCTAATTAATATAATAATATAATAACAGTGAAATCTGGATTATAACAATTTCAATATTTATCTAGTACATATCAAGTATTCAAGTTAAGGCGTAGAGTCGCGTAGCGCAGCTGTCTCGCTTGCACGCGAAACTGTTTTCTAAGTATATATTTAAAAAAAATATGCTTTTCATAAATATGAGTATTTTAGTCTCATAAGAATATCTACCATTACAATGAATTTTTATTATCTGTTATTTTGACCAAAATACCCCTAAATGTGGAAATTTTGTAATTTTGTCGTTTATTTCGGTTTGTTTAACATAAATAGAAATCACAAGTACCTACTGTTAATGCGTTGTGATAGTGTTTTCATGGGGCTAAAATGCGCATATTTATCAAAAGTACCTTCCACAATTTTATAAGTAGGTATATACGAATAAGGTGTCTTGTGCAAGCATGACAGCGGCCTGCGGCGCCACTCATCTCTGGCCCTTAAACAGTAAGAAGTTTGTAACTTCACGTAGATGGACCACGGCACGGATAAGAAACCATTTGACATATGAAACTGAAAATTGAGCTAGCCGGTATCTTAGCGTTTTACTTTTCAAGCTTACTAAATCCTTCACGGTTGTAAACTTTTTAAAGAAACCTCTCTTCACCCGTTCGCTTTTATTGTCAAGAATGAGATTTGTCATTGAATGTCAAATGTCGTCTTCGAAGATTAGAAAATGTGCAGATGCATATACAATAATCCTCAACATTTGACATTTTTGCAAAGAAAAACGTGTCAGTGGAACTCTGCGATTCTATAATCCGACGCACTTCACTCAGGAATCCAATGAAAATATTTTTATTTTCAAAAAGTAATAAAGCAATGTTTCTAAAATAATTACGGGACCAACTTGGGAACTTTCTCTATACGTCAATTCACGAAACACAAAAATTGGTTCACGAATGACGAAGGCATTTGTGTCCATACATAATATTATAAACACGCTACGAATTGATAACTCCCTTTTTTTTAAGTCGGTTAAAAAAGAAATAATAAGAATACTTTTACAAACGTCGATTTAAACTATCGGTCCCAAATTTGAAATATGGGACTGAGATGGCCAAAACTGATATTATTTAATAATACTTTTGTATAATAAAGTATCAAAACGTATTTTAAAAGGCGGTTTACTTACCATCTTCGGTTGATCTGGATTAATACATCAGCAGTATTCCGTCGGAATATATACTCAAATTGTCCTTTACAATTGGTTTTTTACAAGTATTCAAAAAATTATAAAACATAGGTAGTTATGATATAAGTAACATACTTAAGTTAATCAGAACAATTCACTGGGTACTACTTAATCACGTTTGGCGCATTTATTTAATGTGTCACTCATTAGTGTCGTAGTTGGCTAAATAAGTGGGCAGATGATCGTTTGAGGAAGTCGAGACATGTTGAGATCATCAGGTGATATCTGTTGCTATGTTCATGTAAATAGGGCCACGAATTCTGTGGCTATGTTCATTGGGTCTATTTGCCCCTGGAGTCGAATGAAACCGCAGGGCGCAGTTAGTGCTAATCAATAATAGCCCGACTACGTAAGGAGGGTTATGTTTATTTTACTTAAGGAGCCGGCAGGCATATGTATTTTTGACATTATACCTCAACTGCAGAGTGCTTTGCTCTGGTCTTGTTTTTTTTATTCATTAAATAGGCTTGCGCTTGACCGCCAGCTGACGTTGTCCGGCGCTGAGATCCACGATGGAAGGTGCTTGCCTAGCAGAAACCTATACATTCGTGATTTGAAGACACTCAAGTCAATACAGCACAGCGGATTAGCAAGTTGAAGTGGCAGTGGGCAGGGCACATAGCACGTAGAACTAATGGCCGATGGAGCCGAAAGGTTCTCGAGTGGAGACCACGTACTTACCGGCAAGCGCAGCGTAGGAAGACCAGCCACGAGATGGACAGATGACCTCATACAAGTGGCGGGAAGACGCAAGGATGCAAGCCGCTTCCAATCGATCTTTTTGGAAATCCATGGGGGAGGTCTATGTCCAG
The DNA here is from genome assembly GCA_947563715.1 of Lycia hirtaria. Lineage (NCBI taxonomy): Eukaryota > Metazoa > Arthropoda > Insecta > Lepidoptera > Geometridae > Lycia > Lycia hirtaria. Next base: position 32,803,810 of record OX387378.1, read on the forward strand.
CAGTGGACTTCTTATGGCTGAGGTGATGATGATGATGATGAAGTCAATATCTATCAGGCAAAACCTACTCAGGTAGGTAGATCAGGTGGTACCTACAAGAATAAAAGGATGGTATTTGGCGAATCGATCCTGCATTATAGTTTTTTTATTACATTCAGATAATAGTAACTAATGAAAGGAATGGACACTGTCGACCAATTGAGTTTGCAAATTGTCGGTCTGCTGTCCGAGAAGGTGGGTAGGTACGCCGAGTTCAATTTAACAATTTACATACAATAGTTAGGATTGATAGTGTTAACTTCCAATGAGAACACATTGACCTGGTTCATCACCCAATCAGTGATGATGAAATAGATATCAATAACGACGGGTCACGGTCTAGGTTACTATTATTTTATTACTTATTATTTATACTATACTATTTTTTACCTACCTATATCATAATATATTAAATTGCTAACTGTACCCTCGTACCTAGTTTGACTTGCATTGTGATGAAAAAAGGGGATAATGATGATGAAATGTATTCTGTATCCATTTATATATAAAATATATAAGTTTCCGGCAGCCTAGTCGGGAGACCATCTGACTTACGATCCGCAGGTCCTGGGTTCGAATCCCACGGCGCCTTTACCTCTGCCTTTTCTAAATTATGTGCGTATTTTTGATTACCGCCAACTTCAAACGGTGAAGAAAAACATCGTGAGGAAACCTGAGAGTTTTCAATGATCTTGAAGACGTGTGAAGTCTGTCAACCCGCACTTGACCAGGGTGGCAGACTATGGCCTAACCCTTCTCACAATGATAAGATGGCCCGTTCCCAGCAGTGGGACAGTTTGTACAAACAGGACTGACAAAAAAATAATTATAAATACATACTTTATAGCTATTCATATTCATATTCGTTTATTGAGATAAAAACGGAAAAAGACCAATTACAATTATCTCACAATATTCAAAAAATATTCTTAAACAATTCATGTCTTAACATTAAGTAATATTCATTATATAAATACAATACCATTTAAAAGTCATTATAAAAATGTCAAATGGGCAATACGCCTATTAGCATGTCAATACAAAAAAAAAAAAAACAAACAAAGTAAAATATACCGTTCGGGTAAGTACTCAGAGTACCAAGTCAATAAACTCAGAGGTTACCGTCAAAATCCAATGAATCGTCAGGCTTTTTACACCTGTCCCATTGATCCATTAAATTTTCACAGAAGTCAAATGTCTATATGTCTAAGTCTTTATTACATGCTTCTACTATTTTGTTAATGTACCTACTGATATTGTAACCTAGAGTAGGGGCGCAGTCCACTACTACATACGGGCAAGCTAACCACGTTTACCTACCATCGGTCTGTGTGAAAATATAGACTTATGAACACGGCGATCCACGGCTATGCTTCAAACGGGCGCGTGGCTTCTGGCAGACGCGACCTCCTTGAAAATAAATTGGTAATATAAATAATTTATAATATAATATTGGTTGGGCTTTTGCACACAACTCTCTAGCCCTTGTGACATGAGTAGCGTTGCAAAGGTGGCTTAGCTTTTTGTTGACGCGAAGATGGTAACCTATCAAGGTCGTGTCAATATCCTTATGCCTTATTTGCTGAGAAAATACACACAGACAGCACATGTTATTATCACCTTGTCCGTTTGTCTGCCTGCGAAGCCTCTGCGTGCATAGTGCCTACCCTATCCTACGCCGCAATTTATCAATACGTAATTATTATTATTTTCAGCCTGTTTATACAAACTATCCCACTGCTGGGCGCGGGCCATCTTCTCAGTATGAGAAGGGTTAGGCCATAGTCTGCCACGCTGGCCAAGTGCGGGTTGGCAGACTTCACACATCTTCAAGATCATTGAGAACTCTCAGACATGTAGGACACGATGTTTTCCTTCACCGTTTGAAGTTGCCGGCAATCAACAATACGCACAAACTTCGAAAAGACGTGCGTGCCGTGGGATTCGAACCCAGGACCTGCGGATCGCAAGTCAGACGGTCTCCCGACTAGGCTGCCGGAAACTTAATACGTCATAGACGACTTAAAAAATTACACTTATACATGTAGCTATATATGATATGGAAATAACCGCTAAAGAAATGTACAATGAATACAAGGTTATCTGTATAGCTCGGAGAGGGAGCCACATTTGTTTTTCCGCAACAAAATTGTTTTATGTAGGTACATATTTTCGCACGTTTTCGTGTAATGCGGTTCATCATATCTTTCTCACGTGTAAACTGAAGTCCAAAGTTCATTGAGGTCAAACGTTTTTATCATTTTGCATGTACCTACTTACTTTTGTACCCACCTGCATCAAAAAGTTGTAGTAGCAGGGCTGTAGGTACCATTTAAAAATTGTGTTTTAATTTAGTTAAATAATATATGATAATACTCGTATTAGGGTTCCTTGCCGGAAGGGTTCAAACGAAGTTTATTGCACTCGTTCATGCGTACTTCTGTCTGTCTTTCTGTCATAAGGATCGAGCGACTATTCCGTTGAAGCTAAGTCTTCATCATTGTACTATTTATTTATCTTACAAATATGTTAACTTCTGTTTTAGCCATTTATTTTCTGAGGCTGGGAACCATTTTGAAAAGAGTGCCGTAAAAATCTGTCCTACTCCAGCATGTGTATAATTTTTTAGAACTTACTGCACTAAAGAAAAACTTTTATTATATTATAGCAATATTTTTTTATATCCAAAAAAAATTAATAAACAAAGACATGAGACGAGAGACCGTCATTGTTAGCTTGTTTTTTTCATATTTTTTTTGTTTCAAGTTATTTTTTTTAACTTCCATTTGACCCTTAGGTCAAATGTAATATTTGTATTCATCAACAAAAAAGAAACAAGTTTTAAGAATACATTTGGAATACTTACTTGAAATTTTCAAGGCTAGAGTGAATCTTGAGTGAATCTTCTAGAATTTCTAGATAGACGAGGTCCATCCTAGGCCACACCGTCGCTTAACATCAAGGCGAGTGGAGGTGGTCAATCTTAGATCATTTTCATGGAAATTCATAGGTCGTACACCGCGACACCAGAATGTCGCTTGCAGCCTGCGGCTTGCAGTCAATCTCAAACTGGTATTAAATAGCATTGCCTCTATACAACACACACACGCTTACACGTTATGAACAACAGAATTCTAAATAAAACGCTAATTATTGAAATTTCTGTAGTAGGAATATTTTCATAAGCATGTCTCGAGTCTCTACCACGATCTTGACCAGTTATATATAATAAATGGGTTATTATCTTTCATAAAAAGCAACATTAAAATTTGGTAATGATTCTCTTATTTGTTTCATTAGTTTTGTTCTCTGTAATTTTTTTCATTGGATTTACTTGTGTACCCAAAGTGCTTTTGCTATAAAAATACAGATAATATTTTCCTTTATTTTTATCTGTTCTTAAAAAAAACAAAGATACGAATATAAACAAGTCACGTTAATTACTGATATACCTATTTAAAGTTAAAGTTCAATTTTGCACAAACATTTAAACAGTCCCAGCAAAAAGTAACTCTACACTCCTTCTATTTGTTATGGTCAAAAGGCTGAACCTATCGTCGGAAATTTGATACAGAGATAGTTGAACCTGTAGACGGACATACGCTACATTTCACTATCAAAATCATCACTATTTTTCATCATTGCGCGGGTAAAACCACGGGGCACAGCTAGTGATGGCTATTTATTTATTCTAATTCTACTTGAAAATTGGCCAATGGCCAGTGATTGTAAATATATTCGGTTTAAAAATTGGGCAAAATATAACTTCAAATCAAAATTCATTTATTTCGGGCTAATTGTGCCCATAGAAGTTATCACAAAAACATACAATAAATCATAATTAGACAATTTAAATAGTAACTGGGCGACCGAGCTCCACTCGGTTTTTTTATGACTGAAAATACGAGCAAACCTGGGTTCACTGAAAATGAAACCTAGCAAGATCGATTTATCGTCCCCTAATCTGCCTACAAACCAAATTTCATTAAAATAGTTGGAGCCGTTTCCGAGATTATATGGGTTTTTCACTAAGAGCTCTCGAACTTAAAAATATTAAAATAAAACAACATGTTTAAGTGATATTGTGACAATTTTTATTTTATTTTAAAGGATATTCGATGATATTATGTATGGAATATACACAGAATTCGCCCTATTTACATAATTTGGGAATATAATTTCAGCCAAATGGCCGCCGCGACTCCGCTGTAGGTGGTGTATCCTGGTGGACCAATTTTGGATGACATCTTCACATAAATGGGGCTCAATTTCACGAAGAGCGCGAGTTATGTTGGCCTTCAGGGCGGCAATTGACTGTGGTTTGTCTGCATAGACTAGAGATTTCACGTAACCCCACAGAAAGTAGTCGAGCGGTGATAAGTCACACGATCTCGGTGGCCAGTTGATGTCGCCACCACGCGAGATGAAGCCTTCGAATTACTCATCCAATAAATTTAATGTTTCCCGTGCTGTATGGCAAGTGGCGCCGTCCTGCTGGTACCACATGTTTGTGAGATCCATACCATCTATCCTAGGCCACAAAAATTTGTTATTATCGTCCGATATCGGTCGCCATTATTCATTAAACGACGGATTGTAGACTCTGCAGGACGGAAAGAGCACTGATTTTGATAAAAAAGTTTTAACTATTTCTACCGTTCCATGGTGAAATGTCACGACTAAATATGTGTTCATGCCAAATTTGACAGCTATCACTTTACCAAGATGGACGCTATGCGCTGTCAAAGTTCGCGCGTTCGTTTTTAAATATATATATATATATACATATACAAAAACTGCTCGTTTAAGGTACCTATTAGATAAAATTCATAATGTCAAGACATATTACACCTACATAATTATATGACTTACGTCATAAGTAGGTATATTTTTTTTTTATACATTTGATCTACGATTGACCACCAACTCGCCTGCCAACCAGTCTCAGGAAACAGAGATGGCGGCAACGAATTCCATTCTTGCGCAGTACGCAACAGGAATGTGGATCGATATGGCTGAGTACGGATTTTTGGCATTTCAACGAGAAATGGGTGTTTATTGTTATCACAAATAAACAGGTAGGTAATCATAAAATCAGTCAATATTTAGTGGTAAAAAATAATAATATCTATAACAATAATTTGGATAATAAATACAATATAAAAATAACATAATAATTCGGAACAGTGAGTCAGTGTGAGGTAATATTGCCAGTATTTTCTCTCCTGCATTACCGGATTTTTTTTAATTTCTTAATGGTTTTATTATTTTGGATAGGTCCAAAATAATAAAATGATAGGTTAAATGAGCTCAATAAAACTTTACTTGGAAGAAATAGATGAGCGTGCTTGATAGGATTTTAACCTAGGACCTTGATCCCAAGCCAGACGAACTGCGACTATAGGCTCTCAAAATTTTACATTTACTCTCTTGCGTCATCTAAATTACGTAGTAGAAACTCTACAATTTTTTTTATATCTACGTAGGTACTACTTAATTGTAGTTGGCAACATAAAATGATATTAACCCTTAACCTCATTAAAATTAAGATCATTAGCAACAACCCATTTGGAGTTTTGGCGGGAACGTCTTAGTAACTTGTTATTGCTTTGTTTTATTTTCCTAAACTTGTGTTATTTTGAACATTAATACTATAAAAATGGTGGTGTTTTATTCATTGAGTGTTCGATAAAGTGCGTGAGTGTGGGCAAGTGAAATAAAGCAGTAAAACGTGTGATTTTACGTTGTCGGCAAAACTCCATAGAAGCTTCTAGTAAATTCGCCACCACTTTACTGAAGCAGAACTCGACTTATAAATTGAGATTGACTGTTTAGGTGACTTAGATTGTGACTAGCACATTTACAACTTGTTTTATTCAAGAAACTTGAAAAAATCCTAATACTTGACACTGGCAAATGCTTTAATGCGGGTCCAATACAAAAAAAGAAGAAGAAGAACAACCCATTTGGAAATAATTATTGTATTTTTAGACACGTTACTGAGAAAAGTAAAACATTCGACTTTATTTAAAGAAACACTGAGATTACAATTTTATTTTTAGAAGCATAATTGAATTTTCTTATCCATATTTTATTCTAAAATACTATATTATATGATTTAGTTGCAAGTATTTATTTTCGCACTCTCTATTACCGCACGCCCTGTTGTCATATTACTTTCTTTCGTTCCTCTCCATCCTAAGATTGCCTGGAAGAGATCGCTATTAGCGATAAGGCCGTCAATTGTTGCACTAGTTTTATATTGCTCTCTTCTCATTGTATTTTTTAAACTATTTATACAATAAATAGTTTATCTATCTAACTATATTGTCTTAATAAATATTTAAAACAAATTAACATTTAAAAATTGAATTTTTTATAACCAGAGTTTTTCAGAATAAACCAATTAGTACCTACATCATAATATACAATATACTGATCTACCTCTGACCTCTGTCTTTTCGAAGTTATGTGCGTATTGTTGATTGCCGCCAACTTCAAACAGTAAAGCAAAAGATCGTGAGGAAACCTACATGTCTGAGAGTTCTCAGTGATCTTGATTGAAGATGCGTGAAGTTTGCCAACCCGCACTTAGCCAACGTGGTGGTGGTGAGAAGATGGCCCTTGCCCACCAGTGGGACAGTTTGTACAAACAGGGCTGATAAAAAAAATATAGGTACATATATTGAAAACTTATATTGGATTAAGTAGGTAATCAATAGTAATATATAAAAAATATTCCAAATAAAGTCTATATCAGGTAAGTTCTATCAATACAAAAAATGTATCAAACAACATTTGAAAATTCCACTTTCATCGTGCGGGCTGCTAGATTGTGTAATACGCTTCCTGAGTGGGTCCTTCCCAATAGATATAATCTAGGTGGCTTATAAATCGCGAGTAAATTACTTTCTTCATCTAGGTAAACGCGCTCCAACGTAGACCGCAACATCAGGCGAGTTGGCGGTCAAGCACAAACCCATTTCCACATTAAAAAAATCTCGCCGTCATCAGCGTTGATAGCCAATAAACTTTTCATATGGAATAGTTGATTTTATTAAGTTACTTTTTAATAGGTAGTTAATCAAAAGTTAATTTGTGAAGTATCATGTACAAAACCTTCAAACTAACAACGTCCAGCGGCTAAAAACGTCATATCCTGAAATATCTCATCCAATCCAACAATGTCCATCTTCTGCATGACCTTACTCCCTCTAGTCTTTTTTACGATCAGACGTATAGAAAGAATAAACCCGGCTAAGTGCGAGTCGGGCTCGCGCACGAAGCGTTCCGTACCATTATCTATAAAAACGGCAAAAAAATCATGTCTGTTGTATGGGAGCCCCCCTTAAGTATTAATTTTATTTTAAAAATAATTATTTATTTTAAAGTGAATATAATATAATATAATTAATATTCTGTGAATATTTCAAGCGTCTACCTGTTGCCGTTATCAATATCGAGCAAAAACGAGCAAAAAAAATCACGTTTATTGTTTAGGAGCCCCCTTAAATATTTATTTTATTCTATTTTTAGTTTTTGTTGTTATAATGGCAACAAAAATACATCATCTGTGAAAATTTCAATTCTCTAACTATCACGGTTCATGAGATACAGCCTGGTGACAGACGAACGGACGGACGGACAGACAGCGAAGTCTTAGTAATAGGGTCCCGTTTTACCCTTTGGGTACGGAACCCTAAAAATCGCTGGTATTCTAAAAACCAAGACCCTTTATCTCCAATTTTATCGCGCAGACTACTACATTCTAGAATACGCTTCTTGTGTAGATCTTTCCCGATAGATATTATAACTGAGTGTATTCAAATCGCAAGAATCGGTTTCTTCTGTGCAAGCACGCATCTTATCATGTATAAAAAAGTCGACAAGTACGACTCAGACTCGCCCACCGAGGGTTCTAGAAATCCCACGAAACCGGGAACTAATTTAAAACCTCATAGGGCGAAGCTAGTCATTGATAAAAGGTTTTTTTTTTTACAATTTTCGTTATAAACTTAAAATTACATATCATATAAATATTTATTTTTTAGGGTTCCGTACCTCAAAAAACGGAACCCTTATAGGATCATTTTGTTGTCCGTTTGTCCGTCCGTCCGGGTGTCAAGACGTTTATCTCGGGAACGCGTGAAGGTATCGAGTTGAAATTAAAACTATATACGCAGATCTGCAGTATCTTGCTGCAGAAAGAAAAATAAAATTTCTCAGTTTTCGTAAAAAAAAGTTACAGCCGAATATGTCGTAAAAAACGCACATTTCGACACTCACAAGGGAATCAAAACCTATGGGGTACTTCCCGTTGACCTAGAACTATGAAATTTGGCAAGAAACATTGTGTTATAGTACACATATAGGAAAAATCCGAATACTGGTAATTTTTAATTGAATCACAAAAAAATTGTGTCTTTATGCAAGGAATGAAGGTCCAAATTTTAAAGTGAATTAACCGTAGTATCATGTGGGGTATCATATTAATTCTCTTCGATAATAATTTCTTTTAATTTAGTTTTAATTGTAATTTAATTTATTTAAGGATGCAAAACATCCGGAATAAAATTATTTCATTTAATTTTTTCATATGAAAGAACTTCATTAGCATAAGCTAAAACAGGTTTTTAAATATTTTTACGATGTACATTTTTCGGTTTATGAAGGAAAATATAAAAAAAAATGATTTCCCCTTTTTATCTACTAGTTTGTACGGAACCCTCGGTGGGCGAGTCTGACTGGCACTTGTCCGGATTTTATTTTGAATAGGGTTTGTTTGTTTTTCAAGATATCATTTAATTTAGAAGTGAAGATAAAATTATATCAATAACCCTCTGAAGATAAAATATCTAAAGTCATGCACTTAAAAAATAAGTCGTTTGGGATAAAAGAGAGGTATTTAGGCATTTCGCACTGCGAGATTACAAACTTAATCAAATGTAGTCGGATTTTATGGCATTTTCCATTATTTACCAACTACTCTATTATTCGGAAGAATGCGCATTTATAATCTTTTACAGCGATTTTACGCATACTTTCTCACAAAGAACGTACAATCAACAGCGTATGAAGCATAACAAAATCGTAAGTTAGACCAGAGGCGGATTAGGCCCGGGCCAAGGGCGCCAGATTTTAGGGGCGCCCGGCGATCAATCGCGGAAAAAAAAACACTGATTGTCCGAAGAACAGTATAGTAAAAAACAAAAATACTCTCTCACTGGCTTGTGGTGCGCACATGTTGTTTGCAGAGGCGGATTACCCCTAAGGCCTAAGGCGCATTATATGGTATTGTAGTATCCTACATCACGGACCCCCCTCCCCCCCGTTGAAGATCATCTTGATTTTACTCGGCCTAGGGCGGCTAAGACTGCTAGTCCGCCTCTGAGTTAGACTGAAAAAACTGCTTTTCTGGAGTAGGGTATTTTGTTAGGGTTTCATACCCAAAAAGTACAAACGGAACCCTATTACTGAGATTCTGCTGTCTGTCCGTCCGTCCGTCCGTCTGTCACTAGGCTGTATCTCATGAACCGTGATAGTTAGACAGTTGAAATTTTAACAGATTATGTATTTCTGTTGCCGCTATAACAACAAATACAAAAAAACAGAATAAAATAAATATTTAAGGTGGCACCCATTACAACAAACGTGATTTTTTTGCTCGTTTTTGCTCGATATTGATAACGGCAACAGTAGACGCTTGAAATATTCACTGAATATTGAGTTATATTATTCACTTTAAAAATAGTTAATTAAATTGAAATAAAATTAATATTTAAGGGGTCTCCCATAAAACAAACGTGATTTTTTGCCGTGTTTATAGATAATGGTACGCAACCCGCGAGTCCGACTCGCACTTGGCCGGTTTTTTTCTTTTAATATAGATACTTGTTTAAGATTATCGTCGCATATGTAGCCAACAACACAACAGAACATACAATGTACACCGCAACGTCGCTCAACATCAGGCGGTCAAGAGTAAACTTATCGATGATAATTTTTTTAACTCAGGTTTGCGCTTGACCGCCAACTGGCCTGACGTTTAGCGCCGCTGCAGTCCATAATTGAATGGTTTATCTATAAGAAACTGATTCACTGGCGATATAAAGATACCTAGAGGCTAGATTGTTTCAGAGAAGACCCAATCAGGAAGCGTATTTTACAAAAGTGGAATTAAATCGTTTCGTTTAGGTTTTTGTAACATCTAAAGACATTAGCGTAGCGAAAAAAAATATGTCTGTGAGAATAATCATGAAACGATAACGCATTTTTTTTTAATATATAACGAAGTTATAAATAATCGTACATATCGCTGTTTAAGAAATGTATGTCTGCTCCATCAACAAACAATGGCATTATTTATTATACAACATGATAGCAATACGCCGGCGAATTTAAAGGTGATTCGTTGGCTAGGGATGTACTGAAATCATGAATTCATACGCTTATACGTTATATTGGTATACAATTTTATTATACAATTTTATTTTGACTTGTAAATCTATATTTATTAATAAATGACTTTGACTTTATAACGTAGGTATTAAATAGATATTTTAGTTTTTTCCCCAGGCGTGTAAAAATGGTTGTTATAAGTTTGACGTGCGTGTATAAGTGTGTCTGTTGGCGGCCTTGTATATCATTTTTAGGGTTCAGTAATAAACAATGAACCCTTATAGTTTTGCCATGTCATGTCTGTCTGTCCGTCCGCGGCTTTGCTAAAAAATTGTAAGTACTAGAAAACTATAATTTGGTATAGATGTAAATATAATGCCGAGAAAGTCGTAGAATAAAATTTTGAACAAAAATTTGTTTTGCGGTACCTCCCCTACACGTAAAGTGGGGATGAATTATTTTTTCTCATCTACCTCATCGTTAGATAGGTAATTAATAAAACATCCTCTACCGGCTAAAACCGACTTTGGAGATATAAAAAAATTATGCTTGTAGAATATGTGATGAAATTAAAAGGAAAACTATCACGGCTAAGTAGGTTTTACAAGTTATCTAGTTATAGTCGATCAACTTAAAATAATTACTTATACAAGTAAGAAATTAATATTTCATTTAAATACTTAATTGTATTTATTCTTTTTGTATCTTTAATTTAATTGTGACCAATCCAGTATTTTTTAGCTTATGAATAATACATATAATAATCCACAAAAAAGCTTACGTCAATTACACAAAACAAAATTAAAAATTATTCAAATAACCCGCCCCGAATCGATCCTGGCGCAAAGGTGCCCATAATACTGGCAGCATTACCCCGCTGAATGGCAATGGCCAACCTCTGCACCAAGTACGAACCGGAGCGAGAGTCACCACCGTAATTGGCAATACGGCGCCCAATTTAAGTTATCAGGCCTTTGGCCTCCGCCCCCCAACTGCCCAAAGTCTCCACCGCAATGGGCACAAAATAATAATGTGGTTCCATCGCCGCATACTTTAAATGCATTAATTTCATTTAAATTAACATAATTATGTTCGTAGTATCAAACAAGAGATCCTGTTTTAAGGTAACATACATTTTATTATGATAGGTATGTAACCACGGAACCCTACATTGCGCGTGGCACGTCACGAACTTGGTCATTTATTTTTTGTATAAAGGTGAAGATCGAGATTCGAGTGTTCAAAGCTATTAAAAAAAAAGGAAATAAATATAGCCATTACAAAAAAAATATGTCCTGCCGTTCTTTTTGATGATATTTTGTATGGAGATTATTAATATCCTGGAAAAGGACTTAGCTATACTTTATCGTCGTCATTATACCTACCTCATAACGCAGTGATACTCTACGAACAGAGTGAGTAATAAATATAGAATCTAATCTAATCAATTTGTAAGATATTTTTTTATCTATAATACGTATTTAATTTAGTTCCGATTTTTCTGGTTATAATTACCTACAATTCGTAAGAAACATTCATTTATTTTTATGAATTCCGCGCAATTGTTCTTAGAATTTCTTATTGCTTGTTAATAATAATATCTACGTTTTCTTTTACGATAGAGCACCCCATTTTTTGAGTGGGGGTCCATTTTTTGAGTCGGCGGTTAAAATCGTTAGGTACCATCCTTTTTATGCATTCAGGTAAAAAATTATAATAATATATGATGTGTTATTGTAATAATATGACAGAGTACTTACTAAAAAGAAGCTAACAATGGCAATTAGAATCAACCATTTAAAAATATTTAAATTAAATTGTCATTAACATTTAATGCGATTTCGTAAATTTATAAATAGCAAAACAACATTATTATTTCCCATCACTAGTTGTGTACGTGATGATAGTGATGTAGCGATCATTTTATGAATTCGCCGGTACATTATAGCTATAGTATATAACTTAATGCGAATTCAGTCCACTCCCAGTCTTACGCAGCCCAGTGGTTGCGAATGTACCATTGTATAAGATAATCGTCGATTCAGTGTTTTTGTTTGTGAAAATTTGTTTATTTGGATAATCTATTATCGTTTAGCTAACTGGTGAGTTTGATTTATTATTCGTAGAATGAAGTAAACAGTTTCAATTATAAATCTGTTTTAGATCACATTTATATAATAAAAGTTATATTTTATTAAGAAAATGATAATAGGAAAAAAAAAGATTTATAGTTAGGTTAGTAATAAGTTAATACTAGCAATAGTTAATCGTAATTTAGGGTGCTTTGGATCCAGTCTATCTCCAACGATTTTTTACTCTTTACAAGCAATGCAAAATAACTGCAAAAGAAAGGATGATTTTTTACAACCCAAAAAAATCGCCTTTTTTTTGCAGTTTAGTTTCGTGTTAAGTTAGGTTAGTAATAAGTTAATACTAGCTTATAACAATAGTTAATCGTAATTTAGAGTGCTTTGGATCCAGTCTATCTCCAACGATTTTTTACTCTTTACAAGCAATGCAAAATAACTGCAAAAGAAAGGATGATTTTTTACAACCCAAAAAAATCGCCTTTTTTTTGCAGTTTAGTTTCGTGTTAAGTTAGGTTAGTAATAAGTTAATACTAGCTTATAACAATAGTTAATCGTAATTTAGAGTGCTTTGGATCCAGTCTATCTCCAACGATTTTTTACTCTTTACAAGCAATGCAAAATAACTGCAAAAGAAAGGATGATTTTTTACAACCCAAAAAAATCCCCTTTCTTTTGCAGTTAAGTTTCGTGTTAAGGGGAATCCTTAGGTTTCGCTATGTTCGTCTGTCTGTCTGTCCGCGGTTTCGTTCAAAAATTATTAGTACTAGAAAGCTGTAATTTGGCATGAATATGCATATTAGTTGCCGAGAAACTCGTAGAATAAAATCTTGAAAATATCTTTTTGGGGTACCTACCACTTGTATACATACAGTGGGGTGAATTATTTTTTACCCCATAGTGTGGTGTATCGTTGAAAAGGTAATTAAAAATCATGGGGGTGTGCGAAAATAATTTGTCAATTTAGGGATCCGTTTGTGAAGTATTAAGCTTTGAAGTGATATTTTTTGTTAGTGTCAAGTGTCAAGTATTCCTCCCCTCTACCAGATAAATGGTTGACTCTGGAGATATGAAAAAAATCATTATAGTAGCATATTGATTAAAATATATTAATACTTAGTTTTAAACTCAAAAAACTTCTTCTGACTTCAAAATACGCAATTCGTTTACTTGAATTGGATGACATATTTTTCCAGTTATTTTGTTAGAAAAACTAAAGTACTGATTTTGATAAAATGTATTTTATTTTTTTATAGAAGATAGATCTACGATTGACCACCAACTCGCCTGATGTTAAGCGATGGTGTGGCCGAGGATGGAGCTCGTCGATCTAGAAGATATCTATTCACTCTAGCCTTGAGAATTCCGAGATTGTAGCTCTCAGGAAACAGAGATGGTGGCAACGAATTACATTCTTGTGCAGTACGCAACACGCAATATAGGACCACCTCTGAAGTACTTAGCGAAATAATCGCTAAAAGAACATACAATCGAATTGAGAACCTCCCCCTTATTGGAACTCGGTTATAAAGGAATACAAGCAGATCAAATTAAAAAATATACTTAGAGAATTAAGAAATGAAAATTGTTTCAATTTTTTTTCCAATTGAGTTGAGTCCCTGAGAATTTGAAGACTGTCTACAACTTAAAATAATAGCAAATTATTTTAATATTTCTTACTTCATCTTGACTTAAAGAAAATACTGCCTTTTAGACAAACTGAAAAACAATCTTACAGTGGTTTACCTTAGACAGGTACTTTTATACAATATAAACACCATCTTATGGACAGCAATTAGACAAATTGTAGGCAAACAATTAGACAATTTTACAGAAAATCTCATGTCAATTTTGTAGACATTGTTTCAGACGGTATAATAATTTTATAGAAAACTAGCTGCACCTGCGACTTTGTTTCCAAATCACACGTGAACCTAAACATCTCATTCACCGAACTTCACTTGGTAAGTTCGTTTGATTTTCAAGTAAACTTCTCTAATATTTTAACACCAAATTTTTGGGATAAAAGTATCCCAGATCCTTCTATATGTGTATGAATTTGTTATCATTTTGACATTTTGGTTAGACATTCTTAGTTATGTCCTTGTACGCCCAACTAGACATGGACATGTGAAACATTTAAAAGGCTAAAAATTATGTGTATAAGTACTATTTTTGTAATACCAACCATGTTCAGCAAAATAAAGATTTGAATTCCTGTAGTTTCGACGTTTATCTATAGCACACTGTACAGATAGACAAAGAAAAATATAAAAATAGGTTTTTATATCGATAGTATTGCATTCTCCAATCAGAAATATAAAAAAAAACAGCCAACTGCGAGTAGGACTCGCGCACGAAGGGTTCCGTACCATTATCTATAAAAACGGCAAAAAAATCACGTTTGTTGTATGGGTACCCTTAAATATTTATTTTATTCTGTTTTTTAGTTTGTTGTTATAGTGGCAACAGAAACACATTATCTGTGAAAATTCAACTGTCTAACTATTACGGTTCATGAGATATTATAACCTGGTGACAGACGGACAGACAGCGGAGTCTTCGTAATAGGGTCCCGTTTTATAGGGTACCCTTTGGGTACGGAACCCTAAAAATTTACAGTTTACCCGTTACAGTCTGTATGTATGTGTAGATAGATTAGCAAACTTTAGCAGAAATAAATATATTGTTGAAGTAATATCTATACCAGCACAGATCCTAGTAAAACCAGTATCCAGAACCAGCTAGTAGGTACATGAAGTAGCAAATGAAAAATTTGTTGATGTTTCTCAAAGTTCTAAGCCGTAAAATGTATCGAATTGTTTTTTATACACATCTTATCGTTTATTTATGTTCCGCATTACATAAAATCTGATCGTAAACTCCACATTGGGGGGGTAATTTTTATTGCGTCACTAAAACTTCTGTCTTGGAAAAACAGCAATCCCGAGATCATTTTAAAGGGATTTTTTTGTTTATTAGGGTCTTCAAGACGTCTAATCTGGCAATCATTCCACAATCATTTCAATCTTGTGAGAATCGCAATTGATAGTCCAATAGCGGACTTTGATTTGAAAATACAAGGCTGTTATTGGACAACAATTGCCATTCTTTGTCAAGATTTGTAATCAATAGATGTTGCAGCCTTGACGCTTAGAATTAGAATATTGTTATGACAAAATTACTCCGGTTCAAAATTGTTTGGAATTAAAAATATCAATGGAAATCAAAGAATTCAATGTAAACTATTTTTCAAACAACAAAACGGTCGTCAAATACGCGTCGCTATTGCATCGCCGCTCACGTCACTATGTACTCGTAGCAGACAGCTACAAGGTGTAGACACTGTTCTGCAGTTGCGATAAACAAAGTGAATACAAAACATAACACCTAATACGTTGGTACACACAGATCGCTGATGAAAGTATACTAATCATTGGTCAGTATCTAGTTGAATCTGGTACTTATCATTAATGATTTGTAAAACTAGAAAACGTTGGCATATCTACAGCTATTTGTTTTCATGGTGTCATGAGTTGCACCCGCCAAATTCTAATAAAATAAAAATAAATTTAGAGTATAGAGTATAAAGTTTTATTCAGATATCATTTATACGAACGAGGTTTAGATATATCGAAAAATTATCACAGTGTGTTCAAAATATTTTTCATTGAAGTTTTTAGGGTTCCGTACCTCAAAAGAAAAAACGGAACCCTTATAGGATCATTTTGTTGTCCGTCTGTCTGTCTGTCTGTCCGTCTGTCCGGGTGTCAAGACCTTTATCTCGGGAACGCGTTGAAATTAAAACCATATACGCAAATCCATAGTATCTTGCTGCAGAAAGAAAAATCAAATTTCTCAGTTTTAAATATACATCGTAAAAATATTTAAACACCTGTTTTACCTTATGCTAATGAAGCTCTTTCATATGACATAATACGGTTAATTCACTTTAAAATTTGGACCCTCATTCCTTGCATAAAGACACAATTTTTTGTGATTAAATGAAAAGTGTCCAATTTCTGGATTTTTTCCTATATGTATGTGTACACAATGCTTCTTGCCAAAATTCATAGTTCTAGGTCAACGGGAAGTACCCCATAGGTTTTGATTCCCTTGTGAGTGTCGAAATGTGCATTTTTTACGACATATTCGGCTGTAACTTTTTTTACGAAAACTGAGAAATTGTATTTTTCTTTCTGTAGCAAGAGACTATGGATCTGCGTATATGGTTTTAATTTGAACACGATACCTTCACACGTTCCTGAGATATAGAGGTCTTGACACCCGGACGGACGGACAGACAGACGGACAACAAAGTGATCCTATAAGGGTTCCGTTTTTTCCTTTTGAGGTACGGAACCCTAAAAAGGTAACAGCCGGCAGGAAATGCTTCTCACAAAGTTCAGTTACGGATCGGTTTTGAATAACTGAATTGCCCCCCCTGAATTATTTTTTTTAGACAGGAGAAATAATTAAAAACAAGTTTTTTTCGATGTCTTTTAAATTGGCTGAGTAATAAGAAAATATATGTTTTTTTGTAATTCCGTCGGGAGCATAAATAAATATTTCTCCTCTCTAAATAAACAAATTTAGCTCTTACTTTTCTAATATCCCTACTCAATGATTTTATATGTTTAAAAATGTTGTGATGCGCGAGAGAGATAGCTGCGCGCTTTAATCTCGACCTTAACAGCGATTGTTTCAATCATCATTGAAACAATCGGTCATCATCTTATGATATGCCAGGAAAGGCCAAGAATAAACAAATATCACTTTCTGTATACTTTTAATAGAATTAGTAGATAAACTCTTTATTGTACACCGAACGAACGAATACAAAAAATACAGAACATCTTAAAAACTAGTGTGACAACAGGCGGCCTTATCGCTAAAAGTGATCTCTTCCAGGCAACCGTAGTATGGAGATTAATAGATAGAGATAGTTATACAGGTGGGAGATAAAGTCCATTTAGCAAGATATAGAATCCAAGGCCCTTTCTCAGCCAAGCAATCTCAAGTGAGACCTGTAAGGCTAATAAGGTCACTGCCTGTCACTGCTTAGAATTTTGTACAATTTTATTTTCCCAATTGTTTGACGTAAAAATTCAACATTATTCACGTTTCACGTTTGAGTGTGTGAAACAGAGTAATTACATGATGATCACGGGGATCTTGTGTATGAGTGTGTGTGCCCGGGGGGCCACACACACTCATACACATTTATTCATTTTTGGCTTCATCTGTGATCGGAATTTCGAATGAAACCATCACTGTGTCCACTAACATCTCTTCATACGAAATGTTTTTCTAGACATAGTATATTGTTAATCCCACTGTTATTATTGCAAAAAATACACAACTGATGATATCGAATGATGAAATGTTATTTATCAAACAACGATGCACGTATTAGCCCTCTCATGCAACATGTCGTGTCAACTCATCTGTCACTCCATTCACACAGGCAGCTATCTATCATGTGTGTACAAAGTTCAACAAAAGCAGTAAACTGAAATTTTAACGTGAATAGTCATTAAATCATTTTATATCTTATATAAAAAATAAATTGCTGCTATTTAAAAATTTATATTTTTTTAGATTGCAAGTGTTTATATTATAATTTTACGAAAACCTATTAAAACTGCTGTAAGTACATGATAAGAAAATAATTGTATTTAAAACAATCATAATTGAGTTTTTTTATTTTTTTTGCTGAATCGCTAATGGTCACGAATACATAATTAATGTGAAAACCCAGGAACATTAGTTGCTTCAACAATACTCTTGCATTGACAAGGTTTTTCGGTAAAAAACTTAGCATGTAAAATCTTTTTGAACTTTGTACGGGTAACAATTATTATTAGTCGTCTTACTGGTTGTTATCACTGTGGTATTTCACGATATTCTGACGCATTGGCTGGAGATCACGCCACTCCCTCGAGTCAATTCAATGACGATCTTTAGATTACAGATTCAACATCGAGACAGGCTAGACTGTTATTATTGTTATTATTGCAAAAATTCCACTGTTATTATTGCAAAAAATACACAACTGATGATATCGAATGATGAAATGTTATTTGTCAAACAACGATGCACGTATTCGCCCTCTCATGCAACATGTCGTGTCAACTCATCTGTCACTCCATTCACACAGGCAGCTATCTATCATGTGTGTACAAAGTTCAACAAAAGCAGTAAACTGAAATTTTAACGTGAATAGTCATTAAATCATTTTATATCTTATATAAAAAATAAATTGCTGCTATTTAAAAATTTATATTTTTTTAGATTGCAAGTGTTTATATTATAATTTTACGAAAACCTATTAAAACTGCTGTAAGTACATGATAAGAAAATAATTGTATTTAAAACAATCATAATTGAGTTTTTTATTTTTTTTGCTGAATCGCTAATGGTCACGAATACATAATTAATGTGAAAACCCAGGAACATTAGTTGCTTCAACAAAGTACCTTAAGTACGCATTGACAAGGTTTTTCGGTAAAAAACTTAGCAGGTAAAATCTTTTTGAACTTTGTACGGGTAACAATTATTATTAGTCGTCTTACTGGTTGTTATCACTGTGGTATTTCACGATATTCTGACGCATTGGCTGGAGATCACGCCACTCCCTCGAGTCAATTCAATGACGATCTTTAGATTACAGATTCAACATCGAGACAGGCTAGACGCGCTGATAGTTTATTATATATGATTCTACGGAGATATGCTACGTTTCATCATCATCATTATGTATCTTTGACTTTGATTTGACAAATCGCTAATCTATTACATAGTAATAAACTAACAAAATCGACTAGAAATTGGCGAATTTATGGCAACACTACTGAAGCTATCAAAACAAAATTGAAGTTGAAGCTAACAAAATCGTATCAGCGAGTGGTGAACGAGTGATTCTTTTGATAGTAGCCTTGAGGCCTAGTTGTAGGTTGTGGATTCGATCCCCACCTAGAAATAGAATAAATGTATGTGTGATGAGTATGGATGATTGTTTTGTGTCCGGGGGTTTCTATGTATCTTAAGTAATATAAATGAATATGAATATGATTATGTAATTATATATTTACAAAAAAGAATGTAAGTATAACTATCTGGTTTCCAAGTACAAGATATAAGCTTAGTTTGGGGCATGTGTAACTTCCTCCAAAAATAGGGTTCTTTCATATGACATGAGAGCTAAATATCCAAGCTCAATCATAACAGAAGCTTAGCCGCAGTAGTCGAAATCGCCTAGGATGACGTCATCATCATAAAAAAAATATTCTGCTAAAATATTTTATGAACGTTTTCACGGCTTGACGTCGGTCTTATCTACCATCTATTACAAAGATCATTGGTTCAAACACGTAACGGCTTGCGTACATGAGACACCAGCGTAATTACCGACGTGTGAAACACGTGAATGCTTATCAATTTTATATTGTTGACCCCTCAACTTCACCCACTGCACTGTTTTACGTATATCGTGACTACACATGCTTTCACCTTGACGAAGGTCAGTTGTATGTTTCCAGCTTCTGCCTATTTATAGATAAAGAGTCATTGACTATATCTAAGAATACAATTTAATTTATAGCTGATTTCAGTCAGCAGACTACTGAACAAAATAAAATATTCATTATAATTTATTTTACTCAAGATAAATCTTCTATTGACCACCAACTCGCCTGCTGATATGCGATGGTGTGGCCTAGGATGGAGCTCGTCGATCTAGAAGATATATCTATTCACTCTAGCCTAGAACATAATAAAATATATAAATAAAATAATAATAATTATTATAATATAATTATAACCCTGATTAAGTAATAATAATATTATTATAATAAAGAGAGGACAAATGAGACAAAATAGGCAGGCAGGTGCCGTGCTCTCATTCTGATGCTCCCACACAGAAGTACCGCATCTTACTCACTGTGTGGGAGCATCAGCCAATAAACAAGTTTTTAAGGTATAACCATTTTATCTCAATAGCCCAGATTTGTTAATTTCCATATTGTACAATAAGTCAATTTGTCATCCATATACCTACCTAGTTTCTATATTCTTTGTATTCTATGTAAATAGGGCCTCTCACTGTTAGTTTCGGCCCCCCTGACTGATGCCCACCAAAAGACCGGGCTTGACCTGAAATCGTATTAAAATAAAGTGTTATAATTACGCTTTATTTAAATAAACTATTGGGTCAAGCCCGGTCTTTGTTATGATTAAGCCTACATACGGTCCCGCTGCAGGGCATACAACAAACCCCTACCCCCTCCCCACATTCACTCCACTTTATCTGGTCCTGGGCTACGCAGTTCTCTAGTCTACGTCATGAGAGTCCGGTTCGGCCCGCCATCATTTCGTTTCAATTTTTGATTTTAAATATATATATATCCTAAACTAAAGCAACAATAAAAATATCTAGGTACACCTACGTAAAAAAATCGGTCTCAAATATTTTACAAGACAAATATTCTTAATATATGTATAACGTAATATAAATAAAACCGGCCAAGTGCGAGTCAGACTCGCACACGAAGGGTTCCGTACTATTATCTATAAACACGACAAAAAATCACGTTTGTTGTATGGGAGCCCCCTTAAATATTAATTTTATTTTAATTTAAATATTTATTTTTAAAGTTAATAATATAACTCAATATTCTGTGAATATTTCAAGCGTTTACTTGTTGCCGTGATCAATATCGAGCAAAAACGAGAAAAAAAAATCACGTTTGTTGTATGGGAGCCCCCTTAAATATTTATTTTATTCTGTTTTTAGTAGGTATTTGTTGTTTTAGCGGCGACAGAAATACATCATCTGTGAAAATTTTGAACTATCTAACTATCACGGTTCATGAGATACAGCCTGGTGACAGACGGATGGACGGACGGACGGACGGACAGACAGCAGAATCTTAGTAATTTTGGGTACGGAACGTTAAAAAATCCTTACTGTATAAGAGCGATATCATAGTAAATAATACTGGTTAACTGTATCCTAGAATCCTAAGGGTTTGTTAACACAACTCTAAAAATGTAGTGCCTACAGAGAACTAACGTCTTTTTAAGAATTTTCGAGTTAAATTATTTACTTTAGTACTGAATTTTAGTTTTAAATTCCACCTTGTAAATAATTAATTTCACCTCTTGTCTGGTGGTCAAAATTTAAATGCATTTGTGTTATTTATGGTTTCCTGTGTAAGTGCATACATTCATTTACATAGATACATTAATTGTAAGTACATACTTAATTTTCTTTATTTAATACATACGTCAGGTCAAGAATGGGTGTCAAGCGCACAGCTATCTCTCTGCGCATCACAACATTTTTTAGTATATTAAATCATGTTAGGGATATATAGGGGGAAAGTGAGGAATGAATTTGTTTATTTAAATAGAAAATATTTTATAAAACGTTCTTCTTTGACGGGTGTATTTTAAATTGGATGAGGAATAGGAAAATATAAATGTTTTGTTAATTACTCCAGTATTGTTATTAATATCGCCAGTATAATACTGATACTAAAATATTTATATAAATATTGAATGATTTTGAAGATGTCTGAAGTCTGCCAACCCGCACTTGGCCAGCGTGGCAGACTATGGCCTTACCCTTCTCACAATGAGAAGATGGTCTGCGCCCAGCAGTGGGATAGTTTGTGCAAACAGAGCTGAAAAAAAATAAAAAATATATAAATATTTCTTTAACTAAATAAACAAATTCATTTCTCACTATATTAATATCCCTGACCAATGATTTTGTATGTTTAATTTTTTTTTATATGTGAGAGAGATAGCTGCGCGCGTTAAGCGTGTATTTCCACATACCTAGGTACAGTGTGTGAGCGAGAAATATGGCATGTGAAAAATTGTGTACAGAATCACGTGTATGTCGATAATTGATGATTTACTCACATACAATACTAATGAATAATTTTATGATCGAAGATGGAGTTCACTTGGCCATATTATATATATATAACTGTTAACTTGAAGATACCCAGGTAATAATTTCCCGAAATCACTATAGGTTGAAAAACTAATATCCGATTACGTGTCTAGTCTGTCATTAAGGTTCAACGGTATTCACTGTGAACATTATTGTGTTTCAAGGACTAGCGTTCTCAAAATGATTATTTCTAAATTAAATAATTATAGTTTGAAAAACTTAAAAACCGACAAAATTCGCATTTTTTTAAACCAAACTATTGAACAGATTTTTACTACTTATGAAATTACTAGGACTATTCAGATTATTCTTAGAATTCTTATGTATATAAATAAGAATTCCTCTGATTAAGTAACAGGAATATCAAGTAAGACAATGTAAAAATGTATCGATTTCTCAATGATTTTACAGAAATATCTAAGTTCAAAATATTTGAATGTTCATTTCTAATTACAGCAAAATGCCGCCCCAAGAACAGAAGTCATGGGTCCTCTACGAGACTGACGCTGCGACCGAAGACAGTGACGTCACAAACAGGGTGCCTCCCACAGCAGAGAAGAGAGTTTGGCACATTGTCTGGAGGAACGTCCTCCTTATGGCCTTAGCGCACACCGGGGCTGTGTACGGACTCTATCTATTCTTCTTCAAGGCTATGTGGCTGACAAACCTATTCGGTAAGTTTTCACACAAGATTTACTGATTTCTATAAGAATATTCTCACTTTCTTTGGGCTTGTGAAGCGCCGTGGTAACATCTGTAGAGCGCCTAGTGTTGCACGTGATAGGTGGGACAAGACCATGTGGTAGATCGCCATTACGTTGGACCGACCAAATAAAGGCTTCACTTAGATGCACGAGAAAGGCGTCAATACGTGAGGAATGGCGACGGATTGTGAAGCGAGCCACCTCCCAAAACGATGACCATGCCCACTCTGCCAAGAGTGATAACGGCTAAGAAGAAGAATATGAATTGGCGTTTCCCACAACGTCGCTCGGAACTGAACCTATGTTATTGGTATAGACATTGTTATTTATGTTGTTGCTAGAAACATCAGTCCCACTACGCCGTGCGGCGAGTCTCTTATTTGATTATTATCAAACTTCTATTGTCTATATTGTCTAAACGTCTATCCTACTCATAATGGGTAGTTATTGCCTCTTTTACAATCAACTCTATACCGTCATAATACAATAAAAATAAATCTTACAGGTATATCTAAGATAGATAAGATAATGTATTTGTTCCAAAATACAGTTTCAAATTTATACAAAAGACGATAAACAAATCAAAGCTTAATCAAAGATATACCGAATTTCTTCCGGGCCCCAAACTAGGCTAAGCCTGTCTTTTGGGCGCCCTGGGGCCAATAGTTGACAAAATCTTATAGTGCGCTGAGGTTTGTACACATTAATTAATTTTGTAAGTATTCATATATTAGATGGTGCGTTGTTCCGTAGTATAATGGATAGTGAATGCAATCTTTTAGTTATTTCCTTGATATTGTCGCTTTAGGTATCCGCGGATTCGCTTGCATGTATTGAGAAATAAATACTTGTGACACTCAACGTTTTGTTCGACTAGCAACACAATGGAGACGTTAGTTTCCATATTTGCCACGATAGTTATCTTTCCAAATAGACTCTAGCACCTTCTTGAAAAGTTTTTATCAAAATACAGACACTGGTACTGCAACGATGAAAAAGAAAACATCCCATAATTCTAAATTGAAAAATCTCATTTTATTGTTTGCATGCAGGATTCCGTAGATATGTCCAGGTATACTTAGCGGCAAATAACTTGAACAACGTTTTATCATGCCCTGTCTTTTGTTTTCGTCGAAAATAATAGAGAGGGCACGATAAAACGTTGTTCAAGTTATTTGCCGCGCACTATACAGGCCCCATGGCTCAGTGGTAGTACGCCTGCCTTCTAGCTGTAGGTCGTGGATTCCATCCCCACCCGGGGCAAACATTTCTGCTAAGCATGGATGTTTGTTCTGTGTCTGGGTGTTTATATATATCATATGTATGTATTTACAAAACAAGTATACATGTATTCTATCAGCTATCTTTTTCCCATAGTACAAGCTTTGCTTAGTTTGGGGCTAGATGGTGTTGTGTGAAAATATCCTCAAAATATATATTATTATTTATTTATTTATGTAATATGATTCAATTTAGACCTCATAATCAAATGCTGGAACAAACGCTGCTTAGAATTGGGATAACGTTTCATGTATTTCGGTGATATGACAGTTATTACAAGGGATTTACAATCACATCATCAGAATTAATTATAGATTAAAAAACTGAATCAACCGACTTCTCATTGATTCCATTGTCAGAACTGGACCAAATTGAAATGGAACCACACGGGAAGCACCAGCTTTCAAATAAAAAAATAATCATTAAATTCGGTTCACCCGGTCGAAAGTTATGAGGTAACAAACATAAAACAATAAATAAAATACAGTCGAATTGATAACCTCCTCCTTTTTGGAAGTTGGTAGAAAATAAGAACAACTACAGAAGGTCAATTATGATAAGCTTTATACGCACTAATTACCTATCTATAGAGTTTTTTCAGATATAGATAATGATAATGTATTTTTTTGGTTTAATCAAAACGTGAGATAATTTTGTGTATCAGAATAACAATGATAACAGTGAAAAAGAATATATTTTACGATATATAACTTATTTGGGAAAATTGCATCTAAAATATTCTGATGTGTTTCTTTTTATGTTAGGTTTGTGAGAGGGGTATTATATGTTAAAAGTGTGTATAATGTGTGGCATCGTAACTCTCAAACGGAGGGCCCGATTGTGATTTAGTTTTTGACGTGACAACGTCTAATAAATCGATGAACGCCGGCTGCACGCACGAAAAAGTATGACTCATTGTCCCGTTACGCTCATTGTCCCGTTACATCATCATCATCATCATTTCATTAATGTTTTGTTATGACGTTGTCACGTTAAATTATCGTCTGTAAACCGACTTTACAGACAACCAATATTTTTTTGTTTGAAATAGGATTTTATCGAGATTTTTCTTACTCCTTATCTGTAGTAAATTTGATTTGTATTGCTCACTGCTGTAGACCAGAGAGAGGTAGACACCCTAGAGTCTTTTTAGGGTTCCGTAGTAAACAAGGAACCCTAATAGTTTCGCTATGTCCGTCTGTCTGGCCATCTGTTTGTCCGTCCGCGGCTTTGTTCAAAAACTGTAAGTAATAGAAATTAGGTATAGATATATTATGCATAATAATAAGACCGAGAAAGTCGTCAAATAAAATTTGAAAAAATTTTTTTTTGGGTTACCTCGTAAAGTGGGGATTAATTGTTTTCTTCACATCTATCCATCCAATCGTGTTGGGTATCATTGGATAGGTAATCAAAAACATTAGGGGTGTGCGAAAACCATTTAATTAGTTTGCGAAATAATAAGCTTTGAATTGATAATTTTGTTAGAGTCACGTGTCCCCCTACCGACTAAACGGTTGACTTTGCTGATATTGAAAATTCGTGCTAGTAGAATACATGATGACAGTAAAAAAAACTATCACGGCTAAGTAGGTTTTACAAGTTATGGAGTTATAGTCGATCAACTTAAAATAATTACTTAGACAAGTCAAAAATGAATATCTCATTTAAATTAACATAAGTTAACTCATGTATTCGTAGCATCAAAAAAGAGACCCTGTTTTAAGGTCACGTAAATTATGATATGTAACTACGGAACTCTAATTGCGCGTGGACCGACACGGACTTGGACATTTATTTAAAAATGCCATGACCACATCTGCGGTAAATGCCGTTAATTATAGTGATGTACGTAGGTAATTCGAAAACGGCAAAAACAATAATGTCTGTTGGCGTTGATGCTAACTCGAAGAAACTCGGGTGTCGGTATTTTTGGCACATCAAAGAGCTTTTTTTGTAAGAACTATTGAGAAGCAAGCACACTTGCGTTTGTTAGTGTGATAAAGAGCGTTTTGTTTACAGCAATGTTGGAACTTGAAAATTTCTCGGAAATGTGGTCACAGCATTACGCATTATACTTTTCTCGTATAGTGAAGTGCGATTCTGTCTTTTGACATGAAAATAAAGTCGTATCTTTTTCAGATTTATTAATTCTTCATTTTTTTCCAGCGTTATTGAGTATTTGCTGATTACATATTGAATTATTTATTTAGAAATAAGTTATAGTTTAAACTAGAAACTGCATAGATGCAACGGCGTAAGCAAAGCATGTGTTCTTGCATACGTACATTTATAATTATAAGTGTGGCTTGGCTATCATTTGGTCAAAATGTACCTAAGAAGTAGATGGGAATATTATACTGTAAATGTACCTAATATGTACCTATATTTATGTATTCTATCAGCCATCTAGTTCCAAAGTACAAGCTTTGCTCAGTTTGAGCTAGATGGTATTGTGTGAAATGTCCACAAATATTTATTTATTATTATTAATAAGGCATTGAATTTTTTGCATATATAATCATGTTTTATTTAATTGTATGTTTTTTTTCAGCGATATTCCTGTACCTGTGCTCGGGACTCGGCATCACGGCGGGAGCTCACAGACTGTGGTCACACAAGTCTTATAAGGCGAAGCTACCTCTTCGGCTGTTACTTACATTTTTCAACACCATTGCTTTTCAGGTTAGTAAAACATTATGTTGGGTACAGTCTGGTCAACCATTCTTAACCCAAGAGAATGGAAAGTGAACGAACTGGTGAACAGAGCAGTGACACTTATAGTACATTCAAATTTCCGTTCACAGTTGAAACCAAAAAATAATTAAATCTATTAAAATGTGTGCATGACGATCACGTAATTACTCTCTTTGACATGCATAATATGAGCGTAAGTTAATTAATAATTAAAAGGGTTGCAAGAACAGTAGGGCACACAACTTGTTGGATTCGTTATCGGGTCGGAAACCATATCTCCATCTCTGTCATTCGGTGTGGCAATGACTAAATAAGTTTCAGGCCCAATCGGGTCGAATCCGAATGACTGTGAATAGGGGTGGCAGGTTACAGGGATCGCGGTTACTGCGGCTGGTGCGGTACGATCACCACGCGCGGCGAGAGTGTATGAAGATATCGATAGTATTTCGTGGGTCGCGACCGGTACTACACGTTAGCCGCGGCGGATCGTGCATTCTTTCCACAATTAGGTACACTGTGTTATCGTGACCCCGCGTCAGCCACGCACTGCCTATATGACAGATGCATGCATCGGACGCGGCTGACCAGCCCAAGCCGAGGTCCGAACCTCCCTCGAGATGCCCTTGAGCTAGGCCCTCGTAATCTTTAGTTTGTAAGCGGCCCAGCGCCTTCTGCGCTCGCCAATGTCCGGTAAGCTGTAGAGGCCGGTAGAGGCCAAACGCTCTTATGTCATCACAAAAAAAGGGCGCAGCTGACGCATCACCCGCTACTCTCGGAATGCTTAACTGCCTAATCTAGCCTATGAGAACTCTTGAAGCTATAAGGCTGCCTGTTGTTGCATTAGTTTATTTAAGTCCTTTGTTATATACTTTTGAGGTGTGTACAATAAAGAGATTATCTATCTTGAAAAGTAAAGACTAGTATATAACCCAGACGTCACAAAATAGGTAAAGCCTTTTAGGCTGTTGGAGGTAATATAGCAATGTACATAACATATATCGGTATATATACGTACAAATATATGTACATACAACGGAAAAGTTCCCTCGTTGCGCAAGAGTTTGTAAAAATAAGCATTTATCTGATAACGTCGAAACCCTTTTCTGAATACATTTCTTAAATCACGTTCGAATCATATCATTATACCCGACAATTAATCGGATTATTTTAATATGTTTAATACATATTATCGCACAGGTGGTAATAAATAACACATAAATTTTCTGATAATGCTGGAGTTCGTGAATAAAGCGTGTTATCTTCCAAGCACGTGGTTGTCACGCGTGAGATACTGCCACCTTTGACTCATTTTAAATAATTAATAATTACATAAGTATGTCTTAATTATAGAAGATGAGTGTAGGAGAAAAAAGCTAACCTCCTTCTTTAATCTAACTTTTTCTTTTACCATTTCGCCATATAACTAGTAAAGTTAATTTTTTGAGGTCGGTATCTGTAGTAGGACTGTAGGACTTAGTTGATGATAGGCCTGACAACGACATAAAGAATTTGTTGGTGTACGGACCTACTTAGGTAGACCCAGTTATGATTTACTTTTTTTGTTATTTCTCTCTTTTCAGTTCATTAGATTGTTTTGAAATCGCTATATTTTTTTAAATTACTTTTATTTAATTGTTTGTTACCTAATAACCTCATAACCGTCACATACAACCCGATTTATACAATTCTTTTTATATTAAAATGATATACTTTCCAAATAAAGGCCATAAAATTTGCTCATTGCACGGTATATACTTACCTACTAGGTAAACAAAAACAGATTTTAAGAAGTAGTCTAGCTAAATACTTGTACATACATGATAATGTTCTTACACCTACGGAATCTTATTTTGTATAATATCCTCTGACTCACCTCGCAGCTCAGTTAGTAGTATGTCTGCTTGCTAAGCCGTAGGTCGTGGGATCAATCCCCACCAAGGGCAATCATTTTTGTGATGAACATGGATGTTTATTTTGTGTCTGGGTGTTTCTATGTATTTACAAAGAAAAGTAGATAAGAAAAAAAAACATCCCCACTTTACGTGTAGGGAAAGTACCCCAATTTTTTTCTTCTATTCTACGACTTTCGCAGTATAACTAATATGCAAGTCCATGCCAAATTACAGATTTTTAGTACTAAAAGTATTTCAGCAAAGCCGCGGACGGACAGACAGACAGACGGACATGGCGAAATTGTAAGGGTTCCTTGTTTACTACGGAACCCTCTAAAATAGTAAGAAATTATGAAAATAAATTGCACCTTTTTGTTACCAGTACCTACCTCTCCGACTATAGGTTATCGGTACTGAACTGTAATTATGTTTCACGTGATCGATTCTTTCTCTGCTGTATCACACTAGACAAGACTGCATGCGTCTTGCCAATGATCATTGGCAATAATAGCATAAGTGACCAATTTATGTAATAGGTATTTTGTTTACAGAGAGCCGTGACAACATGAAAAGGGGCCATTCATTTATTATTTATGACTATTTTTGCTAGTTTTTGGATCAAAAACATTCATATATACTATTATAAATTATACTAAAACTAATTAACAAAAATTTGAATAAAATAAAAATATGATAAAAATCAAACTTATTGGATTACATTTTAAACGGTTTTATTATTTTTTTATTAACGGTTTTATTATTTATTTGCCCTGTTTGTTGTTGCTTATGTTTTTGGGTAAAATTTTGTAATTTAAATTTGACCCCCTTCGCGTTGACAGATCGATCTGATATTTGGTACACGCCTTTAGTTTAGATGACAATACATTAAAATATATTTAGTATAATTTTAAATTCAATATGGTTCATACTTTTTCACAACCCCCACAATATGGGTATCAAATGAAAAGGCTTTTCTAGTAGAATACAGTAAATACATTACCTACATCATTCATCATCATCATCTTAGCCATAAGAAGTCTATAGTATATGCCTTCAAATAAATAAATAATTTTTCAAATCGGATTATAAATAACGAAGATATGAAGTAACAAACATTAAAAAAGTATTTAGAAACCTTCTCCTTTTTGAAAGCTAATAATCGTGTAAGTAATGTAAACCTAGTTTTATACGGTCTATACCCTCTGTTTATAAAAGTAGTTCTTACCTAATTGAGTCAATCATTTGATCGTGAGATAGTTTATGTAGTTACACAAAATGCCGGGTAATTTTCTACAACTTCCGTTTACAATTTGTTTTAGATTAGCAATAATTTTATTTATTTTCTTCCGTAAACAAAAGTAAGAATGAGATTTTACTAATTTTAACGCTAATATTTATTTAGTAACTGGCCGAGTGAGCGAAACGAACCGAACAAGACAATATTGTGTAAAAATGATATACTAAAACCTTCTCATTTTTCTATACATACATAGACATAAAAACGCGTCTATTTTCCCATACGAGGTAGGCTTCTGCCTACCAACAAAGACCACAATGCCGTTTGACGCCACTTTTCCCCGTGGTTAGGTATAGAGTTAAAAGGATAAGGAGGGTCAGAGGATATTAAAGGGTAAGCTGTACAATAACTTTCTATATAATAGAAAAATAACTGTTTTTTTTAATTCAAAAATAGTCTTGCGCTTGACCGTCAACTCACCTGGTGTTAAGCGACAGTTACGGTCTACGATGGAGCGCGCTTGCCTAGAAGAAACCTATTCACTCGCGATTTGAAGATTGTTTCCTACCGTTAAAATGTTATCCGATTTAGTTTTTTTATTTTTAAATTTTGGTTGGAATCATAAATAGCTTCCGGTTTGGTATATTTAGTTGTAAATATTAACTTGTAAGCAACTAGTTGTAAGCGAGTTATACTACGAATAATAATAAATAATCTAAATAACAATATTTAAATAAAAAGATGACAACATTTTTTTATTTAAACAAACACTTGAGTATAATGCCCTTTACCACATAGAGGTATTATTATATATATATTTACCATACGACATTTGTGGGCATAATCGGCACAACAAGATTAAGTTATTATCATACACGTGTTTAACCGGCTTCTAAAAAGGGGGAGGTTCTACATTCTACTGCATGTTTTTTATGTTTGTTACGCAATTATTTTGATTTTGATGATTGATTTTTTGTTTGGTAGGCATACTTCAAAGGTGTCATCATCATCATCATCATTGATGATGAATTTACATCTACATGAGATGATACTATCTATGTAGCGTCCGGTTGATAACATCTGCGCTCGTGGCTAAATAAGCTAATACGGGAGCGAGAGATGCGGTCACATTTTTGGCATATATATAATTGCGAAGAAAGCAGCTGTTGGTTGTTTTCACATTGTGCCTGATCGAGCGTATCCGGGCTAGTACTTCCAGCCACGCATCGTCGTATAGCTTAACACCATCAGCTATCACTTTCCTCCACTCTATACGGTCTTCTTATACGATCTCCCAGTCGGACGCATCAATGTTGAAATTAGACATGTCGCGCTTAACGATAACTTCAGAGGTGTAAAGTAAACGATTGCGTATTTTGACGTCGGTTGTTTCAGTTTTTAGGGTTCCGTACCTCAAAATGAAAAAACGGAACCCTTAGAGGATCACTTTGTTGTCCGTCTGTCCGTCTGTCTGTCCGTCCGGGTGTCACCTTTATCTCGAGAACGCGTGAAGGTATCGAATTGAAATTAAAATCATATACGCAGATCCATAGTATCTTGCTGCAGAAAGAAAAATAAAATTTCTGTTTTCGTAAAAAAAAAAGTTACAGCCGAATATGTCGTAAAAAACGCACATTTCGACACACACAAGGGAATCAAATCCTATGGGGTACTTCCCGTTGACCTAGTACTTTGAAATTTGACAAGAAGCATTTTGTTAGAGTACACATATTGGAAAAAAACCGAAAACTGGACATTTTTAATGTAATCACAAAAAAATAGTATCTTTATGAAAGGAATGAGGGTCCAAATTTTAAATTGAATAACCGTATCATGTGGGGTATCATATGAAAAAGCTTCATTAGCATAAGCTAAAACAGGTTTTAAAATATTTTTACGATGTCTATTTTTCGGTTTATGAAGTAAAATATAAAAAAATATATGATTTCCCCCTTTTATCTACTAGTTTTTACGGAACCCTCGGTGGGCGAGTCTGACTCGATCTTGTCCGGTTTTTTTTTTAATTATAATTATATGAGTTTTTTACACATATTGTATATATAACTCCTTATGTGGTATGCAAATAATCACTAACTTTCTTTATGATAGCTATCATATCAGCTTTTAAGTTTTTTTTCTAGTAGCTTAGGTACTAATTTCTTAACCTAACCCGCGTGGTGTTTGGTAAGGCTTACATTCTTTATCAAAATATTAATAAAACCTCAGGTAAATAAATAAACGCATGAGTGTATTTTACATACCTAGTTACTTACACTATCCCTACAACTGATAATGCTTTCATATCATTAAAACATTATCGAAAAACTGCGACTATAGGTAGTAATTACCAATCTAATCAAACTTATCTAAATGACTCACTTGTACATATTCGAGAAGAGGTCACGCACCAACTAGCGCAGGCGTAGGATTACCAGCCACAAAGTGACCACCAGACGACCTTGAACAAGTTGCAGGAAGCTACCAAGTTGCCAAGAAGCTACTTAGTCTCGATGCCTGTCTATATTCTACAAGATTCTTTTCGTGGAGTGTGCGCAAAAGCTTCACGACCTAATTCCACCCTCCCCATATCACTACAAGACTAGCAGAAAGTCGGCGCATCACCACCCATTTCTTGTTGAAATGCCATAAATCCGTATTCAGCGATATCGGTCTACGTTCTTGATGCGCACTGCACAGGAATGGAATTCTTTGCCGCCATCTCAAAACTGATATAATTGTAACGAAGTAATTTCTATATTTCCAGGATGCCGTGCTGGACTGGGCTCGGGACCACAGAATGCACCACAAGTACTCGGAAACTGATGCCGACCCACACAACGCTACCCGAGGTTTCTTCTTCTCCCACGTCGGCTGGCTGCTAGTCAGGAAACATCCCCAGATCAAGGCGAAAGGGCACACCATCGACTTGAGCGACCTTAAGGCTGACCCGATCTTAAGGTTCCAGAAGAAGTAAGTCGTTTTTTTTTACTAATTAATTAAGTATTTATTAGTTATTGTTATTTAATGAATTAAAAAATTATTAAAAATGATAATTATTTTAAAAGACACATTATCCAAATCCCGAAATCACATTTGACTATTCGTCTGATCCCCGAATTTTCATAATAAGGTTCCTGTGTATAATAAACAGACACGTAATGAACCTAACCTGATAATCGAAATACTTATCTGATACCTAACTGAACCTTTGTAAATGAGAAGATTTCGGAATAGAACTGTTCGCACAAGGGAAACTTATGGCTACCAAACTTACGGAATCAGAATCGTATTAATAAAACATAATATGAAATCAGACGGTTCTAGTAAAAGGATTCGGGCAGGTAAGATTCAAACAAATGTATTTCGGATCGCAAATTACCATCAATCTAAAACATGGATCAAAATTTATGTTTGAATATAAATATCTACATTCAATAAAAACTGTAAAAAAAATGTATTTGCTTGTATGTTTTTGTGTATGTACATTAGTGAAGCAAAGAGGTTACAAATACAGGATGACACATATTTTATCGAAACGTTCAGTTTCCTACAAATAATAATCATGTTTACTTCGTAATCAGTTACGTAATAAACACCGTGATTACAAATACGGAAAAAAACTTCTCCGATCGGCACTAGTATCGTACCAAGAATAATTATGTTTCGTTCGAAACTAGTTACGAAACTATAGTTACGTACGCGGCCGAAGCGACGATATGAACACAAATAAAATTATCGTTCAACACACGCACGTTACAGTGCCACAAAATTGTATTATCGTTCAACTGTAACGTACCACAAAATTGTAATCTGGTAATTTTTTTGTTTAAAACAATGCAGATACTTGTTGCTCAGGTATTAATAGTTCTACCAGACTCTACTTTCGACATTATTCTCCAGGAATAAGACAATGAAGCTTAATTTAATCACATATTTGTTAGTAACCACCTCAGGCTTTGAAACCAGACCAGACAGAAAAACATAAGGATTTTTAAACATAAGTATTTTGTGAGCGTTGTCTTACCTGTTACAAATTTAATGTAATATTTTAATACAATGTTTTATGTAAAGATAATGAAAATGTAAATTTTAGGAGCTACCTGCGACTTCACACTACTTATCCTTTGTCAAAAATTACAAAATTACAGAAGCTCGTCGAGCGCGTTCTTATCCAATGCAATCCATAGCAAGGTCTCCATAGTTTATGGGTCGTAGTTTGTAGGACTCTATGGCATTATAGTTTTAAATTACATGGTAATTAGGCATATTAGCTTTGTGGTAATTTTGAAACCGAACTTAAGGTATTACATTACAAATTAATTTTAATTACAGTTTTATCTTATGCTTAGTGTTATCACTATTAAAGCTAAATTACTCTTTCTTTTTTTCATGTTAGTAATAACATTTCTCATGGGCATTCCTAAGAAAAATAAGTAGCCTCGGTTCAGTAGGTTTTCCACAAGCTCCAATAATACGAAATGTTGTTCTTTACTAAATGTTGTTGGTGTATCAGTTTTTTTTAAACTCCTGACATAAAAAAACAGCTGAATCAAGCATGTAACATAGGTAAAAATACTCTCGATTAAATCTTTGAAACAAAAAAATAGATCATAATCGGTCGTTTGAGAGCATACAATGCCACAGATAGACACACAAATACACAGACATACACGTCAACTTTATAACATCACCTTTTTGAGTAGGGTGTTATAGAAATAAGATATTTACAAGCTTAATTTATTTTCCAGGTACTATCTCCTCCTGATGCCGCTGGCCTGTTTTCTAATGCCTACATACGTACCAACTCTATGGGGTGAAACTGTGTGGAATGCCTTCTACGTCTGTTCTATCTTCAGATACGTATATGTCCTAAACGTCACATGGCTTGTCAACTCCGCCGCCCACCTATGGGGTAGCAAACCTTATGACAAGAACATCAACCCGGTGGAAATCAAACCAGTCTCTCTAGTGGTCCTGGGAGAAGGGTTCCACAATTACCACCACACTTTCCCCTGGGATTATAAAACTGCTGAATTGGGGGATTATTCTCTAAACATTTCTAAGATTTTCATCGATTTCATGGCCAAGATTGGATGGGCTTATGACCTAAAAACTGTTTCTACAGACGTTATTCAGAAGAGGGTGAAAAGAACGGGCGATGGCAGCCACCCGGTATGGGGTTGGGACGATAAGGATGTACCAAATGATGAAAAACAGGAAGCTTTAATTGTTAACCCGGACAAAACTGAGTAAGCTAATGCCATGTAGACTTATTCAATAAGAATCATACCGGCTTCGTCATTTCTTCGTCAGACGTGTATAGTAACGTGATTGAAACATCATTTTTTTAAATCTCATATCATTTTCGAGAACTCAATTTCGTACTAGACGATATAGTGCATCTGTACATTTTGATATATTATTTATTTGTTATGTATATGTTTATATATACCGAGGTTAATAATAACAGCAATGTGAGACGTGACTTTAAGACTAAATATAATCGGAATCTTTTAGTGGGCAGATTTTACCAAATGGTTAATAGTAAGTTATATAGAAAAAATATTGTGTAGAAGTAGCGCGCAAAGCGACACTAAGTTACACTAAGATTTGACACTAAGACTATTTTTGTGATTTTTATTGTGATGATAAAATAGGTAGGTACTAAGATAAATTATTTGTAATTTGGAATAAAATTCATAAATTATATAATCTTGTTTTATTTACTAATTTTATTTATTGTATACCTTTAGTATAGTAAAACTCCCGAAATATGTCTGGTAGTCAATGATAAATTTTATATCACGCTTAGGTTAAAAGCGTAAGGTACAAAAATATTTTCTAATGGCCTACTAAATAATAATATACTTAATTACCACTTTAGAAAATTAAGGTATCTACAATGACGACGATGAGGCTCGCCTTTTCGTACATTACCGATTAAATGTCCCAAAACAAATATAATTTAATAAATTAACCGACCCTTCCTTTCTTAAGTGTATATATATAAGGCTTATAGCTTTTCTAATATTCAAAAGGGTAGACTGTCTTAGGGCTCGCTTTGACATCATTATGTAGGTAGGTAGGTATATGAGATAATTCACAGAAAAGTATGCTCAGCGCAGAAAGTTAACATCAACAACAACAACAACTATAAGAACACCAACAACAACCACAAAAACAAAAACAA
Organism: Lycia hirtaria; assembly: GCA_947563715.1. Classification (NCBI taxonomy): domain Eukaryota; kingdom Metazoa; phylum Arthropoda; class Insecta; order Lepidoptera; family Geometridae; genus Lycia; species Lycia hirtaria. The sequence continues at coordinate 32,840,299 of OX387378.1, forward strand.
CAAAAAAAAAACAGAACAAAATCGGTTCATCCGTTCGAGAAGGTCGATATCACAAAGAGACACCAGATACATAGTTACACAAATACACAGATACACGTCAAACTTATAACGCCCCTCTTCTGGTTCGAGTGTTAAAAAATTACAACCGAATTAATTAACCAATAACCTCCTCCATTTATTTATTAACGGAGAGTACATCACTCACCTTCGGTTTGCCGACGATATAGTAGTCATGGCAAAGTCGATGGAAGAGCTCAGTACGATGCTCGAAGACCTCAATAGAGTTTTCCAACGGGTGGGCCTCAAAATGAACATGGACAAAACGAAGGTTATGTCGAACGCCCATGTAGTGCCCACCCCAATATCTGTGGGGAACTTCACTCTTGAAGTTGTTGACGAATACGTCTACCTAGGACAGACGTTTCGATTAGGCAGGTCCAACTTTACGAGGGAGGTCAATCGTCGTATCCAACTCGGCTGGGCAGCGTTCGGGAAACTTAAAAGCGTCTTCTCGTCCAATATTCCCCAGTCCCTCAAGTCGAAAGTTTATAACCAGTGTGTGTTACCAGTGATGACATACATGAGGTCACTGAAACGTGGTCCCTAACTATGGGCCTTATAAGGAAGCTCAATGTCACGCAACGAGCTATGGAGAGGGCTATGCTCGGAGTCTCTCTACGAGATCGAATCAGAAATGAAGAGATACGTAGACGTACAAGAGTCACCGATATAGCACAGCGGATTAGCAAGTTGAAGTGGCAGTGGGCAGGGCACATAGCACGTAGAACTGATGGCCGATGGGGCCGAAAGGTTCTCGAGTGGAGACCACGTACCGGTAAGCGCAGCGTAGGAAGACCAGTCACGAGATGGACAGATGACCTCATGCAAGTGGCGGGAAGACGCTGGATGCAAGCCGCTTCCAATCGGTCTTTTTGGAAATCCATGGGAGAGGCCTATGTCCAGCAGTGGACTTCTTATGGCTGAGATGATGATGATGAACCTCCTCCATTTATTTGGTTGGTTAACGAATAAATCAGTTAAGTTAGGTTACTATTTAACAATCATTCTAAAGCATGCTCTTGTATAATAAATTGTAAAATAAATTTAAATGAAATTGCGAATAATTTCTCGTGAAAACGTACACTCACCATCATACACATGGCTTGACCGATTTTGAGGTGTCATTAGATTTGTCTTCGCTTCCAGAGTGTCATAGGCTATATTTTTTTGTAATAATAATAATACATCTCAAGCAAAAATAAGCGTTTTTTCGTATACTCTAACGAACTATTTCGTAAAAAACAAGTGATTTTATTAGAATTAATCTAAAGAATGCGCATTTATAATCATTTACAGTGATTTTACGCATACTTTCTCACAAAAAACGTACACTCAACTGCGCATCAAGCGTAACGAAATCGTAAGTTAGATTGCAAAAACTGCTTTTCTGCAGTCGGGTATTTTGTTTTTCTTCTATTTGTCTAGTGTGATTTCTTTACTGTTGAAAAAGTCGCATTGCGCCTGGTGACAAACTATTTTCACAACTTACAGAGTATGACTCTATGATTTTTATTTTAACAAAATAACAGTAGTCTCATCTAGTCTTACCTCAACTCACCTGTGCTCTGACGGACGCTGCAAACTGTGTTCGAAACGTCTGCTCATATAATTATGTAAAATATTAAATCCGCTAAAATTTGTTTAGATTTGATATTTTCATTGTTTATTTTTTTACTCTAGTAACAATCGTGGAAACCTTAGAAAACATTAAAATACAGTATTTTATATATATTTACAGTGGTTTCACTGTAAATATTTTTAAATTTAAATATTTAAATATTTTTAATGATTCTTATAAATAGATTCTTCCGTATTTCATAATAATGATCCCAGACCACCCAAATCTTCTGTATGTATGTACGCAATGAAACAAGTATAGTAATTTCAATTAGGATAGAGGCAAGCCTACTATAAGGTTGCCACAAATTGAACGCTTGTGCGAGCTCATATCACATATACACAGGGTGTTTCTTTTGATAACAACAATTAAGTAATATTATTTAATAAATACATGATATCAAAATTTTGTATATTTTATGATAACTACAGAAATAAAAAAGTAAGGGTGCATAAGCAATGTTATTACGTATTATAATAAACGTACAACACATGTCGTATACGTGCTACCTTCGGGACCTTGATGTTTTAGTGGTGGCACTACAAAAACATACTATTAACACTAGTAAAATCATTTTCATGTGATGATTGATGTGATAATTTTTGTAGTGTCGCGAAAGCTTAAAAAATATATTTGTTAAACGGAATTTAAACTTTAATAAATAAAAAATTAAACTTTCGCGACTTGGGAAAGTTTGTACAAACAGGGCTAATAAAAAAAGGCAAATTTTTCAGTTATCAGTTATTTAGTTTTAAAAACAAAAAATACGAAACTTTTTTAAATAAAATGCAAGTATATGACACCAATTACAAAATTTATTATTATCAATAAAAAATATTTTCCAAATCGGTTTATATATAACACAGTTATGAGATAGCAAACATAAAAAACAACCGAATTGATAACCTTTTCCTTTTTGATGTCGCTTAAATGTAGCACAATTTCTCATGAAATCACCCTGTTTCCAGTAGGTACTAGTGTCTCAGAGAGAATATGCCCAGAATAGTCGTCTTGCAGTATCCATTCGAGGTGGTACACTTTCTGTTGTTGATTTTACTATAAAATACTTTAAAAATGGAACAAGATAACAGTACATTAGAAGCAGATTCAGTTAACAACTCAATCCCTGTGACCGCTTTCAACCACGAAAGCATGTTTGATGAATCTGACGGTGCCAAGATCTTGTTATCTATCGGCTTAGGAGTCGCCATGATTCTTAGCTTAATCGGAAACATCTGTACTTGTGTCGTAATTGTTCGTAACCGTTCTATGCGAACCCCAACCAACTGTTATCTCTTCAACCTCGCCATCTCGGATATATTAACCGTGTGCTTCATTCCAGTAGATATATATGTAATTTGGAGCCCTGGATTCTTTCCACTCGGCGAAATTGGTTGTCGCTTCCATTTTATGCTTTGGGATTTCATAAGCAACTGTAGTTTGCTCATCATCACCGCGTTTACCATCGAGCGCTATCTAGTCGTCAGTAGACCGTTTCTCCGTCAGAAACTATCTTTAAATTCTCGCGTTTATAGGATTGTAGGCGGAATATGGCTGATTTCTTCTCTATTTGCCATTCCTGACGTATACTTCTCAGACTTGGAGGAAAGGAAGAAATACGTGTTTTGCTACTATAATATGTCTTACATCATGAGTGTAGTGGTGATCATTGAGATAATAGTATTTTTCATCATTCCTATGACCTTGATTATTGTGTTGTATGGTTTGATCATCGTAAACTTACATTTGGCTGAGAAAAAAATGCGAAGCAGCCCTGTAACTGCGCAGCAGAATAAGGATCGAGCCGTTAAAATGTTGGGTAAGTGAAATTCCAAAGTCGAATTTTCACCTAAAAATAATTTTGCTAACAACCTTATTTTTCAGTTATACAATTAAATAAATGTACAACACTTTTATTTTAAGGTATAATGTTATTGTTATTCATATTATTTTCAAAGGAAAGTATTTGTTATAGTAGTTCTTAGGACATCAACTGAAATTAAATGTAGGTACTCATATTTAAAACAAAACGCGATAGTTCTATTCATATATGATGTTCAATGATTTCTCCGCCAATTTCGTACTAATTTTGACGTTTTTATTTGTTATTATAAAGAAAACACTCTACAGGTGCTCCTATAAAATATTAATCAACTTTTATTCAGTAGTTTAGTAACCAATATTCTAGACTGAAACGTTACGAACAACCTTAGTCGCTTGTTCGTAACGTTTCAGAAACGAACGGTTTGCAATTATAGTTAATTGCAACGGCAGGATCTTCGTTAAATCTTCGTATACTGACGAGTATACGAAGATCCTTCCGTTGCAATTTTTTTTGCCGTTGTAATGAAGTCGACGGACTTCATTACTGTTTACAGCAATTTCAATAATTAGTTACTAACAAAGTTTGAGACACCGACAGCCCTCTATGTCGGGGTTGTCTGAAAGAGAATGAATCTGTGGAATACGTACTGTGGTATTGCGAAACCAAAGTAGACACCCGAAGATCCACAGGATTGGATGTGGGAATTTTAGCCTCAATCTTAACCTTACCTTCATCATCGCTTCTATTGCTATCATAACAGTATACCTCCTTATCATTGTCATCACCATCATGAACACCCTCACCACTGGAGTAGTTGTGCCAGCCCCTAGAACCTCGCTCCCACATTTCAAGGAGCTAGGATGGATCGGATAATGGCGGTAGGGAGAACTAACAATATATTCTACGCGGGGCGTCAGTGCAAGTCCTGTTGCACCTACTTCGTATAAGAATAAGAATTATTCTAGAGCTTGCTGAATGAAGTCGTTCGTACAGTTAAGTTTTAATGTATAATACTTGTTACTGTCATTATTTGTTTAACAATCTTTTATTTTCAGCTGCCGTTGCGATATCGTTCTTCTTCTCCTGGTCTCCGTACAGCATTCTACGTTTGACTATGATTTTACCTCGATTTGGCTGGGGTCAAAATTATCTTGTTAATCCGGTAAGTTAAATGCTTATGGCCAATAAATAGTACGGTTTGTAATAATATTACGAATGAATGAAGGGCTAGATATACTCGTACTATAACTTGGAATACTAGAAGTAGGCAATGATTGTAATTGTTATGACATACATTTGTATGATTTTGTAAAATAGGGCAAATAGGAACGATATATTAATAAATAAAACGTTATTTCATTTTATTTTATCTGCAAGTATGTCAATATAATGTAATCTTCAGTAATTTTGAAACTTTAATTTAATGTAGGAATTATTGTATTTTTAACCGACTTCCAAAAAGAAGGAGGTTATTAATTCGGTCTGTATGTCTTTATATGTTTGTTCACCGATTACTCAGCCAATTGTGCATTGATTTTGATGATTATTTAATATTTTTGTATTTAGTAGATCATATTCCAGAAGTGGTCCCACAATTATTTTAGAAACATTGCTTTACTGTTTTTTGAATCTTTATAAATAGAAATATTTCATTAGATTCCTGAGTTAAACGCGTCAGATTATAGAATCGCAGAATACCTACCACTGACACGTTTTTCTTTGCAAAAGTGTCAAAAATGTTAAGGATTATCGTATAAACATCTGCACATTTTCTAATCTTCGAAGACGCAGCATTTGAAATTCAATGACAAATCTCATTATTGACAAAAAAAGAAACGAGCGGGTGAAGAGAGGTCTCTTTAAAAAGTTTACAACCGTGAAGGATTTAGTAAAAGTAAAACCTTCTTACTCCTCTTCCAATGTGTATAAGGTGAAAATAGAGTTGCTTCAACGATTGAGCGTTTTGTTTAATTATTACCGGACTGAGCATGATGATATGAACTTAATGTATCCTAATCCTTTCTAATATTACAAGTAACCAAGTAGCGTAGTTTGAAGTCGGTTGTTTCAGTTTTTTAAACTATAAAATTATTATGTTGTGACATGTTTTATAAGTTATATGGGCCAATTAGTAGCCTGAAATAAATGAATTTGAATTTGAAGATGTATGTATACAGTTTGACAATTTGATCGAAATCACGCGTGAACCTAATGCCCGCGTATCTCTGTGCACTGTAAATAGGTATTTACAATGGTATTTTCTCTTGTACGGAAATATTTCCTACACCCAGTAACTATTCAATACATACCATACTTATTGTTTTCAGAATTGGAAGATAATCAACTACATGTGTTATAACTCGTACTTGTCTCCCGTGGCCAACCCTATACTCTACAGCCTTATGTCTAGAAAATTCAGAAAAGCTTTTAAAGTGAGTACTTATTTAGCTGCTTTTAATATTTTTTTATCAGCAGTTATTAATACATTTTTTACATGTTTTTCGTACGCCAAGTCGCATTCATTCGGTCATTAATTTTCCTATTAAACGCGTACATCTCTGGTGCTTAATTTATGATTTTTTAAATAAACGGACTCCTAAATTCTAATTTTTTACTAGTAGTTTTACGAACAGTAGACCTTGCGAGCACAAAGTGTATACTCATAAAGTCTACCGCTCATGTCAAATATTATCAAAACCAGCAAATGACCACCTAATACTTTATCAATAAATATATATATATATATATATATATATATATATATATATATATATATATATATATATATATACGATCCCGTTGACTTAGAATCATGAGGTCTTACAATACTAAGTACGTACTTATTTAATTTGAGTAATACCATAAAAACATATTTTTTGTTCTGATTAATTATTTCACTAACCAAATATTTGTACATGTAAAAATATGTTAAACATCACATCTTTTTTTAACGTTTTCAGGATCTTTTGAAAGGACGAAGCACAGAAACTCGTAGAAGAAGAGATATAACTTTAACAACGTCGAGTTCCTATCCTAGACAAAACAGCGGCTTCTTCAATGACCAGAAACAGATCAACTTAAAATTTTACAACACTTAAACCTACCTTACCTTATCTTTTCTACCTTTATGTTGAAATCTATATATACATTATTGATTTTTATATTAGTTGTAGTACGTAATTAAACCTTCGTTTCCTAAAAAAAACTGATGCACATTATTTTTTTACATAAACTGTTTTAGATCATTTAATTTTTGTTTTTTTTTTTATCATAGACATAGACATAAATTTATTGTAACAAAAAACATACAATAGAAAATAGAAAGCATACACACAAATAGAAAACTTACTTAACTTACTTACTTTTATTGTTGCTGTAGTGTCTGTTGTGCAAAATAGGTAAATGTTTATTTCTCTTTGTCTTGCTTAAACTCTTTCAGATAAAGTACATAATAGCTAATAAAACGTAAAAGGCTTTACCATCTCCTGCCTGTACTCCATTAATAAAACAAATATTTATTTGAGTATATTTTTCTGCACGTGTAAAAATACTACGAGAAAGAATTGACAATAACCCAAATTTATTCAAACGTTGCAATTTAACTAAATATTTATTCCGACGCCAGACGATTCCGACAAAATAATGCCTAAAGTCAACTCATGTGTACACAAACGTTCATAATACGAATAGTGTTTATTTATGGAGTTCAAATAAAATCATCACTGAAATGTTTATATTATAAACATTCTGGTATTGGGCCGCGAATAAAAATAGCATGAAACGCAATGAAATCATCCTGTATCAAGTACTTGCGTCTCAGCGAGAATCGCCTCAAAATAGTATTCTTGCCGTATCCATACCAGCCGGTACACTTTCAGTAGTTCTTTTTTGTTATAAATAATACTTAAATAACATAAAAACCATGGAGCAAGATAAAAACAATTTAGAAGGAGATAAAAATACATCTAACTTCAACCATGAAAGCATGTTTGACGAATCTGAAGTTTGTAAAATCATGTTGACAATCGGTCTCGTAGTCGCCATGATTCTCAGTCTAATTGGAAACATATTTACGTGTGTTGTGATTATTCGTAACCGTTCTATGCGAACACCAACCAACTACTACCTCTTCAACCTCGCCATCGCAGATATATTGACCGCTTGCTTCATCCCATTAGAAATATATATCATTTGGAGCCCCGTCTATCATTTGGGCGAAGTTGGCTGCCGCATACACTTTATGCTGTGGGACTTTATAAGTAACTGTAGTGTGCTCATCATCACCGCGTTTACCATCGAGCGCTATCTAGTCGTCAGTAGACCGTTTCTTCGTCAGAAGTTGTCTTTAAATTCTCGTGTTTGTAGGATTGTGGGAGCAATATGGTTTTTTTCCTCCGTGTTTGCCATTCCTGATCTTTATTACTTAGACCTAGTGGAAAAGGAGAAATCTGTGTTTTGCTATTACAACATATCTTATTTTGTGAGTGTTAAAGTGATCATCGAGATAATATTATTTTTTATCATTCCAATGACCCTGATCATTGTGTTGTATGGTTTGATCATCGTGTACTTAAATGCTGCTGATAAAAAGATGCGAAGCAGCCCGGTGACTTCTCAGCATAATAAAGAACGAGCTGTTAAAATGTTGGGTAAGTTGTTTTTTTTATCGACTTCATAAAAGGAGGATGTTTTCAAATATAATTGACAGAGATATGAGGTAACAAACAAAAAAAGTACAACCGAATTGAAAACCTCCTCCTTTCTTGTAATCGTTTAAAAATAGGGTCTAATATAAGACGTCAATATATTACACTCAATATAATACAGTCGTTGACATAGAAAATGTAGGTATATCATTAGTGATTACTGTCCGTACCGTATAGGGTACCGGTGCACAGGGGAACGATCTTAAGAGAACTATTGTCGCGCGATCTCCCATATAAATAGGCGAAAACTGTTTTCCACCCTTAAGGCTTGTTTTCACTTTGATTAGTGGGAGTGCAGGTGATTAGTAATCGCGACTGATTAGTGCAGGTGTGTAGTGCGAGTAGTGTCCAATTCTGTTTAGTAGCTGTGTTTAGTAAATTCAGTTGTCAGCCGTCGGTCCGCAAGTATGGACGACCGCGGATCCAAACTCTGACGCAGCTAAAGAGTTGTTTGACTGTGTAAGTCATCTCAAGTGATCAATAGTTTAAGAATATACAATGGGACTGTCATGTTTATATAATAAAATACTCAAAAATAAATATGCAAAAAAAGTATGGACGAACCTCAAGAAGCGCGCTTGCAATTGCAAGAAATTGTGAAAGAAAAATTAAAAGCACTAAACACTGCTGTCCAGACGTGTTTAGTGGCACTGTGGCAGGCACGCTGCGAGTGAGGGGGAAGGGAGAGCGCGCGGGACGTGGATACTCGCAGTCTACTCTCAAAAAAATAGAACACGCTTCTAACACTTCACTACGGAGGTACACACTCGCACTAATTAATCGGTGTCCACACGTGCTTGCTACTAATCACTTAACACATGCACTAATCACTAATTAAAGTGAAAACAGGCCTTTAAGCATTAACCGATTTCGACGATTCTTTTTTCAACAAGACTTCAAACAAGTATCAATGTTAAAAGAAAAACAAAATACCCGACTGCAGAAAAGAGGTTTTTGCAGCCTAACTTATGTTTTTTTTTAATTTTGATGTACCCAGTGTCACTCTCACAACTAAGACGAATCTATTGACACCACACATCAAAATCGGTCAAGCCCCTTAGGCTCTAGGGCGTGTCAAAGAAATATACATACATACATACACTCGAAAAACATAGCCCTCCTTCTTACTCAGTCGGGTAAAAAGGAGGAGGTTCTCAATTCGACTGTATTTTTTTTTATGTTTGTTAGCTCAGAACTTTCGACGGGGTGAACCGATTTTGATGTTTTTTTTTTTTTATTTGAAAGCTGGTGCTTCCCGTGTGGTCCCATTCTGGTCCAGTTCTGACAATGGCATCCATGAGAAGTCGGTTGCTTCAGTTTTTTAAACTATAATTATTATCTGATTTATATAATAAATGCCTGTGCCCCAAGTTTTTTTTTTTAAATTTCGTTATAATACGAAGCTAAAACAAATAAAACTTTATTTTTTGTAAAATCATACCGTCTAGGCATTGCCAGTAATGGTTTCAAACATATAAAAAAAACTAAATCGTTTATTTAAGGGTAGAACACTATTTTCTTCTGTTGTATGAAAAACGCGCCGTGTAAATAAGTTTTCGCACGGTCTTTTGACAGTAAAATTGTCAAAAGACCGTGCGAAAACTTCTCTTATTTTAACTATTTATTTTCGTGGTGTCTTATAATAACATTATTATGCGAGGTATAAGATAACATACTCAGCTCATAAGATTGCGTCCAGTCAGTTACCGATCAGAAAATTTAAGCAAATAAATTATCTGTTTTCAGCCGCCGTTGCGATATCGTTCTTCTTCTTCTGGTCTCCGTACAGCGTGCTGCGTATAGCAATGATTTTACCTCGGTTTAGCTGGAACCATCTGGTAAGTTCTGCGTTGCAGCAACCGTTGCCTGAAAAAATCTTCAGTAAAATAATTATTTGTATCGTAAACGGGGATTCCCCGTGGTGGACCTACTCGTAGTACGAGTATGTAAGAAATAATACAATTTTTTTTAACTCTTATATTGCCAAATTTCGTGATCTAGGTTGATGGGAAATACCTTGTAAGTTTTTATTTAATTGCGAGTGACAAAATTTTAAGCAAAATGGCCAATTTTAGGGTTCCGTAGTGAACTATGAACTCTTAAATTTATTTTTGCCACGCCCGTCTGTACGTAACTTAGCTCAAAGAATCACGTTTGTTGTATGGAAGCCCCCTTAAATATTTATTATATTCTTTTTTTTAGTATTTCTTGTTATAGCGGCAACAGAAATACATCATCCGTGAAAATTTCAACTGACAGACAGACAGCGGAGTCTTAGTTATAACCCGTTTTACCTTTTGGATACGGAACCCTAGAAATTAGAAACAGACATTCCATACCTACTTAAGTAGTAGGTTAAAAATTCAAGTTAAGTTAAGGAGTAGGTTAAAACATTTAATTTTTTTACGTTTGACCACCAACTAGCCTGTTGGAAAGCGACGACGTGGTCGAAGGTGAAGCACGCAAACCCAGATTAAACCTATTCACTCCGACCTTAAAAAGACCCAAATTGTATCTCTCAGGGAACAAAAAAGCCGGCAATTTATTCCATACTTTAGCTGTACGGATTAAAAACGTAGAATTAAACCGTTTGGTTCGTAGGTACTTTAGGAAAAACCACAATGTACTTATGGGTGGTGGTGGGCCGACTTAATAACGAACAAAAATAAATTAGTGCCGGTATAGATTTATTAATAACTAAATATTTCACTGGAAACATTGCCCTTCAAACCGTAACACAGGAACACGAGATAAACAATGCTATCCGCCGTAAATGGTAAAAGGTACATAAGTTACTTAAAAATACACAAATAATATAAATAGAAATCCAATAAAAACCGGCTAAGTACGTGTCATGCCACGCGTATTGTAGGGTTCCGTAGTTGCACGTACGCGGCGTGCAACTACGGAACCCTACACTTGCTCTGAACAAGAATTTTACACGTTCGTAACGTCATACCGGATATTTCAGAAAATTTGATCAACATCGACCAACAAATATTCTCGTAATAGCAAACTTCTCGTTTTAAACATATTTTCATAACTTTTTAACCGACTTCCAAAAATTTTTTTTTTTGTGCATGTACACGTATTTTTCTGTCATCCGTGAACCAAATTTTGTGTTTTGTGAATTGGGGTATAGACAAAGCTCCCAAGTTGGTCCCATAATTATGTTTTAACAACCTTGGTAACCGACTCTGACTGATTTCGATGGTGATTTATGCAGAGACTTTCGGAACTGGAGGTAATAGACACAGCAGGAACATACAAATAAATAGGTACACATTCTGATTTTAAGCAAGCAAATGTCTTATGCTTGTCAACTACAACAAAACAATACATACCACACAAACACCTAATATAATTTAAAAAAAAAAAACAACTACGAGTAGTCAGTCAATATTTAAAAAAAAGTTGTATGTAGGTACGACAGAAGTGAAAACTTCATTAAAGCCATTTAATAAATACGAATTATAGTGGTGACACATTGACTATGTATCCCTCGCTCCCTAAGTCGACTCTACCCAAATTTACTCGAATGAGCGTTACATAGCCGAACGTGACGGCTCAGTCTCATTCAATATCCACAAAATAAAAGCTCAATGTGCCTAAAGAGGTTTTCACTTCAAAAATGAGACAAATCTAATGACATTTCATGTTGAAATCCCGCAATTGGATTATAGAGCATAAAAAGTAAATATTGGTGAACTTTTCACACAATACCATCTAGTCCAAACTAAGCAAAACTGTGGGAACTAGATGGCTGATATAATACTTCTATAGTTTTTTTTAATACATATATATGATACATAGAATCACCCAGACACAAAACAATCATCTGTGCTCACCACAGAAATAATACATAAAATGTCTACAAAAAAAAAATGTTTGTCCAGGGTGGGGTCGATCCCACAACCTACGGCTTAGCAGGCAAGCATACTACCAACTGAGCTGCGAGCCAGCCAAATTATACATAGGTACTTATTATACTCAAAAACCATTATCCGATTTCGGTAGTTGAGTAAAAAATAATTAGATTGCCCTAGATCAATAAAGGTAAAAAACTCCAAACTCCAAAACTCCATCCTTATACACATTACATACTTGCATGTAGGTATGTATAGGTAGGTATATACATTAGAAAACTTCGAAACATTATATTCCCTTTTTGAGCAGTCGGGTAAATTACTTATTTATTAACAAGCAATATGTCGTTTTCAGAGTTGGAAGATTATGAATTACATGTGCTACAACTCGTACTTGTCTCCTGTGGCCAACCCCATTCTCTACAGCCTTATGTCCAGAAAATTCAGAAAAGCTTTTAGAGTAAGTGAAATAGTCAAACTAATATTATATAATCATAGTTTAAAAACTGAACCAACCGACTTATCATGGTTGGCATGGTCAGAACTGGACCAAATTGAAATGGGACCACACGGGAAGCACCAGCTTTCATCATCATCATCTCAGCCATAAGAAGTCCACTGCTGGACATAGGCCTCCTCCATGGATTTCCAAAAAGACCGATTGGAAGCGGCTTACATCCAGCGTCTTCCCGCCACTTGTATGAGGCCCCAGCTTTCAAATTAAAAAAAAAATCATCAAAATCGGTTCACCCAGTCGAAAGTTATGAGGTAACAAACAAGAAAAAAATACGAATTGAGAACCTCCTCCTTTTTTTGAAGTCGGTTGAAAAGCTAAAGTGAATCAGTTGTTTGTCTCTTTGTCTGGACTCCTCCTTACGGCTAAAATTGGGTATAAAGATTCCTTAGGATCTAGAGAAGGATATAAGCTATATGTTATCATCATCATCATCACCATCTTTCATCAATACGCTGGTGACACTGCAATATTCTTTATCATAAACGCCCTTACCGAAAAACGTTACTTAACTTTAACCATCGTCTTAAATTCTCTGTCTTCTTTCCGCAAGTGTCATTACGTGTCAGCGAGAAGTTGACAAAATATGTTAACCATTGCTTAAAGTTAAGTAACGTTTTTCGGTAAGGCACCTAAAGTCGAACTCTTTCATAATTTTACATGAATAAAGAACAAGAACTGCACCTCACGGTGTTACACGCATGATGATGAAAAAACAGCATATTTCTTACTCCAGGTCTTAAAATAATCACTGTGTCAAATTTCATAACTATTGGTTCAGACGTTTAGCCGTTTTATGGTAACAAAATGACTGAGAGATAGACGACAGATGAAATAGTCTTCCATTAGACTTAGGTGCTATTATTATAATATATCTTTAATATATCTTGGTATGCGCGAACGAGACAGACTATCAAACTAATATGCTCGTGGGCACTTAAGGGGTTAGACAAGTGGCATTCTTATTTCGTGATCGCCAGTAGAATAGTAAAGTAAATGTATGGGATTGAGATTAGCTAACGAAATGTCACGTGACGGCACGTCACAGTTTCTTTGCATTTGCATTTTATTCATGTTTTCTTTATTTGCGTATATTATGGGTAGGATACATTGATGGAATACATAATATTATAATTTAGAACGCCATATCTCGCTATGCGGCATGCAAAAATTTGTCAAATAACAATTTGAATTTTAACTATATCAATAATGCGACTTACATGTTTCCTGTTGACATTCTCACTCAATCGGAATATATCTCAGTTTTGTCCTCTCAGAAACAAAGAAATATAATTGTAACAAAATATATGGAAATCTAATGAAAATTACAAGAAAAATCGATAAAGAAACAATCATTATACATGCTTAAACATCCTAAAGAAATCACCAAACAAATACCAATAATCTTCAGCATGATACCGCACCGCAGTATAGATAAATTACATAAATTCATTATATACATTACATTACATAAACATTTCGAAGCGTAATATCGTAATCGTTTATAGAAATAGAAAAGTTTGCGACTTTTTTTAAATTATTCAATATAAATCGCCTCAAGTGAAACTCTCTCACGCTGAAGCCGAACGCATTCAACTGGCAAGTGGTATACGTCCTCCTCCACTCCACATGCGTCACAGTAATTCCCCATTAGTAAGCAAATATTTTCAGAGGCATGTGTCCCGTCCTTAACGTCCTCACGTAACTGTAAACTTAGCGCTGTAACTGTAAACTTACGTGACAGACTGGTATTACTGAACACACACACACACACACACACAGACACACACACAGGCTCACACACTATAGTTCTGTACCACACCCCCTTATCAATCGATCTTTCATTAAAATGTTCTTTCCAAAAATTATAACAACTTTTTCTATATTTAGGTAGTAGCTCAGAATAATTTGATAATATGTTGTACTATATAATATTCTAGTCCGTCTGAAGTTGTTTTTTTAGCTAGTGTATTGCCTCGCAGGCCGATGTGTGATGGAACCTATTGCAATTTAATATCAAAACTGTTAACTTGTAAATTCCATAGTTGTGACCTATTTGTTAGCAATCGATACACCTCTCCTGCCGGAAGTGCATCGGACAATATGCTGCAGTGCACTTCTACTATCCGTATAAATAACATTCTTTCGTTTTCGTCTTTGACACATGAATGTAAGTGCCTCAGATATTGCAATAAGTTTCAACGTCATAATACTAACATAACTATTGTTAATTTTAAAACAGTTGTCGACATTATGTGTAGTCGAGTCTAAATCTGGATCAAAAAAGCTGCCCCACGCATAAGTTTGCCACTTATCTAAGCCTGCTGTACCAATTACAATATTCACCTATGCCTTGGTATTTCAGGATCTCCTAAAAAGACGAAACACAAAAACTCGGATAAAATCACAAAGAGCTGTGACGACGACCATCTCCTCTCCAAAATATGACAACGACAATGTAGCCAGCCAGAACTTAGTCCTATAACACTTGAAATCGCGTAATTAATTTTTATGTGACCGTAGATTTAATTAACCGACTTCCAAAATGGAACCAAACGAAAGGATGAATTGAGAATTATGGTTTGTTTGAAAAATATGTCATCCAAGTAAACGAATTGCGTATTTTGAAATCGGCATTTTTTAAATGTGATATTACAAGATTTAATTTAATAATTAACAATTAGTTTAACATACATTACTTGAGTTTATAATGATATAAATATCAAAATATTTAAAAATTGCATAAGCCTATTGTTTGTCACGATTTCAAATATAGTTTTAAAATATGTTTCATTTTTTTATGATTTATGATTATGATGAATATGATTATGATTATGAAATAAAAACTACGGGTCACTCACTTCTGTTTTGAGCCGAAATATCCATCTAAAGTTTCTCCGACTCCTTTGAAAAAGACCGCCGAATGCGGTTGAAACTTTAGTCGGATATTTCGGCTCAAAACAGACGTGAGTGACCCGTAGTTTTTTTAAAATGATTATGATGATTATTTTTTATGATTACATGATAAGAGTTGTTGGAAACAGTAACTGTAGCAGTAAAAAAATGCTTTTAAAAAATCTGAAAAATATGAGAACATCAGTAGAAATGTAATATGGGAAATTTTAAATTTACAACGTCGACAGGTATAACAGAGACTATTTTGTTAATTGATTTAAAACTAATACATACCTATTTGCTTTACTTATGTTTCAAGTATGTATTTTTTATTCGAACCTCTAAAATATTTAAGGAACTAATTTCAATATGTTTGTAATTTATGTCTTTTTGATATTTTTAAGTTTTGTAGTGGGGAGGGCTGTGATGTCATAAGCTTAGTCTATAGATAAAGCGCTTAACTGAGTCTGTTCCTGAGGTATGGGAGCGGCACGGGAGGGTTCACGTGTAATACCAATGCTGACGCCCGACTGACGTAATATAACCCCTCCCGTAACGCTCCCATACCCCAGGAACAGCCTCAGTTAAGCGGTAGATATATAGTACTTATGACAGTTATGACTAAGGATTATCATTAAAAGGGAATTTCCCATGGACCCCTGCGTCGTCCCCCTAGGAGGTCCAAACACCTACAAATCAACTATGCAATGATACCTCGTACTGTATAGTAGATTAAAAAAAAAACATCCCACATTTACGTTTATGAGAGGTGGGTATACTCCAGGGTATACTTCAGCAGTTTTTTTATTTATCTGCCCTGTTTGTACAAACTGTCCCACTGCTGGGCGCGGGCCATCTTCTCATTATGAGAAGGGTAAGGCCATAGTCTACCACGCTGGCCAAGTGCGGGTTAGCAGACTTCACACATCTTTAAGATCATTGATTGATCAGCAGAGTTGCTGGAAGTATACCCTGTTGGAAATTTTGTCTATGGCCATGGACAGATAAACAAACATGGTGAATGTATATGGGTTCATTATAGACCATTTGACAACGAACCAAAAAAAAACGTTTGTTGAGTGGTAATATGCGTTATCTTCATTTCAGAAATGTTACAAATATGCCTATTGTTAATTGTAAGACAAATTACAACGCTGCGGGATATATCTATGATTTATAGGTAGTGAGGGTGAATAATTGAAACAGAATAGCCGTTCTGATGCCGCATTCACATTGGCAGGCACGTACATTCGATCACTCAAGATTTGCATGCCAATTAGCTAACACTTGGACATTTGTTTGATAGTGTTGATACGTGTTTATTGCATAATGACAATCATAATCATGATTCAGTTTTTTAGGCTTCCGTGCTAAGAGTGTGGGAGCCTATTCGTGGGGCTACAGGTCAGTCTGTCTCCTGTATGTCTGTCCTACACTGTCTGTCTGTATCTTTTGAACGGTAATATATTGGTAAGATTGTAGAGTTTATTTTGATGTAAATCTAAAAATACTAAAAACTGTACAAGGACAAAACAATTATGAAATTCGATTTTCTCATACATTGAAAAAAAAAAATGTCAGTTAAAACACATTTTTTTTTGTCAGTGGAAAAAGTAAAAGACTATATTATCTATGCAATTAATAAATAATACATAATTAAGTTATCACTTTGTGCGTCACAAGAGATATCGAAAAATAATCTATCAGCACGTACTTATCATAACAAAATGATTCACAGACTAAATTATGACATTTATCAGAAAATCTCTTAATAATATTAAATGTACTGATATAATTATCATGTAAATATTTTGGTAATTCCACGACGAATTTTCGTTAAGTGAAAATTGTGAAATAATAACAGTAGTAGTACAGCCAACTGGTAGCGGTCTCTTAGATTAAGTTTGTAAATATTATTATTAAATGACATGTCAAAAATAGAAGTAATAAATAACTTTAATATAAATAACAGTTTTGTATATTTATGGAAATGGATTACATTTCCTTATGGAATCTCGTCAAATGTAGAATCTGTCAAACTTCTGATAGATCTATAATAAATAAAATCAAAACGTAACTTCATGTACCTATAATCGTATATTTTCTGGTAGGCTGATACACCTATGCATACAAACAAACACGCATACACCCGAAAAACATAATCCAAGGATCCAGGGTTATCTTGCGCAGTCGGTTAAAAAACAAGGAACTAAAAAACTTATTTCAATCACCAAGAGCCCGTTCGTGCTCGTTTGAAAACTACTATTGTTTGGAATCTCCATCACAAGGTTGCCTGGAAGAGATCGCTTCCAGCGATAAGACCGCCTGTTGTTTTCGCTAGCGTGTAAGCTTTCTCTTGAAATCAGAAATCAGAAATCAGAAAACTTTATTTTGTTGAACATGGTTGGTACACTACACATTACATAAATAGTATACATGATAGTTATTTCAATTGATGTATCACATGTCCGTACCGGGTGAGGCGTACAAATTATGAGAAAAGATAAAAAAATGTCAATCAAAAATGTCAAAGTATCAAGATTTATGGAGTGTTTAGATGAGAATGTCACTACAGCTAATTTAGTCAATGGTACAATATACAATAAATAGGTAAACATTATGTCACAATTACGAGTTAAAAATAAGCATGTCATTATTAGTCGTCATTAATATGGTATGATAAAGCTGTGTCAATAATATTAATATCTGATGTCAAAATATTTTTGTCGGATAAAAATTCTGCAATAGAATAATAACATTTTTGTTTTAGCAATTTTGTAAGTCTACTTTTAAAGACGCCAATATTTGATTCTCTAAAATCTTTAGGTATTTTTGTATAAATTACTGGTGCCATACAGAATATGCTTTTCCGCATGAGTGCGGTTTTAGCGGCACGAGGGCAGAGTTTCATTGCTTCCTGCGTACGGGTTCTGATACCAGCAGTAGTCCATTCACCAAATAACTGTGAATGGGATTTGACAAATGTCGCAATTTCAAGAATATAGAGACATGGCAATGGAAGAATCTTATATTTAAGGAAATAGGGTTTACAGCTATCTCTTTTACTTAAATGAAACATTGCCCTAATACATCTTTTTTGAGCTTTGAAAGCAATCTCTTTGTCAATAGAGTTCCCCCAGAAAACAATTCCATACCTCAATAGAGATACAACCATACCATAGTATGCTGTTACTAATGCATCTTCATTTATTACAGAAGACAATTTGAATAATGCGTATGCTGTAGAACTTATTCTTTTTGTTAATGAATTTATGTGTGCTTTCCAGTTAAGTTTATTGTCAATAGTAAGGCCCAGAAATTTAGTTGTCTCTACCTCTTGCACTATTTTTCCATCGAATTGCAATGTAACATTCTGTTGTATCCTACGCTGTCGAAAATGAATTATGTTTGTTTTTTCCAAATTTATTTTTAAATTATTTTCTTCTAACCATTTTATCATTGAGTTAAGTGTGTTATTTATGTCTGACTCATATGTGGCCATGTCATTACAACTAATGATTACTGTGCTATCATCTGCAAAGAGAATCGTCGGGTGGTTTAAAGCTTTAGGTAGGTCATTAATATATGAAATAAAACAGAGAGGACCTACTATACTCCCTTGTGGCACCCCGTACATAGGAGACCTTTCTTCAGATCGGTAGACCACTTCTTGTTTTTCAGAAACATCTTGTTAATTAGTGTTTTAGTATAGTGGTGTAAGCAATAAATAGTTTATCTACTAAATATAAAGTGATAATATCAAACTCACTTATTAACTACTTTATAACCAACATGTACCTTCAATAAAAGTAAAACAAACTGAGGTATTCGGGTAAAACAGCCTGTTTTGGACACGGTAGGTATATATATACTACAGAAGTAGTTTATTTACTATCAATACTTAGGTTAGAATACTTCTTATAACCAAAGACATTATGTTAAACAATGAAAAAATGTGATTTTAAATATAAACATTTAAACAGCAATTTATATTGATAATTTTATGTACTTTTGAGCTAAAATTGATAATGTATAGGTATTAGACAGATTGTACCTTTCGTACAAAAAAATATTCAAAACTGGTTTAACTTCTCACCATCATGCATATATGTATATGTACATATATATTCTATTCTCGAAGCTTTTCACTTTATCATTAACTCTTCCACACGTATACGTGATTTTGAATCAGACTTCTCCTCCCCCACACTTCATTGATCTGTTCTGGCCACAGACATAGTAGATGGAGCATGCGACTACATTTATATGAAAACCTTGCGTGCCACATGTTTGGTATCGACTGTGACTTCACACAAACGATTTTGTAATGGAATGTTCCATCCGCTCAAAATCTAACGCATCCGTGCCCTTGTACGCTAGTAACTTTATAGTGGACATGTGGACAAAATATCCAATCGGAAGTATATATCACCTGAAATTAAATAAATCTTGGTCGTCAACTGCGATTTTTTATCGTACTTGTTGACACGCTAGGTACACTTTGGGTATCTATAGAAGTATATGTTTCTGAGCGTAACGAAAAATTTTATGTGGTTAGGATGGTTAGAAGTGCAAAGAAAATGAAAATGACGCAACAGGCACAGATATTGTCTTACAGTCGCGCGATAACAAGAAAAGGAGCTGAACCATGAAACCTTATAAAGAACATTAGTAGAGACAAACACAAAAGTCGCACCTATGTATATCTCTGATGTGAGTATGTCACTGCTTATTGTAAGGGCTGATGTCTACAATAAGCTAAGCTATAGAGGCAACGTGATCTTCACACCCGTATGCTATCGGCGTCGCGTCCATTGTAGTAGACTTTAGTAAAAAAAGATACTGCTAATACTGAACTTTTAAAAGGTTGCCTGGAAGAAATCGCTCAAGGAAATAAACCTTTGTACCACCGAGGCTTTGTCAACTGTTTAGACTTAAATATTTATTGTTCTTCTTACCGTATTTATAAGTTAAACGGCTCCAACATTTGACATTCAAAAATTACCAAATGTAAAATAGGCATATCTCTTCATCATCAGCCACTTTTCATAAATAAAAGGCAAAATTTTCATGATAAGCAAAAAAGGGAGAGCGCCAATTGGGCTGCATTCTAAGATTTGACATCAGGAAGTTTCTGCAGTAATATTGTTCTGTGTTTCTGCACTAACATTTCATTTTTTTCTGAACAAAATAATTATTGTATTGTTATTGTAGGTATCAACATCAACGTGATGGGATCAGTAAAAGGTGTCCTAATTGTTTTAACATACTTTGTGAAGTTAAACGCTTGTATAAAGTATAAATAACTAGCTATGATCCGTAATTTTTAGAAAGCCTAAAGCCTTTTGCGAGATTTCATATTGTTTTATACTTGCTCTGTTGTGTTCACGTTTACGAAATTCGGGACCACGCTATTTAGCAGTACTAAACTTACTGTGTGGTATCCACTCTTTAAAAATTGTAGTTTACGTAAACGCAATCAACTAGATATAAATAAATATAAAAACTCACAATAAGCCCTCATATTAGTGGAAATAATTGCGGCAATGCTAATAATACAATTACGAATGTTATATCGCAACTTCATTACACATATTGCCATTATTTTCAGATCATTACAAGTATTATAAGTATTATATGATCTATAAACACTTAAACAATTGTTTATTTTCTTACAAAAAAAAAAAAACAATTTAAAACTTTCGCTTATCCGACACTGGAGAGAGGCCTTTACAGGGTGCTCGTTTCTATTTTGTCAGCGTATCTAAAGCCCTACGAAGCATATATGGTTCAAGTCACGTAGGTTTTAAAGTGTTTCTATCCTCCCTCAGTATGCAGGCCTTTACACATGATGCCTCAGTTTTGTTTGCTGGGTCTTGCTCCATCTAATATCACATTAGAAATTTAAAAGAATCTTATCTTTTCTTCTTGCCGCTTCCAATCGGTCTTTTTTGGGAATGCATGAGAGAGGTCTTATGTCCAGCAGTGGACTTCTTATGGCTGAGATAATGATGATGATGATGATATTTTCTTTTAAATACTCTCATGTTTCGAGAGTGTTCACTCACATGTGATAAACACTCCTGAGGGATCAGGCAAAAATATACTTACTAAGCGGAAGACTATATATATATATATATATATATATATATATATATATATATATGTTACTGTAAAAGCCCGAATATTGGTAAATCTTAGGGTTTACCAACACGAGTCGGTAAATGTAAGAATATGTAAAAAAGAAACGATTTTATCGGGTTTTTACCATTAGAATTTAGTACATGCTAGGTTTTACCAGTGACGGTTGGTAAATGTTGGTTTTTCAATTTTGTCTTGTCTATTTAATCCCTACCTGACTGTTGTCGGCAGAATTGACTCCATCTATAGGAGTTATAGAAAAACCGCAGGAGCAGCTTTTTGGCGAGCCAACGGCTTACCGTCGCGGTGTCGCTACTTATAGCTACACTGCGTACCCTGATGTTTCCCTGAATGGGGCTAAATGAGACCCCTGACCTCCAGCTTGGATTTAGTGCACCACCCAGCCAGCCAGCTGGATGGGTGGTGGAAACTGCAACAGCTAATATCCTAAGCTCCAGGGCGGAAGTGTTAAAGGGTATAACACCGTTAGTAGCTCTCAATGAATTCGCTACATACCTGTCGACACATTTAGGCACCCATACCAATGTTGTTTCTCCTGCCTCAATATATTTGTATAATGAGACAAAATGAGCAGGTGCCGTGTTATCATTCTGATGTTCCCATACAGAAGTATCCCATTTTACTCTGTGGGAGCATCAGCCAATAAACTTGTTTTCTAAGTCATAACCATTTCATCACAATAGCCAAGATTTTTCTTACTCCATACTGTACAGTAGTTTCACCAACCATCAACAGACGTACCCATTTTCTGTATTTTTTTTATTTCTTATTTTTTTTATTCTATGGATACCATTAAAGGCCTACCAGATGCCGTAGGTATCCGATCCCAGCGTTATGCAACGCCAGCAAATAGCGAGTGCCACTCTTGGCATGGCGCCAGCATCCATACGCACAAGCCTTATTTATTTCCGCTAATTTAAAACGGTAACACGTCGAACTAATGTACTGGAAACTGTAAAATATTGTTTTAATCTTTTTGGTCTTAGCAGGTCCGATAGGAAGAGACCAGAATTGACCAGATGGAATGACTCTGGTGCTATAGAAATAGAGCAAGTGCTTGGTATGGGACGCAACTCGCGTCAGCACTGTAGCTGCCAACAACTTAAGTCGTTCCATCTTCTCTCCAGCAGCCGCTGCAGAGAATGCTGCCAGTAGAAAGCAACTCAGATATGTTGGAGCCGCAATAGATTTGTGCCTATAGCGGTGGAATCGCTGAGCATTTTTTTATACTTACATTCAATCGGAAACCTGGAAGTGGGTCTATTTTAAATTGCAAGATTTGATTACAGATATCGGGACAGTTGAAAGTAAATAAAGTATAGTAAAAAAGAGAAAAACAGAAGTTTAACCATTCGTGGTCCCAATGCATAAAATTATTTATTTTTATCCAGATGCATGGAAATATATTCGATATGATAGTAATTCAAAGATTCTCTTAACTATAAATTTAGTGGTTATACGGTCTTAAATGCTACTCAGTGAAACAGGTTTTGTTTGTTGCATAATAAATGATAATGGGCACCAAAATGGTCTGGAGCTTAGTGAGGTACTTTATGGATCCCTAAGGAAATAACGTAGACGCCAACGTAGTTGATATAACCAACATATTCTTACAGGGGAACTAGATTAGTTATGCACCAAACAAGAATACAGGGTTACTACAGTACCCTGTATTAAGTCGAAAGGAGGCCATTGTATATCATTATAAACTACTTATATTTATCCACAAATCTGAAATCTCGAAAAATAATGAATGCTTGTATAGAACAAGTATCAATGTTAAAAGAAAAACAAAATACCCGACTGCAGAAAAAAGGTTTTTGCAGACTATCTTACGATTTCTTTACGCCTAATACGCTGTTGAGTGTACGTTTTTGTGAGAAAGTATTAGCTGTAAAAGATTATTGCGCATTCTTTAGAAAAAATCTAGTAAAATCACTTGTTTATTACGAAAAAGTTCGTTGGAAGTTACAAAATACACGCGTTTGTTTATATTTGTGAGAGATGTATGATTTTTATTACAAAAACAATATAGCCTATGACACTCAGCAAGTGAAAACGGATCTTACGACACCTCTCACATCAAAATCGGTCAAGCCCTTTAGGCTTTAGGCGATCATATACAAACATACAGATATACATACATACCCACATACATACATACACTCGAAACACCCCCCCCCCCCTACCTCTCCCTCCCTTCACCCCTCTCCTTACCTTAAAACACAATTATAATGGAACAGTTGTCGGTGATTTTTTTGATGTAGGAAATAGGTTTAATCCTGTTTTACCCGTTCCGATGGGAATCCCGGGATAAAAAGTATCTTGTTTTAATCCAGATTATAAACTACCTGTGTGCCAAATTTCAGCCAAGCCCGTCAAGCCGTTTTACCGTGAAGAAGTAACAAACTGACATAAACTTCGCATTTATTTTATAAGTGTGAAGTGTGATGTGATTTATTAGCATTTCCTACCCCAAACTCCAATAAAACATATGTTATATATATATATATATTCGTAATCACCGTTAAAAATTCTTGATTTTGATACCACACTCGATGTATTTTGAAAACATAATTTTTTTTGAGATTACTTTTTGCCGCCAAAAAACCTTAATTATGTTTTTTTTTTTTTATTGATGTACCCAGTGTCACTCTAACGACTAAGACGAATATATTGACACAACTCACATAAAAATACGACAAGCCGTTTAGGCTCTAGGGCGTGCCAAAGAAATATACATACATACATACATACACTCGAAAAACATAACCCTCCTTCTTTCGCAGTCGGGTAAAAATATGTAACACCGTAAAGAAGCACCCTTTCAGCAAGTACAGGGTACGTTAATAGTTCAGTATACTAATTAATAATGTAGCGATGACTGCTTAGTACGAGTACCTAAGCTTAAGAGTCCGTAGTTTAACCATCGTCCGTCTCGCTTGCACATATATTTAATAACTATGTCAATTATGTTTTTCTTATATATATATATATGTTTATGGTTTTCATGACATAAAAAATGTCGTCGTACTAATAATTAAAAAAAACTGAAACAACCGACTTCAAAATACGCAATTGTGTTTGCTTCGATGACATATTTCTTTCAGTTATTGTGTTTTAAAAACCAAAGTACTGGACCGATTTTGATAAAATTTATATGACTACTTCTGAAGTATGTCCTACCAAAAAAAAACATTAAAATCAATTCATAATTGGCGAAGTGATCGTTTATCAAACATACAAAAAAAACATACAGTCGAATTTATGACCTCCTCCTTTTTAGAAGTCGGTTAAAAATGATGAATAAGGTATAAATCAATTTTCGCTTCCTGCTTGTACATTGCAAGAGCGTTAAACAACACTAGTATAATAAAGAAGGATTTTAAATATGCACAGTATACTTTATCAAAGTGTGCAGTCGTACATTCAGCTATTCTTCTATTCACCATTGTCAGATAGAACTAAATGGTCCTAATCAGGACTGTCTCTCCCAATCCGGTGCGTTTCTTCTAAATCAGTCCTTTAAAATAGACTGTAATTTATCGGCTTCCGCAGAGTATTGCTTTAACTAATAAAAACTTTCTACGCAATTCCGTATACTAGAACTATTAATAAATATATTAACTTATGTTAAGTAAGCTAGTTTAAGTAGTAAACAAACTAACCCACCATATCGCCACTGTCGGTTAGAACTAAGCGGTCCTAAGCAGGTCTGTCTCGCCCAATTAAGCTGCTTACGTCTGGCGCGGTTCTTCTGACGCGGCTCCATATCTTTCTGTCAAATGGTCCGTAATATCACGCCCTCCACGTAGTCATACTCTAACCAATACCTAAGTAGGAATATTCCCTCCCTCACGAGTCCCTCAAGACGGACATATATGTTTATACAACCTCGGGAATGTCGTGAATTTTCATTGCTAAGTTGTAACGAGTATCTACTCGAAGGGTTTTTTTATTAAATAGAAGCAGTCATTTATGAAAACCTATTTAATCTATAGATTGCATATTTCAAAAGACTTTGTCTTATTACATTCTACATATTTTAAGTGTTTTAATAGAAGTTTTGTTCGTATGTTTTATGTGTACCGCAAAGTCTCCGCTCGATCAATATTTTTTTTTTTATCAGATTTTATTTAGATTAAACTTTAATAATAACTCTATACCTATTTAATTGTATTTTATTGGATTTATGAAAATGTGAACTTTATTATTTTATAATTAGATTTAAGGATATAAATATGGATTAATAGAGGTAACAATAATAATACCGCTAGATTGAGCCCTGCCCCGCTGCCGCAAGAGCAACACACACACCCTTAGCCATCCACGTCAATGTTGCTTATCCCGTGGGTGGCGAGTCATCACCTACCTCTATATTTTACTAATGAGATGAAATTGGCAGGTGCCGTTGTTGATATATGCAAATTTATACAGACGCGCATCAAAATTTTTACCCTGGGCAAATCCAATAAAGTTACATATGTTTTTTCATCCCTTATTACCTCCTTTTCAACCGACTTCAAAAAAAGAGGAGGTTCACAATTCAACTGTATTTTTTTTTATGTTTGTTACCTCATAACTTTCGACTGGGTGAACCGATTTTGATGATTCTTTTTTTTTTATTTGAAAGCTGGTGCTTCCCGTGTGGTCCAATTTGGTCCAGCTCTGACAATGGCATCCATGAGAAGTCGGTTGCTTCAGTTTTTTTTAACTATAATTATAAAAGCTCAGCTCACTTGACATGTGAGACGTCGCATAGCAAAATTCATGGGTAAGTATAAGTCTTGGCCGCAGCCTCTCGCTGAGTGTAGCCGAGCTATCGCAGTCGCGGTCGCGTAGTGTACGCTCGCACTAAGCGACATGGTTTTTGCAGTACCTACTTAGTAACAATTAGAACTAAATGTTGGTCGACCTCCTCGAGTAAAAAGGTTTCTTTAGAGTTTCTTCTGAAACTATTTTTTTTTTGAACATTCGTTAAAGTTTATAGCAGTGTTCAGTAAACTTAAGTAGGTACTCATGTACTTACAGTTCATTATAATTTAAAGTTGTTTTTAAAACACTGATTTTGGTAAGAAACCTGAATTTCTGCCTATTGTTCCGATTGACGTAGCTACTGCTAAAATTTAGACGAACATTCAGTCATTATTAGGTTAATTTTATAAATTATTTGAAACTTACCGAGGATAGAAATTTACAGGTAGTTTAAAAATCACACATCCGATAATCCGTCCCGATGGAACGCGACGAACGGATATGTGTAATTTTTTAACTGTCTGCAAATTAGTAGATACAGCACTGTGCAAAACACTCAAAAATATCGAAGAATTAACCTGAAACCTGAGGGGGAGATTTATTCGAATCAGCAAAGTTTTGAAAATCCTGACCTTTTTAAAACTTCCTAAGATATTTATCCTAAAAATAGTAGAAATCTAGGTTGAATTGTCTTAACATGAATTACAAAAACTGCATTATATGTTAAAAATTGTCAAGCAATATGTGGACGTGTTTTTAACGCTGTCCCAAATGAAATTAAGGATCTGCCGAGCTTACTGTACCGAGCTACACTGTAAATACAGTGCTGCTGAGTAACATGTTTATCAGAAAACTTAAATTGTGGCTTATTGAAAAATGGTATTACTTTTTGTCAACATTTATTAAGTAAAATATCATTTAAAACAAAAACAATTAATAAAACCTATGGGACATGATAATTTATTATGATTTAATTTAAAATTCCTGCCACAATTATTAATATTAATATAATTTTGTGGTGTGTACAATATAGAATTGATCTATTCTTCTAATAATAAATTTGTACGTCGCAGTGCGACAAAATGTCTAAGAGCTAATTGAAGGGTTGTAAGTCTAAAGGATCTAAGAAGTCCAAGTGCCATTTTTTTTTTTTTTTTTTTTTCATTTGCATATTATTAGGCATGGCACATGATCGTATTTTTGCAATAGTATTGTTGTTTTTTTTGGCACATGGACCCTTTATAATTACAACCCTTCAATTATTGAATCCTATTACCTTTAATATACTGACATTTTGTCAAATAAATATTTTGATTCTGATTCTGATTCTAACACTTGACTCTATCAAAACTTATCTCTTCAAAGCTTAGGCCTAAAACGCACAAGCGGCTAGTTATCGTAGAATCATATATATATATATATATATCATCGTCATCAATTTATATTATCGACTACTGAGGCGGGACGTGGCGTTGCGGCTGACCGCGCCGAGTGCGTGGAGGGAATGCGGCGCGTCGCATCATTCAACCGGTGCGGCTCGCCGCAGCCCCCGAACAACCGGAGCGGTTGACGGCTGGCCGCATATTAGTGCGTTGTTATCATACGGTTTCATGTAAAAATCGATGTGCGGCCTACCGCAACGGCACTAGTGCGTTTTAGGCCTT
The DNA here is from genome assembly GCA_947563715.1 of Lycia hirtaria. NCBI lineage: Eukaryota > Metazoa > Arthropoda > Insecta > Lepidoptera > Geometridae > Lycia > Lycia hirtaria. The sequence goes on from OX387378.1 coordinate 32,868,364, forward strand.
AATATTTCGCAAACAGATTTCTAAATTGAAAAATGGTTTTCACAAGCCCCCAATGTTTTTATTACCTTTCCAAAGATACCTCACACGATAGGGTAGATGAGAAAAAATAATTCATCCCCATTTTATGTGTTTTGGGTTCTAAAAAAATATTTTCGGCCAATTTTCGGCTTCGGCGATATTGTTATATAAGCTACAGTTTTGTGTACATAAGTATGGCATATTATTGTAAAGAATCCTTAAGTATAGATTTTTTATAAGTACATTAATTTAAAAAAAATATGTATCTGAGAGGGATGGCAAACTCCATAAATATAGTCCTCTACTAACACAGTAAGCTGCACTCAAAATTAGACTTTTAATTAGGAAGTGTAAGGTAGTTTCTATAATATTTATTAGTGTGTGAATCATAAAGATTTAACATAGAAAATTGAAATATACTAACTAGACATAATATTTTTATTATTTGTTACCTAGGTAGTAAATATGAAACAAGCACGAAATTAATTATTATGCCTGACATTATTACAACAATGTTCTTTTCTTACATTTGACGCGTGTTTATTTTATATGCCTGCCTGAATTGACTTCATTAACAACGCGTAGATGATTTTAATATCGGCCCAAGCGTCAAATTTAATTTGCGAAAATTGTGTTAATTGCTTTTTGACAAAATCAACGTAGGTACGCTTGTATGATCACCTAATCTTCTAGGTATCGTTTCCAGGATAAATAATTCATGAGCTAATTTATTTTATACTGTCTACGCCCGCGGTTTTACACGTTTTACAACCTTGTAAGCCCATCATCGGTGTTACTTATGTCAAGCAGTGGACTTCTTCTGGACGAGACGATGACAGATGAGTAGAGACGAGTTGGCCTACTGTTCACACCAGATTATTACTTACGGACTTGCTAGTCTACCCATACCGATACCCATTACCGGAAGAGTACCGTAATAACGCTACTCTTCTCGACGGGCTAGGTTTTTTTTTTTTTTTTTTTTTTCCTTTATTTGTTCACAAAACTTATTTTTTATGCTTTTTTATTATTGTATAATGGTTATTTTGCAAAGTTTATTGATCCCTTCAACTGTGGTGCAAAGGTCAACTCGCGATTTGATACGAAATTCCTTTGCACTCAGTTTGTAGTTTAAAATTTATTATTATTATTGTCATTGTTATTTATGATTTATTTAAGGGGGTTAATTAATATCTGAAATAAATGAATTGAATTAAATTGGTGGATCATGTTCCGTTAAACTTTTTTAATCTACTGAAAAACTTACTAGACGGGCTAGGTTAGACATGCAAAAAACACTAAATTTCCTGCTAATTTCGTACCTGGTTACGTTTAATTTAATGAGAATATCATAAGCTCAGCCAAAAGAAGTCCATTGCTGGATATAGGCCTGGCCCCATACTTCGGCACGACGCTGTGACTAAAAAAAAACTAATATCATATCCTATTCTATATCATATTCTCACTGTAATATAGGTATGTTATATACACTAGATATCCGTATGGGTATCTAGCGTAATAAAACGTCTGTATAGACCAGAGTTAGTTTTGTTTTAATAATATCAGTTACTAATTAAATTCGGTTGCTAAATATACTTATGTTATGATTTTATACATCTTGAAAATTTAATGAAAATGTTTTTGTGAATTTTAAATGAACCTAATTCGTATAAAGATAAGTACTCCCACGCAGCGTTGTATAAGCGTTGTAACCTGCTATTTTACTTGTCTGGAAACTTTGTCTCATTACACAATACCTATGTGTATTTTAGATAGGTAATTATTATTAGTATGAACTTTCTGCGAGATAAAATCATAATTGAAGAAGTCCGTAGAAGTATGGAAGTCACTGACATAGCACAGCTAATTAGCAAGTTGAAGTGGCAGTGGGCAGAGCAAATAACAAGTAAAACTGATGAACGATAAGTTATCGAATAGGAAAAAGAGTCACAAAATGGACAGAATAAACACACAAGTATCAGGAAGACGCTGGATGCAAGCCGCTTCCAGCCGGTTTTTTGTAGAAATCCATAGAGAAGCCTATGTCCAGAAGAATTCTTGTAACTGAGATGATGATAATGATATACACTATAACTAATAAGTACTAGTTTTAGTTTTCTTTCATTGAGGCTGTAGTAATAATGCCATTGTTGAAGAGACATAGACACAAACCAATACTCGTAAAAGTAATAAAAAAAGACGTGTGGCACTCGGAGACTGCCGCGGTAAAGCTATTGCATAATAGCTTTACGCGCAGTGTGTTAGGTTATTTTCGTTACGGAATTTCTGGATTCGGTCTCCACGCTCAAGGCCCGCGATACAAGCTATGCAATAGCTTAAAAAAATCGACTTCAAAACAGTTCAATTAGCTAAGAAGGGAGAAATAACAATTGTTACATAATACCGAAAAATTTAATCAAAATTGGACGGCTACCTCGGACGGTACGTATTCTAACTATTTTAGGTCCGGTATCTGTCAAGAACTTCCCTAGTTAGTTAGTTTAGGGCACTGACCTCAAAAAATAGTTGTTTAAACTACTTACTTAGGTAGATGTCCAGTTTTGATTACTTTTTCAATATTATGTAACAGTTGTTATTTCTCCCTATTCATTTTGAAGTAGATTTCATATTTTTATTGGTATTTACTCGTATTTAATTACTATATTTATTAAGATCCGGTTAATGATAATAGTGATTTAATGAATGACCGTGATAGTTTAAAAAAGTGTTTTACTCATATTGCTTGAAACTAAAAGTTCAATTCGCCAAACTTCAACGAGGTAAGTTCAAACACCCTTTGCTATTGTAACACCAAATTTTTGGGTTATAAAAGTATGCCAGATAATTTTTAGCTATTATGAACATATAACATATACAGTAACAAACCTATCAAATTTCATGCACATCCGCTCAGTAGTTTGAATAGCGTCATTGAAACGTCGACATCATAAAATTTAAAAATTCCATTTCTTGAAACTGCTGAACCAATTTTGATAAAACTGACAGTGTTCCCTGAGCAGGGGGATATTTTATTCAATAAAATAAAAAAATATGTTTTTGCAAAACGTCTTCTAGTTTCCACGTAATACATGGAAAATAATACTACAAAGAGACATACATACAAACCTACTCATATGGAATTTGACACACGAGTTTAGAAGCCGACAAGGACTAACATACATAATACACAATCATACATACTTACATATCATATAGATAAATCTCCTTTTTTTTAAAGAAATAAAAAATATAAGTGAAATTTTATTTCCGCGTAATTAAATTAAATACAAATTTTCAGTTCAGTGTGTGTCTTGAGAGAAACAGCGGTACCTAACGTGGATCCAAAATGTAACTCAAATAAACGAAGGCAAGAGTCGAGTAAAACTAAAACTAATATAAAACCGTACCCTCCACTTGGAATGTTTTCTACTTACTTGCAACTTCAGCATGAAACTTTTGAAATGAAGCAAAATATCTATATGTGTAGCTGGTAGCCTCGACTTCGTACCTGTAAAAATTCCACTCCTGTCACATTCTCGTCCCGCATCCACTCCGCTTCCAAATCGCTCCAACCTTACTCCCGGTCCCGCCACACTTCACCTTAGCATCACTCCGGAACCGCTCCCATCATATTTTGTGACTTATCGTATGTTGTATTCCGTGCAAATATTGCTTGTTGAAAAGATCGGTTCAATTCGAGTTTCAAGAAATACTTAGTAGTAACCTCCATAAGTTGTAAGTAAGGAAATGTATGTAAGAGTTGTTCCACTGTTTTTTTATACGTCAGAGTCGCTTAAAACAGACGAAATTGCGGCTAAACATAAATAAATCAATTAATGCATAAAAAATATGTCTCGAGTAAGTAAAAAAGTAATGTTTCGAGTAAGTTAAAAAAGTAATGTTTACACAATTTTACATTTTAATAACGTGAAAACAAATTGCTATAATAATTTCCTGAAACGCAGCTGCCGCCTGTCACATCAATCAACTTTTTGTAAGTCCACACAAAATCACGCTACAAATCCAGAATGATTAGGTATTTTTTAATCTGTGAGAAAGTGTTTATGAAAAAATGTCAAAGAACTAAACGGTTATATATATCCTAACTTCTCAACTATAACTACTTAGTATTATTAGTCTAAAAATACTGTATATACATATATATATAATAGGTATGCATATATGTTATATGTAATATTAGAATTAATAAGTGCTAATAGCGAACATAGCTCTATCTTTTTAGGATTCCGTAGACAACAAAGATACCTTATAGTTTTGCCATGTTCATCCACAACTTAGCTTTAATACCATTAGTACTAGAAAGTTCTAATTTGTTATGGTTAGAGACCATCAATCACGATAACAAAGTGATAAAATAAAATCTTGACAAAAAATTAATTAAAGATTCTCCATTAGATATAAGGTGATGATTTTTCTCTTCTACCACATAGAATGAGGTGTCGTTGGAAATTTAATTAAAAAATATATATCTTTGATGTGCGATAAAAAAAAATCAATTTATAGTTCCGTTGCGTATGTTGGCAATCCATTGGACAATTTTTGTTCAAAGTGAAACACCCACCACGCACTAGGCTGATTAGTTTGTTTTAATTACCTTCTCACGATTAAACGGCTAAAGAGTTTTTTAGGAAATGTGGTACAGATAAAGCTAAAACTCTGGAGACAGACAATTCATCTTCATCGTATTTTTTTACTACACGGTTGAAACTGTAGGGTAGAGCTAGTAAGTACATTAGTAATAAGTGGCTAAGACAGTGTCGAGACACGCATGTAGTAGGAGTCTGTAGCTAATGTTGTAATCTAAAGGAAAACTACTTGGCAAGTATTGTTAGACTATGGCCTTACCCTTCTCACAATGAGAAGATGGCCCACGCCCAGCAGTGGGACAGTTTGTACAAACAGGGCTGATAAAAAAATATTGTTTGTTAAGACAACTTTGCGAAAAAGGTCAATGACTTGTGTTATAATGACTTAAATGTGTTACATATTTATCGCTATATCTCGAAAATTGGTAAACACAAAGAGTTCAAAATAATTATTATTGAAAGTAGGTATTTGATATGATCCACTACTATGGATAATCATGAATTTCTTGGTCTAATAGTTTATAAATGCAGCCCCCTGCCTTTCCTTTTTTCAATATCTTGGATTCAATTTTTACAACTTTCAAACAATAAATATATATACCTATATATATTTTTTTTTATCAGCCCTATTTGTACAAACTGTCCCACTGCTGGGAACGGGCCATCTTCTCATTGTGAGAAGGGTTAGGCCATAGTCTGCCACGCTGGCCAAGTGCGGGTTGGCAGACTTCACACATCTTCAAGATCATTGAGAACTCTCAGACATGTAGGTTTCCTCACGATGTTTTCCTTCACCGGTTGAAGTTGGCGGCAATCAACAATACGCACATAACTTCGAAAAGACAGAGGTGCGTACCGTGGGATTCGAACCCAGAATAAATATTTAATCATAGCGAATAAGAGCGTTTTAAGAATGTGTCTACAAGCACATATTGGGCTATATCGAAAACTGTTCAAACTCTTTTCCTAAATAAGCGTAACGAAAAAAAACGTATTAAAGGCTTCAGTCTTCATTCTTCAAGTTTTATAGAACATAATTAAAAACGGTTTCCTGTACATAAATTACTTCCAGGGCTCTAGCTGGTAATCCGGCTGTAAACACGGACACTGTCAAAACAGGAATCCGTTTTACCCACCTAAATCGTTTTCCTCACCGGAAAGGGATAGAGGGGATAATAATATATTTTTACTTTCTTCCTTGACTTGATACGGTTCGTAGGCAGTTATATATGTATATACGGCCTTTGCTTTGCTCGTTCACCGAGTACCTATTATTAATCAAACGCGTGCGTGATCATGCCCCAGTTGCTGCGAATAATACTGCCTTTTTGATTGTTGTTAAATGCGAGAGGAAAGGTTGAATGGGAGAGTTATGGCATCCTTGGGAAAATGCATTATTTTCGTAACTGTGACGCGGTCCTTTTATCCCTACTACCTTAATTCTGTTACTTTTGTCATTATTGAAAATGAGTTGTGAAGCAAAGATTAGCATTATTTAAAATGTGAAAAACTCCACTCCCGAAGTTGTCTACGAATACGTCTACCTAGGAGAAACAGTCTGACTAGGCAGGTTCAAGTTTGCGAAGGAAGTCAATCGTCGAATCCAACTCAGCTGGTCAGTACTGGCTGGACAGCATTCGGAAAACTCAAAAGCGTCTTTTCGTCTAATATACTTCAGTGCTGCAAGTTGAAAGATTACGCTAGTGTGTGTGTGACATATAGTGATTACAACACTATATGCCACTGAAATGGAGAGGATTTGGAGAGGGCTGTGCTTGAAGTCTCTCTACGAGATCGAATCGAAAATGAAGAGATCTGTAGACGTACGAATGTCACTGACATAGCACAACGGATTAGCTTGTTGAAATACTAATAGGCAGGGCATAGATAGAGCACTCAGAACTGATGGGCGAATTATTCCTTTGAACGGTGTATAGCAAGGCAAATTAGAGGTACAAGTGGAGACCACGCATATGAAAGCACAGCATAGGAAGATCAGCTACAAGGTGGTCAGACCTCATATAAATGGCAAGAAGGCGCTGGATGTAAGCCGCTTCCATCAGTTGTCATTTTTAAAATCCATGGGAAGTCTATATCCAGCAGTAAACTTCTTGTGGCTGACTTATTGATGATCTCAGATTGACGAGCGCAGTACATTACAGCACAAAGTTCTGAACTCTTAAAGTGAACAACTCTATGTGGCATTGGACCTGTCATGGGTAAAGTGTGACGCTTAATTTCAAGTAAGCATCTTGCTCATCTTGTCTATTAGTTGTATAAAAAGTTGAAGACACGTGCCACAAATAAATGTCTAGCCATAATAAGGTTACCTACACGTATATCCAATACGCAAAAAATATCAAGGGAATGGATAAACCAACATAAATAAAATTTCTGAAGGTTTTCATTACAGTGAAAGGAAGTCCCTCGTGTCCTACATAATACACTACAATAAATAGTTGTAACATATTTATTGTAGTGTACTATGTAGTACAACAACGATTCCTACCATATCTGTTCAGATTGAACGGTCACGGATGAATATAATAGTTTAATAACCATCATCAGATGGTAGATGTTATTTATGGCAGCGTCATGGATTGGAGCATTGATATGGTGGATAAATACGCCAGAACCGCAGCTAGGGCCGCGTTCCCACTACGCCTTCATGCTTTTTTAGGGTCCCGTAGTCTGTCTGTCCGTCCGCGGCTTGGCTCAAAGACTATTAGTACTAGAAGGCTGTATTTTTTAAATTTTAAACATATTTATAATATCATTAAAATTTTAAAACATAAAAACTCTGTGACTGTGACACACAAAGAATGAAGTTCTTTCTGAGTTGGCTCACCTTTTAAATATATCAAAATTTATTTATCTTTTTGGAAGCTACGATGCCATCGTATGGCTCGTTCGTATTTCACCACAAAAATCTTACCTCGGTTAGGATTTATAATGTTCCTTCTGTTTGCATCAGGGATTAAAAAGGAATAAAAAGTTGTTAAACGAATAGATAATGAATGATCCGATGAGACAGAAACACAAGAGTTGCATTTGACATAGAGATAGACATATATTTATTCATGGAAGACACATAACATCAAATTAACATTAAGCACAAAAACAAAAGAAAACGCTACAATATATAAATATATAATATATATATTTGCTGTTATTTTATTAAATATTTTCAGCGTCTCCTACGAAACAAACTTACATCACAGAAAATGCTTCTCTCGAGCCAAGAAAGAAAACCATTTTTACCACCCGCTGAATAGGCAAAACGTTCGATAAACAAGATTCAGACGGAACAGACAGAATAAATGAATTTCAATTCACCTGTAGCCCGAACACCGACCGTTCACTTAATGGACAAGTAATGAAAGCAATAAAATAGAGTAGGGTAATAAAAACTTATATAGCCTACTTGGAACTCAATCCTATTGTCTCAATTAAAGTAACCTTTCTTATTTTTATGTAGAGAGTTACTCTCTACAAAAGTAAAAGTAATTACTCTCTACTAAAGTTTAAAACAAGTAGTATTAGAAGAAAACAGAAAATCTGCCTGCATGTAGTTAAGCTATAGCTTATGTATACCAATACGTAAAATCGTGACATAAAGGTGATGACATTTTCCCAAGAGTCACGAGACTCAAACGATGATGAGCGGAGTGAAAGAAAGTGATGGCGATTGAACTAAAGTGTTAACGGATTGGTGACTACATTCTTGTAATGAAGCGTCGCGCTACCAGCTTGTTCGGCCGAAGATATTATAAAGACTGCGGATGGAACCTGACCAAGATTATCAAAGGAACGAGAAGAGCAGAGTACAAAAAAAGGCCTATGCTCAGCAGTGGGCGATAACTGGCCAGAAATAATGGTGATGATGACGACAATGCCTCGATGTCCAAAAGCACTTAACTAGTCGGAGGTCGGTCAGATATGAATAATTATACAAACTTGAAACTGAAAAAATGACCAAGTAACAACGAGGATTAAAAAAACTGAATAACTGAACTGCCATCTAGTCTAGGCACTATACATATGAGAAAAATGTAAAAGTAATGCACCAAAAACTCTCAAAATAAAACTTTCTATGAAATGTGCGTTCCAAAGTTTACCTGTTACATAATATTTTTAAAAATTTATTTGTTTCGTTAAGGATAAAAAATATGTTACTGCAAACGAAAATAACCTGCGGAACCACGAACCCGTATGTAACCGTTGAGTACAGCCAATACAAAATATTTTAATAATTCCACGTAAAATCAATATAAATACACTAGAAGACCATAGACCAAAATAAAGATTATTAAATGGTAACATCGCTAAAAATTACTTATGTTTAACGTTTTTTTCTGGTTATTACTCAAATCCGAAAAGCTCTAAAGGTCTCTGAAATCATTCCTTTACATGCCTACTTCTAATCCCTCAGTGTAAATCACAGTAAATGTCCGAACGACCTCACCAATCCCATCGAAGCCGAAACTGGGACAAAAATAGATAAAAGTACACTAAAAGCCGTTATGTTACGGTTCAGACTATAAAAGCCAAGGCTGGGTGTCAAATCGAAAGTTTAGCCAATTAAATGTGATATTGTAAGTTCACGGATACAAAATATGGAACTAGGTTGGAGATAATGTCACTGGGAGTCGCTAAGAGTCATGTCTGACCAGGACATCGATCTACCTACCAATGAAATGAGGAACTTGAATGCCACATGATCTCGAAAACCGCGAGAACCAAAGTGGCACGAGTGACTGTTGATCCTAGCTTAAGACAGACGTCGCACGCTCTTCCATACAAAAATGAGAAAATCATTTTCTACCGCTAAATACTTATTATACGATTTCGATGAAACTTTTTTATTTGATTGGATTTATAAATTGCTATTCGTCTACGATAAGCAGACCGTAGAGACAACTTTGAAGTTAAACAAATTTCGTTACAACTTCGAAGTAAAAAAATAAAATGTACACATTTAAAATAAAACAAAGCATACCGTAGAGGCATAGCCATTAACGGTTTCAACCACAAAAATAATGTTATCGAAATACAAATTAAGGGGTAAAAACAGTTTTCTTTGACGTTCTTTTTACTATGATGTTCCTACGCAACAAGCTTTTTTATTTTATTTATTTTTAATTAAGTAACATAAATTTATAAAAGAGTTAAAAATAACTAAATTTGAATTTACAATTAATGTTATACCAAAGTAATAGTGTAAGATATATCTTTTGTACTATTGATACTTAGTAAAAAACAAATATACATTCGTATGTTTCATATAGATATTTCTATCTTCTAGATACAATTTGATAAAATATAAGAAAAAAAGCACTTAGCATTTATTACCTACATTTTATTTCTTTTGTCTATTATTCTTCAAACATAAAACGCAAAACGCCTACGTAACTACGTTTACGCCTACGCCTTCAGATTATTTGCGTAAAGTGCTAGGTTAGTGTTTAAAACATCGCTTATTCTTAGCAGTAGTTTAAAAAAAATAGAATTACTTCACTGTGTGTTTTCTTACTGTCTAGGGGCCTTCAGGCCCCTTCTAAGCGACTTTGGCTGTATTTTTCAACCGACTTCAGGTGGAGGTTCTCAATTCAACTGTATTTTTTTATGTTTGTTGCCTCAGAACTTTCGACTGGGTGAACCGATTTTGATGTTTCTTTTTTTATATGAAAGCTGGTGCTTCCCGTGTGGTCCCATTTCAATTTGGTCCAGCTCTGACAATGGCATCTATGAGAAGTCGGTTATTACAGTTTTTAAACTATAATTATTTTTGTTTGTTACAGCGCAACTCCGTCATTTGTAAACCCATTTGAAAAAATATTTTTGTTGCAATTTTAAGTCTAGCATTTTGAAGTCGGGTTCTCAGTTTTTTTTTACTATATTTCTCAAGAACACGAGGAGATAGGTATCAGCTTGATACGCAGAGATCTGGGCGCTTACTCTCATCTCTTATAGGGGTGTAAAGTTGGGTCACGAACGTTTTAATCTTCCTTTTTCTGTAATGACGTACAAAACTTTAAAAAAATACAACGGATTTGACAAATGTCTCCTTCGTTGAAAATAAATAGCTCGACAGCAAAACATATATGTAGCTTGAGACACTTCGGAGATAAAAACGAATAAATAAATAATATCGACACCTGGCATAAAAAAGTATTCAAAGTTTATTTTAGTTAAACCTGTGAACTACTTAATTATTTAAAAACATTACCGTCTCTAAAACTACCGCGTAAAAATAGTGTGTATTATTAAACTGTTGTTATTTTATTTATCTTGAAATACAGAACATGCAATTAACACATAATTCAACACACTGGTTTAGTCATAAAATCCACCACAATCACCCCTTCCCCGTCCGAAAGCAGCCCTGGAATAACTTGCTCCACAAAACGCCTAGAATACGAAATCTTGGTTGACTCACCGTTAACTTTTAAGAAAAAGGCGCCACATAGATAATTATATTAAGTTTTTTTTAAGTAAGTTATTTTAAGCGCTGGATAGAGGGGCGCCTCCGTCAAGTTTCTGCCCCGGTTCAAAAAAATCGTAGATCCGGGGCTGTCCGAAAGTACCCATCAGGCTAGCGGTGTTCCCCTCTGGGCCAGGGAAATATCCTGCACAAGAAGGCCAGCCCGAAGGTCACACCCTCTATACCTGAAGCATTGCCCCAGTTTGGCAACAAACTTTCTTTAACTTGTTATTTAAGAAATAAATAATTATTATGGATCGAAATTGTGGGCAACATACACAAAGTTACTGAACGTAAGCAGAGTGTGCTTGGAGCGATTGGAGCAAGTGTCCATTATAGACTCTTGAGATTGCGTATTTTGATGTAGATTATTTCAGTTTTTCAAACTATAATTTATACTTCGTCGCAGTCGGGTAATAATTATAATTATTATTCAGTAAAGTCTAATTTCATTCGCTTTTTCTTGAGGAAGTAATTTTCACAATTACCTAAAAATCTTTATACGCGCGACAACAGCACAGTAAGTTAGTAACTTAGCTTCGTCACGCAATTTTACTATTATAATACAGTATGCGAAGCGTTTCATGCGTAGTTTTGAACTCAAGTTTCAAATCGCGTACTGCCCCGATAGTTTTTTTAACCGTAACGTAAGCTGCCTAAAAATAGTTATTATGACCTGATTAAGAAATTCTTAAACGAGAAGCTAATTTATATCTATTTAATTATGTTGGATAATAGACGTATCAATATGTACTAAGTTAAGTTACTATTAGCTAGTCGTCCCACCGCCCAGCATAACTGATGCGAAATGTAGTTTGTGAGTGAGCGAGAGGATGATTACGTCACGAAGGCATGATGCTGTTTCATTTGCGCCTTCTCTCTCTTTCGCTACCGTTTTTGCTAATAGTGTACTAAAATTGCTGTATTCTCATCAGTTTTTTTTTTTTTTTTTTTCAAAGAAATGATTGAATTATTACTCACTACAAATCTGCAACTTGAAAATCATGTTCACGAGATTTATTAAGAAGAACAAAATATTATGTAGATGAATTTAAAATATGCTAATACCTGAAAGTGTTATTCTTACTTAAGGGCACGAATTCCTTTTGGTTAATTAACCGACGAAAAAACGGAGCAGGTTTTCAAGTCGACGCGTATTTATATATTTTTTTATTTATGTATGACCACGCATATCTTTTTACAGAGTAAAAACTCAAAGCCGATTCAAAACTACTTAGGTATACTTACATTTTAAGAACTTAGTTATTAAAGTTAAATAAAAAAGGTTTATTATTTTTTGCTTTTTAGATTTTTCGGAGGTTTAATTTTTTTGTAAAAAGTTTTTATATCTTAGTTACTTTTAAATGTTGTTTGGGATATTCATACACACATAAAGTCCAAAAACATTATCCTCCTTATTTCAGCACTTTCTTAAAAATTCTAATCGTTTCACTTGAACGAATCCCTGAAGTTTTTCAACTCAATAAAGAAAAGCTATACTTCTAATGGTAAGAACAAAGAGCAAGAAAAAATATTGCCAAATGTTTTTATTACAGTTTCGTGTAGCTAAGAACTCCTTGTGGCGCCGGTGCTACAAATTTGGAAGTTTAGTGCCGATTCAGTGGTTTAGTTTGACACCTGATATAAATTGCTTTACGTAGTACCTAGGTATGTTTGACTAAGAGAAAACCAAAGCAAATACGATTTATTACAAGCAGGATTGCGTTTCTTTATGTGAATCGTTATCGCTTGATTTTTTGCCAGCAAAATCCGCGTATATCATATTTATTTTTAACCGACTTCCATAAAGAAGGAGGTTATTTAACAATTCGGTCTGTTTTTGTATGTTTGTTCACCGATTATTTAGCCAATTGTGCATTGATTTTCATGATTATTTTTGTATTTGGTAGGTCATACTTCAGAGTTCCTAGTACATTGGTTCCCATAACAAAATAACTGGTAAAATATCATCCAAATGCCTGTAGGAAAGTAAACAGCATGTTGCGTACATATGTATTGTATTGCGTATTTGAAGTCAGTTTTTTAATTTTTTGTTACATATTCGGCTGTAACTTTTTTACGAAAACTGATAAGTTTGATTTTTCTTTCTGCAGCAAGAAACTATGGATCTGCGTATATGGTTTTAACTCAACTCGATACCTACACGCGTTCCCGAGATACAGTTCTTTACAGACGGACAGAGAGACGACGAAGTTATCCTATATGGGTTCCGTTTTTTTTCCTTTTGAGGTACGGAAGCCTAGAAAAGGGGATATTTCAAGTTTTTTTTTATATTTTTTTATCATATTGATGCCCCTCCAAAAAACCATCTCCAATTTTATGAATACTTTGTATATTTTTTAAAACCAAAACAACATAATTATAGTACCTCTAATACGAATTTCAAAATATTTTCGTTATTATACACTAGTTTTACTACTACAGAACTGGTGTTTTATTAAACGGTTTTATTTTTGACCTGTTTATTTGTTACACCTTGCATAATTTTAGATATAAGTTAAAAGAGTTTATATTTTATCATCAAATGAACGAGGAGTTTTTAGTTGTGGACACCAGCGCAATATAATTAAATTATTTTTTATATATACCGAATATTTTATGTATTATTCTGTTGCCATACTTAATTTTAAATTACTTAGAGTGTTGTTACTTGTTACTTTCTATGTTTTATTAATTAATTTGCCTTTTAGTATATATTATTTGTATTAGTCTTCTTATTTGTGTTATAGTTAGTTTGTATTTCTTTTTAATTATATATTTTGTGCGTTAGCCGTGGGTGACGTCACCGTCGGTTCCAGCGGAAGACCAGCGCCGGCTGTTCGCAGCCAGCAGTATGCTGAGCTGGAACCGATTTGTGGCGGACACAGTTTTTCTTATATTGTTATTTTTGTTATATTGTATGTATTTTTGGTGTTGTGTCTTCCACAAATAAATTTATGTCTATGTCTATGTCTATGTTTGGGTTAAATTTAGTAATTGAAATTTTACCCCCTTGCAGTTGACGGATCGATCTAAAATTTGGTATACACCTTTAATCCTGATGACAATACATTTAGTATATTATGTATTATTGTAAATCCAAGATGGCAGCCGCCTCAAAATGGCGGATTTCATATTTTAACACAACCCCCACAATATGGGTATCAAATGAAAGGGCTTTTCTAGTAAAATACAGTAAATACATTACCTACATCATTTATTAATTTTCAGTAAAACCGTTACACTTAAAAAGTTTTTTTAAGTAAGTAAGTACTTACTTGTTTTATTTTTGTGTGACGAAAGCATGTATGCTATCATAAACATGATCGCATATTTGCGAATTAGTGTTCATGATATAAAGATTAGAAACAAGTATGTATATACCTATATTAAAAGAAAAACAAAATACCCGACTGCAGAAAAGCAATTTTTTGTAGTCTAACTTACGATTTCGTTACGCTTGATACGCTGTTGAGTGTACGTTTTTTGTGAGAAAGTATGCGTAAAATCGCTGTAAAATATTGTTTATGCGCATTCAATAGAATAATTCTAGTAAAATCACTTGTTTATTACATAATAGTTCGTTGGAGGTTACGAAAACACGCATTTTTTTTATTTATGCTAGAGATGTATTATTATTATTACAAAAAAAATATAGCCTATGAATCTCTGGAAGTGAAGATGAATCTAATGAATATGATGACATCGCACATCAAAATCGGTCAAGCCATTTAGGCTGTAGGCTGTCATATAGAAACATACATACATACCCACTAGAGATTGCAACCCGGTATGTTTCTCAACCCGGCCGGGCCCGGTATCATTCGTCGTCAACCCGGGTTGGCGGGTTGATGTGTTAGCGATGAAACCGTTAAAGTATTTCATGAAAATTTGCTATATAAGAATGGAAAATGACAATGATTCAAGGTTACGAATTAATATTTATTTCAACTAGCAAATCAACAATAATCAGTCTCACTCAAAGTCTCAAAATCTCTGATTTAATACAGAATTGATTACTTTTACTTATAGACGGAATAGTAACATTAGTATTAGTAATTATTATTTTTTATAAGTTTAAGCAAGCAGGTCTTTCTCTTTACTCGTTATAGTGTCCATTTGAAACATAGTATTAGAATAAGAAACTAATAAAGCTTAAAGCACTAAACTTGTCATAACAACTTAGATTAGATAAACTTTGGTAGCTTTGGGATTTGGTAATATATTTTGGTATAAACAAAACAAATTCTTATTGGTGCGTCAGAATGGCAACGTGGCAGCTCGCAGCGGTTGTCATGCGAATGTTCTATGATTTCGCGCTCTCTCCCGCGCCGCGGTTTTCATACCTACCGGGCCGGGGCCGGTGCCTTTAAGACACCCACCGGGCCCGATCGGGCCCGGTTTGTAATCTCTAATACCCACATACATACACTGGATAAATATAACCCTCCTTCTTATGCAGTCGGTTCGTAGTTCTTACAATTACGACGATTGAACGAGACAGTGGCGAGGAAAATGGCAACGTGTAACTTTCCCTCTTTCCTGAAAATACAAGGCCAGTGAACGCTTCGAATTCAACCCTTAATGAACCCATTTATTCAAATAATTGGCTCCAAAGGAAAATTTCATTATTTAGCTTCTTAGCTTAGCAACAATGGGTTCCTACTAAGCTACACGGTCAAAAGTTAGAGAGAGAAATAACACAAGCAATAGAAAGTTTGTTTGTGTTGGTATGAAATACTAACATGAGTAAATGTATTTACAGCGCAAACAACCTGTTGATTGGAGCCAATTTATATATATAAACTGTTTTCTACGACTACGAACACAGAGAAATTGTCCAGACATGCTCTCGCCCCGCTCCTGCTCCGCTCCTACTCCGCTTTCGTACCGTTTCGTACAAATCCAAACTTCCTAATGAATATTATATAAGTATATGTTTGGAAATCTCAAAAATCTCCGACAAACAAAAACGGCTGAACCGAAATTGATGAAACATAGCTAAAACACTCGATAAAATCCTCTTTCAAACAAAAAAACTAGTTCAAAATCGGTCCATCCGTTTGAGAGCTACGATGCCACAGACAGATACACAGATACACACGTCAAACTCCCCTCTTTTTGGGTCGGGGGTTAAAAAGCGAAAGTAACTAGCTGTCAGTCTCTCTGTTTTTATGTTACCTTTTCACGACATACAGCTGAGAAATTGAAAACGGACATTACATACACATTTTAATACCATCTTCTCCATTTACTATCACCATCATGTTCACTACGCGGGAAAAATCGCGGTACAGAGCTAGTTAACCTATTATACAAATACAAATTATTTATTGATAACGCCATTGTTACAAGTCATATTATGTGCTGATGAAATGAAATGAAAATTAAATGAAATAATTTTATTCCAGATGTTTTACATCCATATAAATTACATTACAATTAAAACTAAAATTAGAAGAAATTATCGAAGAGAATTAAATTAGATTGAATTAAATTATTACAACATTAAAAAAAAAAAAAAATTAACAGATAATAATAAAATTTCATAATTTTATAATTAATTATAATTTTAATAAATTATAAATTTTAATTTTATAATTAATTAATTTTATAAGTAATTATAATAACAATTACCTATAATTATTCAAATTTATAGATAATATTTAAAAATAAAAAAAATTATTAAAAATAAAATTTTAATTGTATAGAATTGTATATAATAGTACCAATAACACCTGACACCCCGCTATTCACAGGACTTCCTTGTTAGGTAACTAAGAACAACAATAACAAATTAACATTAACGCGACTTTAGTGTTCCAATTATTTTTTTATTCATACGAAACAGATCTACGACTTGACCACTAACTTTCCTGATGGTAAGCGACGGTATAGCCGAGGTCAGATCGCGTCGATTTAATAGATGAAGATATTCTCCTTGATGTGTTTACTTCGGTTGTGGGGTCGTATGTGGCGGAGCAAGGGGTGCTAAGAATCTCCGGCAGAGATCCGGCTACCACCCCCTGCATAAACGACGACGACACTGAAACGTGGTCCCTAACTATGGGCCTTATAAGGAAGCTCAAGGTCACGCAACGCAGAGAGGTATGGAGAGGGCTATGCTCGGAGACACTCTACGAGATCGAATCAGAAATAAAGAGATACTTAGACGTACGAAAGTCACCAATATAGCACAGAGGATTAGCAAGTTGAAGTGGCAGTGGGCAGGGCACATAGCACGTGGAACTGATGGCCGATGGGGCCGATGAGTAGAGACCACGTACGTGCAGCGTAGGAAGACCAGCCACGAGATGACCTCATACAAGTGGCGGGAAGAATTTCAGAATGTAAGTATAGAAGATCTTATACAAACCTTAACGAGGAGATTTTGTTGAAAATTTTGAAATGTTGTTTTTGATAATGTAATAATAATATGTCTTGAGATATTTTTAGAAACCTGTGTGTGTCGCCAACACAGACTATCCATCAAAAGTCACCAAGCAGCTCATCTGCCCGACGTATTTCTTATTTATCTCGTATCTACCGTAGGAATGAGAATTTATTGCCAACATTGTTCTATTTGTTGCAAACTAAACATAGGCACATTAATTACTGTGCTTTGTTTGTGACTTAATTAAAGCCACAATGAAATATCTATCGAGCAAGATGTCATGTTCCTCTAATGAACTTGTAGGATCTACATGTTCTGTGAATTACGAGTAGGGTTTACTGAAAAAACATATTATAAAGGGCCTATACGAAGAGAATTCTCGATCTCATTACCATATTTACACGTATTTACATTCAGTCATTATGTGTCGACAAAAATATATGATAGCAATAGCAGGATAACCACGATAACGAACTCTATTTGATTAGCGCAAAAGTCTTATGATATTATTGTCTGAAAAAAAATACATGTATTGTAACAGTGTGATCCAGCACCGAAAAGCGCAGCGTGGGGCCACCGGCCACGAGATGGACAGATGACTTCATGCAAGTGGCGCAGGAAGAAGCTGGATGCCGGTTGCTTCCAATTGGTCTTTTTGGATATCTAAGGGGGAGACCTATGTGTACCAGTAGACTTCTTATCGCTAAGCTGATGTTGATGATGATGAGCAGTGTAAAATTTTGTATTCGTCGTTCATGCAAATGCTGACTATTGCTGACAATGGAACATAATCCCTTGTAGACGGCGTCCACACTCCAAAAAACACCTATCTGGAATGCACCGATTATCCGATTTATCTGGTATTGGATTGGAACTTTTTAAGCAATTTAAAAAAGTGGAGGTTAACAATTCGGTTTTTTTTTTTATGTTTGTTACTTCATAACTACGTTATTTGTAAATGGATTTGTAAAATTATTTATTTTGACTTGTGAAAGACAAGCAGACTGTAGTAAATAACTGACATGCTTCATGCTTCATCTTCGTCATCTATGGTCAGATAGATCATTAAACTCCAAGAAAAATAAATAATAAAGATGAAAATGTTTGCCCTTTTTTTCTTAATTTTAATAAGTGGCTCATAAAGCGTTGCATAATTTATGTAAAATGGGTCTAGCAGGAGTGCTAGATTCTTCTTATTTATTTAAACAAGAGAGCAGAAAATCTTTCCTGTTTTAAATGTAAGTATAATGACTAAGATGATTATAATAATTTGCGAATTACAAATATCTCATATTATAATCATATATTATCTAAGTACCGCTCACTCAGTGTAAATTCCTTGGTACAGTAGATACATATATTACAAAATATAAAATGATAAGCACGTTTATAAAACTAAAAATCCTCGACATAAATAACGACTGAACGATTTCGATCCTTATCGAAGTTTTATCGACGTATGCCGAAAGTGTTTGATCATTGTAAAAAAAAATCACAAACATTTATGTATTTTTTATGGAGGCCAATGACATTCCCATAACTTTATCAAAGATGGAGGCAGTACCTATTTTAGGTACTTAGGTATTTTAGGTAGTAAAAACTCTGTCTCGCTCTTGCATAGGGACCTACATTTTTGAAAATATAAAATTATTGAATTATATGACTTACGGAAAATCGGGTATGCATAAAACTGGAAACTAGCAGGCCTTCAGGATAATTTCATTTTGACTTTCTGATTTTTATACATGTAAATATGAAATTGAAAATAAAAGTAAGTACTTGAATCCATTATCTGAATGAAAACATGTTTGATTGAAAATATTTTTGGTAGGTATGTGTTTGTATCATTTTTATAGTTTTTGGGATGGCAGATAATTCGAAATTTATTTCAATAATTTTATATTTTCAAATATGTTGCTATGCGTGAGCGAGACAGAAGAGTTACTACCGACAACACCATACATTAGTTACGCAGTTTACTGTTGTTGTACTTTGGTAGTCATCAACTAAACTATGGACTTCCAAACAAAGCTTAAAAAACATCGTTGAACGTCTCTTAGCAACGCAAACCAATAATATTACTCCCAAGGCCCCCACAATTTCTCTCTCTCGCCCTAAATTCCTCGTTTTATTCTAATGAAAGCATCTAAACGGGCGCGGGAATCTTTTATAACCACTCAGAGTAGCTCAGGTCTGCAACCTTATTACACAAATTGATTTAAAAGTAGCCGTTGTCAAAGATACTTATTTTCTTACTTTATTTACAAAGTTCTTACTTAAAAAAATAAAAACATATTGAAACTGCGTAATGTAGCGTTTAAGAAAGAATGATTTATTATGGTACACCATACCTACACAAAAATAAAGTATCGATAGAAAAATATTAAAAATAAATATAAACAATTTTCGTGCCTAAAAAATAAACATTTGTCGCTGTAGTATCTCTGGTATATCGAAAAGGTACATTTACGATATTGCTGCCGAACGATCAGCAGCGCTGATTTTCAGCACTAACCATTCGACTAAGATAAAATAATAGCATTAAAAATGTAACGTTTCAATAAGTATATGAAAGAATAGTTATTTGTTATACAAGAGTGCAAAGTTGCTTTTTAACCGCGTGCTCAATTTTGATGACCGAGGAAGCGAAGGATTCTAAAATTGAATCACGAGCGCAGCGAGTGATTCAAAAATTAGAATCCTGAGCGTTAGCGAGGGAATCAAAAGAGCACGAGGTGAAAAATCTTTGCACTCGAGTGCAACACGTAACTTTTCATCCCACCTCAGCGAGGAAATGAGGCCAGATGAGGCTAGTTTTTTTTTAAATGCCTTTAATTTAAGATAGGTGTCGATATGTAGGTAAGTATGTCTTTTTTCATCTTTATTGTTGATTTTAGCATTGAATACGTACTCTATAGAGTGCTTGATTTCTTGGTCTCGGATAATTCAATAAAATATGCCAGCAAAACGTTTTCGGAGAAAGTTTTGGCTCCTTTAGCTAGGCGCCACGTGTTAAACATATCGTACTGTTTCAAATACTTCTCGCGTGATTATTGAGGGAGAAAGCTCATTTGCGCATTATTAACAGTTTCAGTCAATTCTGTTGGCGTCAAATAAACTTCTTCGTCGCTAGAATCAGTCATTTTTGTTTTTCATATGTTCTCCAATTTCTTGATTTTAACAATATGTCGTGAAAAGAAAATGGCGCGTGCAAAGCAAATAAAAAAAAAAAGTACACCAAAAAGGTTCCCAGTCAGAGTTTTTAACAAATTAAAAAAGTTCTATGATAAATTCGGCACCATGGAGGTAGAAGTAAATAGGTTTAATGATGTTTTGAATTCTCAAACTCAGTGCACACGATGTTCTAAATTTGAATTTACTTTATCCTCTAGGGGATAAAAACGGCTTTTGCGCTGAGATATCGAAGAGCAAAAATACTCTTTCCGCGATGGGGGGATGAAAAGAATATTATATTAGAAGCGTAAATAGGTAACACCACAGGGTAACATTCTGTATAAATGATAAAAGTAACTCACACATGAAACTCGATCAAGCAACTTTGGCTTTAGGAGGAAAAGTAGAAACACACTTCTTTCGCACATCCTTACTAATATAATGTTACATTACAGTTGAAAAACTGATACAACTGACTCCAAAATATTATGTTATTTGGTTTACTTAGATGCAATTTGGATGACAAAATTTTCCCAGTTAAATACTTTAACTTTCTAAAAACCAAACTGCACATTTATCTAATCTGATGCAATTAGACTACTATGAAAATATATTCTTTCAATAAAATAAAAATCTTTTATTAAATGACAGAGTTACGAGGTAACATATACTATCGAATTTACATCCTCCTTTTTTGAAATCGGTTAGTAAGTGAAAGTAACTGTCTCTTTATTCCTGTCTCTCTGTCTGTTTGTTATGTCTTCACGATTAAATGGCTGAACCGATCGGTACGAAATTTAGTACGGGATCTTATCTTATCTTATCTTGTATAGTCACAGCGGGGGCCAACAAACTGGTCGGCGACACTTCGACCCATGGGGATCTTTTGTGTACACCCCTGGACCCTACCACACCCTTAGCGGAAAATGTACTCGATTAAGTCGAATACACCGTGCAAAGGAGCATGTTTGTAGTCCTCCGGCTTAGGATAAGCTATTTCGAGGATGCTCATCCTTTTACCAGCAAGGACATCACAGTCACATAATAAGTGTGACATCGTTTCCACTTCATTCCCACAGGCTCTGCATCTGTCATCTATAGGTAGACTTAGTCCTAGTCTGCATAGTTGTTTTGCTGTGGCGAAGTGCCCCGTCAGGGCGCCTGTGTGCCCTTGCCCGTCGTCTGCTCCCACGCAAAATAAACTTTGCAGTGGTAGCAGTGTTTTTGCCAATGAAGGCCTTGGAGTGATGGAGCCCTTCTGTGGTTATCCACTCATTCCAGTGTTTCTCCCTGGCTGCAGCTCTGATAGCATCGTTTATAATGCATAGGGGAAGTCCTATGCCTGGTACTGGTCCATGCAGTGCTCGCGCAGACCCCATTCTGGCCAGTTCATCAGCCAACTCATTGCCCATGTGTCCCGAGTGCCCTGGTACCCAAGCTAAGCGCACCCTGTTGTCGCAGCCCAGTTTATTAAGGGTCTTGACACAGTTAAGCACCAGCTTTGAGGTCCCCACATCAGAGTCCAAGGCCGTGAGAGCTGCTTGACTGTCACTGAAAATATAGACATTTTTGTTTTTAACACCCCTGTCAATATTTTCTTGATTTTCTTGCTATTTGCCCTAAACTGTAACATTCATTAAAGTCCTTTGCATAGACACCGGCGCCCGTGCCGCACAGTGTCTTGGAGCCATCAGTGAACCACAGTAAAGTGTCCGATCCGAAGTTTTTCAGGCCATGACGCCATTCGTCTCTTTCTGGGACATGTATACTATAATTATTTTTGAAGATATGTATGGGTGGCATTCTATCGCTGCCCATGCACATAATCCTGTGGCGATCAGAGCTGATCTCAAGATTTGTATGCCTAGTTTTTGGCCTATCGAGGTTCCATGAACAATTGACTTTGAGTCTGTAGAGAGCCTTCACCGCCTCCGATTGTATTTGTATGTGGAGAGGTCTCAGGTCCAGTATCAACTCCATCGCGCGCGTTGGTGTTGATGTGAAGGCGCCCGTTATTGCCAGGCAAGCCATTCTCTACAGTTTCGATAACTGTAGCTGGCAAGACCCTAGCCGTGTTCTTGGCCACCAGACTATACTACCGTAAGTTAGTACGGGGATAACTGTGAACCTGGAGACGGGCAGAGGCTACTTTTCATCATCATCATTGTCATCGTACAACGCAGGTGAAACCGCGGAACGCAGTTAGTTTTATTACATAATTTTAAATCCGTAAGTACTTTATAAACAAAGTCTTAATATTATGTTTGTTACATCCCTACATCATAACTCAGTTCAGTTCATTTATTTCTCAAATATAGGTAAACTATATATAGGTAAAATATAGGCAAAGTATACACTTACGAATGTCAAAAACAAATACAGAATTAGTACAGAACCATACATAGGTATAAGATAAAAAGTATCAATTTAAATAATTGGTAAAAAGCAAACATGTCAAATAATATTGATTTAAAACGTAGGTATTTGTCAGAAATAGATACTCATCACAAAAGTTAATTTGAACAATGTCAACAATAATATTAATTAAATTTTATATGTCAAATAAAATTAAAATTACCACTGTAAAAATATACGAATACTACTAGTCAATTTTAGTAGTAGACTTATTACGTAAAGAGTCTTTGTAATAATAAAATCTTCAATTTTATAAAAAGTTTTTTGCATTTTTTAAATTTAAATTCTATCATTTATATACCTGTTTGAAAAATTATTTTAAAGATTGGTTCCATAAAAATTTCATCAAAATCGGTTTAGTAGTTCAATTTTTAAAATTAAATAACGGAAAAGTTACGTCATCCGAAACAGAGTATTAAAATCCGTTTTTTCCAGATTTTTAAACTATAATAATTATAGATAATAATTTGTAGTTATAATTAGAAAGTTTTGATTCAACAATTGGAAAACAATAATGCCTAACAGTACAATTAATTTGTTGGAAAACTTTGCCGTCGCAAAACTTACTATACGTAGCGTACACAAAAATTGTTCCTACAAATTATCTGGTAGAAAGAACACGAAACTCATTCTGACAACAAACACAATCCCATAGGTATCTCACTGTTTATCTACCTATACGTATAACTTATTCCACCTTACACTTATTCCGTGCGAATAGCCGTTATATTCCCGTGTCCGACCTGCAGACCATGTGATTAAATGAGACAAATTGGCAGCCAATAAACCTGCTTGAGGTAATTACTCGTAGTTTACGTAATTGCCAGCAATAACTACACACTGTTTCCAGGTTTACGTATATTGACCCACAGATTTATTTAAAAAAAAGAATTAGGCGATAGTGATAAATTATCTGTGAAATTACATCATAGAAAATGTTTATTTTTATTTAATTACATACATAAACAAACATTAATTCTATAAATGCCCTAAATAACTAAATATATAAATAAAATACACATTACAGATAAAAAACAGAACTAAACATATTTGTATACAGGTTATTACGCGTACAAACATGTAATTTCACGTATTGATAGTTTCGCTCAAAATTCCGTTCATAGGTAAAGTCGAAAATCTATCAGAATGTATACCTGACTATTATGTATTTACTCGTTATGTTTTACTTCTTTTAATTAACTAACATAAATTATTATAAACTACAAAATAAATATTTGTAAAACTGAGTAATTGGAGATTATTTAAAATATCCATAGGCATCAAAAGCCAATATAATCTGTAATTACTCAGTTATTTGTTAATTACTACGTAGCTCTAATTACTTAGTTCCATAGAGTTCTGATTATAATTATTCCTCCAAGCTTAGTTCAAATAATCTCTAGTTTTAGGCAAAGTGTCCAACATGCTGGCCGCGTTTCCTCTCTGTATTGCAATGCTCACTTTTTGTCCAAAGTAAAGGCCAGAATTTTGGGCACGCAAAGAATCCTTCAGCCTCCCCGACAAATCTGTAAAAAACCCAAAGCACCCGGCCCCCACGGCCCAAGAGTTGCCTTTGACATGCACATAATATGAGAGTTCAAATAATGTTTCAATTGAGTAGACGTCTCAGAATTTAGAAGTGAAATTGTGCCAAATTTCGCGCGATCAATCGTGTGAAAATTTTGAGAAATATTTAAAAACAAGTTTTTCTTCGATATCTTTTAAATTGGCTGAGGAATAAGAAAATATATGTTTTTTTTTCTAATTCCGTCGCCAGTATAAATGATATCTAATTAAAACTTTTATTAAATGTTTCTCCTCTCTAATACCTAAACAAATTTAGCTCTAACTTTTCTACTAAACTACTCAATGATTTTATGTTTAAAAATGTTGTGATGCGCGAGAGAGATAGTTGCGCGCTTTTTAAAACGTTACTTCACTTAGCTAGAAGAGGCAACACCCTATCACTTTTTTTTTGTAATTGTATCTTATAATTTTATTGATACCTAGGACTTAGCTCAGAGTCTTGTTACTAACTTTCGGTGGTAGGACTAATTAGTAGAACACTTTTTTAAAGTATCGCGATTATTCACTAACTTGTAGAGTACACTTGGGGAAGTATTATGTTGTACTACACTTATGTCAGATATTATAAAACAATATCTGAGTAAAGAGCGCAATAAATGGGGGCATACTAAACGTCACACCATTTAATCACACCATGTGAGAATTTTAAAATACTTATTCAACGATACCTCGCATTGGGTGGGGTTGAAAAAAAAAATGCCTTCTTTAAATGTATGGGGACACCACTATTAACGGAATTTTGTATGGATTTAGCGAATATGGTGATATTCGCCAAATTCATACAAAATTCCGTAACTAGAAGAACGCTTATAAATTCACCAATTTATAAGCGTTCTTCTAGTTACTACGAATCCCAAAACCCATTATAATGTAATCAAAATTTTTGATTCGCAAATAAATGAGATTTATTTATTATTGATTGGCATTGAGAAAATATAGCTAAGACTCTTTGACTAACAAATACGTAGCTCTTACGTAAAAAAACATTGATGTTTGCTAGAGCTATCACGAACAAAACAGTGTTTAGAGAGGACAAAATCATTGAAAAGGATTCACGTGAAAGCTCTATTCAGGTATAAAAGACTTGGTTCATTAATTCCTTCTTCAATACTAGGTCTAGTTATCTAAGGAGCTGAAATAATATCATATTGCCTTTCAAATATTTACTGTCTCCATTTATATTTGTGACTTTGTAAAGTATTATATAAATATTTACATAGTATGCCTTATTTTTCACTTAAAAGTACTTATTTGCTAAGCAAATATAACACAATATTTTCTAAAGCCCAACTCAAAATTAAGCATTTAATAGGGGTTGATAAAATAATTACTGGGTTTTAATTTAAATTTGAATTTCGCAAAACCGAAGGTCATAGATGATTTCCGCTTTTGTGCCCTTGTTATTGCTATCATAGCTTGAAGTCAAAGTCAAAGTTATTTATTAATAAATATAGATTTACAAGTCAAAAATATAAGTGTATACTATAAATTGTATACCAGTATTATCACATTTTTTTTATTTTTATTTTTTTTTAACAGCCCTGTTTGTACAAACTGTCCCACTGCTGGGAACGGACCATCTTCTCATTGTGAGAAAGGGTAAGGCCATAGCCTACCCCACAATTTAATATACATTAATTATTATTACAATAAATTTACTTAAGTATTACTTCAAAATCATAAAACTAAATTTAAGGTTGTAGTCAAAGCGCGAACAAAAACTGTCTCTGTCACTTTTATAATATCCTCACTCAGTGATTTTTTTATATTAAGTAGATCTACGATGGACCACTGACTAACTCGCCTGAAGTTAAGCGACGGTGTGGCCGAGGATAGAACACGTATGATTTTATATTTTTAGAAATTTTGTGATGCACGAGAGAGATTTTTGCGTGCTTTGAGCTCATTCTTAATACCAAAATACTAGTAGTATAAACTCTCTATTTCTTACCGAACAAGAGCTTTATTATAATATAGTACAGTATAGAGCAACAAGTAAGACTAACTATATAAAAAATAAAAATAAAAATATTTAAGGATTCTTTGCGTGTCCTTACTTTGGAAGCTTGGACAAAAAGTAAGCATTGCAATACAGAGAGGAAACGCGGCCAGCATTTGGGCACTTTGTCTGAAACTGGAGATTATTTTAACTATCCATAGGCTTTTGATGCCTATGGATATTTTAAATAATCCCCAAGTTACTCAATGCTACAAATATTGATTTTTTAGTTTTAGTTTTTTTTTTTATCAGCCATGTTTGTACAAACTGACGCACTGCTGGGCATAGGCCATCTTCTCATTGTGAGAAAGGGTAAGGCCATAGCCTACCCCGCTGGCTACGTGCGGGTTGGCAGACTTCACACATCTTCAAGATCATTGAAAACTCTCAGACATGTATGTTTCCTCACGATGTTTTCCTTCACCGTTTGAAGTTGGCGGCAAACAACAATACGCACATAACTTCGAAAAGACAGAGGTGCGTGCCACGGGATTCAAACCCCGGACCTGCGGATCGCAAGTCAGACGGTCTCCTGACTAGGCTGCCGGAAACTTCGTATAGTTTATGTTAATATAATAAAATTAAAATATTTAATATCTATTTCTTTAAAATATCTTACTTTACTCACGTTTATTTTTGAGTCGCAATTTCCGACTATAGTTTAAAAACTCTATTTCATATACGATCGAAAAATTTGAAGCAGACTACGTCCTCATCTCTGCATCTTACGTCGCTAAATTAATTTTCACTAACTGTACCTTACAGTTCTACCTGCGTTGTGATGAATAGTGGTGATGATGATAATAAAAAGTTAAAAGTAGCATATGCATTTCCAAGCTCACAGCTACGCCGGCTGAACATTCTTGATGAGCAAAGCGATTTCTTTTATAAAAAGAAATATATTTTTAAAATTAATGTCTCACGAGGAATACCCTATCTGACTTCGTAGTACTTGATTAGGTATATGTATTTACAGAAATACATGAACATACAATTTACACAGAGACAAAACTTAACCCTCTCTTCTGTAACCGAGCATATTCAAAAAATTCAAAAATTCAAAATTCATTTATTTCGGGCCAATTGCACCCATAGAAATTTCACAAAACATACATAACATCGCATAACAAAATCATACAATAAATCATAACTATTTAATTAAAATATAACATTCATAATGTCAATATACATAAGTAGTCAATAATAAAATCATAAACATATTCACGTCATAAAATAAAATAAAAATTAGCATAAATAATCGCCCAATGCAAATGTTAATCAAAGTTACTGTAAATAAAGACGATGTTATTAAATTAATTGCCCTGTCATTCTCCTAGACACCACGATTAAAGGAAACATCCCTAGTGCTGCGATATTTTTATCAAATAGTTATGGATATAGGAAATTTCGATATTAATCGATTCTGAGGGCGATTTTTATTAGTCACCGATGTACGCAATATGGATGTAATAGGTACGGGTCTGGATGTCATAAAATATTGATATTGGATTTCTTGTCGGGAGCTAGTACAGGATTTCCTATTCAGGATCCTGTACCGTATGAGTGTTATGGTCCCATAGATTTTACGTAGATATGATAGGTATACGTAGGAAGCAATCTCAGCACAGTCGGTTGCGCGTAGTTCTTCCGTGCAGGGGTAAGCGGATTCGTATCTCAACAATGAACTCACAATTCGAAATTATTTAATTCCACGTTTGGTATCGGTTTCGTGAGCGGGTCTTACCCGATAAATATAATCTATGTGTCTTTAAACAGCAAATGAATCTATTTCTTCTAGGCAAGCGCGCTCCATAGTCAAGTTAACATCAGGTGAGTTGATGGTCAAGCCCATGCTTTTCAAGTCTTGACGCATTCGATTCATTTTAATTTCAATTAAAGTACAACATACTTTGAACTATGCACTTGGCAGCTAGCCTACGACATTAAAGTTGTCACTAAAGTCCGGCAACTTCATTTGAAAGCCTGTTCCCATTCCAGATTAGACACGTTAACCATCTTAAAGCGCACCATCATTTAACATAAAACGAGTTGTGGTCAAATAACAGCCTGTCGAATATAAAAATAATAATTAAACTTTTACATCGATAAAGAATGTGAAAGAAATAAAATAGGTAAACTCTTTAACTAAACGACAAATTCTTTATGAAGAACTGATTGAATATTTCACTGTATTAAATACAGTGAAATATTTAAATATTTTTGATATATTTCACTATACATTTTTTATTTTTTTTTACATGGAAAACTAACAGCTACTAAATGAAAATAATAAAATTAATGGGAACACATTAGCCATACACAGTTTTCGCTTATAGGTACAATTCCAAAATTCAAGTGCCCATTTCAACAAATTGTGTAAATATAAGTATACAGATACAAATTATTTTTTTATTTTATTATTTAAGCAAAATTTCTAACTACTCTTTCCATTCCATTATTGGAAAAGTTAAGAATGCCTTTAACAACAAGCTTGCGCGATCTCTAACATTCATAAGTTACACAATATTTTGCATCTTTATTATCCGCATGGTTTCAACCTTCAATGAAATGTAGACGCGAGATGAAATACATGTAACATTCAGCGTGAAAATGGAATATGTCTTATTTTGTTTCACGGTACACATTGTAACATTGTAACAGAATATAGTTTCCAATGACGTAACGACTGTCGGAAACTACTGTACGTTTGGAGATGGTTGGAGCATTGAGTTGAAACATAATATTATTATTTTCTTTGGTTAATACTATTAGTGGAGGACACTGAAGAACTTCTGTAGATTTGAGAGAGACAAAAGGGCAACATTGTAGAACTTTCTTACTTTCTATAATTGTACAAATAAACTAATACACGTTTATTTTTCTTCGACCATAGAAGTTATACGCTTACAATGTGAGTTTAATGAAGCAACTTTTAATATGCTTTTGAAGGCTTGTAAGGTTTTAAAGCACAAA
The DNA here is from genome assembly GCA_947563715.1 of Lycia hirtaria. NCBI lineage: Eukaryota > Metazoa > Arthropoda > Insecta > Lepidoptera > Geometridae > Lycia > Lycia hirtaria. The sequence continues at coordinate 32,898,015 of OX387378.1, forward strand.
AGGACCTAATAGCTCGAAGTGCATGCAGAATCGAACCCCATTTATAAGATTATAAGGCTTGTAACGGCAGTGTGTCCGTCGATACACATATCTGGACTCTTATTTCGTATGACCATCGGCCGCATTACGTGTAATTAATGTAGATGGGTGACAATGAAAATTAGACTTTAGATATTTAAACTTAAAGTACAATTTTAATTGTCAACGCACCCACGTCAACTTCACGTAACGGGGCTGATGGTCATACGGAATCAGGTCCCTGGTAAGCAAAATTTGTCAAAATTTCACGTCTTAAATTTGAAAAATACGTCTACTCACTTGAAACATAATTGAAACACTCATGTGCACGTCAAGGACCGAGTACGTGATGTTCATGCATGCACACATTTTGGCAGATTTATAACTTCATCTATAAACGGAATTTTGAACGAAACTATCATTCTAAGCGTATTACTCTAAGTCTTCCAACATAATTCTTATAAATATTATATTCAAATGAATAGTCAAATATCCAATACAATACAGTAAAAGCGAAATTAACTGTCTTTTCCTCTGTTTGTTTACGTTTTCACGGCTGAACTACTGAAGAGATCGTTATGTTTGAGTAGATACTGATCGAAGAAAGGCATAAGACACTCTTTCGGGATAAACAACGTCCTTATTCAACAAAACATCTGAAAAGTTTTAAGTAAAAAATTAAGTCTTGTTTGTACAGGAACTAATTACTATGTAATATACTGTGAAGCCACAGTGTTCATAACAAAAAGGTTGCAATGGAAAGTACATAACAATGACTAAAGATCGCAACGGGATAGAATGCATTCGGGTAGCTTCCGGTATTTTGTATTTTTTACCACGAATGAATAGATCTGCTGTAAACAATTATTATTAGTAATGTCGCAATAACAAATGTACAATACAAAGTCGCGGGTAACAAAGTCGGGAATCACTAGCTATAACCTACCAACAAATTCTAAAAGAGATTTATATATGGAATCTGTAGTATTCGTTCATTGTGAAATGTTGATATCTGTCTGATCGGGAAGCCTAGTCAAGAAATAATTAATAAATTTAAAGATTTCTTGATTAGACATATTATGCGCATATAAGCGCAACTGTATTGTTTTCTTCTAGCCTAAATCAGGCCAAAACTAGGAGTATCGCGGAAAACACTGCTACTTACCTACTATTTTATTATTATTTTTTATTTAATTTTTAGCTCCACAGACACCGGGATCCGTGACCTTTGTCAATTTTGCTAAATACATACATTATTACGGGAAGACAAGATTTTTCTTTTTAACTTACGTAACTTATTACTACGAGTATATTGTGTGACGTGTGTATAGGTATGCCATGAGCAGACCAGCGACCTGCAAGCAGCACCCGATTACGAGTATTTTGCTACTGTATTTATAAACAACTAAACAACCTTTCTGTATTTGATACTGTGACACGGTGACTTATAACTAGTTTTGCTTGTCGCTCCTTAGTCTCACCGATTAGTTGTATTAAGGTGGGTGGACCATGGAAGGCCACCTTAACACATAAACGGTTATTATTCCTTTATTTACAGGATAAATGGAACAAACAAATTATTAAGTAACGATTTGTTTTATTGTGTAACATAGTTTTTTTTATTGCAGATTCAATCACTATTTATTAAACTTCAATTTTGTAAAGCTTTTCCAAACGGCCTTGTTAGAAACAAAGCTCCATACAAGGCCAATAAAATAAATCAGTCGTTTAACTTAAAACTAACATTGTGAAAATCAAAATATCTGCTTATACCTACTTAAACTACATAAAAAGGTATTTCATTAAAACTAATCATTAAATGCTTATCATAATATATTCACTAATAAAACCCTCAACGAACATTACTTGAATACAATCGTATAACTAAGAATGTATTCGTGGAAATGTTTTTAAAAATAGCATTAATGAGTATTATATCGATATCAAATAAGTTGCCAATAACATTCATAACGAAATTATAAAAAAAGAAACTGAGCTAAAATGGGTCGGTTCCTTGCAAGGCCAAAATGTTTCTAAGAAGTTAAAAAGTTAAATGATTCTTTTAAGTAATAATATTACAAACATAAACATTGCATTAACCTTCCCGATCCGTATTTACAACTAAAAACTCAATATTAATATTTTCGTAATTTGTAGATGTTTATAGTAAGGCGTATGTGCCCTAGCAAGTCCAACCGTCAATTTTTTTATCAGCCTTACAATGAACCATTGATTTTTCTAGGAAAACTACCGATATTTTAACTGAATTCCAAATAAAGTAAGTATTTTTTTCTTTAGAACCATATCATATCCTTGTATATTAATTTAGATTAAAAAAATAAAGAAAATAATATGTTATTTACTTTAAAACTCACGTTTTACTGTGAGCGCTAATTGCAATTTTAACGTCGACGACTGAAGTCAACGAAACAAGGGACTGCACAGACAAAATAGCAGCGCTAGCGACTCGACGCCGCGTCTGTGTCCTTCAGTTCAATGGATTTTTCATCACATGGAAATCACATTATTTTTCATTTTTCATTTTTCATCATTCAATAACTACGACTTTTTAATAATTGGCCTTCGAAGGAGCATGGTCTTCCATGGTCCACCGACCTTAGTACAAAACTAACTATTGAGAATTTCTATACCACACTTTTTAAAACTATCACGGTAATTCATTATAACACTATTATTATTAACGGGATATTTACCGTGGTTCGCATGGTAGATATCCCGTTAATAATAATAGTGCTTTGATTTCTATACCAGTGGACAAAAACTCCGGTTTCGTTAATTTTAATAGACAACAACTTCAACAGATTATTCCTAGACCTTACTTTTTTAATTTTCTTGAAGACCTATCAAATTAATTCAACCGAAAAATGAGTAAGTAAGTAGTAGGTACACCTACTACTTGTCGGTATTTTTTTTTTCTACTTTGGCCATCCACGTAGGCCACTGTACAAACTTTTATCTAAAAAATAAACAAGTCAAACTCAACATTGTAAAGCCATCCACTCAGGTCGAAGGATCAAGTGCTACAACAGTTTAACTTGAAAGTCAAGATATCTTTCCTCTCCATTACGTTTACGAGGTGTCTACATTCTCGTCGCAATTTTTGTGGCAATTTGGAGTGTTGTCGTGACGTGACGCCATTCGAAGACGGAACGGCGCAGGGCGAGATAAAATACGCAACGGGGATAGAGAGGGGCTACCTCCCAGTAGATAAGCTTCGGACCTGACCTAGCCCCGAAAAGTAACAAACAAATTAAGACGACGGGGTGAGTGTCGCAGCTCTCTCTCTCTCTCTCTCTCTCTCTCTCTCTTGTGCACTTTTTTTTAGATTTAAATGAATGTCATCGTCATAAAACTCTATTATGTACTTGTACCTACTCGAAAAAAAATTACAAAGTAGTATTTATATATCAACTAATATTATTTTACTATACAAATTTTAATTTATGAACTAACCTGAAAGCTTGTACCTACTTGAGTTATCTGTGTATCTAGTCTCTTCCTAGTTATAATACAGCGTTCTGTAAAATAATTTGTTTTCGAAATACTTGGTAAATATGATATGCGGGAGTGTGTAAGTGTATGGTGTATGGTGTATGTGAGTGGGGGTGTATGATGTATGTGAGTGGAGGTATATGTATGTGGGGGGGGGGGGTGTTGTATATTAAATCTATTACTTTAACTTTAATAAGTGTCCAAAAATATTGTTTTAAGATTAAATGTTTATTGATATTAATATAAATTTACATCTTTGATTAGCATGGACATTGTATTATTGTTTTCTTTAAGGTGACTTTTATTATAGATATATGATTTGAAAAAATAAAATAATATCTGTAGCTCATGAAAAGATGTTAATATATACATACATGTGAGCGAAACATCAATGAAACCCGAAATACTGTAATTTCCGATCTTTGGTCCGAATATGTTGATAATATAACGTGGCTACTTCAAATTAATTGTGGAATACGCTTCCTGAGTGGATTTTCCCCGATGGATAAAATCTGGGTGTCTTTAAATCGGGAGTGAGTTGACTTTGAAGTTAACGTTAAGTTTAAGTGAAGAAAAAATGCATGATAGTAGCATACAAATATGATGAAGTTAATTGAAGTTAACAAAGGTTATCTCGTACGTTCTTACTATCAAACAAGAGACCTTGTTATAAGTTTACATAAATTATGATGTGTAAATACGGGTTCCGTTACATTACGTGATTTACGTGTTATGACACGCGCTTAGCGATTTATTTAAACTATAGGTAATAATAATTATGTACAGAAATATATAATATACTTATAGACAACCAATCTGGAAGTATATTCTTTCAAATAAAAAATAATTTTCCAAATCGATATATAGTATAATATGTAAATGACGCAGTTAAGAGGTAACAAAATAAAAATTAAAATAAAACCGAATTGATAACCATTTCAATCGTAATCATTTGAATCTAATTGGTAATCATTTTCTTATTTTGTCTAACAAATATCAACGCTTATGTCGTTGATCAGAAGGTATACCAATCAACGTTTATTATTTCAATTCAAAGGCCCGTCCAATTATAGAAATTGACGCAAATCCGCTCAGCAGGATAAGGGTCAAAAGCCAAACTTTACAACTTCACCAATCGATTGTAGGGTTTGATGACACGTAAATGGCTGGATCTAATCTAGCGAATGGCGCAAGGTGAACTACCGTCTATATCGATGTAGCCGCTGTGACGAATACGTGCAAAATGGCCAAGGGGTGTGCCGGCCCGATAACTTCCCAAAATATAGGAGAGATTGCTACTTGCTCGCAGAGATAACGGCAAAGGTCAGGGCTTATTGCCGCCTGGAGCACTGGAACTAGCAGAGAAATTGATATGTACGCCAGACAGTTTAACTGCTGGCTGCTTGTTCGTTTGAAGGGCAAGACAATCGTGTCAAAACTATTTAGTAATTTCCATATAGTTATGATTTTTGTCTTACTTTGCTAGTAAATACAATAGGCATTTATCGTTACAAGAGGAAAATTATTTTCTACCCTTAAATGTTAACTAATTTCAATGATTATTTTTTATTGTTATCATGTAATGTTAGGTATTAAAACACAAAGATAACAAAAAAAAACTACCTAAACTTGATTGTCTTAGCATTTTGCACTGTCTTAGCCGGACAGTGGCAGGTGCTGACGCGAAAGCAGAAGACTGTGACGACACGCGCCGTGACACAAGTGCCTCATTAGACATAGACCATGACCTTGTACTATAATATATTATGTGGTGGATAATATAAATCCCTGAATTGATAAAACTATTTTCATTTATTCCGCTAACATTTCCAAGAAATGAACGGTTATGAAAACTTGTACCTACTTACAAATTAATTTTATGACAAAGTCAAACAACTGCCATACACCAAATCGTCATATTACAGAGTTTGTATGACCGTTATCAGATAAGCTCCATTTCATAATAATATTGCATTGTTCACACGTGGAAGCAGAATTTGAGCTCAATCGGAAACCGGGAAACGGGTAATATTTATTTTTACTTCTTATCAAAATAAAAAGACGCACTTATGGAATTTGTTAGGCACATTCACAACTAAGAAAAGTCACCGGATAGCTAACTTGGTTTTACATAAAATTTTAACACAAACTTACTCACTTCGCTCTGCTCTTTTTTTATAAAAAAAAAAAAAAGCAGAGCGAAGTGAGTAAGTTTCAGAGAAAACTCTACTCTCCTTTATAATGTTAAATAGGGATCGAATTAGCCAACGTACTCATTACGTAAGTAGATACCCACCGTTACTTATTCTACGCCAGTCTAAAGCACAGACCACATCACCGCTCACTAAGGTAACTAAGTAAACTAAGTAATGTTAGCTTAGCTCAACTGCGATCATAGAACTAAGTAATAGTCATAGATTGTGAGTCGCCTCTAGCTCAATAAAACAATTTTAAGTAAGCCTTTACTTTAATTACTCATGTTAGATAAGTAAAATTTATCAAAATTACATTTTTTTTAATTTCTAGGCAGAAACGTTTATTTATTTACTACATTTATTCAAACACATAATATGTGCGTGTCAAATATAATATGTAATTATATAATGGTAATGCATTTTGAATGAATTTGTATCAATTTTGAACACGGTGGTTTCAGTGTCTTTCCATACTTAGGTTCACACTCACATTAATTTTTTGAGACAATCAAGAAATATTAAGGTTTACTATGGAAATTAACGTGGTTTTCACACATTTTTTTAATAAAAACTACGGGTCACTCACGTCTGTTTTGAGCCGAAATATCCGACTATAGTTTCAACCGCATTCGGCGGTCTTATTCAAAGGAGCAGCACACACGTCACTCTCGGTCGGTGACGCGCCTCGCACTGCCCCACTGAAACTATAGTCGGATATTTCGGCTCAAAACAGACGTGAGTGACCCGTAGTTTTTATTTAAAAATATTACGTTTTTTTTTTATATTTGGAATTAATTCATCACGAAAACGTTCTTCCATTTTTTATTCGTTTCTGTAAATCTATTGCACTACGAGAGCATCGACTGGCAGCCAGTCATGTCGCAACATTGTTTGTTATGTCATTTTGCGGTGAGAATCCAGATAGATAGCTTAGTTTCGCTTAACTTGTATTTAGGTGTAAAATAAGCCAAATGCAGGGCTAGTGTGATCTCGCTTAAGAAAAACTCGACTAAGTTATAAAACTTCAAAGCAGTGCCTCCATTGTAGCTCACGAAATGCGCAAATGGTTTTAATTTGTCCCAAATGTTGAACCTAAATCCCGGGGTAAAGCACTTTCGTTTGTGATATTTTTCATTTGAAGTAATTGAAATACCGGAAGGGAAAAGTAAAACAATTTTCAGGAACAACATTAAAGGAATTAAGTATTTACTGCTATTAAAATAAATAGGCGTTTAATGCATTTTATATTATGAAAATAAGCAAGTATAAATAGACATTTATAATTTATATAAGGTTTTTTTTTTTTAAAGTCTGTTCAGAAAAAGTACTAATGTGACATTGAGGGCTATCCTTATTTAATTATTTTATTCGCTTCCAACTATCAACACAATAGAGACGTCCTATTTTTTGCCACAATAGGTTTTAGATAGTTTACTTTCCAAACTCTGCCTACTTTTAACTTGCAAATAACATTAATAAAACCAAAAGAAAATGTCTGATTGCAGAATTTACATCATAAACTGGAAATTTCGTTTCTTATCGAAAAAGAAGTTAGAAACGTCTTTGAAATCTAAAGATAAGTACACACATAAAAAACATCAATATTAGTCAAGCTGTTTAGACTTTTAGGAGATAACTACCATAAACTTAGCTCACCTAGGAGAATTAAATATGCTAAGCAATATATTTAATTTACCAAAAAAAAATTCAGGGAGACGCTGGATGCAGACTGCTTCCAGGAGGTCTTTTTGAAAATCCATGGCGGAAGCCTATGTGCAGCAGTAGACTTTTTGTGTCTACGATTTTGATAAAGAATATAATTATAATTGGTGGGTAAATATATTTTATGTAACCAATGCTTGATAAAACAACAAACATTAAGTTATATTATTACAAAATTGTTCAATAAATTGAAACGTATACAAACGATACATCTACGAAATCATAGTCTAAATTGAAAGACAAACGAGGCTATACGAATGGAGTTCGCTATCATATTCACGCTTTACTACATTTTGGAACATTAGATTAACTGAATATTCTTACGACAAATCGATGCGTAAAGAATATCAACAACCTGAGATGCATGAGAAATAAAGTAAACTTAGGAAGTAAGTACTTAAACGAATGACCTAATAATAGTTTAAAAATTAAAAAAAAACACGCTTAGTCTTATCAAATTATTGTATTGTCATCGGTCCTCGATAATAAACAAAGACCTACAAAGTTTGACTGAAATCTGACCGTTTAGTAGGTCAAAATCAAGTCCAAAGAAGTCGGTTACAAACAAACAAACAAACATGCATACAAGTGAAGCTAATAAAAGCGTGTTAAAAATGGTAAAACAGAAGTAAAATGATATACTACATGAAAATAATACACACACAGATACTTAATCAACATTCAAAATAAATTAACGATATTACTATTGACATACCTACATATGATAACTTTCAATGGTTATTTTTCCTCTTGGGTTATGGAACCCAAAAAAGAGAAAAGCAACTCTGAATTAATAGGTATACCAAAACAGTGGGTAAATTAAGAACTGGCTTTGCATTGGTTGTTGAACGTTAGTCGTTGGTCGTATACTTTATAAGTAGTTGAACACTTAACACGGTTAGCTTCTTCTTTGTTTTTTTAAAAGTAAATTTGCATGCTGTGCTTTCTTTGAAAGGTACTTTACACATTTAGTTAATATTAAGAAGTGTTAATTATGGTGTTTATGTGATGTAGTTACCATTATGTAGCCTTAATAAATAAATAAAAAGAAAGTCGATATACGAAAGCCATTAAGTTAACACCAGTGCAGAAGAGAAATGTTTTCCAAGTTGTAATTGGAGTTCACAGAAGCCGAGAACGTTAGGCGCTTTAAAAATGCCGACAATAAAGACTTTCAGGCAAGTTTCAGGCCTAAGGCCTAACTACGAAAGGTTAAATTGTGTTAGTAATAAGTTGTATCCGTCTTAATGGTGGGCCGTTTACCACTTAGGAACTTATTCTGATTTCTTTGGTTTCTAAGTTAGCCCAGTTTCATTTTAAGATTTAGGCACATTTAGCTTAAGAGGTACGGCTCAAGAAGGAAAATATTTTTTATGTGTTGAACATAAATATATCGCCGCTGTACAAAAGAAATAGACGACAACTTTTTACAATATTTATCCCTTACAGGGAATCCTAAAAAACGTTTCGTGATGCCATTCTGGTGCGTACATCCACGCCTTAGCTCAAAGGCTAGGTTAACAAAGTGGTAAAATAAAATTAAAAAAAATAGCGATTCCTCCCTGACACGGGTTGTGCTAAATTGAAAAATGACAATCAGTTTTCTATATTTTTTTTATACACAAGATAGATCTACGATTGACCATCAACTCGCCTGATGTTAAGCGACGATGGGGCCGAGGATGGAGTTCGTCGACCTAGAAGGTTTACTCTAGCCTTGAAAATTTCAAGTTTGTAGTTCTTAGGAAGCATAGATGGCAGCAAATAATTTGACTGGCTTTGTGGCTCAGTCGGCAGTATGTCTGCTTGCCGAGCTGTAGGTCGTGGGTTCGATCCCCGCCCAGGGTAAACATTTGTGTGATGAGCATGGATGTTTGTTCTGTGTCTGGGTGTTTCTATGTATCATATGTATATATTTACAAAAAAAAAGTATTTATGTATTCTATCAGCCACCTAGTTCCATAGTACAAGCTTTGCTTACAGTGTGCATAAAGAACGTGGATCGATGCTGTATAGGTGCAAGGTTAAGGACGATTACTTTTTCTGTATCGACTTCGCCTTTTCTCATACCAAAACTCTTTAAACTTATAAGTACACCCGTAATTTTACCCTATTAGGCGTAAACCATGATGTACGCAATAGTGACATTGTTGGCAGTTGGGACAGAATACTACTAATTTTCTTAACATTGGGAAATTAGGTATCATTTACATTGGTATTTATATTACAAATTTGCTCGGCTCGGCCCGAATAACCCAACTTTTCAACCGAGCCATAACCAAACCCTACTGCCATTTTTTATTATTATTATTTATTTATAAAGTTCACCTACACTGTGTACATCTATACATTGACAATAAAAAATTATACAAATAAAATACAGCTTAATGTCACAATAATTACAGGTGAAGTCAGCATGCATGCATTTTTTCTAATAATTGGGAGAAATCTACCTAAAAAGAAGTACGGCGCCTCCGTGGTGGATTTGTTTGAATTTTCCCACTAATTTAGAAAATCATTACACTGTAAATGCATCATTTTATTATTATAAAATGAAATCATATTTTCACTCGAATAACTCAGTAGATTAGTTAAGCAACTTCGTCTTATTTTTTGAGATAGAAAAAGAGATTGCCGACAGTAAAAAGTTAAAAATTATCTGACCCGCTCGACGAAGATACGAAGCTTGAAGAAAGTTTGTGTACAACTTGGAGGCATTCTAAGTTAAAGGTCGGCACAAGGTTGAATTTAAAAGGCTACCGTACCTACTGCGTATAATGAGCTGTAATAACAAACAAACAGTTCTGGAATCCGTATAAACAAAGAAGCAGAAATTTAAGTAGGTTTGGCATACCGTTCCGTACCCACATCTTCCGCGTGGGAAATTTCCATTCCCTTTTCTGGCGCAGTGTTGGAATCGATGGTAAATTGTTTTTGTAATATAATTTGGTTTCATTATCGAATCGTAACTGGTCGTAATCGATATTTTTTTTCTAATCACGACGTCATTTTCTATAGTTCCACTTTTTTTGTTTTGTTCCGTTTTCGCGCGAGATAGTTCGCGTTTGACAGACGAGTCCTTATTCAGTGAATAATATGTTAACAGTTGATAACTAGCCTACTTGGTCGAGTTGTAACCATGGGCGTATATAAGGGGGGGGTCCAGGGGGTCCGGACCCCCCCCCCCCCCATGGCATTGGCCGAAAAAAAAAGTTCATTGCTGTCAAAATTCCGGAATAGGTATCGCGGATGGCACGCATGTTACAAAATATATATAAAAACCTGATGTGCGGTAATGTGTGTGCATAACTAGAGTTTAGCTAAAGAGATGCAGTATGACCCATGTTCGTCTTTCGCCCGCGCATACTACAAAGGCGTATATCAAATGGAAACTTTATATTTTTACCCGATTGCGTAAGAAGGAGGGTAATGTTTTCGAGTGTATGTATGTATGTAACATACTTACATACCCATGTATGTTTCTATATGACAGCCTGAACGGCTTGACGGATTTTGATGTGCGAAGTTGATGTGTCATTACAGTCGTCTTCGTTTCCAAAGTGTCATAAGTAGGCTATATTTTTTGTAATCATAATACATCTCTTTAAAAAATAAAAATAAAACGTTTTTTCGTAATCACTAACGCACTATTTCGTAATAAACAAGTGTTTTTTTAGAATTATTCTAAAGAATGTTTATAATCTTTTACAGCAATTTTACACATACTTTCTCACAAAAAACGTACACTCAACAGCGTATTAAAGTATCGAAATCGTAAGTTAGACTGCAAAAAACTGCTTTTCTGCTGTCGTTTTTTTTCTAATATACATACTTTTTAAGAAACCCTAACTCCATCTCTGTCATATCTATACAAATTGAGAGAGATGGAGATATAGTTTCCAGGCCGATTCCGAATCCGACAAGTTGTGAACAAGGCCGTAAGCAGGGGGGGCTTAGGGGTTCAACCTACCCTCCCCAAAATATCCTGGCAATTATGAAAAATCCTTGCTCTTATTTAAAGCTTACGTAATTTGCGTCAATTATTTTCGCGCGCCAAAGCGAAGCGATCGCTCGCGCATGCCTTTATTTTTGAAGATATAAAACGACTGAATGAACTGAAATAAAAAGATCTTCGTTCGTAAAACTAGAAAATAACATCGCTAAATATCAGGTGAGTTGGAGATCAGTCGTAGATCTATCTTACGTAAAAAAAATCACAAATATTCCATGAAAAATTCAATTCGATCCAAGCCAATTTTACATAAAAAAATATTTTTGCGTTAATAATTTCGAAAAGATCGAACAAGACTCTTAAAGTGCCGTTCTTAAATTTGAAATCAATGCATTCAAATGGTTATATTTATATTTTTTGATAGCGTAAGTAAGTCTTACTCATCCAGTCGGATATTTCATTTTTTTAAACACTTTTATACTTGTTTGGTTCATCTGGGCCACTTTCTAACACGATCAATGAATTAAATTATTTCCAAGATTTAATTTTAAAAACCTTAAAAAATTTCGCGCTCGCTTCGCTCGCGCATTATTAGGTGCTATTTTGTTATAGAAATACTGCGGGCTCATTAATACGAGAAACTCATATTACTATAAAAACACTACTAAAATTTTCGCGCTCGCTTTGCTCGCGTATTCTTATTATCTGTGTTTTTGTTTACTTGAGTCATGCAAATGCAGAGCGCTTGTTAAAACGGGTGAAGTCATAGGGTACATCTAGTTTAATATGAATTAATATTGTTCCGACGTTACTTTTACACTTTATTTACAGGTATACGTTTGTCCGTAATGTAATTTTCGTGTATTTAAATGTTTATAACTTATAATTATGTAAAGATTAAATGTAATTATATAAACATTGACGTTTAGAAACTAGTACTCGTCTGCGTATAGTCTGCGCAAATAAAGAGGCAAATAGTAGTATATTTTTATAAATTTTTGTACCCGCGGACCCCCCCCCCCCATGAGAAAGCTATAGCTACGCCCATGGTTGTAACTAACTACTTACTATAACTACGGACTGTTGTAATAGTTTAAAACTATTTTAATCAATGAAAGCCCTATGAATGTTTTAATTTAAAATTTGAATATAAATATGTATAATATTAATTGTTCCTTGGTATTGTTTGTGACTGTGTCACTACAAAATAAAATTTACTCCAGCAAACATCGTAACAATGTTTTTCTTTATATTTTCATAATTCTAACACAGACAAATGTTGGTTTCAGAATAATCCTATATAATAAGATAGGCTAGTTTAAATCTAGCTTTCTTAACAAAAGCTGGTCAAATCCTTGTTATGTTTCCATTTTAATGTTTTAGGACAGATTTTCTCGAGTGGCTATTAGATTTTGTTGAGTATTTTTGGATAATCTAAAAAGTTGCTTGGATAGTAAAGTGTGTTACTTTTTTTAAAGTACTAAATAAAATAATATTATGAAGAAAAACCGGACAAGTTCGAGTCAGACTCGCCCACCGAGGGTTCCGTACAAACTAAATAAAAGGGGGAAATCATATTTTTTTTATATTTTCCTTCATTAATCGAAAAATATACATCGTAAAAATATTTAAAAACCTGTTTTAGCTTATGCTAATGAAGTTCTTTCATATGATACCCCACATGAGAATGTTAATTCGCTTTAAAATTTAGACCCTCATTCCTTGCATAGAGACACTATTTTTTGTGATTAAATTAAAAATGTACAGTTTTCGAACTTTTTCCTATATGTGTACTTCAACAATGCTTCTTGCCAAATTTCATAGTTCTAGGTCCAAGTATCCCATAGGTTTTGATTCCCTTGTGAGTGTCGAAATGTGCGTTTTTTACGACATATTCGGCTGTAATTTTTTTTTATGAAAACTGGAAAATTTTATTTTTCTTTCTGCAGCAACAGACTATGGATCTGCGTATATGATTTTAATTTCAACTCGATACCTTCACGCGTTCCCGAGATAAAGGTCTTGATACCCGGACAGACGGACAGACAACAAAATGATCCTATAAGGGTTTCGTTTTTTCCTTTTGAGGTACGGAACCTTAAAAACAACAAAATACCCGACTGAAATACATTTGAATTCGATATCTTATTATTCACATTTATTCTAAGTTATTACAAGCTGTGCCACGCTGTTTCACCCGCTTGAATGTGAAAAGTGATAAAACGACGGTGATGGTGAACGGTGATGATGACGATAATGTAGCCAATATCGGTCTCCAGGTTCGCCGTTTGGTCGTGACAAAATAACGAACAAATAGAGATAAAGATAGAGTTACTTTCTCTTTTATTATAATCATATTACACTGTAATATTAGTTTGGAATAATTCCCGCTTGCATATTATTATGTCAGTGACAGAAGTTAAAGGCAAACCAACGCCTCATACATCAAAATCGGTCTACATACTTACATACAATCGAAAAACCTTATCCTCCTACATAAGGATGCTGTTAAATATTTCCAATGACAATACAATTTTTTTATTCTCAAATTACATGAAAAATATCCTGTTTTTTTTATGATCTATTAAATGATATTAAATCTTGCCCGCCGCAAACTCTTTCTTACTTTATATTCAACCATTTACACACAAAAACAACATCTTTCCGGGAAAAATGTTGGAAAATAGAAACTGCCATTTCACCATTCAAAGTGTCCTCCCATAACACCTTATCAATCAGATAAGTTAGTTGTTTGTCAACTGAACCTATAAATTATGACCAATGAAAACGATATCCCATGGAATGGAAATGTAGTAGATTTATAATACAAGTCTGTTTTCTTTCAGGGTCTTTCTGAGAAGACCTTGAAATATCGGTGTCGATAGGAGGAACGCCATAATAGGAGGATGGCCATAAGTACCAGGACGAAACGTGGTAGAACGTCCTAGCTCACAAGCATACGCATAAGTAGAGCGAGATGAAATAGAAACCAAGTGCAAAAATCCAAGAAAATCATTTGCCTAACGGAGGAAAACCAGTGATGATTATGATAAAAACATTTAGCCTAAAATATATGTCCGTTAAGTTCTTAACTACAATTTTATAACGGTCGGTTTAGCCGTTTGATCGTTAAACGGTAACAAACGGACATAAAGAATGACAGATAGAAATATGCTCAGCTACTTTCGGTCTTATAATATCAGTTACATTAAGATAATTATCCCATGAATCCTAATTTATGGAATATTTACCTAAATATATTATCGAAAGTTTAATATTAACATAAACTACTGCAAATATCGTGTAATTAGTAAAACTAAAAAAAAAAATAGGAAAAAAAGTAAAGTAAAGTGAAGTTACGTACTCTGCCTCCATTAGGGCACGCATCTGACATTTCCAAAATTGAGCTAAGTACGTATATTGCCGGGCTAAAAAAAGGCGCCCCATGATTCAATGATGATTAAGTATTATTTAAGTTACAAAATACCTTTTATTAACTCAACGTACCCAATATAGTTAGTTACAGTTGTTGACAGTTCACACAAATATGCAATATTTCACTTATGTGTTGACAGACTGTGTGAGGCCTCTAGGGCCGTGCCTCGACGGTGCGCCGTTCGACCTTAACGTCCGTTAGGCGGATATTGTTTTCTCCGTTCGGCCTTACGGATATCTCATAAGCTCATAACTCCAAACAGGTTACGGAGGGGACTACTGCTTCAAAAATCTTCCATGATTACTGTTATCTCGGACTTGACGTGTAACAAAATCTTCAATCGCTTCCTAACTTAAGTTTAAAAGCATACAACTAAAGTATAAATTATCTACCTCTGTTTACTTGTTCGTTAACTTTTCACGTTTGGATTGAGACTGCAATTTTATCAGACTGCCAAAAAGAAGGAGGTTTTTTTTTTTTTTTTATAGAAGATAGATCTACGATTGACCACCAACTCGCCTGATGTTAAGCGACGGTGTGGCCGAGGATGGAGCTCGTCGATGGAGGTTCTCAATTCAACTGTGTTTTTTTCTATGTTTGTTGCGCGATTATTTCGCAAATTATGAAATTGATTTAAATGATTTTTTTTTTTTTTTTTATAGGTAAAACTTCAGAGGTGACCTCATATAAATTTTAGCAAAATCGGTTCATTACTTTGGTTTTGGAAACAAAATAACTGTAAAAAATATATCATTCAAATAAACTACGAGTAAATTGCGTATTTTGAAGTCGCGTTGCGTTGTTTAAGTTTTTATACTATAATTATCGCTAGTAAAACACGTCGGGCACTCCAATACAACTGCATGATATTCAGTGACATATACACAAATGTTGAAGATGAAGTTGAACAGTGCTTCAACTTCATCTAAAAAACTTCATTTTAAAAGGATCCCTTTACCTTTTAAAGTTGAAAAGTTTAAAATTTTAAGACAGCCCTTGCCCAGTTTTGCACCAATAAATAATAATAATATGTAATATCTAGCTGTGCCCCGCTGTTTCACCCGCGTATAGTTGTGATGACAAAGGATCAAACGAAGTGATGGTGAACGGTGATATGATTATGATCATAAAATTTAGCCTATCTCTGTCTGCAGTTTCTCAGCTACCTCTGTTCTAAGCTTCTAAATTGCATAACAATTTGTTCAGCCCTTGGGTCGTGAAAAGGTAACAATTACACAAAGAGACATTGCTCCTCTCACTTTTTTAGGTAATATTAGTTAGTATTTCGCCATTGTTTTTTTTTTCACTTTTTTGACGTGACGACGTCTATTAAATCGATGAACGCCGGCTGCACGCACGAAAAAGTGTCCCGTTACGCTCATTGTCGAGCTCAATTTTATTCATAAAAGTATGCAATCATTTCATCAATGTTTTGTTAAGACGTTGTCACGTTAAACTATCGTCCGTAAACCTGCGTGAGCTTCCTGAGTGGGTCTTTCCCGATAGATATAATCTGAGTGTCTTTAAATCGCGAGTGAATTGGTTTCTTCTAGGTAAGCGTGCTCCATCGTAGACCGCAACGTCGCTTAACATCAGGCGAGTTGGCGGTCAAGCGCGAACCTATTTCAACATAAAATAATCGGCCAAGTGCGAGTCGGACTCGCGCACGAAGGGTTCCGTACTATCATCTATAATACTACAAAGTTTAGTTCTGTTTATAAAATAACGAGAAATCAACGAAATTCCAAAAGTAGTAAATTGCAAACTTATAGGTAGGTTTTCGATACACATCCGGGCAGCATGACGACGCTCGCGCGAATACGCGCGGTTATGGCTCGCTCCGTGATGTTACCTCCCCCGCTGCCCGCGTGGCCGTTGCTTAGCAACCGCCTCATACTCGCGCCACCACCACACCGCGGCGCGGCGCTCGCATCGCGTTTAGATGCACGAATTATTTTCATTTTGTGAGTTTTTATGTATTAGATTAGGTATTTATTTATATAGTTAGTATATTTCTAAATATTTACTTACAAATATTCAAGTCTCTACCTGTTAATTAAGATCGAGTAAAAATTGCTTAAAAATTACGTTTGTTGTATGGGAGCCCCCCCTTTAATATTTACTTTATTATTATTTAATTATTTATTTTGAAAGGTAATATACCAGTAAATATTCTGTGAAAATTTGAAGCGTCTACCTGTTACCGTTTTTAATATTGAGCAAAAAAATACGAAAAAAACACGTTTATTGTATGGGGACCCCCCTTAATATTTTATTTTTTTAAATTTTTAGTATTTGTTGTTATAGCGGCAACGGAAATACATCATTTGTGAAAATTTCAGCTTTCTAGCTATCACGGTTTATGAGATACAGCCTGGAGACAGACAGACAGACAGACAGACAGACAGACAGCGAAGTCTTAGTAATAGGGTCCCGTTTTTACCCTTTGGGTACGGAACCCTAAAAACGACTTTACAGACAATAAATTTTTTTAATTTGAAATTTACACCACTGAAATAATATTTATTTACAATTTTAATATAATAAATAAATAATTATCTGATCTCAACTCATCTTATATTAATGGTAATGTGGTAGGCCCCACAAATACTTATCAGATGGATGTCAGATTCTAACTTGTTTCCGCGAAAATGAGCTCTTGAGTCTTGACCCTTCGTGCTCGACAAACCTAACATTACGCCCTGTTTACTATCAAAATGAGAGAATCGTGTCATTGTTATTCCATCTTTTATACAATGCCACGTGAAAATCTTAGCAAAAAGTGTTCACAAAAAGCTCAAAGATATTTCTATACAAGAATAACCACAGTTTCCGTATCTTTTAACAAATACATAATACGAAAAGTAATACGTACTACACAATTATTGTATGTTTGCGTCGTCATGTTTTTCATCGAAAATGTATTGAACGCAAACAATTCCTTTGACGATGTTTGCTCCAAAGCTTTATTTCCTCTTCCTGCTCAATATTAACAGATGATAAATAGCTTCGTGAAATCGAGCCTGAATGCAAAACTCGGTGAACTATAGATATTTGCTATACAAAGTGTAATCTATTCTACAAGTAGAGTAGTATTGTGGACATAGTAACTTTCCTCAATTGACCGAATTTGAGATCCGCTTCTTTATTAGTCCCAAGTATATTTCAGCGCAGCACAAACAGTGGAGCCACTTCAGAAGTTTCATAAACTTTCAGCTTCATTTGAATTTTACTGTCATTGTATAGTAGCGTAAACAAAACTTTTGTTATTATATCATTAAAATTTCCTTTGAAGGCGGAAGCGAACAATTAGGATTAATCCATGATAGCTGAATTTCTTTGGATTAAGAAGGTTAGCGGTGTCAAGCTAATCAACTCATCAGCAATTCTCAATGAACGATCAATTCTACGATTGACCACCAACTCGCGCGACCGTGTGGCCGAGGATGGAGCTCGTCGATCTAGAAGATTCTATTCACTCTAGCCTTGAAAATTCCAAGATTGTATGTCTCAGGAAACAAAGATGGCGGCAAAGAATTCCATTCTTGTACAGTACGACACGAACAGGAATGTGGATCGATATCGCTGAGTACGGATTTTTAGCATTTCAGTGACCAAAATGAAATGGGTGGAAATATCAATGGCCAAAGAGAAATGGGTGGTAATTCGCCGACATTCTGCTAGTCCTGTAGTGAAATGGGGAGGGTGGAATTAGGTCGTGAAGTTCTTGCGCACATTCCCCGAAATGTATCCTGTAGAAAATAGACGTAGCAGTGTAGAAATAGAGTAATTTAGAAGCATAATGACTTGTCGTTAGATTCGTCTTTTTCTCCGTCTATCATTTTCAATTTCATATTTTCATGAAATGATCTAACTTATCAGAAAAAATAGGCATATACCCGTACATCTGAAGCAATACCTAATACAACACATTTTCACTGTGTTTCGGCTTCAGCCGGCCCTCTTTTAATATTTACATAATTCATTCGTCGTCCCACAGACATTCATGCCTTACCAATGAACGTTTTATGCCTATTTTACTACATACTTCGTTTTGCTAAATTGTGCGCACCACATACTTGCGACATAGCTTTATATTTTTAATCGACTTCTAAAAAAGGAGATTATTAATTCGACCTATGTGTATGTAATATTGTCAGAATTGCACAGTTTTTATGTCAAGTCTATACCAGCTTCTAAATAAAGCAACGGAAGACCAGCGCTGGTTTAATTTAACCAGCGCTGGTTTAATTCAACCAGCTATTGCAGAGTTGGAACCGGTTTGTGACAAAAACGACTATAATTTTTGTTTATTTTTAGCGTTTATATGTCGCTGATAAAGGACACGTAATACGTCTATGTCCATGTCTAAATACCTATATGTGCCAAATTTCATAAGTGTATGTATATGTGTATATTTTTATGTTTGTCCACGTATTACGCAGAAACTAGAAGTCCTATTGCATTTTTTTATTTTATATTGAATAAAGTATCTTCCAACTTAGAAAACAATGTAAGTTTTATCAAAATCGGTTCAGTAGTTTTCAAGATATAAACTTTTTTAATTTTAAAATATGAATGTTTCAACGACACGTTATCCAAACTACTGGGTGGATTTGGACGAAATTTGGTAGGTTTATCACTCATACTATGTAAAAGGATCTGACATACCTACTTTATAACCCAGAAATTAGGCGTTACAATAAATATTTATTGTAACTTTTTATTTACTTTTAAAATTTTTACTTTTATTTATTGTATAGTTAAGTGTGTTTTAAAATTAAACGAACTTCCCCAGTGAAGTTTGGTGAATATTTTTTTTAGTTTCAACCAAAACGAGTAAATATAAATCTTCAAATTAACTGAAAAGGGAGAAATAACACGAAAATTAAATCAAACCTACCTATGTAAGTAGGTAGGTACCCACACCAACTATTTTTTGAGGTCGAGGTTGGTGTACGTACCTACTTAGGTAGATGCCCAGTTTTAATTTAATTTTTCGTGTTATTTCTACAATTTCAGTTAATTACATTGTTTTGAAGTCAGTTTTCTTTTCAATTACTTTTTTTTAATAATGGTGTTTATTTCATCAGTAAATTATACAAAAAATAAAACCGCACCTTGCCGTATAAACTATGCATATAATTAACAGTCACATTAATTTACGATAAGTACTAATTAAAACAAAAAACAGTTTCTTCGTATTTTCTAAAAACTTTACTTATTTTATTTACATATCTCTAATACCTACTTACTATAGGTATAAGACAATAGTGTAACGCGCATGTTATCGTCAACATAATATTATGTACATTAGCACTACTTATTTGATAATCTGTGGTACAACACACGGTTTTACATACGACATATGAAAAATATTTGCTACATCTGAAATTACCCAATTTCGTTGATTTTATTGGGACCATGAATGTCTAGACTTCTATATTTTACAAGACTGTCATTACAACTACAAGAGATTCACTGCTGGGCATACGAGTACATAGGTCTCCCATGGATTCCCAAAAGACCGTAAGAAGCCTGTATCCAGCGTCTTCCTGCCACTCGTAGCACGTTCTTACGTAAGAGCCTGTAGCTAGTATTGTACCTACGCTGCGCTTGCGCGTGGACTCTACTCAAGTACTTTTCGGCCCCATCGACCGTCAGTTCTACTGACTATGTCCCCGACTATGTTTTTTGCTTTTTAAATATTTAACATTTGGGTTTTTACTAACAATACCATTCAAAATGTGATTAAGTACAGGCCTAGACGTTAAAAATTACAAGGCTATTTAAAAAATCATTTAAATGAGGTATAGTTATAGTTCTTAGTATAGTTTTTTATTACATGTTCTTTCTGTTAGTAAATATATTTAAATGAGACAATGCTTAGGGATAGAAATAATTTTACTCTTTTTTGTGAAAATTGCGCGCTACACAATTCTCTTAATTAAAATTATTACATTCAGCCTTACAATTAATTCACATAAATATCTATTTTATACAAAGCTGCATATTTCAATGAAGGAATTTACTTTTACACATAAATTTGGCTATTTTGCTTTGCGGGGTAGACAAAGCATCAAAGAAAATGAGGACGTTTAATGTTACCTACATTATAACGGTTTTTGGTATTTCACAAGTTACGACAATATATTTGACTACATGATAGACTACGTCATCGACAAATATTTCTTTATTTGAAATTATAAAAATAATAATAAATGAATGAAATAATATATAAATATATACAACAATATCATTTAACATTGTGTGAAAATGTCCACCAATATTTATCGTAAACTAAGCAAAGCTTGTATAGGAACCAGATAACTGATATAATATTTTCTAATCTTAACCTCGACTCGACCACATTCGGTCAAAGTTTCTTCGCTTTGGTGTTTTCTCTGAACAATACTACGTTCTTTTGAGTGATGTTCAAGGGTCTTCTGTCTTAGTTACTCATATTAATACTGGTGGGGGTAAATTAGCATTGAAAACGAAAAATAATCCTGTACAATTCTTTAGACAAAAAAGAAGCTCAATTTGTGAAAAATAAATAACACAAAGTTCTGCTTTTCACCAATCTTGGAAAAATGCCAGCCGGTTGACGATGTCACCCGAGCAGAAAGAGTAATTAATTTGCAACGAAGAACCATACAAAACGTGCTTTATCGAAATCAGAGGTCTAGCGCTTAACTGAGTCTGTTCTCTCTTCCTGAGGTATGAGAAAGGCACGGGAGGGTTGACATGTAAATAAATGCTGACGCACGACTGAGGTGACGCGTCGTTTCATGTACCGTAAACATAACCCTCCCGTGCCACTATCATACCTCAGGAATAGACTCAGTGAAGCGCTAGACCTTAGCGAATTATATTTTTAGATTTCATCAAACACGAAGGCGAAAACGAATTAAGAAGACTTAATTCAAAGCAGTTTGTCTTATTTTCTTCAAATACCTCGTCTCGTCGATCTAATAATTTGAGTAACAAATGGAGAGCAAATTTAACTTTAAATAGAAAATGAAATAGACATCGCTGCCCGTCAAACGCTGTTATCAGATTCCAAGGTAAAATGTAGCCCTAGGAATGATTAATAGGTCCCAAGATGAGTAATGGTTTGTGCGTGCCACTGATCTACAACAATGTAATGGCAGGGAGAGGTCGCCTTCTCCTAATCTAAGGAAGTGGTACCCGTATTGTCTTAAGGTCCTACTAGCTTCGTATGAGATAAGAACAAAAGATGTTTGACGTACGAATTACAAGTAGACGCTGACAGAGGCAACCGAGTAAGTGGAGGTATGTAATATTAAGTACATTAATATAAGGCAGACAATTACACCTGACCTGTGAATACAGTATCTTCACAATGAGTAGGTACCTAACAGATGACCAGCAGAATACCTATATAAAGTTTTTAGAGTAGGAGGTCACGGTTTTGAAACAATAAAAAGGATGTTGGATGGGTAATTCTTAATTACTGAATATTTATGAGGTCGCATTTTATGTAGCCAATTAATACCAAAAAAAAAACACATCGAAATCGAAAAAGGAAAAGTTATAACATTTGAGTAACCTTCCGCCAGTTAAAAATGTGAACCATGAAAGTGAAATAAGTACATAAAATATGTATTTATTACAAGCAATGACTCCTATGGTTTCTTATTTACTGACTTTCAAACATTAACTCCTAAATATTGACTTCGTTACTTGACGACTTTTTACAGAAACGTAGTACTTTCCTACATAACATTTTCTTATAACTAGTCAATAGCAAAATTTCGTATGTTATTTACATCATCAAGTCTTAGCGTTCGTTTAACCAATATCACTTGCCCTAATAAGTCATAATGAACACGCAACAACGTCTCAGCACCTCTAATACAACACTTTCTATAAAATTTAGAGCACTCTGTCCCGAAAACTTAACTTTTTCTACAGACATCACAATGTTCAGGCCGTCGACACACGGGACGGATCGCAGATCTAGGGGATCTCAATATTACGATTATTGACACGTAACGCATAACAACAGAAAACTAGACCTTAAACAGGAAAATTTTAAGTCTAATTTCCGATGATAAACGTAGCGTGGTCAAATGTCAAAGCACATAAGCCCGTATTCACTAACTAAGCTCACCGACATAAGAGTTCACTTCAAAAAGCTCGCTCAAAGACTAGATTCGTAGAAACATACGTTTCATACAGATGTGTCTCAGGTGGGCGCGCCAATATAGTTCACATAGTGCATGTATGTGGCGAGCTCTTCGCCTGTCAGCTCGTCGTCCACCTCCCGCAGGCTGGAGTTGGAGATGCTTCGAGGGGAGTTGTAAGAGTCGGACGCCTCGTAGCGGTGTCTCCACGCCTCGCGCCAGTAGTCGCTGCCGCTTGGAGACTCGTTCACTATGGACAGGTCACGTCCGCTGTAGCACTGAAATAAAATAATGTCAATTTTATAAATGGCTTTTGTATATTAAATTACTAACAGTTTTTTATTTTTTGACTTTGTGCTGATGAACCGATAGACAACGTACAGCCTAATCCTCTGGGCCTCAAGGCTGCTAAGTGAACATCACTCGTTCGCCACTCGCTGATATGATTCAAAGAAAATTTTGACAAATTGCTAGTCTATTACTATACAAATAGACTAGCAATTTGCTTAGCAGCCTTGAGGCCCTGGTCTTATTTACATCTGTTACAGGCGTCAGGGAGGGACTAATAAACAGATAGTGTAGATAGTGCCTCACGAATAGGCCCCCTTAGTACAAAAACCTTAAATTGACTTCTCGATTGCGGGTAAAACTGATTATTTCTCTAAATGACAGTGGTTCTAAATGACAGTGATTCTAAATGACAGTGATTCTATGACGTGCCTTGCTCACTGAGCGAGGCATGCGCGCACCGAGAGTGACGTTTGCGTTGCTCCTTTGAAAAAAAACCCGAATACGGTTAAAACTATAGTCGGATATATCGACTCAAAACAAACGCGAGTGACCCGTAGTTTTTATTTAAAAATGGGTGATGATGTTGGTGATGAAAGTCCTTAATCAGAGTTAGACATAGGTCTCTCTCATGGATATCCAAAAGACCTGATGGAAGCGCATTGCGAATCGATGTCGCAGTCCAAATTATTATGGCTTTTAGAATAATAAATATTGACAGAGCGATTCTTTTATTATGGAAACTAACGTGGTTGTCACACATAAAACTGATTACTCTCGTCTATTTTTGAGCCGAAATCTTGAGAGAGATTCAATCTTTTAAAAAAACCGGCAAGTGTATCTATAAAAACGGCAAAAAAAAATAACGTTTGTTATATGGGAGCCCCCTCTAAGTATTAATTTTATTTTAATTTAATTATTTATTTTTAAAGTGAATAATTTATGTAACTCAATATTCTTTGAATATTTCAAGCGTCTACCTGTTGCCGTTATCAATATCGAGCAAAAAAAATACGTTTATTGTATGAGAGCCCCCTTAAATATTTATTTTATTCTGTTTTTTAGTATTTGTTGTTATAGCGGCAATAGAAATACATCATCTGTGAAAATTTTAACTCTCTAACTATCACGGTTCATGACGTACAGCCTGGTGACAGACGGACGGACAGACAGGCAGCGGAGTCTTAGTAATAGGGTCTCGTTTTACCCTTTGGGTACGGAACCCTAAAAACTGTAGACAAACGCATAGCGCGTATTTGAATAACGTTATTAGCATACTCATTACTTTTTCACAAAAGTCACATAAACTCATGACAAGTAGCGCGGTGACGTATAATTAATTTATAATAGAATGTTACTTTCTTCAAAGAAGTCAATTTTCATTTTTCTACTTCCATAAGTTTTCCGTTGCCTCGGATAATTAAGGTGTCAGTTAATATTATTATAACAAATGGAAGTAATAAGCTAAGATTTATATTTAGCTACAGTAGAGAACGTGAATTAGAACAAAAACGAAAGGTAAGTATTTTTAAAATAAGTTGACTTAATATCCGGTTTTTTTTTTATCACGCATAAGTCCGCGTTTGATCACTAACTCGCATGTTGGAGAGCGAAGATGTGGTCGAAGATGAAGCACGCAGACTTAGAAGATACCTATTCACTCTGACCTTGAAAATACCAATGTTGTAATTCTCAGGAAACAAAGAAACCGGCAATTTGTTCCACTCTTTCGCTGTACCGATAAGAAACGTAGAATTAAACCGTTTAGTACGAATATTGGGTAAATCCACAATATATGGTTATATCGAAACCGTTATACCGGATATCGAATTATTATATTTTTACCTTTAATTCTATCTAATAATATAAAACTGAAAGTTATTCTGTCGCTCTGTTCTTTTGCTTACTATCTGTTTGTTACATGTTCAAAAAATTAAATTTAAATTCTAAATTAAATTTTATATAATTTGGTACAGACATAGCTGAGAACTTGTAGAAGAACATAATCTACATCTTATTATCACCATAATCACCGTCATAACTGCGCAGGTGAATCCGCGAATTATATATTGACTCTCATAAATTGATCAATAGGATTGAGCAAGGACCTCATATCATAATGAGAAGGGTGTCTAGGGAATTAAATGTTGGTATATGGAAAAATCAAAATACTAATTTCACGCATTTATTTTTTAAGATGTATTTCCTATTTTTGCCCAGCTTTTGATGGATAATTTTTTCTCACCTAGTGTGTCTCTGACCTGTCTAGTGTGACAAAAAATATGTGAAAATGATGTGAAGTCTCGCAAGATTTGCAAGATTTAAGCATATAATGTGCAAAGATGTAATCAGAGACAGATCTAATTCTAATTTGAAATGGGGGCGGTAAGTCCTGCACTGAGGTCCAGCTTGGAGTGTATTGTGCATTTCCCCCGCAAGGCTACTCAAACCTTCTGAGCTACTTAAAGTAACGATATATAACTGATTTGTGATGAGAACGTCATTGCTTGCATATTTGTTTCACGTTCATTACGTCAGATGTTCTGTTGCAGGGTCAAATATACTATTACATCCTCTCATCCATTACTTAACTACCCGCTTTTTGAGCAATCAAATTATATTGTATTATAATTAAGTAATTATTCGATTACGTACCTAACAAGAGGGAAACATTAACAAAAACAAAAAATACATTTAAAAATTTATTTTAAATTTTACAATTGGTTTCTTGATAAGATTTATTATTCCATTACTCGTGAGAAATTAACAAGTGATTTTTAAAACCTAATGTTTGGATTCATAATCAAATTTGGCTAGTTTCAAATTAATTTTCAAGAAATAGGTATAATTATACATGAAACATGTTTAACTGCACAGTAAGTACGAGTATTTAGATAATACTGTATACACACTGTACTGTACTATATACTGTAGTAAGTACATAGATATACTGTAAAGATACAGTTAACATATTATTGGCCTTTCTAATTGGTATTAGGGTAAATGTGGGAGAGTCGCCTCAGTGGGATAGATGCCTCAGTAATGCCACAGCGACATGTATTAACATTAGACGATTGTGTTTTTTTTTTCAATACAACCTCACCCCCTCCCGTACTTCAGTCAGTACTGCCCACTTCGCTGGAGCCGATGTGTCGCGAGTTGTGCGATTTTAAGCGGCAACAGATTAGTGTATTTGGTTCGATACAAATTTGATTGCGTTCGAAACTTTTGATTTTATGAAGTAAGTACTGTAGGTACCTATACTTTTGTTTTTTAAAGTGTATATGTATCAAATGAAAGATTTTACATATTAATAAAATTTTCTTTAACACATTTTATTTAATATTTTGAAGGGCGTCTATCCCTTCTAAAAAGGGTAGATGCCCCAGTTTTTGTGAGTATAGATGCCCTTAGAGGCATCTATCCCTTCATCATCTAATTCAATATTTTTCGTTTTCTAGATATGTCACGTAAATACGTGCGCAAAGTAGGGGCACGTCCTCGAGGTGTGTGGACGGAAGATGCGCTTAAAAAAACTTTTGAGGAACTGAAGGAAAACAAATATGACATAAATGAAATAAGCTCGTCGTTATGGAATTCCAGCCTGGACTCTAAGAAGACGATACGTGAAACAAGATGCAGGAAAAATTATATTATGTATTTTTCAAATTAAAATAAGTAACTATTAATAATTTTACCAAAGTATTTTATTTGCCAATTTACTTCTTCATGCTTATTATCGAAAATGTTAAATTTGGAAGAGTAGCAATTTTTTACATTGATGCTAAAATTATTAAAATTGATCTCAGTTTTTAAATAAACTTAGATGATTATGTTTAAATATGATTATGTAACAGCTTATGTTGATTAAAATTAATATTAGCTTATGTTATTATTAATAGCTTATGTTGAATAAAATATCATTGTGGCATCTAACCCATACAACAGGCATCCTCGGTTAGAAGACTTTAGAATTTTGTTTGTAACTACACAAATACAACAGAATAGTGTTACATTATTTTAATTACTTTATTCATTAATGAGTCCACAACACATCACAAACGTTTAAGATTTTAAAATGCTCATATTCTAAAAGTTATTTGGCTATTTCAAAAAGTATGGCAACTATCCCACATTTACCCTACATAACTGACTTTTCAAATATAGGTTATAGAGTTGTATTATCATTATTACAAAAAAAAATACCTATCATCCGTCTTAGGAAGTGAAGATTATTTGTCAATTACTTTATATTTAGCAATAAATTCACAAGAAACTCATGCTGAGATGGAAAAAACTCTATTAGATATTAAAAAAAAATATATAAAAGCTCGACAATAAACCTTCAGACTCCAAAGAGTTAAACGGCTTGGAAACCCCGCTAGAGAAATTTGAATAAATTAGCGAAGTATAACGTATATAACAGCAAAGATGTATTTACAAAAGTTTATTTGATAAATGGGCTTTTTAAATGTAGGTACGTTAAAAAGATACTGTAAGAATGAGAACGAATATTATACAAAAAAAAATACCTTGTACGTGTGCTAAATACATGGAATGCAATACAAAGTTGGATAGGATATGTGTAGGTATTGAAAGGAATGGGAAAAAATAATGCTTTTCATAAAGGCCTGATCAGACTGCTTATTTGCTGTCGTCAAGAGGACTGTCTTACAGCACATTTTTCACCGGCGCCTATTTTGTTCCGTTTTATATCGATTATTGAAATTGTACCGGTTTCTGACCTCAAAAGAATAAGTAGGTATCTAAAGTAAGTATCTATAAGTATATAAAAAAAAACAAAATACGCGACTGGACAAAAGCAGTTTTCGCACGATTTCGTTACGCTGATACACTGTTGAGTGTACGTTTTTTGTGAGAAAGTATGCGTAAAATCGCTGTAAAAGATTATAAAATAATATACATTTCGTATTATTTACAATAATTATAACAAAATAACTTGTTTATTATTGGAATTTTCAAGGCTAGAGTGAATAGATATCTTCTAGATCGACGAGCTCCATCCTCGGCCACACCGTCGCTTAGCATCAGGCGAGTTGGTGGTCAATCGTAGATCTATCTTGTATAAAAAAAAATATGAAAAAGTTCATTGGAGGTTACGAAAAAACGCATTTTTTGATTTTTGCGAGAGGTGTATTATTATTATTATTACAAAAAATATAGCCTATAGCCTACACACAGAGTGAAGACGTCAGAGTAATCTAATGAGCACATCAAAATCAGTCAAGCCGTTTAGGCTGTAGGCGCTCATAATAGAAACATGTGTACACACACATACACTCTAAAAATATAACCCTCCTTCTTACGCAGTCAGGTAATAAAACGGAACACTTCGTTGTTTATATGTCTGTATGGCCTTTCGTCTGTCGACTTGCCAAGCACTTTCTTCCGGGAGTGCGTGAAAATGTCAAGATGAAATTAATATAAAAAATGTAGATCTGCGACTTATAAATACTGTAAAGCCTCGATGACACTGGGCTAGTTTACGAGCTGCTATTCGGCGAGTTTAAAAGCTAGCGAGTGAGCGAGTAGCGACTAGCGAGTGTCGATGACATAATCAAAAGCAGATTGTAAAAAAGCTCAATGACACGGAGCGAGTTTACAAGCTGCTCGCGAACTCGCTGGCTTGTAGCTTGTAAACTAGCCCAGTGTCATCGAGGCTTAAAAATCAAGCTTCTATGACAGCATTTAGTTCGTTCGTTTCATTCAAACTTATTCGGCAATTGAAAGTTATTCGCGCTGACTGTAATTCTAATTGCCTATTCATTCTTGTTAGAGGGAAAATGAAAAGGTAACCTAGTTTGGGTTAGGTAATTAAACCTAGACCACAGTGATTATTATACCGGGTACAGCATCAAAACGATTATATAGACGGCTTTGGTCCCGAAGAGCTGAGAGTGACATTTGAAAAACCACGTAATACGGAACAAAGGAAAGGGTATACTTACCTACAATAAAGTTTCACAAAGAACTAAAGCCTCTAGTTTGTAGTGGTTAGTTAACTGTTTCAAAAATCGATTAGGGAAGTACCTACCGCACACTGCAGCAATTCAACCAAATTCCGAATGGATATAATCTAAGTGTCTTCAAATCGCGAGTGAATAGGTTTCTTCTAGGCAGGCGCGCTCCATCGTAGACCGTAACTGTCACTTAACACCAGGTGAGTTGACGGTCTAGCGCAAGCCTATTGCCAAATAAAAAAAACAAAGCCTGTACCTAGCGGATTAATATTAAACTTTTTAGATTTAATAAATTAGTAATTCCAATAATAACATTAGTAATGACAGCTAATGGAGAGAAAGGCGCACAAAGCAATCCCTCGATCTTTGTAGATTTTGCTGAGGCGTATGATAGAATTGATAGACCGACTCTATGTGATCCTTCGCAGCTTCGAAATCCCAGATAAGCTCGTACGGATGGTGGCAGTTGCTACACGAGTGAGTAGGATGTCTGTGCGTGTTGGCGCAACTTTTACAGAGGCGTTTGACGTGGCTTTGTTACCTATGCTGTTCAACCTAGCGCTAGAATCTGTTACACGCAAACTGCAAACACATAACGGTGGAATAGAGGTTAAATCTCATAATGACCCATATTTTTACTCCATAACAGATAGTTATACCGCTCTGACTGTACTACAAGGTATAATGTACCTACATTATACCTTGTTAGTTTTTTTTTTTGAAAACAATAATAATATACTAACAAGGTATAATGTAGGTACATTATACCTTGTTAGTTTAGGCAGAATCTTCTTTTGTGCTTAATAATAATAGATAATGAAATGGGAGGAGAACACCAACCTTATCTTTTAATTAGGTTTCAAAAAGTTGCTCTCGACATTGTCTGTGACTTTTACAACCCTAATTTAAA
The DNA here is from genome assembly GCA_947563715.1 of Lycia hirtaria. NCBI lineage: Eukaryota > Metazoa > Arthropoda > Insecta > Lepidoptera > Geometridae > Lycia > Lycia hirtaria. The sequence continues at coordinate 32,928,180 of OX387378.1, forward strand.
ATAACTAACATAACATCATTACCTACTGCTAACTATAATGCGTGTACACTATATTAAACAAGGTTACAGTTACTTAAGTAGTTGACAAAAAATTAAGAAGCCAACATGGGCGTTTATGGTATATGTTAATTAATATTGTTAATAACATATCACAACTTTCTACCTGCGTAGGTAAAAGTCGTATAAACAAGTCAGTTTTTTTTTGGTTTTGATACAAATCAATCCGGTACGTAATTCTAAGTGATAAATAATACATTTTTATTCAAACAAATAATAGAAGATGACAATATGAATACAATATATAAACTACCTACCTACATATATACTAAATATATTAGTAAACATAATAAAATAGAACAAATAGTCTAATTTCTAACCAATGTTATTGTAAGGCTGCAAGTCGCTCGCATGCAGACCCTGATCTATGACCCCATCACGCTCATCATTTGAAAACTAATAATAAATAATACATATATTTAATTCTCACGAGGTACACCGTAATTCTCACCAGAGGGCTTACTGTAAGTACAGTACAGGAAAGAATGTTCCAGAACACTGATTGAATGTGAAAACGTGTAATAAAAGCCATTAGTGCCCACACAGATGACTTCGTCTGATATACGAGGCTCCGCCTGCCTAGTACCCACTCACGTAGAAATTGTGCAAAGGGACGAGGGACGGTATTCCCATGGCAACAATTACAGCACTGTTACAGGAGGTTACATTACATGCCTGTGAAGATTCATGCTTCTATGCACGTCCATACTTGCTAATACGATCATTTTCCGGGATAGGAAAGTAAAGGTAAGTAGCAAAAAGAAACTACATTTTCGGCCTATTTTTAATAGACTTCAAATAATAAAAGTAATTTGTTTGATTTAAATTCGGTATTACGGTATCGGTTGTTATTTCTTCCTTTTCAGTTTTGAAGTAGATATAATTTATTTAAATTATTTTCATATACTAATAGAGAGGATATTTTAATTCACATCGTATAATATTTTGTAGTTAGCACGCAGACGTCGTCTGTTGTCTTTAACACAAGAAGATATTCCACAAGAATTGATAAAAATTCTAAGTGACGCAGGACGGTTGCTATGTGATACTCATCACAGAGAATCTCTCTCCAGACGCTTCGCTGTAGTCTAGTAAAAATAAATCCGTTTGTATGGAGCAGATCGCATTATTTGCAACTGGGGGGATTCTTTGAAATTATGGTAGGAAAATAACTAAAAATCATAGATCAACAATAATCCCCAATTTATAGACTAGCTGCGTTCCGCGGTTTCACTCGCGTAGTTATGAAAAACGGTGATGATTATGATGATGGTAATTAGCTTATCCTCCTCCTAATATATCTCTATATTAATTTTAATAACGACCGGTTAAGCCGTTTAAGCGTGTAAAGGTGACAAAATTAGCTTTTATAATGTCATGAAATTGTGTCAAATGTATTTCAAAACATCAGTACATTTTTTTTTTTTTTGTCAGCCTTGTTTGTACAAACTGTCCCACTGCTGGGCGCGGACCATCTTCTCATTGTGAGAAGGGTAAGGCCATAGTCTACCACGCTGGCCAAGTGCGGGTTGGCAGACTTCACACATCTTTCAAGATCATTGAGAACTCTCAGACACGTAGGTTTCCTCACGATGTTTTCCTTCACCGTTTGAAGTTGGTGGCAATCGACAATACGCACATAACTTCGAAAAGACAGAGGTGCGTGCCGCGGGATTCGAACCCAGGACCAGTGGAACGCAAGACGAAAGGTCTCCCGACTAGGATGCCGGAAACGTAAATCACAATATTCTTAGGTGTCTTTTATGTTGTCACAAATCTTATTTTTACTAGAATGTCTGTCAGTCCTAGACTGACAGTCCTATCAATTTGTCTTGTCATGGGTTTGGCTTTGAGCGAGATGGAATGGATTCTTGTTTTTTTGTATGGAAAATGAAATTCGTTGCCGCCATCTCTGTTTCCTGAGTGAGACCTACAATCTTGGAATTTTCAAGGCTAGAGTAAATTGATATCTTCTAGATCGACGAGCTCCATTCTCGGCCACACTGTCGCTTAACATCAGGCGAGTTGGTGGTCAATCGTAGATCTATAAAGTATTAAAAAAAAAGATCTTGATTTCTATACAAAAAACTAATACTTACATGAAAGGACGTTCAGTTTTACTCGAAGTTTTCAATTTTCCGGGCATTTATTCCAATTGTTTCCTAAAAACCTAATTCGAACTATTACGAATATTTTTAAACATAAAAAAAAATCAGTCCGGCTATTTCACAAGTGATGCGATTACTAACGAAAACCATTACGTTTTTAGGGTTCGGTAGTCAACTCCGAACCCTTATAGTTTCTCCATGTACGTACTCCGTAGTCCGTACGTCTGTCAGTCCGCGGTTTATCTCAAAGACTTCTGCTGTAATTTGGCATGGATATACAATTACAGATATTAAACACACCAAAAGAAAGAGTGGTACTTATAATAAAGCTTGGAAAAAGTTTTTTCTTTGGGGTTTTTTTTGGTGGTAATAACTACCCATACTCGTAAATTGGTATCAATCCCATTCTGGGGGTATCATTGTATAGGTAATTCAAATATAATGGGGATGTGCGAAAACCAATTTTCTATTTAGAGATGCGTTTGCGAATATATTTTTTTTGTTAGAGTCAAGTGGTCGAACGTATGTATTTGGTAAAAAAAAAGTCATCCATAACGGTCGATTGACATTGTTAGTAATGAATATTCGTTAAAAAAACTGCGTAGCTCTAAATTGAAGTCGGCGAGCAATAAATTCCTCTGGAATCCTAACAGCGATCACAAGCACCCGTATTTTTGGTGAATTATTGTTTTAGGCTTGAACGTTCCGAAAAATGCTTGCAGAAAATTATGCTCGTCTTAAAATTATTATCGATATTTCCTGACTTTACGAGTACGTTTTAGGAATAAGCAAGCATGAAAGGAAAGAATCCATAATATTCATGCATGTATTTTATTTAGGTTTATTTATATATTTGAAATATTTTTCAACAATATTTGACAATCCCCATGACACTAAGTTATACTTATATATATATACGTACTTATTTAAAAGTCAGGTGACATCGTTAACTTGCGCGACTATGAATTCTTACGATCAATGTCTCTTTTGTCTTGCTGATTCTGCAAATAAGAAAGTGAAAAGAAAGCTTTTTTTTTCTTTTTTAGGGTTCCGTACCCAAAGGGTAAAAACGGGACCCTATTACTAAGACTTCGCTGTCTGTCTGTCTGTCTGTCTGTCTGTCTGTCTGTCTCCAGGCTGTATCTCATAAACCGTGATAGCTAGAAAGCTGAAATTTTCACAAATGATGTATTTCCGTTGCCGCTATAACAACAAATACTAAAAATTAAAAATAAAAAAAATTAAGGGGGGTCCCCATACAATAAACGTGTTTTTTTCGTATTTTTTAAGCAATTTTTACTCGATCTTAATTAACAGGTAGAAACTTGAATATTTGTAAGTAAATATTTAGAAATATACTAACTATAAAAATAAATACCTAATCTAATACATAAAAACTCACAAAATGAAAATAATCCGTGCATATATACGCGGTGCGAGCGCCGCGCCGCGGTGTGGTGGTGGCGCGAACGCGCGGGTAGCGGGGGAGGTAACATCACGGAGCGAGCCATAACCACGCGAATTCGCGCGAGCGTCGTTATGCTGCTCGGATGTGTATCGAAAACCTACCTATAAGTTTGCAATTTAATACTTGGAATTTCGTTGATTTCTCGTTATTTTATAAACAGAACTAAACTTTGTAGTATTATAGATGATAGTACGGAACCCTTCGTGCGCGAGTCCGACTCGCACTTGGCCGATTATTTTTATCAGCCCTGTTTGTACAAACGGTCCCACTGCTGGGCACGGGCCATCTTCTCATTGTGAGAAGGGCTTAAGTGTTTTAAAGAAAGCTTAAGTGTCAAAAAGTAATAAGAGATCATAGTTCTGGTGATGGAGCCGAAAATAGGCATTTGAAACTTACAAATGACAAATAGGGTTCATTTTTAGGCTTCTGTATTATGGGTGCGGGAACCTATTCGTGAGGCTACGGTATTTAGGTATCTGTCTGTTTGTATCTTAAACGGCGGTAATAGATACAAAATCAAAAAATTTGTCAAGTGTGAATCAATCTTACGTATTTTTTTGGAAAAAATGGGAAATTTTGTGCGAGAACTGCAAAATAAGACCTCCTTGTTGATTTCACAAAAAATAACAAGTGAACGTTTCTTTGGCAGTTGTTGTCACGTGGCATAACCTGGCCTTGGCGCTCAGTTGGTAGTGTGTCTACGTCTACCTACTGAACTGAAAGGTCGTGGGTTCGATCCCCACCCAGGGCAAACATTTGTGTGATGAGTATGGATGTTTGTTCTGTGTCTGGGTGTTTTATGTATCATATGTATATAAAAAAAAAGTATATATGTATTCTATCAGCCATCTAGTTCCATAGCTTTGCTTAGTTTGGGCTAGATGATGTTGTGTGAAATGTCCACAAATATTTATTTATTATTTATTTATAAACTCAAAATAGAGTAATCGTTTTATTATAAATAACCTATTTATAGAGTTTTGGGGGAAACGTCTTCTTAACGTGTTGTTGCTTTGTTTTATGTTCATATACTTGTGTTATTTTGAACATTAATGCTATAAAAATGGTGGTGTTTTATTCATTAAGTGTTCGATAAAGTGCGTGAGTGTGGGCAAGTGAAATAAAGCAGTAAAACGTGTGATTTTACGTTGTCGGCAAAACTCCATAGAAGCTTCTAGTAAAGTTGCCACCACTTTACTGAAGCAGGACTCGACTTATAAATTGACTGTATACGTGACTTACATTGTGACTAGAACATTTACAACTTGTTTTATTCAAGAAACTTGAAAAAATCCTAATACTTGACACTGGCAAATGCTTTAATGGGGGTCCAATACAAAAAAGAAGAAGAACCTATAGACTATATATATACAAGCATAAATTAGTAATTCAACATAATTATATATTTTTTAATAATTCCTTGTATTTTTATTCATTTTCAAAGCCAACTCGAAGCACATCAAAAGCAGAATGTGTACGAATATAAAGTCAAGAATTCATTCTGTTACTCGTGTGTTAAAAATACTGATATCCCCACTACCTACTTTGAAATTTAATTACTCGTGAATAATTTCAATATTACGCAAATCGAATGAAATCTGAATTGAAAATTTGCAAATAAAGTCTTTAGGAATAAATTAAGCCTCATAAATTTACGAATATACGAAACATTTGCTATACACGAGACACTCTGGACAGAATTGTAAATAACACCTAAGTTTGTATTATCAAAGTATCATTCTGAATATGCATTAGTGACCAACGAGTTTGTTAGTATAAATATAGAGGGTCTAAAAATCCGACGAATCGCTTCGAGAAAAGATAGTCCCGGACGTACCCACTGGCTCACATGGCGGGGGCACGGCAGTGCCCCCAGATTAAACTTAACAATAACATGCAACGTCTACTATGAGAACAAAATAACTATCAAAAAGATAATAATAAAAAAATGTCAATAAAGTAGCAGGCGAGTTGGTGATCAAACGCGAGCTTATTAGTTAAAAAAAACTGACAGAAATCGCAAAACAATCAGCTATTATATTGTCGAAGGCAATTTTTAAACTATAATTATATTAATCCTCTTGCATCCTATTACGTAGGTAGTTACGTCAGCAGTACCTACCAGACACACTATGTTTATGTAATATGATCCTGATACTTATCTCTTAAAGCTCCTACGCAGTGTTTATTCGAACGCAGGTGCATAATTGCTGATATTATAGCGTTTTTTTATACAATATAGATCTTCGATTGACCACCAACTCGCCTGATGTTAAGCGACGGTGTGGCCGAGGATGGAGCTTGTCGATCTAGAAGATATCTATTCACTCTAGCCTTGAAAATTCCAAGATTGTAGGTCTCAGGAAACAGAGATGGCGGCAAAGAATTCCATTCTTGTGCAGTACGCAACAGGAATGTGAATCGATATCGCTGATGGCTCAGGTTACTTACACTGTTTACCAGACGCAGATGGCCTAAATGCTGACATAGCGTCTAGCTCTAAGTCTTTGTTCTAAATCAAGTTGCTTTGTATTTCATTCGGTAACACGACGCTCAATGTAATTAGTCTAGTAAAAATAAATCCGTTTGTATGGAGCAGATCACAGTATTTGCAACTGGGGGATTCTTTGAAATTATGATAGGAAAATAACTAAAAATCATAGATCGACAATAATCCCTGATTTATAGACTAGCTGCGTTCCGCGGTTTCAATCGCGTAGGTATGAAAAACGGTGATGATTATGATGATGATAAGTAGCTCATGTCCGTCTCCAGGTCCAAAGCTTTCTCGATACTAATTTTCATAGCGATCGGTTCAGCCGTTTGAGCGTGTAAAGGTAATAAAATTAGCTTTTATAATATCATTATGAAATTGTGTCAAATGTATTTCAAAACACCAGTACATTCATTTAAATAACAATATACTTAGTTGTATTTTATGTTGTCACAAATCTTATTTTTACTATACTAAATAGACGTCTCTAATTATTATTTTATTATTAATAATTCATTTAATAAGTGTTTTTAAAAACGTCTCCCCGTGCTTCCCGTCCAAGTCTTGGTACGTATTTCATGTCGAAAGGCATGTAAATCAAAATAATTTCGCTATTGTAGTTTCGTTTTCATTGTGTGATATCTTAAATACAATAAAATTAAATGCATATCAAAATCAGGAAACAATTGGTACTTTTTCACACCATGCCATGAATCATGATATTTGTCGAGGTTTTATTTATCGGGGTAGTAAAATACTACCGCTGCGTTTTATTTATCACTAGCTGCCCGCCGCGACTTCGTACGCGTAAGAAAAACATAGTAAGGATCCCTAATTTTTTTCTAGTATGAAATATAGCTTATGTTACTCAATAATAATGTAGTATTCTAGTGGTGAAAGAATGTTTGAAATTGGTTCAGTAGTATTTGAGTTATTTCATATCAAACATACAAAAATACAAATCTTTCCTCTTTATAATATTATTATATATATAGTGTAAATAAAGATAAAGATCATATAAGTAATTTTAAAAAATTAAACCGACTTCAAACTGAAATGAGAGAAATAACACAGAAATAACACCGACCTCAAAAATAGTTGGTTTACGTACCTACATAGTTAAACGCCTAGTATTGATTTTCTTCGTGTTATTTCTCTATTTTCAGTTTGAAGTCAGTTTTAATTATTAAATTACTTTTATTTATTCATTTTTAACAGTATTTACTCGTATTGTTTGAAATTTAAAATTGTATTCACATAACTTCACTGGGTAAGTTCGTTTAATTTTCAAACACACTTTACTACTATTGTAACGCCTAATTTTTGCGTTATAAATTATGCCAGTACCTCTACCATGAGTTTTTAGCGATCCAACTCGTTAGCGAGGGCGTGAACAACTTCTATGGAAAATAGTACCGTGCTGCCAGCGGTTACTTAGAGAACTAAAATCGGCACCATGAGTCACTAAGGTAAAAAACCTATCGAAATGAAACCACTAGCGTGTAACGTTTTTAGCAGTTACCATACTAAACGGTACCATGAGACACTAATTAGACAAGTGCTCTCGAGAAACACCGTCTCGATTGGTCGCAATTGTAGTAAAGTAACTCACCGGCATATTGTAGGGTGAATGCTTGTGAAAGTGTATTTGTTTTGTTAAAGAAATACAATAAACTGATTAATTAGTAGTGATTTATGAAATATAAATACAAATAATGTCCGGTAAGAGTTATTTAGCATGGAATATGTTAGCGACGGCTGCATATGAAGACGAACGATGTGAACAAGGAAATTTCCATGTAGTCACTAGTATGCGAAGGAGAATTGCAGATACACTTGCACATATTTGTGAAAATAATTCTATAAAAGAAAATTAGTAAGGAGGGTTTTCGAAGATTTGTGTGACTTGGTATTACTTTCTTAGTACGCGCCCTTGAAATCTACACAAACAATCTCACTTGAATCAAAGGTAGGTAAGGTACCTAAACTTATATACATTAGGATATAAATTCATATAAATGCATTCCTTATTGATAGGTATGGCTATTCAAGTTATATATATATATATTGTGTTTTATGTTTACGGTAGCTATCAGCTGTTATTAGCAAAGTCCACCATTTTTCGAAGAAGCTATAAGTAGTTATCCTATAGGTAAGTGTATTTGAACAAATATAACCAACCAATTTAAATTCTGTAAACGCACTATAGAATAGGCATTGCTATGTGACGCCATAAATTAGCCGGGTTATAGTGTGAAGTTAGACACTGATATGCTTTTGTACCAACGTATCGAAACAAAAACACTCGACTCGAGTTACACGTTAGCGAGCTCTCACTGGCGAGTCGTCGATACCATCTCATGGTAAGGGTACTGTGTACCCTTACCATGAGATGGTATCGACAAAAACCGCTCATGTGATTCACTTGACAGTGAATAAACGCGCCGCGAGTTACTTTACGTTAGAGCGGCACCATGAGACACGCAGACTCGCCAGTGAGAGCTCGCTAACGTGTAACTCGAGTCGAGTGTTTTTGTTTCGATATGTTGGTACAAAAGCATATCGGTATCTAACTTCACACTATAACCCGGCTAATTTATGGCGTCACATAGCAATGCCTATTCTATAGTGCGTTTACAGAATTTAAATTGGTTGGTTATATTTGTTCAAATACACCTATGTACCTAGAAGATAACTATAGCTTCTTCGAAAAATGGTGGACTTTGCTAATAACAGCTGATAGCTACCGTAAACATAAAACACAATATATATACTTATAATATAACTTGAATAGCCATACCTATCAATAAGGAATGCATTTATAGGAATTTCTATCTTAATGTATGTAAGTTTAGGTACCATAACTACCTTTGATTCAAGTGAGACTGTTTGTGTAGATTTCAAGGGCGCGTACTAAGAAAGTAATACCAAGTCACACAAATCTTCGAAAACCCTCCTTACTGATTTTCTTTTATATAATTATTTTCACAAATATGTGCAAGTGTATCTGCAATTCTCCTTCGCATACTAGTGACTACATGGAAATTTCCTTGTTCACATCGTTCGTCTTCATATGCAGCCGTCGCTAACATACCTATACCATGCTAAATAACTCTTACCAGACATTATTTGTATTTATATTTCATAAATCACTACTAATTAATCAGTTTATTGTATTTCTTTAACAAAACAAATACACTTTCACAAGCATTCACCCTACAATATGCCGGTGAGTTACTTTACTACAATTGCGACCAATCGAGACGGTGTTTCTCGAGAGCACTTGTCAAATTAGTGTCTCATGGTACCGTTTAGTATGGTAACTGCTAAAAACGTTACACGCTAGTGGTTTCATTTCGATAGGTTTTTTACCTTAGTGACTCATGGTGCCGATTTTAGTTCTCTAGGTAACCGTTGGCAGCACGGTACTATTTTCCATAGAAGTTGTTTACGCCCTCGCTAACGAGTTGGATCGCTAAAAACTCATGGTAGAGGTACAGATCCTTTTACATAGTATGTATGATTAACCTACCGAATTTCGTTCAAATCTGCCCATTGGTTTGTATAGCGTCGTTGAGACGCTCATATTTTAAAACTAAAAAAGTTTTTATCTTGAAAACTACTGAACCGATTTCGATAAAACTTACAGTAACTCCTAAGTTGAAAGATTTTTTTTTTTTTTTTTTTTAATACGACTTCTATTTTCTGCGTAATGCGTGGACAAACACACATACACTTATGAAATTTGGCACACATGTTTAGATGCTGGTATAGACTAACATATACAAAAATTGTGCAATTCTGACAATATTACAAACATACAGGTGAAATTGATAACCTCCTTTTTTGAAGTCTAGGAATAAAAGGACTTGCAAACAGTTTATCACGGCGACATTATTCGACGTGTTCCTGAGTTTAAACGAAGCCCAAGATATTATAACGATCAATTTTACGTTAATAGTAACAAGATATTTTTTTCCGATTTACTGGCTGCCGTTAAAAAGATTTTCCACGGAACTTTATTAGCTTACGTTCACCCAGTTTTAATCACACATGAACCATAGCAGTGGGCAACCGTAGAACATAGGATTCCTTCAGTCATGTAATATCATACACATAGACATAAATGTATTGTAACAAAAACACAGAAAATAAAAAATCATACACACAAAATAGGTCACAAAATAATGTTTTTGATCATGTCAATGTCATGTAAGCTTCTCGTATACGGTAGGCAGGCAGTGGTAGAAATTGAAGGCTTAAAACTGAAGATTTGACTGTTATGTATCGTTGAAAAATACCAATTTCTAAAAGTAATACTAGAATGGGTTGATTACAATGATGATGATGATGTAAAACAAAAACACTGGTGGCACAGTTATGACGTTATTCAATAACACAGATTGTAAGCGTTAGAGCAGCCCATCACCAAATATAACAAGTGTGGGTTCTGACCTCACCTGCGCTCTAGGCGGAGGGTCGAAGAGGTGCGTGGTGGCTGTGGAGAGCCGCCGCAGCCGGCGCGGGCCTCGCAGCCGGTCGGAGGCGGTGAGGGCGGCGCGCTGGCGCTGGGAGGCCAAGAGGGCACTGTACGTCCGGCCCAGGCCAGGCCTTCCACGCCGGCAGCATGCTGCTAACGTCATCTGATAACGATAAAACAACAAATATATTTTCAGTGAGTTCCAAAGATTTTTTAGAGATACTGAAACCAAATTTGTAGAGACATTATAAAACAATCAGTATTATCTGTCTACGTTCTTGATGTTTACTGCACAGGAATGAAATTCTTTGGTTGGTTAGTAATCGTATCTAATATAAGAAAAAAAAACATTTATGTAATTGTATCTTGTTATAAAAAACTTCTGAGACTGACAACTTATTTGTACAAATCAACTACCACCATATCATAAACAACTATCACCTATCATGTCGGGAAAACTAACGAATTCTGGCTTTGTTACAATTCCTTGGAAAATTCTATGATTTCCACATAATCCATTAATCATACAGTTTCTAATAGTTCTGTACACCTTTACACTTATTATGTACGATTATCTACGTAGGTTCCTCATCAAACTTGGCTTTGTAGTTGTTCGATTTGTATTGACAAAACATACATTCACAACTACGTTGGAACCAAATTATTCCGTTTTGTTTATTACAGAACTGAATATAACTTTAATGAATCACAAAGCACGCTACTTCGGTATTATCAGGCATCTAACAGAAGTGGAAACAGGAATTCAATCATCAATCTAAAGATTTCCTTTTAAGCCGTATTGAAATCTTTAGCGGATTATTATAACCTATTACTTCCCACTCAAAATACAGCTTTATCTAAAGCCAGTACGAATACATTTTCCGTAAATTAGACTGTAAATAATGTAAGCCTACTTAGCTGTTTATTATAAATCTGAGAGTTATAATATTATCGTTAATACTGATGTGCGCAGTAGAATTTGACAGCTGAGAAATAAAATAGCTGCAACCTTTTCTATCGTGTATAGGCAATAATACACTGTAATTCAACTTACAGTGTTTTGGGTTAACAGGGCCCAGTTCTTGTCAGTTCAGTTGTTACGAGCAATCGCGCTAACTTTATATATCTTACCACCTTACGTAGAGTTCCCGTTACGTAAAAAGAACGCTGGTTTGTTCGTAAGCGCGAACATACCAGCGTTCTTTTTATGTGACGGGAACTATACCGATAGTAGAACAGAAAAAAATGCATTTTGTAGCGGAAATAATATAGCTGGGCCCTCAAGTTACAGTGTTTGGGTTACCAAACACTGTAACTTGAGTTACAGTGTATTGCCTATACACGGTAGTTTTCCTCATATAAATTAGGACGCCGTTCATTCATAGTTTATGCACTTAGCTCTTATCGACGGATGACTTCCACGTTTTCCAAGAATAAAACTTGAATAAAAAATTAAGTAGCCATTTATATACTAGTAGTAATATTAAGAACTAATACAATTTAAACTTGAACACTTTTCAACAATTACGTTAACTTTGATGACATATTTTTAACCTCCGACCCAAAAAGAAGGGTGCCATTAGTTTGAGATGTGTCTGTCTATGGCATCGTAGCTCTCAAACGGATGGACCGATTGCTTTCTAGTTTTTTTTTCTTTCAAATAGATTTTTATTGAGAGCGTTCTTAGACATGTTTCATCAAAATCGGTCCAGCTGTTTTTTTTTAACCAATGTTCTAATCCGAATTTTAAAAAAAACTATGGGACCAATCTGGATGTATATCATATCAAATAAAAAAAAAACATTAAATTAATGAAAGTAACTAACATAAAAAATAGGTACAACTGAATTATTAACCTCCTTCTTTTTTAAAGTCGGTTAAAAAACTTTGTGCTCGAGAGAACTACTGCTCATAATCTAAATTCTTTCTAAGAATTGAGTATAAGTTCTGCCAAATATTATCGAAGTCGGCCGACATAATAATAGTCTCGCAGCAAACATTCACGTCCGTCGAAAACGACTGAAAAATTAAAAGTCCGTCACAGTTTAGAATTTCCTCTCTCAGAGCTCAATCATGGTAAATTCCCAGCTCGCCTAACTCTTGCAGACAGATCACACGCTCAACTGCGTACAAAGCGTCGCGTCGCTCTGAACACAACTAGCCGTAATCTCATAGCACGAAACTGTATTAGCATTGTTTGATATTTTGCATAATTGCTCCGATTCATGTAAGTTTATATAAAGGGAGAACAGTTTAGTTGAATGTACAGGGATTGTATGCTAGTAAATAACGTTTAAATGATAACTGTTTTGTATATTCGTAACTTATCTTTGACGGTATTTTTGTACGGTTTTGTTTTATCATGATGATTGTGTTATTTGGCTGATCAATAAATGAATAGGTAGATTAGACTTTTTTAATACTTTTTCAAAGATAAGCTTGCCCTTTGTCACACACCGGACACTCGACCAAATCTCCATACAAACGTCGCGGCCTAACTACCTATTACACAGTCATCGACATACGGATAATCTGTACACGCGTAGCGTAGTTATGTATGTAATGTCAATGGTTGTCACTATTTTAGACTTACCAAGAAAGTTTTGTATTCACGTACATAGTCATTGCATGCTTCGAAAAAATCCACATTATACGTACTCACAATAATAAGTTTCATTTATGTCTAATCACAAAAATTCACTCAATTATGTAACGTAAGTAGTAGGAAAAAGGAACGCACAAAATCCGTTATAACGAAATAGTCGGAACCGTCATTGCAACTTGTTCCGACTGTCAACCCTCGCCTTCGGCTGCGCCTCGGCTCGGGTAGACATTTGTCGGAACTCTTTGCAATGACACCCTTTCCGCACTTGTAATGAAATATACCATACTGTGCTATAGGCTCAATTACATCGCATTAGTGATTGACTATTTGGGAAATCCAACAACTGTTTCTCGGTTCCACCATCAAAGTTGCATCGCATATACCTACCTAATGAAAATATTTGTGAACAATTTATATTTGCGAAAAACTAAAATACAAATTTATCTACCTATACCTATTACCTACAGCAAAAGTCTAATCGAACTGATTTACCAATTTAAATGATGCATATAAAACCAGTGGAATTATACAATTTCACGGTCGTCGTGAGAAATAAAAATAGAACTTACCTACTAACATTTGACGAAAAATTAACATTTTAAAATGAAACATAATGATAAAAGTACTTATAAGATATTTTAATTTAATTTTTATGTTAGTTATTAATTTTAAATAATAAACAAAAATAGTAAAAATTTAAACAAGATTTTAATGGCGATAAATTAGTAAACGATGAAAACACATACACCTATGGATATTCATTCATGCGTGACCTATGAAGTCACTGGCAGTAATCACACAGTCAAGCATAGGATTTTATAGAGAGTAAAAGAACGATGTAGTAACAAAACCATTGGATGCAGCCGTTGTCTCGCTCGCCCGCAACACTTTTTTTATAGATATACAATTTTTGAATGTATTTTTGATAAAAGTAATTTAAAAAAATTACTTTTATCAGAAATCTGAAATCCGGTAACCTACTCTACTACCGGGAGGGCGACCAACAGTCCCAAGGTGGTGTCGGGTTTCTCGTCCACAAGTCCCTTGTTAACAACATTCTTGCCATCGACAGTGTAACGAGCAGGGTTGCGTACCTGATACTCAGAGTATCCAAGAGGTATTCGCTGAAGGTCATCCAGGTATACGCACCGACTTCGGCACACTCCGATGATGAGGTAGAGGTGATGTATGAGGACATTAGTAGGGCCATACACACTTCAGAGACCTATTTTAATGTTGTTATGGGGGACTTCAATGCGAAGCTGGGCAGGAAATGCGAAAATGAGTTGAGAGTAGGGCAATTTGGATATGGACAACGGAACCCCAGGGGACAGAGGTTGGCCGACTTCCTGGAGAAAGAGGGACTCTTCATGATGAACTCTTTCTTCCAGAAGCCACCTCATAGGAAATGGACCTGGTTGAGTCCCGATGGTTCTACGAGAAATGAGATAGACTTCATCCTGACCACCAAGAAACAAATATTCAATGATGTCTCTGTGATCAACATGGTTAAAACCAGAAGTGATCACCGAATAGTACGAGGCACTTTGAATATTAATGTTAAACTTGAGAGGTCCCGTATGAGAAGTCTACACTCCGACCTACTCGCGCTCATATCCAAGACCCCGAGAGCTTTCAGCTCGAACTATCAAATCGCTTCGAGTGCCTGGAAAGCTGCGCATCGGTGGATGAGATCAATAACAGGTTTGTGGAAACTGTCCGTACGGTGGGCGCGAAGTTTTATAAGCCCCTCCGTACAAATAGACCGCAAAAGCTCTCGAGCCATACCCTCGACCTCATGGCTGAACGACGCTCATTGCAACTGCAGTCTTCCGGTGACGCAGAGTCATATAGGCGGCTCAATAGACTCATATCAAAGTCTATGCGACACGACATCCGTACCTTTAATACTAATCGTATTAAAGAGACGATAGAGCGGAATAAAGGCTCCAAAGTGTTCGCAAAAGACATGTCTATTGGGCAGAGCCAGTTGACGAAGCTGAAGACAGGAGATGGCAGTCTAGCGTCGACCAAAGCAGAAGTCTTGAGGGAGATTGAGAGGTTCTATGGACAGTTATACACATCGGTCGCAAAACCTGTTAGCAGTTTGGGTAAAGATCCAAGAGCCAAACTGACTCGACATTATACCGAAGATATCCCGGACATCAGCCTGTACGAGATTAGGATGGCCTTGAAACAGCTCAAGAACAACAAGGCACCGGGCGATGACGGAATTACATCAGAGCTACTGAAAGCGGGTGGAACACCGGTACTGAAAGTCCTTCAGAGGCTCTTCAATTCCGTCGTGCTTGAAGGTACAACGCCAGAAGCATGGAACAGAAGCGTGGTGGCGCTGTTCTTCAAAAAAGGAGACAACACTTTGCTGAAGAACTACAGACCCATCTCGCTTCTGAGCCATGTCTATAAGCTGTTTTCAAGGGTCATCACGAATCGTCTTGAACGCAGGTTCGATGACTTCCAGCCTCCCGAACAAGCCGGTTTCCGAAAAAGCTATAGTACCATAGACCACATCCACACGCTGCGGCAAGTGATACAGAAGACCGAAGAGCATAACTTGCCCCTTTGCTTAGCGTTTGTGGACTATGAGAAAGCCTTTGATTCGATCGAGACCTGGGCGGTGCTTGAGGTTCTCCAACGATGCCGTATTGACTATCGGTATGTCGAAGTGCTGAAGTGTTTGTACAACAACGCCACCATGTCAGTCCGAGTACAAGACCAGAACTCAGAGGCAATTTCATTGAAAAGAGGCGTGAGGCAGGGAGACGTTGTCTCTCCGAAACTGTTTACCGCCGGTTTGGAAGATGCCTATAAGCTTCTGGAATGGAAAGGGCTCGGCATCAATATTAACGGCGAGTACATCACTCACCTTCGGTTTGCCGACGATGTAGTAGTCATGGCAGAGTCGATGGAAGACCTCAGTACGATGCTCGAAGACCTCAATAGAGTTTCCCAACGGGTGGGCCTCAAAATGAACATGGACAAAACGAAGGTTATGTCGAACGCCCATGTAGTGCCCACCCCAATATCTGTGGGGAACTCCACTCTTGAAGTTGTTGACGAATACGTCTACCTAGGACAAACGGTCCGATTAGGCAGGTCCAACTTTGCGAGGGAGGTCAATCGTCGTATCCAACTCGGCTGGGCAGCGTTCGGGAAACTTAAAAGCGTCTTCTCGTCCAATATACCCCAGTCCCTCAAGTCGAAAGTTTACAACCAGTGTGTGTTACCAGTGATGACATACGGCACTGAAACGTGGTCCCTAACTATGGGCCTTATAAGGAAGCTCAAGGTCGCGCAACGAGCTATGGAGAGGGCTATGCTCGGAGTCTCTCTACGAGATCGAATCAGAAATGAAGAGATACGTAGACGTACAGGAGTCACCGATATAGCACAGCGGACAAGTTGAAGTGGCAGTGGGCAGGGCACATAGCACGTAGAGCTGATGGCCGATGGGGCCGAAAGGTTCTCGAGTGGAGACCACGTACCGGCAAGCGCAGCGTAGGAAGACCAGCCACGAGATGGACAGATGACCTCATACAAGTGGCGGGAAGACGCTGGATGCAAGCCGCTTCCAATCGGTCTTTTTGGAAATCCATGGGGGAGGCCTATGTCCAGCAGTGGACTTCTTATGGCTGAGATGATGATGATGAATTTAAAAAAAAATATCGACCTGACCTCAAAAATATAGTTGCGTTACGTACCTACTTAGGTAGACGCCCAGTTTTGATTTAATTTGTCGGTATTATATATATACCAGTTGTTATTTCTTCCTTTTCAGTTTTGAAGACGATTTTTTTATAAATCACTTTTATTTTGCTCCTTTTTAATGGTATTTATTCGTTTTGCGTGAAACTAAAAATGTGATGCATCAAATTTACTGGGTAAGTTCGTTTAATTACTATTGTAACACCAAATTTTTGGGATAAAAAGTATGTCAGATCTGTTTTCATAGTTTGAGTAATAAACCTACCAAATTTCGTTCAAATCGTTTCGTTCGTTTCGTTATTATTAGAATTGTGTTGAAGAAACGTCTACATCTTAAAACTTAAAAGTCCATAATATCTTGAAAAGTACTAACCCGGTTTTGATAAAACTGGCACTGTTCCCTAATCTAGCAGATACTTTATTCAAGAATTATTGCAATACGACTTCTAGTTTTCGCGTAATACATGGACAAACATACACTTATGAAATTTGGCACAAATGACCAAACTATTTTACAATTAAATCAAACAACCTAAGCAGCGAAAAAAAACAGTTGTCCCTTAAAAAGTATATTATAGTCCAGCGATAAAATATTATAGAGCAGCTACTTATATTAATATATAGAGTTCAAGATTGGTCCCATATTAAACACTGTTTAATTTGATTTATAGATCAACTAAGCCGTTATGTTACATTTGTAGGTAGATACTCTTTCTTTATTGTAGGTACATGAAATTATAAAACGCAAAAATATTGTTGTATATTTTATGTTTAAATCATATATTTTACTGTTATTTGAGGTTTCAACATAATATTGCTGAATTATGGTGGACCTATCAAAACCTATACTACCTACTTTAAGTACAAAATTCATATTTATAACATAAATGAAAAATCCTTTTTTTCGTCTTAGACTCAAGTGTCTAAAATGGATCGTATAAATTATAGTATCAACTTATCTCTATCAAAAGAATAAATAAATTATTTTTACTGCCGCTTATACGAAAAATATTACCATTAGATACTATACTTAATACAAAAGACGTGACTATAGCAGAGCAAAGTGGGCAATAGATTTTTACGCTACCGCAGAAAGGCTATTATTACCTAATATACTGTATATATCTAAAAAATTTACGCCAGTCTGTTTATATCTTTCCACGACCTTGAATCATTCTGTTGGACGTCCCGCTGCCAAGGTGACGTATCGTTTGATGAAAGCTATAAGAAACACGCGTCGTTTCGATACCTTTACGGGCAGTAAAACTGCTGCGTAGTCGTTGACACTAATTCTGATACTGATAGGTGCTGAATATAGGAAGGTTAGTTTATGAACCGAAAAATTAATTAGCGCAATTTCGTATTATTTTTCACCAAATTAGTTGCACTCAGTATTTCACGCCTTTTTACGTGCATATGATGTATTTTCCGCTTAAAACCAGTATATTTACATCGGCAGGAACTGGGAAGCGATAAAATTAATAGTTAGTTAGAATAATAAAAGTACAATAGATATTTTGAATACTGTTTCAAGTAGTAAGAATCTAATATCTTGAGTAATATAGACAATGAGGATCTAATATCATGAGTAATGAGACATGAGTAATATAAAGAATAATATAGACATTGAAGTTGTTTTAACGTCTTGATGTGCTTTTATCGCACTGTCAAAACATGTAGATATATATACTTGTTTAATGGGCACATGCCTTTATTAACTACACCAAAACAATACATAAACTACACAGTCATACTTAACACTAACTAAACTACTACACAAAATGCAAAAAAGATTACTCCAGACCAGACTGATACAAGTCTAAAGATAATCATATTGCTCAAACTCACTATGAGTTGTCAGGCTTTTACCTATCTAAAATATAACGAATAATAAAGAATTAAAACGATTATCAATTGAATCCGTGGAAGAGAGGACGTTGCCTCATTTGGCCTGCCACCTCCCTGCTACCCAACGGTCTGCTGGTGCTGGTGCTGAGGCGGCAGCTAGAGGCAAACGATTAAAATATGCCTGCCTGGAATCAACGTATGATTTCGTCCCGTTTGCCGTCGAGACAGCGGGACCTTGGGGCTCAGAAGCCAGGGAATTTGTTCAAGATCTAGGTCGGCGAATGCGAGAAAGAGGTCGCGACCCGAGATCTGGGTGGTACCTAGTACAACAAATTTCCTTGGCTATTCAGCGCGGTAACGCTGCGAGCGTGATGGGGACTCTCAGATCACGGTCTGCATGCGTGGGACTTGCAGCCTTACATTAACATTAGTTAAGAATTAGACTTTATTTTATTAGATTATGTTAATATATTTAGTATGTATAGGTATTTTATATATCGTTTCCATATTGTTTTTGTACTCTCTTATATGTCAATAAATTGTGTAATATTTTAAACGAATAAATGATTAAGTATCAACAGTTTATGATCTAAATAAACAGTAATTATTCATTAAATCTTTAAAGAATGTTGTATTAGCTTGTGCAGATAAACAATATGTTCATGCTATGTGCAGAAGCACATTTGCATACTGCACGGCTGAAAATACCCACCGAATACCAAATTAAAGTACCGCTGTATGTAATCTGTACCGCTTACCGTTGCGTCTGCTAGACCTAAGGGAAAGAGGTCATGAAACTTGCTCCGGGTCATACCTAGTGCAACAATATATCCCTGGCGATTCAGAGCCGCCGTCGTAACGCCCGGGCTTCTAGCATTCGTAAAATAAACATACAAATTCTGAGGTAGGTACCTTAGTATCTACAGTAAATAAAATTATTACTGAAAAACTTTAATTATGTTGATAATAACACAAGTCCGGTTTCTTAACACACAAAAATTAAATATCATTGCTTATCATTTTTATCGTTGTTTTTACGCCTACTACTTATAATAACTGTTTTACTTATATTATTTGGATATTTTTTAAATGACTACGTTTTGGTTTCATTACCTTGAAAATGTAATTACTAAGAATATATCAAAATTACCCAACAGGTTCCCTTATATTCTGTTAATCCGTGTAGTGGTAATGTTTAGCATTCTATTATATCTACCACTGTAATACAAGGCGCGATAAGGAGACGACTGATTTTATGGCAGATTGCTCATCTAATCATGCAAAATGTCAATTTTATTGACATAATTACTTACACGTTTTTACCTCAAAAAATATCTATTACTATTGGAAAACAAACAAAACCGTGCGACGTAGCTTGTTACGTTTCCGCAATAAAGAAAGACACGAGACCGTTAGTCCATCGTTTATATCGACATGACTTATTTGACATATTCCTTACGACCGTGCATTTAATATTCCTTATCTACCTGGAATTTATGACTGTCTATTTTCCCGAGTGAAAAATTGCTCGTGAAAATTTGCATCGTCGATATCTAACCTTATTACTTATATAATTTCCTTTTGGCAGACATATTTCGTATTCCGACTGTCTTTTATTTACATTAACCTGAATGGTAGAAAGTTTTATAGATTTTGCTTTTAATAAAGGCACAAGTAACAATTTTTTTTCTACCTATTTATATTCGATATTTTTGAGTGTTTTACACAATGAAGTATCTACAAATTATCGTCGGATGTATGTAATTTTTGAACGTATTTATTACAAAAAAGTTCGTTGGAGGTTACGAAAAAGTGCAATTTTTAAAACTTCCGAGAGATGCGTTATTATTATTACTTAAAACCTAAGACACTCGAGAAGTAAATATGAATTTAACGACACTTTGCACAACTTGCTTTGCTTTGATACTTTGCAAAATCGTTTAGGCTGGAGGGAGTAATATAGAGACATTACATTATACATATTTACATACACCCTTGCATATATACATTTATTTGTTTATTTGTTTAATTCAATTAATAAGGTTGAAAACCAATTACACTAAATGAATCACATTATCGTCAAACTTATAAATAACATAGAATAAATAATTTTAAAAATAAAACAAATTACTTAGTCAAAAACAGAGAAGAAAAAAAATATACATATATCTTTAAGTAGGTACATTCATTCACAAAGACTCATTGAAACTCAAACACACTGACGGTATTCTACATGCACTCTTAAATACACGGGAAAAAAGAGTGAATGCAGCCAGATATTATACCTAACTAAAGACAGACGAATCAAGAAAACGTTTTTTTTATGTAGAAATAGGTTTGCGTTTGACCGCCAACTCGCCTGATGTTAAGCGATGTTGCGCACCGCATCGACTCAACTATAGTGAGATATAGGTAGCTAGTAAAAACAAATACACTAACTATAATAGTACGAAAGCTTAACCAAGTGTTATTTATTATATCCTATTCTATCTATATGTAAAATGAAAATATTCCTTGAATATATTTCTACTTAGTTCAAAATATTCTCAAATATTCAAATTCAAATTCAAATATTTACCTTTTTTCTCATTGTAGTCTAGTAAAAATAAATCCGTTTGTATGGAGCAGATCGCAGTATTTGCAACTGGATTGAATTATATATATTATATATATATTCTTTGAAATTATGATAGGAAAATAACTAAAAATCGTAGATCAACAATAATCCCCGAGTTATAGACTAGCTGCATTCCGTGGTTTCACTCGCGTATATAGTTATGAAAAACGGTGATGATTATAATGATGATAAGTAGCTTATGTCCGTGTCCAGGTCCAAAGCTATCTCTATACTAATTTTCATAACGATCGGTTCAGCCGTTTGAGCGTGTAAAGGTAACAAAATTAGCTTCTATAATATAATTATGAAATTGTGTCAAATGTATTTCAAAACACCAGTACATTCATTTAAATAACAATATACTTAGGTGTCTTTTATGTTGTCACAAATCTTATTTTTACTAGACTATTGTTATAAGCGCGATACTCTTCGTATTTTAATAGAATCGCTTCTAAAAAGTTAGTCTTATTTTGAAATCAGAAACTTGAACCATTCTCTTAAAGTTGAGCCTGAACCTAAGGATAATACAATACAATACAATACAAAAATACTTTATTGTATTATTTATTTATTTATATTTATTGTACTGACTGGCCTTGTGGCTCAGTTGGTAGTGTGTTTGCGTCTACCTGCTGAACTGAAAGGTCGTGGGTTCGATCCCCACCCAGGGCAAATGAGCATGGATGTTTGTTCTGAGTCTGGGTGTTTCTATGTATCATATGTATATATTTACAACAAAAAAAAAGTAGGTATATATGTATTCTATCAGCCATCTAGTTCCATAGTACAAGCTTTGCTTAGTTTGGGCTAGATGGTGTTGTGTGAAATGTCCACAAATATTTATTTAGTATTATTTATTTATTATTGTTTTTTTTTGATTGCTTTATTAATATTTATAGGCAATCATTTTGCGAAAGGATATTTCAACGTTCATACTAGGTATAGTAATTTTCCAAATAAAAATTCATCCGCAAAATACAGCAAGGCGTTCAATATTAAATAAGAATTTGTTCTGAAAACTCCAGAGACATGTCTGAGCTCAGAACTATTAATAATATTACGAAAGTTTGTAAGGATATTTTGATGTTAGTTACTTATTCATGCTGAAACGGTTGAACTGATTTTAATTAAATTTGGGATTTAGCTTTATACATACGTACTACTTTGTATACTTACTACTTTTAACTACTTTTGTATGTATTTATTTATATACGTATTTATATGAATTTTTGTTTATTTACGTATGTATGTATGTATGTTTCTATATGACAGCCTATAACCTAAAGGGCATGACCGATTTTGATGTACGAGGTGTCGTTAGATTCGTCTTCACTTCCTAAGTTCCATAGGGTTTTTTTGTAATAATAAATAATACGTCTATCGCAAAAATTTAAAAACGCGTTTTTTCGTTACCTCTAACGAACTTTGTCGTAATAAACAAGTGATTTTACTAGAATTATACTAAATAATGCACATTTATAATCTTTTACAGTGATTATACGCATACTTTTTCACAAAATGTACACTCAACAGCGTATCAAGCATAACGAATTCGTAAGTTAGACTGCAAAAATTGCTTTTCTGCAGTCGGGTATTTTGTTTTGAATATAGATTGTTGTTGAAGTTAGTAAAATACGATTTCCCAAATCGGTTTATAAATGATAGAGTTATGCCGTAACAAACAAAAAATATGCCCTAATTGTAAACCTCCTCCTTTTTGAAGTCAGCCAAAATACACAAACGGTTGTACGATATTTTGCACGCAGGCTTACGGAGAAGCCAGGCAATTTCCTGAATAGCAACGCACGAGTCTAAATCTGTCCCTTGCGAATGTACACGCAATGAAACCGCCAATTTACAAGTGTTATGAGGCATAAGATTCGCTTCTAAAGATTTCAAGCTAGAATGAAAGTTAACATGATATAAAAATAGAATGCGAACGATTGAAAAGAGAAATATAGGCTTATAATAAGAAGTTATTATTAGAAAATCGTTTTTTTGTTACTTTCTTATGTAAAAATTTATAAGATGTATCCCACGCAAACGTTACACGCGTTATCCCACGCAAATTTTTAAATATTTTATTTTAGTTCTCAATATATAGATTTTAAATGGTTTTAAGAAAACTTCCACTACCTATTCAATTTCGCTGAGATGTAATGTAGGTATTACGCGCGTACCGACTGACACTTCAATATAGCTAATCCGCTGTGCTATGTCGGTGACTTCCGTCTAATGATCTCTTCATTTCTGATTCTATGATTCAATCTCGCAAAGAGACTACAAGCACAGCTGTCTGAGCTTCCGGTACTCTGCCTAGCCCGAGTCTAAGTATTTTTTTGCTATATTAGTGGGTAACGATCTCGATTAACTTTGTCAGTACGCAGTAATACGCCATTCTATAAAGAAAACTATAACAAGTACGCAGAAAACTAAATAAATAATCCAGTCTATACTCGAAGTATCCAAGGATTAGCCTTTATTAACAGACTCCAGAAAAATAAAAGAGTACAATCTCATAGTCATCACAGCTATTATCCCAGAATAGAAGGCTCAGTGGAAACGCTGTTGCCCTGATTTGGCTCATTAAATATTATGTTTATTGCTTTATTGTCAGTTTGTTTTGTCCTGGATCGAACAAAGTTGCAACATTAATATAATTCGATAAGGAAAAATACTTGGGGAAACTTCATTATCGACTGGGCGAAAATCTGAGCGCTTTTGTCTTTGTACCAGAATGTTTCGGAAAATACTTATCACATATTTGACATTGTAATTCCTGACATAACGAATGATTATGTCACGTAGAATCCGGTTTAAATTGTGGTCCCTCCAGACAACGCGCTATAATCACTATTATGTATGAAATGTTGCTGGCGTTATCTTACAACTTGTCGTTGTTAGAAAGCGTCGAATCTTGCAATTGCATTTTAAGCCGGTAAGTAATCCCCAACCGATGTAGCTGCATTTTTACATACACTTTTAACTTACTGTTACTTGTTACTGAGTCAACAATGCATAGTTCACTCAGTGATATTCATATTCATTTATTGTTGGTAAAACCGATTTACACGTCAATATAAATTATAAAAAGAATGTCATAAATAACAATATGGAATCTAGTTTTAAAAATATATATTTATTTTTATTATATCAGCCCTGTTTGTACAAACTGTCCCACTGCTGGGAACGGGCCATCTTCTCATTGTGAGAAGGGCTAGGCCATAGTCTGCCACGCTGGCCAAGTGCGGGTTGGCAGACTTCACACATCTTCAAGATCATTGAGAACTCTCAGACATGTAGGTTTCCTCACGATGTTTTCCTTCACCGTTTGAAGTTGGCGGCAATCGACAATACGCACATAACTTCGAAAAGCAGAGGTGCGTGCCGTGGGATTCGAACCCAGGACCTGCGGATCGCAAGTCAGACGGTCTCACCACTAGGCTGTCGGAAACTTCTTTAAATGCTTCTTTAAAGGCTGTCGGAAACTTCTTTAAAAATATACATGATAAAATTTATAAATAATAAAAATAAATAAATAATATTGTTACGACTGTAACTCTAAGAACTCGTTTAAGTCATAAAAGGAGTGCTCGGCGATGCTTGAAACTGACCAGACTTATCATAAGGTGTATCACAATCTAATATGGTGGACTTCCACCGATGGAGATGGCGATAGTGGAGATGGCGAACCAATTATTTTTAATGTCCCACAAGATATGGACATCAAATGAAAGGGTTTTCTTAGACGTATACAAAAACAATGTTTAAATATTTTTTTCTAAATTTTATTTTTATCCCCCGACCCAAAAAGAGGGATTTTATAAATTTTACGTATGTATCTGTGTATCTACATATCTGTGTATCTATGTGTCTGTCTGTGGCATCGTAGCTCTCAAACGGATAGATCGATTTTGATCTATTTTTTTTGGAAAGAGGATTTCATCAAGAGTGTTCTTAGCTACGTTTCATCAAATTCGGTTCGGCCGCTCTTTTCTGTCGGGGATTATTGAGTTTTCTAAACTTATACTTGTCATGAGAGTTCTTGTAAAACAAGTATAAGTTTAGGAAACTTAAAACCCCCCGACAAAAAGAATGGCTTAACCGATTTTGATGAAACATAGCTAAGAACACTCTCGTTGAAATCCTCTTTAAAATTAAAATAAAACTCGTTAGGTTTATTTTTATTTCACAAAGAAACTTTCTAATTTCAAAGATTCGGTTATACAGAAGAGTTTTGAAATGACCGTTCGAGATTTCGATATAGTGTCCTTGGAATAAAATATATTCCGTTTTCGGAAAAATTATATTTCGTTATTTCGTAATTCGGATTATATGTAGATAGGTAACCTTATGCGGCTTGTCAACAGCGGTCCACATGTAGTTCCTGTACTGTGAAATTATTGTTTTTTAGGGTTCCGTACCCAAAGGGTAAAAACGGGACCCTATTACTAAGACTTCGCTGTCTGTCTGTCTGTCTGTCTGTCTGTCTGTCTGTCTGTCTCCAGGCTGTATCTCATAAACCGTGATAGCTAGAAAGCTGAAATTTTCACAAATGATGTATTTCCGTTGCCGCTATAACAACAAATACTAAAAATTAAACAAAATAAAATATTAAGGGGGGTCCCCATACTATAAACGTGTTTTTTTCGTATTTTTTTGCTCAATATTAAAAACGGTAAGAGGTAGACGCTTCAAATTTTCACAGAATATTTACTTGTATATTACCTTTCAAAATAAATAATTAAATAACAATAAAGTAAATATTAAAGGGGGGCTCCCATACAACAAACGTAATTTTTAAGCAATTTTTACTCGATCTCAATTAACAGGTAGAAACTTGAATATTTGTAAGTAAATATTTAGAAATATATTAACTATAAAAATAAATACCTAATCTAATACATAAAAACTCACAAAATGAAAATAATCCGTGCATCTAAACGCGGTGCGAGCGCCGGTTTAGCGGGGTAGCGGGGGAGGTAACATCACGGAGCGAGCCATAACCGCGCGTATTCGCGCGAGCGTCGTCATGCTGCCCGGATGTGTATCGAAAACCTACCTATAAGTTTGCAATTTACTACTTGGAATTTCGTTGATTTCTCGTTATTTTATAAACAGAACTAAACTTTGTAGTATTATAGATGATAGTACGGAACCCTTCGTGCGCGAGTCCGACTCGCACTTGGCCGATTATTTATTTTTACGGGAAATTCTACAAGCAAATGGAGTTACGCTTCCTACGCTATTACAATACGACATCTCGATTTCTAAAAATCTTTGTTTACTCTCTCCTAAGCGATATTATGTCAGCGAATGCCTATTGTTGTGCAGGACGTAGGAGCAATTTCATGTCCCAGATTCAATTACTTTCCCACCAATACGCTCGACTTTTCGATATTTACCATGGTATCAAGTTTCAGTAAAAGTGATAAATGTTATTTGCACCAAATGCTCAGATCGTGGTATTTCTTGGAAAGTTGTTCTATGTTCTATTAAAGTTGGAGTGATTGTTCTTTTACTGAAAAGACAATTATTTTATTGAAAACGCGAAAATGTTTTATGTCCATAAAACCATGTCAATGATCAAACGCTTTTGATATTCCCAAAGAATTAGTCATTACCAGTGCCGTAAATAGGGCGGTGCCACCGATGCCCAGGCACAGGGCGTAGACTCTGGGGGCGCAAGAATGGCCAGACCAGGCAGGACTATTATTTTTTGATCCTGATAAGTTCTCGCTGCGCCCCTAGTACTAACAACAGACAACTCCCCCCCCCCCCCCCCCCCAGATTCCTTGACCTATAATATCTAAAAAAAAAAACAAGGGTGCAGTTATAGAAGCTCGCACAGGGCGCAGAACGCAGAAAAGGCTATTTAAGGCACTGGTCATTACTCCGTTGGTTGAAATACTGACTTATTAAATAATATGCGCAAATATGTATTGTAACGACGGCATGCCATTGCGACGAATTAAAAAAAATGGTTAGTCGTAGACAGTTTTTATAAGAGACAAGACGAAGAAAGTGCTCGCGTTACGTTTTCTTAAGACAGTCCGCATTGGACTTCAACGCCGCCAACTTCACGCCGGTGTCCAATGCTATAGAGAACAACAGCAGACATTAATTGACAGATCTAAAATAAAATCAATTGCAAAATGAATAAAATTTAGATTTGCTTACACATATTCACCTATGTAAAGTTACAAAATATGCATAGCCTCTATTTCTCTGTTTTCCCCTTTGTTTCAATATAATACCTAAAATGTGTTTGCTCAAATGATGTATACATGCTTTGGAGTATAGTCTGGTTCTGATCGATTGTCACATGTTATCTTATATAATGTTAGGCTATATTCTGTTTTGTATACTTAAATAAATAAATAAATAGATCTATGGACTTCAAAACTCAGTGCGGCAATAACCTGTGCTTGCCACTCGAGAATATTATCTGTTTTTTTATCCGTAGCATGTCGCTCGTACGACGATGTAATTATGTGTAAAATGTATCTTGTACGTACAAGATACATTTTAGAAAATTAAAAACAAGCAAACAAAAAACAAAGTTCTATTGAAACATAGGTAAGAACATTCTCGATCAAATACTCTTTCAAACAAACCAAAACTAGATCAGAATCGGTTCACAGAGAGCTACGATGCCACAGGTAAACACATAGATACACACGTTAAAATTGTAACACCCTCGTTTAGTGTAGGGGTTAAAAACGGAGTACTGGCTTATGCTATAAACTGAGTGCCTTAGGCTTTGCCCAGTAAAAAAAAAACATGATTGTATATCCTCTCGATTTTATCAAAATTTTGCGGGTTGCTAATATTGAAACTGTTATTTATAAATAGAGAATTTAATTACCATCTGTCTGTTATAGACTCTCGTCATTTTATGTTACTCTGTATTTATAATGAGCAAATAAAGGAGATTTATTACAAATTAGAGAAACACACACAGTGAAAGTTCGTTTTACTTGTCGTTTCATTTTATTTACTTATTTAGGTACTCTCCAGGCTCTCCCAAACAAAATCCTAACTAGTCCTAACTTAATAGTAAAAGCGAAAATAACTGTGTGTTTGTTGCCTTTTTAAGATCAAGTGGCTGAATGGAATGTTATGAAATTTTGAACAGATAGCTGAGAATCTGGATATGGTCATTTGGACATAGACTTCATTTTATCATCATCATCATTGTTAACTAATCAATGTAATCGCGGGGCACAGCTAGTAATTATTTAATTAGAGCTAGTTACTAAACTACGGAAACAAAGTTGATAACATTTTTATGTGATGCATTTTGTCAATTTTGTTACAAAATATATTGGAGAAAATACGAAACAAGTAAAAAAAAAGTAACAAAATCAGTCAAATTGAAAACCTAAAACTTTTTTTTACGTCTGTTATAAAAGTAATACAGCCCATGGTTATGAGATTTATGGCTAACGCTTTACAAATTTTGAACGGGACAAATAAATCATTTATTTATCTTTCGAATACATTGACTTAGTCAATGTACTGAAAGATAAAATAACACTGTAACTC
This sequence comes from Lycia hirtaria, assembly GCA_947563715.1. Lineage (NCBI taxonomy): Eukaryota > Metazoa > Arthropoda > Insecta > Lepidoptera > Geometridae > Lycia > Lycia hirtaria. The sequence continues at coordinate 32,957,131 of OX387378.1, forward strand.
CAAAACGATTTCAAATTGAGTGATTATGATAATTCTGTTGATTCCTGTGCTTACCCAAAAATATTGTCACGACGAAGTAATTAACTTTTTTAAATATCACTTTAAGGCCTATTCAGACCTGAGCGTTATTCGCTCGCTACAGCTGTGGGTAGAGGACAATACCGCGCGGATATCGCTTGGGTTTCGTTACCGCGTGCGATAGCGATATCCGTGTATTTGGTGCAGGGCTGCCAGACGTACGATTTAAGTCGTAAACATACGACTCTTTGGCGTATTTGCCGAGGTACGATCGCTAGATCGAAATCGTACGACATTTTAATACCTGGCAACATTTCATAACGAAACCATACACGAAATGTTGATTTGTGGCCAAAGCTATTAAACAAAGGAATTGGCAGCATTTCTTCGTGAAATCCCCTTAAAAAAAACAAAATTTCCGGTTTTATTGAAGGTTTAACTTACCCCGATTGTTTGTACGACTTTTTCGTTTCATTTTTCCCTGATATACGACTTTTTTGTAGCAGATGTACGATCACCCCTTTTTAGGGTTCCGTACTTCAAAAGGAAAAAACGGAATCCTTATAGGATCACTTTGTTGTCCGTCCGTCCGTCCGTCGGGGTGTCAAGACCTGTATCTCGGGAACGCGTGAAGGTATCGTATTGAAATTAAAACCATATACGCAAATCCGTAATATCTTGCTGCAGAAAGAAAAATAAAATTTCTCGGTTTTAAAAAAAGTTACAGCCGAATATGTCGTAAAAATCGCACATTTCGACACTCACAAGGGAATCAAAACCTAAAACTCAAATGGGGTACTTCCTGTTGACCTAGAACTATGAAATTTGGCAAGAAGCATTGTTAGAGAAAAATAGATATAGAGAAAAATCTGAAAACTGGACATTTTTAATTTGATCACAAAAAAATTGGGTCATTATGCAAGGAATGAGGGTCCAAATTTTAAAGTGAATTGACCGTATCATGTGGGGTGTCATATGAAAGAGCTTCATTAGCAGAAGCTAAAACAGGTTTTTAAATGTTTTTACGATGTATGTATTTCGGTTTATGAAAGAAAATATAAAAAAAAATGATTTCCCCCTTTTATCTACTATTTTGTACGGAACCCTCGGTGGGCGAGTCTGACTCGCACTTGTCCGGTTTTTTATATCTGGCAGCCCTGATTTGGTGTAAACAGTGAAATTACCGCATAGGTATGCGGTAATATGTAACAATCGCAAAAAAATAAGAAATCGTTAATTAACTCTATTTATGCTTTCCTGTTTTTATTTTTTACAATTGCGAACGTTTAGTTCGATGCAGTTGTGGTGGCGTTCAACGTCGTTGTCTGTTATTTGTGTTCTCTTATTTTTATTTGTTTACGCAAATACGATTCATTCGCCCGAACATATTCATTAAGGAATTTGTTTTCGTATAAAAACAGGAGGACAGTTCAGTTAATCAAAACCGATCCGTAACTGAACCTTTTGCGAAGCATTTCCTGTCGGCTGCTATCATTTTAAATTTAGTAACGAGCGAAGGACGTGTCACGTTTCATCAAATGTGTCAATTGTATGACTGAATCAAAAAAAGATGGCGGTCGATGGGAAACGGTTCACATATGGTTCAGCTACGGAGCGGTCTTGAATAACTGAATTGCCCTGCAGGTCACCACTTCAATTGGACGAAAAATATAATTATGATTGTGCGCGACGAAATCTGTTCGTTTGGTAGGAAGTTTTTATGTTAAAAATATCAGAGGAGGCATTGTGTATTTTTTATTTATTTATAGTTTAACGGCTTGTTATAAATATAAATATATAACCTATAAAGAAAGATAGATAATAGATGGGCAATTTTATAATTCAAGTGTATTACCTACCATATTTTAGAACAAAAATATATCAATATAAATAAAAGAAAGTATCAAAAGAAAGAACTTTTGAAATACGTGTGCATACATAAAGTCACGTCTCGGGTAGGCAGAGCATTAAAGGCCATGACATTTAAGTAGTTTGGCGCCGCATTTGAGTGTGATAAAATATGTGGGAGCTACGTAAGTGATTTCTTAGGATACAATTTCAACGAATTTATTGCATGTATTTTACACAATTTTAAGACGTTCGTAAAATTTTATAAAATATACGACATCTGTTAAAAATTTGTTAACTTCAATTAAGGTAGTAAGATTTTTTTAATATTTACTGTAAATGATGCGTTACATTACCTATATCTTTAAAAAAGCTGAGACGTATTAATTAATTGGGGTTTTAGTTTTTCAATTCATAGTTTCAAAAAAAATCTCAAAGGTAAGTTTTTAGTTGCTATTATCATCTCCTTTCTCTTATTCCACTCAATGTTAAAATAAACAGTACGAATGTTTCTTTTTCGTTCCTCTCAGTTATTTGTCATCTCTACATTCACTTACTCATGTCATCATTCACGCAATTTCATCCATACTTTGTTCGATCATCCCCTTTATTATCCTATATCCTTTCACGCTTATGTGTATTGCTATTTTCTATGTTTAACGATACTTTTTAATGAAAAAAGTAAGTTCGTATGGACTGAGTGGCCAGTCCTAGAGTCAGAGTTATTTAGCCACTGAAAGTCTTCTGACCTGACTTGACAATTGCTGATTTTAAGAAAAACAACCGGGACGTACAATTTTACGGATAACATTTTATTATTAAAATTTAATATTTTTGTATATTTTTTACGCTATTACTCTGCCAATTATGACTAGTTTTTAATCATTTTCTTTTGTTTAGTAGGTAATAGTTCAGAGATCATTCCATATGTAATATATTTATAGATAATTTTATCAAAATCAATTCAGTACTTTGGTTTTTATAACAAAATAACTGGAAAATGTCATCCAAATAAACGAAATTGCGTATTTTGAAGTCGGTTGCTTCAGTTTTTAAAAATATTATTATATATTAGATTATTATTTATTTTCATATTCAACTAGTTGATTATAAAAATAAATTGAAAATAAATATTATTATAATGTCTTACCTTAAAAGCGTTTCTGAATTTGTTGGACATGATGTTGTAGAGGAAGGGATTGATGGCGGTCGACAGGAAGTACAGCACCCCGGATATGTACGTCAGCACGATATATGCCTGCGAATTATCAAACATTGTTCAAATATTTCTAGGAATATTCTTTAAATATTTGTGGACATTTCACACAACACCATCTAGCCCAAACTAAGCAAAGCTTGTAAGTACTATGGAACTAGATGGCTGATAGAATACTTATATACTTTTTTTTTGTAAATATATACATATGATACATAGAAACACCCAGACACAAAACAAACATCCATGCTCATCACACAAATGTTTGCCCTGGGTGGGGATCGAACTCACGACCTACGGCACAGCAGGCAGACATACTACCAACTGAGCCACAAGGCCAGTCGAAGTCAGTTTTTAACTATAGGAAACACTATAGTTTAAAAACTGAAAATAGAGTTCTAACATGGTGCAATTTATATAATTAAATCCAGTAATAGTTATTTAGATACAAAAAAAAAACATGAAAAACAATCTTCATCTATAGGGTGGACAGTAAAAATAGTAATTGGAATATTACCACTTTTTAACTTCATCATCATCATGTCAACCATAAGACTCAACATAGGCATACAGCACATAGCCATAACATAGGCCTCCCCCATGGATTTCCAAAAACATTTTAACTTGAAAATGGTTTATTACGTAGATAAGGAGTTACTTATATCTAGTTATTTGTCATAATTTCTCCATTCTCTGTTATGAAACCCTGAGCATAACTTAGGTTTGTAGTAGTTTTTTTTATTCTAAAATAGGCTTGCGTTAGACCGCTAACTCACCTGATGTTAAGACAATCTTTACTTTAGACAAATATAACAATACTCGACAGAGTTTTTTTTTTGCATAGATAAGGATTTATGGTTGTTCTTTGGTCAAATAAAATTAACATTTTCATTTCTCCTACGGCCGCCGCGCCGTAACGCCATAACGCCGCAACCGCTTGACGTAACGCCGTATCGTATCGCTTCTAACTGACACGCTACATTCAAATATTTTCAGAATATGTACCTACCAAAATTGATGACAGTTCTCCTGAATCTACAATTATCGCTGATTTATAGTAAATTTACCTGTCTGCCATTTGGAAAACTTTTAAAAACGTTTTCATGTTAAATCTCGATGTCTTAAAATCACGAGTAAATCGATTTTTCTAGGTAAACGCGTTCTATCAGGTCACTCGGCGTAAATGTATAAAAAATGAAACGTCAAAACAGCAAAATAAGAGAAAAAAATATACTTAGTCAAAAATAATTTACAGTTGAATGATTTCTAGGTAATTTTAAAAATTCCTGCTTGTAATAAAATTGGCTACTCCTATACATCTGTCTACAAACTAGATTTACAATAATTTGTAGTCTACTACAAAAAATGGCTAATTACAGGTTAGAATAGCTTAGCATGAGCTGGTGGGTCAAATCCAAGCTTTTTAATAAATGAAAAACGTTATTCAAGAATTCGCTCCGATTTACGTTACTAGATACTAATACATACAGACTACAAACCTATATTATTATTATTCAATAGATTCTCCGTATTCGCAGCTAAAATCCAACGCTTAATTTATCGGCTTCCCGGCGATCCCACTCGGGGTTAAAACTACGTGATTTATTTGCCATAAAAATACCTTGATCTAGCACTTTGTAGTTTCAGCGCGAAAAAAAAATGTATAGAGGACTTGAACTTCCCTTACGTGACTTGAAAACGTCTCCGCCTTTCTGCTGTAATTGGAAAACTCTTAGAAAAAGAGCGAAGCAACAGCAGAAAAATGACTTCAGACGGTTTTTTATATTTAATGTGATTATGTAATATTGCAAACTATGCTGTGGTATCAACTTCGAGACCTTATTACACAAGAAGGTATCTCGTACTACCTAAATTACAATAATTAAAACTCCTTCAAAATTCTTTCACAACATTGTAATAATTCCCAGCCACTTTCACTATATCCGTAGAACTAATCTTTAAATACTCAACGCAAAACAATGAAAACAAAATCGTACTCAGCGATATCGGTCCACGTTCTTGATGCGTACTGCATAGGAATGGAATTCTTTGCCGCCATCTTTGTTTCATAAGAACTGTAATCTTGGAATTTTCAAGGCTACAGTGAATAAATATCTTCTAGATCGACGAGCTCCATCCTCGGCCACACCGTCGCTTAACATCAAGCGAGTTGGTGATCAATCGTAGATCTATCTTCCGTAAAAAAAATGATGAAAATATTTATTCTAAGTCGATCTGCTTCATCCTCTACCATTTCTTATCATCAAGCAAGTTTGTTATCAAACTTTGATCTATTTCGTGTAAAGAAAATTTTTAAGATAATGTGAAAGTTAGAATGTATGTATTTATGAATGTTTGTTACTCAATAACATGATACATGTCGCGTTTTAATAAAATATTACGGTGTCTACTATAGGTAACTTATTATCAGAATATTGTAATAAATTCTGCAGGCACCTTTTGTCTCTCTGTCTGTGTGTTACATTTTCACAATAAAACAGCTGAGAACTAATTGTTATGAAAGGTGCTGAAATTGCTTGAAATTAACATACCCCAATATCTGTGGGGAACTCCACTCTTGAAGTTGTTGACGAATACGTCTACCTAGGACAAACGGTCCGATTAGGCAGGTCCAACTTTACGAGGGAGGTCAATCGTCGTATCCAACTCGGCTGGGCAGCGTTCGGGAAACTTAAAAGCGTCTTCTCGTCCAATATTCCCCAGTCCCTCAAGTCGACAGTGTGTGTTACCAGTGATGATATACGGCACTGAAACGTGGCCCCTAACTATGGGCCTTATAAAGAAGCTCAAGGTCACGCAACGAGCTATGGAGAGAGCTATGCTCGGAGTCTCTCTACGAGATCGAATCAGAAATGAAGAGATACGTAGACGTACAAAAGTCACCTATATAGCACAGCAGATTAGTAAGTTGAAGTGGCAGTGGGCAGGGCACATAACACGTAGAACTGATGGCCGATGGGGCCGAAAGGTTCTCGAGTGGAGACCACGTACCTGCAAGCGCAGCGTATGAAGACCAGCCACGAGATGGACAGATGACCTCATACAAGTGGCGGGAAGACGCTGGATGCAAGCCGCTTCCAATCGGTCTTTTTGGAAATCCATGGGGGAGGCCTATGTCCAGCAATGGACTTCTTATGGCTGAGATGATGATGATGAACATACCTAAGCTATATTTCATTGTCATCCGTTTTTCATTTTCATGTCACTAGGGTGTAACCACGAGCTACAGTTCAAAATTGGAACCACAGATCTCAGGCAGTTATTCACGAACTGTAAAAGTTCGCCTTTTGACCCCCGGACTCGTATAAATTAATTTCCTTGTCCGTGTCAGTCTGCGGCGTCCGCGCTTCGAATAAGTTTTTTTCGAAAACGTTTTTATGCTCGAGTGCAATCTCGTTAAACTCGCAAGATCTCGCCCTTTTTTCGCCCGAGATCTATCTCGCAAAAAAAGACCGAGATCTCGCGAAAACGAGTTTGCATTCCCTAGTTAAAATAGTTCTATAAATATTGAAATACCTACCTCTCTCTGCTCCACCCGTCCAAAGTGGCTACACAAAACCATTTGTTTCCGAGAGTTCCTATAATTATCTGAAATTCATTTTGAAATTTATAGTTTGAATAATATATTTTATAAAAAACTATATAATTGCTTTACTCGAATAAGTAAAGTTCTGCATTTAACTTTTCCAAATAAATTAATACTAGTGAAACTCGATGAAGGTTGTCCTTCTAGTATCATCATTATCTACTCTGTGGGGCAGTTTGGACTCGTCTACTTCGAAATAGGACTGGTCCATATGGATTTGTTTTTAGGATTACATGAAAAAACACTTACGTCTCGGAATCAAACATAGCATGTTCTATTTTGATAAAAAGGTATAAAATTTCGTAAAAAATCTGATTGATAGTTTTTACTTTGATTGAGTAACAACAGATCATCAACTTTGAGACTTGAATCTATTACCGTTTTTACTTCAAGGCCAAAGAGAAAAAACAGTATAGCACATTTATAACTTTTTGTTCTTATTATTATTCGTTCATGAACCCGTCATAATGATACATATTCTGTGAAAATTTCAACTTCCTATCTATATACTATATTATTATGTACAATTCGAAATATATCTACAGTCATTAAACGGCTGTACAGACAGATAGACAGCGTAACCTGACGCGTAAGACAGGGTTTATATATCTTCCTGGACATAATATTGTAAAATTTCAGTTAAGGAATGTAAAAGATGGTGACCCCTGTCACTGCAAATCATCATTATACATATTGTAGCCCTCCAAGTACTACGCTGTCTACCCCGTAAGGATTGACGGGCGTGATTGTATAAACTAAATAAAATGGAGCAAATAACATATTAAGTTTGGAAAAGGCTAAACAATAAATTCACACTGATATTATCTTCTTGTTGAAAAGTAGGTCATCCCTAAAAATAGATTATACATGATGCTCTTGTCTATTCAGACACGAAACTTATTTAACAGAAATGCATCCGAAACCGTACGTGTACGGATGACAAATGAAAACAAAATCGAGAAATGCTGAAAATCATAGACGAGTGTTACTATAGTAGGTATCTATATAAATTATTCAATCTACAACTCACTAAAGAGACATTTTACTAAGAAGTTTGTATTTAACTACTTTTCTCTCTTGGCTAGAGTTTTCTGTTTTAGAGATCATTATGTAGAATTAAAATGTCATGATGTAACCAAAGCTTTAGACGAGGTCTCCAGCAAATAATAATCCTAGACGCGTCTTTGTGCATTGAAATTTCCATAAATGAACGTATTTTTTTTCTGAATTTACCTTCCAAATTTTTCCTGACGGTATAATGTAACATTAAGGATTCTTGCAAAATTGCACCTTTGTGCCGGGACCGATGCGAAGTAGGCATTTGAGGTTGAAAATAGTTCAACCTCAAATACCTAGTTAAATTTACTTAATGCTCTAATTTAATTTACTTAATTCTTATTATTTTATTGGCTCCAATAATTATATGATTTGCGTAATTTGTATTAATTAATTAATTTAATATAATAAAAATTATGAATGAAGAAAATCCAACTTTCATAAATAACGTCTAACTTACGTTAGTAACAATTTATTAATCTGTGGTCTAACTAAGTAAGTTAGGTATGATTAAATAGAAGTACGAGTAAAATAAGTCTTATAGTACATACAGTCTGAGTGGTGTCTGGGTACAGTAAAGTGACGGTGTCTCATAAGACACGTATCGGCACACTATTTCATTTGGCCACTCACGCTTGTTTGAAAGGCCTACAGTCCTACACGATCGTAGTTTGTTATCCCGCTGACGCATTACCAAATTTTTTATGATATATTTTGACTGAATGTACCTACTTACAAAAAATCTTTACATGAGAAATCTCAACTGTATTAAATCAGATTATTTTTTATAGGTGCATCCAATTAATATCGTTGGGAACATAAATCAATTCTAGTAAACCATCGCACACCATCGTTTTCACACAATAATCGCTAAAAACACAGAAAACAAAGCAAAGCGGCGACATGTTTTTATACGTTTTTTTTTCATATACATTTTGTTGAAAATACAAATTCGTCATATTTTGTGTAGTACAATGATGATGAATGTTAGGTCAATGTATTTTGTTTTGTTTTTGTTATTTTAGTATTACTGTAGTAACACGGATAATTTTTTATTGCTGTTCTAACAACTTTCTACTGCAGTAGTAAGAAGGGTAATTTAATTACGTGTGTTACTAGGAACTAGTAGTAAGATTCGTAGTAGGTACACGGGCAATAAACGTTCCTAATGCCTAAATTATTATATTATTATTCTCTTTATTCAATTTTTATTTTAAATCTAAGTTTTTTACAATATAAATACAAAAATGTAAATATTATATAAAACTTAAACCTAGGGTGCCGCCGGCAGCGGGGCGGGGCTCAAGCTGCCGGTGGTAGGAGCTACAGAGAGAGGAACCTCCTGACAATACGTGCCGTATCCAGGATGACTGCCTTCTGTATCTGACCCTTGACCCAACCATCGAGCGAGAACCTCTTGTGATGTTGGTCGAGGCTCTTCGCTATGACACCGTTCACCGAAACGACTATCGGGACAATGATCGTCGAATCAACATCCCACATGGCGGTTATCTCGTGAGCCAAGTCAAGGTACTTGCTGAGCTTGTCCTTCTCAGCCTATTATATATTATTATTATTAAATAACCCTTTTTACGCAGTCGGGTAAAAATAGGTTTTATTTCGTCATATTATTTTCTTATTGGCATTCATTTTATTTTTGTCGAAGCTAGTACCCCGTACCTACCTCTCATTATTGCCAATAAGAATCCTTGCCTTATCGATTCTTATCGATTGCCTTATCAAGTACTCGTCGAAACGTGTCAATGAATACTTAGATGTGAAATATACTTAAGTAACGTTGCATCCTCCAAATTTTCCAGGAACAGAGCTTAAGGCGAGGCTTGTCCAGAAATCCGACACAGTACCGTTGCTGACAGTGGTCACCGACAGACTGGCGCGGGTGAACAGCTGAAGCAAGGCGGCGGGACGGTTGCTCGCGAGCAAACTTATTGTAAAATAAATTACTATAAAATAATGCACTAAACGTATCAAAAATGTAATTCTAGAGAACACTAAAAAAATGTAATAGCTACTTAACATGGTAAATTTGGTTTTGATGGCTTTAAACACTTTAGAGATAAATGGGAAAAATAAATAAAATGGCATATTTTTCAAAAAATTAAGCTATCGAGATTTTTTTCAGCAATCGTGTTTTTGTTTCTAGCGAAACCTAGCCAACAGATCAAAATTTTACATACAAAAAATTTGAGCTTGAACTAATAATACAAGTATTTTTTGTAAAATTTCAAAAAGCTTTGTTTTACTGCTTTTGCGGACTAGCCGGGCCTTAAATAGTCATCATCAGTACGCATATTGAATGATGTCGTTATGCGAATCGAAGAAATATCTGGCTTTGACATTATAATAAGAAATAGAAATTGGATTCCATTAATGCGTGTTTTGATGGCGGAAAATTAATGATATTACATTCTGATCTGCTTGATAATGACTTGCATAAAATTCGATTGATTCTCAACAAATATCACTAGGTACATAAATGCAAGTACGTGTGTAGGTGAGGTGAGTTTTTTCTATCGAGTGACACTGTTACACCTTATTATTTACTCTTTTTCCTCCCCCTGCCCTTTTTTCTATCAGACGGGAAGAAGCACGAAAAAGCGATATCGCTTTATGGTGGATTCCAATGACACAAACGAAACGCTTTATTTCACTTTCATTCTGTGAATGCTTACGCCAAAAATGTGGAATACGCTTGTTGAATGAATCTTTCAGTATACCTACTTACAATCTGAGTGTCTTCAAATCGCGAGTGAATAGGTTTCTTCTAGGCAAGCGCACTCCAATCCTACATATAGATGGCAACAGTCGTTAACATCAGCCAATTTGGCAATCAAGGGCAAGCCGCTATTTACGTATAAAATTAAATAAATTCCTATAGCACAAAAAATCCCAAGTTCAGTCGTGCTTGGAGTTTGCTTTGGGACGGATCTGCTAAGTACATCGTCGCATAGTTGCTAGCCTATCGATTTTTTATCGAATACATTTCCGTGTGTGTGCATCTGATTTGCATGATCTTATTCCCCTCCTGCCCTTTTTTCTATTAGTCTAGTAAAAATAAGATTTGTGACAAAATAAAAGACACCTAAGTATATTGTTATTTAAATGAATGTACTGGTGTTTTGAAATACATTTGACACAATTTCATAATGATATTATAAAAGGTAATTTTGTTACCTTTACACGCTCAAACGGCTGAACTGATCGTTATGAAAATTAGTATAGAGATAGATTTGGACCTGGAGACGGACATAAGCTACTTATCATCATCATAATCATCACCGTTTTTCATAACTACGCGAGTGAAACCGCGGAACACAGCTAGTCTATAAATCGGGGATTATTGTTGATCTATGATTTTTAGTTATTTTCCTATCATAATTTCAAAGAATCCCCCAGTTACAAATAATGCGTTCTGCTCCATACAAACGGATTTATTTTTACTAGACTATATTGGCAAGAAACACAAACATACCAGCTCTTGAAGCGTCCTAAAAGGCTAATTTACAATTATTCCTCGTCGCAAACTCGCTTTTAATAAGAGTGTTTATCGGTTTTTTCGAATAGATTTCGGAGAGTGTGTATCTGATCTGCATGATCTCATTCCCCATGCCCTTTTTCTAACGCATAACATGAAAAAACAACATCGTTTCAGGGGGGATTTTCAGGGGATATTCCAAAAAATGCTTACGAAACGCTTTAGCTCCACTTTTATTGTTCGTACCGCTAAAATGTGTAATGCACTTCTTGAATAGGTCATTCCAATTAGATATAATCTAGGTATCTTCAAATTGCAAGTGAATAGGTTCTCTCTAAGCAAGTGCGCTCCATCGTAGACTGTAATTGTCGCAGTTGACGGTCAAGCGCAAGCCTATTTTCGAATAAAAAATCTCTCATGCTACAACCTTGATAAGTAATAATAATAATACAATGACCCCTTAAATTATGTCTATCGTTCACTACTACACCCTAGATATCACATTTAACATTTTTATGATTCGCCTATAAATCAATTATAAATTTTTAAAATTGCTGAAGATTCAGATTCAGATATATTTATTGATAGCTAATACTTACAGATATGCTAGGTGATAGTGCATTATATAGAATTATCAGCTTACCCTCATTCATATATATTACGGACATTCAATATTGTCAGAATGGAGCATGCTTGATTATTAAAATTGATGACATCTAGTAAAATTTTAAATTTTATTTACATAAATGACATTATTACAGTTTAGAAATCGTTTATGAATATAAACGCTTTCTAAACTGTATTGTTGGTTATGAATATAAACGATTTCTAAACTGTAATAATGTCATGTAAAATGATGTAAATAAAATTATAAATTTTACTAGATGTCAGTATTAATGAAATATATAAATGTCAGATCAATATAATCTAATAAAAATAATAGCTACAGCTATTATTAAACCTAGAATAGCTCTACCTAAATATAGGTGAAATAGAATGATCTATAAAATTAATACAACTGACGTGTTTACGATAAACACACGAGCGGCATGTGCCTATTTGGTAGAAATAACGCCGAAAAGGCACAACTCCATTATATTGTCGGAATTTATACCCATTTTGGGACGTTACAAATATGTAAAATAATACAATATCCTGTCACGACGGTATATCTCCCACGGGACGGATTTTCCCAAAAATTCATACAAGAGCTGATACTGGTAGGCGTAATGTTTATTTACTTAGATAAATTAATAGTGAATAGATATCTTCTAGAGCTCCATCCTCGGCCACACCGTCGCTTAACATCAGGCGAATTGGTGGTCAATCATAGATATATCTTGCATAAAAAAACCATTCCAAACCATGTACAATGTTTGACTCGGAGTCAAAGTTAGCCACGTTGACAGTACCTACTTACATATATTTACTAACATCAAAAAGGGAAAATAAACAACTTAAAAAAAATCAACCGTCTTCAAAAGAACACAAATTTACTACACTAAACGGGAAAAAATTGCTATTTATTTTATTATTTAATATATATACGTGACATCCGTAGACCCCCAGGGAATACAAAGAGCGAGTTCAAGTGGAAACAAAACAATTACTAAATACTTCATCTATAGTAGGTAAGTAGTACAGTAACAGCCGGTCCATACGGCGAGTTGCGTCGGCGTCGCGTCGACCGCGACGTTGCGCTGTCGCTCCGTCGTTTTACATTAATCATAGTGTTCACACGACGCGTTGCGTCGTCGCAACGCACACACGACTGAACTACAGCCGCCGAGACGAAGCGGACGGGGGTGTACTCATAGCGACGCCGGAACGGCAGCGCTCAGTTGTTTGTGCGTTGATAGGGAGGGAGGACATACGCAAGCTCATTTCGTTTTTTCATTCGTGACGTTCCGTCGCCGCTGCGACGACGGAACGTCACGACTGCGTTGTAGTAACGCTGCGATGGCGCAGCGCCCGCGTGGCCATCTATGCGTTAAAATATTTGCGCAACGACGCAACGCGCCGTTACTATACTGTACTTCGAAAACTTATTACGGTCCAAAACAATTGCGTGAAATTGAGGACAACGTGAAAGCCAAAATCTATACTAGCGAATAATATTAGTAATTGACATTATCACAGGGTTCCAATTGAGGACCCGTCCTTTCATACCCTTGCATTTTACCTTCACTAGTTGGCTTATAAAAGTCCAAAGGCAAAACTGGATCACGTAGAATAGGGAACTCGATTTCATTTCCCGGATTGCAAATAGAGAAAAAAACAGGTTTTGTCAATAAATTCTAGGCTAACTAGTTTACTCTGACATCGGAGTATCTAACCGTATCTCGGAAAACTGTTGTTACCTATGGTTCATTTTAAAACTAGGCTGAGGATAAAACTATGCCAGATTTAAAAGACCGGGTACTAGGAAAATTGCGAGCACTACCGTAATGTCTCTTTATTTTTCCAATAAATATTGGAGGACAAATGTCACTCAATAGCAGCCTAAAGCCTCGCTTCGTTATTTCAAGGAGTTGGGATGACTCGGGTAATGCTGGTAGGGGAAAATGCACAATACACCCCAAGCGGGACGTTAGTGCAGGACTTATCGCCCCCACCTCCAATAAGAAAAATAAGAATATTGCCACTCTTTTTGAACAGTCAGGTTAAAATAAGGGACGCAGCTACTCGTACCTCAAAGTAAAACAAAACATAAGTATGTTGATAGCTCACCATGTAATAAGAGTCCGTAGGCTGCTCCATAGTGTTTCCATAGATAGCCAAGAGCCTCTGCACGTGGAACGGCGCCCAGCAAATGAAGAAAGATAACGCCACCGCAACTGTAACAATACTCATACAGTGCGCACTGGAAATGAGACACAGAAAACTATTTAATATGATGCCCACTATGAGCATTCATCACATATGCGAAAGCTTACAGTGAGCATCCAACACGTATGCGAATGCTCACAGTGAGCATTCATTGCGTACGCAGATGCTTACAGTGAGCATTTAACGCGTATCCGAAAGCTCAGTGAGCACGCATATTTTGTGAATGTTCATAGTGAGATGATACCCCGGCCTGGTGTACCCGGTGGTCCCATTCGCCTACAAACCACAGCTGAGCCGTGTGTGACAATGCTTCTGTGCATACAGCAAAGTCTTGGATCAGTAATAATTTTTATAAATCAACATTAAGTTAAATTTTTTCTAAGAGTCTGCTCCAAGTAAACGCGAGGACATTGAATTTTAAATACATAGTTATACCCCCGAGAAAGCGATATGGCGATACATCTATAACAATTTTTTTAATCACATTTTGGTGGAACGTATGAAGATTATTTTCATAAAGACAGCTTACCTACCTTAAGACAGGCAGTATAGATTCGTAATAATAAAACTGCTGAATGTCTCTTAATCCCTTTTTGTATCATTCTGTAGATATGCCAAAGCTAAACTGTATTTATTTACATTGCGCTACTCTAATAACAATAATGAAGCTCATACTAATCCCCGCCGCTACTTATCTACGCCTAAGTAAATACTAATATCCAGGCAATTAGTGGATTGTGATTCCGCAAGGGCTCTAAGCTCTCACTGCAATATTAATTTAAACGGTACTACAAGTACGAGCTGTTAGCGGAAAATGGATCGAGCAAGGTTCGAGAGTGAAATACATTTTAGTTCATGTTTTGGAAGCGCGGTTGGAATGTTTATAATGTCGGTAAAATATGTTTTTCACCTCACAAGCTCGGAAAGATTCTGTTTGTCATTAGAAATCAGTGGAAAAGTGCATTTTGTCCGCTAGCGTGGAAAGAGTTTTTAAAATTCGAACCTTTCTATTCCATACTTTACTATACCGCAAGTCCACTGAAAATGCATTAAATACTTATTTCATGTCAGTGCGCCAACCTCATTTCTTTGAATAATCGCACTGATCAGCCACAGGTGGCAGCACTGGACTAGCGTTTTCCTCGCTGTAGTGAGGTGAAAAATTTTGTGTTTCACTCGGCAGCAAAGTTATTTTGCATCTCGTACTTTTGAAACCCTCGCCCCAAAAACCAACTTTGCAGCCTTGCATAACAAATAACTATTATTTAGTGAATTTCCGTAGTTAATGGACACGTGTCGCGTACCTAGACCTGAACGTAAAATTATTGTAACTTAAAATGTGTCTAAAAATAGATACTAGTGTTTTGTTTGCTTTTTTTTAATTGCAGTTTTCCTTTATAAAAAACATACATATTTGTATAAGTATGTTAGATACTAAAAATCTCGTTAAATGCATTAGTTTTATAAAAAAAAACTGTTAAAGTTAGAATCACAAACTCTATTTTTGAATCGCTTGAAATTTATCAGTGACTGTGGCCAAAATAATTTTCTTTCGGGCAATATTCAAGAATTCGTTCGCTCGTAATGATTTAAATATACTTAAATTCTATCAAGATTTTGTTAATTTTGTTCACAAGTCAAGCAATCCACATGTGAATTCCTTGTGAGCGATTCAAAAACTGAGCGCCCCCTTTATAGTGTTAGATAGACATCCCAATATTAAATCCATACGCTGAGCTGCGTGTTTACGAATATCACAATTCTCATCAGATTATACTATTTTAAAACTTTACGATATATGATGAAGACTAATCATTATCTTCATGCTATTTATTTATCAATATCATTAGATGAAACAAATACAATTGTAATATTCAAATGTTTCTTACCCAACATCCTTATGACTCTTCTCTGCGAAGCGCCATTTCTATACTGCATTGGTCCACTAGAGCGCTCGTGACTGTCCACCGACAGTTTCTTCACTGGATGCAGCACTCGCGACGTACGCAGCTTCATCCCAATCAGTGCATACAGCACAGTTATCAACGACATAGGCACCACGAAAAACACGAAACTCGATATAATGAACACTTGGTGGACCCCCTGGCCTATCACCGTACAAGCACTCGTATTCTGACCGTTCTCTACGTCGAATCGAATGCCGAACTGCATTGCTTGAGGAACAGCCAGGCAGAGAGCACACAACCATATAGCCACTATAAATCGCACCGCTCTCGATAACTTCGACATGGTATGCGACATAAAGGGGCGACATATTGCAATATATCTCTCAACTGTGAACGCAGCTATTGTCAGCACTGTCGCATTAGCGGACGTCTCAGACGCGAGTCCGACAGTTATACACATCGCCTCTCCTAGGGGATAAATATAAGGATCCCACAGTCTATATAGCTCTAGCGGTAATCCACACACCAGGAGAATTAAATCCGATATAGCTAAGCTGAATAGATAGAAGTTCGTCGCTGTGTGCATTGAACGATTCCTCGAAATGACCACACATGTGCTGAAATTCCCAAGGATACCCGTCACGAATATTATACCGTATATTATAGTCAAAGGCACTATTACATTTAGAGTATACTGTTCGGAAAATCCGGTATCTGTCAGATTTGTTTTGTTCAAAACATCGTAGTACATATCACCAATTTCACTTTCCATATTTTTATGTTTCGGAGGTATCATTGATTCTTTACCTGTAACAAAAAAAAACTAGTTCATGTTAATTGTTTATTGGATCTACCAATTAGTGCCACGTGTAGGTATGATAAATGATACAAATAATCGATGTTTTTTCTTAATTCAATTACAAAATATTAATTAAAATATTTTGGGATCCGATTTTTGTAGCTGCCCGAATCGTTAATAACCTTAACTACCATTGAAAAAACATCGTAAGGAATATTAAGGTGATCATGCTTAGTTTAGCTAGCTCCCACTAGTTGAAGATCTGTTTGTGATATAATATGAAATATGTTTCCAAAGGACACTTTTGTAAAAAAAAGCAATTTGAAATCTTAATCTGATTTGAATAATAATATCTATTTATAACACGCTTTTATTAAGTCGACCTGTATGTAATGAAATCTAAGGTAACTAATTTAACCATCTTCCAAGGATCGTAGCGTCATGAAAATTGGCAGCTGTATGTAGTTCTGATGACAATACTTAAAATAATATGGTACTGTCGAACTGATCTGATGATGGAGCCGGAAGATATGAATTAGAACTTCATGATGGAACATCGTATCTTAGCTGTGTTTGGATTTGTTAGAAAAGTCTTGTAATGAACTTTGACCACAATAATTTGTAGCGTGTTTTTTAGTTTTTTTATAGTGTAATTTATTATTTTTACTAGGTAGGAAGAGTAGGTACTAGCTTGGCGACATTGAAACGGAAATATACAAAATATTCAAATTAGATTAAGTTTTGAAGATGAACTTCCGCAAAATGACGCCTGATTCAATAAATTAATATTAGGAATTTAATTTCCTATTTCTTTTTTTATTTCTTTTTTTTAGATTCACAGACACCGGGGTCCGTGACCTTTGCCAATTTTAGTAACTATTGTTAAATACATTGAGAAGACAAGATTTTTCTTTTTAACTTACCTAACTATTACTATATTGTGTATATACCACGAGCAGACCAGCAACCCGCAAGCAGCACCCGATCACGAGTATGACGCATGTGCCCGTCATCGCCCTCCTCAGCCTTATGTTAGGGAAGAAGGCGACCCGTTACACGACGCCGCATTACCTATTTCAAACTAAGGTAGAAGAGACTTATCTTTGCTTAAATCATGTTTGCATCTTACGGCGTTAATTCACAAGACACGATATAATCAAAGTAATTTCAAAGCAATGGTTAGTCGAATATATGTCAGATTCAGATTCAGATTCAGATTCTTTTATTGGTCATTAATTACTAGCATAACACTTGGATAAGTATTAAGTTTGTGAGTAGCAAGCTGATAAGCTGTAAAATCTTTAAAAAAAATAGATTGAGCTAGTTATTATTTTGAGTAATAGAAATGAAATATTTGAGCTCCGAGACCAATTTGACAGCCGTTATGAAATAACCATCGAGGAATTCAGAAAAGTATAAATTCTTACAATTGTTTCACAAAATGTTCATATTTATAACATTAGAAACAATAATAAAATATTTACTAATGTTTATTGTACTCACATACAAGACAAGGGCAAGGAAGGGCATTGATCAAGATGATCATTGAAATGAATAAACCAACGGCCTTCTCAAACAAGTTTCTTAAATGCCAGTTTACTAATTGATACCATTGATTTATGATTCAACACGAGAAGTGTGCCAAATAATTATTTCTGTAGTTATGCTAGAATATTGGAATCACGAGTGAATATTATTTGCATGTTTATTGCTTAAAACTAGAACTGGTTTATGATACATCTATGAAGATTATAGATAGACCTTCTTTTGTTAGCATTAAAAATGTTTCCATTTATTTTCTGCGGTGACGGCCGACGGCGGCGGCGTGCGTCGGCTGCTTCACCGCAGACCATCAGAGAGTACAATTACAATCTACAGATGGCCATTAAAGATCGGAACGCGGCGGTGATGGAGGCCATAGGCTGAGAGTAGGCGACAGATTTGTATAAAAAAAATTAATAAATTAGACGATGTGAGTGCAGTCAACCGAGGGCAAACAGATAATCTGGAAACCCCGTCTAAAACCGGGCTCTACCAGTGACTGCGTTCACAGAAATACTAGTATTTCAGTAGTTAGAAATAAGAGTTGTGTGCACACCTTGAGCATTCATGCTCACCATCGAAGGCGGGTCGCCCTCTTCCCTAACATATGGTTGAGGAGGGCGATGGCTGGCACATGTGTCATACTCGTGATCGGGTGCTGCTTACGGGTCGCTGGTTTGCTCGTGGTATGCACGCAACGTATGTAGTAATAAGTACTTAAGTTAAAACAAAATAATTTTCTCGTAACGATAAGTAGTAAACAATAGTTTGTAATTATGACAAAGGTCACGGACCCTGGTGTCTGTGGAGATAAAAAATAAATAATATATATAGTTATTTTTTCATTAAAGTAATTAAATTACAACCTAAAATAAAACCGGCCAAGTGCGAGTCGGACTCACGCACGAAGGGTTCCGTACCATTATCTATAAAAACGCCAAAAAAAACGCGTTTGTTGGATGGGAGCCCCCCTTAAATATTAATTTAATTATTTATTTTTAAGGTGAATAATATAACTCAATATTCAGTGAATATTTCAAGCGTCTACCTATTGCCGTTATCAAGCAAAAACGAGAAAAAAAATCACGTTTATTGTATGGGAGCCCCCTTAAATATTTATTTTATTCTGTTTTTTAGTATTTCTTGTTATAGCGGCAACAGAAATACATTATCTATGAAAATTTCAGCTGTCTAACTATCACGGTTCATGAGATACAGCCTGGTGACAGACGGACGGACAGAGAGCGGAGTCTCAGTAATAGGGTCCCGTTTTTACCCTTTGGGTGCGGAACCCTAAAATTACTGATATATTTTAAGAGTAAAATACGAAAATAAAAACTATTTTTATGTGTCACTTTATTAGGTAAGCATCATCATCATCTCAGCCATAAGAAATCCACTGCTGGATATAGGCCTCCCCTATAGACTTACCGGAAGAGGCTTGCATCATCATCATCTCAGCCATAAGAAGTCCATTGAAATTAAAAAAAATATGAAATGAAATTCAAATTTTTGAGGTCATCTGCCCATCTCGTGTCTGTTGGTACGTAAGCATATCGGCCAATAAATTATTCTTCCAATAAGAATAAGCCGAGTGCCTACTTTTTCAAAATAAACCTAACCTGTATACTGTTATTTACTTTTTATTTTGACATCGAGATGTATATACCATCCAACAAAATATGTAAGGATCTATGTTATTATTACGTAATCTAACAGTTTTATTTATTTTAGTTTTATTATAGTAGGACAGACGGACAGACACCGTAGCCACACGAATAAACTCCCGAACCCTTAGTACGGAAGGCTTAAAAAAGAACGAAATTCTCATTAATAGTGCTCTAAGAACTGCCTCCATCTTAACAATACGACGGGTAATAAGTACGTCACGTTCAAATAGTTCAGTCAACTAGAAGACGCGCAAGCACAAAATAGTTTAATAAAAATAAATCGGTTTGTATGGAGCTGATCACATTAAATGCACTTTGAGGGATTCTTTGAAATTATAATAGGAAAATACCTATAAAACACAGATTCACAGTAATCCCCGATTTATAAACTAGCTGCGTTCCGCGGTTTCATCCGCATAATTATGAAAAACGGTGATGATTATGATGATGACAAGTAGCTTATGTCCTTCTCCAGGTCTACAGCTATCTCTATACTAAATCATAACGATCGGTTTATCCGTTTGAGCGTGTAAAGGTAACAAATTTCGAGATTATAATATCATTATGAAATTGTGTCAAATGTATTTCAAAACACCAGTACATTCATTTAAATTTATAACAATATTCTTAGGTGTATTTTATGTTGTCACAAATCTTATTTTTACTGGACTAAAACTGTTAAACATATTTTTGCACATTAATGTGCAAAAATATGTATAACAATAACAAATCACTTTTTGAATTCATACATTATAGTAACTTTATAATAAAATATTTTATTATAACTATTTGAAGAGAGCACTATATGTATAATAATATTTATATAAGTATAACAAATATTACAACATCAATATGTATATAACTCAGCGTACTATGTATTAGTGTTAACTAGGGTGCCCAAAAAACAGGCCTAGCCTAGTTTGGGACCCGTAAGAGATTCTGTCCCTAGCTTTATTACTTGCACGTTTGGATAATTCTCTTGTTATAATATATGTAATTGTACAATTGGAATAATAATAAATGTCCTTATCTATCTTATCAAAAATGATGTTATAGACATTGACGTACTTCGCTTGCGCGGTCAATTAATACTTTGTTACGGCTATTTCCTTCTCCTCCCTTCTCCACCTTTGCCAATTTCCTACATTCACTATTTTTGTAATAAATAATCAACTCCACAAAATTATTACCTACTTCTGTACACTTTTAGTACTTTCGGTATGAAATCTGACAATTTGAAAGATAAATTTTAATTCACATTGTTAATATAACAAAAAAATATGCTATTCCCACGTAATTTAATTTTTTTATTATTTAAATGCTCACAGAGTTTTAATTTTTGTTAAAACATTGCTTGCATTCATCATCCGAGTACCTATCATCATCATCATCATCATCCACAGCTCTTTCTATCCCACTGCTGGATATAGGCCTCTCTCTTATAATGCCAGCTGCCTCGATCCTGTGCCAATCGAGTCCAGGTTCGACCGCAATAGACCCGAGTACCTGTATTAATAAAATATAATATCTATATAAAATTTCATGCCTACCTCACTAGGACTCTCTATGTTACTAATATTATGTATTTATTACACACTCGCATATAAAAATTACATTAAAATCAGAAGGCTTATACAAATGGAAAACGTTTCTATTTCTACAAACGCTTAGGCTTCGAAATGCTAAGAAACTGTGACTTATACTCTGATCTGATCTTCATATGATACCCCACATGATACGGTTAAAGCCATTTAAAATTTGACCCTCCTTCCTTGCATAAAGACCCTAATTTTTGTGATTAAATAAAAAATGACCACTTTTCGGATCTTTTTCCTATATGTGTACTCTAACACAATGCTTCTTGCCAAATTTCATAGTTCTAGGTCAACGGGAAGTACCCCATAGGTTTTGATTCCCTTGTGAGTGTCGAAATGTGAGTTTTTTACGACATATTCGGCTGTAACTTTTTTTTACGAAAACTGAGAAATGTGCTTTTTCTTTCTGCAGCAAGAGCTATATGAGAGCGTATATGGTTTTAATTTCAACTCGATACCTTAACGCGTTCTCGAGATACAGGTCTTGACACTCGGACAGACGGACAACAAAGTGATCCTATAAGGGTTCCGTTTTTTTTCCTTTTGCGGTACGGAACTCTAAAAACGACTCATGGTAACGTGAAAAGAGATGTTTAATCGACTGCACAAAAAAGGAACTATAGAAATAACTATAAGGTATCAACGAATGTCATTGACAATTCATACCTACAAAATTCACACGACGCGCCGGCGTCGGCGATGCGTCGTGTTCGACATTTCGACCAGCCACGGTCAAACGGCCTATATTTAAAAAAAACTGACCAAGTATCTAAGAGAATAAGAAAGAGAATCAGCATAATTAGAGAAGAGGGCACTTCGTTCATTACATTATTACTCTACGACCGACCAATTATCAGCACACAACCGGTGCCCAAATCTGATTTGATTTAGATTCAGATTTGTTTTAGGCACAGTGTAGAATAATTGTTATTAACCCTCTACAATTGTATTAGACAACAGTTCTTCCCATCTTTCTTGATTACACTTAATGAAACCGTAATAATTGGATGTATTAAAATAAATTATGCTAATTATTTGTTTGTACGTAGTTAGTGGTCTGGTCAAATTCGAAAACGACCTTTGTTAATTATTGTTTTAGATACGCATAATTAGTTATTATTCATGGCGTGGTGAAGTGGTATTTAAGTGGTAGACCTTCATTTGTTTTGTCTTTACAGTGTAGTCAAAATGTGACATATTTTAACATAAATGATATGTCAAATTAGAACACAAAACAAACAAATTTAAATTTTATATAATCATACGAGCTAACTGAACCGTCTAGTCATTCTGTTACCTTTTCTCGACGAAACAGCTGTTAAGCTGTCATACCGTCACCATCAACAGTTTTCACCATCACCATCGTTGTTCATCACTACTCAAATGAAACCTCGGAGCATAGCTAGTATCTATAAGTATTTAAAAATAGTTTCACCCACAAGCGTGACTTATTACGTCGATATCGATAATTGAAGTGAACAACAAAACACAAAACGAGCATGATTGTACCCTCAAGTTGTGAGTCTAATGAGATTACATTCATTCTTTTGATTATTTTATACACGTAGACACAATTTAGCGGGTCTTTTCTCATTAGAGTGGTGGCATGCTCTGGCGTGGGAGTCCGGGAGCGGTCGGACACGGCCCGTGGGCTTGACACGACGATTGATGTCCGAAATAAGCCAGATTTACGAATTGGACCGAAAATTGGACACATTACGGCTCATGAAATTGTTAACATTTAAAGTGTTATTACACGAATATGCAATTATTTTGATTGTCGGTGGGGTGATGTAACCTGTTTACTTACGAAATGGTACCTTTATAAATTATTTACGTTTATCCACTTCATTATGAATATCGAGATAAATGATGGTTGTTTTTGATTCAACTACGCTCAGCAATCATGTTTCCTCAAGCTTAAGTGTTTCTGAGACCAAAGACTTTTGATATTGAGGTTTATATTAGTCCAAGCAATCAGTAGGTATTTGTCATATTGTCGCCCACACGGACAGGGATATTACTCAGACTCCGCTTTAGAATTTTATCTTCTTCTTGCAACTTAAAAAATGTAAGTAGTTAAAAATGCATATATTAGTTTATAAAAGGCACGGACCCCGGAGTCTGTGCAGATTAATTTTGTTAAATAAAAAAAAATACTCCTCTTTAGGATGGAGTAATGCAGTTGTTGAAGACAAACGCTTTCGTGTGCTCTGCGCGACGTATTCAATAGAAGATATTTTTGCCTATGTAGTTTTCCGAAATAAGACAAAATAGTAACAATTTTCAGATTATTAAAATTTTTACACCCTTGGCACTGAGGGCGCAGAGACTTAAAAGGTTAAGAATATTAAAAACGGCTCTTCTTTTTTAGGGTTCCGTAGTCAACAACGAATCCCTAGTTATAGTTTCACCATGATGGGCAAATAAGGATCCTACACTGCTTTTGTCCTGACACGCATTTGGCTAGATGATTTAACTCTCTTTTATAATATTTATTCTGTGCTTGTCTTAAGATAAAAACGAAAAAGTAATTTTGTTCCTGATCCCAGCTAGTCTAATTGGAAAAGTTTGCAAGAATATTTTGAGCAGTGAGTATTGCCCAATATAAGATAGAAAAACTATAAGTACTATTTTATGTCATAAATGAAACTTCCACGAACTTCCAGTAAAATCACCACTACATTACTGAAGCAAGACTTACACTTGAATTATTTTGCTTGTCATAATTGATGATACGTAGGTATCATCATTTATGACAAGTAGGTATTATTAAGTTTAACATGTAAATATATTTAATGTCATTGGTAAGTACAGCATATTTTATAGTCAATGCGTAATTATATTATTTTTTAGCCATTAGGCGTTAAGTCCAACATAAACTTTGTTATGTTATATAGCATTATGAGTTACAAAGAAAGGTAGGACCCAGTGGGGGGGGGGGGGGGGGCTATGGGGCTCAATCCCCCTGTGAGTACCTGATATTTATTTCAAAAAGTTTCAGTTATAATGAATAATTTAGTACCTATTATATAATTGGTACTCAATACAATCAATACAAATATAAAGGCAAATCACTAGATACTTTGACTACTTATTAGCTTTGTGTCGTCATAAGACGATAATCGCAAAACAATGAGACAGCCGTTAGCTATCAAAGACACATTAATAACATCTAAAATCCTATAAAATAGAAAACAATGCAACGTTAAATGATGATTTATAGAACACAATAAAATTACTTGGTGTAATTTAAAAATTAGTACCTACTAGATGAGACTAGAAACAATTAAAATAATAAAAAAAAACGGACAAGTGCGAGTCAGACTCGCCCACCGAGGGTTCCGTACAAACTAAATAAAAAGGGGAAATCATATATTTTTTTTATATTTTCCTTCATAAACCGAAAAATATACATCGTAAAAATATTTACAAACCTGTTTTAGCTTATGCTAATAAGGCTCTTTCATATGATACCTACATGATACGGTTAATTCACTTTAAAATTTGGGCCCTCATTCCTTGAATAGAGACACTATTTTTGTGATTAAATTAAAAATGTCCAGTTTTCGGATTTTTCCCTATATGTGTACTCTAACACAATGCTTCTTGCCAAATTTCATAGTTCTAGGTCAAGGGGAAGTACCCCATAGGTTTTGATTCCCTTGTGAGTGTCGAAATGTGCGTTTTTTACGACATATTCAGCTACATATAACTTTTTTTACGAAAACAGAAATTTTATTTTTCTTTCTGCAGCAAGATACTATGGATTTGCATATATGGTTTTAATTTCAACTCGATACCTTCACGCATTTCCGAGATAAAGGTCTTGACACCCGGACAGACGGACAGACGGACAACAAAGTGATCCTATAAGGGTTCCGTTTTTTTCCTTTTGAGGTACGGAACCCTAAAAATGAAACAATAGACTGCACAATACGTCATTCATCATTATCATCATCTCAGCCATAAGAAATCCACTGCTGGACATAGACTTCCAAAAAGAGCGATTGGGAGTGGCTTGCACCCAGCGTCTTCCCACCACTTGTATATATGAGGTTCCGTCTCGTGGCTGGTCTTCCTACGACATCACAAGACGTAATTTCGTTTGATTGTATGAAAAATTTTTCCAGTTATTTTTTTTTTAAACATTCTACTGAACCGAGTTAGATGAAATTTCTATGGGACTAATTTGAAAGTATATTATTGTCCTTTCAATAAAAAAGAACATTCCAAATTGGATTATGAATGACGGAGTTATGAGCAGTGAGTTACTGTTGCCATTTGTTCTATATAACTGTAACGTTGAACTGAAACTAAATAAATAAATACAAAAAACTTGATTAATGATCTATTTCACCTATCTCTTATCGCATTTTTTTTTTTGTACTTATTCGATAATAGGCTTGCGCTTGACCGCTAACTCGCCTGATGTAAAGCGACAGTTGTGGTCTACGGTACAGCACGCTTGCATGGAAGGAACCTATTCACTCGCGATTTGAAGACACCCAGATTATATCTATCCGGAAAGACCCATCAGGAAACGTGTTCCACATCTTGTTATTTGTTATTACTGTGCGTACCGCTCACACAATAAAAGTGGATCTAAAGCGTATTTATAATTATTTTTCTCCTGTAATTAGATTTATTCTATCTTTAACTATTAGAATATTAATTCCTTTATTGAATTAGTTGTTTTAATTTGGGTGGTTTTTTTTAGCGAAAAATACGTACTTACAGTATATATTTTTTGTTATTTTCATGAAGTGCTCCTAAGTGGGTTCCTTTCCGTAAAAATATTGGTTCTTCTAGAACTTCTTATGTAATTAAGTAATAATTAATACGGGAAGATGTTTTACGCATACATCATGCGCTTAGAATACAATACACGCCATTTTCCAATAAAATTGATTATTTGTGGGTGTAACTCGGAAGAGTTACACGTTTAAGCAAACCCGACGTAAACAAAAAGTAAATATAATTACGTACATATTTATTGTTGTATTCATGACATTTAATCATGTTATTGTTACATTTTGTACTAAAACACACAGCATGATAATATCACGGAATTATTTGTCCAAGCAAACACCGATTTCTGAAATACTGATTTCTACTCCTAATCTGCCTTAATTTAAATTTTTAAGTTTTCCTAGGATTCCCTGGGGAATCCTAAAAAACCTTGAAAACATAACAAATCTTTATAGTTTCGTCATGTCCGTCCGCTGCCTTGCCGCTGCCTAGCTCAGACGCAGTGGCTCGGTTCCATTACCAGTCGAGCAGAGTGGCGTAAAAGTACTAATGTGGTGTGAAAAGTCAAGTAGACCAGTAGGTGGCCCTTCTACTCGTCTAATAAGGTAAATAAATAATAAAACCAATAAAATAAATTAATCATTCTACATTTAACAGTAGGGTTTTATTATTCTTTTAATAATATTACTTGTTGCTTTTCTTCAAGCAAAGCTTGTACTATTGAAACTCGATGGCTGATAGAATACATAAAATATTTTTTTAATACTTACATACTTATGATACATGAAACATCTAGACACAGAACAAACATCCATGCTCATCACACAAATCTTTGCCCTGGGTAGGTATCGAACCTGCGACCTCTGCTTAGCAGGCGGACATACTACAAGCTGAGCTACGAGGTTAGTCAAATGTTGTGATGTTCGAGAGAGATAGCTGCACGGTTTGAGCATATCCTTAATGACCGGTGGATAACTTTCAGACAATGTGTACGATGCATAAATACACGGCCTTACCGAAAAAATTGGTTGTCTGTAAAGTCGGCTTACAGACGATAGTGTAATAACAAAACATTGATGAAATGATGATGTAACGGGACAATGAGTCATACTTTTTCGTGCGCGCAGCCGGCGTTCATCGATTTATTAGACGTTGTCACGTCAAAACCTTAACATTAACTATCGTCTTAAATTCTCTGTCTTCTTTCCGCAAGTGTCATTACGTGTCAGCGAGAAGCTGTCAAAATTTGTTAAGCATTGCTTAAAGTTAAGTAAGTTTTTCGGTAAGGCCGACAATGTTTACTTTTCTACGGGGTAACCGTGGTCTTAGAATACAGTTCTAATATTTCCTATATATTCACTTTTATGAAGAGTCCAAACCTATTTCAGTCGACTGAACTAAGTTTGAGTTTCCACAACGTAAATTTACACTTATTTAATTAAGTCGGTCATTTAACTGAATACGAACTCATACGTCAGTAAATTAGTATATTTACCTATTAAATACTGAACCCGGAAGGTTATCCTGCCAGTGTCGCCACTCACCAGAACTAACAAAAATGTTGTGCAGTATTGTCTGTTTCATACACAGGAATTTATTACCTACATAATATATTATATCTAGAGATTGTTTTCAGATCGTATACGAACGGAACGGGCTTTAAACCAGAGCTTAATCTGGCAACAGATGGTTTTCAAAACAATCAAACGTGAAAAACTGAAAGGAAATTAGAAAATATGTAAACAGGAAAAAACAAGAAAAATCATTCGGTGACCTACATACATATTTCTGTTTATGAAAATGGGAGAAAATAAAGGAGCAATTGCCTTTTTAGGGTTCCGTACCTCAAAAGAAAAAACGGAACCCTTATGGGATCACTTTGTTGTCCGTCTGTCCGTCTGTCCGGGTGTCAAGACCTTCATCTCGGGTACGCGTAAAGGTATCGTGTTGAAATTAAAACCATATACGCAGATCCATAGTCTATTGCTGCAAAAAGAAAAATCAAATTGTCATCTAGTTTGGGGCAATCCAATTTATTTTATTTTGTGTAGTGATATAGGTAAATAGTTTAGTGTACGTGTATGTATGTATGTATGTATGGGTGTATGTATGTGGTAAGTATGTATGAATATTTCTATGTTAAGATCGCCTACAGCCTAAACGGATTGATCAACTTTGATGCATGATTGCAAGATGTCGTTAGATTTGTGTAGTTGTGTCATAGGCTATATTTATTTGTAATAATAATAGTACAACTCTTGCAAAAATAAAAAAAATATGTTTTTTCTTAACCTCCAACGTTTTTTTTCGTAATGAACAAGTGATTTTACTTGGATTATTCCAAAGAATGCGCATTTTTAATCTTGTACAGCAATTTTACGCATTCTTTCTCACAAAAACAGCGTATCATGCGTAACAAAATCTTAAGTTAGACTGCAAAAACTACAGTTGGGTATTTTGTTTTTGGATTAAATAGATACTTGCTTGTGATTATTAAGGATTCGCTTAACGCGCGCAGTTATCTCTCTCGCGGATCACAACCTTTTTCAACCTATAAAATCATTGAGTAATAAAGAAATTGTGAATAAGCTATATGATGCCTGTGACTTGATACTTCCTACTACCGTACTTTTAACACATTATTTATGTTAACGTTAATCCAACAACTCTTTAACAAACGAAAGCCGATAGGGTTGCAGAGGGCTCGCCTTCCTCCGACTTTATTTGCAAATAACGCAAAATAGTACTAAAGGCTAAAAAGTTAACTAGAACCAAGTAAGGATCGTGTAACTTAATAGTATTATATTCTAGAGCAAAGATTTACTGTAATAGGGCGAATTCTGTGGTCTAGAGATTCTATTCGCTCAGAAACTGACAATTACATTACCTCGTTATTAAATACTGATCGAAATGATTTATACCTAACAGTGACCAGCGTTCATGGTCACAAACAAGCCACATGCCTGGGTCTTAAAATTATGTAACGTTTACGAGTCAGATCCATTAAAAATAAATTGTTTATTATAAATACCTAAGAAACCGCGTCATACTCACTTCGATTAGTCTACTCTAGCGAACTTTTCTCCAATAAAAATAAAGCAATCGACAAAGTTCCATCTTTATTACTTTGCATGAGATGAAGCAATCATAGTAAAAATATACCTACATATATAAGTAGACATTTAAAAAAAAGTGTATCTACCTATACACATTTTGCTCCTTTTACAAAAGAGCCGTATACTGGTAACACAATACATACCTACATATGTAGTCCCGCCAGTCTTAAAAAGGCCGTATGTATATAGCCTCATTTGATGGTAGTTAGAAGGTTAAAAGGTATATACTTAGGTGTCACGAACAAGTGTCTATAATACAAGTATTTATGTAAATAGGGCGAATTCTGTGTATTTATATTAAAATAAAAGAAAAAACCGACTGCAGAAAAGAGGTTATTGCTGTCTCGTAATCGCGTATGCGCAAAATCGCTGTAAACGATTATAAACGCGCATTCCTTAAAATAATTATACTAAAACCACTTCTTTATTATAAAAGAGTAGTAGAGGTTGAAGGTTACAAAAAATATTTTTTTGTTAAAGATGTATTATTATTATTACAATAAATATAGCATATAACACTCAGGGAGTGAATACGAATCTAACGACACCTCGCACATCAAAATCGGTCATGCTGTTTAGGATGTATGCGCTCATAAAGAAAAATACATACAAACATACATACCCACATACATACATAAATACAGTCTAAAAACATAACCAAAAAATAAAATATACCAGTCGAGTAAAATAGCGCTGACTTTGAATACGCAAAAGTCAATTTTCGGGTATGTTTGGCGGCATTAGTAACGCGCAGTTAAGCAGGTAACAACATCTACGTCGAAATATGTAATTTACTTAGAGTCAGAGTCAGTGAACCGGCGAGCTATGAGGTTAATCGGTGACGATAAACTAGTTGCCAAGAAGCTACTTAGTCTCGAACACCGCCGTAAAGTAGCATGTCTGTCTATATTCAATAGGATTCATTTCGGGGAATGTGCGCAAGAACTTCACGACCTAATTCCACCCTCCCCATTTCACTACAGGACTAGCAGAAAGTCGGCGAATTACCACCCATTCCTCGTTGAAATGCCAAAAATCAGTACTCAGCGATATCAAACCACGTTCTTGATGCGCACTGCACAGAAATGGAATTCTTTGCCGCCATCTCTGTTTCCTAAGACCAATCTTGGAATTTTCAAGGCTAGAGTGAATATCTTCTAGATCGACGAGCTCCATCCTCAGCCACATTGTCGCTTATCATCATCGCTAACGTCATCTTGCATTAAAAAAACCGGACAAGAGCGAATCAGACTCGTCCACCGAGGGTTCCGTACAATAGTTTGTAGAAGAAAAAAAGAGGGAAATTATATATTTTTTTATATTTTCCTTCATAAATCGAAGAAATATTTCAAAACCTGTTTTAGCTTGTGCTAATTAAGGTCTTTCATATAATACCCCACATGATACGGTTAAAGCACTTTAAAATTTGGACCCCCCTTCCTTGCATAAAGACCCTATTTTATGTGATTAAGTAAATAAAAAATATACAGTTTTCGGAATTTTTCCTTTATGTGTACTATAATATCTTGCTTCTTGCCAAATTTCTAAGTTATAGGTCAACGGGAAGTATCCCATAGGTTTTGATTCCCTTGCGTCTTGACAGACAACAAAGTGATCCTATAAGGGTTCCGTTTTTTCCTTTTGAGGTACGGAACCCTAAAACATATTTCTACGAATGATCATGTTTGTATCTGAGGCTTTTGTTATTCTGTTGTGCATAGGTAACATAACTTTATATTATGGTTTGCTGAAACAACATTGAAGTTTTAGGTCTGCTGGAAATAAAACCTAGATACATAATTTGATTTATGGAAGGTTCTTATGTAAATATTTACTGTTATTTTAAGCTAAAATTTGTAAAGTCATTGTACCATGTTTGTTGAGCTTATAAATATGCGTAAAGTGAGCCTGTGATGTACTAAGACTTTTTTTTACCTGTATGAAGTCTTATTACCTGAAAAACAACAATAAATAATAACCTTTTAGATTATTATTTATTGCAATTCTTTATAATATAATATACTATTATCGCCTATTTTTATAAGAGGTCCTTCCTATGAATCCCTCCCCAGATGTGCTCGTTTTCTGTTGTGTGACGTTGCTCTGGGGGGCAATTCAGTTAATCAAAACCGATCCGTAACTGAACCTTGTGCGAAGCATTTCCTGTCGGCTGCTATCATTTTTTAATTTAGTAACGAGCGAAGGACGTATTACGTTTCATCAAATGTGTCAATAGTATGACATAAAAGTGACTGAATCAAAAAAACTATGGCGGCCGACGGGAAACGCTCCACATATGGTTCGGCTATGGAGCGGTATTGAATAACTGAACCCCTGTTTACTATCTGACGGATGGAAATTCAAGAGGTGAATGCCATTTCACGGTTTAATGAGTAGGTACTCCAAAATCCCGAATAAAATGCTTTAATAGCACTTTTAATTCGCTTTCTGATTGAGTTTTCTGTATGTTTTTAACCCCCTACCTAAAAAGTGGGATGTTATAAGTGAGACTGAAATTGTATCTGTATATCGATGTATGTATACTTATGGACTGATTTAGATCTAGTTTTTTTTTTTATATGAAACAGAATTTGATCGAGAGTGTTCTTAGTTATGTTTCATTAAAATCGATTCAGCCGTTTTCTATGTCGGGGGTATTTAAGTTTTCTAAACTTGTTGTTGTTGTTTCACAGTAGTGTTCCACTGCTGTGCAAAGGGCTCCTCCCATATTTCCAGTCTTAACCGTTTTATGCATTAAAATATTTAAAATATAATGTTAAATTACATGTTTTTTTTTTTTCTAAACTATTTAATATGTTTTATTCTATTACTTACTATATTTGTCTATTTCTTATTACCTCTCTTACACTTCGTCATAATCCGCAATCTACGAAGAAATGAGTCAAAAGTTATAATTATTTTTATAATAAATCAAGCGCAATTAAATCCCTTATAAATACAATTAGATAGGGTCAGTCATTGCTATGCCATCATCTTTATTGATGGACCGTCAACACCCTTCAATGATACTGTCTATGATTTTTCATGCAAGCAAATTGACAATTTTAATTGATCAGTATGATTTTTAGTAATGTCATAATTTTAGTGGCTATACAAATATATTATTTTGTAAAGCTAATACATAAATTATATGTATATTAATTAACAAACTTTAGTAGTAATACGATTTGATAGAGTCATGTGGGTCAAGTGAACGCAGCGGGTAAGTGTACGCACGCTAAGTATCGCGAAAACCGTTTATATTTAGGAGACGGCGTCCCCGCTCTCCAGTAGCCTGCACGACATCCAAGAAAGTGCTTGTTTGTCAGCGACCGGCAAGTAAATTATTTTGCCTAATTTCTTACGATATTTTATCATATTTAAAGTGCAATGTTTTGTAGTTGTGTATGCTTTTATAAAATATTGTAATTATTATCGATATTTGCATATATTAAGGTTTTAAAATTGACAGTGTTTGAATTTCTTGGATCACGCAATAATTAACAATTTTGACAGTCTCAATTTGATGGGTGGGGTTAAGTAAGTGTACGCACAAGCTTGTCGTGTACGTGTGCGCGCGCACTTAGGTACTCCTCTTGGTTACTTTTGCTTTCTTTATGTAAGGTCAATGGTAAATACTGCAATATTTTGTTTCAGAATCCAGAATAACCATTTAAAATGCCTCGAAATTACCATCGGAAGGCTCCCGAAAAATAAATAAAATGGCATATTAAAAAAAAAATCTTTTGTGTTGTAACTTGTACATAAAATCAAGTCTATTTTCCCTTATGGGGGTAAGCACAGCATCAAAACCATGAGGCCGCTTAACACCACATTTGGCTTGGTTAGAGAGATGGAAGGAAGGAGTTAGTGGGTTAAAGAGGATAATAAGCAGCTGATAAGTTCTATGTTTTTTCCCTTTTCTTAAAACATGGTTGTAATAATAAG
Source organism: Lycia hirtaria (assembly GCA_947563715.1). Lineage (NCBI taxonomy): Eukaryota > Metazoa > Arthropoda > Insecta > Lepidoptera > Geometridae > Lycia > Lycia hirtaria. Next base: position 32,990,530 of record OX387378.1, read on the forward strand.
GTTGTATATAGTTCATTCTAAAGTGTTTCATCTCATTCTTAGTAAGTCTTTATTGACTGCTCTCTCACATTGAATAGAAGTCAATGTCAAAGGGTGAAAATAAATTGCTCCACTAAAAGTTACTAGATGCTGTAGGTCATGTCCATGTCGTTTAAACTTTATGTACCTCTACTGCTGTTCAGCCACATTTAAGGCTCAATTATTTCTCAATAACTGCAAGCAAAGCCACGGGCAAACGCTAATAGCTAGTTATTTATTGTAGGATTACACATGCGTGTCTTTATAGGGTTCCGTACCTCAAAGAGAAAAAACGGAACCCCTATAGGATCACTTTGTTATCTGTCAAGACGCAAGGGAATCAAAACCTATTCCCGTTGACCTATAACTTTGAAATTTGGCAAGAAGCATTGTCATATAGTTATAGTACACATATAGGAAAAAAACTGAAAACCGGAAATTTTTAATTTAATCACAAAAAATTGGGTCTTTATGCAAGCAAGGAGGGTCCAAATTTTAAAGTGCTTTAACCGTATCATGTGGGGTATCATATGAAAGAGCTTAATTAGCACAAGCTAAAATATTTGTTTACATATTTTTACGATGTATATTTTTCGATTTATGAAGGAAAATATTAAAAATATATATAATCCCCCCTTTTATCTACTAGTTTGTACGGAACCCTTGGTGGGCGAGTCTGACTCGCACTTGTACGGTTGTTTTTTTATCCCTACGGGAAACGTAAGTAAGTTGAGAGGGTTCCATCACCAAAACATGATCAATCATGTCATGTAACACTTTGTATTTGACACCCTGCGCGGAATTCGATACAAAGATGTTATTAAAAGAAAATTGTGGAAATTCTTCCGTATCCTCTTTCACTTCACGATATTCACGTTAAAAGTTTTAAGAATAAGAAAGTTAGTAATTGATAATGTTTTTTGCACTACACAGACGAATAATCGGACAATTACGTGCAAGAAAAAAATATTGATAGATAACATTGACTGAGACAAGAAACATGTCGACACCGGAACACATTGGCGGAGAAAACGACGGTGGCTGATGACGCGACGGATAGAGTTATCTATAAATAATAGAGCTAAAGCTCTTCACTAAAACTTAAACGGGCCGACTCTCTGTCGTGACCGTTGATTCAGTACTTAGTACTTAATTATACAATTTTGTGCTTACATTATCGCGAAAACGTACACTCAACATCATATAACATCTCTTTAGTTCCCTGATAGACAGGACCCGAAAAATCGGGTAAAATAATTCGGGTAGAATTTTAAGAAACAGATACCCAAGAGAAACGGCCATTATTTACAAAAAAGGAAAGTATTAGGAATGGTCTTAAAGACGGCGCGGCACGGCGTAGCGTTGCGTATGCTGAGGCCCCCAGTTTATTTAGTAAAAAGTTTCAGAAAAACTTTGAAATGAAAAGATGCTGAGAAAAATTAAATTACTAAATATTCATATGTAGTTGAAGAAAGTATCTACATGATTAACATTTGTCTTGTATTCATGAATATTTATTAACCTACTTCAAAAAAAAGTAATTTAAAAAAAATACCGACTTCAATATAATCTAATTAACTGAAAAGGGAAAAATAACACAAAAAAACAAAACTGGGCGTCTGCCTAAGTAGGTACGTACACCATCTATTTTTGAGGTCGGTGTCTATATAGGACTTAGCTGATGATAGTTTAGGGCCTGACACCGACCTCAAAAAATAGTTAGTATACGTACTTACTTAGGTAGACGCCCAGTTTTAATTTTTTTCGTGTTATTTCTCCTTCTTCAGTTAATTAGGTTGTTTAGAAGTCGGTTTAATTTTTTTAATTACTTTTATTGATAATAAAAACGACAAGTGTTTGGCAAATTAATGTGAAACATAATGTTGAATAAAAACCGCAAAACCCGATGTATGTTGCGATTCAAAGATTTTGGTAGTCCCTTAAAGGTAGGTTAGACGGACTACAGAAGGTTATAACCTGCAGGGTCCAGTTAGTTATACCTTCGCAGAATCACATCTGTATGAAAGAGCCCCTTTATCTTCTATCGCCTTAAATTAAATATATCACGAACCTTAAAGAATAAACAACACTTAAAGTTCTTCCAGAGTTCTACTATTCCAAATCTACTGGAAAACTTTACTTATACCTTGCAAGTTAAAATCGAATTCAAAAGTAACAAACTTCTGTACACCTAGTTGCTAAACTATTTGCTCTATTTACAATTTCTAACTCTTACATTTAGGTGTCTACGCTTTAAATAGGTTAAGGAGGTTCAGCATACGGCCCAACTTTGTCCTCCAAGTAGCGGCAACAGGCAACTCATGGTTTATGACGACTTTTATCGGCCGTGTGACCGAAGCGAACGAAGGTCTCTACATCAACTAGCAAGATTTTCGTCGTTCTTTTGTCCGGTTGTTTGTACTCGCGTACATGTCGTATTTTCGTTCTTGACGTAGCTTGGTATAGGTATCTCAGAATTATAGATTCTTTTATTTCCTCCTAAAAGGGTAAAGTTTTTGCGGCGCCATTTACCAACTAAATTTAGATAATATTTGCTAGTAATGACAAAAACGACTTTAGTTTTTGTTTATTTTTCATGTTTATGTGTTGTGGTTGTTTTTGTCACAAATAAAAGTAAGTAAATCTATGTCTATGTTTGGTAGGTACTTAATTCTAAAAAAGATTTTTAAATGTGAGCAAAACCAGTTTGGTGATTGTCAGGTTGTCAAGAAAAGATTATAAAATATCGATTAAAAAGAGAAGAAGTTTGCTACGAAACCATTTGTCAGCCCATTTTGATAATATTTGACAGAAACATTCGATACTCAATTTTAAATAAGATTTTCGAATATACATAAGTCGAATAGCTTACGACTACAGACCTTGTGCTTGCGAAGTTTACTATTCATGGAACTACTGGTATAAATTTAAATGAGTTGTCAAGAAGCTACTTAGTCTCGAGGACCGCCGTAAAGTAGCATGTCTGTCTATATTATACAGGATTCATTTCGGGGAGTGTGCCCGAGCTTCACGACCTAATTCCACCCTCCCCATTTCACTACAGGACTAGTAGAAAGTCGGCGAATTACCCATTTCTCGTTGAAATTCCAAAAATCCGTAGGTACTCAGCGATATCGATCCACGTTCTTGATGCGTAATGCACAGGAATGGGATTCTTTGCTGCCATCTCCGTTTTCTGAGACCTACGGAGAATTACCACCCATTTCTCGTTGAAATTCCAAAAATCCGTACTCAGCGATATCGATCCACGTTCTTGATGCGTTCTTGTTGCACAGGAATGGAATCCTTTGCTGCCGTCTCCGTTTTCTGAGACCTACAATCTTGGATTTTTCAAAGCTAGAGTGAATAGACATCTTCTAGATCGACGAACTCCATCCTCGGCCACACCATCGCATAACATCAGGCGAATTGGTGGTCAATCGTAGATCAATCTTGCAAAAAAAAAATACAACGTTGTAGTAACTAAAAAACACAATTGATGATTGCCGGAGTTTAAAATCAAATTTTCAAATATTCAACGCCACAGGAGATGGGGAAACAGTGAGGACGCATTGCGTTTATCGGTTGTCGAAACCAGCAACTTGACACAACTTGTACAAAATACTAATTATGACAATTTGGAACTAATTTTTCCATTGCGTGTACTAATTAAGCGAATCTCGAAACTATAATTGTTAAGTCTGCTGAGTTTCTTAAATTCGTACTTATCAGCAATCTATGTACTTGTGAGGTGCCGCCTGTCGCATGTTCTCGCAACTATGATATCAAAGTTGTTCCGTGATTACCTTTAATGTACCTACCTACTTAAAAAGACGCTTTGGTGACTATTATTTCCTGAGTATTTAAATAAAGACGCGTTAACAGTTTCAGCAAACTATTTCGCAATCATAAAATTTTGCGAATTTTGTTCCCATGTCATATTATAATCAAGATTAAAGATATAAACATATTTTAATAACCTTTTGTATGCAAAAATCTATGAAGTGATGCTTAATATTAATTGCGTGTGAGATCAAAGATTTTCCTGAGTCGACATGACCGTGCATATAGGTACCTACATACTTAACTATCAGTACTATATATATATTTATATATATATATATATATATTATATTTGGGGACATTTCACACAACAACATCTAGCCCAAACTAAGTAAAGCTTGTACTATGGAACTAGATGGCTGATAGAATACATATATACTTTTTTTTTGTAAATATAATACATAGACACCCAGACACAGAACAAACATCTATGCTCATCACACAAATGTTTATCCTGGCCTGGGTGGGGATCGAACCCACGACCTACAGCTACCTACAGCAGGTAGACATACTACAATGAGCCACAAGGCCAGTCATATTAGTTTTGTAGTTCTTGATTTACTTATTTAATTTTCACTTATTTATGATTACCATCTATTATTTTTTTAAATACACAGTTGGATATAATTTCACTTGTCCGCACTCATGTGATTGATTACTTGATAACTAAAACAACAACACTTTTACAAAAAATAGTGTGGCGATATAATTTATAATTTTTCCACATTCGCGCCTAAGAAAAATTTTAATTTTTAATCGACAAAAAAAAGAAGATTTGGTATTTATGTATTTTTTTTATGTTTGTCCTCCTATTACACGGAAACTAGAAGTCATATTGTAATAATTCTTATTTATTTACAGAATAAAGTATCTCACAACAGTGCAAGTTTTATTTAAATTGGTCCAGTACTTTCAAGATATGGACTTTTTAAATTTTGAGATTTAAAAGTTTCAACGACGCAAATCAAACTACTTGGCGAAATTGAACGAAATTTGGTAGTTTTATTTCTCGTAAGTACTATGTAAAAGGATCTGACATACGTTTTATCCCAAAAATAAGGTGTTACATTTGTAGTGACGTGTGTTTGGAAATTAAACTAACTTGCCCAGTGTTTAGTAAATAAAATTTTTAGTTTCACGTAAAACGAATAAATGACAATAAAAATTAATGAATAAAAATAATTTTAAAAAATTAAATCGATTTGAAAAAAGTCCAATTAACTGAAAGGGATAAATAATAACTGTTTCATAATACCGAAAAATTAAATCAAAACTAAGGGTCTATGTGTTGATGTTTTGATATGTGATGGGAATGATGATGATGATTTTTTTAAGTCGGTGCTTGTCTAGGATTTAATATCAGTGAGTTTGAGGTCGAAGCAAGGTCTCCTACCTTGCTTCGACCTCAAAAATTGTTGGTATATACCAACAATTTTTGGTTGGTATATACGTACCTACATAAATAGACACCCAGTTTTGATTTAATTATAAAACAGTTATTTCTTCCTTTTCAGTTAATTGGATTATTTTAAAGTCAATTTAATTTTTTTAATTACTTTTATCCTGAGTAAGCTCAAAATAAACTAAATATGTGTAGAGTTTATTTTCTTTTAAAAATAGTAACGCATTTCATTACAGCTGTTCCACACAGCTTACCAAGCATAGCCGATCTAAAACGGGAAGTAACTTAAGTTGTAAATAAGTACCTACTTAAGTACCTACTAAATCGCAAGACCAGTGCTGAGAATCTAAGCTCTGAACGAATGAGTATCTAAGCTTAAAACATACTTTATTTATCAAAGCTCCATTGGACTTTCCACTTCGAAGTTCTGTGGAGTTTTCTTGTCTCTACTGAAACCAACACATCGCAAGCTAGTTTATATAAACAGCAAAGTGCATGCATGCCATCGTCTCAAGGGTTAGGCTAAAGTCAAGTATGTACGGATCGGCAGACTTCACAAATCTTTAAGTAGGGTTAAAAACTCTAAGACATTAAGACATGAAGGTCTCCTCATGATGATTTCCTTCGCCGTTTTGGAAATTAATTACGCACACAACTGCGAAAAGACAGAATCGCGTGTCTGGAAAGCTCCGAGGACATGCGGATCGCAAGTCAGATGATACCCAATCTTTCGTATAACCGTCAGAATAAGCCCAGGAGATGACTCCTACTCAAATATTCTAGTTAAAACTAGTGCTTTGGCTGACAACCACGGTAAAAGTTTTTTTGTACGTCTTCTCCATTAACGCTCCATTTTCCTTGCCGTGCGGAATTCTTGTGACCCTATTTTGCGCGAGGTGATTCTCGCCAAATTGTTCCTATCAACGTCGCGAGATCAGCGTTGGAAGTCTCAAGGGTAATCTGGCCCTTGACTAAAACAAATGTCATTTTACTGCGCTGATCGTTTGTTCGTTGGCGCCTTTCTGACGTAACCTCACGCCAAAGTTTAAAAGACGTGGGAAGATGGGCAGCGAGGCGGTTGTTAGGCTTATTTTAGCGTTTAGATAAACCTACTTGAACGAACATTTATAAGGTGAATTTATGTCGCGTAACCATAGACTTCTATAGCTACCTCAAGTGTATGTACCTGGCGTGTAGAATAGAACCCCGACAGGTTGCGTAGTTTTATATAAGTTAAACACTGAATCTGATAAGCCATAGTAAAGTGACGATAATTTTTATTGGTTTTACTTGATACTCCAATTTCAACACATTATTTCAGTTTCCCACGCTTGTGAGTTTAATTAACAGTTCACGAACGACGTAAATACTCCACCAAATTTACAAATTCGAAACACGCAATTTCAAACAAAGCAGCGACATTTTCTGCCACCAAAAGTATATGATAAGCCTGTGGTATGTCATAGCAGCTAAACGAAACATTTAAAAACTTTTTATGCTACTACACGATTGTAACATAACAAAAGAAAATAAACCTACGAAATAAACTAAGAATAAACCATACCCAGTGGGTAAAACTGACAGTAACTTTTTTCGGTTTATGTTTACGCACGGCTTGTGCATTGGCCGATAAAAAGGTTTTACTACGTTTTCCCTTAATGATGTTGTAACACTCATCTGTAGCGTATATTGGGGGACGGAGTTATAAATGAAGCGTACGAAATGCTTTCTTGCGATTTACCGTGCTCGAAGTCCAATTTCTCTCAATGATCCAAGAAATGGGTATTGTATTGAAATATATTCTATATATTATATAAGTTATATTATATAAGTCTGTCTATATATATTATTTTCAGGTAGTCGTTTCACCTTAGCAGTTTTTGAAATGCAAGACGCAATTATTATTATTATCAGCCCATACCCTAGTTTTTAATTCACAAAAACTTCATCACAATAGCCAAATTTACGAACTCCATATTGTACTATAGTTTCATTAACTATCCACATAACCACTTACTGTATATTTTATACATTATTTGTAAAAGGCCTTCGGCCCCACTGATGCCTTCCAAAGGACCGGGCTTGACCCGAGAATGTGTTAAGACAAATTAATTATGAATAAAACATTTGTCTATTAAAAGATCCCCTCTCTCTCCCACTAACGATAAAAAAGTGTAAGTTGTACATAAATAAATTAATTTTTACTACTGCATCGCATAATGCTCAGAAATTTCGCTGAAAACATCACAGTTTGCTCCTTGACAGTTATATGACTGGAAAACGTATGATATATCATGAGGCGGAGTCTGGAAAAGAGTTCTACCACAAGGTTATATTTCAGACATAATTTCTTCATACCACATCTACTAATAATAATGTCTCTAATCCTCCAAAGTTTAGAGGATAATAATTAGGCTAGTAGTTTAGAGTCTAAACTACTCAATATGATAAAAAAAAGTATATAGATTTATTGTCAGAGGATATTCAAGCTGATTTTTATTTTTATTGTGATTGGCGGCTTAAATGTCACTGCGACCTATGGAGATCTATTGCGACTGTTCAAGCTGCTTAGTGCGAACTAAAAATAATAATTATATCAATTTTACGCAAACTTGCTTTAAGTTACGTTAAAAACTCTCAATACCACTTAAAACCAGACCCAGATTAACTGAATTCACAAAATTATAATATTTTTGGGAATACTTATCTACTCATTACATATTCGAAATAATAACTTTAATTACTGAACAGATTAACAATTAACAATTAAGTAGGTACTTTAATTTTAGCAAGATTATATCTCTTACCTGCATGGACATTTGAATTTTAGCAAAATGTAATTAAATCTTATACCTAATAATGTAAAATATACGAAATAAATCCGTTAAAAATTATTCAATGAATTCAATGAGATTTCAATGAATAGCAACTGTGACCTTTTCTTTATGTAGAAATAGGTTCGCGCTTGACCGCCAACTCGCCTGATGTTAAGCGATGTTGCGGTCTACGATGGAGCGCGCTTACCTAGAAGAAACCAATTCACTCGCGATTTAAAGACACAATGACATTTAAACCTTTGAGGGAATGTAATTGTGCGAAATCTTTGTGAATAAGCTAGAATCGTGGTATATGTTCTGTGCTAGAAGCACGAAAAAGCGACTTCCGTTCATGGTAGATATTGCAAAAATGCGAACATAACGCTTTGGTTCTACTTTTACGGTACTAATTTCTATTCTGTGGAATACTTTGCTTGACCGGGTTTTCCCGATAGGATTTCTGGATGTCTTCAAATTTCATGTATATATGGTTTTTTCTATCGCGCTCCATCGTAGACTGGGACGTCTGTCAACGTCAAACGAGTGAGCAGGCATGCATACGCCTAATTATTAAAAAGAATACTTATCGAATCGGCCCTTTTTGTATAATATCAGTCTCACTGCTGGGTCTGTACCCAGGGGGTTACACTCATCCCTTATAACGATGCAAAGTTGGCTCGCACCCGTTTTTGTCTTGCTTTTTGACACATAGGAAGCGACTGGTAAGAATACCACAATTCAAAGTAGGCTCATTTGAACTTTTTCTCACGCTGTTGATTGCAGGAACATAAAAATAAAAACAAGTGTAAGCCAACATAGCATCGCTATAAGAGATGAACGTACCCCTGGCCATCTTCCAATTGTAAAAAGGGTTTGGCCCGAATCGACAAGTTCCGAATTCACAAGAACTCTCAGAGGTGCAGATTTCGTCACGATGTTTAAACTTCGAAGAGACAGAGGTGCGTGCTTTGGGATTTTTTAATCCAGGACATGTGGATCGCAAGACAAAGAGCTTCAAGCTAGGCTGCTAGAAACTTCACGTTAAACTTACTAATTCAATTAAACGCAGGACGTTATTAACGTATGTTATTAATTATAATTACTACAGAACCCTAAAAAGTCAACCAGTAACGCCCAATATTTGATCCGGTTTCTACAGTTCATATTTAAGGTCTGTCGTAACTAAAACAAACAAAATCTACGATACACGTACTCCAATATATAGGTACAGTCCGACACAACTCAGTAGTAACATCTATACGAAGATAAATAATAATCGATCGATCAATATTTGCCGCCTTCGTTATTGGCACACTAAAAAGAACACTGAACCTTTCAACTGTGCTATTGGGTCTAGATATTCTCGCCTCAGTTCGGAAGTAATCGGGTGTACGAATTTTACCAACGCGACTTCTAAGTTGTCTCGACCTGTAGAAGCGACCCCTATTTAGTTTACCTGAGCTGCCTCTTATTAATTAAAGTTCATCAGATTACAGGCCAGTTCCTTTTACCAAGGTTCCAATTCCAAATCACACATTAATTACCATAAATTAATTACATGCAATACGAAATACCTGTTTAAAGTAAACAAATATTTTTTTATTAATTTAACAAGCCGCAAAGCTTTATTGGCGGGAGAATTAATGTAAAGTAAGGTAAAGTGTAAACTTCCTGGACAGAGGCACCTTGCTTAGTTTGCATTTGCTGAAAGAACTCGGAAATACACACTCGGATGTACGATATTTGGACTAGTAAAAATAAATCCGTTTGTATGGAGCTGATCACGTTAAATGCAATTTGAGTGATTCTTTGAAATTATAATAGGAAAATACCTAGAAAACATAAATTCACAATAATCCCCGATTTATCAACTAGCTGCGTTCCGCGGTTTCACCCGCATAGTTATGAAAAACGGTGATGATGATGATGATGATAAGCAGTGTATGTCCGTCTCCAGGTTCACAGCTCTATACAAAATTTCATCACGATCGGTTTAGCCGTTGAGCGTGTAAAGGTAACAAAGTTTGATTTTATAATATAATTTTGAAATTGTGTCAAATGTAATTCAAAACACCAGTACATTCATTTAAATAAGAATATTCTTGTCTTTTATGTTGTCACAAATCTTATTTTTACTAGACTAATTTGCATTAGATGCGGTTAGCGCTTATCCAACAGGATGTAAATATTGTCAGCTGAGAAAAAACACTCGTTATCGTTAACAAGTAATCGTTTAAAAAAACTAAAAAACCTACTTCAAAATACGCAATTCGGGATAACATATTTTTCCAGTAATTTTGTTAGAAAAACCAAATTAGTAAACCGATTTTGATAAAATTTCTACGGAAATTAAAGGTAAATTTCCCTATTCAAACAGACGGTAGTTTTTATAATATGTTTTTATACTGTTGGTTTCTTATGTACGTGATTGTTATTACATACATATAATCACGCCTGTTTTCGCTTGCAAGATATGCAGAACCATGAGGCAAAGACCATGAGGCCATTTCACGCCACAGTTGGCTTTGATTAGAGGGTTAGATAGGGTATTAGACTGTTAAAAGGAATCTGTATTCCCTTTAACAGTCTAATACCCTATCCCTGGGTAAGGTGTAATATTGACTTGGAGTGACAAAGGGTCAGCCTATCACCTACATAAATACCAACTTCCCTCTAGTCCCTTAACTGACTTTTACAATATGCCCGGGAAGAGAAGCAGCTGATATATTCTATGTTTCTCTTTCTCTCCCAGTCCAGCATTTGTTTAATTATATTTTTTGTTTCATATGTACGTGATTGTTATTAATTGTAGTTAAAAAAAAATTCATGAAAAATTTGAGCGACCGCATATAGTGAAGTGCAACTACGTGGCCCGAGACGAACTTGGCCAATCATTTTTATTTAAAAGGATATACTTTCATATTGGTCCCATAGAAATTTCATCAAAATCAATTTTCAGTAAGTAAGCATAATTTAAAGTAAGCATTGCCATCCAGCGTGGCAATGCTGCCAGCATTCTGGCCACTTTTCCTACTACCAGTGAACTTTTTGAATAAACTTTTATTTTATTTGTTTTTTGTATATATATATATATATATATATATATTAAAATTGTTATATATGTAGTCTTAAAGTGTATATAGTATAGGTATAGTTATAGTTCTTAGTATAGTTTTTTCTTACATGTCGTTTCTGTAAATAAATCTTATATTTTCAGTTGTTTGGTTTGTAAAACAACTAAAATTTGGTAGTGGGTTTGAGCATTTGGATTGTCTTTAGACTTTTATCGGTCCGGGGCGATCGATATGCTTTTTGTGTTGTAGTTTAGTTAGTTGAGTTTGTATATTGTTTTATTGTAGCTAAAAAAAGGCACTTGCCCGTTAAAAAATAAAACAAAGATAATGTTAAAACATGTTATCCAAACAAACAAATTCATCCGGATAAAGTTTCCGGCAGCCTAGTCGGGAGACCGTCCAACTTGCGATCCGCAGGTCCTGGATTCGAATCCCGCGGCACGCACCTCTGTCTTTTCGAAGTTATGTGCGTATTGTTGATTGCCGTCAACTTCAAACGGTGAAGGAAAACATCGTGAGGAAACCTACATGTCTGAGAGTTCTCAATGATCTTGAAAGATGTGTGAAGTCTGCCAACCCGCACTTGACCAGCGTGGTAGACTATGGCCTTACCCTTCTCACAATGAGAAGATGACCCGCGCCCAGCAGTGGGACAGTTTGTATAAACAGGGCTGATAAAAAAATACGTATTTTGAAGTCAAGTACAATATTTACAATAAATAAGTCATAGTAATAAATTAAATTCAATTAAAATTAAAATTTCATCAATTGAAACCCATCCTGCATCGACCCTGCTGGATCCTTTTTAATTATCTCTTGTTAATTAGATACTACAACTTAAAACCGTCAATTTAAAACTTAAAAATGACAATTTAAAATCAATTCGATAAATTTCAATATTATGATTAAAATTGCTTAAACTAAAATAATAATTGTGTTATTATTGTGAAAATGTGGCTATTGAAACCAGTAAAAAAAAGCAATACTAATTGTAACTCTTATATCTGTGACCTCATATACGCGCCGCGTTAACATCGATAATAATTTTACGTTCAGTGTTCGATGAATTTGCGAGTGTGAACTCTAAAGCAATTTTATGTAAGCGCTTTGATGCGGGCTGCAGGAAGGCGTGACGTCATAGAGCATCATAAAACTGACTTTCATAGCTCACTGCCGCTCATAATACTTTGTAACGCTCGTATATATGTATTGATTGCTTTTTTATGCATCTAAATAACGACACGACACCCGTTTTTTTTTTTACGTAAGGAAATGCATTTACGCATACACCGCCGCCCGGGGGGGAGCAGCGGGTTATGTCGGGCTCGACACCAGAGAAGTGCTACCGACTAAAACCTCACGGTGTTCCACCTTAGCGCCTTGATATCAAAGCTGCGGGTACGCTTCCGAACTCCACCGCAGCTACGACACGACACCCTAGCCAGATGATAACTGTCACGCTAAACTCCCATAGACAATTTTTGTACCAATGCCATAGAATACTTTATTAAACTACTACATAGCTACGCCCAATACTACTGTGAAACTCCTTGATACTTTATCACAGTTTGAAACGCTGTGTGCTAGTCTTCAAGACTGTAACACAGTGTTTTACATAATATTGTTACACAATGAAATGGTCAATTTCAAAACTCCCGGAAATTTTTCTAGGTAAATTATTTAATTAAGGTATTTTTTGCATCAAATGTGATGCAAAAAAAGTGAGTGGTGGAGTGTTTTTTGTGGGAGTTTTGAAATTCAGCATTTTATAGATTTAACTTGTATTCTTTTCGATTTGTAGGATTCCGTACCTCAAAGGAAAAAACGGAACCCTTATAGGATCACTTTGTTGTCCGTCTGCCCTGGGAACACGTGAAAGTATCGAGTTGAAATTAAAACCATATGCGCAGATCCATAGTCTCTTACTGCAGAGAGAAGAGTGCAATATTATAATAAAAAACCAGACAAGTGCGAGTCAGACTCCAGGGGTTCAGGACCAGGGACCAGAGATTCCGTACAAACTAGTAGATAAACGGGGTTTTTTTTTTGTATTTGCCTTCATAAACCTAAAAATATACATCGTAAAAAAACGAAATACAGGTCTTTACAGACGGACAACAAAGTGATCCTATAAGAATTCCGTTTTTTTTTTTTTTTGATGTACGGAATCCTAAAAATAGAACCCAAAAAAACTCTCGTTACTTAACACTCAATTATATTTTCTTCTTCTTTTTTGTATTGGACCCGCATTAAATCATTTGCCAGTGTCAAGTATTAGGATTTTTTCAAGTTTAATCTAAGTCACGTATACAGTCATTTTCAAAGTCGAGTCTTGGTGGCGACTTTACTAGAAGCTTCTAGTTTTGTCGACAACGTAAAAGGTCACGTTTCACTGCTTTATTTCACTAGCCCACACTCATATACTTGATTGAACACCACCATTTTTATCGTATTAATATTCAAAATAACACAAGTTTAGGAAAATAAAACAAAGCAACAACATATTTCGATGACATTCCCGCCAAAACTCCCCCAAATTATATTTTACATTTCTCGATTTCTCTGCAAGTTTTTTTTTTCTTGATGTTGGCATCATGAAGTTTGCACATTTGCAATTCGTCGAATAATAAGATTACAATGTTAATATAATCTATGGAAATAATTATATATCTTATTTTTGATTTATTCAGACAGGTGCCAAGGTTCTTCGTTTGTTCAGGTGAGGCTAAGAAAATACAATGTAACAACATTTTTGCAATTTTTCCTGTTCAACAATGTACAAAGTGGAAACTTTTGTACTCGTATTTACTGAAAATTCAATTACAAAAATAATACTCCGTAATTGATTAATTAATGTATAGTTGAGGTATGTACTATTAAACTTGCTTACCTACCACTTTTAAACTTATATAATTATGACAATCATAATTACTTTTTACAGCTATATTAACTATAAACGAAAATATAAGCAAGTTTACTAAATCAGTTTTTATTTAATTGTCTATTATGTACTATATTATAATAAGTTCCCACATTTATCAAGGCTCTCTCGCAAGCGCGGTCCTAAGGAGGGGCGGGGGGAAGGGCCATAGAGGTCATGACCCCGTAGTTCTACGAACAGTAGACCTCGCCAGCACAAACCTTTTGACACAAACATTCTTGCCAAAAAGTTAACCTGCAAAAGCCGCTTTTCTGGAGTCGGGTATTTAGTTTTTGTTTTAATATAATACTTGTTACGCAGCAGTTTTTATTTAATTGTCTATTATGTACTATATTATAATAAGTTCCCACATTTATCAAGGCTCTCTCGCAAGCGCGGTCCTAAGGAGGGGCGGGGGGAAGGGCCATAGAGGTCATGACCCCGTAGTTCTACGAACAGTAGACCTCGCCAGCACAAACCTTTTGACACAAACATTCTTGCCAAAAAGTTAACCTGCAAAAGCCGCTTTTCTGGAGTCGGGTATTTAGTTTTTGTTTTAATATAATACTTGTTACGCAGCCCCGGATCTAGGGGGGGGGGGGGGCAAACCGAGGCACCCGCCCCGGGCGGCATTTTTAGGGGGCGCAAAAATCATAATTAATATGATTACAAATAAAATAACTTGCTCCACAAAGCGCCTAGAATACGAAAGCTTGGTTGACGACTCACCGTTAACTTTTAGGAAAAAGGCGCCACATAGATAAAAATATTAAGTTTTTTAAAGTAAGTTATTTTAAGCGCTGGACAGAGGGGCGCCACCGTCAAGTTTCTGCCCCGGTTCGAAAAAATCGTTGATCCGCGGCTGTTACGTCAAATAAAGAGTGGTCTCAAGGGCTTTGAAATATTGTGTGGAATTTCAGTAGGTATACCACACTACGACATAATGTAATTTGGATTTGGATCCTAAGTCTTACTACTACTAAGTTTTTATAATTTTACTATGGAAAGCCAACTTGACCAGCGATCCCGCTAGATTTGAATGACGCGCGACGCTACGATCTACGATGGAGCACGCTTGCCTAAAAAACCCTGTTTTACTTGCGACTTAAAGACATTCAGATAAAATATGTAGGTATATCTATCAGAAAAACCCTTTCATGAAGCGCATCCTGAAATTTTTGAAATTCATACAGTCAAAATGACAAATAATAAATAATAATAATAATAAACGTTTATGTGAACAAAATTATTTGTGTACATAAATTTTGTGAACCCTGCATCCCACACTAGGAGAGTCCTGTGTCGTGGAATATAAACACTCAGTTTGGTTAATAATATGTAGATTCAAACCCATTTCTTTATATTATGAGTTTGAACCTCTTGCACTGTTTTGCCCAGAAAGGGCATTGCCCATCTCGCCTTACGGCATTTATCCGGCAGATCCGCCGTCATCGAATTGCAGCTTTACGCCACCCTCATAATATCCACAATTACATATTTATAGCACAAATAGCATCATAGAATCATTCATTATCTCGCAGTATGTTTAAAAAGTAGAGTATGCACCTCGGGGATAAAGGTGTTTTTGTCTTGGACGAGCTTGAATCACTCGTTAAACTTCGGATTTTAATCTTTAATCCAAAGCGAAGCGAAGCGAGGGATTTAAGACTCTTGTTACCCTCGCTACGCTCGGGAGTACGGGTAATGTCGCTAAGTGGTTTTTAGGGTTCCGTACCCAAAGGGTAAAACGGGATTCTATTACTAAGACTCCGCTGTCTGTCTGTCTGTCTATCCGTCTGTCACCAGGTTGTATCTCATGAACTGTGATAGTTAGACAGTTGAAATTTTCACAGATGATGTATTTCTATTGCCGCTATAACAACATATACTAAAAAACAGAATAAAATAAATATTTAAGGGGGGCTCCCATACAACAAACGTGTTTTTTTGCCGCTTTTATAGATAATGGTACGGAA
Source organism: Lycia hirtaria (assembly GCA_947563715.1). Taxonomy (NCBI): domain Eukaryota; kingdom Metazoa; phylum Arthropoda; class Insecta; order Lepidoptera; family Geometridae; genus Lycia; species Lycia hirtaria. The sequence goes on from OX387378.1 coordinate 33,006,579, forward strand.
CCCTTCGTGCGCGAGTCCGACTCGCACTTGGCCGGTTTTATTATTTTTACCAAGCTGCGCAAGAAGGAGGGTTACGTTTTTAGGGTGTGTGTATATGAATGAATATTATTGTGTTTACCTTCTACAGATTAAATGGTTTATCCGTTTATGTCATAGATTCGTCTTTTTAGTATCGTATGCTACATTATTTATTTCTTTAGGTAAGTACATTATTTGTTTCTCGATATTGTTTTTTGGTAGTTATTTAAAACAATACAAATACAAATACTTTATTGTTTTAAATCTCACAGTAATAAATTGTAACCCTGTCTACTGCTTTAGTAATAACTGTGTTGCAGTAGACAGTGTCTTCCCAGAAAGTTGAACAATTTAACAATAACTTATTATCTAGGATAGTAGTTACATAACTAGGTCTAAGTTATGTTTATTTGGGTTAAATGCAAATAATTTAATATAAATGTAGTTCGTATATCTTGGGAAACTAATAATTAAGTTTAGGAAAGGTGCATTACAATGTAACCTAATTTAATATAATATAATCGTACATGCTTAGGGTTATTGGTATGGTAATAAATTTACTTTTAGCCATATTTTAATCAGATTTGGTTAAGTCTGTGGTAATGTCTGTGCGTGTGTGTGTATGTATGTGTATGTGTGATAAGTGGGGGCGTGTGCGCACGCATGCTCTTGATGTGTGTGTGTTTGTATCTGTGTGTCTGAGTGTGTATGTGTGGAGGAGGTGGGATGTTTGTGTGTGAGGGAAAAAAGGGGTGTGTATGTATGTGATTAGGGGGGGGTGTACGTGTATGGTGAGAGTGTTAGTGGGGAGGGATGTGGGTGGGGGTAAGTTTGTTTGTGCAAAGTATTGTATGTGAGTTGTGTGTGTGAATGCGTATGTGTCTGTGCGTGAGGATTTAGAGCGAGTATGAATCTTCATTCAATAATTATAATAGGTGTTATTATGTAGATTAATTTAATGAAGGTAGGGGAATGATTATTCTATTCTTGTCAGTAGAGTTTCTAAAGTTTTGTAGTCATATTGTTGTAACCATTCAACTATACATGCCTTAAGTTTATATCTGTGGGCTTTTTTTATGTTGTTCTTAGTATTTACTTTATTATAGAGTGTTGGTGCTATGTGGTCATAGTGCCTCCACGATAGTGTAGATTTATATCTTGGAACTGGGCAATTATCACGTCTCTTTCTGGTGACAGGAAGGTAGGGTACTGTTTCACAGTGGTATCTTTTCAAACAATGGCTAACAAACAGTTTTCTGACGGTAAGAACTTTACATTCGTTGTAGAGATCATAGGTAGGATATCTAAAAGGCAAGAACATGGTTACTTTTAGTAAAGCGCGTTGGGCGCGCTCTACTTCAAGCATGTGGGTTTTAGCCGCACCGCCCCAGGAGCAGATACAGTATCCTATAATGCACTCGCCGAGCGCTTTATAGGTTTGCATAAGTAATTTTATGTCTGCAACTTGTCGGAGTAGCTTGAAGACATAAATAAGTTTTCTAATACGTTTAGACACTGTGTGTATATGCTGTTTCCAGATCATCTTGGCATCAATTGTGACCCCAAGGTATTTTATGTGTTCTACTCTATCAAGTATGCTGCAATTACAATTTGTATGGTCAGTGTAGTTTCGGTTACATGGATAAGTGTGTGCACATATTACAAGGTTGGGTGGTATTTTATTTCTATTTGTTTTCCTATAGCACATATATTTGGTTTTTGTAGTATTTAGAGATAGGAGATTATCTTCGAGCCATGATGTAATATGTGCCACACCCTCCTCAGCTAATTTCCGTACATTCAACCAAGAAGTGCCATGAAATAAAAGTACAGTGTCATCCGCAAACATAAGAATATCGGCATTTGTTAGTTTCAACTTACAGAGTTCATTTATATAAATTAAAAATAGTGTTGGTCCTAATGTAGTTGCCCTGTGGAACTCCATAATTGCAGACGGCACTGTTGCTTTCATAATTATCGACTTTTATTTGCTGAAAACGATTTTTCAAGTAATCACAAAACCAATCATGCACACTGCCTCTTACTCCAACACTCTGCATACGTGTTAAAAGTATTGGTATGGAGACCGTGTCGAACGCTTTTTGTAGGTCCAGAAATACACCGACGCATTTGTTTCCATTGTCTAGGTATCTGGTTGTTAATGCTGTCAACTGGAGCACTGCGTCTTCAGTGGATTTTCGTGATCGAAAGCCATACTGGTTAGTTGCTAAAATATTATTTTTTTCTAAAAAGGCTATTAGTCTCTTATTCGCAATTTTTTCTATGACTTTGGCAAGAACAGGCAGAAGAGAAATTGGTCGATAATTGGAAGCTAGATTTTTATCTCCAGCTTTAAATATGGGACATATCATTGCCCTTTTGAAGGCTGTGGGAAATACGCCTTTAGTGAAACTAAGATTGCATAGATGAGAAATAGGTTGAGCTAATGATTGCGAACATGCTTTAAGTATGGAAGAAGTGATATTGTCCCACCCTGGGGCACTACTGTTTTTAAGGCTAGCAATTGTGCTAACTACTTCCTTTGGATCTGTTAGGAATAGAGCTAACGAACCGGTTGGTGATGAGTTGTAAGTACGACTAGTAGCGGCTGCAAGTTCTGTGTCAGTTTTATTTAGTTTAGTCAAAGTTATGTTTGCCAAGTCTTGTCCTACTGATGTAAAATATTTGTTAACATGATTAAGAGAATCTAACGGGGTTTGTCTAATTTTTAACAAGGGTTCTGAGCAAGATTTAGTTTGGCTGTAATTGCACACTTCTTTTATTGTCTTCCAAGTGTCCTTTACGTTTCCTTGTGTAATAACTCATTTTATATATATATATATATATAATGAGATATACTCGTAATTAGAACAATATATATTGTATCTAGCGAATATTTAATTGCACGTTTTATTGTAAAATATCTACAGAAAACGGTTTTTTTCGATGTCTCTTATAATTAACTAGGTACATAGCTAATTTGAGCAATTATTCTTTTGTGCTCAAGTGTTTAGTAAAAAATATTAAAGTTCTAAAAAATTAATGTTTTTAGAATCCTCTATAATACCTTCTTACTTCGATTCACAGTGGCCAGATCGGAGACCTTGATATATTTATTTTTTGTTTTACCTTCTCTCACACAACAGGTTAATGACACACCAACACAGAGCACACCAATTAGAGACGTCACAAGTGGCGAAAATGTTGCACAGATGACATTTGACATTGAATGTAAATTGTTATTCGTTGGCACAGAACATAATAATAATAATATAGTTAGTGGAAAACATCTTGAGCAATATTTCATCATGACTTTCCTCTCTTTTATTTTTGTTGAAAACAAAAGAGAAGGCATGATTACATTAGCTAAAGATGATTGCCGCTACGGATACTACTCGTACTTGGCAGACAAAGAAAAACTTCAGGACATGGGTGAAATTATATCACTGTTCGAATTTGATCGAAAGTCTCGATATTATAACATATTCAAGTATCAAACCACGGTAATTACCCCGTACCTAAATAGTAAATGTAGAGAAGGAATATAATATACCTAAGTATATTATGTTATGTAAGTTTCCGTTTAGCCTATCCTGTAGCCATGCGAGATGTTGTTAGATTCAATCTTTATCTCTTGAGTACTCATGAGTACCATTGGCTATTTTTCTTTTGCTTAAAATAATTATAACACAAAATTAACTATAATCTGGGGGCACGGCCGTGCACCCGCCATGTGAGCCAGCGGGTACGGCCGGGACTATCTTTTCTCGAACACATTCGTCGGATTTTTAGACCCTCATAGCTTCGGCCTCGATAACACTAGAGGGTTCAAATTTTCAGGATCAAGTGTGGTCCACGGTCTAATAAAATGTTAAAACTTTCATGTATCTAGCTTTTATACTTTCGATTTTATTAATACCTAAAATACGCCGATTTGGCACAAATTAATTGATGATCATAAAAAAGATAAAGTACTTGCTGAAGTCTTAGAAAGCTGAAATTTGGTATGTAGGCTACAATTTGCACACAAACAACAGAAAAATTAAGGCATTTGTAACTTTCACCCTCCAACCCCTATTTGGGGTTATTTGGGGTTATCCCGTTCTCGTCATCAATATTCCAGGGTACTTCCTGAAGTAGTAGAAAGCTGAAATTTGGTATGCAAACTACGATTGGTACATAAACAACAGAAAAATTATAATATTTGTATTTTTCACCCTCTACCCTTATTTGGGGGCTATTACGTTATTCTCATCAATAATTAATATAAGGTACTTCCTGAAGTCTTAGAAAGCTGAAATTTGGTGTGTAAGCTAATATTTACATATGAACCACGAAAAAATTAAGATATTATTACTTTTCACCCTCCAACCCTTTATTTGTGGGAGCACACCCCCTGAGTGTAATCAAAAAGATAGGGTACTTCCTGAAGTTTCAGAAAGCTGAATTTTGGTATGCAAACTACGATTGGTACATCAACAACAGAAAAATTACGATATTTGTATTTTTCACCCTCCAACCCTTTAAAAGTGTGATCTTGTGTGTGTGTCTATATTTCTGTAACACAACATAACTTCGATATGGATAATACTAGAGAGCCCAAATTTTCAGGATAAAAAGTAGACAGTACATTTATAAAACATACAAAGTTTCATTTATTTAGCTTTTGTACTTTAGATATGATTCACATCTAAAATACGACAATTTTACCACTCAGTGAGGATCGTTTATCTAATTAGTTTCAAAAAGCGATACTAGATGGCGTGCGCCTCAAGTTAGCACACGGTATCATTTCTCGCGCTCTGTCGCAAATCAATTTTGGAAGTCGACACGCTGAGGCACCTATGTATTCCGTATTTATGGTTGGTCTGTGTTGTGTATTCGTTGATCGTTCGTTCTGATTTGGTTCTCGTTTATGATAACGGTTTGTTTGGTGTAAGGATAAATAGTATCGTATTCGTTCGTTGTTTCATGTTTGTTTAGTAAATATGGGTTTGTATTATATATATATACATTAGGTTATAGGTTTGTATGTTATATATATATACATTATTGGACTTTAATAAAATTGATGACTTGATTTGTTTTAGGTAGTACTTACTTAGGCTTAGGGACTTATTTACACAGAAAATTATAATACTTTCAACCGAGAGCTTATTTAGAAGCTTGGATTCGGGACCGATCTTGTTAGAGAAGGGGTATTAGGTTATAGGTTAAGAATTTAAGTTATTGAATAATAGTCTGGATACAAGAATAAATATAAAGTTGGTTTAGTGGACGTATTCCTATAAAAAGGAAATAAGACGAACAATATGAGTAACGAAACAATTTCTTTGGGAGAAGGGCTAGGGCCCTATCGTCTATACTACAGTTCATAGTATGCCTGGAAATGGTTCATGCCTTTTCCATTCATTGACATTTACTCAATCTATAGAAGACCGTATTTGATGTGGCGTTGCAAGTTAAGGTGTGCTATTGTTCGTTATGTTGTAGAATATTGGGACGATTTGCAACTTTATACTTGTGCTGAAGAGTGTATCTGGAAACCGACTCTTATTCACGCGCTATAGTATGGCGCCACATCAGAATTGAAGGTTACAGCAGCTATCATCTATTTTAAGTAATAAGTCAACAAGAAAAACAGGCTATGACAGAGAGTGTACTGCTAAAGAAATGATAACAGATGCACAGGGATATACATTCCGTTAAAACAAAACGTTGCAGAAATTACAGGGTCTCTTACAAAAAGAAATTAAATCCCACCAAAAACATTTCATGTAAAATTGGTTGCCATGTGTCGCATTGTCATGCCACTTTCACTGACAAAAAGATATCAGATGAGATCTGACTGAATCTCAAGAGCCAAGCCGCTAACTCTACAAAATCTAAGGCTACAATACTTATCTCTGTAAACCTTAAATCTTGGTCAAAAAGCATGGCTTGGTCGTTTCACTTTCATGGAACTATTACATTACTATTCCAATTATACAACATTCAAGAGCAGAACTTTTAGTTTCTTTTTCTTCCTTGTCCATGTACGACATGTTATGCGACATATGTTTGTAACTGACCGTCGGAAAACGGCAAAGCCATGCTTTTTTACCAAGATTGAAGGCTTACAGAGATAAGTATTGTAGCCTTAGATTTTGTAGAGTTAGCGGCTTGGCTCTTGAGATTCAGTCAGATCTCATCTGATATCTTTTTGTCAGTGAAAGTGGCATGACAATGCGACACATGGCAACCAATTTTACATGAAATGTTTTTGGTGGGATTTATATTACAATTATAAATTGAACCCTGAAAAAAAAATTAAACACAGAACATTATAGGTCCCAACACTTTTTGATTAATCTAATGTAATTGAGAGAGAGAAGTTTCCGGCAGCCTAGTCAGGAGACCGTCTAACTTGCGATCCTCAGGTCCTGGGTTCGAATCCCGCGGCACGCTCCTCTGTCTTTTCGAAGTTATGTGCGTATTGTTGATTGCCGCCAACTTCAAACGGTGAAGGAAAACATCGTGAGGAAACCTACATGTCTGAGAGTTCTCAATGATCTTGAAGATGTGTGAAGTCTGCCAACCCGCACTTGGCCAGCGTGGTAATCTATGGACTTAACCTTCTCATAATGAGAAGATGGCCCGCGCCCAGCAGTGGGACAGTTTGTACAAACAGGGCTGATAAAAAAAAATTATTGAGTTTTCTGGTTTTATAATATTAATATTTTATGAAAATAATACAACGGAGACGACAAAATCTTATTAGTGTCCGCAAAAATACACGATTTGCATCTGACGTGAGGCTACGACCGCGCTTGACTTAGTAACATGATAAAAATAAATAAAAGACAACTCCGTATCCTACGTAGGTAATGATACTTTGACATTTTACAAAATAAATGTGAAATAGACTAGGCGAAATTTTGATATTCAGCGTTCAGCGTTCGCCACCACAAAACTTTGAATGATTAATACAAATATAATATTTTCTTCGGGTTTATATAATTTTAAACTTTTTTTTATGCCAAACTAGGTCTGCGTTTGACCACAATCTCACCTGATGGGAAGCGATGATGAGTTCGAAGATTACGACTATTTTTAGGGTTTAAATAGAGAATATTTATGTGATGTATATTTTTCGATTTATGAAGGAAAATATTAAAAAATATATATAAATTCCCCCTTTTATCTACTAGTTTGTACGGAACCCTCGGTGGGCGAGTCTGACTCGCTCTTGTCCGGTTTTATTAAATTCAGAGACTATGATGGTTGGCAGGTGCCACCCACTGAATACGCGGAAGCTGCAGCGCCTTCTTGAGCATTTCTCTTTTTTTTTCCATATTTTCAAAAAATTCATCGAAAATAAAAATAGCAATAAGTAGCATATTTATTTGAATAAACAATAGAATATTTTATTAGAATTTGTTTTTTTCACAAGAAATTCTATTTAATAAAGGATTTCTGTAAAAAAACACTAAAAACTAAATTAAAGTAGACTGTTCTTATTTTGTTTCTTATGTTGAAAAAAAACTTTCAATTTGTAAATTTTATGTGTGGAATGATACGTTTCTTATGGTTCATGATAACTTTCATATCGTATCTAAAAGAAAGACTACGAAAAGCAAATTATCATATACAAGTTATGCGTTTTAATATTTTTTTGTTACCTTTGGTCAAAAGTGACTTAATAGTTTCAATAATATAAAAAATAAACAAAATTATAACACTCCACTTACTTTTTACAGAAATGTTGAGTATCTTTAAGTATCACTGCGAGTTACACTGTTGTATATTGAATAACAAATACACAAAATAAGAAAATTGAACAGTTATGGGTGGGACAGTAACAAAATAAAAAATGTTTTTTTTATTCTGATTCTGGCAAAGTAACAAAAAAGAAAGTAACGCAATTGATGTTTCATAATTAAATATTTTTTTGTGATAGTTAAAACTGAACTTAAATATTTTTAAATACAGCAAATGTATCGATAAATAGTTAACTATTACGATATAATAAAAAAGGAGACAAAATATTACCAACTTATCTTGAAAAAGCAGTAACAAATTCCGGAATAATATTTTTGAAACTGGACGACACACGACAAAACCACCAAGCATTAGACGGTGTCTGACGTGAAATATAAAATGACGGCGGTAATGGCACCCGTAGTGTTACTAAATATAAAGTATTTTACCTAAATATAGTAGATTTTTAACTTTAACGAGTGTGAGATCGGTAACAAAAACCGGAATCCATTTTTGGATTTTTTCTTGGGACAAGTTTAAATATTCATTATATTCTACCCAAATTAAAAAATATTTATTCAGATAATGTAATCTAGACCTACGTGTTTTGGATAATGGCTTAAAATCAAAATCTACTATAGTTTCTTTGAACTTTGTCAGAATAGGTAATTAAGTTTGAAGTAACGGTTATTAGACTGGCATATCCGAATTTTCATACATTACAATTTTCGATGTTTCATATTTAGCTGAATATATTATTATTTATTAGATAGGTATTTATGGTTTGTTTTTTTTTTTTGTGAAAAATAATTATAAATCTGCTATGTAATAAATAAATATCAGTAATTTATTTCAAAATAATTGCATACATATTTATAAACATATGGGACATTGCAAAAATGGCAAAAAAAAAAGAGAAATGGGGAATTACGCGACGTTTTTCTTGCAATATAAGCGGTAGATATGGATAATGATATTTTTAATCTAGTGCCACCAGTGACCAATTACACCGCAGTGCTTGAAACGTGAGATATAAAATATACGCTATACATAAGGTTAAAAATTGTTTATTAAAAAAAATGTTCAACATTAATCGCGTAAAGTTTTGAAATAAATGTGTTATTATTATTAAAAGTTTAAAGTTTCGGATAACAGCACATCGATATCTAAAAATAACTTTACATACCCTTTACTGTTAACTGAAAAAACAACGCAGATCGAAAAATAATTTCAAAGAAAATATTTTCATACGGCCTCGAAGCGTAATTTAAGACGACAAAATTAATCAAACCAAAACAAAACAAAAATCAACAACATACTCGTACTTTCCGTATAAATCCAGGAGACGTTCCACAGCTTGTCCCAGTCGTCGTACTGCGGCGTCATTACTCACGACAGTTTGACACCTCACAAACATGCATCATTATTAGTAAACACTCGATTAAAATTATCAAAACTTCCGTGTAGCTTCCGAATCGCACGCTGGTGCGGCCACGACTACAATGCTCGCCGGTTTGATTACGACTGCCGCCGATGGCGTGCGGTTACCGGCCGGAATGGAACTTCACCATTACATAGTTAAAGAATAAAATACTACTGCATCTCACCACACGGCCAATGTTAAACGATCTTTAACATTGACCGTGTGGTCAATGTTAAAGATCGTAAACTATCCTTGATCTTCACGATGTATTATGGGAAAATGTAATCTCTTCCCTAATTAATTTATTAAATTCCTATGCCAACTTACATTAAGGTAGATTTAGACAGATCCAGTGACTGGCGCCGAAATCGAGACAAGCCAGCGCTGACCCGAAAAAAACCCCGTGTAAATTGATTTCAAGTCAATCCAGTGGCGGGAAGTCAGCGCTGGCTTGTAAATTCGCACACGAATATTTAGAAGCCAGTCTAGGCGCGGGCACTGGCGCCGATAGCTGACTTGTGCACTGACCCTGTCTAAAATTGCCTTTACTCTACGCAAACGTTGCAAAATTGTATTCAGCCAGTATTAGTGTTTTGATTTCCATATAAAGTATTTTTTTTTACCAACTAGGTACATGATCGTAAAGATTATAGTTTAAGTTTATAGTTATAAATAACCACCATTAGCATTGTCAGCTTACTTCACCGTACAAATGTTAAGCAACGGACGGACCGGTCAGTCTTCGGATGGGTGACCTTGAGTGGCATTTCTTTCTGAGCGCTACCGTAGGTCGGATAACACGTTAAATTGTAGGTCCCGGTTGTTCAGCAATCGTCAAGCCAAGTCAGAGGCTTTTCGGCGGCTTAATAACTCTGACAATAGGGCTGGCCACTCAGTCTATACGAACTTACTTACCGTAAAAATATAATTTTGCAAGATTGCTATGTAATGTCTTATTTTGTTTTTAAAGTGCGCGGTAAGGTACTAAAATTATGATAGTTTATTTATTTATTTAACACTTTATTGCACACAAGTACTTAGTAACAAGCTGTACAATAGGAGGACTTAATGCTAATGTAGCATTTTCTGCCAGTCATCCTCATAGTGAAAGACAGACAGATAATAATAATAGCAGTTATGATAATATCACATAACTATCTTAATTTTAGTACCTTACCGCTCACTTTAAAAATTAAATAAGACAACAATCAAATCTACAAATATATAACAATCTTGCAAATTTCTATTTTATGGTGAAGTAAGTTCTAATAAAATCTTAAGCGAAGCGACGAAATCAAAAAAAACGCCCGAGGCACAGAAGTAGGTACTATATACTCGAAATAAAAACATTTAAGACCTTATTTTAATACACTGCTTACCATCACACTTTCCAACCTCTTTGATCTTTAACGTCAGGCGAGTTAGCGGTCAAGCGCAAGCCTATTTTTAACCGACTTCCAAAAAGGAGGAGGTTCTCAATTCGTCGGTCCCCGATTACTCGAAGACACCTGGGCCGATTAGGAAAAATCTTTTTTTGAACTGAAAACTTCTTTACATAGTTGTGCATTTTGGGATGGGTAAAAATGTTAAACTCGCGTCAGGACACGACGTGACCTGATCGAAAATTCGTAAGACGAGTTTTCACTTCTGCCGGCACTCCCGGAATGCAACACGTTGTTTTTTTAACAGGGTCCCATAGAAATTTTATCAACATTGGTTCAGTATTTTGGTTTTTATTACAAAATAACTGTTTTTAAGCGATTACTTGTAATAAAAAAACCGGACAAGTGCGAGTCAGACTCGCCCACCGAGGGTTCCGTACAAACTAAATAAAAGTCATAAGTCATAGTCACAGACACGTCAAACTTATAACATCCCGTCGTTTTTGCGTCGGAGGTTAAGACTAGGTTCAGCTGTCGTCGTGAAAAGGTAAAACACAGACAGAGAGAGACTGAGTTACTTACGCTTTTGTAATATTAGTTGAGATTATGATAAATAAATGATTTAAATAAATATTTGTGGACATTTCACACAACACCATCTAGCCCAAACTAAGCAAAGCTTGTACTATGGAGCTAGATGGCTGATAGAATACATATATACTTTTTTTGTTGTAAATATATACATATGATACATAGAAACACCCAAACACAGAACAAACATCCATGCTCATCACACAAATGTTTGCCCTGGATGGGGATTGAACCCACGACCTTTCAGTTCAGCAGGTAGACGTAAACACACTACCAACTGAGCCTCAAGGCCAGTCAAACAAACAACATATAACATTAAAGTAAGCCGGCTTTAATTATTTCTAGCTAAGAAAGGCACTCCTTTACCAACACAAATATATTTGTTAACTATAGGTAACGACTACTGAACGTGCTTCGACTCTGCCTTGACCTTGCATGCATGATTAGGACTCTTCCTGTCATTCGGTGGGAAGAGTATTTTTCAGATATGACGGGTCGGGATGGGGTGGAGCCGCGTTCGGTGGTGTTTAGGTTACCTTTCCGCTCCAACCCTCCCACTGACTCAGACTTACACTTGACCACACTTAAACTAATCAGATCACTTACTTACAATCAACAAATCGCTACGACCAAAACTAGCTAACTGACTAAAACTTGACTACTTGACCACACCTCACAAACTTACTACCCTCTCCCATCTTCTTTGAAGTTCATACTCCTCACCAAACCTACTCAAATGAAAAAAAAACTATAGGTAACGTGAGGTATAAATCCTAACGATTGTATTTTCTTTCTTTATAGGTGACAGGGGTCAACTGAACTTTACGTTTCCTATTTATTTGTATAAAACTGGCCAACCTTGATTTCAACCTTGAAATTTATACAAATATACTGGATCATTGTTTCAAATAGCTATGCATGAAATTCATTAACATTTGTCTCTATGCTAAAACATGGTTACTGCCAAACTTTATTACTTCTATTCAAATTCAAATGCGATGAGTTTCTTTTTCCTAAAATTAGGTTAATCTTGGAATTTACAAGGCTTTAAGTGAATAGATAACTTCTACATCGACGAGCTCCATCCTCGGCCACACCGTCGCTTAACATCAGGCGAGTTGGTAGTCAATAACAGATCTATCTTGCGTAAAAAGAGTGAGTAACCATAAAAATATATGTAATTTTAATCGCAAAGAGTCTTTATATTCGTACTTACTAGCTCCTTTGCCTACTCCAATAATAAAATTAATTATATCATTGAGCTGTTATATCTTACAGAGTCACAATCATGTTTAAATATATCCAAATCAAAAGTCTGCTGCTAGTTAATGTGCCGACGTTATATATGTATAATCGATGGTTTATCTTACTGCGCATCGAGAGGTTATGTTTTTCGGGTGCTTTTATGTAGGTATGTATTATACATGCCTGTATTATACACACACATACATACATATTTACATACATACAAACATATATACACTCGAAAAACATAGCGCAGTCGGGTAAAAACATTGGGGGTGTGCGAAAACCATTTTTCAATTTAGGGATCCGTTATTAAGCTTTGAAGTGATATTTTTGTTAGAGTGGTATCCTCCCCCCTCTAGCGGCTATTGTGAAAAATTCATGCTAGTAGCCATATAATATAATGAAATTAAAAGGAAAACTCTCACTATCACTGGTAAGTAGGCTTTACAATTTAAGAAGTTATAGAAAATCTACTCATAAAATGTACTTGGAGCGGCAAATTTCGTACAAATTCTTATTTAAATCGCAAAATCAATCAACATATTCATAGTATCAAACAAGTAGCTTTATTCTAAATCTGCACATAATGTAATGCAACTACTGAACCCTACCTTGTGCGTGACCCATTACGCACTTGGCCAATTATTTAAATTGCTTAAAAGTCGCCGAAATTGGAGAAATCAGTCTTCTCATTGAATAAACATTTTATAGTAATTTTAATAACTACACTTTATTGTAAGCTTCTTAAAATAACTCAATTTAATGATTATTTTATTATTTGGAAACGTGGATCGGCATATAAATTATGCATATTTTCCTGAACACCTGCCATGCCAAGCAGCAGTGAATTCAACATAAAGTAAATAAAATCTTTCGAAGAACGCATTCCCAAAACGTGTCGGAATATTTATGTAAACAAAGGAAAGTATTTGAAAACCAGGACTGTTGTCAGAAATAACATTAAAATAATAATAAAAAATCTTAATACTTTTTGCGATACGTTAAACGTTTTTGTCAGTCCCATGCTCACTGTTAAACAACTAAGCATATTGGATATATAATAAATTGGTGATAGTTTTATTTAATGTGTATCTGTTCGTTGTCTTTTAGGGTCGGGGATTAGTAATTATTCTAAATAATGCTTATTTAAATAGGTATAGAAGTGTTTAATATTTTTGAATAATATATTTAATAAATTTATTTCTATAAATGACCTAAATAACTAAAGATATTATTATAAATAAAAAAACATATTACAGATAAAAAACAGAACTCAGGTCACAGTCCCAAGGCAACGTTCCCAAAAGGCTGGCGACATTGCCTCGTTGGATAGCAATGCTAATCCGCTGACCGATGTAAGCGCCAGCCCTTTGGTCATTTATTTAATTGAATTATAAAAATATGTATTTATAATATAAACGTGCTCTGTGTAAAATAAGAGTAATTATTGTAGTGGTAGACTCCGCGGCACCACTATACCGATGGTTAAATTTTGGAACTAAATTTGACAAGTCCGCTATTTAACCACCGGAACAAAAATAGTATAATAAGGCCGGAATGCAATTGATGCACCGAGTCTACACTGCAGAATCTAGTATAACTGTTATTTTTTGTATGCTACAACGATTTATATTTATTATATATACTGTATATTTCTCGTGAAAACGTGTATACCCACGTTTTCACAATTTAATTAGATGTCGTTTGATAATTAATATTGTACGAGGTATTTGGTATTAAATCAGGTACTATTTTATGAGCTGTTTGAGGATTTTGGTATTAATAAATTGTTTCATAACTTTTTTTCATCCCCTCCACAATCATTTCTAAGCCTGAATACCTCCCTGTATAAAACAAAGTATTGTAAAGTCAATGAAGTTAAATAAATTGAGTAACATGACTAATGATAACTTCATCAACATATCATAATATTTTTGGACCTGTTCAATGTTTTCCTATCAAAAATGTAAGAAGAAAATCCTTAACTAAGCCTCGATGACACGGGGCTAGTTTACAAGCTGCTAGTCGGCGAGTTCGCGAGCAGCTTGTACACTCGCTCCGTGTCATCGAGCTTTTTTACAATCTGCTTTTCACTAGCCGATTGTAAAAAAGCTGCTTGTCAAATAGAAAGCCGGGCTAATTTACTCGCCACTCGCTGGCGTGTTGGCTTGTAAGCTAGTAAACTAGCTGTGTGTCATCATTGCTGCTAGCTGCTAGTGAACTAGTTGCGAGCATCTTGTCATTTTGGCAGTTAAAAAAACGTGGTTCCAACTCGCTAGCTAGTTCGCTACTGAGCGAGTGTTGTGTCATCCGTGTCATCGACACTCGCTTACTCGCTCACTCGCTAGCTTTTAAACTCGTCGACTAGCAGCTTGTAAACTAGCCCTGTGTCATCGAGCCTTTACAGTAGAATTAGACTATGCTAATATTATAAAAGCGAAATTAACTGTCTCTATGTTAATTTGTGTTACCTCTTCACAATTAAACGTCTGAACCGATCGATGTAAATAAATTAATAAATATTAATGGACATTTCACACATATAAAGTTTGATGATAAAGATTTTGAGAACCTGAAGACAGAAAGGCTACATTTCATTATCATTTCTATCACTACAAGGGTGAAACTAATCCACCTACAAACCAAATTAGCAAGATCGATTTATCGTCCCCTAATCCCCCTACAAACCAAATTTCATTAAAATCGTTGAAGCCGTTTCCGAGATTCAGATTATATATATATATATATTTTTTTTTTTATTGAATTGCTCGCTTAAAGGTCGTATAAATTAGATGTTATATTAGATTAAATATATATAGGTATAGTATAAAGTTTTTCACGAAACACGCACAACACAATTTAACTAAATATTGAGTAATATCCAGAATGTTCTATCCACAGAAAAATTGCTTCGAATCATCAGATCCTTTATCTAATAGTTAATGTTATTCCTGGAGGAAATCTACCACATGAATCGAATAAGAAAAATTGTCAGCAATAATTATCTCTGTTGAGAAATACCGACGCAACTTCTTGATCTTGATTTATCTACACAGTGTATGTATTATATTGAATTATGTATATAAATACATAATTTAATACAAGAATGTAATGTTCTTATTTGTATTATCTTCACTGAGGGTAGGTATATGTTGTTAGCCTAGCCTATTACTTAGTTAACCTAAGCTTTTAAGTCTAATAACGTATTTCTTACTTGAATAGATAATTGTTGACTTTGCATTAATTTTGTTCTTAAGTAGGTACATAAATAATTTGACTAAGTCATTGTTTAATTAATAATCGGGCATTTTAAAATGAGAATTATTCTTCAGATATAGACTTAATTTGGATTTTGATTAAAAAAGATAACCTGTGGACATAAAAGGTGAAATAAAACGTCCAGCACATTTCGTGGTACTCTGAAATCGTTTCACCGTCGCATTTGATGAAGAAAACTCCATAAACTCTAATTAAAAACGGCTTATCGAGCTTCAATTACGAAGATCCACCGACACTTTCTTTTACTAAAACAAAGTGGCTGTAAAAATCTTGAGAAAGTCCGCAGAGAGGCGTCGAACTGATCGATAACCGATAAAGTTGCCCTTAAATCGGAGGCCTTCGTTTTATCACATAAGCTCGGTTGGATATCGGTGGCCGCCATCCCCCTGTTACGTAGTAACGTGATTGCCAATAGCTACACGTTTTACTTAGGAGTATACTTTCCTATCACTTAAATCACTTAGGAATTGCTACACGATGCGTGTATAGTTTCTTTCCATTTAGTAGAAAACCGTTGTTCGTCCTCTACGAGTAAACATTCAGTCAGCTGTATTGCGCAATACCAGCCTAAGGTCTTTAATTCTAATTTAAAGTAATGTCTTATCCAGGCTTACCATAGATCACCCTCCAAAAACAAAGTCTAGAGGAGTGTTTGTATCTTTTTTTATGTAGTAATAGGTTTGCGCTTAACCGCCAACTCGCCTGATGTTAAACGACGTTGTGGTCTATGATGGAGCGCGCTTATCTAGAAGAAACCAACTCACTCGCGATTTAAAGACACCCAGATTATATCTATCGAGAATGAACCACTCAGGGAGCATATTCCACAATCTGGCAGTCCGCACGATGAAAGTGGAATTAAAGCGTTTCGTTCGGGTTTTCGGAATATCCACCATGAAAACGGTCACGACTTTCGTGTTTCTGGCTGTCCGATCTGGCGTAGCGTTTGCGTAGCGTCTACGTAGCTCCAGTTTTCGTGACTCAACTGACATGGCCGGGGCCATGACGTATTTCTTATCACGTATAACCACATATAGCCTTTGTGAGTTTATACTCTTATTATAATCATAATCAAAAAAATACAAAAGGGGTACTCTATACGTTTATTAGTAAAATAAGTATAAGTAAAATCAAATAATTCCACATACTAATTATAGAAAATTCTTCAAATGCCTGCGATTCTAAATGGAAGATTCAACAAATGACCAATTCTACTAAATAATTCTCAAAATTGTCTAAAATTACCTGGGTCTGTTGTCTTATGTACTATCTCAAAATGTAATTAATGTGTCTACAACCTTCCAATAGCGGTGACGACTTAGCGCTAACTCTTCACTTGATTAATATTGACTTTTATTATTTTCCGCGTTTCAGTAATTAAATTACGGCAGGTAGTTAGGTCTCATTTTTACCCGACTGCGTAAGAAGGAGGGTTATGTTTTTCGAGTGTATGTATGTATGTATGTATATTTCTTTGACACGCCCTAGAGCCTAAATGGCTTGACCGATTTTGATGTGAGTGATGTCAATAGATTCGTCTTAGTTGTGGGAGTGACACTGGGTACATCAAAATTTTAAAAAATCATAAGTTAGGCTGCAAAAACCTCTTTTCTGCAGACGGATATTTTGTTTTTCTTTTAACATTGATACTTGTTCTACCTACTTTTGTAATTTTACAGTTCAGGACTTATCTCGCAGGAGATTATCTCGCATCATATACGGTGTATATATCTCGCATCATATATGAAAAAAAATTGGTTGTCTGTAAAGTCGGCTTACGGACGATAGCTTAACGTGACAACATACGTCCGCGCGCGAGCTCCGAGGAATGATAATTGAAGCGACGCGGAGTCGCGGACGGTCGGGCGCGATGTACACCCGCCCGCTTCCTCAGCCACCGCAAGCGCGCGCGCTCGTAACGGGACAAGGAGCGTAACGTAACGGGACAATGAGTCATACTTTTTCGTGCATGCAGCCGGCGTTCATCGATTTATTAGACGTTGTCACGTCAAAATAGAACAACCTTGAAAATAGAAGAACCTAGAAATATTGAAATCAGGCGTACAGGTTGCCTTGATACAGGCTGCGCCTATAGAAAGGCAACCGGCAGAAATAGTTGTTTTTAGCAAATTAAGTTGTAAATAAATACATTTTCATTTTTATTTTTTTTTAATTTTCAAATCTAATTCAGCATCATCCTCTAAGCGTAGAAATCTACTCATGCTACTGATCACATGGAAATCAAAATTTATGGAATCCAAATGATAGATTTAGTATTTTTAATGACACCGGAAATACTTATGTCATTTCTAATAATATACATATTTTTACTGGAAATATTATATTTCTAATAATATATAAATAATGTAGAACTATAGTTACAAAACACGGATACTAATATCTGGAAGTACTCGTATTACTTCTAGGTATAGTATTCTGTATTCTCGACTGAACAAAATAATGAAATAAATATTTTGTGGACATTTCACACAACACCATCTAGCCCAAACTAAGCAAAGCTTGTACTATGGAACTAGATGGCTGATAGAATACTTATATACTTTTCTTTTTATATATAATAAGGACAGCATATTTAGTTCTCTATCTGAACAGACTCTAGCAACATGTATTAAGGTACTTAAGTTTAAAAAACTCCAAACTGGCCTTCAAGAAATTAAAAAGAAATAAGTACTTTACAGCACTCGTGCTTAATGTTTCACATTGTTTAAAGAGCACACTCTTCGAGCAACTGTATTTAAATAAATGAATTAAAAATAATATTGTGATACAAGCCTACAAGGCGGTAAGTTGATTTTTACACACGAACAGGCAAACGTAAGTCCTGTTGGACTTATATTCGTCGATCTAAGAGAATCGTCGAAAATCTAAGTCGAAAGAATAAAAATATTTGATTGATTGATTGATTGATCACGAAGTCTAGAAAGAACATATTTTGATTTAATTATTTTTTTCTATTTTTATATGTCAACAACTTTTTTATTCTAATTGGAAGAAAATGATTTAAACCGGTCTATTTGAAATTTTGTTTTACTTTAAAAGTAATACGCGAGCACTAGTTAGCAGGGAACTTCATTCAGACTTTCAAAATGTTCATAGTTGTTCATACGTATATAGTCAAAACACGTATACTCAAGGGCGTCGCCAAGGGGAGGGGGCAGCTGCCTAATCCCTAGAGATTTAAAAATTGTCGCCAACTGCAAAGCAACCAAAGTCCTGAGGCCGTGCAATTGTACCTGTACCTACAATTCAATTTTTTCTCATCACAATATTAACTTGCCCCCTCTGGGCCATGGGCTGGCGACGCCCTTGACGTGTATCATTTCTCATGTAATGGTTTTACCCTGAATGCACCGACTTAGGAAAGTCCCGAAGGAGGCTTACTTTGGCATTTAGGTTACCTGAAACAATTAAGGAACAGTGAACTTTGTACTTGTATTTACGTTGGTAGTCTCCAGGCAAGACTACAGGCATATTACAGAACTAAGGTATAAAACTATGGTCTAAGTAGCTAAGGTATAATACTGTCTAAAGGTCAAAGAATCGGGATTTTTGACCTTATCCCTGGCCACGAAATATTTAAATTTGAAAGTAACGTTCAGAACGACAAGCAAATAAATAGGAAATTTCTAGGACTCAGTTCTCTATGAGCATGGTTGCCTGGAAGAGATCGCTTTTAGCGATAAGGCCGCCTTTTGTTATACTAGTCTATTTAAGTTCTTTGTTATAACTTTTAAGGTGTGTACAATAAAGAGTTCATCTATCTATCTATCTATGAGCACTCAACTACAACCCAGTCCCGGACTCGGCAGTCTCTCATTAAAAGCATAGAAGTATTATACCTCTTTCTATGTGTTATAAAAAAACCGGACAAGAGCGAGTCAGACTCGCCCACCGATGGTTCCGTACAAACTAGTAAATAAAAGGGGGAAATTGTATATTTTTTATATATTTTCCTTCATAAATCGAAAAATATACATCGTAAAAATATTTTAAAACCTCTTTTGGCTTGTGCTAATTAAGCTCTTTCATATAATTCCCCACATGATACGGTTAAAGCAATTTAAAATTAAAACCCTCCTTCCTTGCACAAAGACCCTATTTTATGTAAATAAAATAAAAATTTACATTTTTCGGAATTTTTCCTTTGTGTGTACTATATGACAATGCTTCTTGCTAAATTTCAAAGTTATAGGTCAACGGGACCCCATAGGTTTTGATTCCCTTGCGTCTTGACAGACAACAAAGTGATCCTATAAGGGTTCCATTTTTTCCTTTTGAGGTACGGAACCCTAAAAATCTTGGAATACAGTATTCTACATCCGAATCCAGCGTGGCAAGAAAATACTGTAGAAGTAAAACTACTTTCTCTTTTTAACTTGCATGACAAAGAGCACTTAAAAGCAGAGTACTATTTTCTAAGTTTTTCACGATTACGTTACTCATTGAAATTAAACAAATTCAACGAATTTATTGCGTACATTTTACATAATTGTATGACCTGACGTTTCAAACACTTTGCAACGTCCGTGGTCGTGGTCAAGTGAGACTAGATGACAGTTGTCTTTTTTGTAAATTATGTAAAATATACGTGATAAATCCGTTAAATTTGTTTCATTTCAGACAGAGACTTTGTAAATACTATCTACTATAAATGTTGAAATCTGTGATTTTAGAGTACTATTTGTTACGAAAAGAAAAAAGACAGCGCTTGTCATGTTTTGTCACCTTGTGTGTGTCCATTTTTTAAGCTACATAAGGCTTTTTGTTTATCACATAATAAATATGGTGTGTGCTGTAAATAGGGCGAATTCTGTGGGTGTGTGTTTGTCACATGATAAATAGATTTGAAAAATTGTAATAAAAAAAACGATATAGGTACATTACAATTTCGTGTGAATGGCGTTTGCTTCGTTGTGAGAAAGGTAAAATGTAGTTTTCGTGGCTGCAAAAGCATCTTATCAATGAATATTGTGTTTGTCGCTGACACGCTATCTCGATCTCGATTTAATAGGATTCTAGCGGATCCTAACTCAAAGTAAAGAGCTGTTTGACTATGTAAGTCATCTCAAATGATCAATAGATTAAGAATATACGATGAGACTGTCATGTTTAAATAATATAAAGTCCCAATAATAAATATGAATTAAAAAAAAACATGAATGGATGGATCTATGGAGTCCAGGCAGCAATATATATCTATCTCTCTCGAAGTAAGCGACTAGCTCCGAGAGTTTTCTTTATTTAAAAAATTACAGTTTAAAAAACTCAAAAACACGCTACAAATTATTGTGGTCAAAGTTCATTACAAGACTTTTCTAACAAATCCAAACAGCTAAGATACGATGTTCCATCATGAAGTTCTAGTTCATATCTTCCGGCTCCATCATCAGATCAGTTCGACAGTACCATATTATTGTATTGTCATCAGAACTACATACAGCTGCCAATTTTCATGACGCTACGATCCTTGGAAGATGGTTAAATTAGTTACCTTAGATTTCATTACATAGTTAGTTACATACAGGTCGACCTAATAAAAGCGTGTTAAAAACCGGAACTCTGACAAAACTCCGTGGACTTCTGGGTCCATGCCATAACTATATACTTTAAGAAACTATTTTTTTAAACTTTTATTTACAAAATGAAGACGTCCATGTCCACTGTCCAGCTCCAAGCCGTTAGTTTCGTGGCCTGAGCATATTGTTGGTAAGTAAGTAGTAAGTACGAGTGGTTTCGTACCTAATTGTGCGTGCGTGTTTTCACCCTTTTAGCATTTCATTATTTAATCTTGAACTTTATCCAATTAACCTTGAAATGTTGCTATGGAAACTTGGCTACACAATTAAAACTTTTATGTAAATACCAGATGAAAACATACATCACTTCTTCCACAAAGTAAGTACTTAATTATTGCCAAGCAGGAAGAAAATGTTTTCGGCTGTATTATTATTTACCTAGGTAGATTAGAAGAAATGTACCTACATCCTGTACCGACCGCACTTGAGTGGAATAAGGTTAGGAAGGTGTTGATGATGATTTATTATTTAATTTAAATTATTAATGGCGCCTCACGCAAACGTAAATCATACTATTAATTAATTACTAAATTATACTACGAAAATCACTTTTACGCATTTGGGTATTTTGTTTTTATTTTAATATAGCCTGTTAACATGCCAATAGTTTGTTCTAACCTTGTTTCGTCCCACTGCTGTGCAAAAATCTCTCTCCCCTGCTTGGTACTGGCTGTATTCTACCAGATTCTATATAAGATGCCAAATTCATCGCGCTATCTTTTACGTACTCTGTCGCAGTGTCGCCAAGCTCTCCACTCCAAGGATCTCCATTCTCCACTTCACTTCCTCAAACTAATTCATTGATTTATTCTGTTTATTCATACAGGGTTAATCATGCATATAATTTTGTTGTAATTGATAGTAAAAAAATACGGATATAATCACGAAGTTTCGCAAAATACAAGGTCTCACAGGGGAAAGTCCAAAAAAATTTTATCAGTCAAAAAAACACATGTTTTTTTGCGATTACAAAATCACCATGGTTGGAATGTATGGGCGAACAATGATTTCACACAACACAGTTAAGTTTTTTTTTTGTTTGTGAATACACGTTTTATATATAGTTTATGAACTTGAGTCGGCGTAGGGAAAAAAGGGTGAAACGTACGGGAAGGGTACGGATACCTCGGTTCAACAAATTTATACATGCCCGGTTGTTTCATGAATTATTATCTAAGTCGTATTGGTAACTTTGTAACTTGTGCACCAGTTACAAAGTAAATAAATAGAAAAATAAAATTGCAGCAACCTCAAGTAAAAGAGCGATTGTGAGTTTCCACTTCCAATGCAATCACTGAATTAAATCTACCCGTTCGTTACCTACTTTTGAAATTGTATTGTGAGGTGAGTTTTCCAAGAATTTTGTTAAAAGCTACAAAGTTAGAATATACATTAAATCGTTTGGCAAGAAACACGACTTAATTTTTAACCGACTTTCAAAAAGAAGGACGTTATAATTCGATTTTATGTATGTTTGTTTGTTTTTAGGGTTCCGTACCTCAAAAGGAAAAAACGGAACCCTTTTAAGATCACTTTGTTGTCCAACTGTTCGTCCGTCCGTCTGTCAAGACCTGTATCTTGAGAACGCGAGAAGGTATCGAGTTGAAATTAAAACCATATACGCACATCCATAGTCTCTTGTTGCAGAGACAAAAATCAAACTTCTCAAATTTCATAAAAAAAAGTTACAGCCGAATATGTCGCAAAAAACGCATATTTCGACACTCGCAAGGGAATCAAAACTTATGGGGTAGATACTTCCCGTTGACCTATAACTGTGAAATTAGGCAAGAAGCATTGCACGCTGGCCAAGTGCGGGTTGGCAGACTTCACACAACATCAAGATCATTGAGAACTCTCAGACATGTGTAGGTTTCCTTACGATGTTTTCCTTCACCGTTTCAAGTTGGCGGCAATCAACAATACGCACATAACTACGAAAAGACAGAGGTGCGTGCAGTGGGATTCGAACCCAGGACCTGCGGATCGCAAGTCAGACGGTCTCCCGACTAGGCTGCCGGGTCCTCATATAGTATACGTAAAGTAAAACATCCGAAAACTGTACAATTTTAATTTAAACACAAAAATAGGGTCTTTAAGCAAGATGGGACCAAATTTTAAAGTGCTTTAACCGCATCATGTGGGGTATCATATGAAAGAACTTAATTAGCACAAGCTGAAACAGGTTTTTTAATATTTTTAAGATGTATATTTTACGATTTTTTTTTATTTATTTTAGTTATTTTATAAAAAAAAAAAAAAAATTATGTTCCCGATGACGTCATCACTCGCGTAATATAATGCGTATGCGTGTTTTGGCATAGGGATGCCAAAATAATTTTAAAAAGTACTCTTGTTACAGCTGTCAAATTCATTTATGCAGCTTGGCGATGTATATCAACCCTTAGTACTGCTGTTGGAGATACTTGTCATAAAAGTCGAATGAAGGTCACTTTTATAAAAAATATCCGAAATTACATACTTTTATTGAAAAAAATGTACTTTTATTGAGAAATATTTAAATGTAACATGAACAAAGAACCTCGAAATGGTTATGTAATTACAACCCTTTAAAAAAATTAACAATCCCCGGTATGAATTGTTTTTGATGATCCTATTTTTATTTGGTAGGTAATACTTTAGAGGTGGCCCCATATAATTTTTTCCAAAATTGGTTGTGTACTTGTGTTTTTATAACAAAATAACTTATTTAAATTTCAACCAACTACTTAAACGAATTGCGTATTTTGAAGTCGGGTTTTTCAGTGTATAACCGACTCCCAAAAAGGAGGAGGTTCTCAATTCGACTGAATGTTTTTTTGTATGTTTGTTACGCGATTAATTCGTCAATTATGAATTGATTTTGATGATTCAAATACAAATACAATTTTTTATTCATAATAATTTATGTCAAAACAAAAATGTGAAAAATACTTTAATTAATTATAATATATGTCACTATCAATTTAATTATTTTTGTATTTGATAGGTGACAGTTCAGAAATGGTTGCATGTACCGTATGGTTATTACAACGAAATAACTGGAAAATGTCATACAGTAAACGAAACTGCGTATTAGGAAGCCGGTTGCTTAAAAATTGAAGCCAAAAATTGTCCACATAATACAAGCCTATTGACAATATTTTTTTCGTAAAAATTACCTATAAATTTAAAGACCTAGTGTTTGGGAAAAAACGTTTAAATAGACTTTTTACCAGCGGCGGTTGCGTTGGTTCTGGGATATTTTTTGGTAGGTATTCAAAAATGTTCACGACATTGAAGAAGGACTTCAATGTCGTGAATATTGAGGAAAATTACTATTATTCGAAGTCATATTTTGGTGTACAAATAAATAATACTTTGCGGCGCGTAAAAGTACGTTGATAGTGTACGTGTTAGCAAAGAGCTGAAGCCGCCACGAATAGTATAGGCTTGGAGTATTTTCATCATCATCATCATCTCAGCCATAAGAAGTCCACTGCTGGACATAGGCCTCCTCCATGGATTTCCAAAAAGACCGATTGGAAGCGGCTTGCATCCAGCGTCTTCCCGCCACTTGTATGAGATCATCTGTCCATCTCGTGGCTGGTCTTCCTACGCTGCGCTTGCCGGTACGTGGTCTCCACTCGAGAACCTTTCGGCCCCATCGGCCATCAGTTCTACGTGCTATGTGTCCTGCCCACTGCCACTTCAACTTGCTAATCCGCTGTGCTATATCGGTGACTTTTGTACGTCTACGTATATCTTTATTTCTGATTCGATCTCGTAGAGAGACTCCGAGCATAGCCCTCTCCATAGCTCGTTGCGTGACCTTGAGTTTCCTTATAAGGCCCATAGTTAGGGACCACGTTTCAGTGCCGTATGTCATCACTGGTAACACACACTGGTTGTAAACTTTCGACTTGAGGGACTGGGGAATATTGGACGAGAAGACGCTTTTAAGTTTCCCGAACGCTGCCCAGCCGAGTTGGATACGACGATTGACCTCCCTCGTAAAGTTGGACCTGCCTAATCGGACCGTTTGTCCTAGGTAGACGTATTCGTCAACAACTTCAAGAGTGAAGTTCCCCACAGATATTGGGGTGGGCACTACATGGGCGTTCGACATAACCTTCGTTTTGTCCATGTTCATTTTGAGGCCCACCCGTTGGGAAACTCTATTGAGGTCTTCGAGCATCGTACTGAGCTCTTCCATCGACTTTGCCATGACTACTATATCGTCGGCAAACCGAAGGTGAGTGATGTACTCGCCGTTAATATTGATGCCGAGCCCTTTCCATTCCAGAAGCTTATAGGCATCTTCCAAACCAGCGGTAAACAGTTTCGGAGAGACAACGTCTCCCTGCCTCACGCCTCTCTTCAATGGAATTGCCTCTGAGTTCTGGTCTTGTACTCGGACTGACATGGTGGCGTTGTTGTACAAACACTTCAGCACTTCGACATACCGATAGTCAATACGGCATCGCTGGAGAGCCTCAAGCACCGCCCAGGTCTCGATCGAATCAAAGGCTTTCTCATAGTCCACAAACGCTAAGCAAAGGGGCAAGTTATACTCTTCGGTCTTCTGTATCACTTGCCGCAGCGTATGGATGTGGTCTATGGTACTATAACCTTTTCGGAAACCGGCTTGTTCGGGAGGCTGGAAGTCATCGAACCTGCGTTCAAGACGATTCGTGATGACCCTTGAAAACAGCTTATAGACATGGCTCAGAAGCGAGATGGGTCTGTAGTTCTTCAGCAAAGTGTTGTCTCCTTTTTTGAAGAACAGCGCCACCACGCTTCTGTTCCATGCTTCTGGCGTTGTACCTTCAAGCACGATGGAATTGAAGAGCCTCTGAAGGACTTTCAGTACCGGTGTTCCACCCGCTTTCAGTAGCTCTGATGTAATTCCGTCGTCGCCCGGTGCCTTGTTGTTCTTGAGCTGTTTCAAGGCCATCCTAATCTCATACAGGCTGATGTCCGGGATATCTTCGGTATAATGTCGAGTCAGTTTGGCTCTTGGATCTTTGCCCAAACTGCTAACAGGTTTTGCGACCGATGTGTATAACTGTCCATAGAACCTCTCGATTTCCCTCAACACTTCTGCTTTGGTCGACGCTAGACTGCCATCTTCCATCTTCAGCTTCGTCAACTGGCTCTGTCCAATAGACATGTCTTTTGCGAACACTTTGGAGCCTTTATTCCGCTCTATCGTCTCTTTAATACGATTAGTATTAAAGGTACGGATGTCGTGTCGCATAGACTTTGATATGAGTCTATTGAGCCGCCTATATGACTCTGCGTCACCGGAAGACTGCAGTTGCAATGAGCGTCGTTCAGCCATGAGGTCGAGGGTATGGCTCGAGAGCTTTTGCGGTCTATTTGTACGGTGGGGTTTATAAAACTTCGCGCCCACCGTACGGACAGTTTCCACAAACCTGTTATTGATCTCATCCACTGATGCGCAGCTCTCCAGGCACTCGAAGCGATTTGATAGTTCAAGCTGAAAGCTCTCGGGGTTTTGGATATGGGCGCGAGTGGGTCGGAGTGTAGACTTCATCATACGGGACCTCTCAAGTTTAACATTAATATTCAAAGTGCCTCGTACCATTCGGTGATCACTTCCGGTTTTAACCATGTTGATCACAGAGACATCATTGAATATTTGTTTCTTGGTGGTCAGGATGAAGTCTATCTCATTTCTCGTAGAACCATCGGGACTCAACCAGGTCCATTTCCTATGAGGTGGCTTCTGGAAGAAAGAGTTCATCATGAAGAGTCCCTCTTTCTCCAGAAAGTCGGCCAACCTCTGTCCCCTGGGGTTCCGTTGTCCATATCCAAATTGCCCCACTCTCAACTCACTTTCGCATTTCCTGCCCAACTTCGCATTGAAGTCCCCCATAACAACATTAAAATAGGTCTCAGAAGTGTGTATGGCCCTACTAATGTCCTCATACATCACCTCCACCTCATCATCCGAGTGTGCCGAGGTCGGTGCGTATACCTGGATGACCTTCAACGAATATCTCTTGGATACTCTGAGTATCAGGTACGCAACCCTGCTCGATACACTGTCGATGGCAAGAATGCTGTTAACAAGGGACTTGTGGACGAGAAACCCGACACCACCTTGGGACGGTTGGTCGCCCTCCCGGTAGTAGAGTAGGTTACCGGATTTCAGGGTTATCGTGTCCTCACCCTCTCGTCGGACTTCTGATAACCCCAGGATATCCCAATGTAACCTACTCATTTCTTCTTCCAGCTCAGCTAGCTTCTCGTCTGTCCTCATCGTGCGAATATTGTGTGTTACCAGGGCCAGTCGTCGTTTATGCAGGGGTGGTAGCCGGATCTCTTCCGGAGATTCTTAGCACCCCTTGCTCCGCCGTGACCGGGACCGCTACCGTAGCCCGGAATAGCGGAGCTGCCGGGGACTGGGGGCCTGGTTATTTTGTTAATCTTCATTAAGGGGGTTTTGCCATTACTCGCCACGCTTGGCATGCGGGTTGGCGAGCGCAGTAGATGGCGTTTTCCGCAGAGGATGCTGCTGCCCATCTCTGGTAGTATTTCCCTTAGCCGGTTCTTACGGCACCCACGGGAAGAGAGGGGGAGGTACTATTCTAAGCCGGTACCTCACGGCCAAGAGTGGAATGGAGTATTTTACACTCATTAAAAAAAGAACCACCTATATTTTATGTAAGTAACTATCATAACACGGATAGAAGAATTGTCCTGGTGTTGTCTCACTGCTGGAAAAAGATCCCAATTCCAATCATCTTGTATCTGAAGTTCAGGTTTAAGGATTAATAACTTTTGCATATAGAGTTCATCACTTCAAGCAATATCCTTTGCATAGTAGAGACTTCCCTCTAAGTATTACCTAAGTACGCACCTATAGACGTTGTGTTTGAGATTCTGCACTTAAGTGTACTAAGCCACATTTGAAGTTACATTAGATTCTCAGTATTAAGCCCGTAATTTGTACCAATTTGCGGAGCTATCAACATTTCAATTAGTGTTCCAGCTGGCTAATTAAGATTAAGACGTTAACTTTCGTCAGATATGTACATGGGTAGGTAATCTACCTTGACAAGAGATTAGTAGGTAACAGTATGGGAAGTTTCTAATGTTACCGAAATTAATTCATACCAACATCCCAACTTAAAGTTATAAGTCGATATTAATGTCAAGTAAAGGCCCAATGGATAGGTAGTAACTATTATGTGAAGGTGCTGCTTATACATATACATATTCATGATACAAGTAGGTACTATTAGATACTAACTGTGATTGTAACTGTGGTTGTGGTTGTAACTGTGGTTTCCAAGGCTTTAGCTATATTTTACACTGAAGATCGAAACATCGGAAGTCCTCGCACATCAAAATCGGTCAAGCCGTTTAGGCTGCAGGCTGTCATATAGAAACATACATACATACATACATACACTCGAAAAACACAACCCTCCTTCTTACGCAGCCGGGTAAAAAGCCAGAATTTGGTATAGATAAAGTAGTAAAACATTTTTAGGGCACTTCTACAACACGTAGCTTGGGTTTTTTTTTCTCGTACCTATATCCTATTGTGGTGTGGGGTGCCGTTGGATAGGTAATTCAAAAATGTAGGTGTGCGAAGGTTATTTTTCAATTTAGGAATCATTTTGCAAAATATATTATGTACCTAGTCTTTTTCTTAGAGTGAAGTAGCGTCTCATTTATTTTTTCTTTTATTTAATAATAGGTATATTAGTCTAATAAAAATAAATCCGTTTGTATGGAGCAGGTCGCAGTATTTGCAACTGGAAGGATTCTTTGAAATTATGATAAGAAAATAACTAAAAATCATAGATCAACAATAATCCCCGAGTTATAGACTAGCTGAGTTCCGCGGTTTCACTCGCGTAGTTATGAAAAACGGTGATGATTATGATGGTGATAAGTAGCTTATGTCCGTCTCCAGGTCCAAAGCTATCTCTATACTAATTTTTTTAACGATCGGCTCAGCCGTTTGAGCGTGTAAAGGTAACAAAATTAGCTTCTATAATATAATTATGAAATTGTGTCAAATGTATTTCAAAACACCAGTACATTCATTTAAATAACAATATACTTAGGTGTCTTTTATGTTGTCACAAATCTTATTTTTACTAGACTATATACCTATCTATGCTAATCCAGCTATCTCCGTTACTTTGATCAAATCTGTTCTGTTGACATTTGAAAGTTTGTACGTGGGTGTGTATTTGATACTTTTTCACGCTTAACGCTTTTGGATTGAAGCGATTTGTATAAAATTTGATATGGAGATAGTTTATATCCTGGAATAACACGTAGGCTACTTTTACCCCGGAAAATGATAGGTAACTTCCATCCTAGACTAGGAAAAAAAGAAAAACATGGAATTTACTAGTTGCTTCTCTGCCCGGGCAGAGGCAGGAAAGGTACAGGAAAAGTCAGTTATGGGACTTGGGGGAAATTGGCGTTTATGTAGGCGATGAGCTGACCCCCTGCAAGCCAACATTTTATACGTCATCCTCTAATAGGTACAGTGTAATATGGCTGGCGTCATACGGTTCTATGGTAGGTATTTCATGCGGTTTACACTGAAAGGGACATCGTAAACTTTATTTATTTATTTCTTCAATCCCACTGAATATTTCAAAAGAAATATATCATTCTAGCGGCTAATCTCTCTGTCTTAAAATAGGAGATCGATCTTTTCTCATTATTACCACTTGCGTTTGTTTACTTAAGCTTACTATACACCTAATTGTTATAAATAGACTGATTTAATAACAGTTGAGCGAGAATAGCAAGAGTCTGTTGAGTTAATGGAACTAATCTGTTCTCCTAATTTGTTCAATTAAACAGTCTATGCTAAACTTTAGTTTCAGTTCGTTGACATTTTATGAGCATGAAATGAACTTCACGCCAATTCTAATGTAACCAAATGTTACAAACATTATATACCTACTTATATTTTGTTTTGGAATATTATTTTAGTTTATACATGGCCACAGAATATCTGAACAGTAGGTATAACGCCCTCGCAAGTTGCAATGCCTGAAAAGGGCGACTAAGTTTTAAGTTCTGTAAAAATGCATGTAATTCCATCTACATTCATGTACACTTAGTGGCAATAAAGAAGATTAATATATTATTACGCATGAGTAAATTCATAGACGTTATTGACAACGGCGCTCTTCCATATAAATAAGAGAAAACCTAAGCATCATCCAATTTCCATGAATCTTTTTAATTGATGGAATCATAAATGGCTTTGCCTCTACGGCTTTACATACATCATTTAATTTCAGTGTACCAATGTAGTTTTTGCATTGATTTTTGCATATTAGGGCCTCGTGACTAGGACTATAAATATTACCTACATATGTACGTTGTACATCGTTAACGTATTACACTCTTAACTGTACAATATTTTGCCATTTTTATCATTTGCGATAAACAAAATGAAATCCTCCCCTATGGTCCTAAATAAATAATAATCAGAATGTATTGCCTTGTCAATTCTATGCCTAGTCGAGAATAATAAATATTAATGTACTAGTAAGAACGGAATCGAAGTCATACCATAGAATAAAAAATAAAACGTTACATGTGGCTTCAACCAAAGATTAGGACTTCTTGAAATATAAACACCAACCTACTTATAAATACATAATAATTCGCAGGGGTAACTTTTGCGGCGCGCCGCGCATGCACCCCGATTCCATGGAGTCAAGTAAGTCCCCTGGTCTCGCTCGCCGATAAGACAAGCTGGGGAGCTGCCGTCTAGCTGGTGGGAAATGCAAGAACTAAGAAGCTAAGCTAAAGACGTGTCAAAGATTATAAATCACGACTGGCGTTTAGTCAAAGTGCAACCTTATGTTGCTTCTCCGAAGACCTTATGCAAAGCCATTACGAGGAGCCCATTCAATGGTGGCAATG
Organism: Lycia hirtaria; assembly: GCA_947563715.1. Taxonomy (NCBI): domain Eukaryota; kingdom Metazoa; phylum Arthropoda; class Insecta; order Lepidoptera; family Geometridae; genus Lycia; species Lycia hirtaria. Next base: position 33,037,778 of record OX387378.1, read on the forward strand.
GGGTAACTAACTTTAGTTTTTTTTTTGTAATTATACAAAACTGACATTAAACTATTTTTCTAACTCGCATAATTATTTTTTCACAAAACCTTAATCCATTCATTCATTCATTTGAGGCTACGAAAAAGCAATTTTTAACTATTGTTATCATCAAACACTTTATACCTACATCTTAATAATTATAGTATAAAACTGAAAAAAAACGACTTCAAAATAGAAAATTCGTTTCCTTGGACGACATTTATTCAGTTATTTTGTTATAAAAATCAAAGTACTGAACCGATTTTCATAAAATTTTAATCGGACTCCGACTAAGTACCTCGGAGGACTTGCCTATCAAACGAAAAAAGAATCATCAAAAACAAACCTTAATTAACGGAATAATCGCTGAACAAACATACAAAAAAAATACAGTTGAATTGAAAACCTCCTTCTTTTTGGAAGTCGGTTAAAAAGGGAGAAATAAGTTTAGTTAGGACCTGGCTCCGACCTCAAAAAGTAGTAGGGTGCGTACCTACTTAGCTAGACGTCCAGTTTTGATAAAAAAAACGGTATTAATTAACAGTTGTTATTTCTCCCTTTTTATTAGTTAATTTAATTGTTTTCAAGTTCATTTAATTTTAAAATTACTTTTATTTATTTATTTTTATTAATAGACTTCAAAAAAGGAGATTATCAATATGTATATGTATGTAATATTGTTAGAATTACACAATTTTCGCATATGTGGGATTCTAAGCGCATGTGCCAAGTTTCATAAGTGTATGTAAAAACAAGGGTTTTGTTTGTTTTCGTGATCCGTGGAGTGAATGTAACCGAATAAGCCAGTTTTGGATCGGTTTATTCGGTCACCAGCAATGAGTACTTCATATATACGGAGTCTCCAAAAAATGTGCTACTATGTGTAATACTAAGTACAAGTATATTTCTAGATATACATACATATATCGCAACCTTAGTAACCGACCAGGATGTGGCACTCATAAATCTAAGTTCCTTTTCCTAACAAAACATTTATTTTGCCTAAATCTGGCAGCAAACATTTTAGGACTTTAACCAGCTGTTGGCGTTCACATTCCAGAGTCAATATATAGAGTGGATAGACACACTATCTTTACAAACATTTTTTATCATAATTATCTATTTCTTATGGACGATTCACTCAAGCGTTTACGACAAGGTGCGATGCTTCCTACGATCATCATCATTATCACCGTCACTTGTTTAATCTCCCATTGCACGCCCCGTCTAATTTATATATCATATTTATCTCCATCGCATGGGTGCCTGGAAGAGATCGCTCTTAGCGATAAGACCGCCTGTTGTTGCACTAGTTTACGTATGACACCTACTATATACATTCTGCAAAGTAGCATACGGCCACGGTTTTCCAATGAACACCACTATGAATAATTGAATATGTATGAAATGAAATACAATAAAATATTTTTTAGATTTTCTTGTTTCATAATTTTTAGAGCGTAATTTTCAGTAGCCGGTGGTTTTAGTTTTTGAACTTATTTTTTATTTGAAGTATTTTGGGGTTTTTGACAAATGAACACAAATGCATACATACCTACATAATTACCTACATACATACCGATCAATAAACACATAACGCTCCCTTTTGCTTTTTTGCGGCGCCGTTTTTGGATTAAAAATAGTTTTCATGACTTTGGCGGGATGTATCACGCAAACGGTATAACGCTTGACTAAAATATGATGTATAAAACCCTACCCTATGGGGTGGGGCGAAAAAATCTGGGGGCACGGCCGTGCACCCGCCATGTGAGCCAGCGGGTACGGCCGGGACTATCTTTTCTCGAACACATTCGTCGGATTTTTAGACCCTCATAGCTTCGGCCTCGATAACACTAGAGGGTTCAAATTTTCAGGATCAAGTGTGGTCCACGGTCTAATAAAATGTTAAGAGTTTCATGTATCTAGCTTTTATACTTTCGATTTTATTAATACCTAAAATACGCCGATTTGGCACAAATTAATTGATGATCATAAAAAAGATAAAGTACTTGCTGAAGTCTTAGAAAGCTGAAATTTGGTATGTAGGCTACAATTTGCACACAAACAACAGAAAAATTGAGATATTTGTAACTTTCACCCTCCAACCCCTATTTGGGGTTATTTGGGGTTATCCCGTTCTCGTCATCAATATTCCAGGGTACTTCCTGAAGTAGTAGAAAGCTGAAATTTGGTATGCAAACTACGATTGGTACATAAACAACAGAAAAATTATGATATTTGTATTTTTCACCCTCTACCCTTATTTGGGGGCTATTACGTTATTCTCATCAATAATTAATATAAGGTACTTCCTGAAGTCTTAGAAAGCTGAAATTTGGTGTGTAAGCTAATATTTACATATGAACCACGAAAAAATTAAGATATTATTACTTTTCACCCTCCAACCCTTTATTTGTGGGAGCACACCCCTTGAGTGTAATCAAAAAGATAGGGTACTTCCTGAAGTTTCAGAAAGCTGAAATTTGGTATGCAAACTACGATTGGTACATAAACAACAGAAAAATTACGATATTTGTATTTTTCACCCTCCAACCCTTTTAAAGTGTGATCTTGTCTGTGTGTCTATATTTCTGTAACACAACATAACTTCGATATGGATAATACTAGAGAGCCCAAATTTTCAGGATAAAAAGTAGACAGTACATTTATAAAACATACAAAGTTTCATTTATTTAGCTTTTGTACTTTAGATATGATTCACATCTAAAATACGACAATTTTACCACTCAGTGAGGATCGTTTATCTAATTAGTTTCAAAAGGCGATACTAGATGGCGTGCGCCTCAAGTTAACACACGGTATCATTTCTCGCGCTCTGTCGCAAATCAATTTTGGAAGTCAACACGCTGAGGCACCTGGGTATTCCGTATTTATGGTTGGTCTGTGTTGTGTATTCGTTCGTTCTGATTTGGTTCTCGTTTATGATAACGGTTTGTTTGGTATAAGGATAAATAGTATCGTTTTCGTTCGTTGTTTCATGTTTGTTTAGTAATTATGGGTTTGTCTTTGTAATTTTGTATTATATATATACATTAGGTTATAGGTTTGTATGTTGTATATATATACATTATTCGACTTTAATTGATGACTTGGTTTGTTTTAGGTAGTACTTACTTAGGCTTAGGGACTTATTTACACAGAAAATTATAATACTTTCAACCGAGAGCTTATTTAGAAGCTTGGTTTCGTGTTAGAGAAGGGGTATTAGGTTATAGGTTAAGAATTTAAGTTATTGAATAATAGTCTGGATACAAGAATAATCTAAAGTTGGTTTAGTGGACGTATTCATATAAAAAGGAAATAAGACGAACAATATGAGTAACGAAACAATTTCTTTGGGAGAAGGGTTAGGGCCCTATCGTCTATACTACAGTTCATAGTATGCCTGGAAATGGTTCATGCCTTTTCCATTCATTGACATTTACTCAATCTATAGAAGACCGTATTTGATGTGGCGTTGCAAGTTAAGGTGTGCTATTGTTCGTTATGTTGTAGAATATTGAGACGATTTGCAACTTTATACTTGTGCTGAAGAGTGTATCTGGAAACCGACTCTTATTCACGCGCTATAGTATGGCGCCACATCAGAATTGAAGGTTACAGCAGCTATCATTTATTTTAAGTAATAAGTCAACAAGAAAAACAGGCTATGACAGAGAGTGTACTGCTAAAGAAATGATAACAGATGCACAGGGAAATACAATCCGTTAAAACAAAACGTTGCAGAAATTACAGGGTCCTTTACAAAAAGAAATTAAATCCCACCAAAAACATTTCATGTAAAATTGGTTGCCATGTGTCGCATTGTCATGCCACTTTCACTGACAAAAAGATATCAGATGAGATCTGACTGAATCTGAAGAGCCAAGCCGCTAACTCTACAAAATCTAAGGCTACTTATACTTATCTCTGTAAACCTTAAATCTTGGTCAAAAAGCATGGCTTGGTCGTTTCACTTTCATGGAACTATTACATTACTATTCCAATTATACAACATTCAAGAGCAGAACTTTTAGTTTCTTTTTCTTCCTTGTCCATGTACGACATGTTATGCGACATAAATGTTTGTAACTGACCGTCGGAAAACGGCCAAGCCATGCTTTTTTACCAAGATTGAAGATTTACAGAGATAAGTATTGTAGCCTTAGATTTTGTAGAGTTAGCGGCTTGGCTCTTCAGATTCAGTCAGATCTCATCTGATATATTTTTGTCAGTGAAAGTGGCATGACAATGCGACACATGGCAACCAATTTTACATGAAATGTTTTTGGTGGGATATGTTTTTCTTGACTTCATGCCCCTTACAGGGACGCCATATTCAATTTAATGTAACGTCACATAGCCTATAACCAGCGGACCAACAAGGCGCTTCCAAAGGCACCTCATTTGTCAGATTATGATAAGTACATAGTTCAGAAGTTATGAGGGAACAGATGAACATACATACTTACACACATACCTACCGGTCAAAAACATAACCCTCCCTTTGGCTTCGCCGTAGTCGGGTAAAAATTTATCCTATTATATACTAGGTAAATAAAGACAAAATTCAACGATACCTTGTACATCAAAAGCAATCTCGCTAGTACATAGTCGGGTAAAGAATTCACCTCTAATAATAATAAACTCGCAATAAATTCCGGACAAACAATTCCCCGATTTATTGTTTCCCGTTTAGAGGATGTTCATTGAATATCACACGTGATTTGTCTTTTTTATTACGATCTAGCGTCATTTGTATGAATTGTCGGCCAACGAAGTGATAATACTATCACTTTGTGAAATATTACTCGTGTTTATTTGGGTTCTGTGCGAAAATGATAAAAAATCGCAGAAGAACAAATATACAGGTAAATATAATCGTCCTAAGCCAGTTAGAAAAAAAACTTCGTATTATTTAATTTCTATTTCGTACGTCCCTATGTAAATAGGGTCACGAATTCTGCGCTTACGTCTTACCACAGAATTTTGAAAGAGATCGTTAATAGGCACAGTATAAAAGTACAACTGAACTTTTTGTCAAAGAAAACAAGTACAAGTATCGATCTTAAAGAAAAACAAAATACCCGACTGCAGAAAATCAGTTTTTGCACTCTAACTTACGATTTCGTTACGCTGCATACGCTGTTGATTGTTCGTTTTTTGTGAGAAAGTATGGGTAAAATCGTTGTAAATGTGCATTCTTTATAATAAGTCTAGTAAAATCACTTGTTTATTACGAAAAAGTTGATTTCATAAAAAACACTTTTTTTTTGTTGCGAGAGATGTATTATTATTATTACAAAAAAAATATAGTCTGACGGTCAGGAAGTGAAGACGAATCTATTAACACCTCGTACATCAAAATCGGTCAAGTCGTTTGCTGTAGGCGATCATATAGAAACATACATACATACAAACATACATACCCTCGTAAAACATAACCCTCCTGCTTGCGCAGTCGGGTAAAAATACTAGGAAATTCAATGACGTCGGAAATCACTGTTGGTTGAAGCAACTTCAACAGACTATAGGTACATATAAATTTACTGATTTTATTTATATGCGAGACTAAGATTAAATATACGGTTATTATTATTATTAAATATACGGTTATTATGTTATTTTTTATTGTTTTTTTTTTAAAGAGTGAGAAACAGATTCGCTCCAGGGTGGATGATTCGACTTTTCGTATCGACCGAACTTGGTTGATAAGTTTATTCATAAAGGCGGTATGGACACAGTCGGGTTAGTGCAAAGTAAGTTAGCGTCATCGCTTTATGTTTTTTGTTTGTAATATGACAAATTAACATAATATAGGGTACATATATAGAGATAAATTGATAGATACTAACTTACTCTGTACTTATTTGTACTTGATTGTCCATACTGTCATCCACCTGGAACCTGTCAACATTTATACATATACAGGTTATTTAAAGTACCATTATTACTTTTTACATAGGTATGAGTACGTGGAAACAAATAGCTACTTAAGTACCTACTAGGTAATTACTTACTGTTATCAAATCATATACTTACGTTATTATCGTCATTGATAAAATATAGGTAGAAACTAATATTACCTACACACATAAAATGTAATGCTTATTTAGTAATTTAATTATTTTCTTTCAGCTTTACAAGCTTCTGATTAAATACAACAATTAAACCCCCCCCCCCCCCTCGCTCAAAGCTCACCGTCCTGTGACACAAAAGGAATTAAAATTACACTGCCACCTGTAAAAGCTCGTTATTTTTGGATAGGACGAAGCAGATGGCTCCTATAATTTTCCTTTAATCGATGATAATTTTAGTGGAATATAGGCCAAAATTATTTTCCTCTTCTGTTTTTCCTACAGTTGCAGATTATGATTTTGAGCTTTCGAATAACTGTATTTTGAACTAATTACCAACGGGTACAGGGACTCTTCGAAGGATTATATCTGAATGTGTTAGGCAGGTTTATGTAGGACTAGCTGCACCCCGCGGTGTCACCCGTGTGATGATAAACGGTGATGATGATGTTGATAAAATATGTCCTTCTCCAGGCCCTAAAGAATCTCTGTGCCAAATTTCACAACGATTGGTTCAGCCGTTAAACGGTCAAGAGGTAGTTAACAAAAAGACAGACGACAGACAGAGTTACTTTCGCTTTTATAATATTACTAGCTGCACCCCGCGGTGTTACCCGCTGTTTCACATAAATTATATCAAAGGCGATGTATGTCTTAATCCAGGGTGTCAGCTGCTTCCACACCAAATTTCATCAAAATCGTTTTAGCCTTTTGAACATGAAGAAATAACAAACATACAAACACACTCAGAAACTTTCGCCTTTATAATATTTGTGTGATATATAAGTTGGGGTTAGCAGCTAGCCACTAAAACCCCTGCGTTAATTGGCCACGGAGTCATAACTGAATAGGTACATCCGGATGCTGCCTGTGAAATCTACTTCTCTGCCTTTTTGCATATTGGTTGTTTAACCTACTACTCTAATTTTGTTTAAACTGTGCCTATGTCGAATTTTAAAAGCTTCAACGAAATCGTTGTGAGACCCATCTATAGCCCCATTATTCTACTTTGTGATGTCGATAGATTCGACTTTATTTCTTACCACACTTTGCTTTTGGCTGTCATTCGAATGTGAGTATGTATAAGTAGAAGCAGTAGGTAGGTAAACATCAGAGATTTGCACCACATTATCCGTGTATATCATCCTGAAGCAAAATTCGGCAATTGTTCACCTACAGTCAAGGGCGTCGCCAAGGGGAGGCAGAGGGGCAGCTGCCCCCCCCCCCCCCCCCCTAGAGATTTCTATAGTCCTAAGGCCGTGGTTCTCACAATGACCCGTTCCCATGTACAAACAGGACTGATAAAAAAAATGTTAACCCGTAACCACAGAACTTCATACCACCTTATAATTGCACTGTATTTAAAAACTTATCACTTTAAATATATAATAACGTAAATCTAATTAATTGATTAATTTTTGTAATAGCTTTTGTTTGATTATATATTTTTTTTCTCTTTGAAAATTACAGAACATTATTATTAGTTAGGAAAATTATTATTAGTTACAGAAATTCAAATTGTAGAATCTATTGCACTTTGTAACATATTATGGATAATTTTTATATGGAACTTACTAGTCGAATAACAAGCCGAAAATGTGTACCAATGTCAGCGCTAAAAATAAATAAACTCACCTATTAAACTGGCCAACGGGTACCCAAGATGCAGGCTTTGCTTAGTTTGGCGTTAACAATAATATAAGGTGATTGGTTAATTATTTAAGACGATACCTCGCACGATGTTCACGGGCGAACTAGGTAAATGATTGAGAGTGATAGAACTATGCGATAGCAACGTAAATAGATAGAGAGAGGAAACATGCAACCTACTCGAAAAACATAACGTAAGCGCCATACTAAATAAAAAATTAATTAAATATTCAATTTTATGTTTCTTTAAAAACTGATCTCTAATTAATGTTTAATAAGATATTATCTACATTCTTCATTATTTTAATGTGACAGAAAGTACATGACTACGACATATAATTCATAAAATGTTATTTTTAGAGGTAAGTTCTGATTTTTTTTCTATCGAGGAAAGTTACTTGTTTTATGTTTCTGTCTTCGTATTAATGGAGGTAATATAGTCAACAAACACATATAAAAAAATTATTCAAGCAAAGTATTCTTAAAATAAAATTAACATAAAAAATTGTTTAATTACCAGGTAGCATCTTAAGTAATTAATATAAACTTTTGTAAAACACTAACAATTTTCAGAAATAAATATTAATATTATATATACCTTTACGCAAAAAATTACTATCACTCTTGTCAGTATCTCTCTAACAAGGTAAGCCATTCTTCCGTATAACGTCAGGAGAATTACGAAATACTACCCCTCATACGGAACCCTGTAACGATTATGTGCACGTGTTACGTGTGTGAACAATGTTATCTACAAATAAGTACTTACAAGGTTAAAGATAGCAACACAGTAGTATTTAGAAGTAGGTACCTAAGAGGGACTCATTAAATTACAGTTGAAGCCCAAAACTCTTGGTCACGGTACATCTCATAAATAATTCTACGCCATGATGAAATAAACAAAATAGGTATAAGTAAGTCGAAAAATCATAAGTACTTACTTATCTATGCGACCAAGTGCGTGTCACGCCACGCGTATAAGGCACAAGGCACATCATAATAATTTATATGAACTTAAATAATAAGGATGCTACACGCGAGCGTAAGTTACGTTCGTTCAAATGAATTTTGCACGAAATTTTAATTTCTTACTTCTCTAACTACTTTTTAGGGTTCCGTACCTCAAAAGGAAAAAACGGAACACTTATAGGATCACTTTGTTGTCCGTCTGTCTGTCTGTCCGTCCGTCCGGGTGTCAAGACTTGTATCTCGGGAACGCGTGAAGGTATCGTGTTGAAATTAAAACCATATACGCAGATCCAGTCTCTTGCTACAGAAAGAAAAATCAAACCTTGTGTAGTGCAGTGTAAGCATTGTAAGTACTGAGACAGTAACAGTAATAAACGTAATATAACCGCGCTCGGACGTGTAATTTACTCCTGACTCCTCGTCCCCTCGCGCCCCGCACCTCATGGCGACCCGGCCAGACGCGAGCGTTGTGTAATGTGATACAAAGTTCCAGAATATTTATTTATTTTTTGCTTCAAAATGTGCCGGTCAACTGTAGAAAAAGAGGATGTTTTTATAAATCAAATAGGTAACAACGCAGCCATACGACAAATTGGCCATAGGCATTTACATGCTCATAGCTCTGTTGGTTATAGTAATACTATTTGTGGCATGCCACAAATAAAAACCGATAGATCTACGACTGATCTCCAACTCGTCTGATATTTAGCTGTTATTTTCTAGTTTTACGAACGAAGATCTTTTTATAAGTTCATTCAGTCGTCTTATATCTTCAAAAATATGGGCATGCGCGAGCGGTCGCTTCGCTTTGGCGCGCGAAAAATATTGAAGCAAATTAAGTAAACTTAAAAAAAAAGCAAGGATTTTTCATAATTGCCAGAATATTTTGGGGGAGGGTAGGTTGAACCCCTAAGCCCCCCCCCTTCCCCCCTCCTGCTTACGGCCTTGTTCACAACTTGTCAGATTCGGAATTAGCCTTGAAACTATATCTCCATCTCTCTCAATTTGTATAGATATGACAAAGATGGAGTTAGGGTTTCTTAAAAAGTATGTATATTAAAAAAATAAATATGCCAGCAGCAGAAAAGCATTTTGCAGTCTAACTTACGATTTCGATACTTTTAATACGCTGTTGAGTGTGCGTTTTTTGTGAGAAAGTATGCGTAAAATTGCTGTAAAAGATTATAAACGCGCATTTTTTTGAATAATTCTAAATAAACACTTGTTTATTACGAAATAGTGCATTAGTGGTTACGAAAAAACGTTTTTTTTTTTTTTTGAAAGAGATGTATTATGATTACATAAAATATAGCCTACTTATGACACTTTGGAAACGAAAACGACTGTAATGACACATCAAAATCCGTCAAGCCGTTCAGGCTGTCATATAGAAACATACATACGTACCCGCAATACATACATACACTCGAAAAACATTACCCTCCTTCTTACGCAATCGGGTAAAAATATATAGTTTCCATTTGATATACGCGTTTGTAGAATGCGCGCGGGCGAAAGACGAACATCTATCATACTGCATCTCTTTAGCTAAGCTGAATTTTGACAGCACTTAATTTTTTTTAAGCCAATGCCATGGGGGGGGGGTCCGGACCCCCTAGACCCCCCCCCCCCCTTATATACGCCCATGGACGAGTGAATATAATAGTGATATAAGTGCAAAAAAAAAGTGATTAAAATCTAAAATATAATAAAATTTTAAAATGAATTACAAAACATACAAATCAAAGACACACAATCGACTCACTGCGAATATGATACGAGGCGCATAAAGCGCAGTGTAAGCGCACCTACCTGTCTGAGGAAACCTACATGTCTGAGAATGATCTTGAAGATGTGTGAAGTCTGCCAACTCGCACTTGGCCAGCGTGGCAGACTATGGCCTAACACTTCTCACAATGAGAAGATGGCCCGTTCCCAGCAGTGGGACAGTTTGTATAAAGGGCTGATAAAAAAAAAGCGCAGTGTAAAACATTCCTATCGTCGCCGGACGACGACGGCTCTTATCTTTTAAAAAAGAAAGCAAGTATAGATACCGCTTTTCCATGGACATATAAAGTAATGGATGCGGCAATTATTAACTAATAATATATTGTTTAATATTACGAAAACACGAAATAGTTATTTGCGCTATGCTTTTTATTAAGAGTAATTTTAATTAAATGGACAAGTTAGAAAATGTATTGGAAAAATTAAATGAAATTAGAACGTATTTAGTTAAGATAGGTCCTAGTAGACGGAAAGGTAAAATGTTAATTGCGAAAAATTTGCAAGCAGCCCAAATATATGGAAGATATAAAGAAATTATAAATGTATTAAATGAAAAGTAGGAGAAGAAAAAATTATCTTCCGAATTTGCTGATGTAATTGTAAGAATATCAAGGACAGAAACATTATGCGAATTACAGGAGCATAGCACGGAGTTCGTTTCCGGTAGTTTATCTAGCGTGGTAAGTACGGATCACAAGGAAATTAAAATGGCGAATTTGAGTTTTGACCTTAAAACTGCGATAAGTTTACTACCAATAATGACAGATAGGGAAGACGTTACAAATAAATTGATTGATGCTTTTGAATTATATACCTCCATGTTAACAGACGAATCAAAACCATTGTTAATTCAATTTATTATAAAGACCAGATTATCTAGACAAGCAAAACTGCGGTTATCAACATCTTATACAGACATTTCTTTACTATTGTCTGTTATGAAAAAACATATTTTATCTAAAAAATCAGATACAGCTTTACAGTCAATATTACAGTCCTCAGTTCAAGGCAACAAGTCCATCCAACAGTTTGGGACTGAACTTGAAACATTATTTACTGAATTGACTATTTCACAGGCGGACGGAGATAGTAGTAAGGACGTCTTATGACCAATTAATGAAAGAAATGCGATCAAAAGATTCGCAGATGGCTGCAGATTAATTGCAAAGTAAACAAAACGTTGACACAACACGTTTATCGAAATTTCACATATTTTTTAAAACCTAATAGCGGAATTAACTGTTTTTTCAACCTGTTGACCGTTGTAGAAAAGCCGTTTCGTTAAATTGACTGGTATACTGTCAATGACTCACCTCTACCGTGAGCCTGCTTTTTTATTATCCGAACGATCAGTGAGGCTCATGTATTTTAGACATTTGCCAAAAATGTATCTACATTTATCATTTAATTATGTATTGTTGTTAGTTTGTTGTACTTGATGTTTGCTTTAAACTAAATCAAAAAAATAGTAATCTCAAACTTAAGTTTGTTGTCAATGTCATACTCATACATGATACTCAACAATCTTTCAGCCTGTCTATTTTCCAAGCCAAGTGACCGCGCAAGTGAAGTGAGACCGTGAACTTGTATTTTTCTTATTTATTACTACAAATGTAATATTAATTGTATAAGTATATGAATAATTAAATCTTAATTTATCTGACATTTCCAGTAGAATTAAATAGATTTATATATATTTATCATTTTAACTAATTAATGCAAAAACTTACTAACTATGTTTTATCTAATTTAGGATGATTATGAAATATTTTCATACATTTTTTTTTCTATGGAGGATCCGCCTCCTAAGTACGTTAAACAAAAAAATAATATGACAAGACAAAAAAAACTTGAAATGAAATAAAAATGAAATACAAAAGACTTGGCTATGATGGCCTTCATAAATTCAAATATTGAAAATTATGACAATAGCTGTATGGGCTCAGTTCCCTTTGCCTTTCCATAAAAGGAAAAACGCAACCAAAAAAAAATCTCGTTGATGCTGGCTGGCTGTCAATTGTCATATTCGTAGCTCATCTGTTTTGCTTTTGATCTCAAATCATTTTTTTGAAGTTAAAAGCTAAATTTATTTATTAGTTAGAACAAGTTAAATGCTATTAAAATCGCCGACACAATTGTTCGACTGCACATAAGTACAACCAGATTCAAATGATGCAGTAATAATGATTACTTATGTGGCTCAAGTTATAAATTTATTGGCTACAACACTGCAGAATGTTTTCTTCATTGCTTCATTTATTGGAGAACTTATTGTTTCAGCTCTTCTGTGGTCTTATAACATTCTGATTAATACGTGTGACTATATTATAAGTTTCTTCCGTATTGTGTATGAGGACAATATTTGTATATTCACAGAATTGCCGAATACATTGAAAGATGTTTTAGAGACAATTTTGAATCAGTTCGTGTGCATACACAATGGACTAGACGAAGTGTATCAGTACATATCCGGCAAGATTTATGGAGTAATTTCTTCAATTACCTGGCTAACAAATGCAGTAATTGTGATAATAAGTGAAGTCTGCGTATTGCTTACAAATACAATAATACTTACTGGTGAAACAGTATGGCTCCTAATTACTTTTATACCTATACACCTTCCTTTATTAGTGAAGTCTGGGGCAAAGTATATCAACGATATTATAATTGACACTATTGTGAATGGATATATGAGACTTCTGATTTTTACAAACTATTTGACAGAAGTGCCTTTGGAATCTTTTTTAGGATTGACAAGTGCCATTATCATAGTGCGATTTTGTGTTCATTTTAAAGAAGAAATTATCAGAAATCTTCATAAGTTTTACTGGTCTCTAGTGAGAACATTAATGTATTTATACTATGCTTGTTATAATTATTGGGTAAATCCAGAAGTGCAAGTGATAACTAGAATGGTCAGTGGAGATATTGTACATACAAGAGAAGAAAATTTGGATGAAGTACATGATGATCCAAATCCTACAGAAGATTCTCTGTGTGTGATCTGTCAAGAACGTCAGAAGTGTGTGTTAACTTTACCATGTCGCCACATTTGCTTGTGTACAGATTGCTGCAGAAGACTATATGGTTATCAACGCACTTGCCCTATCTGCAGAACATTCATCTACCATTCGGTATCTGTGTATTGGTGACAAAAACAAAATGTTTTCCAAGTGTATTTTAAGAATTGATATTATTTTACTATGATATTAATATTGTGTAATGGTAACAAAAAACTGCATTTCTTTTTTCTAGTGTGTATTTAAAAAAAATACTTTTATCATAGCCTATAAAATTACCATTCTTATGCATAGGATTACACCTCATGTGGTCATAAATTTTAAAATGGTGGTTAAACCATTAACTGATTGCCCTATATTTTCTGGCAAATACTTAGTTTTCCAAAGACTGGCTGCAGCCTTGTGGGACATAAGCCTTAGTCTGACCAACATTGGCTGTATACTAATTTGTGTGATACTAATTCATTTGCAGTGAAGATTAGTCACCATCAAGTCCTGACTTAAATCCTCTAGTTTAGTCCTTATGGATTGCATTGGAACTAAAGACAAGTAGAAAATCGCACACCCAAACTCAAGGAATCAAATCAAAAATGGATTCCTATTTAAAGAAAAACATGCTTCTATAAACAAAATAAATGGCCCATGCATTGTAGGCCTGCATTAAAAACTAGCCAGATTTATTTTTATATGTTGTTCTAGGTGTCTTAGTTATAATTTATATACTTACTTAAACAATAAATGAATATTTTTTAGATTTTTCCAAAGATATTTTAGTTTTACTTTGGACTAAAAACCTACAACACACAAGCCTACAAAAAATTACTTGTCAAAAATAATACATATACTTAATGCTTCTGATTTCAACATCACAATAAGAATTCTGTCCTTGATTGTCATGATTTCACTACTATATATAGCATTGTTATACCATCTATATGGTTTTTTTGAGACAGATACCCTAGATACATTAGAAACAATTAGAAACTGTATGATTGACAACTTTTATGAATATACAATTATCATAAACCTTATGAGGAATGTTGTGAAACATAAGTCTTTACTTATGTAGTATGGACAGGGACATTATGATATTAATTTTCTTATTCTAATTACAAAGAAGACATCTTTGGTAGTGGCCAAACCTATTTATGCAAAATTGGCTGCAACAGGTCAGATAAGAGAGAAAAATACATTTTTTAGCTCTGACTCTGAATAATCACTGTGACTGAAGTAAATACTGCATTAATAAGTTTGATCATCATCATCATACCACTAAAATTGTCATAATTTTACAAACAACAATAAATATTGGGCAATATATAAAATACTATGAATATATAAGATTTTTTTAAACATTAGTAAAATATAATATCTAAGATATTTTGCAAATGCAGATTTGCATGCAATAAGAAAATATGATTTAGACTGAACATAATCCGTCTTACTTATAAATGCTGAATATGCACATTTTAGTTAAATAGGTACCTAGTGTTTTGTTTTGTTCTCGCACGTGACATTTCTCATCTGACAGAAAATGACAAATCCTTATTAAGTGAATAAGATGTGTTTATAAGTAAGACGGTAAATATTTAATAATTGTCTTTGGTTACATTGTTACTGTAATGATAATGAATTAATATCGCAGATATGTCTTACAATAAATAGCTACATAAATTATGACTATGCAACATGACTGTAATTTGAACACTTGATACAAAAAAATAACTTTCAAAGTTAGGTTTAAGATGTTTGCTTTAAAATCCAATTCAATATTTTTGTTTTCTGCACTCAATCTACATGTAATACATAGAATGCGGCTTCATAGATTTTAATGGTGCATCAGAGAAGAGCCCGTGATAAAAAAAAGAGTGAAGCATCAAAGTTGTTATTTACAAGTTAATTAGCACTATCTTGATTTTGTCAAATGATAATTCTACTGATGATATTCATCTCTTTTCTTTAATAATGCACTAAATATAAATAAAATGTAATTTTATTTACAAACATCTAGTTTTTTAGTGCAGTTATTAAGAGGGGTGTTGAATGTGTCATTCTGTCTGATCTGAAATTTGAATCTGATTTTGACAATTCCTGTGATTAAAACTTTAACCTTAAATAGTAGGCTTCATAATGGCAATCTCAGCAAGTTGCTTCCACCTACTGATATAGAATATTTACTAAGTAGGTATAATGCCACTAGTGCAGTTGTGGATATAATTGGGCCAAATTGTTGATAGATCTTTATGAAAAGGTACATTTTCAGAGGCTGCATAGTGTATAGTGCATTAAAATATACTTACAAATGGATTGCACTATCCCATTTACACATTCCATATTTTTTAAGTTATAAATTGCCTTATTGCACTTATGAATCTGTATGTAACAAATAGTAACTCAAGAATATTACGTACATGTGTGTTTCACACAAAATTCAATTTTGATTTAATCAAGGTTTCATACGTACCTAAATACCGAGATAACATCTCTATGGTAAATACCAGTTTATTTTTACTCAAATAGATTTTTATTGAAGAATAATTTATTTGAATTAAAATGGAATTTTGTGTGATCCATGTGATAATATTGTAGATTGGTTACATACAGATTATTCAAGCAATTTATATATTTAAAAATGTTGAAATGTATGAATGGGATAGCACACTTAATTTGTTCTAAAATGAAGTCAACAAGTCTTTAAATTGTAAATAAGACTGTTTTTCTTATAGATACGTAAATACTTAATAAACTGATCTGGTCTCTCTGACAAACTTATAGATTTTTCTCTTAAATGAAATAATAGGAATCTACACACTGAATCCAAGTGACTCATTCTTTTTACCCAACTGTATAAGGAAGGTTATGTTTTTAGGGTGTATGTTTGTTTGTATGTATATTTCAATATAATCGCCTACAGCATAAACGGCTTGACCTATTTTGATGAGAGCTCTCGTCAGATTCGTTTTCACTCCTTGAGTGTCATGCTATGTTTATTTCTAATAATAATAATACATCTCTTGCAAAAATAAAAGAATTTTTCGTAATAAACAAGTGATTTTACCAGTACTATTTCTGAAGAACGCGAGTTTATAATATTTTACAATGATTTTACGCGTACTTTCTCACAAAAAAACGTACTATCAACAGCGTAAAAAACGTGCTAGACTGCATAAATCGCTTTTCTGCAGTCAGGTATTTTATTTATCTTTTATTATAGATACTTTTTTAAACCCAGATTAGATTAAGTGTTTATTCATGTATAAGTAGTCGTAAAAAAACTATACCTACAAATCTTATTCTAAATAATAACTGCTCAAGTAATGTTACTTTTATACATATTTTGTTAATCTTATTTAAACTTAACACACCACTGTGTTTATTTTAATACAAAAGTAGATACCTATGCCCTATGGTTTTTGTCTTATTTTATTATACTGTATCCTGCAATTTCACCCATGCCGCCCATGCGCCATGTGGTGATATGATGAAATGTAGCCATAAATAAATCACCATCATCATCATTTCAGCCTAATGAAGGCCACTGCTGGACATAGGCCTCCCTCATGGATCTCCAATAAGACCGGTTGCAAGCGGCATGCATCCAGCGTCTTCCTGCCACCTCTATGATATCTGCTGTCCACCTTGTGGCTGGTCTTCCTACGCTGCGCTTGCCGTTTCGTGGTCTCCATTCGAGAACTCTTCGGCCCCATCCGCCGTCAGTTCTTCGTGATATGTGCCCTGCCCACTGCCACTTCAACTTACTAATCCGCTGTGCTATGTCAGTGACTTTTGTACGTCTATGGATCTCTTTTATTTCTGATACGATCTCGCATAGAGACTCCGAGCATAGCCCATAGCTCGTTTCGTGACTGAGCTTCCCTATAAGGCCCATAGTAAGTGACCAAGTTTCAGTGCCATATGTCATCACTGGTAGCACACACTGGTCGTAAACTTTCGACTTGAGTGACTGGGGTATATTAGACGAGAAGACGCTTTGAGTTTCTCGAAAGCTGAAAGCTGCCTCAAGCACCGCCCAGGTCTCGATCGAATCAAAAGCTTTCTAATAGTCCACAAACGCTAAGTAAAGGGGCAAGTTATACTCTTTGGTCTTCTTTATCCATAGATAAATATTCGTAGACAATTCACAGAACACCATCTAGCATTAACAAACTACCAATAGGATACGTTAGAATTGGTACTTCCGAAATAAATTTCTGTGTAAATTGCATCAGAATGACGCGCGCGGTCAAGGTTATAAACGCGTAATGGCGGCCGCTCTTGCCATCTATTTTTAAATACCGATTTTATGTATTTATTTCAATTAAATACATATTATGTTATGTTTTACACGTAGCAAAAACAGTAATCAAGTTAGTGACAGTGTCAAATACATGTCTGTGTGATAAAAAAAACGAAATATTTGTATCGAACCGAACGTGGAGGGACCTTTTTTGTGCCGAAATTTGAGTGTTTTTTTTGTGACTTCTAAGTTATGTTTTTGTTTTGAAAATAAATTTTTATCACTTAGTTCAAAATTAATAGTAATACATGACCCATATATATCCAGTGATACGATACAAGTGTTAAATTAACTAAGGGATGTGTTTATTTATAATAAATAGTGTCTAAACGCATAGATGTCGAACGAGAAAAAGTGATTGAAACTCCGTGCCGCCGGAACGCCGTCGGTATTTATTGCCGATTTTGAAACATATCTTCAATTACAACATGTAAGTATTTTTTATTAATTATAGAGTAAATTTTAGTTATAATACGATTACATAAAAATATTTTGAAATAAAGCAACCCATTTTGCTCAATAACGTCCTAATTGACTTAGCGTATTTTTTTCAAAAATCATCATCATTATCATCAACCGAAAAACGAGTTTTTTTTTATGGTTTCCAAAAAAAAATTAAAACTTATTTTTATCAGCGAAACTGTAACAATACTAAAGCTTATAAATCACAGTATCGTTTCAACACAAAAAAACAAGGGACTCCATTCATAAGATCTCCAGTTCATATTTATAAACATCGACCGGTTTTTATGGCTTCCTTAATGGGCACTTGAACAGCGGGTGACTAATGACGGTCGGGCTTATCTAAACAATGTATGGGATGATGTTATTTTTTCTCGGATATCTGTATATTCTTGTTTTTTAAAGTAAATAAAACAATAATATGTATGAAATGTTTTTAATATTTTTTAATATTATTTTTTTCGTAAAAAATGGCGAAAAAAATCGCATGCTCAACTTTAAGCCTAGATAGGGGGATACTTTGATTTAATTAAACGACATATACGTTTGATATTCAGTTAGCTTTGTTCAGTAAGATTATAGTGATATAAGTTTCATATATAGTTTTCATACAAATTTTAGGAGAAATCCAGGTTTTAGTGGCGCGCGGCGAAAAAAAAAAAATTTGCGCGCTGGTACTGGCGGTATTTACGCTACGTGCAAAAAGGAGGGACGCCTGCGCAAGGGCTAAACAAAAACAAGTCAGCGATGTCCTTCTACAGTGTCTTAGCTAACTGTACCTATATTGAATTTTATCATGATCCATTTAGTTTGCTTTTGCTTTAATAACTCTAATTTGATTTAAATGGTCAGAATTCAGTCACCTCAAAGATAACTTCTGTTACATGATTAAATTAATGCCAGTCAAATAATACATTTCTATTCGATATAGAATAAGAGTCTATTAGTTACTTATTATTATACATTTTATGTAGTGTACTCTTAGTGTTACTGTTAGAAGATATTTTGTACATATACTTATATTAGTATATATAGATGGACACAGCTAGTATTAAAATTTATTAATGCCTGTGGTTACTTAACATGTAATTATTTGATTCAACTTGTACTTCAACATTCTGTGAACTTCTTCTATATCTTTTGTTAAAATTTAAGTCTTTGAATGAACATTCCACATCTTTAAATGCATTTAACATAAAAACTGCAGTTATTACTACAAGAAATCCACATAAACAACCCAAAATGTTTTCAAAATTCATATGGTCCCACTCTTTGAAGAGGATACCTGAAGCAAGAACCACTAAAACTGTAAACATCACATAATACACTGGAGTTACTAAACTTGTATTGAAAATATCTAGTGACTTATTTAAGTAATTCATTTGTATCATAATACACAAAACTGATGTAATTAATAACAACCAAAATACATAATTTTTGAAATTATTAGCATCTCCTTTTAATGTCTCTTTTATACCTAATGCAACTGCTTTACAAAACACCACAGTTAAACTACCAATTGATGAGCACATCAAAAGGTAGATAGCAATATTTGTGTTGCCAAATCTTGGCACGAAAACTATTTTAAGAATAAAACTCATTACAAGAATTGTTGAAACATAGGTCAGAAACATATAATCACCCAGCATTTCTACTAGTTCTGAGAATGTTTTGATTTCCTCTGATTTCGGTGAATGAATGACAAATATGACGGAGCCCACTATGCAAAGGAAACAGCCAATCTGTGAACAAAATACATTTAGGTATATGAAAAAAAAGCCAATCCCACATATGACATTGCGTGCTTAGGCCGAACTGGAAAATGAACAACCATTTATTTTTGCCAAGTATTTAATGATTAATTTTACAATATCTTTAGATCTGAGAGAAGGCAGGGGGAGTAGAATGCACAGAAGTCAAAAGAAAAGCCAATATTTACAAAGAACATGAAATTGTTTTGGCTCAAAATATATATATATATATATGTTACAGTTAAAACCCGTTTTTAGATATAACGCGTTTTCCCTAGTTATTTTCACTAAATGCCTTTGTTGAAACTAGAATTAACTAGTGAAAACTAGAATTTACAACTAATATTTTTGATTTTCAGTTAAAACTTGTTGTTACTAACCTAACCTAACCATACCCCTCCCCTCCACACACTCCCCCCCTACCCTCTTCCCTTTTTCCTCCCCATCATCTTATCCTTATCCAAGGGAAACAGTGTGTGAGTAACCCATTAGCCCCTCTGTTTCCCTACTCCCCTCCTCACAAAAAAAAAAAACCCTTTCCTAACATTAGTTAATTCTAGTTTCAACAAAGGCATTATGTGAAAACTAGTTCTAACTAGGGAAAACGCGTTACATCTAAAAACGGGTCTTAACTGTGACATATACACATATATATATATATATTGTTTTTCTGTCTGGCTTTTTTTTTCTCTAATATATGTAGGTATGTACACCAACAATGTTTTTATGTCGGTCTCAGGCCCAAGCTAGACAATTACCAACAAGTCCTATTAGACACCAACCTCAAAAAATTGTTGGTGTACGTGCCTACTTAGATAGCCCAGTTTTGATCTAATTTTTCTTGTTACTTCTGACTTTTCAGTTCATTAGATAGTTTTGAAAACAGTAAGTTTAATTTTTTTAAATGATTTTTATGTTGATAGCATTTTCATTAGTCATTGTATAATGTATACATTACCTTTCCAATAAAATTTAAATGTTCATTGAGAAACTTTACAGACAGCACTGCCGCAACTAATACACTGAGTGCACCAAGAGGAGTCACTAGAGCTGCAGGAGCAAAGGCATATGCTAGGAGGTTGGCTGCTTCACCCACACCCACTGAAAACATAAAATGAATTAATTACTTAAGCAGTGTCACTTTTCTCTAAGAGCATAGGCTTCACCTAAAGATAGCCACAACAACCAATATATTTTATTCCACCTGCATTCTGGATATTCCTAGAATCTTCACCAGTAGGGCTATTCACAACTTGTCGGAAACCATATCTGTCATTTCCATACAGAATGACAGAGATGGAGATATAGTTTTCGACCCAATTTCGAATCCAAATGATTGTGAATAGGAGTACAGGTCATGGTCATCGATCCACCATGTTGAAGGCCAGCCTAAGCTACATATTATGCCAATACCAACTTGTCATCATCATCATCATCTCAGCCACAAGAAGTCGACTGCTGGACATAGGCCTCCCCCATGGATTTCCAGAAAGACCGGTTGAAAGCGGCTTGCATCCAGCGTCTTCCTTCCACTTGTATGATATCTTCTATCCACGTTGTGGCTGGTCTTCCTACACTACGCTTGCCGGATCGTGGTCTCCATTCGCCGAGTTCTACGCGCCCTGCCCACTGCCACTTCAACTTGCTTATCCACTGCTTTGTTGGTGACTTTTGTATGTCTACGGATCTTTTCGTTTCTAATACAATCTCATAGAGAGACCCCAATCATAGCCCGCTGTGTGACTTTGAGCTTCCTTATAAGGCCCATACCACGTTTCGGTGTCATATGTCATCACTGGTAGCACACACTGGTTGTAAGCTTTGGACCAAGGGCTCAACTGTACTTTACCTGCCGCTGAGTTGGGGACTGTTTTTTTTAAATAGAAAGCTTACTATATAAGAAGTCTTCAGTTAAAGTTTTAACGCTAGAATATTAATGGTTTTGAAGAAATAAATTTTTAAATATTTTGGTTGTTTGGCAAATCTTATAAGAATTGTAGCCACAAATTAAGATTTTAGCAGTAAAAAAGTCTCTGTAAATAATATAGTGGCCCAAAAAGTAGGTTAGGTTATGTCAGAGCATTAAAAACACATCGCGCGAGCCGAGCGAGCGTGCCGTGGCAGTGGCCGGCGAAGCGCTATATAATATGTTTTTGTACTGAACCTCAAAAACGATTTGAAAAAATGGTGATAAAAATAATAAATTCATTAATTTATTTCTCAGAAAAAAATTGAAGCCAAAATATTTGTATACTTGTTCTAAAGTCCTTCCGAGATTTTGGTGTGTTTTTCAAGGGTGTTTTTCACTTTACCTTGGGTTTTCGCACCCCCTCTTTAGGGGGGGGGGGGGAGGGTCCTACACCCTCCCGCCTTACAGGGAGTCCCCCTATCGACCCCTTCCCTTCACCAGGAAAACAAAAAAGTACTGAAAAAAATAATTAAAAAATTCATATCTCGGAGGGGGGAGGAATCTAGCTTCCCCCCTTCTCAGCGGGTATCTACATATCCCCCCCTCCCCCTCACCCCACCCTTAAATCTAGGGCAGGTAAAGTACAGTGCTACCACACTTATTTTTCAGGCTAATACTTACTGGTTATTAATCCAAGCCACCACAACCATTGTTTAAGGTAAGCAAATCCACCAGCTGATGCTCTTAGATTTCCAGATGCAGTGAGTTTTTTCAAAGCTATCTTTTTAATTATAAAACTAGAGCCAATGAACACACTAGATGATATGGCAAGGCCCAATCCAATTGCAAATGATGCATTATTGTATTCATGTCCATCCAACATTATATTCGAATGTTTCATTTCGAACGCTACTGATTATTTCACCAGTGCACCAAAAAAAATTATACTCTCCCAAATAATAGAAAGGGATCACTACTCTCTATTGCACGACACAACTGTGACCAATAAAATTCACAAAATATTAAGGGAACACTAATGAAATTTTAGACGAAAAAGATATCCGTGCTCATGATTAAGATTTTCAACCCTTTTTTACATCGCAATCAGGAACTTATGAATCATGTTTATCTTGCTCTGACTAGCTAATAATCACACAAATAATATAGAGGATTGCTTTGGATTGGAGTATTTTGTTTTGGAAGACAATAATGTACAACCATTTTTGTACGGGTAGGAATGCACAGGCAGGACAACTTTTTTTTTTGGACAACAACAACTTTTGTGCATGTTTTCCACGGCATTTTTTTTTATACTGAATTTGGACCAGCTTATAGAAATTGCCAGTGTGAAGTATTAGGATTTCTTTAAGTTTCTTAAATAAAACAAGTCCTAAATGTTCTAGTCACAAACTAGGTCACGTATACACTATACAGTCATTTTTAAATTCGAATCAGGCTTCAGTAATAAAGTGATGGCGACTTTACTGGAAGTTTCTATGGAGTTTTGCCGACAACGTGAAAATACATGTTTCGCCGCTTTATATAACTTGGCCACGATCACACACTTAATGAAACACTTACCGTCTTACTTATAAACTCATGTTGAAATCTTATTCACCGAATAAAGACTTGTCACTTTCTGTCAGATAGGAACTGTCAAAACGAACGTGTCGAACGGAACAAAACACTGTTTTGTTCCGTTTGATACCGCAAAATTTTAATGAGCTTTATTCAACATTTATAAGTAAGATGGTTAAATAATAAAACTCCACCATTTTTATAGCACCACAATTCAAAATAAGACTAGTTTAGCAAAATATAATAAAACTATATATCCTATGACGTACCCGCCCATGTACGTTCCCGCCAAAGCTCTAACCCATACAAAATCAGTACAGGGTATTTTTTTTTTTTTTTTTTTTTTCCTTGGTTTTGGCATCATGCTTCCACATTTGCCATTTGTCGAGTTTATAAATGTTACTTATTTTTACGTAAAAATTAGGGAAACAGTAATGATTAAAGGAGTGGTACGGATAATTTAGAAAAGGATAGGCTCAGGAAAGTCGATAATATAGGAGAATGGATGAATAAAAAATTAGGAGGGAGGGTAGAATTATACTAACAACATAATAGTGCATTAAAAGAATGTAAACTATTTACAAAAAACAAATATATGTACATTACTTAAATTTTAATATTATTTACAGATATATATGTTGATATAGCTTTATATATATTATGGTCTTGAGACGACAATAAACACATCATGTTCGTAGGGAAAGAAACTTGCAGGGAAACTAATGTATTGTAAAAGTCCACTACATCAAACAAAGGACAACCAAGAAATATATGATCGACATCAGCTGTATCGTATCCACATTCACACGAAGCGTCCTCCACTATACCCAATCTTGCTAAGTGTGCTGGAGAACAAACATGTCCTAAACGCATTCGAATTAAAATTGATGTGGATATTTTATCAAAATTTTTAGAACGGAACCATGGTTTCGGTGGAATTTTTGGTTGAATACAGAAATAGTATTTTCCTTTTTTTTGTGTACTCTCTAGCCACAAATCATTCCAGGAGGACTGAAGTTGAGATGCAGCTAGAGAGGCAAGATCATGAGCAAAATTAACATAAGGTAACAAGTCACCGCACTTCACAGCATCTTTGGCTAACTCGTCAGCTTTTGAATTTCCTTTTATTCCAATATGACTTGGAATCCATACAAGCGCAACAGAATAACCCCTTCTTGAACACTCGTGTATTTTATTTTTTATATCATAAAGAAGGGGGAAATATTTTTGTGGCTTAAATGGGAATCTTTGAAGAGCCAGGAGTGCACTTTTAGAGTCTGTAAATATGACAGTCTGTTTCAACTTTGCTAGTAAAATATATTCTATTGATTTTAAAATGCCCAGGCACTCGCCTGTGAAAACTGAAGATTCGGGTGGAAGTTTTATTTTTTGTACGATGTTATATTGTTGATGGTATGTACCTATACCTACAAAACCATCTTTTTCAAATTTGGAGGCATCACAATAAATATTATGCCAATTGTGCCATTTGTAATGGATTGTGTAAGTTAAATCTTCTTGGGCTGTTGGGCATTCTTTTGTTATATCTATGTTATTGTATATTTCTAAGGGAGTGATTAAAGTCTCAAATTTGGAGTTATAGATTGGTAAGCGAGAAAGGCGATACGTGCGTGCGTTGATTTTATGGAACCTTTGCAAACTTAAAATTAAAGGAGGGATAGTTTTGGAATAATTTTGGGGAATTGACTGGCTTAATTCATACAATTTAGGAATTAAAGGATGATTTGAAAATTGTATTGCTCGGTAGAAGAATCTATCAGATAAATACTGTCGTCTCAAATTTAAAGGTGGATCCACACATTCCACTTGAAGTGCATTTATGGGACTCGATTTCATTGCTCCTGATACTATACGAAGCGCTTTTGATTGGATGCTATCCAATCTCCTCAATGCCGTTAGGCTACACGGCTCCAATAAAAAGGATCCATAATCAAGGACACTTCTTATTAGTGCATTATAAACCAACTTTAAGGAGAATGGATGCGCACCCCACCAAACCCCAGAGAGGCATCGAAGGAGATTTAATTTACGTTCACATTTTTCGGCTAAATAATTAATGTGTGGAATTCCTGAAAGTTTTGAATCTAAAATTACTCCCAAGAATTTTGCTTGTGGTTTGATAGGTAAAGGCACATGATCATAACAGACATCAAATATTGGAGGTATTCTTTGTTTAGTAAATAAGACAACTGAGCTCTTCGTTACCGATATGTCCAAGCCGTTTGTAACCATCCAGGATTTCAAATCCGATAACCCATTATTTAAACTGGAGCAAGCAGTAGTTACAGATTTATCATGACAATATAAGACTAAATCATCAGCGTATTGTAAAATGTTGATTGAATTTTTTATAAAGCAATCTAAATCACTCGTGTAAATATTGTATAGTATGGGGCTAAGGACTGAACCTTGGGGAAGTCCTTTCCACAACAGTCTCATATCACCATTTAATTTTAAAATTCGTTCCCGTAACATATTAAAGATGAAATTTACCAAAATTTTAGGTACCTTTAAAGCAAGAAGTTTATTTTTTAAAACAGGTAACAAAACATTATCATAGGCAGATTTAATATCTAGGAAAGCAGCTATGGTCACTTGATTTTTATAGAACGCTAATCTAATATCAGTATTGAGGATACTGACATTATCTACAGTACTTCTTCCTTTTCGGAAACCGTACTGAGACTGAGACAAGCAGTTATTACTTTCAATATAAAATTCCAATCTATTTTTGACTAAATGTTCACAAATTTTGGCCATCACAGAAGATAAAGCAATAGGTCGGTATGAATTGACGTCTGATGGGGACTTGCCCGGTTTTAATATTGGCAACACTGTTTGTGTTTTCCATTCTGTTGGAATGTTACCGGATTGTAATACTGAGTTAATCAAATCTAGATAATATTGTAGACCATTATCTCCTAAATTGCACATGAAACTATAAATTACTCCATCTTCCCCAGGCGCAGAATCTCGAAGATAAGAAAGTACTCCGATTAATTCTTCCATGGAAAAGTATGTTTCTATTTTGGACAGACTGTGGTTTAGTGTTGTGGATTGTTAAACTAACAATTCTTGTTCTGGAACATACGGAGGGGCTATATGATTCAAAAACTGAGAAGTGAGTGCTGGAGGAAGTGTACAAAAAGTGGATTCTGACATGGCATTTTTAAATCGTTTGATATGTGTCCAGACTATTGTGGAAGGTGTAGATGGAGTTAAAGAAGAACAAAAAATTTTCCATCCAGTATTTTTTTTTTGTTTCAGTAATTGTTTTGTGGATTTAATGATGTTTATTAAAGAAGTAAAGTTTTCATCAGTCATGTTTTTATTATATAAAATTTCAGCCTCCTTTCTTGCTTTGACTGCGTTAGTGCATTCATTATACCACCATGGCGGAGAGGGCAGTTTTTTAGGAGGTTTCTTAACTGGAAAAACTGATTTTGCTGATTCAATAATTAAATCTGTTAAAATATTGGAACATGTATCTTCATTAGTATTATTAATGTTTGGGAGGGTGTCTATATTTTTCTCAATGAGTTCTTTATATTTACACCAATTATTGTTTTCTTTTGATATTCTAAATGTTATAGTTCGGTAATTAGGTACTGTTGGTTGTCTATCATAGGAAGAAGGGAAACTGATTATAATAGGAAAGTGATCACTGCCATGTGTGGAAGTCAAGGCATACCAGTTCAATGTGGATGCTAAGTTTGGTGTGCAAATAGAGAGATCTGTTACACTCAGACCTTCAGTAGGTTTTGTACGTCGTGTAGGAATACCAGTGTTTAAGAGGCAGAGATTACAATCATTTAAAATGTTAACTATTTGATTCCCATATGAATTTGAAGTTGAGCTACCCCATGAAATATGTTGTGCATTAAAGTCACCCAATATTAAGAAAGGTTTAGGAATTATATCTAGTAAATTTGTGAATTCTTGATAGATTGAAGAAGAAGGATGTGGTATATAAATAGAGACAATACATATATTATTTATAATAGCAGCTACCATAGATATATTATAATTACTTGAAGGAAGAGAGTATTGAGTAAACGGAATAGAATTTGGTACAAGTAATGCCGTACCGGCATAATTATCTGACCTGTCATTACGGAGACAAGCATATCCGGATACTTTGAAGGTGGATCCTGGCTTGAGCCAAGTTTCCCCTAAAGCAAATACAGATGGATTATATTTATTTAACAAGTAGGTAAGTTCATGTCTTTTACTGCGCACACTTCGACAATTCCACTGAATTATACTGTGGAATGTGTGGTCCATTAATAGTGGATGATTTATTAAGTGCATCAATAATAATAGCAGCGTGGTCAGGGTTAATGATATTGGACTGAGAAAGAGAGTTGATAAGATTAGTAATAATATTATATATGTTACATGTATTATTTTCATTGGATGATTTCAATGCACAACCATTAGAAGGTGATGGCATGTCATAATCTTTTGTGAGCTGTCTGTGAGCATTATAATCATAATGATGATTTTGGTCATTATTATGAATGCGAGGTTTTGAAACCACTGTTTTTTTATATGATTTAATAGGGCTTTGACTTAGAGAACTATGTTTTTTATTATTATTGCTAATTTGTGGGTTTTTATGTACACTTTTAGTATTTACAACATCTGCAAATGATTTTTTAACAGGTGGGTGTAACTTACAAGCTTCGAAATATGAAATGCAGCTGTCTGCCATTGATTGCTTGATGGCTCTTTGGCGAGAATGTTCTGGACATCCTCGATTGGTGGCAAAATGTAAACCTGAACATAGGCAATATGAGGCCATATCTTCTTCTATGTTGCAGTTTGAGCCATCATGTTCTTTACCACACTTGAAGCACCTCGGGACTGATCTACATTGTAGTTTTGTATGCCCATACCTACAGCACTTAAAACACTGAATTGTTGGATAAGTATACAGCTCTACTGGGAGGGCATTATAACATATAAAGATTCTTTTAGGTAGTACTTGACCATCAAATGTTATTACAACTGTTTGTGAAGGTTTCCAGGAAGCATTACCATCTGTTATAACTTTGTAGTTAAGTCGTCTTACTTTTAAAATTTTTCCACAACCTATTGGTAGATTGACATTTTCCATTATTTCTTCAACAGACCAGTCTGCAGGAATACCCTTAACAATGCCTAATCTTGTTACATTAAATGTCGGAATGAAAGCTTTGAATTTATTCATGCTCAAGGTGGGGTGTTTCAAAAAGTTGTTAGCATCAATGTAATTTGAAAAAGAAAGAGCCATTCTGTTGCGACCGATACGTTTTACACTGCCATTAATTATGTTATTAAATTTATTAACTTTCAAGAACTTTCCAAATGTGATAGGGTGAAGTATATGATTATCATTTAATTCAACAGTCTCCTTTTGAACATGTATTGTATATGGCATGCTGTCTGTAGATTCATAAAAAGTACGTCCGATTGGGGTTGGTCTACCACCATCAACTTTATTGCTAGGTAGGTTAGGCACATCTACTGAAGGGGCATTTGCTTGTAACAGTGTGCTTTCAAATGAAGGAGCAGTCAAGGTAATATTTGATGTAGTGGAACTTTTCTCATATTGCATTTTCTCGGGAATGGTGTCACTGTCTGAACAGTTACAACAAAATTGTTCAGCCTTAGTGTCCCTACAATATTTTTTCTTTCGCTTATTGCATGTTTTGCAATTCTTTTTATGTTGGCGCGAACGTTTTAAACTCGAACGATTGTTGGTCATAGGACCAACAGATACATCAGAGTCCATTGCCGACTCATTTGTAGAAGAAACGGTTACATAATATGCAACCGATGCTTCTGTTTTATTGCCACCACCATCGCTGCCGCCGCCGCCGGGATCCGGCGGGCGACCCATTTTTCTTTAGGTCAAAATAGATAAAATTACTTACCAATACGAAGATATATACAATTTAACAGAAAACACTAACTACAAATTATACTAAAATATTAAAATCTACTCTCCTGAACGCTATTTACACTTTAATTTTAGTTTTCAAAATAAAATTTATAAAAAACGCGCCTAACACCGTAGAAGTTTCCCGCCTTTTTTCGTACAGGGTATTACAGGACAGGATTATGCAGCCAGTTTTGTCCGGCCCGTTAATTGGAAGCCAATTGGCTTCCTTTTCCTGCTTGTACATTATTTGAATGTCCTTTCTCTAGATGTGCAATACAGGATTTAGATTTTAGAGGGACTCCTCTCCGAACGAAGACCTCGATCTTTAATCGGTTTTGTTTTTGTAATTTATTTTGTATGTTAAAAACTGTTCAAAACGGCGTTGCTGGGACGCTATATCGTATTAATAGAAAATAGATCAGTCTTGCAAATAGACTACAAATATAATGGCGGGAGCACCAAGAGACTGGCAGGTAGACTGTCTAAAAATAAAGCAACGAGGGGCTTACCTGCTCCAATCAGGGCTATGGTCAGATTGCTCATTTTTGGTGGGTTCAGAGCCCAATCAGGTGATTGTGGTAGGCCATAAGTTATTCCTCGCTATGGCATCTCCAGTTTTCGAGGCGATGTTTTACGGAGGAATGGCTGACGAAGGAAATGAGCCAATTCCTATTTTGGATGTGCAGCCAGAGGCCTTCAAAGCGCTATTGGAGTGAGTTTTTTAATCTTTTAATTAATTTTTGATAAACTATTGTAAGGGCCTATATGCCTTTCTGACTCATAAAAAGCTTATCAAAATCATTCGCTATTCTTTTTCTGAAAACGAAAATCATATTAGCTTTATTAAACTAGAATTCCCATTTTTGTTAGAATGCTGTGCGTCAACATGACGCGATCGCAAAAGCTGTGCTGTTGTATATACACCCTTTCTACAGTGAATATTCTATATTGTTTACAAGAAATTGCTTAAAAAACCAGACTTCAAACTTGTCCGACTTGTCATCGGTTGTTGTAGAAACAGTTTTTAATTCATAGTTAAGAAGAGTTTATAGTTTGTGTTTCGGTTGCCATGGAGATGTGTTAGTTGTTGATTTTGATACCTCAAGGAAAATAAAATTATGAAATATTTAACTGTGATCTTTTAATTATTTAAAAGATATTTAGCGGTTAGGTAATGATGTGCTCGTAATCCACTGTGCAGACACACTCTGCAACATCATATATTTTACAAGAAATTGTTTAAAAAACCCGACTTCAAACTTGTCCGACTTGTCATCGGTCCTCGATGAGTCTACAAAGTTTGAAGAAATCTGACTGTTTGAAGTGGGTCAAAATCAAGTCCAAAGGAGTTGGTTACAAACAAACAAACATGCATACAGGTGAAGCTAATAATAGCGTGTTAAAAAAGACTGCCACTATGTACCAGTCTCTTAGGTATATATTTTCGTACATAATGTAAATCACACCTATATCCTATTCCTATTAAATATGAATTTAATGCAATAGGTCTGTATGAATTTAATGTAATAGGACTGTGGTTAAAGATTAGAATGAAAAGGAGAATGTTTATGAGGGTAAGATGTACAAAATGTTGGCTTATGTTATTATTAATTATGGATATTAAGTTATTAATTTTTGTGGTGTCAATAAAGTGCTATTGACTGATTGATATCAGTTTTTATTATCTTATCTCCCTATTGTAAATATGTACGATTCTGTAATAGTCTGGAATCAGTTTTTAATGTATCTGAGTATTTCTTATTCGAGATGGGGGCGATAAGTCCTGCACTGACATCCCACTTGGGGTGTATTGTGCATTTCCCCCCGCCGGCATCTACCCAAGCCAACCTAGCTCCTTAAAATAACGTAGTGAGGCCTTGGGGTGCTGTCATTTTTGTGGTGTCAATAAAGTGCTATTGATTGATTGATATCAGTTTTTATTATCTTATCTCCTTATTGTACATTCTGTAATGGATTCAGTTTTTTTTATGTATCTTTGTGTAGTTGTGCATACTTTGGTTGTAACCAAAAAAATATATAAGTACCCAAATTTTTCCATTTCTATATTTTTCACTTAATGATGATCAGCTAAAAATGTATTGGATATAATAAGTATATTTTCACTCATTACCATGCATTAGGTTATGAAATTAATACTTAATAATATTACAGATACATCTACACAGATAATATAAACATAAGCTCGTTTGATAAAGCTTGTGAGCTGTGCTATGGAGCCAAAAAGTATATGTTACCGCACTTAGTAAAAGAATGCACACGGTACCTCTGGTCAGACTTGTACCCAAGGAATGCATGTAGAGCTTATGAATTTGCACGACTATTTGATGAGAGTGTATTAATGGACAAATGTATACAGGTATGCAAAGATATATATAAAAGGGACTAGCCCTATAAAGCTATATGAATTTTACATTTTTTTGATGTACAAAAGTATCACAGTATACCACTTAAGCGTAGCCACTATCAGTCATGTTAGGCCGTCCACACCTTAATGTGGGTGTTTGGTACGGAAGTCCATCACGATCAACATAAATAAGTACTATATATAAGAAAGTCAACCGTGAATGTGGGGTTTTTACACGACTGCGTAAGAAGAAGGGTTATGTTTTTCGAGTGTATGTATGTTTCTATATGATTGCATGACCGATTTTGAGATGTCGTTAGATTCGTCTTCACTTCCAGAGTGTCATAGGCTATATTTTTTTGTAATAATAATACATCTCTCACAATAATAAAAAAAATGCGTATTTTCGTCACCTCCAAAGAATTTATTCACAATAAACAAGTGTTTATACTATGATTATCCTAAAGAATGTGCATTTATAATTTTTTACAGCGATTTTGCGTATACTTTCTCACAAAAAACGAACACTCAACAGCATATCGAGCATAATGAAATCGTAGGTTAGACTGCAAAAACTGCTTTTCTGCAGTTGGGCATTTTGTTTTTCTTTGTTTTTTTGTGAAATCAGTTTTTATAAGACAAGAGTTATGTGGTAACAAATATAAAAAAAGTACTGCCAAATTATTAACCTTTTTTTATTTATTCGATAGTCGGATTTATTTTATTTGAAATGTATTCATTTCTGTCAGATTATTTTGCTTTGCAAAGAAAAGCATACCATAGACAGGTTAATTGTAGCAATCTGGCTCAGAAGCAGGAAGTCTCTAGTTTGTTTACCAGCCCAGCAATTTGTTCCATTGAATTCTAAATTTGTCTGATAAATGAATTAAAATCATTTCAAGTTTTTCCTGATAATAGCAAAAAGAAGTAGAAAATATGCTTTTTGTTGTGATAGACTTGTGTTTTACCATATGCTGCTTTATATTTCTTCGCCTGGAATTTAAGCAGTTCTTAGGTGTAAAATAATTATTTTTTCAGATTATCAGCACAAATACAAAAGAAGTCCTCAATGACAGTAGCTTCCAAGATGTAGAATTGAACACTGTCATCACAGTGTTTTCATTGGATCATTTAAATATTGACAGTGAGCTAGACTTGTTTGATGCTGCAGTGAGGTATTCCAAAGCCCAGGACAAAAGAGGTGCGGAATGGAACTTCAGCTCAACTGTTGATAATGGACCAACTAGTGAGAAAAGATCCAAGAGTCCAGAACCTTCCACTTCCAAGGTAAGATTAGTAATTAATAATAAATAGATTTGGCAGTCTGGTGTTTTGTTTTTACACGCATACATAATAATCATGCCTATTTTCCCTTACTGGGTAGGCAGAGCTAAGAGAGAGTAGGCTACATTTGACTGTGGTTCGAGGTTTAGACGGAAAGGAAAGGGTTAGAGAGGAATAGAGGGAAAGATGTAATATTGGCTTGCGGTGATAAGGGGTCAGCCCATCGCCTACATAAACCAATTTCTCTTAAGGTGGAGATAAAAGCGCGCAGCTATCTCTCGTGCATCACAACATTTTTAAACATATAAAATTATTGAGTAGGGATATTGGAAAAGTAAGAGGTCAGTTTGTTTATTTAGATAGGAGAAACATTTATAAAAAAGTTTTAATCATATGAATCTTTTATACAGACGATGGAATAAAGAAAACCATATATATTTTTATGTCAAATGTTTTATGATGCCCTGCCTAATCCCATTAGGCAAAATAGACGTGTTTTATGTATGTATCTATTATAGTGATTTGGAGTATTGTTTAGTTGCCTTGCCTGTACACAGTGTTTTCTGAAGACCCTTTTCGGACGTGGTAATTTTTATTGCAAAAACCGATAGATATTAGCAATAAAACACTATACTGAAACTCCCGCGTTTCTAACTTGTTTAGTTACGGAGAAAAAAATCTTGTTTTTTTTTATGTATCTTTATTTAGCTATAAGATTTGTTCGTGTGTAATCTGACCACCGTCAGCGTTTACATAAATATTTCTCTTTTATCTTCTAAAGGTTGTCTGGAAGATATCGCTATTAGCGATAAGGCCGCCTTTTGTACCTTTCTTACGCCTTAATCATGTACATATTGTTATTATACTATGGTGTCAATAAAGTATTTTTGTATTATATTGTATTGTAAATTCAACAAATGACATTCTTCAACATTACAAATCTCATTCTTGACAAAAGAAAAAAAGAGCGAGTGAAGAGAGGTCTCTTTAAAAAGTTTACATTCGTAAAAATTTAGTAAGTTGCGTTTGAAGTCGGGTTTTTAATAGAATAAAACCGGATAAGAGCGAGTCAGACTCGCCCACCGAGGGTTCCGTACAAATTAGTAGATAAAAGGGTTTTTTTTTTTTTTTTTCATAAAACGAAAAATATACATCGTAAAAATATTTAAAAACCTGTTTTAACTTCTGCTTATTAAGCTCTTTCATATGATGCCCCACATGATACGGTTAAACCACTTTAAAATTTCCTTCCTTGCTTAAAGACTCTATTTTTTGTGATTAAATTAAAAATGTCTAGTTTTTGGATTTTTTCCTATATTTATACTATTGTATACTATAACACAATGCTTCTTGCCAAATTTCATAGTTCTAGGTCAACGGGAAGTACCTCATAGGTTTTGATTCTCTTGCGAGTATCGAAATGTGCGTTTCTTACGACATATTCGGCTGTAACTTTTTTTTACGAAAACTGAGAAATTTGATTTTTCTTTTTGCAGCAAGAGACTATGGATCTGCATATATGGATTTAATTTCAACACGATACTTTCACGCGTTCCCGAGATAAAGGTCTTGACACCCAGACGGACGGACAGACAGACAGACAACAAAGTGATCCTATAAGGAGTATAAGGGTTCCGTTTTTTTCCTTTTGAGGTACGGAATCGTGGTGAGGAGCGTCCGTTCTATGCGTTACACGTATGTTCTGTGCTCAAGCTGCCAACACAGAAGAACTGTTATTTTCCTTGGGTTATTATATAAACGCAGTGTACTTTTATTATGTTTATTGAGGTTCAGTTTACAATTTGCTTTTACTTTATTAATTAGAGTACTCACGTAGGCCATTGCCCTTGCCGATCACAAATCAGAGAAGGAAGTTTAAAGGGTGGCCATATACAGAAAATAGTAATGTACTACCATAGATAATATAATATTCTAACAAGAACATAATAATACTATGTGGCTTGAGCCCCGCCCCGCTGCCGTGGCTAACCTAGGATAGGTTTCAGTTTTTTATAATGTTTTTGTTTTATGTCTTTTTTTGTAAAAAACTTAAATCTAAACTAAACTATTTGGAAATCTATGGGGGAGGCCTATGTCCAGCAGTGGACTTCTTATGGTTGAGATGGTGATGATGAAATTAAACAATTAAATTAATGGAATAATACTAATAAATATTGGTGGACATTAGGTGGACACACAACACCATCTAGCCCAAACTAAGCAAAGCTTGCACTATAAATAAATATGGGTTGCTCTTTGGTTGAAATGTTTGTGTGCCCTTTTAAAGGTGGTACACATAGAGAGTAGTGCGGAGAACAGCCCAGCCGCAGCGCCCGAGACGCGTAAGCCGGAGGACGCGCATGAAGACCCGCCGGCGGAGCCTGTACCGACAGACAGTAAAAGCAAACTAGGTAAAATTGCCTATAACATATCACTCGAGACTTTTGATAATGTATATTTACTTTTATTTACTACAGACACTTTGGTATTTTCACACAGTCATTTTATATTTAGTTATCTACTACACCGCTTTTAGTCATGAATAGGTACTAATTGTCGCAATTCAAACCTAACTTACTTTTGAGACATGTTGATTTTGTCAACATTATTTGTCACACTATTGTATGAATGGCTCAGCCAGTTTATTAAATATGTATTGGACACCAATTGAGGCTGTATTTGATTCAGGATTTCTTGAACGACGCCCTTTAGTAAAAAGGCTCGGCTAATTAAGCTATTTGGCTGCGACATATTATACATAAAATACACTTCAATTGAGAATCTGAATGTGTACAATCAAGTCGCGTAAAATCATTAGGTGACTATTTATTGATTACCATCTATTTAGTCTACCTATTGATTATATAAAAAAAATCTCATGACAAGATGACAAAATTTAGGGATTTTGTAAATGCAGTTTCAGAAGCCAACAAGCCGACAATCCGCTCGGCCATAGAAAAGATACGCTTCCTGACGCTAACTCCGCAACAGTTCGCCGAAGGGCCCGCCAGGTCGTCTCTACTCACAGAGTCTGAAGCCTTTGCAGTGTTAATGAACATTTTGTCGAGTAACTCTGACGTGCCGATGCCGAGCGGATTCTCCACATGCCGTGTGCCAAGGAAACAGCTGATCGGCGGCGGGCCTTCGTCTGGAGTCAGAGATGTAAGTGTGCTAGTCAACTAGCAAAGTATGCGGGATGCCATATGGGTTATAACCTATACAGTTCGGAGCTGCACTGCTTTACAGCGCACAAAAAGTTTTTATATTAGTTTTATTAATCTTAATAAACACTACAAGAGTTGTTAAAAGCGAAATGTTCCAACACAACACAAACAGAACCTATGGAATATCTTACTTAAAATAATAGGTAGTAATTGGTATTTTATTTTAATTTTAAAAGTTGTTTAATTTCATTAAATAACAATTGTGAAACTGAATTCACCTTTAGTGAATTGATCTGATGTATGTGATGAATAAGTCATTGTATAATACTGTATTTTCGTATGCATCCTCACAATTATCTTGGCATCTGTACGAAAGTTTATAAAAAAGGAATAGAATAAGTGATTGTGTATATTTTCACCAGATGGCTACATTCACAGTAGACACACCGTCCCCGGTGCTGGAGCAAGTGTTCGGCGCACACCCCCTCCCCGCGGCCGCGCCGCTCGCCCCGCGCGCCTCTTCGCCGCATATCGCTATCGCTCGCACCTCGCCGCCTGTCATGGCGCGCCACGACGGTCAGTGTTTCTATGGGGTGTCATCATTGCAGGCTTCTCGAATTTCAGTTATTATGAAAAACATTTTAGAATTACAACATTTTACGCGAAACACTTATGATCGGTCTGCTTGGAAGTCCATGGGCCAATGTTCAGCAGTGGACTTCTTATGGCTGTGATGATGATGATGATGACCAGAAACACATGTAAAATACGAGTAATTTTCGTTTTATTTGGTGGTGTTGGATTGCTTTAGGCAAGCATGAAGCTCAACCTGACGAACAAGACGCCCGTCCATCTGAATCAACATCCTAGACAAAATAAGACGTTACACTTATTTGTTTTGTTAATATTTCCATAGCAGGAAGAAAATGATCAGTGTTTTGAACAGTATTATTTGTGATATTCCAGCATTCCCCGGCAGCCGCATCGACCGTTCGTCCATGATGGCGAACTCCATCGCCGGCACCGGCGTGGACCCCCTGTTGGACCGGCACGGAGACTACAACAAGATATACTGCCAGCGCGCCATCATACAACACACGGACTGTCTCAACACTAGCGTGCTCGACTGCTCCGTCACGTTCATGGTGGACAAGAATATCTGCCTTCTGGGTGTGCAGGTTGGTGATTAAATTTACAGATAATGTATGTATTTAAACCCTATTCGTACTAAGGATTTAGCAATACTCATTAATGTACATTATTTTAATCTTTCATGATCCATCCTCGGCCACACCGTCGCTTAACATCAGGCGAGTTGGTGGTCAATCGTAGATCTATCTTCTATTAAAATATATATATATATATAAATAAAAATATACAAAAATAATAAAAATACTGTAGGAGTATTTGTTCTGAATTGTTTTCTTTTCGTTTGACGGTCCTAGCTAGTGAGTGACTATGCACAAGCCTAGTCAAGCGAGCACGTTCCTTAATCATCCGCGCCCGTAGAAGATACCACCCTGTACCCAAATTCACTCTAGAATTAAAACAGTAACGGTCACTGTAGTTCACTATCGCCGTATAAAATCGACTGAGGAAAGTCAACCAGTTTCAAAAGTTTATCGTACTGGTGTCCAGGTGCCAACACAAGCGCCGAGCGAAGAGAGCGCAATGTGTTCCCTAGGTAGCAGCGGAGCGCTAGCAGCCGGCTATTCGGAACTGCTGTACGCACACCTGCTGGACGCAGACGGAGCAAGGCTCACGTACACGCACTACACCTGCCGCGTCCCTTACAGACACCTGCTGGACATCATGTTTAATCGACCCGTTTATATACAGAGAAATAAGGTAACTTTTTATGCATGAGGGGCTTGCGATTCATGCTGCCATCTCACCTGTAAGGCTATTATCAACTTGTCGGATTTGGAATCGGGTCGAAAACTATATCAGTCCATCTATGTCAATATAATTTTACATAGTTATTAGTTTTATTGAAAATACGAGTTTCGGTACATATAACAATATTTGTCACTATGGTCTGTTCCATTTAGATTGGCAATAAAGTTCGTTGACCTTTGAGTGGTCTAGCAGAGATGACAAACCTTTTATGACAGTGATTATAATTCATTTTATTTTACTTAGCAGTTTGTTTCATTTACAGGAGTTCGCGTAAATAGGTACCAACAGAATATCAAATATTCTGCCGCTAAGCAGTACCTAGTAAGTAGTTTACAGTTTTTAAAAGGACTTTGTTACTCAACATTGTAGGTACCTACTAGTGCAACAGGCATGCGCAGCGCAGGTGTTATTTATAACTTACCATCAGAAGAGCGCCAAAAAATAGTTAGGCACATAAACAACGAAAGTACTTATTTAATTCCATTTATTTAAAAGAGTAGGTACACATATATTGTCGTAAATAGGGCCACGAATTCTGTGATATTGTCATTCACTGTCACCACTTAATTCTTTACTGTCTGTGAAGCTCTCTGAATCAGACGAAATGCTTGTGACATTAATTATGAATCTGTCATCAGTTCTATCTATTGTAGCATCAGTTCCACGCATTTTTTCAATAACAATAAATAAATAACAACAAAACAGTAACAAAAATATAATTCAATAACTAAAATTTAACAAAAATATTTACGAAACAACGAGAACGTACACACGCAAGTGCTATCCGAACACGATTGAACAAAATGGCGGCGTTGCTTGCCACGCGACCGAAGGTGACGCATTGTCATTGTACGTTAGACGTAATAAAATCGAAGGTTTGTCATTGTACGTTAGACGTAACAAAATCTGAAACTGGATGGAAAAGTGACTTAGCTCGCGTTTTGTGTTATTTTCAAGAAGTAGTTTAGAAAGTTTTACAAAAGGTGTTGTAATGCTTATTTTTTTATATTTCAAGTAGAATAATTACAAAAAGAGATGTTCTAAATCTAACTAAATCATTAAAATAAAGTATAACATAGAACACTTTTAGTGCGTTAAACACCCTTTTTACATTAATAACTGACAATAAGTATAGAGATAATGAAAATATGACAAATAAATAAGTCAAGTGTGTTCTAGTACTATGTAGAGTTGTAATAAAAATCGATGAAAATTAATATTTTTGTGATCAATTTTGGTAAAATTTGAAGTAACGCTAATTTGCTCTTAGTGGCTGACGTGGGGTCAACGAACCTTATTGCCAATCGAAATGGAACGAACTATAGTTCAATATTGTGTGTGCGTTTTTAAGTGTTAAAAAATCAATGTATAATAATGTTATTTTAATTATCTGACTGCGGAAGATTATGTTTTTCTAGTGTATGTATGTTTCTATATTATCACCTACAGCCTAAACGGCTTAACTGATTATGATGTGCGAGGTGTCGTTAGATTCGTCTTCACTCCTTGAGTGTCATAGGCTATATATTATTATTATATTTTTTGTAATAATAATAGTAAAACTTTCGCAAAAATAAAAAAATACAGGCTTTTGTTATTTTACTAGCATTATTCTAAAGAATGCGCTTTTATAGCCTTAAAAACCGACTTTGCGCATTCATCTCACAAAAACGTAGGATCAACAGCATATCAAGCGTAATGAAATCTGCAAAAATCGCTCTTCTTCAGTCGTGTATTTTGTTTTTATTTTAATGGATATTTGTTTTTTTACTATTTATTTAAAGACAAACCAAATGTATCGAGTCCATTCAAAATCGGCCATAACATTTTACACCTATTTATAAATTTTTGTGAGTGTGACTTTATGATAATAAATATCATTCATTCATTCATTCATTCATTCTGTTCTGTAAATATCATTCATACATTCATTCATTAATTCTGTTCTGTCGTTTTGCAGGTGTACAAGGTAGGCATAGTGTTCAACAAAGTAGGGTGGTATCCGATGGGCACGTGCGCGCAGCAAGTGGCCGCCGAGTCCGTGTACTTCAACTTCTGCATCGGCCAGAGCAGCGACTCCGTGAGGGATGGACTCATTAGATCCATTATATTCACTTACTAGCCATATATGGTGAGGGACGCTCAGAGCGTAACGCTCGCTATCTCTGTTTAGCCACAATATTTTGCCTCTCGAAACAATCGAAATTTCGAGCGTCACTCTTTGAACGAACGGTTCGTGCCCGAGACTTAGTTAATAGTCCAACTCCACAGAATTGGATTAGTTCCTGAAGAAGATAAAAACAAAAGGGCACGTCTACACTGCTTAAATTAAGCAAAGAAACTGAAATATTATTAGTGAATAGAATATATATAATAGAGTTACGTTCTATATGAAGAGTATAATAAATTAAAATAAGCTTATTATACTCACGACTATGTTCCACTGAATAGTATTTTTTATGAAACAACTGATTTATTTCGAAATTTTCAGGGTTGGTCCCATAGTCAACTTTGTTTATACTGGTATTTACAATTAACTTATGGCCTATTACACCCTGTCTGGGTAGCTCTGATGCTTTCAAAAAGTATCTAATAGCAGTTTTTATCACATAAACAAAAAAAGTATCAAACGAAAATTCTAAATTATCTAGTATTAACTCTGTCTTTAGGGGTTTAATTTCGATTAGGGGTTTATTTTCGATTAGAGGTTTATTTTCGATTCTGTTTCTTTTCTTGCTTCATCATGCGAAATAGACGTTCGTGAAAAATTTACGAAATAAAGATAACTTACAAAGCGGATAACACACACAACGTTTAGACGATGAAAGCATTCACTAATCTTGTAAATTCACTCAACTATTATGTCCATGGTTATATACTTATCTGTTACCAGCTAGTTTTCTTGCCTGTCAGTATGAGGCTAGTTCCAAATGTCAGATGTCACGTCATTGAGTCTTCAGCTCACTAGAAAAACCCATTTATTGTAATTTTTGTTCATAAGTCCAAACAAAACGATTAGCCACCAAACGTGTAGAAGCCCACGCGCTGGGGTGACTGACGTTGTGAAGTTTATTAAATAATCTGCGACGGAAGGAAAGACTTACGAATCGTTGGTAGGTAAGAGTTACGAATGGGAAGTGGTGATGGTTTTTTAAACCCGAATTTCGCGACAAATCTCTACATACGTTTTAACCCTTTCACTAGTAGAGGATATGCGCACATTTATACTGAAATAAAACCTTGATATGCAAATTATATATTTTATTTTAATGTTTAGGATATATTATAATTTTTTATCTGTTTAGTATACTTAAAAAAATAATTGTGGCAACATATGTGCCACCAATCAGTATAGAGCTCGAAAATTTTAAATGTAAGCAGCACTTATTAATCTGTTTGATGGTAATTTCGGAAGCAGGGTACGGCACTCAATGGTACCAGACATCTATCACACTGTATCTTAGAACGGCGATTGTTGTGTGTATTGCTACACAAACGACATCTTCTGTAAGTGGCTATTTCTTCTGGCCAATATTGACCCACCTCAGCAAATCGAATTTCAGGTACGCCAAACACATTCTTTTGCCTTGATGTATTTTGTTCAGAGACTGTGCAAACTTACTTTATTTGGAAGCGAACTTCGGCGTGAAGACAAAGGACCGTTTGTGGAATGTTGCATTTGCAACTAGTTCTCGTGACAATATCAGTCTAAATTCTATTTGTGTTAGTACCGAGTGGTTTCTTTTGTTTGAGCCATATAAAATATATGCATTTGTTGCAGCGGTGTCAATGAGGAAATAAAATATGCGTTTCCACCACTTAGAGCTCTTCCTTCCGACCGCATATGTGGTATTTTTACCAAAGCGGTCTACTCCACCCGAACGTTTTGTGTGTTCGGAAATTGACAATGGACAAGCAAATGTTTTTAGAGCCATCACTCTGAGTTCTTTTACATGATGTCTTCTGCTTTGGATGAAATGCAGTGCTCAAAACACATTCCAATTTGTTATTTTTCCAGGTAATGAATGAACCCAACATTCTCCTTCACCCTGCGTTTGCATTCTCCTCTTTTCAGCTTTTTGGTTTGCATCTTTCACAGCCTTTGTTATTCTTTCATCAATTTCTTTGTTACCAGTCACTTTGGGCTTTTTCACTAGCAGTGGCGTACCTTGGAGAACATTTCTGACTATGGCTGTGGCATATATACCATTATCATATAAGTTTTGTAGTAATGTTGAACTGAAAAAAAAAGTTGTCAAAAGCTATATGACCCATATAGTTTTCATTAAATGAAAACTATATGGGTCATATAGCTTTTGACATCATTTTCATAAAGATTTTGTTCATCTCCAATAGTTGGCCAAAAAAACTCTTGAAATACATCTCAAATATGTCGCTCATTCTCATTCATACTCATTCTTAGTAGAGGCATAAGTTGTACATAAGCTTCTGTAAATGTCCACTCGCACCACATATATTTTCTTTTAAAAATTATCAGCGGAGGTATTTTTTCTCCATGCACGTTGATCACAAGCAGAACAGTCGTACCTATTAGCGAAGAAAACTTAACGTAAGTTTTGAACAATTTTTGTTTTTTCTGGGTTTTCGAGAAGCTTGTCTCATCTAAATTTAAAAATACGGATGGTTTTTCCAATAAATTCAAATCGTTTAATGTCTTTTCAAGTGAATCGAAGTACGGGTACACAATAAAAGGATTCCCAGCTTTCTTTCTCCCGTATTCAACCGCTTGGGGTTTTTTCACCGATAAGTTATGTCGCTTTTT
This sequence comes from Lycia hirtaria, assembly GCA_947563715.1. Lineage (NCBI taxonomy): Eukaryota > Metazoa > Arthropoda > Insecta > Lepidoptera > Geometridae > Lycia > Lycia hirtaria. The sequence continues at coordinate 33,080,742 of OX387378.1, forward strand.
AAACGCAGTGAACCATGAATACCTGGTATTCCATTTTTAAATGGCCTCGATATTTCGTTTTTGACATAAAGCTATATGACCCATATAGTTTTCATTAAATGAAAACTATATGGGTCATATAGCTTTTGACAACTTTTTTTTCCAGTCCAACATTACTACAAAACTTTATAAGTGACTGGCATAATTTCATGATAACATTGGTGCCTAATCCTGACTACATTTTCTGTTTTCCCAGTGTATACATGAAACTGATACAAGTAGCCAGTGAGGCTGTCAGCCCTAGCCCAGATTTTGATACCCCGTTTTATGGGCTTCATGGGCCTTTATTGCTTGAGTGTCGACCTTCCTTTAAATTTTATCATATATTCATCAATTGACTGAGAATGCGTGTGGCATTTCATATTTATGTGTTCAAGAAGTGGTCGTATTTTCAGTTTTCAAATTCATGTATTGTGTCATGCATAGGAGTACGGAAGCCTCGGTGTACGAGTGAAACTCGTACTTTGCTGAATTTATTATGAAACAATCGAGTTGCTGCTTCGGTTTTGTTTTTAGGTAGGTCAATTGGGTCATATATGTAAGGTAAAGACACCAATTAGGGCCTACCTTAATTTTAGCACAGCATAACTAGAAGGTTAATAACAATAATACACACATATTTTGAAATACTTTTAATGGTTTATTAAATTTTAAAATAAAGTAAACAAAAATGGTCCAGAACCAAAAATCACACTTCTGTGAAAACAAATAACTTAAATGTCATTTTGGCCTTATTAGGAACCCTATCTATGTCTCAATAATGCCTTAAGGAACATCAGAAACTTTTAACTGCTACGGAATAAACTTAGTATATATTTTAAGCATAATGAGATTTTAATAATATTTTTTGGTCATTTAATCAGTCTTGCTAATATTTTACCATTTTACAATGAAATACTTAGTCAGCCTTTTTAATATTTTTCTTTAAATGAACAGTAAAATTCTTTGTCATTAGGTGTTAAACCAACATATATCTCATGATACCAGATATCACAAGTAAGGCATTGCCGCATGTCATCAACCCGATCTTCTTTACACGCTGGACAGTACCATGATGTCATATTATTATGAAGTTTTGATTTAGTTGGCTTAGATCTTGCAGCCATAGACACCGACGAACCAGTACGTCCTGCTGTTGATGAATGTTTCACTGAGGTCCGAGTTCTTAATCCAGAAGCCGTAAAACCCGTAATTACCGGTGAATTAGGTACATTCGTTTTAATCAAGGAAAAAGTGCTAAGGGCTGTCTCCGATTTTGATGATGGCATGTTAAGCTGCAATATTGAACTCGTAGCAATACCAAATAAGTCTTGCGTGACCTCTTGAGCCCTTTATTTGAGGGATTTCTTATGTGGGGCTGGCTGATGAAGGTTAATAAACCTTAAATTTTAGTGTTGGTAAAAATTTATGAATCTCACGGTTAATTTCAATTTAATTTTCTGCTTTACGTGGAGTTTCAACATACTGGCAAATTTTTCGAAGCAAAGATAATGGCAAATTCTCTGTATCTGTGTCCACAACATTCTCAGTACTTAGGCGATTTGGAAGTTCTGAAAAGTTCAAATAGCTTCACTACAACGGCTTTAGGATTAGAAGGGAAGATGTTTTGCGAAATACGTTTCTTTTTTAACTTGACTCGATTTGTGTCCGAACTACTTCGATTAGCTTGGCAAATTCTTTTTTTTTTGGCAATGTAACTCCAACATTCAAGCGCTGCTACTTGACAAGTATTTGATAACAACGATCTTTGAACGATTTCATAACTGCCACGTCAAGGGATTGCAATACCTGACTGGTATGTACTGGTAGTTTCAATATAGTGGTATTGAATTTGTGAGCTTCCTCTATTAACCCCACATGGGTCGCGTGACCATCGTATGTGAGCTAAACTGGTTCATCTCCAATAGTTGGCCAAAAAAAACTCTTGAAATACATCTCAAAAATGTCGCTCATTCTCATTCATACTCATTCTTAGTAGAGGCATAAGTTGTACATAAGCTTCTGTAAATGTCCACTCGCACCACATATATTTTCTTTTAAAAATTATCAGCTGAGGTATTTTTTCTCCAAGCACGTTGATCCCAAGCAGAACAGTCGTACCTATTAGCGAAGAAAACTTAACGTAAGTTTTGAACAATTTTTGTTTTTTCTGGGTCTTTCGAGAAGCTTGTCTCATCTAAATTTAAATTTACGGATGGTTTTTCCAATAAATTCAAATCGTTTAATGTCTTTTCAAGTAAATCGAAGTACGGGTACACAATAAAAGGATTCCCAGCTTTCTTTCTCCCGTATTCAACCGCTTGGGGTTTTTTCACCCATAAGTTATGTCGCTTTTTAAACGCAGTGAACCATGAATACCTGGTATTCCATTTTTAAATGGCCTCGATATTTCGTTTCTTGACATAAATTGTGCCACCATTTCTAGCATTTCTGCTTTGCTTAATCCAAAAACCATGCTTTTCCATTAGGTGAAGACATGAAGCTAATTTCTCTTCTACTTGTAATGGCAATGCCGTTTTTCTTTCTAGTGAATTTGATTTGATCCTCTTGTGGCTAATGGGGCGCTGACGGGATTTACTCAAAGTACTCGTATCGCCTAATTTTTTATATAAATTTAAATTGGTATGCACATATATTGCTACTTGTAGAATTAATATCGATGGGAGTGTAAGTATTTTTAATGATACGAAGTATGGTCTAGCTGATTCAGTTTGTTCAGTTTCAGTTTCACTTTATTTCAACTAGGTATCATAAAATACACTTTTGAAACGTCATATACTATAAGCTTAAATAATATCAGTCAAAACAGTCTGATAATTATTAGAATCTGTTAATACAATTATCATAATATTAAATAAAATAAACGTAGGCATAACATAGGGTTACGTGTTGTCCAGTAGCAAATGAAGAAAAACTACCAAACATATAATTTGGTAGTTTTTCAGTATTCATCCTCTGGGATACGCGCTATAGCCCGGACAGCTCTCTTCTGGCACACGAAAGCGCGTTTCCACTCGGCACCACGAGCCCAGAGTTCAGCCCCGTACTGCAGCACAGAGTGTATTGTGGCATAATAACAAGTACAGACCACCTTGGCGGGCAGTCGACAGCCGCCTGAGTGCAAAGCACGCTCCACTCAACTTTCCGCAGACCTTGTCGATGTGGGCTTCCCAGCTAAGACGACTATCAACCTCAAAGCCCAAGAAGGTGGTTTGGTCATACTGCTCAATCTTTGTATCCTCTGCGTAAACATTGAGTACTTTCCGCGGTCGCCCCGAGAAATCAAAGTGGAGGAAGTGAGTTTTTGTTAGGTTCAGTACTAATCCGTTCTCCCTGAACCAGTGCGGCGTGTTGCAATGCGACAGCGTTTAGATTTGCTTCCAGCATCTGAAAGGATGGCGCCGTGACTACGGCAGCAACATCAAAAAGAAAAGAAAATAAAAGAAAATTAATATTTAAATTAATTAATCCCATGCAACAAACATGTTTTTTGCCGTTTTTATAGATAATGGTACGGAACCCTTCGTGCGTGAGTCCGACTCGCACTTGGCCGGTTTTTTAAGTTGATCTACTATTACAGACATAAAAGTCTATGGGTTATCAAAAGAAACCGTGTTGTACTAGCCAAATAGAAGATGAATTGAAAATACTAACAACTAGGAACCATGCAGTTACACCTCTAGAGCAGTTATATTGTTAACATTAAGATTTAATGCTACAGGTAATATGAAGCAATGCTCCGGAGACCTGTCTGGGGTCTTAAAATCAACAGCTTGCAAATTAATACACGCAGTGTCCAGACAAATATGTATAAAATTAAAACATTTAAGGGTTCCTTGTTACGCAACCCTAAAAACGAGACACAATTAAGCCAGTTATTTATCATACGTATAAACAACATCTGGTTAGATTTTGAAGATCATGTTTTTGTCATAATAATAGATGAAGCGTACAAAGCCCGCTAACGCTTCTCATTGTCACGTATAGACGACTAGGCAGTTAAAAAGATAATAAAAATATAAATTCGGACGTTAACCAAGCCATAAAAGTGTATTGGCTGTGCCCGATTTACGTAGTATAGAGAATATGTTTAGTTTTATGTAAAATACGTATTTACTTGATTAATAGTAATGGTAACTATTTATGAATATATTTTATTTTCATATAATCTTCTTTTTATTGTTTTATTTCAAAATGCTTATCGCGGCTATTCTCATCAGCATCAGTATTACTTTTTAGACCTTTTAATGTTTGTATAAGCACAATCAATATATTTTTCTACTCTACAGGCTGACAGCCGGTCCACACGGCGCGTTGCGTGCGTCGGCGTCGTGTCGACGTAGCGCTGTCTCTCCGTCGTTTTACACTAATAATCATATTTGTTCACACGGCGCGTTGCGTCGACGCAACGCACACACGACGGAACTACAGCCCCCGAGACGAAGCGGGCGGGGGTGTACTCATTGCGACGACGGAACGGCAGCGCTCAGTTGTTGTGCCTGTGTGTTGTGCGTTGATAGGGGAGAAAGGACATACGCAAGCTCATTTCGTTTTTTCTCTCGTGACGTTCCGGCGTCGCGGCTGCTACGAAAATTTTTTTGGTTAGTAATAAAACATAGGTAAAAAAATAGCGCTATTTTTTACCTATGTATTAAATTAGAAAAATGTTAAACGCGAAAATTTAAAAGGTCATTTAAATTAAAATTTGTGAATTATTTGATTGTATGAGCAAGTTCACGGCACTTTAATAATTAATACAAATAAACAAGTATATATATTAAAAGAAAAACTAAAAACCCGACGTGTAACTAATGATTTTGTTACGCTTAATATGTTGTCGAGTCGCAGAACCGCTGTAAAAATTATTTTTATTATTATTATACCCACATACATACATACATTTATTCGAATAAATTTAACCCTCCTTCTTATGCGGTTGGGTAAAAATAATAGGAAATAAATAGGCGCGAGCGAAGCGAGCGCGAAAATTTAAAAAACTTTTTTTTTACATTTTAATTGTGTTTTTAAAGTAATATGCTTTGTTTCTCATATTAGTGAGCCCACAGTATTTCTATTTTCAAGTAGTAAAAACGCGAGCGAAGTGAGCGCGAAATTTTAGAAGGTTTTTAAAATTAAATCTTGGAAATAATTTGATTCATTCATCTTGTTAGCGTGTCCTACGTTTTGTGTCACAGATGAACCAAACGAGTATATATTATGTTAAAAGAAAAATGAAATAACCGACTGGATAAGAACGACTTTTACGCTATAAAAAATTATAAATTTAACCATTTGAATTAATTGATCGCAAATGTATTATTCCTGATTAAATTTAAACATAAATTTAAAATTTACGTTATCAAAAATTATAAATACAACCATTTGAATGCATTGATTGCAAATTTATTATTCCTAATTAAAAAACATGACTTTATAGAAAATTACAAACATACGTTTTTATGACAAAGTACCGTTGTAAAAAAATATAAATGCGCATTATTTAGAATAATTCTAGTGAAATCACTTATTTAATACGAAAAAGCTCGTTGGAGTTCTAACGACACCTCGCACATCAGAATCTGTCAAGCCGCTTAGGCTTGTAGGCGATCATATAGAAACATACCCATATACATACATACATACACTTGAAAATCATAACCCTCCTTCTTACACAGTCGGCTAAAAATAATAGGAAATAATCATGCGCGAGCGAAGCGAGCGCGAATTTTCTCGAAACTTTTTATAAAATTTTAGGTATTCATATGCTGATTTGCTGTTAATGTTGTGACAGTACTGACATGGCTCAAAATACAAAGGACATTAAATAACTTTGAACGATCGGTGAAAATATTCGCTCAACGAGCCAGCTGGTTGATTTGCCCTATATTATTGGCGGCTTGCTGTCCTTGGAAGACGCAGCTCTCAAGATTCAAAGCCTTAGCATAACATGTCAAATAAAATAAATGCTAGTCGTTCGCAACTCCCTACCGCCAAGAATACGAACGCTCAGTTAGATTCGGTAATCTTCTTCCGCCATCGTCGCCGCGGCGGTGGCTGGCGACTAGCGACTGTAGAGCTTGCTCACTGTGCGGTTTTTTATGGCAATAATAATTGCACCGTGCATTTTGCCAGTGTCTACTTCGCGGTTTATTTAAAAGTTAGCATAAGTAAAGTAAAAGGTAGTATAAGGCCCCGTTTACACTTTGATTAGTAATTAGGCGAGTTCATAAATTTTCTCCGAGGTTTCCAGGGGGGGCAGCTGCCCCCCCCCCCCCCCCCCTGGGTACGCCCATGGCTGTTGACACGGCGGTTGTACGTTTTTTGTAAGAAAGTATGCATAAAATCGCTGTAAAAGATTATTTATATGCGCAATCTACAATAATTGTAGTAAAATCAATTGTTTGTTACGAAAAAAATCGTTGGAAATTACGAAAAAACGCATTTTTTCGAGAAAGGTATTATTATTATTACAAAAAAATGTAGCCACCTATTTTGTTGAATATTTGTAACAATAATCGAGCACTGAACACTCTGTATCAATCAGTCACCTACACTTAAGCCTCGATGACACTGAGCTAGTTTACGAGCTCCTAGTTGGCGAGTAAGCGGAGTGTCGAAAAAGCAGATTTTTTTTTTTTTTTTTTTTTTTTTTATATAGAAATAGGTTTGCGCTTGACCGCCAACTCGCCTGATGTTAAGCGACGTTGACGTAAGATTGTAAAAAAGCTCAATTGACACGGAGCGAGTTTACAAGCTGCTCGCGAACTCGCTGGCTTGTTGCTTGTAAACTAGCCCAGTGTCATCGAGGCTTTAGGAGGAGTTCCATAATGTCGCAATACTGGCTCACGACCACAGAACAAATTTACTATACGTAGTATCCTCTAGTAATTTGTGATATTACTCTACGAGCTCACGACAGAGGTGACGCGAATGTCGCTCACCGCGTCGGAATTTCTGTCTACACTGTTGCAAACCAAACTCAAAAAGTGGACTACCGCGTTTTGTTGTAGACGCTTGTCACAAATCACTTGAACGATTGCTAGATGGGAGCTTCCCCCCCCCCCAATTTGACACAAGCCTATTGTATTACTGCCATTTATGTGATATTGGTAGCCAATTGCGGGTAATAAACGGCTAATTTTTGCGCATTGTTAAAACTAATAGGCTTGTTGCTACTAATAACAAATTGCTTGGTTTATTGTTTATAATTATAAATGAAGACACGTAAATAAGAAAAAAACAGTATATTTCTATTTCTCATAAAAGTTAAAGTTATTAATATTTTAAGAAAATAAATTCGTAAAAAATAGGCATTAAGTCACATGACAGCGAACACCAATCAGAAAGCGTACCTACGTCACGGGCCGCAATTTGTTGTTGACGTTTTCCTACAACAGAGCAGGTTAATAAGGTTACTCTGGGAGTTTTGGCGGGAACGTCATCGAAACATGTTGTTGCTTTGTTTTATTTTGAATATTAATGCGATAAAAATGGTGGTGTTTTATTCATTAAGTGTTCGATCAAGTAGATGAGTGTGGGCAAGTGAAATGAAGCAGTGAAACATGCCATTTTACGTTGTCGACAAAACTCCATAGAAGCTTCTAGTAAAGTCGCCACCACTTTACTGAAGCAGGACTTGACTTTTAAAATGACTGTTTTTATGTGACTTAGGTTGTGGCTAGAACATTTACAACTTGTATTCAAGAAACTTGAAAAAATCTTAATACTTGACACTGGCAAATGCTTTAAGCGGGTCCAATACAAAAAAGAAGAAGGTTACTCTGTATTGTTCTGACACATGACACAGATGTAACAGTTTGATTTTGCATGGATTTCGCAAACTGTGACGTCATTCAAGACGCCATGACACTATTCATCGTTTTCAAGGGAAATCTAATTATTTATTTTTTAATACAAAATACGTAATGTAAATATTACTTTTTCTTTAAAATATAGGTATTTTGGGATAAAATAGATATTAAAGTATATAATTAACCAATAGGCAACTAGCCTATTGTACACTCGACAACAGGTATTAACAGTTTTGGCGGGAACGTCTCAGTAACATGTTGTTGCTTTGTTTTATTTTCCTAAACTTGTGTTATTTTGAACATTATGCTATAAAAATGGTGGTGTTTTATTCATTAAGTGTTCAATAAAGTGCGTGAGTGTGGGCAAGTGAAATAAAGCAGTGAAACGTGTGATTTTACGTTGTCGGCAAAACTCCATAGAAGCTTCTAGTAAAGTCACCATCACTTTACTGGGGCAAGACTTAAATTTGAAAATGACTGTTTATGTACTTAGACTGTGACTAGAACACTATATAACTTGTATTATTCAAGAAACTTGAAAATATTTCAATACTTGACACTGGCAAATCGCTAATCGCGGGGTCAAATACAAAAAAGAAGAAGAAGAACAGGTATTAAAGCCATAAATAAAGCACGTTTGGCATATAACGGAACTGCATGACGTCTGACAGAGTTGACAGGCAGATATGACGTGGCGTGGATATTTTTAATCTGTGGTAGTTGATGATGGTGGACGACTGGACGGTGGTTTAGGGATTGTTTTAATTGTTTTTCTTGGAGCTTGATACAAATCAATAGTTTTTGTAACGTATAACATATTCCTGCTGAAATAACTCTAAAATCTATTCGTCTGCAATTACGATGCAATGCTACCTCGGCGGCGCAACATTGGAGGTGTTCCTGAAAGACCTTCGGAAAACGAGCTAGATTCGTATAGTAAATTAGATAAAAAAGGCGTTTCTTATATTAGCAAAGCATATAATTCAAACTTGTCAAGCCCACGAAGTGCTCCCACTTTACAAGAAGATATTGTATTTGATATCCTTGAAGAATTTATATTTGAACCAGTGATGGCTGCTAGAGACAGGACAAACGAGTTTGTATCAACGGTGCGAAGTCTCCAGGACAGAATCTTGGCAAGACCTGCCATCAGGGATAAACGAAAAGCTGCGGTTCTTGAAACATATTCCCAATTCATGAGCATGGCAAAAGTTATAAGCAGAAATATAACTGGCACTTATGCTAAACTGGAAAAATTAGCTTTATGTGAGTGTATAATATCGTTTATTGTATTGTTAGGAACATATACTTATTTGTGTCCGAAATGGCAATGAAGTTTGCATATGACTTGTTCAAAATATAAACAACTGTCCAACTGCAACAAGATTGTCCGATTGTGCCCTATGGTTTTGTTTGAATAAATTTGAGTACTCTACTAAAGTTTTGCCTATATCAGTGTTATATTTCAGACAAACTCGTCATATTTAACTTACACACGTAAAGGTTTTTTTTTAGTTGTTAATTTTTTCATACTAGATAAATCTACGATTGACCACTAACTCGCCTGATGTTAAGCGACGGTGTGATGTAAATGTGAATGAATGTTTTTATTTTATTTTAAGTAATTACTGTTTTAATTTTCAGTGGCTAAAAAGAAATCCTTATTTGATGATAGACCAACTGAAATACAAGAATTGACTTATATCATAAAAGGTGACTTGAATTCATTGAACCAGCAGATTGGTAAACTTGGTGAAATGCCAAGAGGGCGTAAGAGTATGCACAGTCACTCATCTAGTGTGGTACTTGCTTTACAATCCAGACTTGCTTCTATGAGTAATCAGTTTAAACAGGTAAATCACTATTATTCTATACTAGCAGTTTCAACTGCTAGTATAGAATAATATACAACAACTCATGTGGGAACATGAGTTGTTGATTCTTTTTTTTTATTAAAAATAGTGTAATATATAATAAGAAGGGTACAGGCAAATAACAGGGAATGACACAATTTATTTATTTTTTTAATCATATCTTTGTCTATGGTATATATTTAAATTGGTATATAATTAAACTATTGACCTCGAGACCTCTACACTACTTGTTACTTATACATATTTGATTTTTAGGTACTTGAAGTCAGATCTGAAAATTTGAAACAACAAAATAATAGACGTGAGCAATTTTCAAGAGTGACCCCTGTAGTAAAAGAGGTGCCATCACTTTTACAACAAGAAGATGTAAGCATTGATTTTGGAGAAAGTTCCAGCTTGCAGATGCAGCAACTAGCCTTGAGAGATGATTCAGATTCCTATGTGCAGCAGAGAGCTGAAACTATGCATAACATAGAGAGCACTATTGTCGAATTAGGTGGTATATTCCAACAACTGGCTCACATGGTGAAAGAACAGGATGAAGCTATAGGAAGGATTGATGCTAACATTCAAGAAGCAGAGATGAATGTAGAGGCGGGCCATCGGGAAATAATGAAATATTTTCAACATATAACAGGCAATAGAGCACTGATGTTTAAAGTTTTTGGTGTTCTGATATTTTTCTTTATTTTCTTTGTTGTGGTTATGGCATGATTTAAAAAAAAAGTTGTTCAATGACATTTCAAACATATGAGTTGTTATAAAATTATGTAAAAAAAAGATTATCCATGTATATTTGTTAATAAAGCTCTATGAATACCCAATGTATTATTTTATTGCAAATAAAAAAAAAAGTATCTTCTATAGTAACTATATTTTTCATAACTGTTATGAAAAACACGAAGATCATCAAGAGAGTAATTTTTTTGCATATATATTTCTATATTTGAAATTTTTGACTTGTGGGGCAAGTCGAAAATTCTCCAGCCCATGAGGCGCGTGATAGACATTCTAATTATGTACTATGGGTACTACCTACCTACTTAAAATAGGTATTTTTAGGATTCTGTAGTTATGACAGTCATTTTACTCGGATACTATCAGCCCTCCAAAAACAAATGAAAAATAGGGGTGACACTCCATACGTATAAAGGAATGTTTTTTTCAACACCACCCCATCTTGTGGGGTATTGTAGAATAAATCTCTTAAAATAGGAGTACATATGGTTCAATATATAATTTTTTCTCAGATCTGATGTATGCTAGATATTATAGCCTGCCAAATGTGACCTCCCTGCATTTCTAAACTATTGAATCTAGAAATTCATGATTAACCATAATAGTATTAAATACTTTCAATGAAAGTATCTAACTTTCAATGAAAATTGCTTTTAACACTGATTACAACTTTTCGAGATATATCGATAAATATAATAAAACACTTCACAAGTCATTATAGTAGGTACTGACTGGTAACCCCCCCTGAGGGATTACCACAATCTTAAATTGTCTTGCTTTCACAACTGCAGGAAGAGCGAGACAAAAGTCAAAGTAATATTGAAATAAGACTGCTTGAACGCTTGTGGTACGGGGGCAGATCTCGCGACTGCCGTGCCCTCCCACGCCAGCCGACTCTGCGCACGCGGTATCACACCGCGCTCCACTCAGCCAAGGATGAAGTTTAGTGCTAGGATTGTAGGTTGTAGGTACAGTATAGGTAATATAGCTATCTCCGAAAAGTCAAGCCGAAGGCACAGACCTATAATTATAGTTTAAAAAACAGACTTCAAAATACGCAATAATATATAACGCCTGTAGGAAATTAAATAGCAAGTTGCGACTTACTATTCACTTTTCTACAGTTGTTTGTGTGATACTTTACCAGATATTTTGTTATAAAAACCAAAGTACTGCATTGATTTTGATAAATATGGGACCACCTCTGAAGTATAATCCACCAAATACAAAAATAATCATCAAAATCCGTGCACAATTGGCTGAGTAATCGGTGAACCAACATACAAAAAAAAACATAGACCGAATTGATAACCTCCATCTTTTTGGAAGTCGGTTAAAAATATAGCATAATAATATGACACTCAGAGAGTGAAGACTAATCTATCGAATCGGTTACGCAGTAGGCGGTCTTATAGAACGGCGCTGTTGCTGGTTTGTTCGTGTTTACAAACAAACCAACAACAGCGTTCTTTTACGTGATGGGAACTTTAGGTACTTACATACACTCGAAAAACATAACCTTCCTTTTACGCAGTCGGGTAATAATAAAACTGCATAGCTTACCTATAACATTGTAATTTCAATTGTCTAGATGCCTAGTAAGCGCTCTGTAAAAACTTCCACTTAAAAGGCACTGATATTGACATCTCCGATCGACCCCCCTCCCGGCCCCCGCCAAATGCCCATTAGTCATTCAGGAGCGCTCGCCGCGTGATCACATTACGAATATAAATGTTTTAATAAAAAAAAATATCAGTTTGTGCTGTAAAATCCTGTAAAAAACATCCAGGAAAAAAAGAAAAGTGTGTAAACATCACATTTCTTAAGTAAATATTCAATTTTCTGATGTATTTCTTATCAAAATGACAAACCAAAATTTAAAATGAATTAAAAAATATTGAAATATGGCGCCATAATGCTTGGTGTTGCCAAGGGTATAAAATATATTTACCAATGATAAGCTTTGTTTTTGGCCAAAAATTGAAAAGTGACGAAAGAGTTTTATTACCTATTGACTCTTAGTCTTAAGCACTTTCTGTTTCATATGATGACGAGGATCTGACAAAGGTATCAGATGATTGCCACTGGAACACCCTGATGGAAAGGACTAAGACAGTCCAGTTTGGGCTCGTTTGCTTTGGTGTCTTAAGCACTTTCTGCTTCATATGGTGACGAGGGTCTGACGAAGGTATCAGATAATTGCCACTGGAACACCCTGGTGGCAAGGACTAAGACAGTCCAGTTTGGGCTCGTTTGCTTTGGTGTTATAAGCACTTTCTGCTTCATATGATGACGAGGGTCTGACGAAGGTATCAGATGATTGCCAATGGAACACCCTGATGGAAAGTTCTAACACAGTCCAGTTTGGGCTCGTTTGCTTTGGTGTCATAAGCACTTTCTGCTTCATATGATGACGAGGGTCTGACGAAGGTATCAGATGATTGCCACTGGAACACCCTGGTGGAAAGGACTAAGACAGTCCAGTTTGGGCTCGTTTACTTTGGTTTCTTAAGCACTTTCTGCTTCATATGATGACGAGGGTCTGACGAAGGTATCAGATGATTGCCAATGGAACACCCGGATGGAAAGGATTAACACAGTCCAGTTTGGGCTCGTTTGCTTTGGTGTCTTAAGCACTTTCTGTTTCATATGATGACGAGGGTCTGACGAAGGTATCATATGATTGCCACTGGAACACCCTGGTGGAAAGGACTAAGACAGTCCAGTCTGGGCTCGTTTGCTTTGGTGGCTTAAGCACTTTCTGCTTCATATGATGACGAGGGTCTGACGAAGGTATCAGATGATTGCCACTGGAACACCCTGGTGGAAAGGACTAAGATAGTCCAGTTTGGGCTCGTTTGCTTTGGTGTCTTAAGCACTTTCTGCTTCATATGATGACGAGGGTCTGACGAAGGTATCAGATTATTGCCACTGGAACACCCTGGTGGAAAAGACTAAGAGAGTTCAGTTTGGGCTCGTTTGCTTTGCTGTCTTAAGCACTTTCTGCTTCATATGATGACGAGGGTCTGACAAAGGTAACAGATGATTGCCACTGGAACACCCTGGTGGAAAGGACTAAGACAGTCCAGTTTGGGCTCGTTTGCTTTGGTGTCTTAAGCACTTTCTGCTTCATATGATGACGAGGGTCTGACGAAGGTATCAGATTATTGCCACTGGAACACCCTGGTGGAAAAGACTAAGAGAGTTCAGTTTGGGCTCGTTTGCTTTGCTGTCTTAAGCACTTTCTGCTTCATATGATGACGAGGGTCTGACAAAGGTAACAGATGATTGCCACTGGAACACCCTGGTAGAATGGACTAAGACAGTCCAGTTTGGGCTCGTTTGCTTTGGTGGCTTAAGCACTTTCTGCTTCATATGATGACGAGGGTCTGACGAAGGTATCAGATGATTGCCACTGGAACACCCTGGTGGAAAGGACTAAGATAGTCCAGTTTGGGCTCGTTTGCTTTGGTGTCTTAACCACTTTCTGCTTCATATTATGACGAGGGTCTGATGAAGGTATCAGATGATTGCCAATGGAACACCCTGATGGAAAGGACTAACACAGTCCAGTTAAGGCTCGTTTGCTTTGGTGTCTTAAGCACTTTCTGCTTCATATGATGACCAGAGACTGACAAATGTATCAGATGATTGGCACTGGAACACCCTGGTGGAAATTACTAAGACAGTCCCGTTTGGGCTCGTTTACTTTGGTATCTTGAGCACTTTTTACTGCATAAAAGTAAGTAAGTAATTACGCTTCAAAAAATGTATTTACAGTGTGCTGGTTTTCAGAACAAGGTTTACGGTGCCATTTAAAAGAAAAACAAATAATATCAGAAACATACCACAAATTTCTTATGTTTAAAATAATGACGAACCTGATTGGAAAACAATTCAATTTTGATGAAACTGAACATGCATATGGCTGCCATCACGAAAATAAGATTGTCAAGGTGACGGTAGAGGGGCACTTAAAATAAATAAAAATATTAAAATAAAAACAACTGCGTCACTGCCATCTTTATTAAAATCATTGCAGAACTAAAAAGATAGAAACAGGATTTCAAATTGAATATTTTATTTTGGTTTACAAGTCATCAACAACGTCATTTCATTAATTATATGTTTAAAAATCTGTAAGCTCAGTTAAGCTCAGTCAAAAAGCCCGCCCCGAACTTTACCAGGCGCAAAAGTACCCATGGCTCTAGCTGCGTTACCGCGTTGAATAGCGATAGACAACCTTTGCACCAGGTAGGAGCCGGAGCGGGGGTCACCACACTTTTCCCATATCCGGCGCCCTAACTCGTGAACCAAACTTTTGGCTTCAGTGCCCCAGCTACCCATGGTCTCGACAGCAATAGGTACAAAATCATACCTCACCTCCAAAGCCGCATACTTCTGGCGTTTTTTATTCGAAGCATCCTCAACAGCCGCCCCCGATGCGTGGACCGAGCGACTCAAGTGACAGGCGGCGAAAGTGCTAACGCACGTGGCGTCCCGTTTTTTTCCATTTTTGGTTTTGAATAATCTTAGTTGACAGTGTTCACAAACGCAGTCGGAGGCATCTGCTCACTCCGAGTTGCTCTACCTATATCACCAACCAAATTATGATAAGTGAGCGTGTTATGCCTCCGTTATGCGTCCGACAGCGTTGACAACGCTGTCGGAACGCTGAAAATAAAATATTCAAATTAAAATCTTGTTTCTATCTTTTTAGTTCTGCAATAAATTTAATAGATGGCTGATATTGACGCAGTCGTTCTTTTTTTAAATATTTTTATTTATTTTAAGTGTCCTTCTACCGTCACCTTGACAATATGGCAGCCATATGCATGTTCAGTTTCATCAAAATTGAATAGTTTTCCAATCAGATTCGTCATTATTTTTAACATAAGAAATTTGTGGTATGCAAATTCTAATACAAATTCAAATAATTTTATTGCAGTTTGTAGGAGCTAGGTACATTAAAGATCTTAATATCGAATTATAACAATTCTAGATTTCCCCTAAACAAACTTGCCTCTCCAACAGGCATGCAATACTGGGGCCCAATTCAGTTATTCAAGACCGCTCCATAGCCGAACCATATGTGGAGCGTTCCCCGTCGGCCGCCATAGTTTTCTTATTCCGTCACTTTTATGTCATACAACACACATGTCATGTGTATTGACACATTTGATGAAACGTAACACGTCCTTCGCTCGTTACTAGATCAAAAAAAGAGAGCAGCCGACAGGAAATGGATCGCACAAGGTTCAGTTACGGATCGGTTTTGAATAACTGAATTGCCCCCCCTGGAAGTGGGCTCACCGAGTAATTTAAAAAATTGACATTCCAAAAAAAAAAAAACTATTATTACAGAAAAATCAAATCAAAATATGAAGTTATCATTTTAATTATACAATGTCAATATTACAATATAAAATTTAATCCATGTCAAGTTATAATTACAATGTCAATTTAATCCATGTCAAGTTATAATTACAATGTTAAATTTAATCCATGTCAAGATTCTTATTATGTCATATTACTATTATGTCAAATTTCAATCAAATGTACACATGTTAAATTACATATGGCAATGTCAATGAAATCTTATATAATCATATAGAATATGTTTCTGATATTATTTGTTTTTCTTTCAAATGGCACTGTAAACCTTGTTCTGAAAACCAGCTTTAAATTGTATTTACAGTGTAATACAATTTTTGAAGCGTAATTATTTACTTAATAATAAAAAGTGCTCAAGATACCAAAGCAAACGAGCCCAAACGGGACGGTAATTTCCACCAGGGTGTTCCAGTGCCAATCAGCTGATAACTTCGTCAGACCCTCGTCAACATATGAAGCAGAAAGTGCTTAAGCCACCAAAGCAAACGAGCCCAAACTGGACTGTGTTAGTCCTTTCCATCAGGGTATTCCATCGGCAATCATCTGATACCTTCGTCAGACCCTCGTCATCAAATGAAGCAGAAAGTGCTTAAGACACCAAAGCAAACGAACCCAAACTAGACTGTCTTAGTCCTTTCCACCAGGGTGTTCCAGTGGAAATCATCTGATACCTTCGTCAGACCCTCGTCATCATATGAAGCAGAAAGTGCTTAAGACACCAAAGCAAACGAGCCCAAACTGAACTATCTTAGTCCTTTCCACCAGATTGTTCCAGTGGCAATCATCTCATACCTTCGTCAGACCCTCGTCATCATATGAAGCAGAAAGTGCTTAAGCCACCAAAGCAAACGAGCCCAAACTGGACTGTCTTAGTCCTTTCCACCAGGGTGTTCCAGTGGCAATCATCTGATACCTTCGTCAGACCCTCGTCATCATATGAAGCAGAAAGTGCTTAAGACATCAAAGCAAACGAGCCCAAACTGGACTGTCTTAGTCCTTTCCACCAGGGTGTTCTAGTGGCAATCATCTGATACCTTCATCAGACTCTCGTCATCATATGAAGCAAAAAGTGCTTAAGACATCAAAGCAAACGAGCCCAAACTGGACTGTGTTAGTCCTTTCCATCAGAGTGTTCCAGTGGCAATCATCTGATACCTTCGTCAGACCCTCGTCATCATATGAAGCAGAAAGTGCTTAAGACACCAAAGCAAACGAGCCTTAACTGGACTGTGTTAGTCCTTTCCATCAGGGTGTTCCATTGGAAATCATCTGATACCTTCGTCAGACCCTCGTCATCATATAAAGCAGAAAGTGCTTAAGAAACCAAAGCAAACGAGCCCAAACTGGACTGTCTTAGTCCTTTCCACCAGAGTGTTCCAGTGGCAATCATCTGATACCTTCGTCAGACCCTCGTCATCATATGAAGCAGAAAGTGCTTAAGACACCAAAGCAAACGAGCCCAAAATGGACTGTCTTAGTCCTTTCCATCAGGGTGTTCCAGTGGCAATCATATGATACCTTCGTCAGATATCATCTGAAACATAAAGTGCTTAAGACACCAAAGCAAACGAGCCCAATTTGGACTTTCATGCTTTCAACAGTAATGTTAGGTTTATATTTCCGGTTGAATAATATCGACTCCAATTTTTTTTTTTAAGTCTCTATGTTTTGGGGAAATATCTAAGCACTGGTATCACAAGCATCGTGCACACACATGTAAATGGTGTAAGCAATACACCCTCGATAGGCGGCTCACTCACACACGTAAAACGTTTTTGCTTCATATTGAACGATGCGCCTAGTATTTGAACACGGAATCTAGAGGTATATAATCTAAGTTCAAAGGTAATAATCTTATCTCCATACATTTTAGTAAGGAGGAAACAAACCTTACCTAAACCACATAACTTTACCTCATTGCGCAAGCAAACAAGCAGGATAAACGTCAGAGCAGGTCTTATCGCCCCCAACTCAAATTAGAATGAAACAAGCTTCGCGTAGTATTGAATTATTTTGATAGCTTCCTGGAACACTCCTAAATATAAAAAAAAACGAAAGTAATTGTTACCTTTTCATAACCAAACGGCTGAACCAATTATTATCATATTTGGTAAAGAGATAGTTTTAGGAGATTGATACAGGCTACATTTTATTATCATCATCACTATTCACTAGCAGCATCGTTTTTAGGATTCCGCAGTAAACAATGAAGCCTTATAGTTTCGCTATGTCCCTCTGCACCTCTCTCCGCGGCTTTTAGAGTATTAGTACAAGAAAGCTGTAATTACGTATGAAATATGTATATTCATATTTATCATGGCGAAAAAGTCGTAGAATAAAATATTGAAATATTTTTTGTGCAAATTTAAACTAACATAACGTATCTCCATAATATCAAACAGAAGACCCTGTTTTTAGTTAAATTATGATGTGCAACTACGGAACCCTACCTTGCGCGTGAGATGACACGAACTTGGCGATTTATTTATCATTATGCTAGTGAAACCATAGGGCTTAGCTAGTAATAATTAGAGCTTATTTTATAAACAAATCTGAATTATGACAAGCACGTTTTATTGAAAAATTACATAAAAATATTATATTTAGGTGTATTGCCTAATTATTATATTTACATTATAATCAATATTAATTAAAAATAAAATATCTCTATAATTAGTACAAAAATTCATCGCACCAGTCCTTCAAACACTGGTAACAGTCTGACGATTGTTTGGAGTTGGCGCTGCAAGTGTCCTTCATCCATTCTTGAAATAACTCTTTATTTTTCTTTAGTACCAAGAACTGACCGAGGACAACATATGCCTGAAATATAAATAAACATAATTTTAGATAGATATTAATCTTTAGAGCAACATTGTGTGTGCAAATGAAAAAATAAGGGTGGAGTAAACTCCATATACTTCAATTCATTTTTAATTCGTAATGCAATTGCACAAGTCTTAAATTGTAAACAATCGTCACTTATAATATATGTCAATAATAAATAGAAAATATGTCAATTTAATCGAACAGAGTTCCCCTTATGGAGTCCTGCCGAAAAGTCCCCATCATACTGGCTGCGTTACCGCGTTATATCGACAGAGAAATATGCTGCATCAGAAATGACCCGGAGCGAGGGTCACGTCCCTTTTCTCTCAATCGCCGCCCCAGCTCGCTTATGAATTTCCGGGTTTCGGAGCACCAAGCTCCGGCCGTTTCGACGGCAAACGGCACAAAGTCGTACGCCTGTTCCAGGCAGGAGTATTTGAGGTGCTTTCCTTAAGCGGCTGCCTCCGCTCCCGCACCGGCGGGCTGTTGAGTGGACGTGAGGTGGCAGGATGCAAATGTGCATACGCACGTTGCATCCCACACGAGACAGCGGCCTCTCTGCCATGGAACCAGCGTAAGACCATCTGACCGCTTGCCATCAGTACGGGATAAACCAGTGGGCTCCAGAACACAAGGTACTTCGGCCGATACGAGGGCACGCCTCAGAAGGTCATTGATACCGTGATGCCGAGGTCTTCGACCAACGCTACGGGTATAGCTCAATCCGTGATGACCGTTAGCCTCCACATGCGCACCACAAATGCACGTATGAGGCTGACAGATATCAAAACCTAGACGAAGAGCTGCGGCCACCCTCACGAAGTTGTCGTCTAAAAGCGTGCCCACGTGTGGCGAAAGCAGCGCGTGAAGCCAGGCGCCGGACTCCGGCTGGGAGACGGCGTTTAAACGAGCCAGGTCGATCCCCGAGCTGTCGTTACGCAATTTGGAGAGCGAGTATTTGGATAGGAGATCGTCCCAACCTCTCTGTCGCCCCGGTTTTTCCGGGAGGTCAACACCCGGGCACAAAATGGACCATGCGCTTTGGGGCTCGTTGACAAATGGGACGCGGATCAAGTCACCGTTACTAGGTAAAATGCGAGCGACGAGTTCCGCGACGCCATATGACGAAGCTAAAAAAGCAATAGGTCCAGTTTCCAGAAGCCGACGCACACCCAAGCCACCGCATCGTATGGGTAAACTAGCCTGGAGCCACTGCGATTCACCTAAGTGAATATTTAGTACCTTTTCCAGTACACGTTTGAGGCTGTTATCGAAGTGAGCAACAACTTTCAGGAAATTTCCAGGTAGGTACAGTTCCGATAACGTAAGCGAGTTTTGGCCAAGCAATGCAACATCGTAGAAGTGTTAATGAAACGTGTGCTGGAAGGTGTTTGAAGTGTTCTGCTAGTGACGACAGGGTGAGTGTTTTTGCCTGAATGCAATCGCTCACACCCTCCGGAAAAATCGGCACACCTAACAGGCTTAACAGAGAGTCTCTGTCCACGGTCCTTAGTCCCGGTATGAGATGCGAAAACCGGTCCATTACTTCCGCAGCAACTGGGCTGCAAGAAAAGATTTCACATTTCGCCGTATTGACCTCTAGACCCAATTCTTTCAGGGGAGGGAATAGTAGTCTGACGTCTCTCTCCACCGATACGGGACTTCCACCTATGGTACCATCATCTAAGTACCAATTGTTGAGAGGGGAATTCAAAGAAGATACAGTTTTATGGATAGCCATACTAAAAACCAATGGCCCAATGGGTCACCCTGCTGTGCTCCTACCTGCGACAACACAATTTTGCCGTTGTAAGTGAGGTTACTTGGCATTGAATAGCATTGTTGCAGGAAGGGGAAAATTGAAGGAGTTAATTCGTTGGTTTCGGAAAGTATGATATCTCAGTACATTTTAAGCTATTTCAGTACACAACAATTTCCATCCAAATTCTTGATGTATCCTACACAAAAGAGGGAACTCCCTACTGCTTTCTACTTCCTGAGCACTACAATGTTGCAACTTTCAAGATAAGGGTGAACTGATATCTAGATTGTTAGTTAGATCAACATTCTCCATCCTCAGCCACATGGTTAATTACCAACAAGTGTCAAACATAAATAATATATTTTAGATAAACAAGAAACTCAAATGTTACTAAACCTACTAAGTAATTTGCTAGATGAGGTTTATTTACAAATATGTAGACAATCACCTCAGCCTGCCATCAATCACCAACAAAGAAAACCAACAAACAAAAAATTTTAACTATAAATTAGGTGGACAAATACTTATAAGGGCAGATGAAGTATGAGATTTAGGTGTAATACATGACTCCAAACTCACATACGAAAAACACAGATGATATAGCCAAAAGAGCCAACAAAGCCACGGGATTTATAATCAGGTCAAGTTATCAGTTGAGTAGCATAAAGGCAATCAAGATCATCTACTGTTCATACGTGCGTAGTATCCTCGAGTATTGTTCGCAAGTTTGGAATCCTCGATATGATATTTATATCAATAGACTTGAATCTATCCAAAAAAGGTTCATGAGACATTTACAGTTCAAATGTAAAACATATGATGACAACTATGAATCAAGGTGCAGAGGGCAGCATATGCTTCCTCTACACGCACGCCGTAAATTAGCAGACATAGTAATGATAATGAAAATAGTGCAGTCTGAAATCGACTCTCCAGATCTCCTCTCCATGATAGGTATATTAGCACCTACGCGTGCTCCGCGTATCCCTAGGTATCTAAACGTCCCTCAATGTGCTACCCATTATAGGCAAAAAAAAATCTTTGTCAGATCTCCTATCACTATCAATAACCTGGACTTGCCTGTATTCAACCTATTTAATTTGACTCCGAATATAGTTCGCAATATTTTAACCAGACTGGTTTGACGGTGCTTCTTAGAGCTTTTTCTTTTGTTGTAGTGTTACTTAATATTATAATAAACTCGGGATGCTGGTCTGGATCTAGGAGTCTCCTATGAACTAATAATGGTTCATGTGACGTTCCTGGATCCTGATTAGCGTCTCGCTTTGTTTAGTTTGACAAGGAAGTGTATTTATGTAGATTCGCTGTGCGAAAACGAATTAATGGTGTTTAGTTATTATTAAGTTTTAAATTAGTTTATAGAACACTGTTTGTTTTCCAAATAAAAATAAATAAAAGGTGTTGATTCATTATATATGTCACCAGAAAGTATTGCATATGTCAATCTATAGACTTCCTAGGATTTGTATACAATTCCTAAAATCAATAGGAAATGTATAAGATACATTTTATTACACACTATTTGTGAGATATTGTATACAGTTTCTATAATATATCAATTGGATTTGTGGAAATCCAGCCCAAGCAGCCGAGGCAGATCAATATTATTAATAAGTACATTGATATTATTTATTTTACCCGAGTGTGTAAGGAGGGTTATGTTTTTTATCATGTGGAAATCTTGTTTATTTAAACTTTCTCTGCTGGTATTTAAGAATTGTATAAATATACATAATTCCTAGGAAATTTATGTAGGTAAGTATATAATTAACAAATTTCCATTTTTTTAAATTAACATATTTTAACAAAATTTTACAGGAATTCTATCAAATTCCTAGGGGACAATAGATTTCTTCCATTTCACACATATCCAGTAACATAATACACTTTAGTAGTTATTTTGTAACAACTATTGCAACAATAGAAATATTGCAAGTAAAAAGCCGCCCAGCCCCTTAAAACATAACGCTCCTTTATGGGCAGGCGGATAAAAAATGAGTTATTATTTTGCGTCAGCTCATCTAACCTTATCGAATCCTGCCGTTTCTAGTCTCTTTCCTAAAACTTCTCCGACACCTGCTAAATCGGTAACAGGTTTATCTCCCATAGGCTCCGCCACAAAATTCCTGTGTTTCTGTGATGTGCTAGACATTTTGAGAGATTCTGATTAGTAATGAAATAAAAGCGACGCTTGAACTCTTGACAGTTGAACTCGGTCCTTGAATTTCATACGCTGAAACAACGAAAAAAATTGTAAATAAAACATAGACACATTCAGCAATTTTGTTATTACACAAAAAAATACACATAACTAAGACTTACTAAAATAAAAAATAAATTTTAACAAAATTCTTCAAAACGTAGATGGCGAACGACAAAAAAAGATAGTGACCATAATGACTGAATCAGGCAGTATTTAGTGTTGCCAACTGTACTGTCATGTATATAGCTAGATTTGACCCCAAAAAGTAGCTAGAATAAGCTAAAGGAGGAAAAAAAACCGGCCAAGTGCAAGTCGGACTCGCGCACGAAGGGTTCCTTACCATTAGCTATAAAAACAGCAAAAAAAAACACGCTTGTTGTATGGGAGCCCCCCTTAAAAATAGAATAAAATTAATTTTATTCTATTTTTAACCGACTTCAAAATAAGAGGAGGTTATCAATTCGTAGCGTACAGTTTTTTTATGTATGTACAAGAATTTCTCGCTCATTCGAGAACCGATTTTTGTGTTTCGTAAATTGGCGTATAGAGAAAGCTCCCAAGTTGGTCCCATAATTATTTTAGAAATATTGCTTTATTATTTTTAGAATAATCTGTAAAAGTAAAAATATTTTCATTGGATTCCTGAGTAAGTGCGTCAGATTATAGAATTGCAGAATTACAATTTCAATTTCAATTCTTTATTTTCACCATAGACATCATTAACAATGTTCTTGGATGCGTCAGTTAATACATTGCATCTTCTATTTCCAATAATAATAATTTAATTAATCATATAATAACAATTCACTAAAATAATAATCATAAAATGTCACTAATAAATTAATATTGGTATATAGCTGCTGTATAGGGGCATTGTCATGGCTTATATCTAGTATATATTATTTTTAATAATAACTGAATACGCAGTCTATTGTTAATTTGAATTATTAATAAAAATATAATTGAAATTGTTTAAAAATAATTACTAAAATTCACTTTAAATATAAATTTAAAATAGGCATGTTGCAGCTGTATAAGGACGTTGTCATAACTATACAATTATTCAATTAACAACAGAGTGCGTAGTCTGTCACCTTAACCATGCTTCTTTGTCTTTAACATAGTGTTCAACTGTTTATTATGCTTTTTGTGTTAGCGTTGTTTTAACATATTTCTTGAATTTATACTCATTTAATTCCAGTACTTCTTTTGGGATTTTGTTGTAAAATCTTATCGAATTACCCAGAAAACATTGGTTGCTTTTTTGCAGTCTAAAATATGGTACTCTTAATTTATCTTTATTTCGCGTGTTGTGAATATGAGTACCAATATCACTATTTTTAAGTATTTCCGTATTTTTCCGGGTATACATAATCGCCTCATAAATATATAACGATGTCATAGTCATTATACCAATTTTTTTTTTTTTTTTTTAATAACTCTCTGAGCGAATCTCTGGGTTTCAGATTATAAAGAGCTCAAATAGCTCTTTTTTGTAATATAAATATTTTATTTATATCGGCCGCTGCACCCCAAAGCAAGCTAATAAGTATGCTAAATTTTTTGTGGTGTTTTAGAGTAATATGCTTTATTTCTTGTATTAGTGAATACATAGTACTTCCATCTCAAAATAATATGAATGCGCGAGCGAAGCGAGCACGATTTTTTTTAGTGGTGTTTTATAGTTATATACTAAAATTCTCGTATTTGTGAACTCACAGTACTTCTATGTCAAAATAGTAATAATGCGCGAGTGCGAAAATTTTAGTGTTGTTTTTATAGTAATATGCTTTATTTCTCGTATTAATGAACCCACAGTACTTCCATGTCATAATAAAAGATTTTTTATTTTGAGACCATCCAGCGTCTTCCAAGCCGCTTCCAATCGGTCTTTTTGGAAATCCATAGGGGAGGCCTATGTCCAGCAGTGGACTTTTTATGGCTGAGATGATGATGATGAAACTCTTTAGTAAAAAAATAAATCCTTTCTCATTTTTTTATTGAAATTGGACCTGCTTATAGTAGGTATTTGTCAGTGTCAAGTATCATCATATAAATAGTTGCATGTATCACAGTGGCCTATACAGATTACAATACAAAAAAAAACAACTTAAAAACCGGGCTGTGACCCGAGATATAAGTCAAATTATTATAAATTCAATCTGGCAAATGCGCTCCTTGCCCGTGGTCTGGGAGGAAAAAATCTTTTTCCCGTGGTCCCTTGACCGGACAACGGGCAGTATGGGCACGGAGCCTTATTACATTCTCTTTGCAAGGAGCGGGCAAATGCTATGCTATAAGCGGCATTAAGCGGGTCCAATTTCAATTAAAAAAAGAGAAAGAGGAGCTTAAGACCTTAAGTTTTTTTTTTTTTTTTTTTTTTTTTTTTTTTTTTTGAAAAGCGCGGGAAACTCTCGAATTGTTCGGGCGGAAAATTTGCTTTTGTTTATTAAAAATTGTTATTTAATTTGTTTGTGCGATCAGATAAGTAGTGTATTGTATATAATTTTATTGTATATATCCCTATATGCTATATTGGTAAGTTAGTTTTTTCTTGATTTTCCCCATGGATCCACCGATCGATCCTGGAGGTACGGTGCCTCCAGTTGGTTGTAATGTAACCATTTATGACACTGAAATGGATTTAGAATCAACAATTATTAGGAAAAATAATTCAGATGTGCCTCCAAAACGAAGGCGGTCTGACATTAAAAAAGAAATATCCCATGTACGAGTACAACATCCTGTTCCTTCACCGTCATCTGTTACAACACCACAGTCACCACCTCCTCGTCCTTCTCCAGTCTCAAGAACTCAATATAATGAAACAGACTTGGGTCCATACATTGTCCACGTTCAACGAGAGCAGTCTTCACCAAATGACGGTACCACGTTTCATCCACTTTCCTTTGGTAAATACTTACGTGAACTCAATGTTTGCAATGTTGTAAATGGAAGCATTAAGCGTATAGGTCGAAATAGAATTTCTTTGGGCTTTACCACTTATGCAGACGCGAACTTGTTTCTTAAAAATATCAAGCTTGTGGATAATAAACTGAACGCTTTCATTCCCAGTTATCATATCACGCGAATGGGCCTAGTACGAGGTGTACCTGTGGAATGGTCACCTGAGGAAGTGATTGAAAATACCAGCGTCCCAGGAGGATGCGGTAAGATACTAAAAGTTAGACGTTTAAACTACAAATCAATGGTTGACGGTTCTCCTGTATGGAAACCCTCGCAAACGATTGTGGTCACTTTTGATGGACAGTTTTTGCCAAACAGAATTTTTATGTGTTTCAACGCATTACCGGTAGAACTGTATAACTACCCTACTATACAGTGTTACGCTTGCTGTTTATATGGGCATACTAAAATATCCTGCCGATCAACGGCACGTTGTTTTAAGTGCGGAAATGCACATACTGGAGACTCGTGCAAAGTAGAGGTAGAAAATGCTACTTGTTGTATTTGTTCAGGTAACCATTTTGCCACCAACAAATCGTGTCCTGAATATGCGAGACAAAAAAAAAATCAAATTATCAATGGCAGAGCATAATATTTCCTATGCAGAAGCTGCTAGGATTCACCCAACTATTTCAAAATCATATTCTAATGCAGTTACCACTAACAGCCAAGTAATACATGAAAAAATAAGCACAATAACGCTTCTCCTACAGTTTCTTACAAAAAAACAGTTTTTTTGCGTCCACAATCTCCACCTAAATCATCCGTAGGATACAATCAGTTGGCTCATAATGAACTTATTAAAGATTACAACATGCCTGCCCCATCAAATGGGTGCGCTTTTTCACATAACTCGAACGATACTCGGGAAGATAACTCTTTGAAGGAATTGATTATGGCCCTTATAAATATTCTTTCCCAATCTAATCTCATACCGTCCAACGCTGCTTTGTTAATTCAATCACTCGTACAAACAAATAGTAATATTAATCATGGATGCACACCCAGCAGTAGTGTTGCAGTGGAACTGCCGCAGCGCACGTAATAAGAAACATGATATTATTTATTTATTAAATACATACAATCCGTTTGTATTTGCTCTTGCAGAGACCTGGCTAAAGCCTGGTTCCGTTTTCAAATTTAAACACTATTCGTGTCTTCGCAACGATAGAAATGATGGGTGTGGTGGTACTGCCATACTTATCAAAAACTCTTTGTCATATGCTCCTATCAATATTCCTCCTCATAGCGATAATATTTCAATAGTAGCAGCTGTTATTAATTCTATCTGTTTTGTTTCTGTTTACGTCCCTCATCCTTCGTCACATGCATTACTAGAATTAAATAATATCATACGTAATCTTCCAAAACCATATATATTGTTAGGTGATTTTAATTCTCACCATCAATCATGGGGTAGTTCGATCACAGATTATTATGGTCTAAGCCTCCTTGATTTATTTGATGAGCACAATCTATGTGTATTAAACGTTGGTAACCCTACGCGTAGAACTAAACCTAGTGAAGGTAAAAGTGCAATTGATTTGTCTGTTTGTACTTCACATTTAGCCACCGATATTAAATGGGAAATTCTTTCTTCGTCATTTGGTAGTGATCACTTCCCAATATTGTTGACTTTTTTAAATCATAAAATAAATAATTTGCCATTCAGAAAACCTCGCTTAAAATACAGAATTATAGATAACGAATGGGATAGTTTCTCTTCCAGAGCTGAATCTAAAATTAAATCTCTGTCTCCTGTCTCATCATTCGGTGTTATTGTAAGCGCTGATAAATTATCTGCAGCTTTATCAGAAGCTGCTAGTGAAACCTTCCCTTTAAAGAATAAAGAAACATTTTTTCTGTAACCTCTCTGAGCATTCATTATCTTACCTCCTAAGTCTTATTAATGCAGTAATGATGTCTGGTACTGTACCTCCCTCATGGAAATCTCAAGTTATATTACCGATTCTGAAACCTTCCAAAGATCCTTCTCAAGTATCATCATACCGTCCGATTGCCCTATCTCCAGTGATCGCTAAAATTGCGGAACGTTTAGTTAAGAATAGACTAGAGTGGTACCTCGAAAGTCATGGGTTATTGGCATCGTCTCAGTATGGCTTTCGTAAAGGTAAAAGCACAATAGACAGCATTGGTATTTTTACCACTGATATACGTATTGCTTTCTCTCGAGATGAATCGGTTGTTGCTGTATGTTTAGATATTAAAGCAGCCTACGACAATGTCCTTCTGCCAGTTCTTCGAGAAAAATTTGACAAACTAAACGTGCCCCATATGTTGTCTAATTTTATTATTAATTTATTATCAGGTAGATCAATTAAGTTAGATAATGATGTTGCTCATAGACTTCTTTGGAAAGGCCTACCTCAAGGCTCTGTCGTAAGTCCCATTTGTTACAGTATTTACACATATGATTTAGAATCGTCACTTCGTGGGGAGGCTAGTATATTACAATATGCTGATGATTTACTGATTTACACGTCTAATAAGATTATCCCTTCAGCCACCGCTCGCGTATCCCAAGCACTCAATAATTTAGGAGAATGGTTAGACTATAATGGTTTAGAATTGTCGGCACATAAAAGTAATGTTATCTTGTTCACTAGGAAACGTGGGCTTAATCCCATAAGAATATCTTTTAAAGGTGAAATTTTGCCTGAAAAAGACAACATTAGATTTCTTGGTGTTACATTGGACAGCAAACTCACCGGAATTCCACACTGTGAATATGTGGTATCAAAATGTGAAAGAGTATATAACATTCTTAAATGTCTTTCCGGCGTTTGGTGGGGTGCGCATCCGTATTCTCTAAAGCTGATCTATAATGCTTTGATAAGAAGCGTCCTAGATTACGGGAGTTTTTTGTTGGAGCCTTGTAGTTTAGCAGGTCTGAGAAAGATGGATGACATTCAATCAAAAGCTCTGCGATTAATAACAGGTGCTATGAAATCGAGTCCTATAAACGCTCTTCAAACTGAATGTGGTGATCCTCCCTTACAATTACGTAGGCAATATCTTTGTGACAGATATTTATTTCGCGCTTTACAATTTGCTAATCATCCACTTATACAGAAACTTCACCATCTCTCAGTATCTGTAGAATCTACTCCGTTCTGGCGGCACAAAACTCCACCGCGCTTAGTTGCTAGCTTCAGAAAATTCTTATCATTAGGGGCTCCAGTTTATCAAAGTCAATATTTACCTATATTCAGTTGTAATTATGATGCTTTAATTTATTCTCCAAATGTAATCCTAAATTTAGGAATTGAAAAACACAATCCTAATGCGAACACTGTATTTAATGCAAAGGTTGATGATATCTGGCGTGGGTGGCATCAAATTTATTGTGACGCCTCTAAACACACGTCTACGGGTATGGTAGGAGTCGGCGTATATCACTCACAATACAAGATTGTTCAGAAAATTAAATTACCACCAGAGACTTCCGTGTTCACCGGCGAATGTTATGGTATTTTCAAGGCCATAGAGTATATTCGTATAATGAAACTTCCACAGACGACCATTTTTTCTGATTCACTGAGTGCTCTCTATTCATTAGCAAAATTTCCATTTAAATCACAAAATTACCCGATTATTATTAATGCAAGGGAAGAATTATATCGATGTGTTTTGAACGGTCTTTCTATTTCCTTTGCATGGATTCCAAGTCATACTGGGATAAGTGGCAATGAAATAGCAGATAGACTCGCAAATCAAGCTGTAGTTTGTGGTGATCTATTCCCATACACTATTTTCTGCCACGATTTGACCACTCTTCCCAAGCTTTCTTTGAAGAAGGCCTGGGAAGAAGTTTGGTCGAACAGCATTTTAAAGAAAGGGAAATTCTATTTCAATATACAACCGAATATTAGATTAAGACCGTGGTTTTTCGATACTCGTATGTTACTGTGTAAGCGTGGTACATCATCTATAATCCGTATGAGATTGGGCCATGTGTGTACCCCAGCTCATCTCGCCAGAATTAATATCATCGATTCCGCTTCCTGTGACTGTGGAAGTGACGTAGGTGATTTAAATCACTTATTTTTTTCATGTCCGCAATATGATATCCTCACATTCTATGATTCCCTCATCACGTATCAGGTCCCTTTCCCCACAGATATTTCCTGTTTACTTCATACCCAAGACCCGTATATATATAACTTATTATCTGTTTACCTTCTATCGAACAATATAAAATTATAATTTTCGTTTATCTTTTTGTTTTCTTCCTTAATTTTCTAGTCCTTACTTTTCTGATCCATTTTTCTTTCTTCCAAATTATTAGTAACAATAACAGTTTATAAATCTCACGCGTTTATGGTTTCCCCGTTTTGCTGTTAAGAATATAACCTCTAGAAGTTAATCTTTAAAAATGTCAATTTTGATGAAGATGAAATCACTTCAAGATCAAGACTGAAATTAACAATTTAACATTGAAGCTGGCAGAATGCCCTCGTGCGATGCCAAGAAACAAGGAAAAAAAAAAAAAGTTTTTTTTTTTTTTTTTTTTTTTTTTTTCAGTTTTGGCGGGAACGTCTTAGTAACGTGTTGTTGCTTTGTTTTATTTTCCTAAACTTGTGTTATTTTCAACATTAATGCTATAAAAATGGTGGTGTTTTATTCATTAAGTGTTTGATTGAGTGCGTGAGTGTGGGCAAGTCAAATAAAGCAGTGAAACGTGTGATTTTACGTTGTCGGCAAAACTCCATAGAAGCTTCTAGTAAAGTCGCCACCACTTTACTTAAGCAGGACTCGACTTATAAATTGACTGTATACGTGACTTAGATTGTGACTAGAACATTTACAACTTGTTTTATTCAAGAAACTTGAAAAAATCCAAATACTTGACACTGGCAAATGCTTTAATGCGGGTCCAATACAAAAAAAAAAAAAAAAAAAAAAAAGTTTATTTTTCAGTTTCGGCTTTGATTTTCAGCGTAAAGTAATAAATTCATATAAACTTCTAGCTGGATTAATA
This sequence comes from Lycia hirtaria, assembly GCA_947563715.1. NCBI lineage: Eukaryota > Metazoa > Arthropoda > Insecta > Lepidoptera > Geometridae > Lycia > Lycia hirtaria. The sequence continues at coordinate 33,111,382 of OX387378.1, forward strand.
ACTAATTATTATTATGCCTCGTGAAAAAAGCCGCTACCGAGACAGGCGAAGTTCATCTTGCAGTTCAGAGTCTTCATACGAACGAAAGAAACCAAAGAACAAACTTAAAAGACGCTCGCGTTCAAGAGACCGATCTGAATACTCCGAGCCAAACAGTTACAGGCGAAAGCGTTCCAGCTCACGGACGAGGCATAAAAAGAAAAGTTATTCTAGAAGTGTTTCGCGAGACCGTTACGAATCTAAGTCTAAAAAGCGGTCGTCATCGAGAACTCATTCTAAACGGGATAGATCCCGTTCCTCTTCTCGGTCACGGTTAAAACGCGATCGATCTCGATCAGTGTCCAGCTCCCGAAGCCGGAGTAAATTTAAGAGTAAGAACTCGAAGAAAACGCGCTCGTCTAGCAGTAGATCCAGCTCTTATGAACAAGGTATTAAATGTAATCCGTCTTAGAAACGCATGTTAAAATCTTATTCACTGGATAAGGACTTCACTTTCTGTTAGACGGGAACTGTATCGCGCGAAAACAACAAAAACTGTTTATCTAAAATGCGCTTATTCAGCGTTTATAAGTAAGACGGTAATTTTGTACATGATTGTGCTATACTTGAAAAATGTATGCTTACACGCTTTTTTAACTAATTTTACTTAAGACAACTTAGACAAATTTATATACAGTGTAAGACAGCTAATTAGTGGGTAATTCTTAGTACCAATTTCATACTTAGAAAGTTATGCATTGAGCAGATATGAGGTGAGGATTATGGGATGAACTGGTCAATGTATAATAATCCGCACAAGGTCATTTTCATAACTTTGGAACACTTGAAGCAATTCTTATGAGATTTGGCATATCTTCATGGCCAATTAACGGGTAATTATTAGAATTATAACCATATTGATAGCTCTCACTATTTTCACATATGACTGGAGAGGATTCTAGCTAAAACGTCCCTCTATAATCCTCATTAACCATATCTATAATTTCGGAATTTTGTTGCAGCCATTTATGTGAGATTGGTGGCATCACCGTAGGCAGGGGGGGGTTTGGGGGTCCAACCCCCCCCCGAAATCCTGGCCATTATAAAAAAAAAACCAGGCTTCAATATTTCGCGCTCGCTTCGCTCGCGCATGATTGTTTATTATTGATCTTTATTTGTATTGATCATTAAAGTGCCGTGAACTTTCTGATACGAGGAAATAATTCACTAAAAATAGCCACTAACCAAAAATGTTTGCGCGTATCTTGTAGGTATGTTTGTAATTTTCTATAAAGTCATATGTTTATATTTAGGAATATTAAATTGGCAATCAATGCATTCAGATGGTTGTATTTATAATTTTTGATAGCGTTCAGTCGCTCTTTACCAGTCGGGTATTTCCTTTTAATACAGTTTCTTGTTTGCTTCATCTGGTACACGAAAACCTAGGACTCGCTAACACGATCAATGAATCAAATCACTTCCATGATTTAATATTAAAAACCTTAAAAAATCTTTTATTTTGACATGGAAGTACTGTGGGTTCATTAATACGAGAAATAAAGCATATTACTATAAAAACAACACTAAAATTTTCGCGCTCGCGCTTTATTACTATTTTGACATAGAAGTACTGTGAGTTCACAAATACGAGAATTTTAGTATATAACTATAAAACACCACTAAAAATATTCGCGCTCGCTTCGCTCGCGCATACTTATTACCTGTGTTTTTGTTTATTTAGATCATGCAAATGCTAAAATGCTAAGCCCTCGTTAAAAAAATATTATATTACTACCAAAAATAATAAAAAAAAATGTTATGACAAACTTGGTGTTCATATGGGATGGGACATTAAAGTGCACACGTTATACAGCATATTACAAACGCTCGCACATCATAAGACATGGGCCGCAGACTCTCTCTCCCCCCCCCCCCCCTCCCCCCTCGCGCTTTGAGAAAGCTATAAGCTATGCCCATGTCCATTGCTGAACCCCCCCCCCCGAAATGAATTCCTGGCTACGGCCCTGATTGGTGGCCAATTACAGGTAATATTTGGCATTGTCAAAACTAAATAATATCTAAAAGATGCCAGGGATTCCAGGTTGAGTGACATTAATATTTGGGGTTCAAGAAGAAAAGGGTACCATAGTGGGTTAAAACTAAATGTTTGATTAGGAATTTAGAAAGTCACTTAATCATAAGTAGGCCAGGATTACAATCTTGATACATATTTTTAATTGAAATGTTTTTGTCTATAATAAATAATCAAATTATGAGGTTTGAGAAATTTTTATAAGTATAAACTTTCCATAAATTAAATGCAATCTAATCAAAATGAACATCCTTTTGAACCTTTGATAAAAGTAGTTATTCAGATCATCGTTTGTTATTCAGATTGTGATTAATTTTGTAGACTAGGATATTCTTAATATTTGAACAAAACAATGAACCATTACAATTTGTTTTGGACAAAAATATATTTCTCCTCATACCTCAATTTTATTATAAAGATGTTTGCAATACATTTGTCTTTGTCAAGTAAGAACTCAACTGAGCTACTAAGTAGTAGCTCAAACTCAATTTAAAAAAATAGATATTGCTGGTTTGATATTAGAATCAGATTAATGATTTGGAGTTAAAACAATTTGATTTTTAAGAATACTAGATGGACTTGGTTTGATAATACATATTTGAAACAGGTTTTGAGCAAATAATACCTTAAAATTCTTTATTAATAAATTAACAAGTGTTGTTGATGATTTTGTTTCAAATATTATGCTTGAAGAGCAATTATTTTATGGAAACCATGATCTATTGTATTACTTAAAATCATTAAATGCAGATCAGTACATTACAGCATTAAAATGTAGTTAAATTATTAAAATATTTAATCTACACTATTAATAAATCACTCAAAACTACTGGACTGATTTCAAAAATTCTTTAACCATTAGAATGCTACATTATTCTTGAGTAACATAGGCTATAATGAGTATTATAAAAAATTAGGGATCCCTACTAAAACTTCAATAATGTAACCCAAGGTGTAAAAAAATTAGCCATAAAATGTCTTTCATCGCATATGCTGCGCAAACTATTGATGATAGAACAAAAAAATGTTCTACAATATTAAAGAACATACCAATATCTGCAAAAAACATCGCAATAGCATATGTCCAACTATTGTTATTACTTATACCACTATTACTACTTTATTACATTTAAAAAGTTGATAGAAATGCCGATCAAGTTCAGACCATGTTATCCATACCTTGGTATTAATTCTTATCCAAATAAATTATTTCATATTCAAGACTATTTCAATACCTGTAGATTACTTTTTGAATTATTCAAATCGGACATTCCATTCAAAAGATATTGCGAATTTAATAATTTCAATCTAAACAAAATATGTACTAATAGAAAAATAAAAGCCGTCGCGTCGCCGCGCGCCGTGGCCGGCCGGTGGCACCACGCAGCGAAAAACGTTACGAATGAATACCTAGGTACTCATATTAGAGCAATATTCAACATATTTTGTTGATCAAAGTTATGTAACGTTTTTCGTTAAAGCCGTAAACTTCTTACATCGCGTGCACTGCGAAAAGTATGGACAATAGAACAAAATAATGTGCAAAAATATTAAAAAACATGTCCATGTCAACAAAAAAATGCAAAAGGACCGAATTAATGGGCCAAAATGGGGGAGAAAGTTATGAGGGTTCTAGGGGTTTTTATATTATGGGAATAAAATGTAGTATTTAGGTTAACTAATACATATTATTATAAACGTATACTTTTAATATACATAGTTTTATAGTTTAGGGATAAATTAAGGATTAGGTATACACGGGGAAAGGATAGTTAAAAGATTATACGAAAGTTCCAGGGTTGAATGTTAGGGTGGGAGTGGGGAAGGAGAGCTGGCGAAAGTGAGGCATTTGTGTGATCGATGAGAACGTCACGGGAGCGGGATGAGAACGGGATAAATAAAGCGAGGTGGAAGAGAGTGCGGTGCGGGAGTGAGCGATATCAGAGTGATTGGGATTACAGCGGGAGGGGTGCGATTACGGTGTGAGGGGGTCAGTGTGGAGCAGGATTGAAGTGGGAGTGAAAAGGGAGCAACAAACCAGAGCTGGGAGCAAGGTGGGAGCGAAACAGAAGCGGAACAGGATCCAGGTGGGAGTGCGGTGGGAACGAGGTAAAAGCGGGAGAAAAGCAAGGTGTAAACGGAGCGAAGTGGGAATGGGACAAGAGCGGACGGAACGGGGTGGGAGCGAGGTGAAAGCGGAACGAGAACAAAGTGGGAGTGGGACAGGTGCGAGGCAGAATTACGAGTGAGTGTAGGGTGGAAATGGTGTGAGACCGATCTGAAATCGGGAAGAGCAGAACAGGAACAGTTTGGGAGCAGGATAGGGGCGGGGCGAGAAAGAGATAGGAGTTTTCATTCAAATACATAAATCTACGCTTGACCACTGACTCGACATTAATATATTGGGTCAGAAGAATTGAGCTAGGAGCGAAACACGAGCAGGGCATTGGTACTGAAGCATTAGCTTGGAGGGGGTGCATTGAGTGCGGGTAGGAGCGTGGCACGAACGATGTTCTTACGCGTAAGAAGTCGCGGCGGGCAGCTAGTTATCAAATATTTAGACAAACTGTCCATTTTTCGATCACTGGTACCCTTTTCACTATTCTTTACTCTTGAATATTTGTTAATTAGAAATATGAAGTCATTTATGTTTCTAACTTTTATAAATAGTGAGCTTTTAGTGATACTTAACTTCTACTTAAATGTTGGTTTTCCACCTAACATTACAAAACTTTTAATGTCTCTGAAATTCCAACCACTGGACCCTCTTGTCTTGGAAGACAAATAATCTTATATCTAATTATAGAAGAGCCCAATAGTTTGATGTGCATCTGGCAACCTGAGCCCAGATACAATAACTCCATAGAATTTTATTGTATAATGTATAATACATTTTTGTAACTAACCAATATTTTGTTAATTTTATTACAGAGCGATCAACCACAAAAAAATATGAACAGGTAGACAACAAAACTGAAATAGAGAAGGCAATCAAAGCAGCAGAAGCAGCCGGCCTTACCTTGCAGAAAATACCTACTTATGAATATAAAGAAGTCGAAATTAAAGAAGATATGCCAACTATTCATGACAGAAACCTGCTAGCAGAACTGAATAGTGATTCATTTGTGCAAAAATCATTTGTATCATCAAAAAATAAGAAACAGAATATCGTTATAGATTTAAATGCTCAAACTGTTTTGGTGCCTGAGGCAGAGAAGCGAGAAGAAAAAGATGATTCTATCATTGACTTTGATGTAAGTTACATGACAAGTGCTCTTTATTCTATGCTATTCATATCTTTTCTCAAAACTACACTAGTTTATGAAGGAAAATATAAATAATATATGATTTCCCCCTTTTATCTACTATTTTGTATGGAACCGTTATGGTGGGCGAGATTGACTCGCATTTGTCCGTTTTTTTTTGTTGATAACATAGTTTATTAAGGTATTGGTTTGGTCGCATTTCTTCTTCTTTTTGGTATTGGACCCTGTGTTAAGCGATTTGCCAATAAATACAAGTTATATGTATAGTCGTAAGTCACATAACCAGTCATTTTCAAATTTGAGTCTTGCCTCAGTTAAGCGATGGCGACTTTACTAGATACCACATTTCATAACTATTAGTTCTGCTGTTTAGTTGTAAAAAGATAATAAACATACAGTTACTTTCGCTATTATAATATTAGGTAAGAATGTTGAAGGGCTCCTCAGCATGGGCGTACCCAGCTTCTGGTCTAGGGGGGGGGCAAGTCAGATTTTTTAGGTCAGATCGCCCGCGGCTGTTTTGTCATACACACTACACAAAAACACCTACATGAAACATAGCGGGAAGGGGGGACGGGGGGGGTGTAACAATTTTGTTGGTTAGTAATAAAACATAGGTAATAAATAGCGCGAGCGAAGCGAGCGCGAAATTTTTTGTAATGTTTTATAGTAATATGCTTTATTTCTTGTATTAGTGAGCCCACAGTACTTCTATATTAAATTAGAAAAATGTTAAACGCGAAAATTGAAAAGGTTATTTAAATTAAATCTTGGAAGTAATTTGATTCATTGATCTTGTTAGCGTGTCCTAGGTTTTTGTGGCCCAGATAAACCATACAAGTATCTGTGTTAAAAGAAAAATGAAATAACCGACTGGATAAGAACGACTTTTACGCTATAAAAAATTATAAATATAACCATTTGAATTTATTATTCCTGATCAAATTTAAACTTATGACTTTATAGAAAATTACAAACATACCTACAAGATACGCGCTACTTTCTTGACAGTTGGGAAAAAAATTTTGCTTAGTGATTGTTTTTGTGAATTATTTGATTGTATTAGCAAGTTCACAGCACTTTAATAATTAATACAAATAAACAAGTATACCCGACGTGTAACTTACGATTTTGTTACGCTTAATATGTTGTCAAGTCACAGAACCGCTGTAAAAACTATAAATGCGCATTTTTTTGAATAATTCTAGTTTAGGCTTTCCGTTTAGGCTTGTAGGCGATCTTATAGAAACATACCCACATACATACATACATTTATTCGAATAAACTTAACCCACTTTCTTATGCGGTCGGGTAAAAATAATAGGACATAAAAATGTTGAAACTTTTTTCAAATTTTAATTGTGTTTTTAAAGTAATATGCTTTATTTGTCATATAAGTGAGCCCACAGTATTTCTATGTTCAAGTAGTAAAAACGCGAGTGAAGTGAGCGCGAAAATTGAAAAGGTTTTTAAAATTAAATCTTGTAAATAATTTGATTCATTTATCTTGTTAGCGTGTCCTAGGTTTTGTGGCCCAGATGAACCAAACAAGTATTTAAAGAAAAAAATGAAATATCCGACAGGGATAAGAACGACTTTTACGTTATCAAAAATTATAAATACAGCCATTTGAATGCATTGATTGCAAATTTATTATTCCTAATTTAAAAACATGACTGTATGGAAAATTACAAACATACGTTTTTATGACAAAGTACCGCTGTAAAAGACTATAAAGGCGCATTATTTAGAATAATTCTAGTGAAATCACTTATTTATTACGAAAAAGCTCGTTGGAGTTTTACGACACCTGGCACATCAGAATCGGTCGAGCCGTTTAGGCTTGTAGGCGATCATATAGAAACATACCCATATACATACATACATACACTTGAAATTCTTAACGCTCCTTCTTACTCAGTCGACTAAAAATAATAGGAAATAATAAGGTGCGAGCAAAGTGAGCGAGAATTTTCTCGAAACTTTTTATCAAATTTTAGGTATTCGTATGCTGATTGCTGTTAATGTTGTCACAGTACTGACATGGCTCAAAATACAAAGGATATTAAATAACTTTGAACGATCGGCGAAAATATTCGCTTAACGAACAAGCTGGTTGATTGGCCCTATATTGTTGGTGGCTTGCTGTCCTTGGAAGACGCAGCTCTCAAGATTCAAAGCCTTAGCATAACATGTCAAATAAAATAAATGCTACTCGCTCGCAACTCCCTACCGCCAAGAATACGAACGCTCAGCTAGATTCGGTAATCTTCGTCCAACATCGTCGCCGCGGCGGTGGCTGGCGGCTGTAGCGCTTAAGGCCCCGTTTGAACTTTGATTAGTAATTAGGCGAGTTCATATATTTTCTGCAAGACTTCCTGGGGCAGGTGGGGCAGCTGCCCATGCTCCTCAGTGTTGGCTTTGGCCACCAAATGATCAGGCTCATGTTGTTAAAAAGATATGGATAGTTTAGAAGTAAATTGATCCAATATATTGGCCAAATATAATTCATTATAACCAGGATTTATTGATTAAGAATACAGGAGCAAATGAGTTGTCAAATGGATAAAAAAACAATTAATATTATGTATATTTCAGGAACTGCCCAGTGAAGAAGAGCTAAGAGAGATGTGGATCAGAAAAGTGTATCAATTCAGAAAAAAAATGATGAAAGGAGAAATGTGATATTGCACATTTTAAATACAGTTGATTTATAAAAAGTTTTTGTTCAATTGAAACAAATGTTTTATTATTTTTTAACTAGTATTTACACAAGCATTGCTACTACATAAATATAACATTTCCATACATAAACTATATTGACTATGGTACATAGTAGCAGTACTACATTTTACTATAGTACAAAATAGTATGTAACTTGATACATTTAGTTTTCCATAAATTACAATTACTTTTATTGTAATTTATTGGATAAAGAACTATGTACCAAACTTATACAATAAATTACAGAGTGCATAACTATTCAAACAATGCAACAATATCATTATCAACTAAATATTTATAATAGAACACAACAACCATTGCTGTGACTCATGGGGAAGATGTCACTACTGTTTTATTCACATGCAGAGCTGCTAGTTGCAAGCTGCGAGGGGCAACTGAGGCTCTCACATGTTGTTCCTTTCCCTCTGAATTCGGCTACTGTACGTCCGTGAAACCAGGTTCCATGCATCCATGTATCTGTCCATACACATCGCTATACACTTTTGTTCTGAATTATCCAAAGATGTGCCTGGTTTAGAGATACACTTCTTAAAACATTTTTCAGACATTTTCGTCAGAAGTTCTTGCGCGTTGGCGATAGCGATTTGTTGTTTCACTTGATCCATTAATTCTTCTTTCTGAGATCCACTGAGAGAACCGGTCGAAAGGCTGTCCATTTTGGCTGTTTAGCAGCAACTATAACAATCTAATGTGTAAATTTATTATTTCTGGAATCTGAAATCCAAACCAACCTAACCTCAAATTCTAAAGAATCTAAAGCTTCAATCAAAGTTTCAAAACCATGAACAATCCAATCATGCATGACACATCAAAATCACTTTTTTTGTTTGTGTTTTATGGCAAAGGGAACGGAGCCCATACAGCCATCGCCATGGAACATACGGGCTATCGCCTGTTGAATTGTTGATATCTTCCGGCCTTACCGAAAAATGTTACTTTACAAGTTTACATTAACCATGTTCTTAAATTCTTTGTCTTCTTTCCGCAAGTGTCATTACGAGTCAGCGAGAAGATAATATAATATGTTAAGCAACGTTTGTCGGTAAGGCCTGTGGGCGTTGAGGTGAAGAAAGCTGTTGTAAATTCGTCTTAAATTGCTTACCTTTTTTTTTTGAGACTGCGGTTATGTGGGACTTGAACCCACTAAAACTCCACGGTGTCCCTCCTTGGCCGCGCTCGGGCGGGTCATGGGTATCGTTTCCGATTCCATCCATGACCCGCTGCGCCCGCCCGTTTCCGGACCCTCCTCGGGGGGTAACGGGTGTAAACACCTCCATGTCGCGACGCGTCATGACACAGAGACGCGTGGCGATCTCCTCCTCTGGGACCACATCGGAAGGGGCGCAAGACGACCCCGTGTCTTACGCGCGTGGTCCCTGCGGTGGGTCAGATGTTTGGCCCCACCGCCTACCAAAACGGTCGCAGGGGATAGGGTGAGCACCGCACCTTATCAGTGACACACCTCTTCCCCTGCGACCCCACCGCGTCCGCCATCTAACGGTGGCGACCCCGTCGGAGTCGTGGAGGATAGGGAAAGCACCGCGCCTTATCAGTGACGATCCTTTTCCGCCTCGACTCCTCACCTTCAGCCGCGATGTGCGCCCATACGACATCGCGGCCCGCCTAAGTTGCGGTGTCGCCCATACAACACCACAACCTACTGTGGCCGCTTCCCTTTGGGTCCGGGGTGGGGGGGGGGGGGGGGGGGACCCAGGAAGCAGCCCCCCACGATGGCCACTTCCCGTTGGGCTTTGGAGGCGAAAAGTCCGGGAAGCGGCCCCCCCTCGTCGGTCGTTTAGCCACTGCTGCCAGGCTCAGCAAGCGTTGCCCAGGGTGCACCACTAGGAGGCGACCGACACCACACCCCAAATTGCCTACCCCTACGATAACTCACCGTGTTACAAATGTTACAATCTTCTTTATTACTACAGACCTCCATCATCCACACTTTGTCATTAGGTCATCAGTCATATTTCAAATGCGTTTCATTCGTAATATTCTATTGGAGTTTTGGCGGGAACGTCATAGAAACATGTTGTTGCTCCGTTTTATTTTCCTAAACTTGTGTTAATATTTTGAATATTAATGCGATAAAAATGGTGGTGTTATATTCATTAAGTGTTCGAACGCCAAAACTCTCGGGTCAAGTCTCCTTCTTCTTTTTGTATTGGACCCGCATTAAAGCATTTGCCAGTGTCAAGTATTAGGATTTTTTCAAGTTTCTTGAATAAAACAAGTTGTAAATGTTCTAATCACAATCTAAGTCACGTATACAGTCAATTTATAAGTCGAGTCCTGCTTCAGTAAACTGGTGGCGACTTTACTAGAAGCTTATATGGAGTTTTGCCGACAACGTAAAATCACACGTTTTACTGCTTTATTTCACTTGCCTACACTCACGCACTTTATCGAACACTTAATGAATAAAACACCACCATTTTTATAGCATTAATGTTCAAAATAACATAAGTTTAGGAAAATAAAACAAAGCAACAACACGTTACTAAGACGTTCCCGCCAAAACTAGGGTCAAGTCTCATTCTTGACAGAAAAGTTCTTTTTCTTCTTTTTTGTATTGGACCCGCATTAAAGCATTTGCCAGTGTCAAGTATTCGGATTTTTTCAAGTTTCTTGAATAAAACAAGTTAGACAGAATAGTTGTTGGCTAGTACCATTGACAGTGATAAGTATAAAACCACGGACTTATTCAGTGAGTTATCGGAGAGATAAGCAATTTAATACGAATTTACAACAGCTTTCTTCACCTCAATCCTGTGTGTTTTAGAAGGACAATTACGGCCTTACTGAAAAACATTTATGTACTTAACTTTAACCATCGCCTTACATTCTCTGTCTTCTTTCCGTAAGTGTCATTATGTGTCAGCGAGAAGTTGACAAAATTTAAAGTTAAGTAACGTTTTTCGGTAAAGCCGACAATATTAGATTATGGGCTTACGCTAGATCTCGCGATCAAGGATCGAAGATTTGTACTGTATCGCGTGGAAAATATATGTGAGTTATGTTTCCCCATCTGGCAACACTATTTGTATTATTTTTTTCCGTGGCTCAAAGGACTCAGAATCCAGAGCCGTTAAATATTTAATATATATATTTTTTTCCGTTCCGTGGTTTTGGCGGGAACACCAGCGGGATATGTGTTGTTACTTGTTACGTTGTTTTATTTTCATAGACTCGTGTTATTTCGAGCCAGAGTAGGTCTATGTATTTCGAATTTTGATGGTGTAAAAATTGTAGTGTTTTATTCTAAATATTTTAAAATAACAACCATTTTTTCCTTTGCCAATGGACGTTTATGCATGGCTATGAATAAATTTAAAAAAATATTTATATTTTCCCGCTAAATTTCCTGTCACATTCGTTTGTTCATTTTAAGGCTATTTTTCTCGTTTCTATTTGATTTGAATTTATACATCTAAAGGAGTTCATTTGTTTTAAACTTTGTAAATAGCTATCTATTTACTACTTGCATTATCACCAAAATTTCAAGTACATCAAAAACAATGGTTGGGAAGGCGAATAAACTTTACGTTAATAAGAGAGGTAAGACAAACTTACTGTTACTGTACTTTCTTGCTGTCGTACCAACTATTGAAACTTGCTAAACCTTTTTTGAGAAATCTATTTGTGGCTGAAGTCCACAAAGTATAAATTATCCATCTGGCCAGTATATGATTATGCTGATACGAAACTCGCACAATTAGTCATGCACTAACCAAACAAATGAAAGTGTTATAGATCAATCATAAACAAAGTAACACCGCTTCGGTCGGTAATATTAACACTAGTGTAGTCTGTGCCAAGGAAGTTTTATCACAATGGAAGGAGCCATAACTGCCTGTTTGCTACTCATCTGTATAAAACGTGTCCGCTTCATTCCGACTTTCCAGTATACGTAGTATCCTCTAGTAGTTTCTTTCCAGTCATAGGTACATTGTGTCAAGTTGGTGTTACATGAAGATAAATTAATTGCTACGTGATAATTTGACATATTGTTTCATGCCACCTGGTGATGTACTAGAACGCATGTATAAAATTATGGACATATTTTTATAACCATTGGCAGAAATATTTATATTTCCATATAGGTAATTTTGGCAATAAATAGTGGACATAGTGTGAAATACCGTACATTCCATCTATTGAATGAAGTGAAGAACTTGTAATCTATGGCCTGTATAAATATAAAATATTGAGACAAAACATGGGAACTAACATCTGGAGGAATATATGACTATCTTGTAGTATTTTATGGCCTGGACTGAACAAAATAATGTACTAACAGCAGTACCCTCAATGCCACATTAGTTCTCTAGCTGAACAGACAACTGACTATCATCATGAGGGTTGAATTCCATTTTTTTTTTTTTATAAATAAATAAATATTTGTAGTCATTTCACACAACACCATCTAGCCCAAACTAAGCAAAGCTTGTACTATGGAACTAGATGGCTGATAGAATACATATATACATATTTTTTTTAATATATACATATGATAGGTACATAGAAACACCCAGGCACAGAACAAACATCCATGCTCATCGCACAAATTATTGCCCTGGGTGGGGATCGAACCCACAACCTTTCAGTTCAGAAGGTAGATGTAGACACACTACCAACTGAGCCACAAGGCCAGTCAAAATCTTATAAATTTTACAAAATCCAACCCTCATCCTGCTTCTATAACTGGAATAATAATAAATTAACTGTAGTTACATATCTTATTTACCTATTTTAGAGATTAAAATATATGCAATAGAGAGAATAATAAAAGAAAGTCACTTATTTGTAACAATCCCATGCTACTGAGACCTTCAGAGAGTTACTAACTGTGTAGCTGAGCATAGTGCTTGATAGATTAGAATAAATTATGCATGTCTAAATAAAACAATATTTATTTTGATTTTTTTGTCTTTAGGTGGGAGAATGGAGGAAGTTCATATTGATAAAATCACCTCAAGAATAAAAAAACTCTGCTATGGATTAAATATGGATTTTGTAGACCCGGTAAGTAAATAAAGTAATAATTTTTTTTTTTTTTTAACATAAACGGTTTTATGGAAACAATGATATAGATAATGTGTGAAGACTGGTGGTACCTAGGACCTACTGTTTTTTTTTTTTTTTTATCTTGTAGTACATTATCTACATAGGTAATTGTTTCCATAAAACCGTTTAACTTAAATTTTGTTAGCGGCCATCTTGGATTTACAATAATACAGAATATACTAAATTGTATATATCATCAGTAGACGCTCAAGCGCTCTGAATCCGGTGAAAAAAACGGTCCGTTGTCCGGAAAAAAAACGGACGTCTACCAGCGCTCTTAGATAAAGCGATAAAACACGAGTGTGTGGAAAGAGTTAGCTCACAAATCCATGCTGGTTTCGAGGCAGTACTGCCTTCTGTTGAACACAGAAACAGAAATACGCCACCGGTCTGGCATTTCCAGGGGATGTCGCGGCATCCCCTGAAATGCCACTTGGTACGCCGGCGGGCGGCCGCTAGCGCCATCGTACGTCATTGTTAAACTGGCGGTGGCAAATCTTCGATGCTCCAGCTCTGGTGTTTGCCTGTGTGCGGTCAGCTTTACTCTGTATCAAATAAAGGGATTGGTTCAGCTGGTTCATCTTGATAAGAAACAGATTGAGGGTCAATTAATGTGAAAGAATGACAGAGCTTTTCTGATAGGTATTTAAGTTTTACAAAGTGTATGAACTATGACAGAAAAAATATTTTTAGGATTCCGTAGTAAACAAGGAACCCTTATACCTAGTTAAGCTATGTCCGGCTATCTGTCGATCCGCGGCTTTGCTCAAACACTTAATAACTCAAACACTTAATTTGGTATAATTATACAATTAAGTCCTATTGTAGAATGAAAGTCAAATTAGCATCTTATTAATTGAATTTGATTGCAGTACATCCGTTCCGAGGCCGTGTGATGTCAGCAATATATTAAGCCCGCTCCACATTTCCGGCAAAACTAGAAGAAACTTGCCAAATACGGGAGTGTAGATATTCGTCTATACTCGTGTGCTCTCGCCAATGCTCGTTCTTCGACAAAAGTTTTGCCTCTCGGCAAACTCCGGGAATGTGGAGCGGGCTTTATAGTGTTTTCGTCAATTACGCGCGAAACTTTAAAATGATTTTAATTAATGCACCATCGAATTAAGCCAAGCACGTATCGATTAATATTTTTTTATTGTTGTTTTTTAGTTTGTTAGTTGTTTATTATCGTTGATTCCTGTTGTCCCCCACTGATAGTTATCACCTTAGGATCAAATTGAGACACTTCAAAAAAAGCGGCCAAGTGCGAGTCGGACTCACCCATGAAGGGTTCCGTAGCAGCAAGTAACATAGTATAAAAGTTCTTTTTTTCATTTTTTTTATATTTGAGTTGATTGAATGAAAGGTAAATTGCGGTTTACGATTTATGACGTATAAAAAAAAACTAATTACTAGATCTCGTTCAAACCAATTTTCGGTGGAAGTTTGCATGGTAATGTACATCATATTTTTTTATTTTTTTTAGTTTTATCATTCTCTTATTTTAGAAGTTACAGGGGGGGGGGGGGGGGACTTACATTTTACCACTTTGGAAGCGTCTCGCGCGCAAACTATTCAGTTTAGAAAAAATGATATTAGAAACCTCAATATCATTTTTGAAGACCTATCCGTAGATACCCCACACGTATGGGACTGATGAAAAAATAAAATTCAGTTTCAGTTCTAAGTATGGGGAACCCCCAAATTGTTTTTTTTTTTTTCTATTTTTGTGTGAAAATCTTAATGCGGTTCACAGAATACATCCACTTACCAAGTTTCAACAGTATAGTTCTTATAGTTTCGGAAAAAAGTGGCTGTGACATACGGACGGACAGACAGACAGACATGACGAATCCATAAGGGTTCCGTTTTTTTCCATTTGGCTACGGAACCCTAAAAAGGGTGTAATAACCTATAGAAATAAATTATTTGAAATTGAGTATATTATAAGTAATTCATAATGTGAATTCAAACAACATTGCACTAGTATTAGTTATAGAATCTTGTGGAAAGTTGATAATCATTTTCCTCTGACTCTTATAACAGGTATGTATCACACTAAAAGTCATCAATGGAATATACTCCGGAGTTACAACTGTGGAATTAGACAACTTAGCTGCAGAAACAGCAGCAACAATGACCACAGACCATCCTGACTATGCAATACTAGCAGCCAGATTAGCTATTTCTAATCTACACAAGGAAACAAAGAAACATTTCTCAGGTAAAAATAATAATAATAATAAATAAATATTTGTGGACATTTCACACACCATCTAGCCCAAAACTAAGCAAAGCTTGTACTATAGAACTAGAAGGCTGATAGAATACATATATACTTTTTAGTAAATATATACCTAGTCTTGCCATAAATATTGTCACGAAGAAAAAAATTATTTTTTTATTGCAAATAATATTTATTACTTTTACAGTGTGTTAGTTTAATACATAAATATAAAACAATTTAAAATATAAAAGCTTATTCGAAGTGGTCTCCATTGGCTGCAATACAGTCCTTTAAACGTTGAGGCCAGTTATCAATAGAAGCACGCACTCTTTCCATGGGAAAATTCTTCACTGCCAATCGTATGGATTGTTTTAGGGACTCCAAATTATCATGGCGTTTAGAGCAAGCCATACTCTCTAAAACTGACCATAAATCATAATCCAGCGGATTAAGATCAGGACTAGACGACGGCCAGTCTTCAGCTCTGATGAAGTCCAAAACGTTCACTTCCAACCAAGACTGCGTGGACCGAGCTTTATGACCTGGCGCCGAGTCTTGTTGGAAGGACCATACTTGGTTATTGAACATGGTGTTGTTAAGGGGCTTAACTACCTTCTCAAGAATGGTATTTTGATACACTTGTGCCGATGTTTTGATACCTTTTTTACAAAAATATGGCTCAGTCACTCCTTCATAGCTAACACCCCACCAAACCATCACTGAAGTCGGATAATGCCCACGTTGCACTCTGTCGACTAATTGGGAAGCTTCCTAAGAGCTTTGAGCATAAATACGGTCATTTTGTTTGTTAAAATGTTGCTCAATTGTAAAGATTTTCTCATCCGTAGACAAAATTTTTCTGTGACCTCCCTTTGCGTATCGCTTCAGTAGTTGTTTCGATTTTACCACCCTATTCTTTTTTAAATTATCAGTTAAAAAATTACCAGTGCGTCTCTTATAGGCTGCAAGTCCTAAGTCATCTTTTAAAATACGCGACATGGTTCTGGGTGCTATCTTCATCTCCCGAGATAAAATCTTTTGCTTTCGGACAGGATTTCTTCGAATTCTTTCCCTTACTGCTTTGACCACCTTTTTCGTACGAACACTACGTGGACGGCCAGATCTTTTTCTGTCACAAACAGAGGAGGTCTCATTGTACCTATTAATAGCCCGGTACACAAACATTTGACTAATACCAAGCGTATGGAGAGTTTTAAAAATTGCATTTGGCTCCATACCAACTTTGTGTAATGCAATCACAGCGATTCGGTTCTCTTTATCACCCCACTCCATTTTAATATCGCAAAATATTGTACAATGTATTGGCGCCAAAATTAGAAAACTCAATGAACAATCGTATAAAAATGACAGATTCCAAATTCAAATGTAATATCTTTCTTATTTTTAACTGTAACAGTATTTATGGCCAGACTAAGTACATATAATACATAGAAACACCCAGACACAGAACAAACATCCATGCTCATCACACAAATGTTTGCCCTGGGTGGGGATCGAACCCACGACCTACAGCCCAGCAGGCAGACATACTACCGACTGTGCCACAAGGCCAGTCAATATACTATCAAGAATACTTATTACTTGCCATTTACTAACTCAACAGCAGTAATGCTAAAATGTTTGCCCATAGTATAAGTTGTTTAATTTAATAACTACAGACTATATAATATAGTATATAGTTTTTTTACTTTACTATCGAAATTTGTATTTGCAGATGTAATGACGGATCTGTACAACATCATCAATCCACATACAAAAAAACGGACACCAATGATTAGTGATTTTCACTATGATATTATCATAAAAAATAAAGAGAGGTTGGACTCGGCTATTGTATATGACAGAGATTTCAAATACAACTACTTTGGATTCAAGACATTGGAAAGATCATACTTGCTGAAGATAGATAGCAAAGTGAGTTTTGTATTCAGTTGGAGTAATGCAGTGTATCCTATATGACAAGTGATTATAAAAAATTTCTTACAGTAGAAATACCTATAATGATAGCTACTTTAATAAAAAATATTTGACCACAGGTTTTCCGGTGTTAAATCATGTCAGGTATAGAAGCAGGCATATCCATGGCAACACACCGTATATGCTGAGCATAACTTAAAAAGACCATTTTTTTTTATCAGCCCTGTTTATACAAACTGTCCCACTGCTGGGCGCGGGCCATCTTCTCATTGTGAGAAGGGTTAGGCCATAGTCTGCCACGCTGGCCAAGTGCGGGTTGGCAGACTTCACACATCTTCAAGATCATTGAGAACTCTCAGACATGTAGGTTTCCTTACGATGTTTTTCTTCACCGTTTGAAGTTGCCGGCAATCAACAATACGCAATAATAAAAGTCCATTATACTTGTCATAATGCCTGTAGCATGCCGATTGAGCTAGTCGACCATATAGAAACATACATTATATAGAATATTAAATATACATATACATACACGCAAAAAACATAACCCTCCTTCTCACGCAGTTAGGTAAAAAATTGAAATGACGAATCCTCATTTCACTTATTTTTAACGAGGATTAGTTCTCAAGTGAGAATGCTAGACAGAGACACACACACAACTGTAGGAGCTTTTTGTTAGAGAAAAAATATTCTTTTTTCAATTAGTTGCTGTTGATATTTCAGGTTGTAGAGCGCCCTCAGCACATGCTAATGAGAGTATCTATAGGCATACATGGCGAAGACATTGATGGAGTAATCAACACATACAACATGCTCTCAGAAAAATATTTCACACATGCTAGCCCAACGCTATTCTCTGCTGCTACTCCACGGCCTCAGCTGTCTTCATGTTTTCTTATAGCAATGAAAGATGATAGCATTGAAGGAATATATGATACTTTGAAGCAGTGTGCATTAATTTCCAAGTCAGCTGGCGGTATTGGGGTTCATGTCCACTGTATCAGAGCTAAGGGCACGTACATTGCTGGAACAAATGGTATTTCCAATGGACTTGTTCCTATGCTTCGAGTATACAACAACACTGCAAGATATGTTGATCAAGGTGGTAACAAACGTCCTGGAGCATTTGCCATCTACCTGGAGCCATGGCATGCAGACATTTTCGAGTTTTTAGACTTGAAAAAAAATACAGGCAAAGAAGAAGTTCGAGCCAGAGAACTTTTTTATGCCCTCTGGATTCCAGACCTGTTTATGAAAAGGGTAGAAAGTAATGGCAACTGGAGCTTAATGTGTCCTCATGAATGTCCTGGCTTGTCTGACACATGGGGAGAAGAATTTGAAGCTTTGTATGAGAAATATGAAAATGAAAACCGGTTTCTGAAGCAAGTCAGTGCGCAAATTTTGTGGAAAGCAATAATTGAAGCCCAGGTTGAAACAGGAACCCCATACATGCTGTACAAAGATTCATGCAACAGAAAAAGTAACCAGAAAAATTTAGGCACAATCAAATGCAGCAATCTATGCACAGAAATAGTAGAATATACTTCATCTGATGAAGTAGCAGTGTGCAATTTAGCTTCCATTGCACTGAACATGTTTGTGAATGAAGATAAAACTTACAATTTCATGAAATTGAAAGAAGTTACTAAGACCATAACTCAAAATCTGAACAAAATTATTGATGTCAACTTCTACCCTGTGCCAGAAGCAAGAAATTCGAATATGAGACACAGGCCCATTGGCATTGGAGTTCAGGGCTTAGCTGACACTTTTGTGTTGATGCGAATCCCTTACGAAAGTGAATCAGCTATTAAATTGAATCAGCAGATCTTCGAAACCATTTATTATGGTGCTCTGGAAGCCAGCTGTGAGTTAGCTGAAAAGTATGGGGTATATGATACATATCAGGGAAGCCCTGTTAGTCAAGGGATATTGCAGTATGATATGTGGAACAAGACCCCAACTGATCTATGGGACTGGGCTATCTTGAAAGAGAAAATTGCTAAACATGGCGTTCGTAACTCACTGTTACTGGCACCGATGCCCACTGCATCCACAGCACAGATTCTTGGAAATAATGAATCCTTTGAACCATTTACTTCCAATATCTACCAACGAAGAGTTTTATCTGGTGAATTCCAAGTTGTGAATCATCATCTTTTGCATGACTTAACTGAGGCGGAATTGTGGGATGATGATATGAAGAACTTGATCATTCATAACAATGGCTCAATCCAAAATATTGAAGCGATACCTAAAGAGATAAGGGATCTCTACAAAACTGTGTGGGAGATATCAGTGAAGACAACTATCCAAATGGCAGCAGATAGAGGTGCCTTTATTGATCAGAGTCAATCTTTCAACATTCATGTTGCTGATCCAAACTATGGCAAATTGACTTCCATTCATTTTTATGCTTGGAAAATGGGCTTGAAAACAGGTATGTATTATTTGAGAACGAAACCAGCCGCAAATGCGATCCAATTCACTGTGGACAAGTCTAAAGTTAAAGTGCGTGTGGCGAATGGGAAAGTGGAAGCAGAAGACGAAAACATGGCGGCGATTACATGTTCTTTGCAAAACAAAGATGAATGTTTGAGTTGTGGATCTTAACACCACATTGTAGTAATGTACGACATAAGTAAGCTAATTAGTTTATAATTTAACTTTGTAAAACTTAATAAACAGATCTATTACGAAAAACATTTTCCTTATTTAGATTTACGCGAAAACTGTTTTTACCCCTGAACCTTAGAATATAGAAAAATACAGAAGGCGCGTCCAGATACAGTTACAAAATCCGTGCTGTGTCCAAAAACAAAAGAATCGTCCCGCACCCTTCTCACCTCTCACCCGCATAATGTTGCTAGTGTAGGCATTATTTACCCGTTGCTGTGGTAAATCGTGGAGATAAAAATATATTAAAATAAAATATTTACTTTCTTAAACGGATATCATTATTTTTATAACTGTTCTCTTGACTTACTATTCGGATTAATCGGTCAAATAAATTATTTTGTGTTTGTATCTTATTACGTTAGCTTAAAAGGTTAGGCATTATTTTAACCTGTCACAGCTAAGTAGGTTTGGGGGGTTCTACCCCCCCACCCCCCCCCCGAAATCCTGGCCATTATCAAAAATCCTTCCAGGCTTCAATCATTTTATAAAAAAAAAGTTTCGCGCATGATTGTTTCATATTGATCTATTTTTGTATTGATCATTAAAGTGCTGTGAACTTTCTAATACGAGCAAATAATTAACTAAAAATAGCCACTAACCAAATTTTTTTGGGTTCACTAATACGAAAAACAAAGCATAACGAGCGCGAAAATTGTAGTAGTGTTTTTATAGTATATTACTATAAAAACACTACACTACTACACACTACATACAATTTTCGCGAATAAACCATAAGCTATGCCCAAGTCCATTGCTGAAACCCCCCCTGAAATGAATTCCTGGCTACGGCCCTGGTAGGCTTTATAAGTTAACGGTTATAGACTACCACCACAAAAAAAAATACAAAATATCTGAGGAAAAATTTCGCACTAAATCCATTTAAATCGCAAAATCAATCAATATGTTCACAATATCAAACAAGTAGTTCTATTCTAAGTCCATATAGGGTGAACTGCAATTATGAAACGCTACCCTGAACGCTACTCGACATGCACTTGGCCAATTAATTTTTAATCGGATAAAAATATATTTAAATACCTACTCATTTAATTTACAAACTACTAACTAAAAACATCGGTAGCAAGTAAAAGTAAGGAAAATCAAAACGTTGATATTGGCAACACCAACAAAATGGACGATTCTTTCTCTACGATGATCAAAGACCGAACAATTTATTAAATAAATACGTAAGATAATGTCAATTGTGCTACTTACACGTGAAATGTTATCCCATCGTGTTTTTTTTTCACCCCAGCAGTGTTTTTACACGTAGGAACGACACATGACGGCATATTTGAATTAAATTTAACACCAACAAAGCTTGCCACTCGTTAAGACGTTCATAAAGCAACTGATCGCGCGCGCTTCAAACTACTCCATATATGAGTAGTTTTTGTCGCTTCAGTTCTAAGCATGTTCACGGTTTCTGTATTTTTCTATATTCTAAGCCCTGAACATTATCCAATTTCGATGGATTTTTATAGGATTCGAGCAATAATCGAAATTGACGAAAACTCAGGATAGAAATAAGTTGTTTTACTACATGTGTTGTACAAGGAAGGGTTGTAATTCTAAAGGGTCCAAGTGCCAAAAAAACATAAACAACATTATTACAAAAATACGATCTATGTACCATGCCTAATAATATGCAAATGGAAAAAAAAATTAAAAAAAATTGCACTTAGACCCTTAACACTTACAACCCTTCAATTATATAATTAACAAATCCATTGCATGGATCATTACATTACATTAAGGGCCTTATCGAAAAACGTTACTTAACTTTAACCAACGTCTTAAGTTCTGTCTTCTTTCCGCAAGTGTCATTACGTGTCAGCGAGAAGTTGAGAAAATATGTTAAGCATTGCTTAAAATTAAGTAACGTTTTTCGGTAAGGCCGTAATTCTTTAAAAAATATAGGTTAAGTGTGTAACATCACCAAATGTGTTGTATGCCAAATTAAAAGGTATTATGTACCGTTATTTTAATAAATAATAAACTTCATTTTGTGCAGTGTTTTGTATAGATTTTTATTATAAATTAATCCTTTGATCACATTTACATAAAATTCCAGGTATTCATCTAAGAATAAATCATATTGCATAGTAAATTACTATTTACATCACACAAGTAGTACTTGGATGTAGTAAGACTTAATTTAAGAGCAATCGAATTGAGACTTCATATTTTTTCATAGAAAGGTCTTATCCTCGGTAAGCTTCGTGTAAAGTCTTCCGTCGAATCCAACTCCGAGAAAAAAAAACATAAAATCACAGACAAGAGTGACGAGTCTCAATATTTTGCGTTCCGTTTCATCCACGGTCCGCCTCGGATGTTTTGACTGGATTTGCGCGTTGACATAAAAAACAACCTAACTCATTTTAATCAGTCTCGTGTGCTTGAACAGGATTTCCGCGTTGTCATAAAAAAAACCTAACATCCTAACCTATTTTTTGATTCAACTTGGGTGCCTAGTAAAACTAATCAGCAATCTTTACTATTTTTGAAGTGTAAACTTCTTTAGCGGCGTTGTGCATTTTTGGGATGGGTAAAAATTTTTAAACTCGCGTCAGATCGTAAGACGGACAGTCGGAAACCTAGTTTGTCCTTTTAGCATGACGTCATCATTTTAGTCAGAAACTTATTCTAACGTTCTGCATTTAAATTTCATTATTGTATGTACAAGTTTATCCTAGCATGACGTCATTTCGTTATGCCGAATGCTTATTTTCGACACATGCACGTAAGACTCGTTACCTCAATAGGTTAGAGCACCGATATAAATATCAATTTGTCAATCGGAGGGCGGAGGGTCAAATCCTTCACGGGTAAGTCTTTTTGCTATTTTATTTCTACAAATAAAAACCGGACAAGTGCGAGTCAGACTCGCCCACCAAAACAAACTAGTAGATAAAATGGGGTAAATCATATATTTTTTGTATTTTCGTGCCCGTGAATGTGGATGGGATGTGCGCGCGTGAACGAGGCGCGAACCTTTTGCCACGGGACAAAATAGACTTCGATCGGGGAACAGGGGTGAACGGCCGCGAACGCCGTGACAACCCTCCACACTTATGTTCACTCCTGTTCGCGGACGTTCACGGCACAAGTGTATAGCCGCGTCATATATCCTGCTTGTTTGCAATGAGGCGTTTTCAGAAATAAATAAAAAAGTACATAAATTGAACGATAGATGGCGTCTATCAATTATAAATACATTAGAAATAATTCTGTCACTTTATTTTTCGACTTTTTTGTATTGGACACAGTGATTAGCAATTTGCCAGTGTCAAGTATTAGTTATAGGTTAGCCTACCTAATATTTTATTTATCTCTATATATATATATAAATCAATTGCTGTTCGTTTGTCTCGCTGAAAATCTAGAACAGCTAAGCCGATTTAGCTGATTTTGGTCTTAAAATGTTTGTCGTAGTCAGCCCCCGTATTCTGAACCCATTCGGTTTTGGATTCGATTCGATTTGTATATCTCCGTCTCTGTTATTTTCATAGAGAATGACAGAGACGGAGATATACAAATCGAATCGATTCCGAAACCGAATGGGTTCAGAATACGGGGGCAAGGAAGGTTTAAGCGTTGAATATCGGGTCCACTCATTGATAGGTGATACGAAGTACGCCGGGTCATCTAGTCACTGATTATTATTATGTGACATTTCCCTGGAAATGGGTACCTATTCTATAAATAGAGCGATTACCCTTGAAATTCGACAGATATTTTTCTGCGACGACGATGCCATCTAGTACGTTATTTGGAACTATTTTTTTCTTCTGAAAACACCTCATTGACTGGCCTTGTGGCTCAGTTGGTAGTATGTCTACCAACAACAGTAACAGTAGTGGTAGTGTGTTGGTAGTATGGTTGTGGGTTCGATCCCCACTCAGGGCAAACATGTGATGAGCATGGATGTTTGTTCTGTGTCTGGGTTTTTCTATATATCACATTATGTATATATTTACAAAAAAAGTATATATGTATTCTAACAGTTATCTAGTTCCATAGTACAAGCTTTGCTTAGTTTGGGCTAGATTGTGTTGTGTGAAATGTCCCCAAATATTTATTTAACTAAGAGAGGCACAAAAATTGAAGCGATTATTAAAAAACCGGACAAGTGCGAATCAGACTCGCCCACCGAGGATTCCGTACAAACTAGTAGATAAAAGGGGGAAATTATATATTTTTTTATATTTACCTTCATAAACCGAAAAATATTTAAAACCCTGTTTTAACATACGCTAATTAAGCTCTTTTATATGATACGCCACATGATACGGTTAATTCACTTTAAAATTTGGACCTTGCATAATTCCTTGCATAAAGACACATTTTTTTGTGATTAAATAAAAAATTACGTTTTCGGATTTTTTCCTATTTGTGTACTATAACACAATGCATCTTGCCAAATTTCATAGTTCTAGGTCAACGGAAAGAATCCCATAGGTTTTGATTCCCTTGTGAGTGTCGAAACGTGCATTTTTTACGACATATTCGGCTGTAACATGAGAAAATTGAGAATTTTGATTTTTCTTTCTGCAGCAACAGACTAAGATCTGCGTATATGGTTTTAATTTCCACACGATACATTCACGCGTTCCCGAGATAAAGGTCTTGACACCCGGACGTACAGATAGATAGACAGACGGACAACAAAGTAATCCTATAAGGGCTCCGTTTTTTCCTTTTAAAGTACGGAACCCTAAAAATTTCACTAAATATTATAATATTTAAAGTAGGCTCATTTAAACTTGTATCACACTCTTAATTACAAAACAAGTAATCGTTTAAAATACTAAAAAAACGACTTCAAAACAGTGCCGTAAATAGGGCGGTGCCATCAGTGCCCAGGCACAGAGCGTAGACTCTGGGGAGCGAAAGAATGGCCAGACCAGGCAGGACTATCGCACAGGGCGCAAAAAAGGCTATTTACGGCACTGCTTCAAAACACGCAATTCGTTTACTTGGATGACATATTTTTTCCAGTTATTTTGTTATAAAAACCAAAATACTGAACCGATTTCGATAAAATTGGAACTATGGAACCACCTGGAAACAATACCCTTTCAAACAATAAAAAGGAATTTTTCAAATCGGTCCAGAGGTCTTCGAGTAATCGGGGAACATACATATTGAGAACTTCCTCCTTTTTGAAAAGCAAGATAAAAACCGGGCGCTGAGCGAACTTTGCATCATTATAAGAGTTGAGAGTAACCCCGCTGGGCTCTTTCGAGGCATTTCATCTTTCAGAAATGAAGTGCAATATTGTTAGTTGCTGCTAGCTAGCTTGAAACGTAATGTATTTTTAAGGAAACCTACAAGTCAGAGTTCTTATTGTATTCCTAGATTTGTGAGATTGCCAAACAGCAACCAAGCTAGCGTGGCGGACGGGCTACGCCCTTTTTACAATTACTTTTGAATGCCCGCGAGCAGTATGTGACAGTTTAGATCAGAGGATCCAGATATGAAATCTAAGGACTAAATATGTGGGTAAGTAAATAGGCACCTTAAGTATTTCTACATTCTGAATTCGTTAACTTATTCTATAGCCTCTTAAAACTGGATATATGATTTCAAGAGCTTCTGTGATATCATTTCTATTCTTGCCTCCTGAAATAAGAAAAAAATAATTTTGTAGTAAGGCCACGAATTCCGTGAATTTAATAGACAGTTCAAAATGTTCCACTCTAGACAATAATTATACCCATTCAAAATTCAAATCCCTTTTTAAGAATAGGTATCGCACACTGGATTGAGAAACTTGGCAGTTTTTTTTTGTAGTAAATAGATCTACGTTGACCACCAACTTGCCTGATGGTAAGCGACGGTGTGGCCTAGGACGGAACACGTAGATCTACGAGATATCTCACTCCTTAAAAATTTCAAGATTAGTTTATCTATAGAAAGTAATTACTATAATGATATCATCATCATTTCCTTGCCCTTATCCCACTAGGTGGGGTTGGCACAGCATGTTTCCTTTCGCCACTTCACTCTATCAGCCGTGATTTCTACATTCACACCCCTTACTCACATATCCTCTTTCACAAAGTTCATCCACACTTTTTTTGGTCGCCCTCTCCCGGCCCTGCCTTTTACCATCATATTTAGGGCCCTCTTGCATACATGAATTACCTACTTTAATGATATATGGTGACAAATTGACAACACGTATTTATAACATAACCGTACGTAATTTAAATTTTTAGTTGTAAATGAAAGAAGTCTGTTACTTACCTGTGAAGACAATTTTTCCATTAACAAATATTAGTAAAACGACTCTCGGTCGAACCATTCTATAAACTAAACCAGGAAACAATTCTGGTTCGTAAGAGGCAAACTGTCCATGTGCCTGTTGTAGTGCTTCCAGGCGAATCGGAAACTTTAGGTCAGCAGTGGCACAGAAGTTTTGAATCTTGAAATCTAAAAATTTTGCCTGAAGAAAATTATGAAAATTCTTAGTGAAGTTTGGGTTGGTGATCAGCGTCGGTCTGGGCCCAAAAGGCCCGTGGTCCTTCTTTAGTATTAGCGCGAATTCTTTTATGCAACTACAAACTAATTGTGACTAATATGAACTATGAACATTATTGACATTTCGCAAAAAAAAAAAGTGCAAACTATGCTGGAGAGAAGCTAGCGCATTTTTTATAGATATACAGTAGAATCCGTTTATTATGACTCCGCCTATATTGACCAACCGCCTAATATGACGTAATTACACAACGAAGTTTGGTTTTCTTATAAAATTCTTTATATATACAAAGTCGGATATAATGACTTCGCTTACAGTGACATATCGCTTATTATGACCCATTTTTAATAAATGATGTCCGGTTATAATGAACGACATGATTCTTTACACCTTCGGCAATGTTCGGGAAGGCATTTGACGCCCGACGACGTTCGGCACGTGGTTTGTTTTCCTTTTGAATCTTAGTGAGTAATTGATAGTTAAAGGTCACTCATCAAGGGCGTCGCCAGTCCATGGCCCAGAGGGGGGGCAAGTTAATATTATGGAGGATGAGAAAAATATGAATTGTGTACAGGTACAATTGCACGGCCTTAAGACTTTGGTTGCTTTGCAGTTGGCTACATTTTTTAAATCTCTAGCCCCCCCCCCCCCCTAGAGGGCAGGGGGGGCAGCTGCCCCCTCTGCCCCCCCCCCTTGGCGACGCCCTTGTCACCCATCGTTTCTTAGTGATATGTGAAAAAAATGTCGTCTCACGTCGTAAAGCATTTACGATTGAAGAGAAATGTGCAATAATATGCAGATTAGAAAATGGAGAATCAAAAATCAATTAAAATAAATAATATACCTAAAATACAGGAGGTTGTTTATTTTCTCAAAATGCTTTGTATGACGTCCGGTTAGTATGACGTGTTTGTCATTTCCCATCGATGTCATTATAAACGGATTCCACTGTATGTAATTTTTAAATTACAGAAAAAGGCTCATTCTAGCCCCAGATCTTTCAAGTTTTGTTTACTTGAGCCATATTTATTGCACCATCAGAGGGCCTCGCTAAATGTACCTTGCCTACATTAAATTTAGGTCTTACGCCGCCACTGAGCACACGTATTGTTATTTGTTATAACAATCATTTGAACTCTCATTGTTGTCTAGTTCAGACGACGATGATGGTGTATTTTGCGAACGAGTGGTGCGAGTAATCGCCCGTCGCGCTCGCACACTCGCTTTTAGCCCAGCGACAAAACTATCGGAACTACACACTCGCTTCCCGCTGCTCGCCAACTCGTTTCTAGCTATACTCGCTTCTCGTTCATCGTCGGCGGTGGGACAACTGCTAAATACAGACGAATACTTAGACTTACACAATCTAATACTTACAGGAAATCCTAATCTTTCAATAATTCTGGCAAACTTTCTAGCGGCTATATATGAATCATACTCATTTCTTGCTCCAGTGCAAACTATCTTACCAGATCTGAAAAAAATAAAATAAAATTAATATGTAAATCTTGACTAAATGAAAGAAACAACAAAACTAGTATAATCAGTCAAAGAAAAAAAAAACATGAAACAATAAAATGTATGGAGTGCCCCCATACATTATATATATTTTTTAATTTCACTATACAATTTTGTGGAAGTTTACAGAACACATCTATCTGCCAAATTTGGTTTATGTATTGCGAAACGTCTAAAATGGCTGTAACAACAACAAGACAAACAGACATGACGAGTTCATGGTTATTACAGAATCTATAGGTGCTAATGTAACGTTACAGATTCGAGCATTACATCACCTTGTAATGATACAAAACGAGTATAGGTACCTACATCAGCGAAGTCAAATCAAATCTATAATGTTACATTAAACGCGAATGCTCGTCAGTCAGGGAGGTAGTATTGTAATGTAATGCTCAAAGTCGAATCTATAATGTTACATTACACGTGAATGCTCCCGGTGAGGGAGCACCTTAAAAACAAACCATCAAAACCAATGTTTAGGAGTAGTAAATTTTCTTGCTTTGTAGCTCAGGTTCGGGCACTGCAGGGGTTTTGGACAAAATGTTTGTTAACAAATGATCTGAACACAATTTTGGTGGAATTCTACCTTTAAGAGAAGTATTGTCGCGCGATCTCCCTTACAAATAGGAGATAACTGGTTTCTACCCCTGAACATCAACCGATTTCGATGATTCTTTCTACATCTGATTAAATCAGAAATATCTATACCTCTAAGGTTTACTTTTTTTTTTAATTTGGTTTTGGCCAAAAAAATTTAATGTTTAATTATTATTATTTAATTAAACTAAATTCCATCATCCATTCAGTACTCCAACAATATAATAAAAGGAATTATTAAAATTGCTGAATGTCGACTGGCCTTGTGGCTCAGTTGGTAGTGTGTTTACGTCTACCTGCTGAACTGAAAGGTCGTGGGTTCAATCCCCACCCAGGGCAAACATTTGTGTGATGAGCATGGATGTTTGTTCTGTGTCTGGGTGTTTCTATGTATCATATGTATATATTTACAAAAAAAGAGTATATATGTATTCTATCAGCCATCTAGTTCCATAGTACAAGCTTTGCTTAGTTTGGGCCAGATGGTGTTGTGTGAAATGTCCACAAATATTTATTTATATTTCATCATCTCATCATCATCTCAGCCATAAGAAGTCCACTGCTGGACATAGGCCTCCCCATGGATTTCCAAAAAGACCGATTGGAAGCGGCTTGCCCAGCGTCTTCCCGCCACTTGTATGAGGTCATCTGTCCATCTCGTGGCTGGTCTTCCTACGCTGCGCTTGCCGGTACGTGGTCTCCACTCGAGAACCTTTCGGCCCCATCGGCCATCAGTTCTACGTGCTATGTGCCCTGCCCACTGCCACTTCAACTTGCTAATCCGCTGTGCTATATCGGTGACTCCTGTACGTCTACGTATCTCTTCATTTCTGATTCGATCTCGTAGAGAGACTCCGAGCATAGCCCTCTCCATAGCTCGTTGCGCGACCTTGAGCTTCCTTATAAGGCCCATAGTTAGGGACCACGTTTCAGTGCCGTATGTCATCACTGGTAACACACACTGGTTGTAAACTTTCGACTTGAGGGACTAAGGTATATTGGACGAGAAGACGCTTTTAAGTTTCCCGAACGCTGCCCAGCCGAGTTGGATACGACGATTGACCTTGATTGATTGATCGAACCTGCGTTCAAGACGATTCGTGATGACCCTTGAAAACAGCTTATAGACATGGCTCAGAAGCGAGATGGGTCTGTAGTTCTTCAGCAAAGTGTTGTCTCCTTTTTTGAAGAACAGCGCCACCACGCTTCTGTTCCATGCTTCTGGCGTTGTACCTTCAAGCACGACGGAATTGAAGAGCCTCTGAAGGACTTTCAGTACCGGTGTTCCACCCGCTTTCAGTAGCTCTGATGTAATTCCGTCATCGCCCGGTGCCTTGTTGTTCTTGAGCTGTTTCAAGGCCATCCTAATCTCGTACAGGCTGATGTCCGGGATATCTTCGGTATAATGTCGAGTCAGTTTGGCTCTTGGATCTTTACCCAAACTGCTAACAGGTTTTGCGACCGATGTGTATAACTGTCCATAGAACCTCTCAATCTCCCTCAAGACTTCTGCTTTGGTCGACGCTAGACTGCCATCTTCTGTCTTCAGCTTCGTCAACTGGCTCTGCCCAATAGACATGTCTTTTGCGAACACTTTGGAGCCTTTATTCCGCTCTATCGTCTCTTTAATACGATTAGTATTAAAGGTACGGATGTCGTGTCGCATAGACTTTGATATGAGTCTATTGAGCCGCCTATATGACTCTGCGTCACC
This sequence comes from Lycia hirtaria, assembly GCA_947563715.1. Classification (NCBI taxonomy): domain Eukaryota; kingdom Metazoa; phylum Arthropoda; class Insecta; order Lepidoptera; family Geometridae; genus Lycia; species Lycia hirtaria. The sequence goes on from OX387378.1 coordinate 33,141,700, forward strand.
GGAAGACTGCAGTTGCAATGAGCGTCGTTCAGCCATGAGGTCGAGGGTATGGCTCGAGAGCTTTTGCGGTCTATTTGTACGGTGGGGTTTATAAAACTTCGCGCCCACCGTACGGACAGTTTCCACAAACCTGTTATTGATCTCATCCACCGATGCGCAGCTTTCCAGGCACTCGAAGCGATTTGATAGTTCGAGCTGAAAGCTCTCGGGGTCTTGGATATGAGCGCGAGTAGGTCGGAGTGTAGACTTCATCATACGGGACCTCTCAAGTTTAACATTAATATTCAAAGTGCCTCGTACTATTCGGTGATCACTTCCGGTTTTAACCATGTTGATCACAGAGACATCATTGAATATTTGTTTCTTGGTGGTCAGGATGAAGTCTATCTCATTTCTCGTAGAACCATCGGGACTCAACCAGGTCCATTTCCTATGAGGTGGCTTCTGGAAGAAAGAGTTCATCATGAAGAGTCCCTCTTTCTCCAGGAAGTCGGCCAACCTCTGTCCCCTGGGGTTCCGTTGTCCATATCCAAATTGCCCTACTCTCAACTCATTTTCGCATTTCCTGCCCAGCTTCGCATTGAAGTCCCCCATAACAACATTAAAATAGGTCTCTGAAGTGTGTATGGCCCTACTAATGTCCTCATACATCACCTCTACCTCATCGTCGGTGCGTATACCTGGATGACCTTCAGCGAATACCTCTTGGATACTCTGAGTATCAGGTACGCAACCCTGCTCGATACACTGTCGATGGCAAGAATGTTGTTAACAAGGGACTTGTGGACGAGAAACCCGACACCACCTTGGGACTGTTGGTCGCCCTCCCGGTAGCAGAGTAGATTACCGGATTTCAGGGTTATCGTGTCCTCCCCCTCTCATCGGACTTCTGATAACCCCAGGATATCCCAATGTAACCTACCCATTTCTTCTTCCAGCTCAGCTAGCTTCTCGTCTGTCCTCATCGTGCGAATGTTGTGTGTTAACAGGGCCAGTCGTCGTTTATGCAGGGGGTGGTAGCCGGATCTCTTCCGGAGATTCTTAGCACCCCTTGCTCCGCCGTGACCGGGACCGCTACCATAGCCCGGAATAGCGGAGCTGCCGGGGACTGGGGGCCTAGTATTTTTGTCGTCTGTCATAGGGGGTTTTTGCCAGTACTCGCCACGCTTGGCAGGCGGGTTGGCGAGCGCAGTAGGTGGCGTTTTACTCAGAATGTGCTGCTGCCCACTTCTGGTGATATTTCCCTTAGCCGGTTCTTACGGCACCCACGGGAAGAAAGGGGGAGGTACTATTCTAAGCCGGTACCCCACGGCTACTAAGCCGGTACCCCACGGTATTTATATTTATTATTTATTTATTTATTTATTTAGGGATAGAAAACAGTTTTTAACTGTTGGTAATTGCAAGATGTTTCTCATAGTATACCTGAAAATTAATGCTGTAGCACGTGGGTCCATAAGCTTCATCACCACTCCTTGGAACCTCTGCGGATTGTATTCTGAATAGCGCGTCTTGCAATAAATGTCTAATAATTGCAATTCACAGCCAACATTCACTGTTGAGACACAGTTCCTGAAAATATATAAGTTACCTGAATTTGCAGAACTACCAAATCTGTTCCCTGCTACACAGGATCTAATGAAATCTAGTGCATAGCTCACAGAATCTAAAGGGTAGGTACAACTTTTACGTACCACAAAAAAAAAACTTAATTAATTTTTTGACTGGGATGTTCCAGTGTTTTTTTGCATCCTAGATTAAATTTTAGACATTCACGGTTCAAATAATAAAAAAAATACTAAGTAGTGATTAGGAGTAGAAATTAGTTTTGAAACAATATTTAAAGGTTTCATGATTTACAATTTGAGCTTTTTTATATTAACTCACATAATATACCTCCAGCATGGCCATAGGCAGGGGGAGGGTTTGGGGGAAATTTTCGCACTTGCTTCTCTCGCGCATATTGCTGTTTTGACATGGAAGTACCATAGGCTCACTAATACAAGAAACAAAGTACTATAAAACACAACAAAAATTTCGCGCTCAAGCTCGTTTCGCTCGCGCTTACGAATTACATATATTTTTAACCGACTTAAAAAGAAGGTTATCAAATGCGACCTGTATGTATGTAATATTGTCACACAGAAAAGATATCTTTTTTCTATGTATAGAACTCAACAGTTTATGTAGGTATATGTTAATCTATACCAGCTTCTAAGCATGTGTGCCTTTCATAAGTGTATGTATGTTTGTTCACGTATTACGCAGAAACTAGAAGTCGTATTGCAAAAATTCTTTCTATATTAAATAAAGTATCTCACAACTTAAAGAGTCACCGTAAGATTTATCAAAATCGGTTTAGTAGTTTTCAAGATATGGATTTTTTTAATGTTAAAATATAAGCATTTCTACGACGTTATACAAACTACTGGGCGGATTAGAACGAAATTTGGCAGGTTTATCAATCATACTATGTGAAAGGATCTGGCAACCTTTATAACGCAAAAATTAGTCGTTACAATAGTAGTAAAACGTGTTTGAGAATTGAACGAAACTACTAGGCGGATTATAACGAAATTCGGCACTTTATAACGCAAAAATTAGGCGTTACAATAGTAGTAAAACGTGTTTGAAAATTGAACGAAACTACTGGGCGGATTATAACGAAATTTGGCACTTTATAACGCAAAAATTAGGCGTTACAATAGTAGTAAAACGTGTTTGAAAATTGAATGAAATTACTGGGCGGATTAGAATGAAATTCGGCAGGTTTATCACTCATACTATGTGAAAGGATCTAGCATACTTTATAACGCATAAATTAGGCGTTACAATAGTATTAAAGTGTGTTTGAAAATTTAACGAACTTACCCAGTGAAGTTTTTTGTGAATACAATTTTTAGTTTTAAGCAAATCTAGTAAATATTATTAAATGTGAATAAATAAAAGTTATTATTAAACTATTTTTGAGGTCGGTGTCTGTATAGGACTTAATTGGTAATACTTTAGGGCCTGACACTGACCTCAAAAATAGTTGGAGTACAAGGTCGTCGCCAACCCATGGCCCAGGATGGGGGGGGGGGGGGGGGACAAAATATGTAGGTACAGTCAAGAGCAAGAAGCTTTACACTTGTAGCGCGAGTCTTTGCCTCTATAGCGATTGTAATAAAAAAGGTTCCAACTTTAATGTGTAAAGCTTCACAAGCTCATTTTCATTTTTATCTCTAGGTTTCAGCTGCCCCTCCCTGCTCCCCCTTGGCGACGCCCTTGTTGGAGTATGTACCTACTTAGGTAAACGCCCGGTGAATTTTTTCGTATTATTTTTCACTTTTCAGTTATACTGTTTTGAAGTTGGTTGATTTTTTTAAAATTACTTTTATTGTTTACTTGGGTCATGCAAATGCTGATCTCGTTAATACGACAAAAATCAAATTATTACCAAATAATTGATAGTTTGTTATCACCAACTTGGTGTTCATCTAGGACATAAAAGGGCTAGGAACCCATTATACAGCATTATACCTACTTACTGAAAAATTGTTTATTCTGTTTTTTATTACCTAAGAAAAAGAACCTATAAGAGTCCCATCATTTATTTTTATAAACAATACCAATCCCATCATTTATTTTTATAAACAATACTTAAGTAGTTTAGTAGCCAAGTCCAATTATTATGGTTGGTTTTTATGTACATGCTGTTTGCGATTGGTTTTCTTTAAAATTAAAACTATTATTGTCTCTTATATGCACAAATTCTTCACAAGTAGACTTCGCAGCTTTCTAACCTTACTATTATTGTTACTTACTGCAATTTAATACTATTTATTGCTTGATTTACTCCACTGGCTGGAGCTGGAGTGGTTGCATTCATAGCGCTATGAGGGTTAACACTATTGAAGACAGGTGTTGGAAGACTGTGAGTAGGTGTAGATGGTATATCAACACTACGTTGTAGAGTCGTATTATTATTTCCATTTTCAACTGCCTTACTGATTTTTTGGTGAAACTCATTAGCATTTGACATTTCGTCAATCTACAAATAAAAGAAAATTTCTTACTGAAAACGCATCAGAAATTAATTTATTTCTTTATGTTGAATCTAGGATGAATGTTTAATTCGAAACAATTATTATTTGCTGTTAATTTACTCGTAATAGGAAAAGCCAAGGCAAGGCACACCTTGAAAGCATGCAAGTTTTTCAAGCAAGCAAGAAATAGGGGGGAAAAAAACATCTAGTCTAGGATAATAATGTTTTACATAGGTAGTTTACAATTCTACAATCGCAAACCTTTTGAGGTGTTGGAGCCATATTTTTAAAGTTATCAATGCTCCAATCTGGCTTAGGCACTGCTGGAATATCTCTTTTAGAAGTGAATTCAACTTCTCTCATGTCTTCATGATCAGACATCTCGTAAAAATTCTTCAGCGTATATATATCACAGCAAAAATCAAGGTTAAGTTTCCACCACCTATTTTCTTACAGCTAGTTAATTTTAATTTCGGCATGAAACACAGAATTAAATTTCACCAAGTGAAATTTTGGTGAAATTTAATTTTAGCAAAAAATATTTTTTTTTTTTTGGTTAATTTTTTCCTTTCGGGAAAGGCAAAGGGTGTCAAGCCCATACAGCCATCGTCTGATGTTATTTTTAATTTCATTATTTCAATAATTTAGGCCATCGTGGCCAAGTCTTTTGTGTTTTTCCATGTGTTTTCATCATTGGTTTTGGTCAAATCAATATTATTAGTATTTTTACTCTCGATACATTTGTTTTAAGTCCATAAAATGGTATGTCTGTATGTCATGAATTATTTGACTATTGACATAGTCAAGTTTTTTTTAGGTTATATTTTAATATTCACAGGATTCGGAGATAAAATTAAATGTCTCCGATTGTATTTGTTATAAAATCATACAGAGGTTTAAAACATTTCTCATTACTTAATAGTTGCTGAAGAGAGCGCGGGATATTTTCATTAGTTTTATATATCTCCAGGAGGCGATCTACTAAAACTAGTCTGACCAAGGAAAATTCAATACAATCAAAGAAAAGATGTTCCAGTGTTTGATCAGCCAGATTGCAATAGTTGCAGGTCGGTGATGATATTATCTTGATTTTATTTAGATGAGCGTTAAAGCGACAATGACCTAACCTAAGACGACAAATTATAGTATAGAATTTCCTTCCACAGTAGCGAGGCCCTTTGGTGAACCAAGGCCTTGATAATTGGTTGTTAACCTCAATATACCACTTCCCTTTAATTTGTGTTATTTGTTTCCAAGTTTCAAGAAATTCTTCACTCAATTGTTTTTTAACAGAGACTAAAATATCTGAACTAGGTATTGAAATAGCTGTAATAGGAATACTGTGAGTATTGTTTGTTATGGATTTAGCAAGAAAATCGGCCTGTTCATTACCAACCACATCTATATGACCTGGAGTCCAGATTAATACAATGTCTTTATTATGCAATGTTGATAAATCATGATATTTGGATCTAATTTCATGGATGATATAATTAGTGGAAGAATTGAAATTTGGATTGTCTAAAGCCTGGAGGACACTCATACTATCTGAAACTATCAACCATTTATTTATGCCGTTCTGAGTTTGGATGTATTCTAATGCTTTAAGTATACCGTAGCTTTCAGCAGTGTACACACTAGCTGAGTTAGGGAGTCTATACCCGTACCCTCTTCTACACTGAATGTCATAAAGAGCCGAAGAAACATTGCTAGCATTTTTTGCACCATCAGTATATACGTGATTATATCCCGGCCAATTTTCTAACAGACAATAGACTTCGGATTTATGTCTTAAAGATTTATCAATCACAACTTTGAGATCGAAAAATTTGGAAGAATAACAACCCTGATAACAAGGCAATAGTAAGTTTTCATACAGGTTATTTTCATTTTTAATTTTCATTATTTCAGGTAAATGTTGGAGCAAAATCATAGATTTTGGAGAAGAACCAATGGTAGCCGGAGACTGATTCAGTTTTTCTACAAGGAGATGATTTGTCAAAGACAAGATTTTCAAGATAAACCTGTACGTAAGATATTTAAATCTTAGCATCAGTGGTGGTACACTGCACTCCACCTGCATCGAAATGATGGGAGTGGAATGCATTGCACCAACAATGATACGTAAACACCTATTTTGAATTTTATCTAATTTATCAACAAGCTTCATTACACCTGCATAGCAAAAAAAGGCATACTCAAAATGACTCCTTATGAGTGATTTATAGAGTGTTAGTAGAATTTTAGGGTCAGCACCCCAATATGTACCTGTCAATGTTTTTAGTATATTACAAGCTTTTGTGGCACGGTTTGCTAAGCAATCAACGTATTGATCAAATTTGAAGTTGTTTTGAAATATGACTCCTAAAAATCGAATACTATTTTCAACTGGCAACAGCTTTTCACCATAGTATACAAGTACAGATGCATTATTAGTTGGCTTTTTTGAAAATACAACAACCTTACTTTTTTCAGTGCTTATATCTAGATCAAGACTCTCATAATAGGCTTGAAGACTTTGGAGAGTACTATTAAGTGTCTCTACAACTGTAGTCAGGTTATGCCCTGAGCAATATACTGCAAGATCGTCAGCAAACTGCAAATTTTTTACTTGTGAACCCAGTATATTATTTAATTTATAAATGTACAAAATAAAAAGCAATGGACTTAAAATTCCACCCTGTGAAACACCTTTGTACGAAAACCTTGGCCCAAACAACTGATTATCATGTTTGACAAATATTTTTCTTTCATTCAAAAAATTAAAAATCCATTTAACTAATTTTTCAGGAATCTGGAGATCAAGTAGTATGTTTGCAAGCACATCCAAGTTAATGCCATTGAAGGCACCTATTACATCAAAGAAGACACAGACTGTGAGACCGTTACAAGACAAAGAGTTGTTGACATCTAAAGAAAAATTACTTAAACTTTCCCTTGCCGAGCAACCTCGACGAAAACCAAATTGATTACTAGGTAATATTTTATTACTTTCAATAAAATGTTCAAGGCGTTGTTTTAGTAGTTGTTCAAATATTTTACCCATACAAGAACTTAATGTAATGGGGCGATATGAATCTGGAAGATCTGAGGGTTTATTTGGTTTCAAGACCGGAATGAAGCAGTCAGTTTTCCACTGATCTGGAATTATATTGTGTAGCCAAAGAAAGTTGAGCAAATTTAACAACAAATGAAGGTTACTAACACTTAAAAATTTAATCATTTTATACGATATCCAATCTAGTCCAGTTGCAGTGTCTTTTCTTGATTTTAATGCTGCCTTGAGTTCAGTGATGGAGAATGTGTCGGTTAAAAATGAATTTATATCATGTCCTGTAATATTTGGCAAGTTCCTAACTGTATCTGGTGTAAATTTTTTTAGAAATGGAGGAATCCAATCGCAATTACAGAACTCATTTTGTGGTGTAAATTTTTTGCTGAATTTTTTCATTTTTGCCCATACATGTTTCATTGGAGTAAGCCTGCTAATAGAATGACAAAAGTTCTCCCAACTATTTCGACGTTCCTGTTTCAAAATTCTTTTTTTCGAAGCTTGAGTACGTTTGAAAGCGATGTAGTTGTCAAGACAAGGATTTGTTTTAAAACTGATAAAAGCTTGTTTGCAAGTGTCTACTGCTTTTGTACATGTGTCATTCCACCAGATCAAAGGAACTTTGTTTTGTTGAGATGAGTGATATTGACCAGAGCCTTTATTAATATTTGAGACTGATTTAGAAGTAGTTTTCGTAACAGAATGATTGACAGCAGAGACTATTAAGTCACAAAAGTTGTTGTAGCTTGAAATCAAATCAGATGTATCAATAACAAAACCATCTAACATGTCATTTACTTGTTTTTCATATATATTCCAATCAACCAATTTCAGGTTTGCATGCAGAGGGATATTAGAGAAAGCAGGACGAGGTTGACTAGTTGAAGAAAGTCTGTATTTAATTAGAGTTGGCAAATGATAGCTGCCAAGAGGATCAGAACAAACAAGCCAATCGCAAGACAAAGCAATAGAAGAAGAAACCAAGGATAAATCAAGGCCATTTGGCCTCCAGTTATGAGACCCCACTGTAGTTGGTTGACCATCATTTAAGAGTACCAAGTTATTACGATCTATAATATCCATAATATCACGTCCGCGTGTATCACACCTAGAACAACCCCAACTTGTATGTAAAGCGTTGAAATCGCCTGCGACAATGCATGGATGTGGAAGATTATGCATTAAGCGATCAAGATTATTTTTATCGAATCTAGGAGTAGAGTTTCCTGGGATGTAAATGCTGACTAATGTTAAAGTTTTTTGTTTAATCTCTATTTGTATTGCAGTATTTTGTAAGGAGTTATCAAAATAAGTATCAATCTTACGAAATTTTATACTGTTGTGAACTAATATGGCTACTCCATTGTGATCATTACCACAGTCATTTCTCACAATGGAATATCCATTAATGTTAAAATTGATGTGAGGTTTTAACCATGTTTCACATATTAGAGCTATATGTATAATTCCAGAAGTTTCTCCATTGCCATAGAGAAATTTCTGGAATTCTAGTCGATTGCTTAGCAAACTTTGTGCATTCCACTGAGCTATGTTGATGACGTTGGACATTGTGATGACTTATTGTCTTGGTGCTGTAATGTTTCCTTTATTGTGTCTGTTATTATTTTAGAACTGATGCTTGTGTTGTTCATTTTGTTGAGGGTTAAGACTTTAACTAATGATTCTGTTATTAAATTCAGAGCTTTTTCATTATTTAGAATTAAGTTAATTATGTCAAGGCTGTTTTCTGTCTTGTTTAGTGCTGGAAAGTTTTTATTTTTGTTATTGAATAAATCAGTAAATGGTGTAGCTGTAACTTTGGATTTATTTTCTTGTATCTTTTGTCTTTTAATAGGGCATTGACCCGATACGGACAAGTGATTTCCTGAGCAGTGAATGCATTTGGCATTATCTGAAGTTACTGTACATTCTTTGTAGCCATGAGGCCCAGTACATATAGAGCATCTTTGTGAGTTACGACAAAATTTTGCCAGATGATCGAATCGCAAGCATTTGAAACATTGCTTCACAGGTGGGATGTATGGGGCTACAGGCAGCCGCCACATTTTTATAAAAACATAGTCAGGGAGTGATGTCGAAGCCGAAAAGGTTACTGCGACGGACTGTGTCGGTACCAAGGTGAATGTATTGCCTATTTTTTCCTTCCTCATCAAGCGACGCACACATATTATTTTTTTTGGACTGGATAAGGCTTTGAATATTTTTTGATTGCTCATATCCGTGGGAACAGAGTTGATAACACCTGTAATCTCAGTCTTACCTGCCGGTATAGAGGCCTTTATGTTTTGCTCTTTAAGGAATGTAGTGTTGTCCAAAAAAGCGTTTGCAAAGTTTGGACTGGTAAACACTACACCCACTTTGTATTTATTTAGTTTTTTCAAGTATTTTACACCCTTAACGAACCTAGTAAAACAGCTACTAAGGAACATCATGTCCCGCGTTCCAATCAAATTGTTATCATTGTTGCTTTCAATAAAGACCACAAATTCATGACCAGCCGCGCTGTCTTCGGGATATCGCCTACAATAGTCTGCGATTCTATAGGGCAAGTACTTGTTTTTACTTTCCTCAGCCCCTTGGTCGGAAAAATATTCCTCGGAGTCGCTTGTCTCAGAGTCCGGTAGACCGGGGGGAGGTTTTTCTTTTTTTCGTTTCTTCCCCATCGCCCTTTTTTTCAATTACAAAAAAATGGAAAGGACTCACCAAAAATATACAGATATTTACAACCTATACCTAAAATTAAACAAGTATTTCCAAAAATTTTAACGAAATATACAGAATTTACAATTAAATTAACGAAAAATCACAAGAAAATTGAAAATGACCGCCAGCCGCTAACAAGGTTCCCGCGCTTTTTTTTTTCTTTAGCAAAAAATAATGAGAATTCTTCTTCTTTTTTGTATTGAACCCGCATTAGAGCATTTGCCAGTGTCAAGTATTAGGATTTTTTCAAGTTTCTTGAATAAAACAAGTTGTAAATGTTCTAGTATCAATCTAAGTCACGTATACAGTCAATTTATAAGTCGATTCGAGCCCTGCTTTAGTAAAGTGGTGGCGACTTTACTAGAATAGAAGCTTCTATGGAGTTTTGACGACAACGTAAAATCACACGTTTTACTGCTTTATTTCACTTGTCCACACTCACGCACTTTATCGAACACTTAATTAATAAAACACCGCCATTTTTATAGCATTAATGTTCAAAATAACACAAGTTTAGGAAAATAAAACAAAGCAACAACACACTACTAAGATGTTCCCGCCAAAACTCCATAATGAGTTTTTTTTTTTCTTGATGTTGGCATCATGCTTCCACATTTACCAAGTTTATGAATGTTGCTATTATTTTATGTTCTTCTTCTTTTTTGTATTGGACCCGCATTAAAGCATTTGCCAGTGTCAAGTATTAGGATTTTTTCAAGTTTCTTGAATAAAACAAGTTTTAAATGTTCTAGTCACAATCTAAGTCACGTATACAGTCAATTTATAAGTCGAGTCCTGCTTCAGTTAAGTGGTGGCGACTTTACTAGAAGCTTCTATGGAGTTTTGCCGACAACGAAAAATCACACGTTTTACTGCTTTATTTCACTTGCCCACACTCACGCACCTTATCGAACACTTAATGAATAAAACACCACCATTTTTATAGCATTAATGTTCAAAATAACACAAGTTTAAGAAAATAAAACAAAGCAACAACACGTTACTTAGACGTTCCCGCCAAAACTCTTATTTTATGTTACTTATTTTTACGTAAAAATTAGGGAAACAGTAATTATAGGAGTGGTACGGATAATTTAGAAAAGGATAGGATCAGGAAAGTCGACAATATTATATGAAAATGGATGAGGAAAAATTAAGGAGGGAGGGTAGTACAACATACTAGTGCATTTATCAACGAATGTAAACTATTTACAAAAAACAAATACATATTATGTATGTACATTACTTAAATTTTAATATTATTTACAGATATATATGTTGATATAGCTCTATATATATTATGGTCTTGAGACGACAATAAACACATTTGAAACACATCATGTTCGTAGGGAAAGAAACTTGCAGGGAAACTAATGTATTTTAAAAGTCCACTACATCAAACAAAGGACAACCAAAAAATATATGATTGACATCAGCTGTATCGTATTCACACGAAGCATCCTCCACTATACCCAATCTTGCTAAATTTGCTGGAGAGCAAACATGTCCTAACCACATTCGAATAAAAATTGATGTGGATATTTAATCGAAATTTTTAGAACGGAACCATGGTTTCGGCGGAATTTTTGGTTGAATACAGAAACAGTGTTTCCCTTTTTTTTGTGTACTCTCTAGTCACACATCATTCCAGGAGGATTGAAGTTGAGATGCAGCTAGAGACGCAAGATCATGAGCAAAATAAACATAAGGTAACAAGTCACCGCACGTCACAGCATCTTTGGCTAATTCGTCAGCTTTTGAATTTCCTTTTATTCCTATATGACTTGGAATCCATACAAGCGCAACAGGATAACCCTTTCCTTCCCTTCTCGAACACTCGTGTATTTTATTTTTTATATCATAAAGAAGGAGGAAATATTTTTGTGGCTTAAATGGGAATCTTTGAAGAGCCAGGAGTGCACTTTTAGAGTCTGTAAATATGACAGTCTGTTTCAACTTTGCTAGTAATATATATTCTATTGATTTTAAAATGCCCAGGCACTCGCCTGTGAAAACTGAAGATTCGGGTGGAAGTTTATTTTTTTGCACAATGTTATATTGTTGATGGTATGTACCTATACCTACAAATCCATCTTTTTCAAATTTGGAGGCGTCACAATAAATATTATGCCAATTGGGCCATTTGTAATGGATTGTGTAAGTTAATTCTTCTTGGGCTGTTGGACATTCTTTTGTTATATCTATGTTATTGTATATTTCTATGGGAGTGATTAAAGTCTCAAATTTGGAGTTATAGATTGGTAAGCAAAGAGTACTATAATATAACGGTTGGTAAGTGAGAAAGGCGATACGAGCGTGCACTGATTTTAAGGAACCTTTGCAAACTTAAAATTAAAGGAGGGATAGTTTTGGAATAATTTTGGGGAATCGACTGGCTTAATTCATACAATTTGGGAATTATAGGATGATTTGAAAATTGTATTGCTCGGTAGAAAAATCTGTAAGATAAATACTGTCGTCTCAAATTTAAAGGTGGATCCACACATTCCACTTGAAGTGCATTTATGGGACTTGATTTCATTGCTCCTGATACTTTACGAAGCGCTTTTGATTGGATGCTATCCAATCTCCTCAATGCCGTTAGACTACACGGCTCCAATAAAAAGGATCCATAATCAAGAACACTTCTTATTAGTGCATTATAAACCTACTTTAAGGAGAATGGATGCGCACCCCATCAAACCCCAGAGAGGCATCGAAGGAGGTTTAATTTACGTTCACATTTTTCGGCTAAATAATTAATGTGTGGAATTTAAGATTACTCCCAAGAATTTTGCTTGTGGTTTGATAGGTAAAGGCACATTATCATAACAGACATTAAATATTGGAGGTATTCTTTGTTTAGTAAATAAGACAACTGAGCTCTTCGTTACCGATATGTCTAAGCCGTTTGTAACGATCCAGGATTTCAAATCCGATAACCGATTATTTAAACTGGAGCAAGCAGTAGTTACAGATTTATCATGGCAATATAAGATTAAATCATCAGCGTATTGTAAAATGTTGATTGAATTTTTTATAAAGCAATCTAAATCACTCGTGTAAATATTGTATAGTATGGGGCTAAGGACTGAACCTTGAGGAAGTCCTTTCCACAGCAGTCTCATATCACCATTTTATTTTAAAATTCGTTCTCGTAACATATTAAAGATGAAATTTACTAAAATTTTAGGTACCTTTAAAGCAAGAAGTTTATTTTTTTAAACAGGTAATAAAACATTATCATAAGCAGATTTAATATCCAGGAAGGCAGCTACTGTCACTTGATTTTTATGGAACGCTAATCTAATATCAGTATTGAGGATACTAACATTATCTAGAGTACTTCTTCCTTTTCGGAAACCATACTGAGACTGAGACAAGCAATTATTACTTTCAATGTAAAATTCTAATCTATTTTTGACTAAATGTTCACAAATTTTGGCCATCACAGAAGATAAAGCAATAGGTTGGAATGAATTGATATCTGCCCCCGTATTCTGAACCCATTCGGTTTCGGAATCGATTCGATTTGTATATCTCCATCTCTGTCATTTCCATAGAGAATGACAGAGACGGAGATATACAAATCGAATCGATTCCGAAACCGAATGGGTTCAGAATACGGGGGCTGATGGGGACTTGCCCGGTTTTAGTATTGGCAGCACTGTTTGTGTTTTACATTCTGTTGGAATGTTACCGGATTGCATTATCGAGTTAATTAAATCTAGATAATATTGTAGACCATTATCTCCTAAATTGCACATGAAACTATAAATCACTCCATCTTCATAATGAGAATTAAGCAGTGGCTCCAGCCAACTCTCCGTATATATATGTTACTATAAGATCCAACTCTTAAACCAAAGAGTACCTATTGCATTATATAGTCGTAGATCAACCAACAGGGTTACCATAAAAAAATAATTGACTACCGTGTTTTGGATATTGAATTGCCGTGTTTTGGCTCAAAATTTCAAAAATTGCCGTGTTTCATATAAAAAGCAGGTTTTTATACGGAAACACATAAAAGAAGTGCTGTTGCGTGATCTCCCATACCTAAAAATAGGATTAAACTGTTTTCTACCCCTAAATACTAACTGATTTCTAAGATTCATTGTTTCGGTCAATGGACTTGTATCCGTAGCTATGAATGAATAAAACACCACCATTTTTATCGCATTAATATTAAAAATAACACAAGTCTAAGAAAATAAAACAAAGCAACAACATGTTTCGATGACGTTCCCGCCAAAACTCTCTTCTTTCGCCTCATTGTCAGTGCGAATGTTATTACTATGACGTGCCTTTTGGCCCTTTTGTGAGCCGTTAAATAGTTAAAAAAAAAACTCCAACTACTACTACTACTCCAACTCCAACTCTGAGTCCAACCTAAATCACATTTTCTTTTCCTGTTGCAATTTTGATCACAATTCATTTTTCAACTTTTTAATTCATTATAAATTTCCATTCCCCATTCATATCGACAATCTTTTGTATAATATAGACCCTCCTTCAATCGCTTCATTATCAGATTTTTTTTCTGTAAATAAAATAAATTGTAGTCATTTTAATTTTTCAGCTCTATATATGTAATATATTAATTGTTAAAAGTGTTCATTTTGTTTTGTTATATCATTAATTCACCTTTGTATTTTATAGCATATATTCTTTGTTTCAGCTAATAAATTCTAAATTCCGACTTCTTTTCGTCATATTTTGTTTTTTTTTGTTGTTTTAGTTATATGGTAGTAGCACGGGCAATTTTTTATTCCTGTTCTAACAACTTTCAACTAAAGTAGTAAGAAGGTAAGTCAATTACCGGTGTTACTACTAGTAGTAAGATTGGTAGTAGCACGGGCAACAAACTTCTTTTTCTCTCTTCTGACATACTTGTTGCTGGCAAAAATGTTAATTTAACTATTGCCAAGCCGTTAAATATATAAAAAAAAACTATTGCCAAAAAAAAAGAACTGTAACGTTGTCGCTCAGGGTTACCATTTCTACGGCAATTGCCGTGTTATACGGCAATTGGGGCCGCTTGCCATAAAAAACTCAGTACACGGCAGAACATTGATTGCCGTGTCATAAAACACGGCAATCAGCGCGAGTGAACAAATACACCAATTAAGTTGCAGGCAACAGCTACTCTACTGTAAAATTCTACACATAGGCATAGACGCGTCATCGAATACACATAACACTTCATGTGTAGGTGAATAATCATTATATATCTCTCTAGAATACCAAAGACCAATATCACATCACTAACTAGTGATGTAATATTAGTCCTTGGTATTCTGATGGTGACTTCTGGTGACACCCCCGAGAGGTTAAAAATAAATTTTAGACATTTATATCTCAAAGACATTCATTCTTGATTCAGACGTTGTTTACGAAACTTTAAGAATTGAAATAGTGAAAAATGCAAAGTGAAAATAGTGATTGAACAGCAAAAACACTTAAAAAAGAACTGTTTTTCTATTCCTCAATATTATCCGATTTCATTCTTATTAACCGACTTCCAAAAAGAAGGAAGTTATCAATTTGGTCTGTATGTTTTTTTATGTTTGTTCACTGATTACTCAGCTAATTGTGCATTGAATTTGATGATTATTTTTATATTTGGAAGATCATACTTGAGAAGTTGTCCCATATAAATTTTATCAATATCGATGCAGGGCTTTGGTTTTTTTAACAAAATAACTGGTAAAGTATCATCCAATTGCCTGTAGAAAATTGAACAGCAAGTCAAGTATGAACGCGTTGTATTGCATATTTTCAAGTTGGTTTTATCAGTTTTTTATTAACTATGATTATTTACCTATATAGCCGAAAAAAATAATCTTTAAAATCGGTTAGTGTTTAGGGGTAGAAAACAGTTTTATCATATTTGTAGGTATGGGAGATCACGCAAAAGCTCTCCTTTTAAGTATCTACGAATAAAAAACTGCTTTTTATATGAAACACGGTATTTTTTGAAATTTTGAGCCAAAACACGGCAATTCAACATACAAAACACGGCGGTCCATTATTTTTTTATGGCAACCCTGTTGTCGCTGTGGAAAGTGTGGAAAACAAATACCTACCTTTTAATTTTTGTGGCAAAACCAAGGCAAAACACAGTATTTCAATATTGTTCTGTGACAGTATTACATCAACATGAATATGCAACAGCGTGAAGAAAAACAATTGGAAGCAACAATACAAGCAATTCTTAACCGAGTGAATGACCTCAAAACAGCTATCCAGGCATTGATAACAAAGTTGGAAACAGAATATGAAACCATTAACTGGCCTACCTTTCTCGATAACTATGCTATATTATCAGGGCATGTTAGTAGAATTTATTGTTTAACGAATGACTGACTGATAGTATATTGGTTAATATTTGCAACGTTTCCAGTTGACAGGACTAAGCAAAATACTACAAGCTGAATTGGCGGCTTCTTTGAGGTCTCGGATAGTTCTTCCCCTGCAGCTTGGATGCGAGCGGGACGAGGCGCTCGCTCGTTTGACGGAAGGCAGAGTTCCAGCGTGTACTCACGACCTAGTCCCTGATTTGTTGCGAACTAAACCTGAGCCTCAGGCAGAACAACGCCTACAGCAATTTAATCATAAAGCTAGTACACTTAGTTATGACACAGCTCAGGTAAGAAATGTAGGCAGTTTTGTTTGTGAAAAAATATTGAAACTCATTTAGATAATGATCAATTATCACTATTTAGAGATACATTTTGTCTGTTGCAGAAACAAGTAGCTCAGTACACAAAAGTTGTGAGTCATGTATGGGAAATAATAACTAAAGGGCGTGAGGATTGGGAAGGAGAATCCATGAGGTCTGCAGGTAAGCACATCATCATCTCAGCTACAAGAAGTCCACTGCTGAACATAAGCCTCCTGTTTGCTTTTCTTAAATGATCGGTTGTGCTACTTACAACCGATGTACTGTATCCAGCATCTTCCTGTCACTTGTATAGGTGGATAAAACGAGAAAGGGTGTAGCCGTCCTTCCATAGGCAAACTGCCCCCGATAGGAACCTATATCGTAACCTATGTTATATTGTAGAAGGTATATATATAAGGTTCATGGAGTAGATATTAGCTCAATACCTTAGTTAATTGAGGAACTATTATAAAAAAGTGTTCGGAGAAGACTTTTTTCAAAGTGATCTCTGTTGATTTTAAAGCTAGGAAAATAAAACAAATACCAGTGCTTATGGTATACTTTACAGTTTATTTTATATAAATTTTCATGAGCCAAGCCTAAATAAAAATTTAAAAAAAAATGCAAATAAATTATTTTTTTGTTAATTTCTATCAGATCGAATAGAATTACCACTTTGAAAAAATACATAATAACTGTCTAAACCTTGCCTAACATCATGCCAAGTTTCATTAAAATCCGTAAGGTGCAATATGTTGAAAAAAAAACATGAAAGTATGTGGACCACCTTATGACCACTTTGTTGACACTTTCAAATTGTATTAGATTTTAATAATCTTTAACCAAGTAGCGTTTTGACAGTTTATAAGAAGTACATTAATGGTTGGTGGTGTCACTAGCCTATTACAATGTTTTGTCGATCTACTTTTATAGTAACTAGATTATCAAAGTACCCTCGCGTGCATGTTCATAGTGCATAGTCGTGGTACGCTTTCGCTGTTATTATTTGTGCAGTTTTACAAATTCCTAATTCAGGGAGGTATTGTTTGTTCATGTTTAAATATATATATATAAGAACCAGTGAATAAAGCAGTGATCTAAAAATATATCGACTATGCCTGGGAAATGTAATAATTGTGGCTTTATATTGCGGAAACTGGAAAACGAAAGAAAACATTGAAAAGTTGAAGATGAAGTGAGTAAATACAATGTTCCTCAAATGAAGCTAGAGTGTGAAAGTATTTACTGTACATTGCCACTGGAAACAAACCTGTTATATGGTGACAACCAAAAATGTATGGATTGTTTTATTTTACAAGTTGTTTGGAATCACATATGGCTAGGCTACTTGCTTTAATTTTTACTTCTCTTTCATATTTTTTTACTTTTTGATATATAATTATACCCCGGACACTCGATCAAATCTCCATAAAAACATCACGGCCTAACTACCTATTATACAGACATCAACATTATGGAGAATCTGTACACTTGAGACCAATACAAATATTTCAATCATATTTTAAAACTGGTTTGGTACAGGCCCATGTTAAAACATGGATTTCTGAAAATATTAATACAAAAATTACACCTGCAATAATCCTAAAATTAAGAAAAGTTACTATATATTTATATAGCAGTGTTATAATATTGTTTGCAGGTATGCAGCCCACACACAGTATTGCCGACACCCATGCCTTAGTAACAGCGGTAGGCACAGGCAAGGGATTGCGGCCAGGGATGTCAATGGTTCCGCCAGGGGTGGGTGCACCGGGTATGGGCCCCGCGAGGGGGCCCGCTCCGCAACTCGGTCCTGCTCCTCCTACCTTGCCTAAAGCACCCTCCGCTATCAAAACTAACATCAAAGCGGCCAACCAAATACATCCATATCAGAGATAGAACTATAAATGTTAACTATTTAAGTACTTCCAAATACACAGCTAATATGTTTGACACCATAGAAGTATATAAATAAAAAAACATGTTTCTGGAGTTTCATAGTTTTATTCCGAATTAAATAAATATTTCAAGCAGTTAAATTGCAAAACTACCAATGAAATGCATCAAATAATAGAAAGTTGCATCATATTACAATTAGAATACATAGCGGATGAAATGTTAAAACAAGAATAACACAATGTTGTCTCTTGCCTCGAGATTAAAATTAATACTTTAATAATGTAACTAAAACCTATAAAACTACTAGTTCATAGTGTTTATCTGAAACAAAAAAAAAAGTATGTCAATACTTTTAATATTGTCATATTTTGTATGTCTTCATGAGTAGAAGAGTAAATTCACAATGGGTTTTTTAAATGGAAGTGGCTTGAGTGGAGTGTTCCAGCCACTTGTAAGCGGGCGTCTTCTCTGTGCTCTCCGGTATGTATAGCTTGACCGCCGTAAAGTCGACCCTCCTGATGGTACGCGGGACGCGGGGCGTCGGGTGTGCACGGGTACACACGGCAGTCACCGCAGTGAGATATCTCAAGACAAATTTTCGTGTTGTTATTTAGGAGATAATAAGATATGTGAGTGTAGCAAATAATAGACTTTGATTCTACAATTATTTTTATTTAATATGATTAATATTGTAAACGTCATTCTTCATTGGAATCAATTTTGTTTTAATATTTAGACAACGAAAATACTATAAAAATCTCACTAACTATAATGTAGAAAATGAAATAAATAATAATCACCAATTTCAGTTTGTTCCTTTGAAAATAATTCGTTTTATCTTTGCTTGACTTTTTAAATTTTTATTACGCAGACTTGGTAATTCCATATTTGTGGTTGGATGTAAAGATGTGAAATAATCTCGTGTGTAGCGGACACAAGGCTACAACCACGCGAACTCTAACTGCCAAATGTCAATCGATGTCAGCAGCCGACACCCGACTGAATGATTGGTCGCTCCCGCTTCCCGCATACCATCAGGAGGGTCGACTTTACGGTGGTCCAACAAAACACAGCACAGCACCCAGAGGCTGTAGTGCGCAGATGTACGAGTGACGCGGAGGGATCAAGGCGACAAGCCGCCGCTCACTCACCGCACGCCTACACGCGGTTGCTAACACCGCGTGTTAGTGTGAGTTCTGCATTTGTGTGCGTTGTGATCCACGAACTACTCGCTCATGCTTATGTTACTGTTCGTTTAGAGAGCTCTTAAAGATTTGCGTGTACTCTAGAACAATTCTACTTTTTTATGGGAGTGAGAGTAAATAAGGAGGTTCTATATGCTCGGCTGTATGTATGTAAGGCAGATTTAAAAAAAAAAACGT
Source organism: Lycia hirtaria (assembly GCA_947563715.1). Lineage (NCBI taxonomy): Eukaryota > Metazoa > Arthropoda > Insecta > Lepidoptera > Geometridae > Lycia > Lycia hirtaria. Next base: position 33,161,452 of record OX387378.1, read on the forward strand.
TGGGTTCTATATAGCTTTGGGGGCGTGCATTAGTTACGTTACGTGAGGCGTTATTGACAAAATTTTGACCCTCCCCTCCTGGGTAGATTTGTCTCGATCCCCTCCCCCCGCCCTAAATCTCACGTGAGATCTTTCAAAATGTTTATTTTTAGTATGCGTTGGATTTATTTAAACACAATTTGCATTATTATTTTTATTAAGACTAGTAAAGTCAATTTCCCAATTATTGGAGGGAAATTTCTATTCTCTTGTAACATTATTCAAACGCTTGTGTGCGTGCAGAATCCAGAGCCGTTAAATAGTAAAAAAAAAAGCTTGTGTGCGTGCGTGACTTTTTGCTGAAAAAAAAAACTACGTGATATTTGCCGTAACCAGGTTTTCAGCTTTTTTTTATTTATTCGAAAATAGGCTTGCGCTTGACCGTCACCTCACCTGCACACTTAGTAGAAGTTTTTATGAAGAAACGCGACGATAGAAAGTTTTCGTACGACTCAATACATTTTTTGAAAGCGCCCTCGAAAGCCCTGGTACGAAAGCCGTACGAAAACGTTCATCGCCGTGTTTCTTCATAAAAAACTTGTACTAAGGATGCTGGTGTATATATCTGTACTAAATTTCATAACAATCTGTTCAGCTGTTTGGTCTTGAAATGGCAACGAGTAACAGAGTTACTTTCACTTATATAGCTGCGCCCCGCGGTTTCACCTGTGTAGTGATGATGATGATAAAATGTAGTCATGTCCATCGCCCGGTTCACAGGTATCTCAGTACCAAATTTTACAACGATCGGTTCAACCGTTTAGTCGTGAAAAGGTAACAAACAGGTAAAGTAACTTTCACTTTGATAATATTAGTTAAGACAATAATAATTGTTCGGAAGCGTGCCTATTCACGACGATCATCCCAGTTTTTTTTTTACATTTGATAGATCAACGTTAACCCTCAACTCGCTGATATTAAGCGACGGTGTAGCCGAGGCTGGACTAGTAAGCTCGTCGACCTAGAAGATATCAATTGAGTTGAAAGTACTCACAATGTCGTCTATCTTGAGGATGGCGCGCACAGTTTCCGTGGCGAGCGCGAGCGCGGAGGCGGTCACGTGCAGCGGCTGCAGCACATGCTCCTGCCGCATGTCGGTGACGCGGCCGCGGCGCACGTTCACGCCCGCACCGCACCCCGCGCCGGTCTCCACGCCGCGCGCGTGCGCTGCACGGAGCTCCGTCACAGTCTCGATCGGGTTCAGACCTGACCAACACACATATTATTATGGGCCAGTTATGACGGTAAAGTCATATAAACGTTGTCGCTTTGTTTTACTTTCAATGCTATTGGTATACAAATGATGTTGTTTTATTCAATCAAGTGTGTAGTAAAATAAAAATGGTGAAACGTGTCTTTTCACATTTTCGACATACAAGATAGAAGGGGGGGGGGGGGGGGGGGTCGGATTAAGTGGAAGTAGGGTAGGGAGGCCTTTGCCCTGCAGTGGGACAGCATGTAGGCTTATAATAATAATAATAAAAGATAGAAGCTTTCAGTAAAGTCGCCACCTTATAGAGTATGAAAAATTACTAGCTGTCACTACAAACGTAATGAAAAAGTAGGCTATGTCCGTCTCCTCCAAGTTCACAGCTATCTCTTTACATATGACACAACGATTGCTACAGCCGTTTTAGTCGTGAAAAGGTAACAAACAGACAGAGTTACTTTGGCGTTTATAATTTATTAAGTTAGGGTAACAAAACAAAAAAAATAACAACATAAAACTTGTAAAATTCGTAAAACTTGAAGAAATATCAATAATTGACACTGGTAAATGCACTAATTGTATGGGTTAAAAAATAAGAGCATGGTTGTCACGACAATTTTCGCCAGTACATTACGCGTTTTTTCATACAAGAAAAAACAGTTTTCTACTATATAAATATTATCCTATTTTGAAGATTTTTTTAACATGGTTATGAGCATAACCATAATCTCTACCATGAACAGATGCTGCAGATTGTCTCCTCTTGAGGGAAATCCTTACTGGCTTGTAGCAGACAGACCTCATGGCTAGTGGTAGTAAGTTTGCCTTCTGATCTGTAAAAATCGTGGGTACGATCCCCACCCAGGGCAAACAATTGTGTGATGAGCATAGATGTTTGTTCTGTGTGGGTGTGTTTACATGTATTATAAGTATGAATAAAAAAAAAAGTATGTATGTCTTATATCAGTCATCTTTTTGTGCATATACTGTATAAAATTCCTCATGTATGCAAATAAAGAATCTTATCATCTGGTTTCCATAGTACAATCGTGTAAGGGGTGTGTATGCGTGAGTAATGGGAACATACCGGCATTCTCAGCGAGCGTGGAAGGCACGACTTCGAGCGCGTCGGAGTACGCCCGCAGACAGTAGTGGTCGGCGCCGGGCGCGGCGATGGAGGCGCGCGCGAGTGCCGCCGCCGCGGCCGCCTCGGGCGCGCCGCCGCCCGGCAGCAGCGCGGGCCGGCGCGCCACGCACCGCACCGTGCACAGCGCATCGTGCAGCGAACGCGCCGCCTCCGCCACCACGGCGCCGGACGAGCCACGCACGATCACGCTCACCGTGTGCCCGCCGCCGCTGCAACCGCTCATCTAACGACACACAACACACTATTACTATCACTAACGTGCAATAAAAAAACCGGACAAGTGCGAGTCAGACTCGCCCAACGAGGGTTTTTTTTTATTTTACGCATTTTTTATGTTTACAAAAGATATACTTATTTTATTATTACAAAAAATATAGCCTATACACTACAGTCAGGAAGTGAAGCCAAAACTAACGACACCTCGCACATCAAAATCGGTCAAGCCGTTTAGACTGTAGGCTGTCATATAGAAACATACATACACACACTCGAAAAACATAACCCTCCTTACGCAGTCGGGTAAAAATACAGAGCTAGCTAATCTAACTGCCATAGAATTTTCATTATGCTTGTTGCTTTGAGAATTCGCTACTAGCCGTTAGGCCACCTAACGGCTAAGTAAATAGAGAAAGATGCATCCTCTTCCTAAGCCGTTCACGCGCTTCCGTAGGAAAATAAGTTTGATGTCAGCTCTGTTTCCTCTGCGAACATACCACAGTGCGTCAGGTCGAAAGTTTACGACCAGCGTGTGTTATTTATTTATTTATTTGATGATAGGCAAGCAGCAGAAGCTGATGAGCCTATAAACTACCAGTTACCAGTGTTTATTTTTTATTTTTATTGATAGTTCACAGTCTTATGCATAAAAACTAAAGTATACAATAATAGAGTAATGACATATACCTAAGGAAGCTCAAAGTCAAGCAACGAGTTAGTCATCGATATAGTACAGCGGATTAGCAAGTTAAAGTGGCAGTGGGTAGGGCACATAGCACGTAGAGTAGAACTGATGGCCGACGGGGCCGAAAAGTTCTCGAGTACAGACGACGAACCGGCAAGCGCAGCATAGGAAGTCCAGCCACATGGTGGACAGAAGACCTCATATAAGTGACAGGAAGACCCTGGATACAGGCCGCTTCCGAACGGTCTTTTTGGAAATCCATGGGGGATGCGTACGTCTAGCAGTGGACTTCTTGTAGCTAAGATGATGATGAATGTATTTTTAAATAGACTAAAAGCATTTCAGGTGTATATGCATCACTGACATAGCAAAACGTATTAGCAGGTGTATTATATCTGTCATAGAAGACATAAGTGCTAGGGAAGACACATTCCAATGTGAAGATTGTGTGTCAGTAAGCAGTGTAGGAAGCCCTGTGACACATTTGGAGAGACAGTGTACATTGGGCAGGTGGCATTAGCTGGAAGCAGAAAGCTGAAGATCTGGCCGAGTGGACTTCAGTGGGAGGCCTTGTCCATGTCTGGACTGCAATAGACTACAGCCGGCTGATGATAATATTTGTAGTCTAACCTTGATGTATTTTCCTGAAGGCTCGCTGACCTCCTCCACGAGGTCTACATTGACCAAGTTTTCAGCAGTGAAGTGGTCCAAAGAGGCGATCGGCCTGCATCCAAGGGTTTTGCACACAAACTCTATATCTTCGCGTTCAATGTCCTTGATCACCATTGTTTTGATTTTGTCCAAGAAGTGAATTGCCAAGTCACTGAGAGCATCCCTATAAATGGATAGTTAAAAATTAGCAGGGTTGTAATTGCGAAATGTTATTTTGTAGCCGGAATATAACGTATTTTTATTAGACTACGTAAGAAGGAAGATTATGTTTTTCGTGTGTATATATGTTCCTTTATGATCGCCTACAGCCTAAACGGCTTGACCGATTTTGATGTGCAAAGTGTCCCGTCGTTAGATTCGCCTCTACTCCCTGAATGTCATAGGCTATTTCTTTTAACATTAATAATAATAATAAAACTAATATGAAACTTATACACAACAGTGTACTAAACATAAAGTCTGTAAGTAAGACTGCATAAACCGCTTTTCTGTAGTCGGATATTTTGTTTTTCTTTTAATATATATACTTGTTTCATATAAATGGTGAAAAATATTTTGTCCCCCTAATCACTGAATAATAAAGCCGATAATGATTTTGATGATCTCTATATATGATTGGAAAATTTAAATAATATTTGTTTTTTTACATTATTACCAGTCAGTAATTTGATTTCATATTATTAATTTCAAAGATACAATAAAATCGATATTAATATTACTCAAATGTAATGAACTAGGTGGCTTATTTAGCAGTCAAGCTAATGCAAATTTTAATTACTCTTGATGTTTTAATTTGTAATTGCATCAAATAAAACAATGCAGGGCAAATGACGCTGGATGCAAGTTGTATCCGGTCTTTTTTGGAAATCTATGAGGATGGAGTAGTGGACTCTTTGTGGCTGAGAAAAGTAGTCTATGGCCTCCAGGTTTATAGTTATTTCTGTAGTAAATTTAAGAACGATCGTTTCAGCCGTTTTGTCGTGAAAAAGTAGGAGTTACTTTCGGTTTTATAATATGCTTAGCTAGGATTGTGTGTACCTGAGAATAGATTTCTGTACGAGCAGCACATTGCATCCAGCCTTCTTGATCTGTTTAACGATGTTCAGAATGTACTGACGCTCTTCCTTCAGGACACGATCCATGGCCGCATAGTCCGATACAATCACACTGTGGTCCATCTGAATAATAATAAGTTTAGAAAACTCAAAAACCCCCGACAAATAAAACGATTTTGATGAAACTTAACTAAACTCTCTCTCTCTGCAGTCTATCCGTGTGAGAGCTATGATTCCACAGACAGACACAGAGATACACACTTAAAACTATCCTCGTTTTCCTCAAAAACCCTTGGAATTACAATAAATACTAATTGACTGTTATAATTTTAAGAGTGCCTGTGTGTGACAAAGATGGCATAACTTATTTATACCACACATGGGTAATCTCATCTTGCTCGCACCTGTGTTGTGTAAAATAGTAAAAGTACTTTATAATGATAGAAAATAGATTTCTTTCGTTATATTAAGAACTACGAAAAAAACCTTTATTCTTTATTCTACAAAACCTTAAAAATAACAGAAGACTCTAAAGAAACTTGTGTCACAACAGCGGCTTTATCGCTAGAAGCTATCTTTTCCAGACAGCCAATTAATATACAACTATGCTCATAACAAGGCATCAATTCATTAAAATAGAATGAGTACTTAGGTGCTACAGTGAAACTGCTACATATCTATATGCAAACCCTTTATCTTTGACTGTCGTAATGGGGTAATAAAACCTTACGTCAGTTTTCGGTGGCGAAATGCAGAACTGTATAAGTCCAACTTTGGCCTTCTCGATGCGGTGCGGTCCGTTGACGTTAGCGGCGCGATGTGGGATGACGAGCCCCTGCACCAGCTCGGTGTCCTCGACGGTGCCGCCTACGCGCTCCGTCACCTTCACGTCACGCAGGTCCACGCGGGCACCCACCCCTCCGGGGATCGGCTCCATTACTGGGACAATCATTTAAGGTCTATTCACACTGGCGATTTAAGAGTTCAAAGCGAGGAAAGTGCGCAGCGTGCGATCTGCGTTTTGAACGCTCAGTAACAGAATGGATTCCGATGACGAAACACGGTTAGTGAAGTGGGGCGGAGCAAGCCGTTGCATCAGAGTGAACAAAATGTCATAGTGCGCGTTCGCTGCCAACTTGCGGGGACCTCGCTGCACTCGCCCAACTTTAAATTCGATTGCAAATCGTCAGTATGATAAGGCCCTTAGGTTAAATATTAAATAAATTAAAAGCCAACGTTTAACGGATGGCGCTGCATCACACGCTTCGACCTCATAAAGCTCTTTACGTTAAGTTAGCGAAAAAAGTGAGCGCGGGAATAACAGGCAGGAGCAGTAATTACTGAGCAAAAGACCATCGAAAAGTCCATCGTCTGCTTAGAGCCTTAATCTCATTATTGAGTATACTTACCGGCGCGTATGGCCTGCACTGCAATGGGAGCCAGAATAGTAGAATGCTGTGAGACCACTTTGGAGTTCAGAGATGTAGCAGCAGCCTTCAATAGTGTATCTTCATTTGATAAATCCACCGGTGTTGCCATGCCTTCTACTACCTATTGGATTAATATTGTTTTAACACATACAAGTAATATTTATTCATGGACGGGAGGCAAACTTTTATTTCTATAAATTACCTAAATAACTAAAGATATTATTATAAATAAAAAACATATTACAGATAAAAAACAGAACTCAGGTCACAGTCCCAAGGCAACGTTCCCAAAAGGCTGGCGACATTGCCTCGTTGGATAGCAATGCTAATCCGCTGACCGAGGTAAGCGCCAGCCCTTTGTTCATTTGTTCTCTCTATAAGTCGCATAGCAATTTCATTATAAAGCTGCCACGCACTTGGACCCCATGGACCTAAAGTTTCCACACCAAAAGGCAGAAATATGTAACCATCGCTAAGAGATTCATATTTCCGCCTTTTGTTGGATTCAGCAGTGGCCGCCGCCGCTCCTGCAACCTTGCAAGTAGAGGTTATGTGGGATGCCGCTAGCGTGTCAACGCAAGTGGCATCCCAAACTAGAGGCCTTCCACGGCTCCATGGAATTAACACAGGATAGTATTTATTTTAAATAACCGGACAAGTGCAAGATAGACTCACCCACCGAGGGTACTGTACAAACTAGTAGATAAAAGGGGGAAATTATATATTTTCCTTCACAAACCGAAAAATACAAATCGTAAAAATGTTAGTTAATGTTAAACCTGTTTTAGGTTATGCTAATGAAGCTCTTTCATATGATACCCCACATGATATGGTTAAAGCACATAAAACTTGGACCGTCCTTCCTTGCATAAAGACCCTATTTTTTTGTGATTAAATTAAAAATGTAGGTACAGTTTTCGGAATTTTCCGTTTATGTGTACTATATGACAATGCTTCTTGCCAAATTTCACAGTTATAGGTCAACGGGAAATACGGTATTTCACCCATACGTTTTGCTTCTCTTGCGATATGCGTTTTTTGCGACATGTTCGGCTGTAACTTTTTTTTATTAAAACAGAGAAGTTTGATTTTTCTCTCTGCAGCAAGAGACTATGAATCTGCGTATATGGTTTTAATTTCAACTCGATACCATAACGCGTTCCCGAGTTACAGGCCTTGACAGATGGATAGACAACAAAGTGTTTTATAAGGGTTCCGTTTTTTTCCTTTTGAGGTACGGAACCCTAAAAATGTTAAAAAACTATGAAGTAATAAATAATGCTGGATCAAACTCATTTAATAGCAAAGATTAATAAAAGTAATTTTAAAAATTTAAACAGACTTCACACTGATAAAGAGAAATAACACGAAGAAAATCAATACTGGACGTCTACCTAAGTAGGTACGTAAACCAACTATTTTTTGAGGTCGGTGTCAGGATCTAAACTGTCATCTGTTTACTTGTTTTGTTTGAAATTAAAAATTGTATTCACAAAACTTCACTGGGTAAGTTCCTTTAATTTTCAAACACACTTCACTACTATTGTAACGCCAAATTTTTGCGTTATAAAGCATGCCAGATCCTTTTACATAGTATGTGTAATAAACCTACCGAATTTCTTCAAATCCGCCCAGTAGTTTGTAACGCGTCATTGAAACGCTCATATTTTACAATTAAAAAAGTCCATATCTTGCAAACTACCTGATTTTGATAAAAACTTACAGTGATTATCCTATTGAGAGATACTTTATTCAATAAAAAAAGATTTTTTTGCAATATGACTTGTAGTTTCTGTGTAATACGTGGACAAACATACATACATTTATGAAATTTGGCACATATGTTTAGAAGCTGGTATAGACTAACATATACAAAAACTGTGCAGTTCTGACAATATTACAAACATACAGATCGAATTGATAACCTCACTTTTTTTGAAGTCAGTTAAAAAGCAACTGTACTGATAAAATAACAAGAAGTTGACCATAGAAATACTGCACTAACTTAAAAAAAAAAAAAACCTGACATTGCTTCAGCAAGTTGATTAGAAAAACTTACCTGTAAGGCAATTTGGAGAGCTTTCTGAAAACCATCTGAGATGACAGTAGGATGGATGCCTTTTTGTAGCAGCTTCTCTGCAGCATCAAGTAAAGCTCCTGCAATTACTACAACTGAAGTTGTACCATCACCCGCTTCAATATCTTGAGCACGGGACAACTCTACCAACTGTGAAAGACAAGTTTAGTAAAAATAATAAAAAACATTTTTAATGCTAACATACAAATGGGAAGAGTTAGTATGGCATCTGTCAGTCAGTCTTTAAAACAAAATACCTGTAGGAGGTAAAAATTAATTTAACCACACCTTTATGTACAATAAATCAGCTGTTACCTATAATTGTTATGGTGTGATAATATGTTCTATTCTATCTTTTGTTGTCACTTATGTCTCCTTTAATCCATTTTTCCTTTTATTTAAATTCAAACATCAGCACTGTTGAGCTCTGATGTAGAAAATTAAAGAATTAAATTGAATTAAATTAGAAATGTATTTTTCAAGTGTTTTTGTCATGTTCTTGTCTGAGTATTTACTGATGATAAATAAAGTCAATTTAAGATGAGTCATGGTAATAAAACCATTTTTTTATAATAATTTGATTTTAAGAATACTTGCTTGAATAATTCAATTTTTGTAAATGTGTTTGTTGACTATATTACCTCCATTAATTAAAAGACAGAAACATAAAACAAGTAACTTTCCTCGATAGAAAAAAAATCAGAACTTACCTCTAAAAATAACATTTTATGAATTTTATGTCGTAGTCATGTACTTTCTGTTACATTAAAATAATGAAAAATGTAGATAATATCTTATTAAACATTAATACAAAGTCAGTTTTTAAAGAAACGTAAAAACGAATTTTTAATTAATTTTTATTTGGTATGGCGCTTACGTTATTTTTTTGGAGCAGGTTGCATGTTTCCTCTCTCTATCTATTTACGTTGCTATCGCTTAGTTCTATCCTTCTCAACCATTTACCCAGTTCGCCCGTGAACATCGTGCGCGATGGTTCTGTGTCGGTTGACGCTTGACGAGCTTTACGAATTACGATTATTTACTTCTTTTATTCAGTTTTTAGGCCATATTGATTTCGGATAGTTTTATTTCTTCGAGACTGTGGAGTCGCAACCACAACTATAAGTTTTAAAGTGTTGAAACTTGAAAAGCTAAAGTTGTTATTTTGTACTACTGTTATAATCAAAAGTATACTGCATTTTGAAATAAATTGTTTTAACCGACTTTAATAAAAGGGAAGTTTTCGCACTTTTTTTATTTGGCGATAATTCGTTGGTTGAAAATCAATTAAGTATTAATAAGCGCTTCGGCCGCGTACGTAACTATTGTTCTGTAACTAGTTACGTACGAAACATAATTATACTAGTATCGTACGAAGAAGTTTTTTTCCTTATACGTAATCACGGCGTTTGTTATGTAACTGGTTACGTAGTAAACGTAATTATTCTTTGTACGAAACTGGACGTTTCGATAAAATATGTCCTTCTGTATTTGTAACCTCTTTGCTTCACTAGTACATACACAAGAACATACAACCGATTACACATTTTTTAGTTTTTATATAAAATTATTTTTACGTCCTTGCAATAAAAAGCTCGCCACATATTTCAAAGTGACAGCTGTTACCTGTCAAGCTATCAGTTTGACAGCTGTCAAACTCGAGACGGCTACATCTTGGATACTATAGATCTTAGACTATTAGTTTCTTTACAAAAGTGATAGACCTCGTCGAGAACTTCATTTCAAATGACAGCTGTCAAACTTGACACGGCTTTATCTCAGAAACTATCGATCCTAGACTATTAGTTTCTTTACAAAAGTGATAGATCTCGTCGAGAACTTCATTTCTTATGACAGCTGTCAAACTTGACACGGCTATATCTTGGAAACTATCGATCTTAGACTATTAGTTTCTTTACAAAATCGATAGATCTCGTCAAGAACTTCATTTCTAATGACAGCTGTCAAACTTTACACGGCTATATCTTGGAAACTATTAATCCTAGACTATTTGTTTCTTTACAAAAGTGATAGATCTCGTCAAGAACTTCATTTCTAATGACAGCTGTCAAACTTTACACGGCTATATCTTGGAAACTATTGATCTTAGACTATTTGTTTCTTTACAAAAGTGATAGATCTCGTCGCGAACTTCATTTCAAATGACAGCTGTCAAACTTGACACGGCTACATCTCGGAAACCAACAGCATATCAAGCGTAACGAAATCGTAAGTTAGACTGCAAAAACTGCTTTTCTGCAGTAGGGTATTTTTTTAACATAGATACTTGTTTACATGGTTATACTTACACGGGAACAATTATAACTTGTAAAGCCTACTTAGCCGTGATAGTTTTATTTTAATTTAATCATTATATTATACTAGTATGTTTTTTTAAGTTAAGCTTTAGGCACGTAACTCTAACAAAAAATAATCACTTCAAAGCTTAATATTTAGCTTAAATAGCTCAACTGATTAGGATGATATTTTGGTATTCTATAGTTTATACCTAACCTAGATAGACGCATAGGCTAGCCTAATGAGTACGAGTTCCCTTCGAATGCAACTGTGCGCAAAAGTTTAATTTCAAAATACAACATACTTCCCGGTCCTTTTACCATATTACCAAATACTATTTTTTTTAAATAAATAATATGAGAGAAAAAAAACCGCTAGCGGGAGTCAAACCCGCGACCTCCATCAAACCGTGTTGCTCTTTTACCAACTGAGCTATCGCGGTCTAACCGCTCGCTTCGAAATTCTCTCTCTCATACTACCATGTATAATTTTACATCTTATAGGACGGTAGGAAACATCTGATTATCATAGCTTTATAGCTTTGGTACCCGACAAATCTAATTTTTCAATTAGAATGTTTGTCTTGTAATAATTCCTTATAATAAAGTTATTAGTATAATTTTTATTTAACATGAAACATGTTGGTAAAAGAGCAATGACACGATTTGTCGGAGGTCGCGGGTTCGTATCCCGCTCGCGGATAAAAAAAATCTCTCATATTATTTATTTAAAAATGTATCAATAACCCAACATGTGTTTCATGTTATATAAAAATTATACTAATTACCAAATACTTAAAAAAAAAAAAAGATTGTTAATTTTGTGAGTAACGAGAAAATAATCACAATTCCACACATATAATAAAATAAACATAAGCGTAAATCTACTCCACTACTTCTCTGTTCTAAATCGCTACTTCCTTGCGCGCGGATTTCAAATTTTGTTGTACGTAATGCGCTCGCTTGCATATTAGACCCCGCCCACTTTTTATCATTTTCGCAACGAGGTATCGTCTTAATGAAGAACTTCCGTTTTTCTTAAATAAATTAATGAATAAATAACATATTAATGGTTTGTTATTAATACAAATATAGGACTAGATAATTGGAACATGGGTATGAAGGTTTTGAAAAAAAAATTACAAAAATATTCATGTTAGAGTCTGTTCAGCTATATAACTAATGTGACATTAAAGGCACTGCTATTCTTAGATAATTGGGTATGTAAAGAAAAATGTAACATATGCTGATTCCAAAACCATTTCGAGATTATATGTCTATAAACCATATTTTTTTATTTAGGGTACATAAAATGATGAGATCGCGCAAATTTTTGCGAAAATATAAAAAATATTTGACCTTCAGTCGACCTCTAAAATGTAAAATGAAATGTAGTTTAGTTAGTAAAAAAGATGAAACTGACAGCATTGGCATTGACAAGAGAGACAATATCTCTATGACAACTGTCATACCAAAATAAATAAACAAAGAAAATAATTATTTTGTGTGTTTGGTGCTCTGCTACTCTATTCATTTGTATTAAATTAATTCTGTTCATTATCTTTACGACGACTTTGCTTTCCTACCGTTTTGATTGATACTGCATTTACGTTGACCACTGCTTTGTTATAAGGAACTGTTTGCCTACTGATTGGATAAATTATGGATAATTTTGTACGTGCCGACTCTGCTAACTTACCTAAGGTTGAGAATCTTATCATTCTGGAGTTCATCTCAACTAGCGACAAGAACAACATCGCAAAAATCCGAGGAGCTAAAGAGCTAAAACTTATGAACAATGCCAGGATATGAAATAAAAGTGATTGACAGTACATAACTTCTTTTTTGAAATGATTTTATTGTGTTTAATTATATACCAATTTCATTGTAATTATATAAGGGATTATTTTATTTACATTTATACATTATTTATTTTATTCTGGTTCCTTTTTCTGGTTCATTGTACTGCAGCATCAATGCTTCGCCCAGGAACATATTCTACGTTAACTTGTTCACACCAGTCTTTTAAAGGTTTCCTTTACTTGAAAAAAACAGTTTATTAGGATTTTTGGCACGAAAGTCGAAACATTTCACAGTTGTAGTTTCTGAATAATATTGTGACTTTGTTTCATTTCAATGCGCAAACACAATCGCGAAGACCTTAGAAAACATTAATTAATTACAACGAGCTCAATATTAATGATTAATTATTCTTTTTTTCATTCTTTATGTTTACACAACGTATTTGTTTTTTCAAAACACAACAAAAACCGATGATCTCTTGTATCAGTCAGAGACAAAAACGAATATAGGTATATGTCACTGTCAAGTTGACGTATATGTATTTTTAGTTCATGTTGGCTATCACAACATCTTATTCAGTAGGTACGATGACGTCATCCTTCCTACTGATGATTTTATCTTTAAAAAAATATTAAAAAATAAGTACTGAACAGAATAAAAAAATATTGAAATTAGTTTTTCTAAATGATCCATTCTATCATATAAAAATATAAAAAAATACCAAAAAAAAACTTTACATACCCAATTATTTTGTTTAGTCAAGACCACAGAATACCATAGTAGTATACTTCAAAGCATTAGTTCCTCTTTATTTCCACAATAGAACTTAGAACATAAGTAAACATAGTATGGCAACATTTCATACATGTTATTACAGCAAACTGCCAGGAGGGAATACAATCACTGAATGAACTCTAATAGTCTGTTCAAACATATTATTATCCAACTGGTCAAGCTGTTAAATATGCAAAATTTCAACAGGGTAACAATAAGTATTAAACAATAGTTTGTAATTATAAAAAAAGTCATGGGCCCTAGTGTCTGTGGAGCTAAAAAAAAAACAAAAATCAGGATGATAAAGATGTCATTGTCACATTTTTGTCATAAAGTTTGTGTTATTTTTTGGGAAGTTGACTGTTGCCGCCGCTGCCAAGCGTTATGGCAGAGTGCGGTCCATTCAAATTTCATTGTTCTAGGTCAACGGGAAGTACCCCATAGGTTTTGATTCCCTTGTGAGTGTCGAAATGTGCGTTTTTTACGATATATTCGGCTGTAACTTTTTTTTACGAAAACTTAGAAACTTTATTTTTCTTTCTGCAGCAAGATACTATGAATCTGCGTATACGGTTTTAATTTCAACTCGATACACGCGTTTCCGCGATGAAGGTCTTGACACCCGGACAGACGGACAGACGGACAACAAAGTGACTCTATAAGGGTTCCGTTTTTTCCTATTGAGATACGGAACCCTAAAAACATCTTATAACAGTATTGCCAATATTAAAATATGCAATCTGAACATACCATCTTCGCAGCAGGGTGGATGACACTCATTTGTTTTAAGATGGTAGCTCCATCGTTGGTAATAGTCACTTCCCCATTTGCAGCTTGGATCTGAAAAAAGATAAATTTTATTATTTGTAATATACCTAATGTCATGTGAATCTCTTGGTTGATCTTGTCTGTTTTACTTTTTCATAACTGAAAAGCTAAGAAATTTGGTTATAACATACAAATTATACATGCCTCTTTGCTTTAATAATGTGAGACTGGATTATATGCATTTGCATATTTTCCACATTTTCAGTGATCATTGCATATTTTGTCTGAAATTTATTGATCATGCATATTTTCGCAATATTTACAAAATTTTTCAGCAGGTTACCCTATAAGTGTAAAATTATGTCTTACAATTTTTTTCTCTTTATATCAAAATAAATAAATAATTGTTCTAATAATATTATTATAGACTATTCTACAAGGTTGTAAAATTTTGAACGAATACGTAATTTACGGATTTAAATGCTGATTTAGAAGTAAAAAAAATAAATATATGTCATTTTTTTCCTTTTCTAAAATTCATCATTTATGTTGCATATTTAACCAATTTTTCATGCATATTTCAAGCTTTTTATGTTGCATATAATCCGGTCTCTAATAATGTGTTATCTTGATAATTATAATTTTCCAGGACTGTTTTTTGACTTGAAAAATAATTGTGTAGAAACAAATACATTTTTTAAGTGTTCATGTACAATTCATTACAAATTGTAACAAATATAGTATGTAAAAAACTAATCAACATCCTAAAATCCAGACAAAACAAAAATTGTAAAAGAAATCATTGTATAATTTTGAATGAAAACTGTTCAAAATTAATACAAAAGGAAAAAAAAATCAATGAGATAATAATGATAGAATGCAATTTCACATCACAAAACTACCAAAATTATATTTTTAGACTAAGAGCGCACTATATGTCTGTCTACCCACCTCACTGGGTAGATGTGACGTATCTAGGATGACGCACCTTATCGAGGTGTCTCTAAATGTACAGGGTTGCCTGAGCTAAACTTGGGAGGGTTTTGTAAAGTTACCAAAAATGTGACCACTTTTTGGGTTGCCCACCTCCTCGATAAGCAACACCTCATCGGGTAACAAGTTGGGACATAGTACATTCGAAAGTGCCTATCAAGAAGTGCCAAATAAATAGGGTTGCCTCGCTTAACTCTGGAGCTTTCATGAATTGGCCTAATTTTAAAAGTATACTCCCATACAAATGAAATGCATGGTCGAAGCAAGGGTCAAACAACCCTATTTTTTTAAGATTTAGGTTACTTAAACTATCTCATGGTGTGGCTTTCATCTTGGTAGGTAGTCATTTAAGGGTAGCTATCACAGGACAAAAAAAACAAAATCACACGAAAATTGCTTCCTATGCTTACAAAATGTAAAATGTGGTTAATGGGACTTTTATTTTAGTTCATAATTTTCCGAGTTTGAGCATGACAACCCTATAGTTTTTGATTATTATTCTCAATAGAAGTTATTGAATATATTATGTACGTACTTATTACATCATGTGCCAACCTCATTTTAACTTTGTTTTGTCATGAATAAGTTTTTACATTTAAACATAAAATTTGGCCGATTAAGGTAAGCTCCAGGTTTAGGGCCGTTAACCTTATTTATTCAACACTAGTACAAGTAGGACTTTCGAATGGCTTAAGTCACATCTTGTTACTCAATGAGGTCATTGGTATTATTTATGGCACCCTGAAATTGGGTCGATTCACGAAAGCTCCAGGGATAGGTAAGGCAACCCTATTTATTTTGGCACTTCTCGATAGACACTTTCGAATGTACTATGTCACCAACTTGTTACCCGATGAGGTGTTGGGCACCCCAAAAAGTGGGTACATTTTGTTTGTATTATTTTGTAAAAAGTGGTAAAATTTTTACTAATTGTTTTTGCTAATTGCTGTACATTTAGAGACACCTGGATAATGTGCGTCATCCTAGATAGGTCAGTGAGGTGGGTAGACATACTCTCAGTCTCGCTCGCAATCGCTCTCAGTCTATTTGGACTAATGCTATAAAGAAGTAAAGTTAATAGTTATTTAGTTATTAGTGTTGAGGTTTAGATAAATCTTTGGAATTTTTGGATCAGATTCTAAAAATTCTAGGTAACATGATCCATGACTCTTAAAAGATGATTAAAATTAAGAAGACTTAATTTAGGAAATATCTGAATTTAATAAGCTATCATATACTTTCACAAATTATGAAGAATGAGGTGTATTTACCATTTTATCCATGCCCCTAGGGCCCAAACTCGTACGGATAGCATCTGACACAGCTGAAATAATAATTAAGGTTTTTAATAAGTTTTACAATTGTTATTCCTTGTGTTAAATAATTTCAAACATCAAGTATGTATTCGAGTGAATATGAATCGAGTCTAGTCTGTGAATTTGAACACTGTAGGTGAGTAATAAGTATTTAATTCATTGGAAATATACACTGTCTATTGTTTTCTAAAACAAGACAATAACTTTTCATTTACCATCCATACAGTAGTAGTAGAAATTGCCGCCCTCAAAAATCTATAAAATTACACAGCAATTATGAGCCTAATTATGTTTATGTGCAATTGATTTTATTATTATGACTTATTATTATAAAACGGTATTTGTATTTATTTTTCTTTGTAATTACTCTTTTTAACTGTATGGGTTTCAATTACCTGAAATAAATGAATTTTATTTTATTTATTTATTTATAGACTATGGACTGTAAGGCGCTGAGACTAAGACCTTAGTCGGTCAGATAGGGTACCAAATTCGTGAGAGGTGACTCATAGCGGTTGGCCATTGTCACTCAGCAAGGCAATGCTGGGCTCAACTGTACTTTACCTGCCGCTGAGTTGGGGACTGATTTTTTTTTTATAGAAAGCTTACTACATAAGAAGCCTTCAGTTAAAGTTTTAACGCTAGAATATTAATGGTTTTGAAGAAATAAATTTTTAAATATTTTGATTGTTTGGCAAATCTTCTAAGAATTGTAACCTCAAACTAAAGGCAAAACGTTTCGTTTTACATCCCATTTTTTTTTTTTTTTACTAGCTATCTTTGGACCGCGCAAAATTAACTTCAATCATATCTAAGTATATCTTAATAACAATGTAAAACATGATTATTAAGTTCTGTTTTGTCTATATTTGTAAAATATAACTTTATTTAGTATCTAACTATTTTTTTAAATAAAATTAAATGTGACTGATTTGTGAAACGGAACGCAAAGTAGCGACAGCGGCCGGCGAAGCGCTAAACAGTAGATGTGTTTTCGTATTTGATCTAGGTACGCAAAAATTAGCACTAAAAAGTCTCTGTAAATAATGTAGTGGCCCAAAAAGTAGGTTAGGTTATGTTAGAACATTAAAAACACATCGCGCGAGCCGAGCGAGCGCAGCGAGCGTGCCGCGGCAGCGGCCGGCGAAGCGCTAAATAGTAGATGTGTTTTCGTACTTGATCTAGGTACGCAATAAATAGCACTAAAAGTCTGTAAATAATGTAGTGGCCCAAAAAGTAGGTTAGGTTATGTTAGAACATTAAAAACACATCGCGCGAGCCGAGCGAGCGTAGCGAGCGTGCCGCGGCAGCGGCCGGCGAAGCGCTAAATAGTAGATGTGTTTTCGTACTTGATCTAGGTACGCAAAAATTAGCACTAAAAAGTCTCTGTAAATAATGTAGTGGTCCAAAAAGTAGGTTAGGTTATGTTAGAACATTAAAAACACATCGCGCGAGCCGAGCGAGCGCAGCGAGCGTGCCGCGGCAGCGGCCGGCGAAGCGCTAAATAGTAGATGTGTTTTCATACTTGATCTAGGTACGCACTAATTAGCACTAAAAGTCTGTAAATAATGTAGTGGCCCAAAAAGTAGGTTAGGTTATGTTAGAACATTAAAAACACATCGCGCGAGCCGAGCGAGCGTAGCGAGCGTGCCGCGGCAGCGGCCGGCGAAGCGCTAAATAGTAGATGTGTTTTCGTACTTGATCTAGGTACGCAATAATTAGCACTAAAAGTCTGTAAATAATGTAGTGGCCCAAAAAGTAGGTTAGGTTATGTTAGAACATTAAAAACACATCGCGCGAGCCGAGCGAGCGTAGCGAGCGTGCCGCGGCAGCGGCCGGCGAAGCGCTAAATAGTAGATGTGTTTTCGTACTTGATCTAGGTACGCAAAAATTAGCACTAAAAAGTCTCTGTAAATAATGTAGTGGCCCAAAAAGTAGGTTAGGTTATGTTAGAACATTAAAAACACATCGCGCGAGCCGAGCGAGCGCAGCGAGCGTGCCGCGGCAGCGGCCGGCGAAGCGCTAAATAGTAGATGTGTTTTCGTACTTGATCTAGGTACGCAAAAATTATACGTAAGTTTTCGTACTTAACCTCAAAAACGAATTTTGATTTTTTTCTAGAAAACTAAGGGTTTTCGCACCCCCCCTTTTGGGGGGTAGGGTCCTACACCCTCCCGTCTTACTCCCTCCTCCTGTCGACCCCTTCCCCTCACCAGGAAAACAAAAAAGTACTTCTGAAAAAAATAATTAAAAAATTCATATCTCGGAGGGGGGGAGGAATCTAGCTCCCCCCCTTCACAGGGGGTATCTACACACCCCCCTCCCTCCCCCCCTCCCCCTCCCCCCCCTTAAATCGACGGCAGGTAAAGTACAGTTTAACCCAATGCTGCCAGTGTATGAGCACATTTATATCTAGTAAGCAGGTAGTTCGATTAATTATTTATAATATTCAGTGACCATTGTTTTGATATTTGACCAATAAATTTCTTTTCAATTTAAAAATAATGTCCATTATAAAATAGGTACTTATATCTAGAATGGCTGAGAACTGTATTAGAAAATAAATAAATCTGTCAAAATATGAGTTAACCATTTTTTCAAAAGTGCTTGTCTCGGACTTGCCAGATTTTAGTATTTGTTGATTTACATTAAAGTAAACCTTACAATCTTGCCAATTTTGAGACTTGTATCTATTACCGTTCAAAAGATACATTCGTTTAAGTGTAGGACAGACAGACATGCAAGCCTTCTGAATAGGGTCACACTCCTACGGAGAGTGCACTAAGAGTACGGAAGACTAAAAAAAGTAAAAAAAGTAAAAGAATGTTAATGCTATTAATATTAACTTGAAAACTCTAATAAGTTTTGTTTTTTCTTTCGTTAATATCACGGGAAGTTAGAGATCATGTGATGAAGAACCTGTTAGAAACTATTTAAATTTAAATTATATTGAAATCCTTTAGAGATATTAATGTCTGTAAACAATAACTTTGTCAGATAATAAAAACATAAAGACTAGCTACAAAGCTGCAACTTACATACATTTTTCACAAAATACTTTTAAAATATCAGATGGTGGAATACCTTTTGCGGCATTGATATTGCTCAGCCGGATATCGGTAGGTTTACTTTTATCTTTGTAAACGGTTGAATTAGCTCTTGCAGAATCACCACCAGCTTTTGGAGCCATTATTATTTCACTGCACAACCGTTTTTGATAGATAAAATTGGGGATTAACTCGGATTAAAAACACTTTTGGTGTTTTCCAGAAAGAAAATAATAATGATTGTTTTCTTTTTCAAAATTTCAATTGACAGGCGAATGAAAAGATGACATTGAAAACAAATTTAATAATGACTGCAACATTTTTAAAAATCTGTTATTTGGACCCGCACGATTAATCTATTTGGCAGTACCAAGTTTCACGGTAAATACATTGGTCATATTTTGAACATATTAGCCCCTTAGCCATAAACTGAGTCAAGTAAATAAGTCGTTGTTAGTTCTAAACAACCTCAATAATATAACTTTAAGGAAGCTCAGTCACGTAATGAGTTATGAAGAGAGCTATGCCTGTGCTCGGGGCTATGGCTCGGGATTTCTCTATGAGATCGAATCGGAAATTAAGACATTTCTGTAGGTGTACGAAAGTCACAGATAGAGAACAGTAGAAAGGGCAGTGGACAGGGCGCATAAAACGTAAAACAGTATTCATTCACAACTTGTCGGATATATCATTTCCGTATACAGAATGACAGAGGTGGAGATATAGCTTCTGACCCGATTCAGAATCCAGCCCCCATATTTAGAGCTCTTTCGGTATCTATATCTCCGTCTCTATCATTTCCATAGAGAATGACAGAGACGGAGATATACCTAAATTCCGAATGAGTTCTGAAAACGGGGGCAGAATTCATTCGGATTCCGAATCTATATCTCCGTCATTTCCATTGAGAATGACAGAGACAGAGATATAGATTCCGAATGAGTTCTGCACCCCTATTCAGATTACATTCGATTCGATGCGATATGCGATATGGAGAGAGATCTCGAAGGATTTCACACGGTTTGCGGAATTAGCGATTCAGGTTTCCCGAATATCGAATAATTTTGACATTTCCATTCCATAAGGTATCAGCTGATCATCCCACACGGTTCCATTGATTGAAAGCGGCATGTGACATGTCGATTATCAATCGATTAATCGGAATTTTTTTTTTTGACTTGGAAAAACCGATTTTTAGATTTATCTCATGCTGCATGACATTTTCGTGAAAGTGTAATTTTCGTCACGTTATTGTATTTTTACTACTGTAGTACCTATTTTTAAGACAGCACAGTTATTTATGTTTGATGTAATTTACATAATATATATATAGTACACCTACTATAATCAATTCTAATTTAATATTATTTATGTCATATTGATTCACTATCTAATATTTGCACTTGAGAAATGATCGAATGTAATGGAAAATTGTAATTAATTTCTAAGACCTTATTTACCTACATTCTTGCAAATAAATTTCATTTCCTAAGTAAATTCAAACCAAAATTTATTCATTTGTTTGCCAAATGAGCAACGTAAAGACAAACATGAAACCACACACTTCTCTCCCACGCTCCTCTCTCTGTGTGGTAGTTGTTTTAAACAAGCACTAAAGTGACGTAATGTTACACAATTCAAATAATATAACTTAGTATTTGCTAGGATGATGTACGATAATTAATATGATTTGGATTACAGTGAACGTCCACCGGACAAAGGAATACGAGAGACAGTGTAGGTCGAAAGCGAGAAGGAGGAATGACACCGGATGCTCCTCTAGTAACAATAAAAAAAAAACAATTTTTTACAAGCTATCACTGCTATCACAGAACATCAAATTTCTTTATCTATGGAGTCGATAGATCGGTGTAGAATTTATAATATTGCCAACAAAAAAACATACAGTTGAATTATGAACCTCATTCGTTTTGAAATCGGTTAGAATTATAAATGTGTGCTACTTCAGCCCCAGCAAAATATAATGGACTTTCTTTACTAGCTCGCATTATTGACTGATCCCTATTTGAACTGTAAAAAAATACGATTTTCTTACTTTTATTTGAAAATGAAAATTTTGAAACACAAAAGAATCGAACTTTAATCGATTTTTTTTAACAGTTAATCGAAATCTTTAGCGGTATCAAGTCACTAAAAAAAGTTTGTAAATTTAACAGTAGCAGCCGTCAAATTTTTTTTTCTTTTATTGGCCACGATTGGCTCATTTGCCAAAATAATATGTTAAAAGTTTCATGAAAAATACAAATAATATAAGTTTTAGTCACAATCTCAAGTTACTTGGTAAGCCAAGTAACTTGAATCTAAGGATTATAACGAGATACTCGGTTGATAGTGAATCAAGTTCATGTCATGACTTGGTTATTTTACTAGGAGCTGTTAAGGACTTTGTAAGTTACAACGTGAAGAAGTATGTTTCATCACTCTCATTTCAAACTCGTGCGCGTAAACGAACACTAATAGATTAAAAAAACATCATCTTTACAAAATCTTTAAGTGAAATAACACACGTTTAGAATAATAAAAGAAAACTGTGTCATTTTTTAATTAAGTTCCCGCGAAAAACCTACCGAATCGAATGGATAACCTTCGATAACCCTATTCACAAATTCGAATGGCACCAGTCGGTACCAAATCGGTAATGACCTCGTGTTACCGATAGGATAACATAGACAAGCTAGTTTTCAGAGTCAGTTTCATGTTTTTAGATAGGTGATTCGTGATAGAAGTAAAAAAATGCTTAATTATGACCAGCGACTGACAAAATATGTAATTTATTGCATAATCTACATATAACTTGATCCATCATATTAATTATGGCATATAATTCTTTGGTAAATTTGTAGCTTCAATAAGTGAAGCATGCTTCGAAAATATCTTGTTGGTTGTGTGTGTGCATGTGTGTGTGTGATTTCAAAGTTCTTCTATTTTCTCCCTGTACTCGTGCATTTAATGTATTTGCCATTTATTAGTAACAAGTATAAAATATTTAATATATTTAGAGCGCCATGCGTGTAATCTGACTAAGCTCTCCAACTATAAAATATTACATATTGAAACTTTGGAAATCATAATTAGGGGAATTTTAAAACCCGTAAAATCGGTATATTTGACTATTAGGTGAATATATTATGTCAAATTATGGAAAATGGTAATTGAAAATATCAAAAAAGTGCTCTTATATTATTAAAATATATTAGTAAAATGTATTCGATATCACTCCCGACAGGATAAACCTGTCGGGAGCGATATCGAATTAGCCATCGAATTTATATGTCAAACTCCTTCGGATTCGAGTTTGTGAATCGGTCTACCCGAATCCCGGCGGATCCAGTTGAGGATGAGTGGAGATTGTCTTTGGTTTCTCGAGATTTCTATACTAAAAACGGGACCGACGGGCATAAATTCGAATTCGTGAATACCCATTGGAGTCGAATGGAGCTTTATTCGATAGCCGGCTCATTACCGACAAAATTGACAAACCGACAACCGATTAGAACTAGAATAAACCGAATGGGTTCAGAATACGGGGGCAGCCCCCGTATTCTGAACCCATTCGGTTTCGGAATCGATTCGATTTGTATATCTCCGTCTTTGTCGTTCTCTATGGAAATGACAGAGACGGAGATATACAAATCGAATCGATTCCGAAACCGAATGGGTTCAGAATACGGGGGCTGAATACGGGGGCGGATGGCCCGATAAGTTCTCGATTGGAGACCACGCCTGCAAGGACAGCGAAGGAAATCCAGGCATAAGGTGGATAGAAGACTCATACAAGTGGTAGGAAGACGATGGATGTAGGCCGTTTCCAACTGGTATTTTTAGAAATCCATAAGGGAGGTCTATATGTACAGCTCTGGACACTTGTGGCTGAGATAATAATGATACCTGTGTAATAAATAATCTACATAGATATAATATGCTTATGATTACCTGTTACCGTTATATTATCACGGATAGGGATTTTGTTCCCAATAAGCCTGATATCGTGATCGGTCTCAGCGCCGGGCAGTGTTCGTCGAAATCACCATCCTACATGATGAGAATCTCGTGAAGGCTGAGGACAAGCTAAGCAAGTACCTTGACTTGGCTCAAGAGATAACCATCCCATCAGTCTCAGTCAGTAAAAGATCTCAGCGAAGAGCCTAGCCAACCTAATCAACATCTCAAGAGGCTCTCGTTAGATGAGAGGTCAAGGGTCAAATACAAAAGGAAGTCATTCTAGAACGGCACGTTGTCAGGGGATTCCTCAATCTGTAGCCCCTACCACCGGTAGCACGAGCCCCGACTCGCTTCCGCCGGCGGCGGCACCCTGGATTTAAGTTTTTTACAATGTTTATGTGATTTTTTTTTGTAGGTATAAATATTTACACTGTAAAAACTTGATATTAAGAAATTAAATGAATGATTACCTATTATTATGATATTCTCTATTGATATTAATCAAAAACTCAATTTACTTAAAGTATATTTATATTTTAGTAGGCATAAAAATACATAAAAAATATATATATAAAAAAAAAATATTATACAGTTTACAAAGACTAGTCTATGTAGTTAGCTTTATTTCATTTTTACTTAATTTCTTGCCCAAAAGAAGGGCAATGTAGGTCACAAACTCAAATATTTCCGAATCTTCTACTCATGTGACTGCCCAAGTGTCCATGATGTATGCGGAGCACTCATATTCTAGTGCTTTGCATTTGTATCTCCTGCCAGTAGTAAGCCTACAAATAGGGCCCTTCTGAGCTCGGGGATGGTCGGGGGTGTGACTCTGGCAATCCTTTCATACTAGCCAGATTTGGACAACCACGTGGAGTGGTTTCCGCGATCGTGGACAGAGGAGGCAGAGGAAAACATGCCAGCTAGCCCGGGAGGAGCGGTATCGAAATGATGAGCTCTCTCATTTCGATACCGCTCCTCGACGGCGACGAGCCGTGCGGGGCGAGCGGGCGACCGCTCCTCTCTGTCGCCTTCCGCGTCCCTCAAACACCAAAAATATACTGCATAGCTAGTTACTTGCCTTAACCTCAGAGATCTTAAAGAGATTTACATGTATACTATCTGGGGGATTATACAATCTTATTTCAATATTACTTTGACATTTGTCTTGTTCTCTCAACTTCAAGTAAAGGCGAGACAAAAGTTAAAGTAATATTGATATAAGATTACTTGAACGGTTAGGGTACGGCCCCTGTACATCACCGAGTAGGATAGTTATTATATCAATCGTATCTACAATTTTCGCCGTATTAACAGTCCACAGGTTTCAACGATGATTTCAGCTAATTTCATATTTTGCATGTCTTCAGTTGTACGATTTTTTCTTTTGGCCATCTGTTGATTTATGTTTTCGAGCACAGTGACTGTTGTTGCCAGAGATGGATGAGCTGGAATCGACGAATCAAGTGCCTGCAAAACAACAATATTTATTTTACATAATCTGTGTTATCCCACAGGAGGGCAGAGGTTTACATGAATTATTTTCATTCTTCTCTACCTTTGACCACCCAAACTTTTTTATTCCTCCAGAGTTCCTTGCAGATTAATAAACAAAATTTGTAAGTATTTATTACTTTGAAAATCTCCGACATTCAAAACGATCCGTAAACTGTATTATTAAGCACTCAGACAGAACATTCTCCCATTCACACTCTTACATTACATTCCATTTGTTTCAAGAGTAGAGTGAATAAATATCTTCTAGATCTAGATCCTCGGGCACACTGTCGCTTACCAACAGACGAATCGATGGTCAAATGTAGACAAGGGCGTCGCCAAGGGGGGGCAGAGGGGCAGCTGCCCCACCCCTAGAGATTTAAAAAATGTAGCCAACTGCAAAGCAACCAAAGTCCTAAGGCTTTTCTACTACTAACTAAGAAGTTAGTAAGTAGAATAAGGTTTTTTGTTGACCGCCTACGCGTTTGATGTTGAAAGACGGTGCAGTCCATGATGGAGCGCGATTGCCTAGAAAAAACCTATTATATTTTATGTTATATCTGCGTTTGATGGTTTATCGTAAACGCGACATTGGCTGAGTTGGGAGAAATTTAACAAAAGTTTTATATAGAGTATAGACCAAACGGGGAGACGCCCGCGGGTGTACACCTGGGCGAATATTCTGTCGTGTCCGATTGTCGCGTTGCATCAATTGCAGTTTTACTTACCGTAGTTTGCATCCTTTTGTATAGCTGAGGTGGCACCGACACAATCCATTCTGGCTGGTTGGTGGATTGTTCCAAGCTTCGTTTCAGCCTCTGGATGGTTATCGCCAAAATTGGTGACAGGATCAATTCTGGTTTTTCAATTAAATGTATTATGTTTTCAGCCATTGTATCATATCCTAGATGGTAGAAGGCAACAACCTGAAAATTACCATTTAAAAATACATACGTTGTTGATCAAATCAACGAAGCGAACAAGAGTCTCTGCATCAACTGCAAGTCTCTGCATCAACTGCAACTGCTGTTGCGTACTCAGCGATAACGATCCACATTCTTGTTGCGTAGTGCACAAGAATGGAATTCTTTGCCGCCATCTCCGTTTCCTGAGACCTACAATCTTGGAATTTTCAAGGCTAGAGTGAATAGATATCTTCTAGATCGACGAGCTCCATCCTCGGCCACACCGTCGCTTAACATCAGGCGAGTTGGTGGTCAATCGTGGATCTATCTACTATAAAAAAAAAAAAACTGACAATATTAAAATTTTGTTACATCTGTCCAGCAGGCGTACTCTCTACTTTTATAGCGATACAAAGTTCGCTCAGCGCTCGTTTTTATCTTGCTTTTTCTGCAATTAAGAGAGTGACACAAAATTTGAAGCGATTATTAAAAATATTACAATTTAAAGTAGGCTCATTTGAACTCTTGTCTCACACTCTTAATTACAGAAAAAGGATAAAAACGGGCGCTGAGCGAACTTTGCATCGCTATAAGAGTTAAGAGTAACCCTGCAGATATTTGTTGGTGTTAGTACTCGCGTACAGATCATTATGAAACTTATACTAGTATGCTGGTTTAATTTTTTTATGGGGGGTTGAAAATTCGGAAACTGCCATTTACTGAACGATTTTTATTATATACGTCAAACAAGAATTTCTAATGTGAGCAGTAGGCCACCATAATCATTGGTTATCCACAGTATTTCTCTTAAACATACAACGTCAACGAAATGATTTTTAAATATGATTTTTATTGTAATGATTGAGTGACCGCCGCGAGTCACCACGCGGGCAAAATAAGTCAGGTACAGACGACTGACAGTTCATTTAAAACTTTCAATCAACAGCCAATCGGCCTCATGGCCAATGTTACTTGCGACAAATGTCAGTCAATCATGACAATTACGAAAAATTACGTACTTGTTGACGCTTCAGGAAATCGTTCTCAGTGGTCCACATCTCCGCCAAAACCGTTATGTTTTCGATCCATCGCGCGCAATCCTCACCGTTGTAAGTCGGAGGCATTCCATCGCTATCGGAAACCACACTCACAGTTTCAACTGCAGCTCTTATTAGCTTCGTTAAAAACTTTAGCCTATAGTTTTGGACTTTGTCGGAAGTCTTCATATTGATCTCTCTCGGCACTACGTGACCGGTCAAAGCCTCTAACACGTATTGGTAGTCGATGTCGAACAATGTTTCAAGAGGTTTCGAAAACTTTAAATTGAAATGACACTGATAGTACAATGTGCAAGATATTTGATAGTTCAAGCTCAGAATATCGTTATTAGCGCATTTAGTATTCTGCGCGACTTCAACTAGCGATGGCGCGCTTTCATCCCAAATTTTCTCAAATTCAATCTTTTGCTTATCATCGTTAACGGGTCGCGATGCGTATTTCACGAAGTTCCCCAAATAATTCGTCGTTATCTCTAGAAACTTCAAAAGGCATGCGTTATCCGAACCTATGTCTTGTAAACAAAATGAGTCTTTCGGTAACCTGCCCATTTTGTTGACTAGTCGACAACCACCTTCAAAACTGTGTTTTATGTAAGTGGACCATATAATGGAGAAGAGGCCGAGTTGTATGTGTGAGTCGAAAATATTGACGAGACAGTGAATGACCGCATCGAGTAGATCTGTAGCTTGCACCCCTTTTTGCCATGCTATAGCATATTCCCAACACATGTTGGCTATGATATAGTCAGATGAAGTACTCAACGGAAATTGACGACGTAATAGAGAAAGCCATTTGAACACTTTGGGATTCTCATCTATGTAAATGCGGTTATTTTCTACTAACAGATACGACGTGTCTTCGTCGTTCTCAGGGTCCGAATCCGCCCTGCTGTCGTGTATTTCAATGAGTTCGTTAGCTACTATAGCTTCAGGCATAACTCCTATACTGCATAGCCATTTAGCTATCAGCTCCGTCACCGATCCCTTGCCTCTCGTGTAAATATATTTCAAGTTTATATTATAATCGGTCGCTTGAAGTTTGGGTAACGATTTCCCGATAAATGTTGCTTTAAACGCCAACACGATGCTAAGAATTGATATGTCTTCTAATTTGCCTATAAGGATACCCCATTTCGCGTTTTCCGTTGTGATAGATTCCCAGACATTACTATCGTCTTCTCTTTCTAAAGAAGTGCATTCAAATATTCTGGAGACTGCTTTGCAAGCCATCGCCACAATCATGCTTCTCAAAGGGCATGACATCTCTACTAAGGTATCTCGAACACTTTGCCACCATGGCGATATTTCGTTGTAAGATATTTTAACTGCTTCTTCGGTAACAATGCAGATATAATACATCACAGCGATGTATTTTTCAATCAGATCAATACTGATTTCTTCTATTGACATGTTCATAATCTGCATAATTAAAAGTTTTATTATTTCCTTTGGCTCAACAACACATTCTTTTACGAAATAACTGAGTTTACTCAAATTGGGCATCTTAACAATGCATTTAAATATTATGGATGCTAGATTACTTATTTTTTCCGGTGAAGAGTCAGGTTTTAAAGTGATGTTTTTAGATATTTCGGTTAGTAGGAAACAGGAAACAAAATCCTTGTAGGAGCTAGTATTGTTTTCAGCGAACTTTACCCTCGCATGTTGCTGTTCTTTGTAATCTTTCTCCTGTGCTAACGTTAGCAACCTTTCAAGGATACAATTATCATCTTCTAGTAAATGAAAATTATCACCCTTTTCCTCAGTGGTCAACTTCTCTTCAACTTGGAAACTTTTATCTGTGTGAAGAAATTCGTGTATTTTATCAGTTAGATCTTGCATATCTTCTGTGGGTTCATTATTTATGTGTCTGTAGAACAAGGTTACAAGAGTCAAGTTAGCAAAATAATGCTTTACATCGAGCACTTGCGAGTTACTATCATCATCATCATCAAAGCTATCCCAAAATATCTCCAAACAGGACATAATGAATTTCGGAGGTACTTCGTATTTTTTAACCAATAGTTCGATACAGTGTTTCTTTATGTCTAAAGTCTTAATCTCCTCTGCTATTTTTAACAATTCTGTACAATTTTCTTCATTGAAATACATAGTTTTCTTAATTCCGTCACGGAACTCTCTCAAAGTTTGCAGATCTTTCGATTTCTGAGAATTTTCACCTTCTAAGGCATAGAAAAACGGTATGTGAAATTTCTTAAGCCTGCCGTCTGGGTCGATAAGAACACATTGGAATTCCGGCAGATTTAGCTTTCTCGTAGTATAATTTTTCTCCGCTCCAACTAATCCGCATGTATTATATAGGAGCTGACCATTTTTGGTTGCGGTAAAAACGGCCACTCTGTTTCCTCTCTGCATCAATCTAATGTCGATTAAACCTTTTTTAGGATTGTATATTATGACGAACACAGCTCGTTTTACATCTTTGATGGTGGATAGTTGTTGTTTTTTGTCTTCAGCTTCGAAAATCTGGAAATGGATATGGTCACTAGTAATAATTAGACATTGACGTAAAAAAAGTTGAACGTATTGGCGATATAAGTATTGGACTAATATTATATACATACTTATTTAAATTAGAACTTTGACCCCAACTTGATTAAAGTCTTGACACAAGTATACAGGCATAGTAATAAAATTGGACACCAGTTTGGTGTTGCTATTTTTTAGCAACGAAATAAAAAATCATACAACGTAACTCATATTATAGGCTAATTACATTAATCAAACGTCTCAATTGTTTGTTTTAGTTGTTTCCAAAAACGAAACAATTCAAGTAAGGGTTTTTGTCTTCAAAAGCCTCTATTAAAGCCTGATTCTGGATAAAACTTGTGGAACGCGGGTTTCTACGTCGGCCACACTCCCAAATTCCCGAAACACCACTTTATTACTATGCCTGTATACGTGTCATGATTCAAGTGAAGGTCTGGTAGATCGAAAATGTTAAACACGTTACCTCGATGTATGCCCATACATCGAGGTAACGTGTTTAACATTTTTACTATTGATAAATCTAGCACTAATTGGTAAATCTTATCTCGAGATATCCTACTTTCCTCATGTGTACAGGTGGCACATCGGTTGGTTTAAACTTCCCTAGTACTGATGAGGAGGGTTCCGGTTCGAACCGCTGTGTAGAATTTGTGAACTGTATATCTATTATAGATTAGAATTAATTTACTTTATGTAGGCATGTTACATTTACTTTATGTCACAATATGAAGGCACGTTTTACCTGAACGAAGGCGCACTGAGCGTCTCTGCAACCCTTGAAAAGACGAATAAGATGCCCCCTATGTAGGTCTAGTATTGCCACGCGGCCGTAGGAGTCCGTGACGGCGGCGAGGCGACGATCAGGCGAGATCGCAGCAGCAGCACCGGCGCGCTGCGGATCCAATAGGCCGCAGCGCATGGTCAGCGGCTCGGCGCGCACTGCAGGCTCGCTGCTAGCCATGGTGTTATCCGCACTACTGCTGCCTCCGCCACCCAACCATCCGCTGTAAAGTATACACCAAGGGTCTCAAGATATTCATAGACTAAAATCTTTGACTGATTTTATTTAGTGTGTAAAGCGGCCAACGCTCACGGCTGTAGCGAACATTGATAGTTTTTTTACGGGACTACGGCCACAGCGACAGTCGCGAGTGTTAGCCGCAGCGTTTGCAGCCGTTCCCTCCAATGTCGAGTATTGAATCGACCGCGACCTTCAGAACGCTGCCTGATTCACAGCTATAGATAGATAGATAAACTCTTTATTGTACACACCTTAAAAACTTACAATCAAGATAAGATATTTAAAATCTAGTGTAACAACTGGCGGCCTTATCGCTAATAGCGATCTCTTCCAGGCAACCTTAATAGGTTGCCTGGAAGAGATCGCTATTAGCAAATGTTTTATAATTGCTTCTAGAGATTACTCTCGAAGCAATTATAAAACATTTGAGGTCAGAACACAGATGGGTACGGATATACGACACATTCATCACACCGAAAGTTGTGTACTGTCCCTTAAGATTAACTAACCTTAATAATCTTGAAGTTATGTGGCAACAGTTCTATGAAACTAACGTAAATTACCATGTATTATTAGTTCTATAGAACAAATGAGAGAGATTTCGTTTTAATAGTTCTACCATAGAACTAAAGGGATAAAAAAATCAACAGTTCTATGACGTCACAGTTCTATAGAACTAATGGGAGTTACCGGATTCAACAGACATCATTCGGATTTGTGATTGTTAGTTTTTAAAATTAAAATGGTGATGTCAAAATCATTTCTATGGGTAGCTGTTGTGAATTGTTGTAAACGGGGTATTTCGATGGAGAGCCAGTCAAATCCCATCCGAATCCGACATCCCGCTGGAGAGTATTTCATTTAGAAATCATGAGTTCTCATTAGTCCCGTATATTATAGACATGTAATGTAAGAAATGTTTAGAATCTATAAAACATTATACATAATATATATATACTTACGGCAAAGCTGACTTGATTTTGTGCGCGACTGCCCTAGCGACATCTTGCAGCGGCGGCGCTGTGCCTCCCTCTAGAGCGTAGTGGAAGCCTACATAGGGCTTCGAGCCTGCGCCGATGATCAACGTGTTCACTGGCGGTACAGATCGATACCTGACGAATAATAACTATTACACCACATCTCAGACACAATACAATGTCACAGTGTTTACTAACACGTGCTAGTTTACATCTGAATTAATCTACACGCACGTATTGAAGTTGGAATTGTTGTCCTACCGCTCCCTCGTAATTTCTATTGTGTGGGGACACCCCACACAATAGAAATTACGAGAGTCAATATGTTCTGACGGCTAGTTTTTATCAATATACAGGCGTACGCGGGGTATCTATGAGGAACCCAAGACGGGCGGGGGACAGCTGTGAATGGCTCAAGGCCGTAGGCAGGGGGGGTAAAGTGTCGTGAACTTTCTAATACGAGCAAATAATTCACTAAAAATAGCCACTAACCAAAACATTTTGCGTGTATCTTGTAGGTATGTTTGTAATTTTCTATAAAGGCAATGTTTATATTTAGGAATATTAAATATTAAAAACACCAATAAAATTAAATTATTACTATTTTGACATAGAAGTACTTTGAGTTCACAAATACGAGAAATGTAGCATATTACTATAAAACATTACTAAAAAAAATCACTTCTCTCTTCTTCTATCTAAAATTCATTTCTACAATTCACATTCTATGGGTTCACTATACGAGAAATAAAGCATATTACTATAAAAACACCACTAAAATATTCGCGCTCGCACATTATTATTACTATTTTGACATAGAAGTACTGTGAGTTGACAAATACGAGAAATTTCGCGCTCACTTCGCTCGCGCTTTATTACTATTTTGACAGAGAAGTACCGTGGGTTCACTAATACGAGAAACAAAGCATATTACTATAAAAGCACTACTAAAATTTTCGCGCTCGCATATACTGATTACCTAGTTTCTTAGTCAAAGTACTAAATTCGCAGATTTTCGGATAGCCGTAACGAAAGCCTTTTTTTCAGAGTTCGATCCGCGACTGCATTTTTGTTGTTTTGTTCTCTAAAACCCCCCCGAAACTAAAACACGGGCAGGCGTAGCCAGGCCCGTGCAAAAGGATCATCTTAAATTACCCCCCCCCCCCCCCCCATCACATAGCTTACACTATGTCAAAGTGACTATTTTGAGCTTCAGTTGAAGAGTCTGAATGATTTGTACTAAAGCATTATAAATAGTAGTAATGAATGTTAATTAATTCTAGTATTATTCATACCATATCTCATATCCTCCATATGTCGAGGCAGCTAACAAATGGTCAAAAGTATTCTTGAGTTCAAGTCCCACCACTGCTGCATCATTGATCACCTCTTGTTCAGTAAAAGTCCACTTCCTTATACTGATGTTGCGACTGTCTACTGAATAATCATCTTGGATACCAGCCTGAACTGAAACAAGAAAGATAGTTTGATATCTGCTTCATAAGCAGTTAAGGCAATCTCAAAACAGGGTTTCCCGTAGATAGCGATTATACTTAGATTTGGTAGTGAAAATAGATGTTACATATTTACAACATTTCGACATCTGACTCAAACCCACAATCTTCTTCATCTGTACCAGAATATATTACCGACTAAGCTATGAACTATTAATAAGATTTATGCACATTTTTTAAATTTAAATAT
Source organism: Lycia hirtaria (assembly GCA_947563715.1). Lineage (NCBI taxonomy): Eukaryota > Metazoa > Arthropoda > Insecta > Lepidoptera > Geometridae > Lycia > Lycia hirtaria. Next base: position 33,194,617 of record OX387378.1, read on the forward strand.
GTAGATTTGTAGAAAGTGATAAATAATCCAATCATTTATGTGATAATGATATCAGATTAAGATCAGATCAGATCAGAAATTTAAGAGAACCTACTTTGTAAATAGTATAGCAATTTTGTTATAAGACCAATAAATAATTTGAATTTCAAACCTACTTACGTAGTGTGATTGAATATGCTATCATATTCAGACATCATTTTCTATAACAGCAAAGTAGTCACTGTTTAAATGAGGCACTAAGAAAACTTCAATAAATTTGGTATTTCTTGATGGTTTAAAGTAATAAAAGAATAAAATAGTCTAAAGGTCTTAGTGTATATAAATATTCAAAAACTGTAGTATCCAAGCTCTTTTATTTTTCTATAACATTTCAGAGTAATATCATTAACTATAGTAACACTCCAATATCATAACCTATCATACATATATTACCTTTTGCTAACTGAGCTTTAGCATTCCTCAGTGTTTGGAACAAGCTTCCTCCTGATATGATGCATTCACAAGTTTGGAACAAAACATGGATGTCATCAGGCAGTGTACCATACATTCCTGTGTGGCAAGATAACTTCATCACAGGCTTATCTTCCAGTTTCTCAAGTAGAAGTAGATGCCCAGTGTTGGTATAAAAGCCTACATGACCATTTTTGAATCCAACTACAATGCAAAACCAATCAGGACCATTCTGAAACCACATAAAACATCAATGAGACAAAAAGCCATGGTTGGCAAAAGCCATAATCTTTTATTTATTTATTTATTTATTTATTTATTTACAATTTCTCAAAAATTTACAGTTAAAAACCAAAACATTTTTGAGACATTTTACAGTACACTTATGGATTATTGCTAAAATAGTCTATACTACATTGGAGCAGAACTCTTAAATTGGAGAAAAACATATCGACATCAGGATAATTTTGAATAAGCCCATTGATCAGAGTGAGTGCGTGGTGCGAGGGCGCGTAGCGTGAGGTGTCTGTCTGCGGGGAAACGAGTGGCGCGAACAGCGGCGGGTGGCGGGCGCGCCGGCCGCGAAGAGCGCGCGCGCGCGCCTCGCGGCTCGGCACGTTCAACGCGCACTGAGACAGCGCACTAGGGTTGTCTATTTTGTTATTTAGTAACTGGTAATAGTGAAGAATGAGTGCACACTTCCGCCGTAGCTCGAGCGTGTTCATCCCCACCATCCCGGAAACAAACAGAGAAGGGTAAGACCATGTAGGGTAATACCCATACAATTTTTTGTATAAGTATCGTGCAAACTTTCTTTGCACTCGTTCAAGCAACAACGTATATTTTTCTTCATGCGGGTCCCAAATAAGCGAGTTAAATTCTAATTTGCTGCGTACTAAAGCGCAGAAAAGAGTCATATACGTATGCTTGTCTTGGAACCTGGCCGATTGTCGCATTACAAATCCTAGAGATTGATAAGCGCGTTTGCACAACTGTGTAATGTGACTGTTGAAGGTCAGTTTCGAATCGATCGTAAGACCCAAATCCCGTATGTCTGAGACGCGCTCCAGCGCAACTCCCGATATATTGTAGTCGTGAACGAGTGGCGAGTGGGACCTTGTCAGAGTAATCGTTTTGCATTTAGATATGTTAAACTCTAACTGGTTCCGCCCACTCCACTCCACAACACTATCAATGTCGCGCTGCAGCGCCTCACAGTCGGCGGGCGTATCTACACCTAAGAATAACTTCAAGTCATCCGCAAACATCAGACACTTAGCCGTTCTGACAGCGTGCGGCAGATCATTAATCATGATCGAGAATTGGGTTGGCCCCATGGTACTCCCCTGGCTCACCCCTGAGAGAGTGAAATACAGGCGGGATGTGTGCCCAAGGTGGTAGACATATTGCACTCTATCGGAAAAGTAACTACTGAAAAGTTTGACGAGACTAGTATCGAACCCAATCTCGACAAACTTCTGCAAAAGGATATCATTGTGTACCCGATCAAAAGCTTTTTTAATATCAAAGTACGCCGCATCTACTTGCTTATTCTGGTCCATTTTGGTGGTCGCATAATCCACGAAGTTAATGAGATTGGTCGTGGTAGACTTTCCAGCGCGAAAACCATGCTGGCTTTCGTTCAGAAGCGGGCGAATTTGCAAGGAGATGCGGCGATTTAAAATTGCTTCAAAGACTTTACCGAACGCCGAGAGAACGGCTATGGGCCTATAGTTCTCGATTTTTGACTTGACGTCACTCTTAGGTATAGGTGTAACTCGAGACATTTTCCACTGCGCTGGATACACCGAAGTTCGCAAGGATAAGTTGTATATGTGAAGGAGAGGTATTTTAAAAGCACGCATACAGTCCTTTACTATAAAAGGCGGTATTCCGTCCGGACCGGTAGAAGAATGAGGCTTTAGGCGCTTAACCGCATAATATAGGTCAGACGGACTTATGTGATCTAACGTTATGTGCGGAGAGTGATGGGAATTAGTGGCAGCATTTCGCTCAGCAGTCTCGACGGATAAGGTAGGCGGTTCACTCAGAAACACGGATTCGAAATATTCTGCAAATGCATTCACAGCATCTTGGCCCGTGACCAACTCACCCTTGTATTCAAATTCATCACAGGTGTTTCTGCTGACCTGCTGGTCTTTTACGAATTTCCAAAAACTTTTCGGATCTTTTGAAATAGAGAGCTCAGTTTTCCTGATGTACAACCTGTGGGCTTCCCTAATTAATTGCTTCGCGCGTTGCCTATAAAATTTAAATAATTCAAAATTAAATTCTGTATTAAATTCTCGAATTTTTTTTAAGTGAAAATATTTGTATTTTAAATTTGTAATTATTTCTGCAGTGAACCAAACCGGATATTGAACGTTATGGGTTATTTGCCTATTTTTTAACGGAACATATTTATTTATTGTTAAATGAATTTTATCATAAAACATGTTTACGGCACTGTCGACATCCTCGTTCGAGGTAATATCGTCCCAGTCAATACTTTCAAATGAGGCATAAAGAGAGTGAAAATCTGCCTTGCGGAAATTCCACTCCAGTACCACATTATCAGGGCGTGCGGGCGGGGGCGGGGTCACGCGTGACGGCCGGCGGTGCGGCCGCGGGATGCGCAGGCGCACCTCGAGCGCGGGATGGTACGCATCCTCCGGCTCCACTAATTTTACATCGCCACACACACTCCTCTCCGAGATTACTCATAACCAAATCTAAAATCGTATTATATGTGTTAGGTATGGTATTGTATTGCTTAAGCTTACAATATGAAAGTAAATAATTAAATTGTAAACTAATGTTCTGACTACAAGAATTCATATTAAAGTCGCCCAGTATTAGAGCATCTAATTTGGAGTATTTAGCCATTACGTTTTCTAACACTGAAAAAACCTTCATATATACAACGTCAGCAGAATTCGGCGGCACATAAACTACGCAACACAAAATTTCTTTGTACTTTAAGGTAACTATAGCCATAACTATTTCGAGATCTGGAGTGTAGCCGTCGATGTCCGTCACCTGCCGCATCCTGTAGTGGTCCCGGAGCGCAAGCAGCACGCCTCCCCAGCCCGCGTCGGCCGCGCGGTCGCGCCGCAACACCTTATATCCCGTGGGCATGAATTCGGCATCATTGACGCTACTCAGCAAAAAAGTTTCAGTAAATGCGATCATATCAGGTACCTCATTTAGCAACGCTTCCTTACATTTATCTAACTTCGTACGTAGACCTCTAACGTTCTGATATATCAATTTAAATGATTTAAATTTAACTTTCTTATTCATTTTGCTGCAGTGAGTTTCGAAATCCATTACGCCAAGGTTTTATGTATACATCTGTAGCCCAGTACTCAGGTGACATGTATTTGTTTACATTTTTTGTAGGGACACATAATTTAAACGACGCATAGTCTCCTCGCGGTTTCAAAGTCTCAACTAGGCACTTGTCTTCTGAGCAAATGGTTTTCAGGTGTTCGGTCACTTGTTCGGCCGTGGTTCCTGACTTTAAATAATATAAATGCAAATATGATTTACGATCGGCAGCCTGCAGTGTGGTCGTTCCCGGGGCAGCGGTGCCGCAGGTCGCGTTTGTGATTGGACGACGCGATCTCCGCGTCTTTACCTCGTTCCAGCCAGCACCGTTATCGTTCACTACTGTAGCGTCGGTCAAATTCAATTCAGATGTTATGATATCGCTATTAAATTGCAGCGTAGTAGGTGTAGTAGGAACGCTCGGCGCAGAAACTACGATACACGACGACGTTCCCGTAGATGCAGCGGTCGTAGTAGAGGAAGTCGCTTGACCAGTTGCGAGATCGAGCGGGGATATAGCCTTTCTCGCTTTCACCGGACGAGCAAGCGATACAATCGCCGACTTTGCACGAGTGCCCGCCTCGCGGACGGGTCGCTGAGTCATTTGTGGTGGGATCGACGACGTCTGCCTACCCTCAGATGCATTTAAAATTGGTATCTTCGCGTTCGTTGCCAATTTCTTTATCAAAACATATTGTTCACTAACAAGCGTTTTCAATGTTTTTATTTCATCTTGCAGGGTCAACACAGTTTTCAGTAACTCCCGAACCACACTATCGGTACTTTCTAACGACATTACTAATTATTTACTACAAAAAACTCGGAGCAAAACAAATAGTGTCTGACTAACACGAGCGCTGCCTCACGATTGATGATCTTATTATGGTTTTCCCATACAACAATTATTGTAAACCTTGCTATGTGGAAACACAAGTCCATAAACCAAGTTCTGAATTCAAAAAGGATGCACACTGCATTAGCAAATCACAAAAGCTAAGACTTTTTATCCCAATATTGTACAATACAATCACATGTATTTAAATTGTTTTTTTTATTTTTTTATGTCTGTTAATTTTGTCTGATATTTATTTTGTTCCATACAGCTTTATTGTTACACACTAATAGACCCAGCCTGGCCTGAGAATTTAGGTTAATAGATTAAAACATTAACAAACATTGTAATAAAATAGCTTACAAATAGCTACCTAGTAATCAAGAACCTGTGTATGTTTTGTTATTGCAATTCTTATTTATTTTACTACCCATTTGTCATTTTCATTGTTTATCATCAGCTTAGGAATCTAAGTCAATGATGACATTTAATTAGCCACCTAGCCCTTCAAATAACAGGCTAATATAATCATATAATTAAGTACTCACACTTAAAATTAGTGAAACTAACTTTAACAGAAATGGTGTATGACCATGAGCTGTAAGGGAAATTAAAGTACCTGTGATGATTGTTGAGAAGGGCAGATAGACAGTGTTAAGATAACAGTGATATCTGAAGGCAGGCTCCCGCTCCATGAGATGAGGAATGAGTTGCTGTCTGTTGAACTGATCCACTGGGATGCTAGTATGCAGAGTCGGTTTCTATACCCAACAGCCAATAGACTTCCACATGGTGACAGTGACAAACAGCATTGCGACAGCCAATTTATATCTGAAAATCATTTCTTTCTATATTATATGTATTTATCATCATCTTCATTTCAGCCAGAAGAATTGTAGCCACAAATTATGATTTAAGCAGTAAAAAATCTCTGTAAATAATATAGTGGCCAAAAAAGTAGGTTAAGTTATGTTAGAACATTAAAAACACGTCGCGCGAGCCGAGCGAGCGTAGCGAGCGTGCCGCGGCAGCGGCCGGTGAAGCGCTAAATAATAAGATATGTTTTTGTACTCAACCTTTTTACGATTTGAAAAAATGGTGACAAAAATAATAAATTTATTTCTCAGAAAAAAAATTGGAGCCAAAATATTTGTACTTGTTCTAAAGGCCTTTCGAGATTTCCCCTTCAAGGGAGGTTCTACACCCCATTTATTCTATTGGTATTAAGCTAAAACCCTACCAAACGCTTTTATTTTTTCTCGAAAACAAAGGGTTTTCTTTCCCTCACCAGGAAAACAAAAAAGTACTTCTGAAGAAAAATATTTAAAAATTCATATTTCAGAGGGGGAGGAATCTAGCCCCCCCCCCTTTCTCAGGGGGTATTTACATATGCCCCCTCCCCCCCACCCTTAAATCGACGGCAGGTAAAGTACAAGTGCTACCCCTAACATTTCAAAATAGGAATAATCAGCTATATGCCTAAAATTATTTAAAAGATAGGAGATAGGCATGGGAAAAATTCCTTTAATTACATTTCATAATTATGATAAAAAAATTACATGTCAATACACAATAAACACAATACAAAAAACCTCTAAACACAAATGCATATTACCAAACAGTTCACCAAACATGTATGCATATACGCTATATGCATACATGTTTGGTGAACATGAACAACAAATCAATATTTGAGAATGGAATCTATAATGATACGTACTTTACAATAAATTTACCTTCTTTCTCAGGGATAAAGAGAGCTCTCGCAAGACTGGAAATATCGCCGCAGTCCGCTATTTGCTCTACTTGGCAAGACATTATAATGGGTCTCTATTAAATGAGCATTCAGCCAATGAACTATGTATGTCGTAACTTGTGGAACACAGGACCTTGTGAACGCCTTCGTAACAATAATACATCGATGATCTTAGGATAAGACCATAGCTCGAGATCACTCGAGATATCAATCATAAATCCGAGAAAGTTAATAGAAAATACTATAATATTATTAGGATATAATTGTAATATTAATGAAAAATAAGGGAAACACAAAATAAACAAATAAAGCCACGAACGCTATGATCGATTTTTTAAATAACTTTTCAAGATAAATAAATTCTCTTTGTATCTTCTTTTGCAACAATTGAACACAAACTTTGACAAACAGCTGTACCCTTATTCTAGTTCTAATTAGTGGTTTGCACCGGAGCATGGATCTCCGGAGAAACACCGGTGTTTTACCGGTGAAACTAATCAGTAAAAACACCGGAGAAAAACCGGTATTCTCCGGTGATACAATTATAATACAACCATAAACCATAAACGTCTAAGAACGTCTAAAAGACATATTTTATTTAATGATCAACAATGTGTTTCTGTTTATTAGGTACCTTCTATTTACTATCATTATTTTTAATCATAATTTTTTATTTATCATTTTTACGTTTTCTTCTTTTTGAAGTCTATAACTTGTTGCATAATGTTATAACGTTCGTCGCCAGTATCGGTCAAGTTCATGCGAGATGAACTTACAAAACATTAAATTTGAAATTCTAATGTTCTCCTTAATTTCTTCCACATCGTAATTCTCTGGCCCTGTTGTCATCACTGCCGCATCAGAAAACTGTTTTTGCGGATTTGGGCTTGGTTTCTTGGGTTCATTATACAAATAATCAGGACTAGACCAACGTTGAGCGTGCTGATTGAACTCATCTTCTTGTTTGTACTCGTTACTAGCAGCTGGGGAGCTGCAGCAACTGTAGGTGTAAAGTTTTCGCAGAATTTAAAAACTTTTATGAACGCACGTTTGTTAGAATATGAATCACGAACTGTTTGCCGGATTTCCACACTTTTGCATCCCGCTTTCAGGAACAGTTTTAGAATATTAAAAAATAAATTGGCTGCAAAAGGAGCTGTAAAAGCAGAAATAAACAATATTTTAAGGGTGAGGCAAGTTAGGCAAACATCTGAAAGCACAGATGAATCATTGGCAAGGGCCAGCACAAGTGACATTGATGGTCCCAGTTTGCTTGGATTTCTAAATAAGATTATTGCTTGTAATAAAGAAACATCAGCTACGGCGATAAATTTACTAAGGATGTACACTGAAACATGATTTCATATATTAATCGTGACTGGGATAACATTGTAGCATTTTGGAATTTCAATAAACATCTCAAGCCTTTGAAAGAATGTATGTATGTGGGTATATTTCTATATGATCGCCTACAAGCCTACACCGCTTGACCAATTTTGATGTGCGAGGTGTCGTTAGATTTGTTAGAACTCCAACAAGCTTTTTAGTCATAAATAAGTGATTTCTATGATGAGTAATAAATTTGCAATCAATGCATTGAATTGGTTGTATTTATAATTTTGATAGCGTAAAAATAGTTCTTATCCTGTTGTTTTTTTTTCTTCTTAATACAATTAATACTTGCTTGGTTCATATGGGCCACAAAAAACACGCTAACAATATCAATGAATCAAATCACTTCCAAGATTTAATTTTAAAAACCTTCTAAATTTTTGCGCTCGTTTCGCTCGCGCTTTTTTAATATTTTAACATAGAAATACTGTAGGCTCTCTAATACGAGGAGTAAAGCATATCATTTTAAAAATACTACAAAAATTTGATAAAAAGTTTCAAAAATATTCGCGCTTGCTTTGCTCGCGCCTGATTATTTTTACCTGACTGCGTTAACAAGATCAATGAATCAAATCACTTCCAAGATTTAATTTAAAAACCTTCTAAACATTCGCGCTCGCTTCGCTCGCGAATTTTTACTAATTTTACATAGAAATGTTGTGGGCTCACTAATACGAGAATTAAAGCATATTGCTATAAAAACATTACTAAATTTTGATAAAAAGTTTCAAACATTTTCGCGCTTGCTTGCTGGCGCCTGATTATTTCCTAACCACAACAATATTCTCCGGAGATCTCCGGTGAATCACCGGAGATCGGCAAATCACCGGTGAATTTCACCGGTGCGCAAGATTTCGCTCCGGTGCAAACCACTAGTTCTAATCGGTTGTCGATTTGTCAATTTTGTCGGTAATGAGCCGGCTACCGAATAAAGCTCCATTCGACTCCAATGGGTATTCACGAATTCGAATTTATGCCCGTCGGTCCCATTTTTTGTATATAAATCTCGAGAAACCAAAGACAATCACCACTCATCCTCAACTGGATCCGCCGGGATTCGGGTAGACCGATTCACAAACTCGAATCCGAAGGAGTTTGACATATAAATTCGATGGCTAATTCGATATCGCTCCCGACAGGTTTATCCTGTCGGGAGTGATATCGAATACATTTTACTAATACATTTTAATAATATAAGAGCACTTTTTTGATATTTTCAATTACCATTTTCCATAATTTGACATAATATATTCACCTAATAGTCAAATGTACCGATTTTACGGGTTTTAAAATTTCCCTAATTATGATTTCCAAAGTTTCAAAATGTAATATTTTATAGTTGGAGAGCTTTGTCAGATTACACGCATGGCGCTCTAAATATATTAAATATTTTATACTTGTTACTAATAAATGGCAAATACATTGAATGCACGAGTACAGAGAGAAAATAGAAGAACTTTGAAATCACACACACACACACAACCAACAAGGTATTTTCGAAGCATGCTTCACTTATTGAAGCTACAAATTTACTAAAGAATTATATGCCATAATTAATATGATGGATCAAGTTATATGTATATTATGCAATAAATTACATATTTTGTCAGTCGCTGGTCATAATTAAGCATTTTTTTACTTCTATCACGAATCACCTATCTAAAAACATGAAACTGACTCTGAAAACTAGCTTGTCTATGTTATCCTATCGGTCACACGAGGTCATTACCGATTTGGTACCGACTGGTGCCATTCGAATTTGTGAATAGGGTTATCGAAGGTTATCCATTCGATTCGGTAGGTTTTTCGCGGGAACTTAAATAAAAATGTCACAGTTTTCTTTTATTATTATAAACTTGTGTTATTTCAAATAAAGATTTTGTAAAGAAGATGTTTTTTTAATCTATTAGTGTTCGTTTACGCGCACGAGTTTGAAATGAGAGTAATGAAACATACTTCTTCACGTTGTAACTTACAAAGTCCTTAACAGCTCCTAGTAAAGTAACCAAGTCATGACATGAACTTGATTCACTATCAACCGAGTATCTCGTCATAATCTAAGCCAAGTAACTTGAGATTGTGACTAAAACTTATATTATTTGTATTTTTCATGAAACTTTTAACATATTATTTTGGCAAATGAGCCAATCGTGGCCAATAAAAGAGTAAAAATCTAGACGGCTGCAACTGTCAAATTTATAAACTTTTTTTAGTGACTTGATACCGCTAAGGATTTCGATTCACTATTTAAAAAAATCGATTAAAGTTCGATTCTTTTGCGTTTAAAAATTTTAATTTTCTAATAAAAGTAAGAAAATCGTATTTTTTTACAGTTTAAGTCAGGGATCAGTCAATAATGTGAGCTATTAAAGAAAGTCTATTATATTTTGCTGGGGTTGAAGTAGCACACATTTATATTTCTAACTGATTTCAAAAAGAATGAGGTTCTTAATTCAACTGTATGTTTTTTTGTTGGCAATATTACAAATTCTAAACCGACCTATCGACTCCATAGATAAAGGAATTTGATGTTCTGTGATAGCTGTGATAGTTTGTAAAAAGTTGAATATATTTTTATTTGTTGTTACTAGGAGAGCATCCGGTGTCATTCCTCCTTCTCGCTTTCGACCTACACTGACTCCCGTATTCCTTTTTCCGGTGGACGTTCATTGTAATCCAAATCATATTAATTATCGTACATCATCCTAGCAAATACTAAGTTATATTATTCGAATTGTGTAACATTACGTCACTTTAGTGCTTGTTTAAAACAACTACCATACAGAGAGAGGAGCGTGGGAGAGAAGTGTGTGGTTCATGTTTGTCTTTACGTTGCTCATTTAGCAAACAAATGAATAAATTTTGGTTTGAATTTACTTATGAAATGAAATTTATTTGCAAGAATGTAGGTAAATAAGGCCTTAGAAATTAATTACAATTTTCCATTACATTCGATCATTTCTCAAGTGCAAATATTTAATAGTGGATCAATATCATATAAATAATATTAAATTAGAATTGATAATAGTAGGTATACTATATATTATGTAAATTACATCAAACATGTATAACTCTGCTGTCTTAAAAGTAGGTACTACAGTAGTAAAAATACAATAACGTGACGAAAATTACACTTTCACGAAAATGACATGCAGCATGAGATAAATCTAAAAATCGGTTTTTCCAAGTCAAAAAAAACAATTTCCGATTAATCGATTGATAATCGACATGTTATATGCCGCTTTCAATCAATGGAACCGTTTGGGATGATCAGCTGATACCCTAAGGAATGGAAATGTCAAAATTATTCGATATTCGAGAAACCTGAATCGCTAATTCCGCAAACCGTGTGAAATCCTTCGAGATCTCTCTCCATATCGAAGATCGCATCGAATCGAATGTAATCTGAATAAGGGTGCTGATCAACTTCAACTCTTCTTCTTCTTTTTTGTATTGGACCCGCATTAAAGCATTTGCCAGTGTCAAGTATTAGGATTTTTTCAAGTTTCTTAAATAAAACAAGTTGTAAATGTTCTATTCACAATCAAAGTCACGTATACAGTCAATTTATAAGTCGAGTCCTGCTTCAGTAAAGTGGTGGCGACTTTACTAGTAGCTTCTATGGATTTTTGCCGACAACGTAAAATCACACGTTTTACTGCTTTATTTCACTTGCCCACACTCAAGCACTTTATCGGACACTTAATGAATAAAACACCACCATTTTTATAGCAATAATGTTCATAATAACACACGTTTAGGAATATAAAACAAAGCAACAACACGTTATTAAGACTTTCCCGCCAAAAACCAACTTCAACTCAATTATTGACTGTCTTCAACTTCTTCTTCTTTTTTGTATTGGACCCCGCGATTAGCGATTTGCTAGTGTCAAGTATTGAAATATTTTCAAGTTTCTTGAATAATACTAATACAAGTTATATAGTGTTCTAGTCACAGTCTAAGTCATGTAAACAGTCATTTTCAAATTTGAATCTTGATCCGTAAAGTGATGGCGACTTTACTAGAAGCTTCTATGGAGTTTTGCCGACAAGACAACGTAAAATCACATGTTTCACTGCCTTATTTCACTTGCCCAAACTGACGCACTTGATCGAACACTTAATGAATAAAATACCACCATTTTTATAGCATTAGTATTCAAAATAACACAAGTTTAGGAAAATAAAACAAAGCAACAACACGTTACTAAGACGTTCCCGCCAAAACTCCGTCCAAAGACTGTCTTCAAATTCAACAATACCCATAAATGTTCTACGTGACTAGTAGGATGTGACTTCAACCATCAACTTTATTTGGGGAGTTTTGGCGGGAACGTCATCGAAACATGTTGTTGCTTTTGTTTTATTTTCCTAAACTTGTGTTATTTTGAATATTAATGCGTTAAAAATGGTGGAGTTTTATTCATTAAGTGTTCGATCAAGTATATGAGTGTGGGCAAGTGAAATGAAGCAGTGGAACGTGTCATTTTACGTTGTCGACAAAACTTCATAGAAGCTTCTAGTAAAGTCGCCACCACTTTACTGAAGCAGAACTCGACTTATAAATTAAATGTACAGAACATTTACAACTTGTTTTATTCAAGAAACTTGAAAAAACCCTAATACTTGACACTGGCAAATGCTTTAATGCGGGTCCAATACAAAAAAGAAGAAGAAGAACTTTATTTGTGGCTCGAAAAGCTGATTTGACTTGATTTTTACTAGATTTTTTGACATTGACAATATTGACATGAAAACATGCACAAAGGAATTTTCTTTTCTTTGTTTTGAACCTGCACGAATATCACGTTGTCAGCAAAACTCCAAGGTTCCATTAAAGTCGCCATCACTTTACTGAAGCACGACTCGAATTTGAAGGTGACTTTAACATTTATGACTTGTTATAATCAAGTGAAGAAATATTAGTACTTGACACAGGCAAACGCTCCAAGCGGGCCCAAAGTCAATAAAAAAAAAACGAACGAAAACGACATTTTGGTAGTTTGGTAGGGCTAAGTACAATTTTTTTATGTCCAAGCACAAATTCTCTAATAATAAGGAAGTTCTTACTTGTTTTAGCTTTTCTCAGTGCTATTGAACCTAGTAGTGAAATATTTTTAAATTAATCTGACCCTTCGATTATATGTTGAAATCTAAGTTTTAAAATATACAGTGCACTCTATAAAAATTGCGTCGAAGCGATTTGTTTGTTGTTCTTGAAAGCCGAAAGTCTTGGATATGTAATGGGGTGCTTACACAGTAGAAATGAGTCTTCAGATCTTCACCCTAATGTATTTCGTGTTGTAAATATCAATGAGAACGGATCAGAATTATGTTCAGGACAATTGGAGATTACAGATTCTACTATTGTGCTATACAGGGAAGGCAGAGAAACCACTGTTTGGCCTCTACATTCTCTTAGAAGATATGGATTTGAAGGCGAAATATTTAGTTTTGAATCAGGTAATTAAAAATTTACTTCATCTCTAGAATATTATACAAATATTATTCTGCGGTTATCTTACAGAAACCATGAATTTTTACACAAAAATTAGTTGTGTTAAATATATGGGCTAGTTTCATATCTCTGTCAGTTGTTGTGTACTTTATAAATCCTACACCCTTAAATTTTCTTATTCATTACCCTAGTATTAATTAATTAAATAAATAAACCAGAAATGGGAAATTAATCTATTTCTTTTAAATTAAAGGAAGAAGATGTGAGACAGGTGAAGGAATTTACGGTTTTCGCTGTAGAAGAGCATCTTTATTATTCCGACAATTACAGCAACAGATCCAGCTAAGAAATGAAATTCATGACTCTGTGCCATATCCTGTTTCTAGACTAACACCCTCACCACAAGGTAGGCAAACCTTACAAGCTAGTGTAGTACATAGATCCTCAGTAGATAATGGTCAGCCACTTACGGATACTCTGAGGCCAGTCATAACTAATCTGGCTGCTATGGTAAACAATGGAGGAACTCAAAGACATATGAATCCTTCACCTAGGTCTCCCTCCAGTGCTGATATATTGGAAGTGATGCCTTTGTATCCAAGAAACCAAAATTCAAATCATGCTACTAATGTATATCAACTGAGAGACTTTAAAAGAGAACACAATAACAATACACAACCAGAAACATCTGATATGAGACATGAATATTCTAATGATTTAAATCGAGACCTGGCTATTCTCAGAAATACATTAAAACAAGAAGCTGCTATAAACACGATGAGAGATATTGAGGATGAAACCCGCTTTCTGGAGAGTAGATATGTAAATGAAAGCATTATAACCAACCAAACAAGGAGTCCATTGTCTCCCACTTTAAGCAATTCCAGTGAACATTATGCACAACTCAGTTTGGAGCAGCAAGAGTCTGCCAGACTGTACATGAACATAGGGCCTAATGAGAAACATTTTGAAATCAACAGAAACGAAATATCTTCTACCACTCCACAAACACCCAAACAAGTAGAGTATTGCAATTTAACTATCACTAAACAAGAAGTGAATATCAATTCATATGCAAATCTAGCACTCGGTGAACTTGGAGAAACTGTAAGAAAGGGGAAACATAATGTCAACTTCTCTGCTCTAACAGATCACAATCAAAAATTTACTGAATCTGATCCATTTGCATCCATGTCACCCATAGAAGATCTGGAAGTGAATTATGCTGTTTTAGACATTGATTCAAAGAAAGAAGTATCAAAAATGTCTAGGGAGCTCTCTTCACCTGAAAATCAGTCAGGTAGCTGTAGCTCTAAAACAGAAAGTGTCATATCAGTAATATCCCAGGCTCGTGGAAGACTTGTGTCTCAGAATAGTGTGGACAGACCACCATCAACAAATGCAAACTCTCCACCTGCAAAATTGGGATATACCACAATAGACTTTGATAAAACTGGAGCTCTAACTTCAGTGGCTGTTGGTACAGATGCTGATGCTGCCTGTGATGGATCACGTAAAACTCGACATAATTCTTGCAACTTAGTCTGCAGCAGCCCTGGCAGTGCTGATAAAAATAAAACATTCTCATAAAGTGTTAATAATTTTGAGAAATGATGAATGAGAAGTGATTTCGTGCACAACAGATGCATGTGGCTGTCGACTGTTGTGTCTTGATCTAAAAAATTCATACATTTTCATACGTTCACTACTGTTTCTCTTGTCTGTTGCAATGACTGAGAGCCCCAAAACATAGCTTACGTTTCGGGGCTTTTAGCAAATGTTAAAAAGTCATTAATATATATTTTGAATACAAAAAAAAATTAAAGAAATTTGCTTCCAGAGTTCCAAAAGTATCAGAATATGTAATTGATATGTTTAAGAAAAAAACTTTATTTTGACATAAGAATGTAACATTACAATAAGAAAGAAGATTATTGGAAAATTGCAACTCACCTCAGCACAATGCTGGTCATTGGTTATATGGCCAGTGCTAGTCTTCTTATGGGCCCTTTCTATATACATACACGTACAAAAACAAAAAAAAAAATGGAATCGACAATAGTAATGGGTAGTACATATATCACATTTCGTAGTTTAAAAAATTAAAAACCCAACTTCAAAATGTGCAATACTATTGATGAAATTTGTATGGGACCAGTCTAAAAGTATATTGTTTCATCCAAAAGAATAATTTTTCAAATAATATAATTTTGTTATCATATAATTGACTTTCTTAATTTGTAAGGTTTTAATAATTATTTTTAATTACTGTTGTTTTTTTTTAACTGTGATTATTTACACTGGCAAATTTATTTAATTTATTTTTATACAGAACATATATTGTAGCCTTAACCACTCATATAATATATTCATAAATATGATAGAAATGGTTAATGTCATAAGTTATAAGATACAGACTGAATTTTTGTTGATGAGCATGCATCTTTTGTAGTCAATATAAAATAAGCCAAATGAAATTGGCAGATATTTTGACTTTAGGCACAAACCAATGATATTTGTTTAGTGGTTACTTCTAGATTAATAAATAAATAGATTTAGCATATTTTTTTGTTACTGGGAAGCCATATTTTTGCTTTTGTGTATTGTCCACTTTTATAAATGTTTTACTCAGTACTAGTTTGTTTGTTAAACATTGTAAATTTGGATTCAAAATCGTACCAGTAAGTAAGTTATATCAGTAGACCCTAAACTAAGTGATGCTGTGTTTTAGTGGCTTAAGGGCAACTGTCAAATCTTGTAAATATGTACAATATTTTTTTGTTTTAGTGTAGTAGTATTCTAGAATTAAGTTTAACTATGTACCAACATACTGGTCTATTGAACCAAATGGGCTTGAGGCTTATGAAAAAAATAATTTATTGCAACACTCACACATTACTCTGGTTAGCCAACATTATATTAGAGGTAAAACATATGTATCAAATTGTAGTGTAGATTGAGGTCACATAAAATTGGTTTACTCTGATTTAAGTTCTGGCACTGAACGGTCTCATGAGTGATGTATATTGAATGTTTAAATAATGTGTACAATACAATTATGTATTATATGTAGATAGGTTTACCCCGGCTCTGCATGGCAAGACTCAAGTAAGGTAATCGTCCGACTCGTCTTCAGTCGCAACACACCGGGCAACGATGTTAAACGTGTGTCGTGACTTGTGAGCAGTGACAATGCCATCATACGTGTTTAGAAAGTGCAACTCCAAGATATATAAGGCCAATATACTTAATGGCTTTAAGGACGTGCCCTCGAAAGTGCTGAGAATTAAGATTTGCCATGCTTTTACTTCATATTCAATGAGTATAACCTCTCTATATATAAAATCTCATTGGTACAATTATATTTTCGTATGATGAAGCTTTAGCTATTACGCATGGTAGTCGTTTCGCTCGCGCGCGACGTTTGTTATATTCATTTAAAATAACCGAAGGCACTTTTGAAAATCTGGCTTATTATTTATCTTAGATCATTAGAACTCAGAACATGCATTAGGAAATTTTGAGCAAATAAATAAAAGTAATTTAAAAAAATTAAACCGACTGCAAAACAATCTAATTAACTGAAAATGGAGAAATAACACAAAACAATCAAAACTGGGCATCTACTTAAGTAGGTACGTACTAACTATAATCAACTAAGTTTTATACAGACACCGACGCGACCTACCTACGTACCTACGTACCAACGTATCAAAAATACCTACGTACCTACGTTGGTTTACGTACCTACTTAGGTAGACGCAGTTTTGATTTTTTTTCTTGTTATTTCTTCCTTTTCAGTTAATTAGATTGTCTTGAAGTTGGTTTAATTTCATTAAATGACTTTTATTTATTAATTTTGAATACTTAGTATTTACTCATTTTGGTAAGTTCGTTTAATTTTCACGCACTTCACTACTATTGTATCGCCTAATTTTTGCGTTATAAAGTATCATCATCATCATCTCAGCCATAAGAAGTCCACTGCTGAACATAGGCATCCCCCATGGATTTCCAAAAAGACCGATTGGAAGCGGCTTAAAGTATGAGTGATAAATCTACCGAATTTCGTTCAAGTTCAAGCAGATTTTTTGCAATACGACTTCTAGTTTCTGCGTAGTACGTGGACAAACATACAAACATACATACACTTATGAAATTTGGCACATATGTTTAGAAGCTGGTATAGCTATAGACTACATATACAAAAACTGTGCAGTACTTACATACAGGTCGAATTGATAACCTCCTGTTTATGAAGTCTGTTAAATATACATATTGTAATTTTTCACATTGGTCAACATAAAAGATATCAAAATAAAAATTTGTTCAATTTTTTTTATTTGTATATTACGTTTTATCAGCAATAATCGACCAGATTTTTATAAAAATACCTTCAGTAATTTTACATTAACAAAAAATCTATCGCGTGCAAGCGAGAGGGTTTATCTTTTGTCTCTAGCACAACATGAAATATGTGAAAATTGATTTTTATCCTCTAACATTATTTGATGTTGATTTTTTTATTTGTTTGATTGCGTTATGACTGTTTCTGTGACCTTTGTTTAAATTAAAAGTTTCAGTAATAATACACAAGAGCAAAAAACAAAATTATAGTCATTTTTGGTCTATACATAAAAAAGTCATCAAATTCAGATGTTTTTTCTCCAGTGACTAATTAACTCTTCGTAGGCCTTTATATGATTAAAATCTAAATATGGTTCCTTAAAGTTTTCCATTACCGATTCGCTTATCGCGCGCAGCTATCTCTCTCGCGCATCACAATATTTTTAAACATATAAAATCATTGAATAGGGATATTAGAAAAGTGAGAAATAAATTAGTTTATTTTGATAGGAGATCCCTTAGATGAAGATCCTATCTAAATAAACAAATTCGATTCTTACTTTTCTAATATTATATATTATCTAATATTTCTATAACCAATGATTTTGTATGTATCATAGGTTGTGATGCGCGAGAGAGATAGCTGCGAGCGTTAATCTCCACCTTAATTTCAATTGCCAAAGTGGTATTTTACCAAATATGTATATGTATACCATTGTAGAAATATTTATAGAATAGAATTGCCAATGATGCCACAGTTAAGTGTACTGGTAGTTTTAATGACAAAATGTGCTAAAGTAGGACGTAATGTACAATTATGTACCTAGTAGTGTTAATTTTATATTTAAACTGATCACATATTTAGTTTCTGGTATGAAATTACATATCACCTCTTCTTCGACAGTGTGTTTATCTTGAAACAAAGCTCACCGCAAAAAGAGACAATTGTGACATTGCGAACTGACACAGCAGTGCCGTCTCTTTCACTTTTAGCTTCGCTATTTTACGCGTAAAAAATACCACGTATTTTTAGGGTTCCGTACCTAAAAAGAAAAAAACGGAACCCTTATAGGATCACTTTGTTGTCCGTCTGTCCGTCTGTCCGGGTGTCAAGACCTTTATCTCGGGAACGCGTAAAGGTATTTTGTTGAAATTAAAAGCATGTACGCAGATCCATAGTCTCTTGCTGCAGAAAGAAAAATAAAATTTCTCAGTTTTCGTAAAAAAAAGTTACAGCCGAATATGTCGTAAAAAACGCAAATTTCGACACACACAAGGGAATCAAAACCTATGGGGTACTTCCCGTTGACCTAGAACAATGAAATTTGGCAGAAGCATTGTGTTAGAGTACACATTTAGGAAAAAATCCGAAAACTGGTAATTTTTAATTTAATCGCAAAAAAATAGTGTCTTTATTTATGCAAGGAATGAGGGTCCAAATTTTAAAGTTCTTTAACCGTATCATATAGGGTATCATATGAAAGAGCTTCATTAGCATAAGTTAAAACAGGATTTTAAATATTTTTACGATGTATATTTTTTGGTTTATGAAGGAAACTATAAAAAAATATATTATTTCCCCCTTTTATCTACTAGTTTATACGGAACCCTCGGTGGGCGAGTCTGACTCGCACTTGTCCGGTTTTATTTGATAAGTAAAATCGAATGCGGTTTTTATTATTATAATTATCAAATAATTAAAAAAAATATTCTCGGATTTACCACGTTATTGAAGCAAAGAGGCGATATAGTTTGTGGCTAAAGGGCTAAAGTTTGTGATGTTTTTATTGTGACTAATTATGGAATAATAATTAGATATAAGTTTATATAAAACGAAGGAGATGTGGTATGCCTATTGAACTAATTTAAATTGCAGCTCAATTGATTTGTTGTTAATGTTATTTGCCAAAGACACAGCCCAGCTTGCATTACATTCGAGTTTACACATTTTTAGTGCTCTGCTCTCTTAACTCAAGATTAACAAAATATTTTTTGGAATAAACGTGTTTATTTTTTATGAGATATACAGATAACGATAAAAGAAGTTAAAAAAAAAAAACTGTTAGAACTCATTGTAGTATCAATGACCTCTATCTATGAAACAGCTGGTTTTCCTCGCTAATGCGTTTTTATGTAACTGCAATATTTAAAAAAAAAAGTTTAACTGCTAATATGGACACAAACCCACATTTAATCTAGCTAAGGTATATCTTCTAATTAAATACACCTTTTGTGATAATTGAGATTTGCACTGGAACCATTTTATGTTTATTTTTTAACATTGAAAAGACTAAATTTAGTTCTAAAACATAGGTCTAAGTGGTTGATGTATTTGAATGCCATCCAAAAATATATGAGAACTGAATTGCGGGCGCCACGTATGCTTTTCATTTTAAACAGATTTCATTAAAATTAGTATATAAAATTCCGCTATTTGGCGAGGTCTCATATATTTCTGGTCAAGCTGTATCTAAGTAAGTACATAGTTAGGAAATATTAAGTAAAATATGACCCCACCCTTTTTTTACGTACCTCGCTTGCCAAAAATATAACATGCCATTTATAGTTGAGTGAAATATATTAGAAGCAGCTAAATAATTATTAACTGTAGAAGTAGTGCCAAAATTAAAATAGATAAATGGACTCATGTGAAATTATGTATTTAGTATTTACTAGGAAAATAATTGTATGTAAGTATTATTTACTTTGTATGAAACAATTATCACCCCAAAGAAAGAGGATAGGAGGTATTTTATAGAAAATAATTTTATAGCCTATTAGAATGTGTATTTAGATTTTATTATTTATACACTGCGTTTATTTAAATAAGTTTATACAGAATTGGAATTGAACCTTATGTAATGATTTTGTTAATGTCATCTAATCCTGTTTACCAGGGCCCAATAAAGGGCAAAATAGTAACTGAACTCAAATGTTTACTAGCTGTATGATTTTGATGATTCTTTTTTATTTTATGGGTCCCATAAATGGTTATAATTCTATGGTTTCAGGTTTTTAAAATTTTGGTTATAACTCCAGTTTTTTTTTAACTTAGGTTAATAATTAAAAAAACAAAATCGGAGAGACATGAGCATATCCATTTATGTTTCGTTATCGTTCCTATTGATTTTGATATTTTTAACAGTAACGAGAACCGCAGTATTTTTTGAAACTTATGAAAACTCAAATTCTATGTGGTTCAAGCAGCGTTTAACGCTCAAACATATTTGTTGTTCTATTTATGTATTGTCTTATTTGCGTTTCTTGTTCATTGGTGTTTTTTTACACAATATCTATGTCAAAATGTGTATGCAAAAAAAATATATCATCTCTGAGCCACACAGACGCGGCAAACAGAGTGCACTTGCGGCACATTTGCACTGCATTCACTGCGAAAGCCTCGCGTCTTTCGTAGCGAATGACGCATTAAATAAAAGGTGTGGCGCTCGCTTTATTTATACTATTACTTCTCGACTACCAGAATACAGAAAAAACTGAAATTGAATACCGTCGTTGGAAACCTATCTTATGAAAGGTCTCTAGACTGGTAAAAGAGGGCTTAGATGAAATCGATAGCTAGTTCATTCAACCATGTGTAATTTTATATTTTTAATATTTAAGTTATTTTTTCCATGACTAGTATCAAATATACTTACATAATATTTGTCATGTATTTTTTATTTATCAATTGTATATGTATTAAAATACATTTTCACCTCACAACCTCGGAAAGATTCTGTTTGTCACTGTAGTTTGTCATTAGAAATCTGAGTGCAAAAGTGCATTTTGTCCGCTAGCGTGGAAAGAGTTTTTAAAATTCGAACCATTCTATTCCATACTTTTATATACTTCCATACTATACCGCAAGTCCACTGAAAATGCATTAAATACTTATTACATGTCAGTGCGCCAACCTCATTTCTTTGAATAATCGCACTGGCCAGCCACAGGTGGCAGCACTGTACTGAATTGCATCTAGCGTTTTCCTCGCTGTAGTGAGGCGAAAAATTGTGTTTCACTCTGCAGCGAAGTTATTTTGCATCTCGTACCTTTGAAACCCTCGCTACGCTCAGGACTCTATCCACTCGCTTCGCTCGTGGTTCTATCCTAGATTCCTTCGCTTGCTCAGGTTTCAACACAAGTACTCGCACCAAAAACCAACTTTGCAGCCTTACATAACAAATAACTATTATTGGGTATATTGGGCTATGTAAGGAAATAGAACCTTTGTGATATAGCGACCAGTTTGATTTTTCTGATAGGCTTAAGTCTACGAATAATAAGTCCATTTTGAATTCGTGACGTGTGGACATACACATTTCGCATTGGTTGGGATATTTACTTCGTCACGATATCATCACAATACTCTCGCTATTAAATACCTACATACATGGGAAGCAAGTTGAACATCTATTCATGCATCGCTTGAATAGATGTTCAAGCTATTGTATACGCTATTGTTGATTTGTACCCAGAGTAGAGATACTACTCTTGTATTAAAATGGTGTCTACTACTCATTTGGAACCTGTTGCTAGCACATTTTTGTTTTTGACAAGTAAGTAGAAAGCATTATATAATTATGGTTATGGTATGGTTTCACAGGACGGGAACGACTATGTAGTCGAAAGGAGCTCAAGTAGTCATTATTATTAAATTTTAGCGTCTTGTGGTATAAGTATTTACAATGAACTTCATTCGGCTTAATAAAACTTATATAGTTAAATAAACCCTTAGTTATATTGCTTACCTCACGCTTACATTAAGATTTAAAACAAAAATTTGAATAAGAACTTTATATTTCGAACTTTCTTATTGAAGTGTGTAGCTAAAGAGTACTAATTTTCTTAGAACCTAGGCTTAGAGGTGAAATTTTATCGATATGTTTAAATATTTTCGCAGATATGTTGAGTAATGTGAAGATAGAGAAGCTCGTGGTGCCAGAAGTAGCGGCGAGTGACAGTACAGACACAGTGCTCGAGTGCGAATATACTGGCGCCGGCGATGACGTCACAGTGCTGTGGCTGCTCAACGGAACAGAGGTCTACCAGTGGGGGCGGGGCGCGGACCCGGAAGTCAGCGGACTACTTGACGAACGACTTGATCTGACATACAGAGCTACGTGTAAGTTTGAAAAATAAAATTAAAGTTTTATTGTATTTTTTAATGTAGGTAGCTATTTAAATCACAAATTTGAATAGTTTGTTTGGGAATCAACTCGTATTGGCGTATCTAGGGATACTTTCTTGGGTGGGCCTAGCCCTAAAGATCTCTATATATTTAGATGGGTAACCCAAAATGCTGGGGTGAGGAACCAGGCCATTTTATGGTGAGCTTAAAGCCCTCCCGGCCCCCTCTTATAAAGGCCCATGACTCGCCTGATGGAAAGTGATTTTGTAGCCTAAGGTGAAGGATGTATCTATTCCCCTAAGTCTTGGAAGATAAAAACATTTTAGTTATTACTTACTGAAAAATTTGGGAAATCTGCTGGTGTGGTTCAACATTGTAGGCATCTAGGCATAAGTTAGTACCTAGATTTGAGAACAGAATTTAGTCGCAATTAAAGTAGCCGGAACCCATGGTAGGTGTTTGGTGACAAAATTTTATATATTTGCAGGTGTAGAGAAGAGTGCGTTGCGTATCGTAAAGCTAACGCCAGAGCTGAGCAGTGACTACACCTGTCTCGTGCGTAGTCGCGGTGTTCAGGCGCGCCAGACCAGGACCATGACCGTATTTAGTAAGTTTCTTATCTATTTTACCCATCGAACAAGTGATTAATACATAGGTACATTCATTAGTGCTTTTGTATTGTTTTTAAAACACAATTTATGACTTCTAACCACGTAGAGTCAGTTTGGAAAGAGAATTGTCGTGGCAATAAATGGGGACTGATATCTCGATTTCGTTGCTAATCGAACAGAAAACGAAATAAGTACAGCAGCGACCTCAATTCCATTAGTTCTTTTTTCGAACAGACTATCTACTTCTGTAACTTCAACTTACCTCCAAAAGAAGAAAAAAACTTGTCCTGTGCTGCAGCAAAGCAAATGACTTCCTAAAAACCAGGAAAGTATAGGAACACTGCGAAAAATTGCGGAGAGCTGTATGTTTTTTTTTATGTCCAACATCTAATTTTTGTAATGGTTAATTTATAGCTATTCGCTGGTCTTTAGGGAGTCCTTTCTCCTACTGTACAAAAGACAAAAAACAGTTTTTTTTAAGTTTAGACCGTGAATAAAGTTTTTCTTCTTTTGATCCTTGGGATCTATCAATGGAACCATCCGAGGGATCCAAGTGGACGGTGCGAGAAAATACTCAGTTGTAACTTTGCATTTTATTTATATTGAAAATAAAAACTTATGATATCCTGTTTCAAATATTCCATCCATCTAGAATTGATAATTAAACTTTCAATATATTAATTTCAAAGCGAATGCTTCAAAAATGTTGATAAAACAGAATTAAGCTTTGTGACTATGGGCCGTTAAGGTAGTGATTACTCAGCATTGGTCTGAAGTTATAAGGCATGGTCTGGTTGCTGATCGTACGTTGACTAAAAACTGTCAATGTGTCAATGGTTAGCCAATTAGTTGTCCGTTGTCATGACCTCTTCTTAGTCAGTATTTTTATTTTCAGGTCCAGAGCAAGATTTCGAGCTGACGTTTAATTCACCTATCGATTTGGACGCAATCAACATAAAGTAAACAACATAATACCCACAGCCGGATTTAACCATTATATATAACAATTAAGACGGAGAATTTATAAGTATATTATAGTATGGAATCTTATCTTATCTTTATCTCATAAGAAGATGGAATCTTAGTGAAACATGTGAATATTACATGATCATTACAATACGTGGCTTCTCAGATGGCGCATACATAAAATCGAAAAGGTATTGGTAGTTTGGAATCCTTTGTTTTGCGTCTGGGTGTACAGTACATACAAGCTTTGCTTAGTTTATAAATACCATTGTGTGACCACTAATAATTTATTTATTATAACTTTTACTTTGGGCATTGAACACAACAAGTTGGTTGATACCTACCCAGTAAAATGTATGGAACAGCTGATTCTTTTTTGTGAATTCAGTCGTACCCTTAGTAAAAATTGATAAGATTATTTTTTGGCATAGTGCATAGGCACCCTTAAACCAATCTTACTCTTTTGTTCGCATATCATAATATGAATACGAAGTGGTGACGAATGTTGCAGGGTCCCTATACCGCAGCACCAGCGCACATGGCGCGATGGCATGTACTTCGAGGCAACGAGTACATCGGTACTTACCCGCGCGGGACTGCGCCCGCGTGCCGATCTCGGTTGCCGCCTGCACCTGGCACTAGTCGACTACTATACACCGCCATTACCACCAAGTACTACTTCGGTAACTTTTTCTTGATTTATCAACGTCTTATCTATCCTACCTTTCTATATAGATAATTGTGGATCATTAAAATTATATTTGAATTAATCTTTGCTAAAAAGCGTTCAATTCGCGAATTTGATAATTTTAAATGTCATTTTAACGATTGATAAAGAATCGTACATGCACCGATGAGTGGAAATGATAGTAGATTACATCTAAACATCTTTGAAACGGACATTTTTAACAATCAATTGTAGTAGAGGCCCGCGCCGCCGCAACAGACTTTATCAAGTCAAGCGTAGGCCAGTCAGGCCTAGTCAAGCGATAAATGTTTCGAAGCGTTTTTATTTTAAAAACGTTGACGTTTTGTGTGTACTTTTATATGAAATTGGCCAAAACGTTTCCGAGATATTTTTGTTAAATACTTACACAACTTTTTTTACACTAAATAGGTCTTTTTGACCATCGAGAAACAGAGTAGGTGGCAGGAAGTTCCACTTTTATACGTACGCATCAGACATGTTGCTAGATTTGTTAAATCGAGCAAAATGTTCTAGATAGATTTTCGAGATGTTTGAGACTGTGTACGTTATTTTAAATCTTATGCAACACGGATTATGCTGCCTATACCAAAACTCATTGATCATAAAAGCGTCGCTTTGCAGTATTTTTAGTTTAGTATTTCAGTGTCAATTTTACTTTCACACAATCGTTTCAATGACGGAAGCATACTTACCGCGTCATCGTCCTTCGTCGTTAGTTTAGTTATTTTTGTCATACTTAGATACCTATTAATATATCTTAGAAAATAAAATGCACATTGTGGTGCGTTTTGGTTTTACTCACGGGCCATTAAAAATATTTAATAGAAAAAAAAAACATTTATTAAATATCCATAACGTAAAAGTAAAACAAACACTTAGATAAAATTCTACTAGACATTTACATTAGTATCACATTAAAGACTCAAAATAAAGACGGTACTTGTGTGAGGAGACTTAACGCAAACAACAGGGCCAATGAGGCGTGGACTGCGGTGCTGTCGCCACCTGAAATACGTAACAATGAGAAAACTCTTCTTGTACTCCAAACAGTTAGGCCAAGTTTCCAAACTAAATAAAACCAAAAGCGCGGTGGCATAGGATCACCTTGATATGGTCGTAAATGGTTTCTTATTACAGTTGTATTGGTTCAGGGCACTCTCGCTCCGCTGTACATCATCCAGGTTGAAAACGGGGCCTTAGGGTACATGTCCACGTGCAATAAAATAAATAACTAACATAATTAATCTAATAACTATGTGAACAAGTATAAAAGACAATTCAAAATAGTGGCTTAAAATTTAATTTCATCATTCAGCCAAATCGACTTTACCTAGTTTTAGGAATTACAGTATTTTATTGCCAGTTGACTCTTTTATTGGTGATCAATCTAAACTTCGCTATAACTTTGAAAACGACAAATTCCTATTTGCCCTAACCTTGTCTTATTGGCGGGCGCAGTCTCACTAAAACCAAACAAAGGACTTTATTCATTGTGATCAATGTAGGTATGGGGACATGCCCAAGCCACAGTTTGAAAATGAATCAAACCATGTACATATTGTTTTGTAAGCAATTTACGAATTTCTCTTAATGGTACAAAAAAAAAATCTTTCACAAAACGATTATTTCATATCTATCGGGTCACTAAATTATTGAGAAGCATTGGAACGAAATCTTATTTTGGATTATTTATAATTTTAAATTGAGTAGACATTTATGTTGTTATATAATGCAGAAAAATCGTGATCAAATCAGTCATGCACGCTAAAATAAGTCTAGATTAGTAACACAAAATAAATTCACACGTTAGCAAGTAATTTAAAGAGTAAGCAAAAGTAGACTTTATTATTTGATAGGTATCGACTGTACACTATACATGTAATACTCTAAAGTACACCTAGAAGGTTTCCTACATGAATTAGGAACTTTAAAAAAAATTGCTTATCTGAAAAACTTGCTTAAGATATTATTATAAATTATTTTGTAAAATAAATTTCTGTTATAAATCGGTATCTTATTTTGATATATTTTACATATTTTTTTTTTTTTTTTTATATTTATATGTATAGAAAATGCAAATTGTATTAATGTTTGTATAGTTTTTTGTGGATGGCAGTGCCGGATTCATTTCAACAGTATCAATGATCGTAAGACACTTTTTTAAACTATCACGGTCATTCATTAATGCACTTTTATTATTAACGGGATATTTACCGTGGTTCGCATTAATCGCGCGTTGAATTCGTGAAGATTAACCGATGCGGTTGTGGAGCACGGCCATAGTGAAAACATGTACATTTATGGATAATATTCCTTAGGTCGCGGCCGAAGTGACAGGAGCATTAACTGCGGCGGCTCGTGGATGTTCTCATGATATGACCACTATTTAGTTGCATACCTTCATGAGCGTCAAACTCGGCGGCGATAACAAAATAAATGTACAAAAAGAATCAACTTGCATACTACAGTGGATAGCGGAAGGTTACTTGCTCGTAATTAAGATTTGGGTTTCAGAGAAGTGTAAGTAATGGGTGAAAAACAAAAAATATATACATATATACATCCCTTAACAAAGAAAATAAATCCGACACTGCAGGGTGGGAGTTGCATAACTTACTCTGGTTTGGTAAAGACTCCGAGATGTTGACGGGAACGGTCGATTCCTCGAGCGCCTCGGTGGTCGTCACGCCTGCGCCACCGTCACAACCGAACGTTAGTACAGACACACAGCAAACTGTGGCGGATTAACTAGCAAACTACTATGAAAATAATGTCTATAGTCATTGCAAGTCACGATTGCGCGCGGATTTTGTTTGTGTTCGTGTAGTGTTTGCATATGTGTGAGTAACGTCCGTTCGTTCCGTCGTGCTAACACACTAACGCAATGTTCTTGTATACTAATGTTAAACGAATAATACATATAAAGACTCACGCGCGCTCGTTAATTGCAGTAACTATTATAAAAAATACAGCCTTCATCCAGTCTCGTCAAAAACGGTTTCAGATAAAAGTTGTTATAATTTACATTCAATTATTCACGCATGACCTTCGGTATTCTAGATGTTTCTAAATACGATCAAGACATAGGCGCATCCTCAAGTTAGAGAAAGAAACCTAATACCTATTTGCCGAATAAGATAAAAGTGTACACATGCGGTTATTACGATGTATGACATCTATATTCATGGCCTAATTTATTGTATTTTAATAATCAACTAGCAAAGAATTCAAATAACAAATAATCAGTAAATTATAGAATATAATATGTGGAATAGTAACTACGTAATGCCCATATTGTGCTATAGAAGCATTTATTGTGACCTTTTAGCAATTTTCCCTGTTGTGCACTATGTCGTATGGTGTATGTTAATCCGCCATGAAAATAAAGCTAAAGCTAGTATTCACGCACCAAGCCCCAGCCTCGTGTTAAAGTGGCTTCGGCTCGCGACATTACAAAAAGGTGTCAACATGCCGCATACGCACTAATCCAACAAAACAAGAAAGCATACGCATAATAAAGAAAATATTACTATAGCATAGTACCGCAACTACGCCTGAACTTGAGTTTGTCTCCATAGCCTCGTTTTAAAGGTCGCAACTACCGAGCAGCATGGCCAGGAATGCTTTTATTTCTTATCAAAGTAGATTATACTTCATTACGATAGTATTGTTTCCTTTACTATGGCATACTTACTTACATATTAATTACGCCTAGACGAATATACATACATGTAAGTGCGGGAGCAGCCAAGTATATCCCTAAAACTGAATCTTTTATGGCTATTAAGATAATATTCTAATCGCCAATGGTTTTCTAAATATTTATAAAAAAGGAGGAGGACCTCAATAGTAATCATGTTGTGCGATTTGTCAACGATCAAGTGAGTCTTTTCCTCTTCCGTCAATAATTTCCATAAGTAAGAAGTTTATCTGCCGTAGTTTAAGGTTAGACATAGATGCCGCCGCATTTGAGTTCTTGGTTTTTGGTTTAGTGTGTATCAGCTTAAAAAAAAGTTAAAATAAAAATAATAATAAAAAACACTTGTGAAAAATATTGTCTATTACATTTTGAACATTATGGTATATAATTATCACACGAAAATTCGTTATTGTTTGCATACAACGAATTTATCTAAAATAATTTAGTTCTCCAAAATCTGAAATTTTATATGCTATAGATTTTTATGTTTTGTTTAGGATAACTAAGAAAGGACGGCCTTTATGGGAAGTCGTAGATAATAAATTGATTTCTTAGAACTGCAGAAGCGAAGCGAAGAAACATTGAAAGAACGGACCGAGCCGAGCGAAGCGATCGAATGTATAATACATAAACTATTTGGTATTTGCCTTTGTAAGTGGGTGTCTGTCGTCGTCGATTCATTCTAGTATCATCCATCTAGTGATCATGCAATGAACTACTAGGACATAATACCTTAGGTACTAGTGAGCGAGGTCTATTTTCTCGCAGAACCACTAGAAATTGAATACAGTAACCAATCTTTTAACGTATGGTAAATCATTATGTATTTAAATAATATATAACTCAATTTTTTATAATTTTTCACCTTTTATCCAATTACATTCTCTTGAAAATTTAAGCTAATTAAGCTTTAATTAAGCTGAACTTATTTGAAATTGTTTAAAAAAACAACAAATAATAGTGATTCATATACATTACACTTCAGGCAAATGCTGTTATTTGTGCATGCTATTTTTTATTTCATTTGTCATTGTGTTACTAGATAGAATGAGATGTTTACATTTACTCAAGTATTTAGACCTATGCAAATGCACAGCTACTATAACAGCGGAATCGTTATTTTGTTCAGTTTTAGATTTAGTTTCTAGTCCAAGTTATAATACTAATAAGATAGTATTATAATAAAGTCAGAATTTTTAAGATACAGTGCTTACTTTTAAAAGTATTACGATGATGGCTAAAAATGAACCCAAACTCGACTTGATTCATCATTTGCTATTTAGAGTTCCAATGTTCAGCGGGGTTACTCTCAACTCTTATAGTGATGCAAAGTGATTTAATATTGATTCGCATAAAGTTTAATGTCATATATCGTATTAGCATACCTTCAGCTGTTCTAATGATGTATAAGGGCTAATATTTTAATGCTCAGATAAAAGTATCTGTCAGATACATTTTATCTCTGTTCATTGTATCTCAGATACCTTTTCTTTCATATGACTTAAGAAAAGGACAGCAATATTTTAACTGACAAATAGTTTTTATTTGGGGATTGAAAAAGCCCTTAGCCCTTAGCATAATAATAAATTACGCATAAATCTTTAGACTTATTATTTTTCCTAACTACAGTTGGCATAACAATAAACAAGAATGATTCTTTGGAATAATGTTCACACGCATAATGACATAAATTCATAATATGCATTGCAAGTATTAATTCAAAATTTAAAAATGACCCCTCATTTTGCGTCAGGTGTTAAAAAGTAATATCCGATAGAACCCTAACTCGTTTAATATTAATACATAAATTATAACACAATTTCGATATAATATCGAATATATTTATTATTATAATATATTTTTAAAGACACTCAAAATTCCGAACGCTCATTTGACAACTCGTCTGGTAACCGAATCTTCGTAATATGAAAGTTTCTATAAATACACAAACCACGGTAAATATAGTGTTTGAATTAAAACTTTATGCGAAGCGAAGGGATCTCTTGCAAAGTTCGCTTAGCGCCCGGTTTTATCTTGCTTTTTCTGTAATTAAGAGTGTGAGACAAAAGTTCAAATGAGCGTACTTTAAATTGTGATATTTTAAATAATCGCTTCAACTTTTGCGTCATTCTCTTAATTGCAGAAAAAGCAAGATAAAACGAGCGCTGAGCGAACTTTGCATCGCTATAAAAGTTGAAAGTATGGATGCAGCTCCCTCATTAGAATCTTGTCATCACATACCTACACTTAATTACTCATTACGCATTTTTCCATACAACACGCGATAACTGTTTTCTGTCCCTTAATATATCCGATTTCAATGATTCTTTATATATATATATACATATAAACAAAGCAGCAAACAGGCAGACTGCTCGCCTGATGGTAAGCGATAACCGTCACCTATGGTCAACTGCAACATCAGTGGCGTCGCTGTTGCTTTGTTAGCAGAGTACCTACCCCTATTCATAAATTAACAAATTCATCGCCAGGCCGGTATCGGGCCGTCAGTGCAAGGAGCTTATCACAATCTTTATAGCAGTTTTATTTAAATATTACTTAGACTTTTGCTCTCTCAACTGTAGAAAGAGCGAGACAAAAGGTAATGTAATATTTTGACTGTCTGCTTGAACGATTGTGGCAGGCCCCAGAAGTTATCGCCCTCACTTCACATTAGTATCAGAAATAATATAATAATCGAATAAATACGAGTATAAATATTGAATTCGATGGATTCTGAATCATGTCAAAACTTCACACGAAAAAACGACGAGGCTCAGTCCCTTGACACACGCGGCTACATTAGGGCCTCACGGTGTGCGGCCCTAATGTAGGCGCGGCGTTACGCATGCGACATTATCAGGCTAAAACTCACCCGACGAGTAGTCCAGGCTCACGACATACGGTTCATGCGAGATTCTGGTGTCGTTATAGGTCAATTCGCAGCTGACCGTCGTGCCGTCCACATCTGCCCTGGTGAGCGTCGCTGTGCCCAGTGTGTAGTAGTAGCCATCGCTGTTAGGGCCCACTATCTCCTCAGTTACGTTGATGTATTCTACCCTGAAAAATTTAAGATACTAATAAGACAGCGAAGTCGTAGCAATAACAGCCATCAGATTAGATAGTTTTTTTTTTATAAGATAATAACCTAAACACTATACTAATATTTACCTAAACACTAAAAACACAAATATTATACAAATATACTTAGATATACCTACTAGATTCGCGACGGTTACATACAAAATTATAACACAGAAAGGGCCGAAAGTTCATGTACAAAATATACTTATTATATATTTTCCGATATTTTAATAATGCGGTGATAGGTTTTAGAGTTAAGAGAACTATTGTCGCGCGATCTCCCATACAAATAGGAGAAAACGATTTACTACATTAACCAAGTTCAATGTTTTTTTTTTAAATTTAAATCATAAATGTGTATGCCTCTACTGTTTGGTTTTTTCAAATTTCGTATAGGTAGTTCCGAAGTTCAAAAATGAAGTGTAAATTTTGTAAAAAGCGAAAAAAAATTGTAAATGACAAAGACGAATTAAACAAATATTACTGCCCAATTATTAATGAAAATTTTCGCGCTCCCTCGACTAGCGCTTTAGGAAAAACTATCTTTAGTATTTTTAGGGTATGGCAGGCCTGAAGGCACACTCTAATACGAATAAAAACATATGAATACCTAAAGATTGATTTCAAAAACCTTCAATATTTTAAGTTTTTTCGCTATTCTTCGTTCACGAACTATTATTATTATTGGTTGCATGTGAAAGTGTCAGAGGTCCGCTGATCAGAGCAAATAAGCATATTACTACCCAAGAGTTTATGAAAATCCTTAAAATTTTCGCGCTTGCTTCGCTCGCGTGGATTTTATATATGTATTGCGATATGGATTACCCTCCCCGCTCCGTTGAATATAATTATTGTCCAGAAAGTATACCAAGACCCCGAATTTTTTAAATATTGTTCAGGTTTTTTAGTCTTCCCATGGGCAAGCGTTAAGCCTAACATCAGGCAAGGAACTTTAATGCACATTATATATAAAAATAAATACCTACCCGTCAATTTTGATCACTATAAGTGGTGAGGGCGCGACGTCTTCGGCGCGGCACTCTATAAGCACGTCCTCTTCTGTGTCTTCATCCGGGCCGTCCGCTACTGTAGATATGTTCAGCAGTGGACCCGTACCCGGGCCTGGAACATACGTGTTTACACGTTATGGGTGAAATCTAGCCGCTGCTGTTTAATATATATTTTTATACAAGTATAAGTTTAGAAAACTCAAAACCCCCGACAAAATACGGCTGAAACGAGTTTAATTAAACATAGCTATGAACACTCTCGATGAAATCCTCTTTCAAACAAAAAAAAAACTAGATCAAAATTGATCCATCGCTACAAATATTCATCCCCAATATTTTCACCGAGGGTTTTTTCTTCTTTTTAACACGCTTTTATTGGGTCGACCTGTATGTAATGAAATCTAAGGTAACTAATTTAACCATCTTCCAAGGATCATAGCGTCATGAAAATTGGCAGCTGTATGTAGTTCTGATGACAATACAATAATATGGTACTGTCGAACTGATCTGATGATGGAGCCGGAAGATATGAACTAGAACTTCATGATGGAACATCATATCATAGCTGTGTTTGGATTTGTTAGAAAAGTCTTGTAATGAACTTTGACCACAATAATTTGTAGCGTGTTTTTTAAACTGTAATTATTTATTATCTTCTCCGAGGGTACGGAAAACCTTGATTTACGATTTAACCCAAAGTAAATAAACTCACTAAACACAATCAGGTCCTGGTGCTCCCGTGCTTCTGCCACTTTGTCTACCATCAAGGTGACCTCACACTCGTACTTGCCCGAGTCTTTCGGTTGAGCGTTTACCAATACGATGGTGTTATTATCTTTCTCCTCTGAAAAATATATATAAATTATTGTTTAAACATTAATCATTCTAATATGACTAATAATTTATGAGTTATTTTTGCTTCTACTATTCCGATTTAATTACGCTTGATATGCTGTTGATTGTACGTTTACACTCGCAAAGTCACTCTTAAAGGTTATATATAAGCATTCTGTAGAATAATGCTAGTAGAATCATCTACTTGTTACGAAAAAGTTCGTTAGAGGTCAAGAAAACATACGAACATATTTTTTAAATTTTGCAAATGTTTTATTATTTTTTATTTATTTAAGAGTTATATTCTTATTATAACAAATAATGTATCCTATGACACTCAGGGAGTGAAGACGAATTTAACGACACTTCACATATCAAAATCGGTCAAGCCAGGCTATACGCGATCATATAGAAACATACATATATACCCACATACATACATACACTCGAAAAACATAACCCTCCTTACGCATTCGGGTAAAAAATCAGGCCTCGAACCTAGTATTAGCCTAGCATATTTAGAATAAACAATAAGTAACAACTCAATTATAAATAAGATCTTGAAATTAATTTAAAAAAATAACGTCGAGGCCAAACACTATAATAGTTACTTGTTCTGTTTGACTAGCCCTGGAGCCGGGGTCATTATAATACCTCTCTAGGGTTACTCGTTGATCTGACTTGGGGCGTATTAGGAGCTGCATCTTCTATGCTTGGCCTTTGAAAAATTCTCTAAATGGACTCAGAGTAGACAACGATACGATGGTGTGTCCTGAGTCACAGAATACATAATAGTACTTAACTGGGTCGCAAAAATTTGCTTTACAACAATAACTGTAAGCTCACCTAGGTGATGCAAGGGTGTGCCATTGTTGGTGCCTATCCGCTGGTAGATCTGCTCTGGCTCCTCGGTGCTGTTGTGTGTCCGCCACCATTTGACGAAGAGTGACTCCGCTGAGGCGGCACCGAGATCAATCCGGCATGTGAGCTCTACTCTCTCGCCCAATCGCACCGAGTTCGGAACTAACAACTCTGTTATTGACAGTTGGCGACTACCTGGAACACATACACCTCTATAATAAATGCAATAACCCACGAAAACAAAACACACTAATCCTTCCCGAACCCAAATTGGAGATATATAAAAACGGCCCTGAGTACATGTCGATTAAAATATATAACAAAATCCCTAATCTAATAAAAAACGAGACTACTATTAAATCCTTTCACACCAAATTGCGCAATTTTCTGATCCATAAATGTTATTATGCCCTTGAGGACTTCTTTAAAGATAAACTGTAAAAAAAAAAAAAAAACTTAACCACTAGAACTATCATGATCTCAATAAAACATAATTATATTAAGTAAATATATTAAACTCTTAGTTAAGTACAGTATTTCATAGTAATTAATTAATTATTTAAGAATATTAATTATAGCTATACATATATTATATTTAAGACTTATGTTTGCAACGCCCTATTAACAGGGTATGTACCTAGCCATAAGATGCTCTGTACGTATAGCAATGAATAAATAAATAAATGTTTTAAAACAAAAACTCTAATATTGCCGTATGCACTGAACCTTTGCTGTCCCACCCATCCATCTTCCTAAACTCTTCTAACCCACTTTCTCTCAAAAAAAAAAGCCGTATAGTCCATTCACAGTTATTTTGTGACATTAAATCTGCCTAAGTAAAGCTGCCCTTGCCATCCTCTGAACCGCGCAGATTCTAGAATATACCTAGGTACCTACTCTGTTCTACGGATCACACAACCCGAAGCCGAAGGCGGTTTATAAATGATAATTATAACACAGGCAACACAACTGTGAAAAAATTGTAGTTCGTATAACGCCTATTACAATCCCAAGAAATTGTCAGCCAGTGTAGTAGTATTATTAGGTATATCGAGACTACTCTCTGCCTCTTTGGACACAACATATAATAATACTACACAAACTTGAAAGGGTCCTACTTCGTCGCTTTCAGCATGGCTTCGCCTCTTCGATAAATTAAATCACGGTTTCTTCGTTTCAAATGTGGACTGTATTTGCTGATAAAAATGACGCGTTACAATAACTTCGCAAGTAGTATTGAGAGATGTTGCACTCTGGATGACAATATCTTGGGAATGTAATAGGCGTTAGGTATACGAACTATAATGCAAACTAAAACTACATGCCGCTCTGCCTCGAACCTGGTATCTCGAACCAGTTTCAAGGCCGAGCAGCATGCTTGGAGCTGATCTTTGACGCGAGAGCCGTCGTCTATCTTTCCCCCTAGTGGAAAGCGTCAGATAGATACGAGGTGCGTTTGTGGCTATATATTGCTACCCAGGGTTTTCAAAAATGTATAGGTGTATATATAGAGTGATTATCCTACGAACATATGTAAACGAACATATCTGCAGCTTTAAACGATTGACCACAATTGACATAGACATATTTATTTGTGGAAGATACAACAGAATAAAGAATAGAAAATAAAATACATAGAACAAAACAAAAATAATAAACCAAAATATAAAATTGTGGTGGTTACCACCACAAAAATTAATGTATAATAAAATAAATGATTAATTAATCATTAAGTAATTGCACCAAGTCAGCAAAAAATATAAAATACCACGTCTTCATGAATAGCACCTAATCATGCGCTAGGCATATTTTGCTCACAAAACAAATCATAACACAAATCTTCAATGGAACTTGAAAAGAACCAAAGTTATGACTTCCAAAATACCAAAGCTCGCTTGTTAGAATTTATCGTTTTGTTTACAATCTGGCTGCAGCTCAAGAACGGTAATTAGCTAGCGCAAAGCGACGCGTCATTATTAAACTGAGACCGGTGACATTCCCCGGTTTACTGAGCCTACATCACTGCAGCTAAATGTGCGACCCGACTCAACAAAAAAGGAGTAATAATTTTTGGTCAACATCATTTCAGCCACAAGAAGTCTGTAGCTGGACATAGGCCCCATGGAATTCCAAAAAGACCTGTTGGAAACGGCTTGCATCCAGCATCTTCCTGTCCAGTTCCTATATATGAGTTCGTCTATCCAGTCCAGTTAGTGGCGGGTCCTATGTAAATAGGGCGAATTCTGTGGGCGGGTCTTCCTATACTGAGCTTGCGGATGCGGGCGGACATCGAGAACTTTTCAGCCCTATCTGTACCTATGTTATGTGCCTTGCCTACTGCCATTTGAACTTGCTAATCCGCTGTGCTATGCTGTCCGTAACTTTTGTACATCTACAGTTTCCTTGTCATATTGATGTTTCTTTTCTAGTCTAGGTTATAAATTGTAACAGACATAATTATATGTATAGTTTAAAAGGTCATTTAATTTTAATCAATAACGTATTTACTCATCCTTCTGAAAAACTTTTGTCATGGCGTTAGTTAGTGCCTATCTAGAAGTATTATTTTCTTTGTTATAGAGCTAATACCGACGTTGCGAAAAAAACAACTAGTTTATGTAAAAAGTTGACTGATCTCCAACAAAATGGAGGTAAAGATGGAGAGCAGCTACTTTTTACAATGCTAGTACATAGATAGTACCTAAATTTATTTTAAGTGTAAACTTGGTCCATGACGTCCATGTTCACACATAGATAAAATATAAAAAAGAAATGTTTAGGTACCTATTTATACGAGTACAAAGCTGTAAAACTTCAACGTTTCAAGAACACGTTTGACAATAGGTATAATGCGCTCTTTGCCCTTCATGCCCGGTAATTTTACTGGACACATCGCAGCTCAATGAGGGACAACACATAGCATAGGTATATTGTAAATCATCCATCCAGATCAGCCATTGTCATTCTGACCAAAGAAAATTTATATTCTCTACTGACCTCCAAATCGGAAATAAAACGGTCTCTGAACTAGGCTGCCATCCTTCCGAGTCCTATTACTACAAAAATAACGAGAAGACATAACTAGATATGCTATAAATCTAAATATGCCGCGGTATATGAGATGAATTCATAAGGACGACGCCGTGAATGACAAATAGGTTCGCATGGCTTTTATGTAGAAGTACCAGACGACCCACGCTGACAATTTTCATATTATAGTATTACGTATTTATTACCTTTGTAGATGGGTGCTCTGTAGAACGTTCTTGCTTGTTCCACTTATCTATTTGCGCATCTACATAGCGCAGTGATCTTGAACGACGGCGATGTATTTCCGTTATTAATCAAATCGTTCGATATAGGCCGTTCAAAATTACTGTAGGTGAATTCTTTCACCGTTCTAACTGTACGAATAGAGGGATGAGTGATGAAACCCGACTAATCGAAAAATGATAATTTTACTATTAAAGTCTTTGATACTTTTGACTAAAGTCTAGTAAACAGAAGACTTCAAAAAAGAGCATTTTTTCGACAAATGCATTGACCAGACATTAGGTTTTATCAATGCGACAAAATTGAAAGCCTAATTACTTTGAAATTAAATCTAGAAACCTAACTACATCTCACATATTGTCCGTGAAATAGGCAGCTACCCTCCAAAATTACCGGCCTTCTTGCAGTCAGTTAATAAATAGTAAACAATGACATAATGTTCAACTCGAGTCCTGTTCCAAAGATCAACCATAGCAACATTCAGTCACACATACCTCCCCCCTAGTGTTTGCCATTAAAATATTACGATTTTCGGGTTTCTGTGAATGTTTATAGAGAATTAGGTCATATCCCGATGAATAAGCGAGTGTCTTGGTTGGCTAACCTTGGTTCGGTCCGGGAATGTTAAAAATACCTCCGCGGCGAACGGCATCAGCATAGCCGTGTGGGGCGACCATCATGCTCGCTCTTTTCGATCAAATACGTAAAGATTCAATAAACATTGCGTCCGAGCTAGGATTACCATATCTCTCTCACTTGTCCTTATATTTCAAGATTTCCAGGCACTTGAGTGGAAATTTAGCCGTATTTTGGAAATCTCCGCATTTTTTGTCGTATAAGTCTCGCTCGAATATCCAGTCTCTTAACTAGGTAATATTATATAATTACTATAGTTAAAAAACTGAAACAACCGACTTCAAAATAACCAATTACGTTTACTTGAGTGACATATTTTTTTCAGTTATTTAGTGTTAAGCACAACTAGTGAACCGATTTTGGTAAAATGTCAATACGATCGGTCAGAAAGTAGGTACATCTTTTTAAATAAAATAATAATATTTTGTATATCAGTTTATAAATGACTGCATTAGGAGGTAACAAAAAACATTTAAAAAAATACATCCGAATTGTTAACCTCCTCCTTTTTTAAGTCGGTTAAAGCGAAAGTAATCCTGTTTATTATCTTTTCATGATCGTTTGGCTGAACCGACCCTCATGAAATTTGGGACAGAGATGGTTTTGAATCTGGAAACGGACGTAGGCTTCTTTTCATCATTATCATCGTTTGTTCGTGTGAGATTAGAAACATATGCACACTATCGGCACACATTCATATACACACACTTTATTTTACTCTAATGCCCCCAAAGCACATATTTACAAAGAGTTGTCAATAAAGTTTGCAACAAAAATATCAAGACTTCGCTGTAGTAGGAATTTTTGCCTGAACTTTAAAAAAAATCCATCTGGTAACCCCAATCCAAGCATCGCACGCGGCAGGATGATAGGTCTCAGCTCTATTAAATCCTGCTGTTATTTATGCCTATTCATGTCTCACAATATTCCTCGGTTTGACGATAAGCGGGGGGTCATCGCAAATGAATCACTAGTATTATTT
Source organism: Lycia hirtaria (assembly GCA_947563715.1). NCBI lineage: Eukaryota > Metazoa > Arthropoda > Insecta > Lepidoptera > Geometridae > Lycia > Lycia hirtaria. The sequence goes on from OX387378.1 coordinate 33,233,978, forward strand.
TTTACCAGACTAATTTTGTTTTGTGTGTGTGGTATATACATACTTGTATGGTTCTAGAGGTATCTACGTCATGTAGCCAGGTTTAAAGATTTTGACTTAAAGAAAATGTGACTATTTTTTTAAAATTGTATAAGTTTTTTTTTACCCGACTGCGTAAGAAGAAGGGTTATATTTTTCGAATGTAAGTATGTATATATGTATGTAAGGATGTATGTATGTATGTTTTTATATGACAGCCTACAGATTTTGATGTGCGAAGTGTGATTAGATTCCTCTCAGCTTCCAGAGTGTCGTATGCAATTTTTTTGTAATAATAATAATACATCTCTTGCAATAATAAAAAAAATAATGCGTGTTTTCGTAACCGCCAACGAACTATTTCGTAATAAATAAGTGATTTTACTAGAATTATTCTAAAGAATGCGCATTTATAATCTTTTACAACGATTTTATCCATCCATACTTTCTCGCAAAAAAACGTACACTCAACAGCGTATCAAGCATAACGAAATCGTAAGTTAGACTGCGAAAACCGCTTTTCTGCAGTCGGGTATTTTGTCCTTCTTTTTATATACATACATACTTGTTCTTTTTTTTACCTAATAATACTATTATAAGTTGAACCGTGGAAAGGACGAGAGCCGAGTAAAGATAAAGCTCAAAACAGGATAGTAATGTTTATTTCACTATAAGAAAACATTTAGATTTTTATACAGTCATGCTTTTTGGATTTAATTAAACTTTCCTTCTAAAAATAATTATAGTAAAAAAACTGAAATATCGACTTCAAAATGCGGAATTTTGTTTTAAAAATCAACCCACATACACAATAATAATAAAAAAATTGAAGTCGGTAAAAAAAATTACTCGGATTGGCCAAATATAGCCTCTTAGAAACCGTCTGCGGTAATGCTCGTGATTTTCCAATTTTCCGTAAAACAAGTATTCTGCATATATAGATACTTAAGGTATGAAGATGAACCACACACGAAGAAATTTTGTTATTATGAGCTTGTCGAGCCGTTTAGAAGCGTTATATTAATTTCTATGGGACCAATTTGAAAGTATATTTATTCAAACAAAAAAAGAATTTTCCAAACCGGTTTATAAATAACGGATTTATGAAGTAACAAAAAAATACAACAAAATTGAGAACCTCCTTTTTCAAAGTCGGTTAAAAACTAAAATAGATAGAACTTAAATATATATATTATGTATCCAGAAGACATGACTCTCTTTATGGTTACTTTGGTAATCAACAGAATCAATTCAATTACAAGAATACGCACCAGCTTGTAATAAACCAAAATATTTTGTGCTCCATGTAAGATTTGCGATCGTATTTAAGGCTCAATTTTTATGCACTTATCCAAACAGTATCTACACATTTTTTTGTTCAACAGGTTCATTAGAATTAATATTATAAGTACATTTTATGATACTTTCGGGATACAAAGACAATTCGTTCGTTGCACGCGCTTATAATTAAAATCGATTAGTCAAGCCTTTATGATTATACAAAAGATTTTAAGGTAATGAGTTCATAACTCTAGGTTAGTAATATATCTATCTCTAATAAAACCCCCCTTTGGCAGTCGCGTAAATAAATATATTCAATGGTAGTTTGCTTTTTCTTAGTTACAATAAAATCGACGTGACAATACTGAGCTTTCCTCGTCGTCGATGCCTACAACAAACTGGATGTATTTTATTTGAAATGGTGCCAATGATGTGCTGCAAAATACCTTCCATGATGCAACAGACACAAAATGGAATACACCTATTAGTTCTTTCTATTCATATAAACAGGATATATGCTATTAGATAGCTTTATTTTTGATCGCTGTTGATCGATTAGCTTTAAAAGACAGTTAAAACACCTACTTATACCCGCCTACCTAAAGAAAGATTTGTTGTTAGAATCGTCTTTACCTAAGTACATTCATTCACTTCTATTTGCGACAATTTTGTGGACTTGCTTTTATACTACGTTCAATATAAGTTGAACTTTCGAAGTACGAATACCGATTTAAATAAAAATGGTTCTTGTACATGCAGATGGGATACTTAATTAATTTTAATTGTTAGTAAAATTATTGACAGGTTAATAAAAATGTTAGCCCTGTATATAATAATAATGTTTTTCCTGAATCGATCTATAAAATTTAAAACTATCTATATAGGCAAGAGTTTATTGAGAATTGCGCGGGCGCTGCTTTTGCACAACCACTAATTAAAAACCACACTGTTTAATCGCTATGGTTGAACGCTTCACTTGCATAGATAAAACGATATTCAATTTATATTTTCGCAACCGACTTTGCTGCGAAACCGTCGATGACACAAAAGATATTTTAACATTATTTAACCAACATATCACAACACTGCATTCGATGCTTCCTCTACACAAATACGAAACATTTTTAGCTAGAAACTTGTGTACTTTTTTACATGTGATTAGTAAAGGATTGCAGTAGTCTCTCACCTACGACGAGACATAATAGCAGGCCCGCTCGTGCGAGCATCGCCACGGGGCACATCGCAGCGGCAGCACGCGATCAACTGCCGTGCCGCCCGCCCTTCATGGCGCGGCCTTGATCCGTCCACCTATCATACCGAGATAACAATCACACCCGCCTTGGAGACGAACTACCGCGGACATATTACCTAGGCACACGATTGTGATATACTAGGGTCACTGAACTAACAATTATATTTTTAGATTTTTGGTGTGTTTATGACATAAACTAAAAAAAAACTACAGAGCGCTTGATGCAGAATTTGATGCCCGCCCGTGCGTCACGCGAAAACATGTTTTTCTCATAAATTTTTCTTCCTTTACTGAACTATGTGAAAGTAATGTGATTTTTTCGTCGTTCTTAATCGATTAGTTGTATTTAAAACATGTTAGTATGAGTAAATAAAATATTGATTGCGTAAATAAATAACTTTATTGCCATGTATAAATACTGAAAAATACTTAAGTATAATTTCAATTTTATGGGCTTACATAGCAAATGTTTGAAATAATCATGCATAAAAATAAACTTACTCTAATATAAATATTGAATGTTCTAGTATTTCAACATTCATAACAGACGCGACAGTTCATTTATTACGGTAACAGTTCAATATAATGTCTTACACGTTTTTTTTTCAGTTTTGGTTTTATAAAAACCGGGAAAAAATATATATATATATATATATTTACAACGAACTAGGCCTGCGTTTGACCAGTCTTACCTGATGGGAAGGGACGATGAGGTCGAAGATGTAGCACGCTTGCTTATTTGATATCTATTCAGTTTTTCCTTAATCAAACCCACGTCGTACTTAGCAAGGAAACCCGATGCTGGAATTTAGTGGTATTAAAGGAAGATAACAATTTGGTGATATACATAAAATTTATGAAAACACAAAAATATGTAATAAAATAACAATAGATACATTATTGCCCAATAAATTTTATTGCCCATCAAAGAGGGTATAATGGGGGTATATAAAGTAATTTTTAAGGACTAAATATTTTTATTCAAAACTGAATTATTTTAAGAAATTGATATTAGTATTTTTGCGATTGCGCTTATTTTTATATCTTCATTTATTTCACAAGTTTGTGTGGTGAGGAATGTAACGTCAAATAAATTTCCAAGTGTTTTCAACTAATAAATAAATAAATATTGGTGGACATTTTACATAACACCACCACTACCACCAAACTAAGCAAAGCTTGTACTATTAACCGACTTCAAAATAAAAGTAATAAAAAAAAACTGACTTGAAAACAATCTAATTAACTGATAAGGGATTAACAGAAAAAAAAACTGGGCGTCTACCTAAGTAGGTACGTAAACCAACTATTTTTTATATCGGAATAAAATATCCCTCAACTTAGGAGTCATTGTAAGTTTTATCAAAATCTGTTTAATAGTTTTCAAAATATTTATGACTTTTTTAATTTTAAAATATGTGCATTTCAACGACGCTATACAAACTACTGGGCGGATTTGAACGTAATTCGGTAGGTATATCACTCATACTATATAAAAGGATCTGGTATACTTTATACGCAAAAATTAGGCGTTACATTAGTACTGAAGTGTGTCTGAAAATTAAACGACATTAGCCAGTGAAGTTTTATGAATACAATTTTTAGGTCCAAACAAAACGAGTAAATACTATTAAAAATTGATAAATAAAAGTAATTAAAAAAACGACTTCAAAACAATCTAAGTAACTGAAAAGGGAGAATTAATCCGAAAAAAATCAAAACTGGGCGTCTAGTTGAGTAGGTACGTAAACCTATTTTAAGGTTGAGTCTGTATAGGACTTAGTTGATGATAGTTTAGGGTCTGACACCGACGACCTCAAAAAATAGTTGATATACTTAGGGAGACGCCCCGTTATGATTTTTTCGTGTTATTTCTCCCTTTTCAGTTAATTAGATTGTTTTGATGTCGGTTTTTTTTTTAAACTAACTCAAAACTGAACATTCTAAACTTAATGCTAGTAGTATATAAGATAAAATTAAAAGGAAAACTATCACGGTTAAGTAGGCTTTACAAGTTAACGAGTATTAGTCGATGAACTTAAAAAATTTACTTAGATACGTAAGAAATGAAAATTTCGTGTAAATTTCATTTAAACTAACATAAGTTAACTCGTATGTTCATAGTATCAAACAGGAGACCCTGTTTTAAGTTCACATAAGTTATGATGTGCAATTACGAAACCCTACATTGCGCGAGGCACGACACGCACTTTGCCGGTTATTACTGAATCTAATGATTTCTAGAATTATGTAAGAAATAGATTTCAATTTCTTGAGGCACGTGTGTTGTTGCCCTTAAACCCTTTAATTTATATATTTTTAAATAACAACACTAACTTGTTTATAATTGGGTGACTGACAAATCTTTTGCGTGCTCCAGTCAGAGAGGCTTCCGCGGAATTCATCCAGCCAATAGGAATACTTACAAACGACATACGACGAGAAGTCGAGACATTTTTCGAAGCATTTCACAGACTGGGCGAGCAGATAATTTCTACATCCTATTAAGCTTGCGCTTGACCGCTAGCTCGCCTGGTATTAAGCGAAAGTTGCGTTCTACGACGGATCTTCTGTCTCGGTCGTGCTTACCAACATTTTTGAAGATGTAAATCGAAAACACTTTAGTTGTTATGGCACAGAGTATATAATATACAAAAATACTGGTCAAGTGATCTTTTAGATTATACGAACGGAACCCTACCATATGCGTGTCTCAGCGCGGTCTTAGCCATTTATTAAGTATTTGTTCAAACAAAATTTGTTTTATGTTTGTTCTACGATAGTTGTTATTTTGCAAGATAGAAGATTTACTAACTACAGAACTTTAAAAGGTAAACTTTCCATGCATTTTGTAAATAGTTTGGTTTACCATATAAATAAATTACACTGATACTTTCTTATATGCTTAACCTAGACCCATACTGGTTTACAAACACAGCTAAGTCTTGTCAACGATTACTCTAGAAGCAGCGAGCAAGCACTGTTCCAGTAGAGTCTCCCCTGCCTATAAGTTGAAGTGCGACAACAGTCTATCATTAAAGGTGATATCTTTAAAGAGCGAGGGGTGGTTGGCGGGGCGTGACCCGGGGGGCGGGCGCGACGCCAGCGCGATGGCGACGGTGTCTCGCAAGCGGGCGCGGGTCACGTCTCCCCGCAGCGCCACCAGCCGAGTCAGCTGTTCTTCTGACATGTCGGGGCACTTGGCTACTACGCTGTGCAAGTCTAGGGACAGCATCTCAATATCCTGGCAACGGATTACCTGCACACACATATATTCTAATTGGAGTAGTGAGCACCTCATTTTTACCCAACTGCGAAAGCAGGGTCATGTTTTTCGTGCGTACCTTGTATGTTATGTTTATAAATTTCTTTATTACCTCGTATCTTCAGCTAGAAGGATTTAGAAAAGTGTTTAAAAAGATTTGTAGTGTTGTAAGTAAGTCGTTAATATACCTAGTCTTGCCATAAATATTGTCACGAAGAAAAAAATTATTTTTTTATTGCAAATAATATTTATTACTTTTACAGTGTGTTAGTTTAATACATAAATATAAAACAATTTAAAATATAAAAGCTTATTCGAAGTGGTCTCCATTGGCTGCAATACAAACAATTTAAGCGTTGAGGCCAGTTATCAATAGAAGCACGCACTCTTTCCATGGGAAAATTCTTCACTGCCAATCGTATGGATTGTTTTAGGGACTCCAAATTATCATGGCGTTTAGAGCAAGCCATACTCTCTAAAACTGACCATAAATCATAATCCAGCGGATTAAGATCAGGACTAGACGACGGCCAGTCTTCAGCTCTGATGAAGTCCGAAACGTTCACTTCTAACCAAGTGACGTTTATGACCTGGCGCCGAGTCTTGTTGGAAGGACCATACTTGGTTATTGAACATGGTGTTGTTAAGGGGCTTAACTACCTTCTCAAGAATGGTATTTTGATACACTTGTGCCGATGTTTTGATACCTTTTTCACAAAAATATGGCTCAGTCACTCCTTCATAGCTAACACCCTACCAAACCATCACTGAAGTCGGATAATGCCCACGTTGCACTCTTACTCTCTCTTTATCACCCCACTCCATTTTAATATCGCAAAATATTGTACAATGTATTGGCGCCAAAATTAGAAAACTCAATGAACAATCGTATAAAAATGACATATTCCAAATTCAAATGTAATATCTTTCTTATTTTTTAATGTAACAGTATTTATGGCCAGACTAAGTATATTTTTAACCAAACCTATCGAGTAGGGTTTCAAAATGAAGGAAATTAAAAGATTATAATTTTTCGCCATAAGGGTAACTCAACATCTAGTTTTAAATACCATAAAACATCGAAATGTTAGGTATTACATTCACGGCCTAATATCACCTTGAAAATTAGGTATATAGATATTAATAGGTATATATAATTATAATATCAATGGGGAAAAATTCATTGAAAGAGAAGATATATTACGGCCACAGCACCGACTCGGAACCTAGAGATAATAATTTGAAAAGATATGTGATTTGACACTCACCTCAGCCAGCATGCTAATGACTTCAAACGGCCAGTCCGTATCGACACTTTCGAGTGGCACCTTCCTAAACGAGGACCTTATCTGGTTGGCTTCCTTTACTATCTTAGTCGAGGCCTGCTGCGCTTCCTCTACAGTCTTAAAAACAATCTTCTTAGACAACATCGCGGTTATATATTTCTTGTACACCATATTTTGCGCCTCATTGATCACGTATTCGAAGTTCTTATCCCGCAGATGATGGTAGTCTCCAAAATAATCTTCTAAAGTGATGCATATGGTATCAACTGGTGTCGTGGAAGCCAGCCACTTGATCGTGAATAGATCTTCAAAGTGGACTTCTAAATCGAGGAAAGCCTCTTCTAGAAGGAATTTCGCAGCTTCGTTTCGCAAGTTCTGTAATAAATAGATCATTTTAATTAGCAACAAGAAGTTGATCTAACCGTGAAAATGATTTTATTACCTAAAACATAGGTAAAGGAAGCCGTAACTGAACCAAGCATTATACAAAAACATGGATACAAAAAATAATGTGCTCATAGGAATTTTGTACACGCGTACCAATTTTCGTCGTCATTTGCTCTTGATAGAAACATCAGCATATTTTTAGGATAACACAAAACATTAATGTGTAACATAAGTATATTTGTATATTGGGTTTAGATGTTAGGTGTTTTTTGGTGTAGTTTTTACAGCTAAAAACAAAGAAATCTCTCCTGACATGGGGAACTGAGTAAACATGCAAACAGTGCCAAAATAAACAATAGTGAGTGAATAGAGTGTCTGCTTGTGCGAAAACGTGCGGCTCGTTAATATAGGCTTAAAAGCAAAGAACGATGGAGCAGCCCTTTTCAGCACGCATGATGACCGACCATGCCAAGCTCGATCGCATGTCTCTTGTATCTTAGCGTTAGGTTGTTCTTATCTTCACAGTTGTTAACCAAGATCGAAAATAGTCAAGAAACCAAATTACTTAGTCCCTCAGCCATGGAAAAATGGGTGCCGGGAACCTATTGGAAACAAATCTAGCATTTGATAATGCAAAATTGAATAGGAAATAAGAGTAGAGTAAAATGCGTGGTCCTCCGAATAGCAGATAGAAAAAATATGGCGCATTCCGACTGTGGTATGTAAAATTTAGGTATTTACTTTATGTATCATTCAAGCCAAAAGGACTAGCCGTGGCTTATGACGTCACAGCGTTCCCCATTATAAACTATCGACAATACTTAAAAATATAAAAAAATGTTTTAATCGCAAAGTATCGAACAAAAACATAAAATAAATACCTTTAAAATACAATACAAAAACACTTTATTGACACCATAATAAGATAACAATAAGTACATACATGATTAGGGCGTAAGAAAGGCACAAAAGACGGCCTTATCGCTAATAGCGATCTCTTCCAGACAACTTACCCTACATATCCTATTGAAAAAGAAAATATTAGAAAATCCTTGTAAAGGTAGATGAGCAGTTGAGTCGAAGAGCTGCACCGACCTGGAAAGTAGTGAGCATCTTGTCGAACTTGGCGGCGGCGGGCGGGTCGTGTCGCGCGGGCGGCCAGCGGCGCGCCTGCGTCTGCCGCGCGAGCACCACCATCTGCTCGCTGTTGTTCACTATGGTGATCATGTGGTGGGTGAAGTACGCCACGCGGGAACGGTCCGCGAAGTGGGAGTTCTGCAACACGCCACGTTACTCGTAACCGATCAACGCCAATCACAAACCTTGTCAAGATTTCGGGAACTTTCGGAGGATGGTCATGTCATCTCAGCCATAAGAAGTCCACTGCTGGACATAGGCCTCCCCCATGGATTTCCAAAAAGACCGATTGGAAGCGGCTTGCATCCAGCGTCTTCCCGCCACTTGTATGAGGTCATCTGTCCATCTCGTGGCTGGTCTTCCTATGCTGCGCTTGCCGGTACGTGGTCTCCACTCGAGAACCTTTCAGCCCCATCGGCCATCAGTTCTACGTGCTATGTGCCCTGCCCACTGCCACTTCAACTTACTAATCCGCTGTGCTATATCGGTGACTTTTGTACGTCTACGTATCTCTTCATTTCTGATTCGATCTCGTAGAGAGACTCCGAGCATAGCTCTCTCCATAGCTCGTTGCGTGACCTTGAGCTTCTTTATAAGGCCCATAGTTAGGGACCACGTTTCAGTGCCGTATGTCATCACTGGTAACACACACTGGTTGTAAACTTTCGACTTGAGGGACTGGGGAATATTGGACGAGAAGACGCTTTTAAGTTTCCCGAACGCTGCCCAGCTGAGTTGGATACGACGATTGACCTCCCTCGTAAAGTTGGACCTGCCTAATCGGACCATTTGTCCTAGGTAGACGTATTCGTCACAACTTCAAGAGTGGAGTTCCCCACAGAGATGGATGGTGTTTTACTTAAAATTAATCATTAAATAAAGACCGAAATATAGGTCTGCTCAGAAAGACATGAGCTTATTTTTAATGCATCAAATGTTACACTACATTACACTACATACACTTGAGTGTTGTGTTATAAAAAAACAGACCGTAGGAATGCGACTTGCTAAGGCTGATAACATAAAAAAAGAATAATCTAAATCGGATAATAGGAGGGAGGGATTTTTCTCCTTTTGTATGTTGTATAAGTGCGTGCTAAACTGCAGGGCAATTCAGTTATTCAAGACCGCTCCGTAGCTGAACCATATGTGAACAGTTTCCCATCGGCCGCCATATTTTTTTTTGATTCAGTCACTTCTAAGTCATACAATTGACACATTTGATGAAACGTGACACGTCCTTCGCTCGTTACTAAATCAAAAAATGAGTGTTTTGGCGGGAACGTCCTAGTAACATGTTGTTGCTTTGTTTTATTTTCCTAAAACTTGTGTTATCTTGAAAATTAATGCTATAAAAATGGTGGTGTTTTATTCATTAAGTGTTCGATCAAGTGCGTGAGTATGGGCAAGTGAGATAAAGCAGTGAAACGTGTGATTTTACGCTGTCGGCAAAACTCCATAGAAGCTTCTAGTAAAGTCGCCATCGACGCCATCACTTTACTGAAGCAGGACTCAACTTATAAATTGACTGTATACGTGACTTAGATTGTGACTAGAACATTTACAACTTGTTTTATTCAAGAAATTTGAAAAAATCCTAATACTTGACACTGGCAAATGCTTTAATGCGGGTCCAATACAAAAAAGAAGAAATCAAAAAATGATAGCAGCCGACAGGAAATGCTTCGCAAAAGGTTCAGTTACGGATTGGTTTTGATTAACTGAATTGCCCCCCTGTTCTCTTAGCACCTTGCCGTGGTATGAGTTTGAATCTCTTGAACTGTATGGCGTATTTTTGTGGTATATTAAAATATACATATTTCGTTAATTTATTTCTTTGACACGCTCACGTCGCATCAGGGCGTGAAGATGTCGTAATCCAGGTCTAACCATTGTAAAAACGTGAAAGTCCTGTAGAGGAGGATCAAAGCAGTACTCGTTCGTTCACGATTACGCTCTATGATTTCGTAATGTAACTGAAAATTATAATGCGTTTTACATAATATGTCATCTTGAAAATTGCTAAATAATTCGACATTCACAATATATTCTAGATTTAAGCTGTGAATGATAAAATTATGATGTGTTAGATTACCAACCTTAAACTGAATAACTCCTTCTCTGTACATGTTCCCATACCGCGCCACTTGTTCAATACTGAGAAGCAGGGCTTTGAATGTTATCTCCTTGCTTATTGTCTCTGTCACCTGGATGAAAAAAAAATACCTTGAAATGGTAATAAGATTAAGATACCCCAAAAAAAATAATTCATAACTTTATTCCACGTTTTTCTCGGCTTAACTAATATCCATGCCAAATTACAGCTTTCTAGTAATAAGTATTTGACCAAAGCCGCGGACAGACAGACGGACGGACATGAAGAAGCTATAAGGGTTCCTTGTTTACTATGAAACGCTAAAAACCAACCAAACTATTGAACCGATTTGATGAAATTTCTATGGGACCAATCTGGAAATATATAATTACAAACAAAACAAGAATTTTCCAAATCAGCTTATAAATAACGGAGTTACGCGGCAACATAAAAACGAACGCCAAACAAGAAAACGCCATGCCTTAATGTTACCGTGTAAACCGATCGTGAAAGGTGACATACCTGCAGGTTCTGGTCTATCATCTGGAAGATGATGACGGGCGCGTGTGTGTGGTAGGCGGCAGAGTGCGGCTCCTCGTCAGGCGGCCGGTCGCCTGCCCACTCCGCGCGCTCCGCCTCCAGCGTTTTCTCCATCCATTCCATGTAGTTCGATTGCATTTTCTGCACAATACGAAACAAAAAACGAAATTATTTTACTGAGTAATTACTTCGCGCATGTGTTGCTTGGTGGCGCCACTAATCCTCTGAGACAAAAGATCGCAGATGTTTTCACTATCCACGTGAATATTATAAATATGTGGGTCGTCATTTAGGTAATATTCCAGGTACAAGTACCTACACTGCATTTCTACACAGGATTTTGGACAGATGAAGTAGGTTCAAATTTCCGTGTTGCAGTACTGTTCCGGGCATGCGACATGTGACACAAAACAATACCCATTTTCCTGCTGCCCTTAGCAATGTAGTCCAAAAAGTAAAGTAAATTATTAAACTCCAATGAGGCGGAAATAAAAGACAAATCTAACGACATCTCATACAAGTATCCATATTAAAAAAATACCCGACTGCAGAAAAGTGGTTTTTGCAGTCTATCTTACGATTTCGTTACGCTATTGAATGCACGTGAGAAAGTATGCGTAAAATGAAGAACGTAGGAGGTAACGAAAGAGACCATTTTTTGCGTGAGGGAGTGAAGACGAATCTAACAACTCGCACATAAAAATCGGTCAAGCCGTTTAAACCATAGGAGGCAATATAAAAACATATATAAATTGTTATACATATATACAAACATACTGTTGTTGCATTAGTCTATTTAAGTCCTTTGTTATTACTTTTTTAAGTTTATGTAACTATCTATCCCTCCTCCTTACGCAGTCGGGCAAAAATATGTTAGTTCGCTTACTTATAGTATACTTCGAACAATCTATGCCACGGCACGCTGTAAGCTTTTGCCCGCTTTTAAATGACTCATACGCAAGTTGACTTCTGTATATAACGTACACACGTATGAAGTTAGGGTTGTTGTTTTACAACCGCTCGCTCGTTATGTCAATTGGGAATCCAACGCTTGCAACACGCAACGCCTACCTCTACTGACAACGAATATACCGTGCAGGTAAACTCCGGCAAACGGTAAAGAGAGCATGGCGAGCAGGGAGATTACCACAATCGTAGTAGCAACCTTATTTCAATATTACTTTCACCTTTGTCTAGCTCGCTCTTCTATAGAAAGAGCGAGACAAAATTCAGAGTAATATTGATAAAACCTGTTTAACCGCTTGTGGTACGGCCGCTGGTAAAGAACCTGAGGTTATCGGGAGGGGGTAACATAGGTAACAAGGTAACATACAGAAAGGTCACTTTCTGTATGTTACCTTATTTTGTGATTGTATGTAAATTTTAAACACGAAATCCTTAGTTACCTGTAAGTACTCATCCTGGAGTTTCTTCATCATTTCATCGCTGAGAAGCGGCGGCAGTGTGGACACATCTATAGTCAGCTCTTCACTGCCCATCAGTTCATGCCCAGGATATGTGTTCAGAATCCATGATAAGAGAGTAACGTACTCGTTGCCTTCAATGCCACTCAAAACAATATCTTGAAGCTAGAAACATAAGGTAAGTATTATAGATAATAATAGACACTGCAAGCAATTAACAATACATTTATTTAGAAAGCAAAACATCTTTAAAAAGCGGTTTTTTTTCACGCCTGCGTGGACCACATTGTAGACCAACATGGTTATCAAGGGAGTTTATGGTTAAGCTCATGATTGAAAAATATGTCAACTTACACTAGTGGACAAGCATGTGTGATACATGTTAACATATTTGTTCACAATATCATAGTGAGGCGGGAAGCACGGAACACACAGCGTCTTGATAACCCTCAAGTCTTCCAGAATCAGTTGTCTTGTGAGCTCCAAGTAGCGAATGAGCCAGAGCTTGTTGTCTTCTCTTTCGTCGACGCGAGTGCCTTCAACGCGTTGTCCTACCGCGCGTTCTAGGACTTCGAAAGCTTTTGTCCGCCAACTTTTAGGTCTTCCGGGAGGCATGAAGCCTGTCTGATTTTGTTGCTGTAATTTAAAATAAACATAAGTATCAAATGAGCGAATCGTGCCGATATTTATACTGCTTCCACACAATTAGTAAAAAAAAAAACAACAAAAATCGTCGTCGGCGATTCTATCTAGTTCCTTCTAGGCAAGCACGCTCCATCTTCGACCATAACTGTCGCTTAATACCAGACGAGTTGATGGTCAAGCGCAAGCCTATTTTCCAATAAGAAAATAATTATCGGGAACTAGATACTTTTTGTACATATTGCTGGCTATTATCAAAAATCCTTCCAGGCTTCAATAATTTTATAAAATGCTTCAAAAAGTTTCGCGCTCGCTTCACTCGCGCTTGATTGTTTCATATTGATCTTTATTTGTATTGATCAATAAAGTGCTGTGAACTATCTAATACGAGCAAATAATTCACTAAAGATAGCCACTAACCAAAAAAAAATGCGCGTTCTTGTATGTATGTTTGTAATTTTCTATTTAGGAATATATTTTGTTTATATTAAGGAATATTATATTGGCAATCAATGCATTCAAATGGTTGTATTTATAATTTTTGATAGCGTTAAAGTCGCTCTTTACCAGTCGGGTATTTCCTTTTATCACAGTTAGTTGTTTGATTCAAATTAATATTTAAAACCTTAAAAAAATACTTTTATTTTGACTTGGGGTACTGTGGGTTCATTAATACGAGAAATAAAACATATTACTAAAAACACCACTAAAATTTTCGAGCTTGCGCATTATTACTATTTTGGCATAGAAGTACTGTGAGTTCACAAATACCAGTAGCATATTACTATAAAAAACTACTAAAAAAATTTCGCGCTCGCTTCGCTCGCGCGTTCATATTATGTTGACATGGAAGTACTATGGATTCACTAATACGAGAAATAAAGCATATTACTATAAAACACCACTAACATTTTCGCGCTCGCTCCTCTCGCGCTTTATTGCTATTTTGACAGAGAAGTACCATGGGTTCACTAATACGAGAAACAAAGCATATAACTATAAAAGCACTACTAGAATGTTCGCGCTCGCTTCTCTCGCGCATACTAATTACCTATTTTTGTTTATATTTAGGTCATGCAAGCGCTGAGTGCTCGTTAAAACGAAAAAAATATATTTTATTACTACCCAAAAATAACTCGCCACGCCACGCTCGCACATAAGTAAGATATGGGACAACAGGCTCCCCCCCCCCCCCACAATAAGAAGGCTATGTCCATGTCCATTGACCCCCCCCGAAATGAATTCCTGGCTACGGCCCTGCCTTAGCTACATTCTTTAGTTTTCCAAAAATGTTTTGATTCACTGAAAGCATAAGCATATTGGGATATGAACCCAATAAAGAGAATGTAAAAATAATTTGTTTGTATGTACATAAATATATATGTACATAATTTGAATAAGTTCTTCCTGTAATAATTTTTAACATTTGATACAGGGGTGACCTTTGTCTTTACAAATTATTATTTTATATTTTATCCAAGCTAGTAAGTACAGGTTCACCCCAATAAATAATTCAGTGATTGCTTGGAAACTAACTAATGGTAAATAACATAATATTGTATATATATGTAACATAATAGTTGTTATGAATAAGGTACCACCAAATAAAAAATATATATTACCTGTAAAGCCATTTGATCCCTTTTCTCCTCTCTTTCAATAATTCTCAATGCAGTGACTATAACAGTGGGTTCCTTACGAACGGTGTTCAGTGTCCTTGCCAGTATAAGTTTGATTTGCTTCTCAAGCAGATTAGAAACCATTTCAACATCTTCAAAATATGCTTTCAACATGATTTTGTCATGAGATGACTGATTGGGAAGTCTGTGTAATTCATATAGTAAATCATCTCTGGAGTTTTCCAAATCATTAAGGCACTAAAAGAAATAATCACTGACAAGGATGGAATCACTGAGAATGATACATTTTGATAGATGCAATTCAAATTGAAGGTTGAAGCCAGCTAAACGGGTGGTGTTGGGTATGTGAAAAATTAATTGTTGTAGCATGTACATATGTATATCGAATTTAGAAGGACAACTATCATGACTAAGTAGGCTTTACAATATAATTTAACAAGTAAAAGTCAATCAACTCAAAAGTTTATCTTAGAGAAGTAGTTATCAGCATTTCATTTCTTTTTAAACGACTGCGTAAGCAGGAGGGTTATGTTTCTCGGGTGTATGTATGTGGGTAATTGTATATATGTTTCTATATGACAGCCTAAACGGCTTGACCGATTTTGATGTGCGAGGTGTCATGGTGATTAGATTCGTCTTCACTTCCAGAGTCTCATAAGCTATAGTTTTTTGTAATAATAATACATCATTTGCAAAAATAAATGCGTTTTTTCATAACTTCCAACAAACTATTTCATAATAAACAAATGATTTCACTAGAATTATTTTAAAGAATGCGCATTTTTTATCTTTTACAGCGATTTTACGCATACTTTCTCACAAAAAAAGTACAGACAACAGCGTATCAAGCGCAACAAAATCGTAAGTTAGACTACAAAAACTGCTTTTCTACAGTTGGGTGTTTTATTTTTCTTTTAATATGCATACTTGTAAAAAATTAGGTTATTTTTGATCATGATGCTTTACAATCTAGATTTTTCGCTGCTAGGGACCTGAGATGAGCATTTGATATTAATTTGAACTTTGTATCCACATGTTCCTGAGAAGAACAGAGACAGAAAATGACACACCGCACAAGAAAGATATGTTTTTGAGTGTATGTATTTGTATGTAACATATAAATATTGCAATCAATTCAGTAGTTTGGTTTTTAAATCAAAACAACTGGGAAAAATTGTCATAAAGCCAAGTAAAGGAAAATGCTGCTTTCCTGTGATTTTTGTTTGAGTATGTGCTGATTGGATCAGATTTTTTTAGATTTTTAACTATAATAGGGAATATGGATGATATTTTTTGTATTACTCCTAAAAAAAGCTAACTAACCACAAATAGATTCATTCTATAAAAACAAAATTAAAATGTCTTTAAGAATAAGAAAGTTATAACTATTTTAATTTCATGTTAGACAGAGACCACACCATCGCGGAAGATGACGTCATTCAATGCGTGCACTGCACAAATTCAATACAAAATGTCGTTTTGCAGGAAAAGAATAGAACAGAACATCTCCAAAAATGTTAAATGTTTACAACACTGAAGTTTATGGACTGATTGAAATTATTTTTAAGTATACATATATTATGTATTACATTTTTGTATATTATCCATATAAACTATTATTCTTACTAAATAAAATTCAAGCATAATACCTATTATTAGCTCACCTGATGTGCATGCAAGAGTTTACCCTCTCCAATCCATTGTTTTGTTTTAGCTACACTTTCAGGTACAGTGAAGATGTGTTTCAAGCTGTCCATGGCTGTTACATACTGTGAGTGGCGGGAATCCTCCTCACGGACAGCTTGCAATGATGCTACAAGTGGTGGCACACCTTTCAGTTGCTCTTCAAGCTCATCCATTCTAAGAAACGTATATGCAAACCTGAATTATATCATAATCCATATCCTTAATAATATTATAAAAGCAAAAGTTGCAAACTGATTGTTATGAAATTTTGCTACCTTCGCTTTTTTTAGCAGAGGTAGCTGTGAACTCAGAGACAGCCATAGGCTACATTTTATCATCACCATTCACCATCGCCATAGTTTTTCATCACAAAGGTGAAACCATGGAGTGTAGCTAGTAGACTTCATTATAGTTACATTAAAAAAAAGTATAATAAAGTGTTTTAAATGTAAATTCATTACATTAAAAACAATAAAGAAATTTGACAAAAAAAAAATAACATTTTATTATTTATATATATTTAAAGTATTTGTGACCGAGCTACACTCGAATATTTTATGACTGAAATATGAGCAAACCAGGGTTCACTAAAAATTAAACCTAGCAAGATTGATTTTTCATCCTCTAATCTACCTACAAACCAAATTTCATTAAAATCGTTGGAGCCATTTCCGATATTCAGATTATACCTATAATATACATATATACAAGAATTGCATGTTTAAAGGTATTAGATATCATTATCATGATCCCCCTTTCATTTCAAAACTAGACTAATTTACTAACTTTTTGCTAATCTCTTGAACATCATCTAGACATTCCTGGAGTTGTTTCAAGCCTACACTGACTCCATCAAGTTTTCCCTGGACTGCAGATTTGAGTTGAGCTTCTATTGAAGCTTTTTTATGTGTAATTCTTTTTTTGTATTGTTCAACCTGTAAAAAAATAAGATTTTATAATGAAATAATCTGAAAAATAAAATCTTAATCCATACATAACACAGTGGGTAGTAGCAGAGTTGTGTAATAATAAGTATAGATATCCTAATTACGAATCAAGGAGGAACGGAAGAAACATTATAACAAGAGTCCAGAGCCTCGCTCCGATATTTCAAGAAGCTATGTCTGGTAAATGCTGATAAGAGGAAATGCTTAATACAACCCAAGTGAGACTTCGACTCTCGTTGCTTAACGAGCATTATAGAGATATTATACCATCCATCTCTTTACCATTATCCTGGAAATGCTGAAATAGGTGATGATAAAAATCGTACTTTTTCTAATTGACCCGGTCTCTGCATCATATTCATAACCATTTTCTCTGCTGCTACCTTCGCTTCTTCTTCAATTTCCTCCATTGTTTATTATTACGAATTTGTTCTTTGAAATCAAAACAGTTTTACAACACAACTGACAACACACAGAATTCGCCCTCGACCGCCATTCAAAACAAATTCAAGAACTCACTCATGACAATGACAGGGGACTAACCTGGTGGCGGGCAACCCTACCACTCGTGTTGTTTACTAAATTAATCATTCCCTAACCTTTTATTAACATTATTCTCCTTTTTGTTTGTGGTATATATAAATAAGCCTTCTGGTGAGTGTTTTATTATATTTGTGATTACTAATCAGGGGAAATGGGTCCCATTCCCCCTGATAAACCACCGGATCCCCCCGATGGGACCCAAAGTCTAACTTTAATGGATGAGGATCCAATTCCGTCCCCCCAGGACGTGATTGATCCTACTCCAACGAACCTTCCCCCCACAATTATTAAGAAAAGACATCTAGTAAGTGATCATGCAACACGTGCAAAAAAAGCTGTTAATAACCAAGATGCCGCATCAGCCTCCATCCAAACAATTTACGTCCATCCGGCAATGTCAATATTAGGCATTAGCCATTACGAAACCAATGATGTTGGCCCCTTTATTGTACATGTCTCCCGGTCTGAGCCAGACCCAGCAGCAGGCACCATTATTCGGCCAATGAAATTTGGACAGTTCTTGTTCAACAACAAAATTGACAATATAATTCCAGGCGGAGTGAATCGAGTCGGTCGGAACAAAATATCCGTACAATTTAATTCTGCAGAAAGTGCCAACAAGTTCATTGTCAATCCGGTACTTAAAACTAACAAATATGAAGCAGTTATACCGACATACAATGTGACGAGGATGGGCCTAGTGCGTGGAGTCCCAGTGGACTGGTCCATGGATGAGTTCGTAGAATCTCTACAAATCCCGTGTGGCACCTATGTGCTTAAAGCCAGACGACTCAATCGTAAAAACAAAACGGTAGAAGGCATAGTTTGGGTTCCAACCCAAACTGTGGTGCTTACTTTCAGGGGACAAAAACTCCCAGAACGGGTATTTTCATACTATTCTGTATTGGTTGTGGAAACCTACCAATTCCCAACCATACAATGCATGAACTGTCTTAGATTTGGACACATCAAAGCTCAGTGTAGGTCCGCGACAAAATGCTACCGATGTACTCAACCTCATAGCGGCGAAAAATGTGCAGTAGAGGAATCTCAGGCTACATGCCTATACTGTTTGGGCCACCATTTCTCAACAAATAGATCCTGCCCAGAGCAGGAAAGGCAAAAATCAATTAAAGCAATAATGGCACGCGATGGCATTTCCTACCAAGAAGCCTGCAGTCAAACGCCAAAAGTAGATAGGATGTACAGTCAAGTAGTCCGAAAAACGCCAACTCTTCGTGAAAACACTAATAATCAAGCCCCCTTCTCCTTCACTGCCACCCCTGCGCCAGTTCTGTCTAGTAAAAAAACAATAGTGCAAACCCCTCGCCCACGAGCCCCACAGCGTAAATCATTTGACAGAATTGCCCACCAACGCATTGTCTCAGAGCCCCCATCCTCTATTCCTAATGGGTACGCTCTCCAAAAGCCCCAAATCTCATCTTTTACTGCTCCCAATGAACCCCAAAACTTGCTTCTTATCCAATTGCTCAACATAATCACTAGTATGATTTCCCAAAATCCCCAATGCCTACCGTCCAACGTTGCCCAAATGATCTCCCATATCTCTTCCCTGATTAATCATAATGGATTTATGCCCAATAATCCAATGGAACAGCAGGAGCCTCCGACGGAAGGTTCCTGAATTATGTCATCTCATCAGAAAATATGCCCCCATCCTGGTGGCTGTGTCGGAGACATGGTTTATCCCTGGTGCTCGATATCGGGTTCCGGGCTTCTCCTGCCTCCGAGATGATCGACAGGATGGGAAGGCTGGCTGTGCTTTATTTGTTAGTTCTTGCCATACGTATTCACAAATTGCTCTACCTATCCACAGCACAGAAATCAATGCTGTATCTGTACGTGCCTTCAACATCTCCTTTATATCCATATATATTGCTCAACCTGCCTCCTACCTCATCCCTGACATTTTACTTATAATATCTTCCGTTCCCCCACCTGTCATGATAATGGGTGATTTCAATGCACATCATACGTCTTGGGGCTCTTATTACTGCGACTCATTTGGCCGCTTATTGCTGGAATCGATTGAGGACGCAAATTTATGTATTGCCAACGATGGCTCCCCAACCCGTAGAGTTTTACATTCTCAAAATCCAAGGTCTGCAGTTGATTTAACTATATGCTCACCGTCACTATTGCCCTCCTTAATTTGGCAAGTCCTCCCTCTTAGTCAAGGTAGCGACCATTTCCCCATCTTATTAAATCTAGGCTTTCATGTTTCTCGTCCCCCTCCCCCTATTCCACTCCTTAAGTACCGGCTTTCCGGAGCTAGATGGGAACTATATGCATCCTCCTTAGATAACAAACTAGCTAGCTTCCCGAGCCCTCTTCAAGAAGACCCTCTAGTCTGCTATTCAAAATTGATAGAAGCCACTCTCTCAGCTGCAGATGAAACCATCCCCCTCAAAAAACATAAACGCAACCTTTATTCGCCCCCTTGGTGGGATACTGATTGCACTCAAGTTATCCGCGAACGAAAACTGGCCGAAAAAAACTACAATAGAAGTATGACTTTGGATAATTACCTGGCCTATAAAAGAACAGCCGCTAAATGCAGAAGAACTCTCGCAATAAAAAAGAAATTAGGATGGACGAAATTCTGCGAAAGTCTGGCTCCAACAACGCCATCCCATATTGTGTGGAGCCAGATACGTAGGTTTAGAGGATCATACAATTTCACCAACCCAACATCTAACGATCCTTCTTCTTGGGTGGAAGCATTTACTAACAAGCTGGCTCCTCCATTCGTTCACCAAAATCCCTTGCCCTTCATTCCAAATTGCTCTCAATCTTCTAGTCACTTTGATCTCCCTTTCTCGTTTGACGAACTTCAGATGGCTCTAGATGGTCTGGTTGATTCGTCCCCTGGGGTCGATGGAATCCCGTACTCCTTTATCACTAAAGCCAATGAGAACTTCAAACGATACTTCCTGAATCTGATAAACATCTTTTTTGAAAATGGTCTTATACCTGACTCCTGGAAAACTCAGATTATTGTACCTATTTTAAAACCTGGCAAAGATCCTTCTGACCCAAATTCCCGTCGTCCAATTGCTCTTTCCTGTGTAGCTGCAAAAATTTGTGAAATTCTTATCAAAAACAGATTGGAATGGTTTGTTGAAAGCAATAAATTACTACCAAAATCCCAGTTTGGTTTTAGAAAGGGAATGAGCACGTCAGACAGTCTTAGTATTCTGACCACTGACATTCGCACCGCTGCGAAAAACAAAGACTACCTTGTTGCTGTGTTCCTAGATGTTGGATCAGCCTATGACAGTGTCCTTCTCCCGATCCTCAGAAACAAATTGTTACAGCTGAGCGTCTCGGCGAAGATGGTTCAATTCATTAGCTGTTTCCTGATGGAAAGAACAATCATAGTCAAGCATCAGGGAGTTAATCTAGCATCCAGAACCATATGGAAGGGTCTACCTCAAGGCTCAGTTCTCAGCCCCCCGTTTTATGGCCTTTACACAGCAGACTTAGAACACTCGGTTAGCCCCTTTTGTCAAGTGCTACAATATGCTGACGATCTCGCTCTCTATGTTACATCAAAATCTTTACAAGAAGCTGAATCCTTGCTCAACAATGCCCTTACTTACCTGGAGGACTGGCTATCAGAGCATGGTCTCTCAATATCTCCATCCAAAAGTAATGCCATTGTTTTTACCAAAAGAAGAATAATCCCGGATATTTCCCTAAAATGTAACAACATTCCTATCCCCCTAAAAAGTTCGGTAAAATTTTTAGGAATGTGGCTTGACTCTAGACTCACAGGCGTAACCCACATAGAGGAAGTTGTGGTCAAATGTGAAAAAAATATCAATATTCTACGTTCCCTATCTGGTGTGTGGTGGGGCTCCCACCCTGTTTCCCAAAAACTGCTGTACAATGCAATAGTTCGGAGCCACCTTGATTATGCAGCATTTTTGCTAGAGCCAGGAAATAAAACTGCCCTAGACAGGTTATCTGTCATCCAAGCGAAGTGCCACCGAATTATCTTAGGAGCAATGAAGCCGACTCCAACTAACGCTATGCAAGTGGAATGTGGAGATCCCCCATTGCATCTACGTAGGCAATTCCTTGTTGACCGGTTCTTCACTAAGGTCATTCAAAACTCAGACCATCCCCTGTGGCCAAAAATTGAAATCCTTTTAAATCTCATTGCTCCACATGAATTCAGATCCGACACAAACCTTCCGTGCCTTATTCGCAGCTACATTAAATTCTTACATCTCCCCTATCCTGTGGTCTCTTTTCCTACGAATCCCCTCTTTTCTATTAACTACAAAGCTCTAATTTATCAGCCTAGAGTCATCCTAGATTTTGGAATCCAGAAAGAATCCAAGGACCCGAATAAGCTGTTTTTAGAAACTATTGACACTGATTGGCGTGACTGGCTGATCTTGTTTACGGATGCCTCCAAACTAAACCAGGACAGCGATGTGGGGGTGGCTGTCTGGATTCCAAGATACAGGATAATTTTAAACTACAAGTGTCCTTCTCTCACTACTGTTTTCACGGGTGAAGCTATTGCAATCCTTGAAGCTATTAGGTATATCAAGTCCCACTCTATTGGAAAAGCCATCATATTCTCTGATTCGAAGAGTTCCCTTCAGTCTATTGTATCTAATCAATTTAAAGCTAGAAATAAATATCCGGTAACTCTCAAAATTAAAGAGGAACTATTCGAATGTAACCAGTTAGGTTTACAAATTGTTCTTGCCTGGATCCCAGGGCATATAGGTATATCTGGCAATGAAAATGCAGATCTCTTAGCCAAACAAGCTTGTAGTTCTGGAAATACTGATCATTTCCAGCTCTTTTCCCATGACCTCTCATCTTCCTTCCAACTCCAACTTCGCTCCGCTTGGAATACTACTTGGCAGAGGTCAAAAACCATAAAAGGGAAATTCTATGGACAAATACAACCTTCGATCCCTCCAAAGCCCTGGTTTTTCAAATTTAAAAAGGTCAAGAAACAGACTGTTTCTACGATATGTCGCCTGCGGCTGGGTTTTGCCTGTACTCCGGTTTTTCTCTGCAAAATTAGAATTCGAGACCACTCCTTATGTGAGTGTGGCTTAGACGAAGGAACAGCTGATCACATATTTTTTTGACTGTACCAGATGCCGTTTCTCCCTATACGATATGATCCCAGATGACGTTCCCCGACCTACTAACTTTTCCAGCCTCCTCCCTCTAGTATTCTCTCCTTTTATTCATGTCCTCACTAAATTCATTGAAATTAACAACATTAAACTTTAACTCATCTCATTCATAGATTAATTATATATGTAACCTTATTATGAAAATGTATCTATCTATTATATAAAATGTATTGCTTTATTATTGTTAAAGGTCTAAGTCATATTACTAACATAAATATATATAATAATAAAAAAAAAAAAAAAAAAAAAAAAAAAAAAAAAAAAAAAAAACAACCCGCTGCACACCTGCTCAAGCAACCACGTCAAGAAATATTCCACTGGCTAATTACCACTACAGGAAATAGGTATTAGTGACTTGTATGACGCTGCCTGAAGAAATACCAGAGTGGCAGACTCGGAATATTTCAACGAACGACCATCGGCGCGGGAGCATCTATCATTTCTACCGAACAATCAGACAACCTACTAGAAATTGGCGAATTTGTGGCAACACTGCTGAAGCCATCCTAACAAAGTTGAAGTTGAAGTTGACAATGACAGCTCTTTTCGTGACTTTATGACAGAAATATCAATATGGCGGTTGACCAAGCGTTATGCACCCTCACATTATTTTTTTTGCTAATCGAGGCCTAAATTGTATGAGTGAGCTGTCAGAGCCGTGATCAACATTGACTTTTGATATCTACAAAGTACCTACTCTTTGCTTGATAATTGATATCCTACATAATTTCAGTGAAATTTATTAGAGTTTTATTGTTAATGATACGCTGGATTTATAAATTGCTGTCGTTACCAGTTGGAAGACATTGAAAAAAAAATTGTATTCGTGATCAAAAATGAATCGAGATAAAAGAGAAGTTGAATATCCAGTTGAATTGGAATCTCAGTTTATTATGAGATTACCAGAGGAACCAGCTAAAGCCCTGAGAGAGGTTTTGAAAACGGGTGAAAATTTCAAAAATAGATTAACTATTCAGTTGGAAAATGACATGAGGCATGGTGAAGTTAGATTTGATGATTGGCTACTCCACGCAAAAATTGTCGATTTGCCTACTATAGTCGAATCACTGAAAACAATCGATAGAAAGAGTGTTTACAAAACTGCAGATGTATGCCAAATGATGATATGTAAGGATGAGCTTGATCCATCATCTACTGAGGAAGAATCAACTGCCAAGAACAAGAGAAAAGATCCATTCAAAGTAGACAAAAAGTTTTTATTTCCACATGGTATCACACCCCCCACTAAGAACGTTCGTAAGCGACGTTTCAGAAAGACATTGAAAAAGAAAAGTGTGGATGCTCCGGAGATAGAGAAAGAAGTTAAAAGGCTCCTCAGAGCTGACAATGAAGCTGTAAGTGTCACATGGGAGGTGATCGAAGAGACAGTCAAAGATGACGAACTTAATGCCAAACCAGAAGCAACTACATCCTTAAAATCAGAAAAAGTTAAAACTAAAAAGGAGCTACTGAAAAATGAAGGCTCCAAGCAGTCGTCCAAAGTGGAAGACATATTTGGAGGAACATTGAGTGACAGCGATTTGGAGGATGAAAATGTAAATGTAGATATAGAAGACAGTAGGATGTCTGCTTATGATGATACATTCTCTGAAACTTCTGCTCAAGCACCTGATTTTAGTAGGAAATCTTTTGCTACAGAATTTAGTCCAGACATGTTCTACTATCCTGCAGATTTAAATGAAGGGTTAGAAAGTCACCCTTATAAGGGTAAGAGAGATCTGGAAATGCCTTCCACATCAAGGAATGATCCATTCACCCTTATTGATTACTCACAGCCCAGTGAAATCGACATAAAACTGCAGCAGCTAACAGCTGAGTTGGAGGAGCTCAAGCAGAAGAAGCAAAGAACACAGCATGAGATAGCCGGAATGGAAAATATATCACTCAGGCAACGCTTCCAAGATGTACTCCAGAACATAAATAAGGACATTATGTATAAAGAAAATGAATACCAAAGATTATTATCTCAAAAGTAGGATTATGATCCTATAGATTTACACAAGAATATTGAATTGAAAAGTAAACTACACTTTGATGCATGCTATACAGAAAACAAGATAATTAATGGATTCCCAAAAGGATAATATTTTTGGGAGTATGTATGTAAGGCCTATCTATATTTTAATGTATATAAAGTTAGTAGTTACATTGTTGTTTACATTATTAGATGTAGGGAATTACAGACTTAGTATGTATGAGTATGTAACAATGACGGTGTAACTCCAGTTCAATTGTTCATCTTTGTATTTATACTACCTCCTGTAGTGTAGTCTAAATGGGGTTTTCATACATAGATATAGAGATAAAAAACCTGACCTCAAAATACACAATTTTGTCTTAAAAATCAAACTACAGAACTGAACCTATTTTGATGAAATTGCTATGGGACCAATCTGAAAGTATCCTTTCAAACAAAAAAAAAAAGAATTATTCAAATTGGTTTATCAATGATGGAATTATGCAGTAACAATAAAAATACAGCTGAATTGTTAACTTCCTTCTCTTTCAAGTCTGTAAAAATAAAACTATATTTGACTGCTAACTCACCTGTTTGTAAGGGATAGTGTGGCAAGGATGAAGCGTGTGTATACATAAATTTATTCTACTCTTAAAAATTCCAAGACTAGTTCTCGGGAAACAGAGTTGAGGATTTCTTTACTTCCCTTGTGTTGCAGGCTTTTATACTTAGGTGTTTTGTTAAACATCCAAATTATCCCAAATTAGTATAATATTATTAAAGTGATAGTAACTCTATTCTGTCTCTTGTTTGTTTGTTAAGAAATTTGGTACAGATAATAAAATTATACCTGAGAATCTCGAGACAGACATAGGGTATATTTTATTATCATCACCACAAGTTTTCTTCACTATGCGGGTGAAACTATGGGGCACAGCTAGTATTTACAATAATACATTTTTAAATCTTATCTCATTATGCATATTGTTGTTTTGTATTTTTTAACTCTGTATATTCCACTAGTGGGAAAAGGCCTAAATGGCAATGTCTATTTTTGTATTATCAGTTTACTACTAGTCAAATAGCAGTAATAGTTAGTGTTTGTTTAGTTTGCTGCTGTGGACCAGAGTAGGCTTATTATAATGATGAGTAAGACTGTAGTTACCATGGTTTTAATTTTATTTAGTCTACTTTTACTTGTGCCCTGCATACTGTTCTAATATCCATAATATAGTTGTAAATCTGTTTGTCTGTGTATTTTGAATATACATACTATTAATTTTTGCCTATAATAAGCTATTTAAAAACTAATGGTCTCATTGTAGCATTTTACATTCATATAATTAATGTTTTCTTTAAATGAATATTATGTATTGTAATGAATTTGACAAAAAAAAACTTACATCTTATTGTACCTTATAATAATGAAAATTAAATGTTATTAAATGTATTTCACTAAATAAAATATTGTAATATTTCATAAACATTTAAATATTTCTTTTCTTACCTCACACAACAATCACAACAATCTAAAACAATCACACAAGAATGTTTGTTAAGACCCCTTGTTTAAACAAGTATATATATTTAAAAAAAACTAAATGTAGCTTGTTAAGCTATTGTGTGTACGTTTTTTGTGAGAATGTATGAGTAAAATCGCTATAAAGGATATATGTATATTATTACAGATTATTTAGAATTACTCTATTAAAATAACTTGTTTATTGGGAAAAAGTTCGTTCGTTCGTACCACAGGTACCTACATACTAAAACGCATTTTTTTTGTGTGGGATATTATTGCCAGTATCTATTATTATCACTCTTTATGTATTTAACTTCAGTTGCAGTTTCTTATATGCTGTATAACGAGGGCTTAGCATTTGCATGATCTAAATAAACAAAAACATAGGTAATAAGTAAGCGCGAGCGAAGCGAGCGCGAAAATTTGAGTAGTGTTTTTATAGTAATACGCTTTGTTTTTCTTATTAGTAAACCCACAGTACTTATCTGTCAAAATAGTATTAAAGCGAAACTTTTTCAAGCATATTGTAAAAATTATTGAAGCCTGGAAGGATTTTTGATAATGGCGAGGATTTCGGGGGGTTTGAACCCCCAAACCCCCTCTCCCCCTGCCTACGGCCTTGCTTCCTTTAGACATTACAGTTTAAACACGTCTACGCACGAAACAAAATGGCGGTGGAGTCGCGGCGCGGTCGCGCACTGCGCCCCGGCCGCGATCGCGCCTCGACTCCACGTCGCCTGCGACGCGACTCTAGTGTATGGGCGCACTGCCATTTGAACCTGAAGGAAACGTAGAAGCGGCGCGCCGCTTGTGCGCCCGTGCCTCGACGCCGTCTCGACTCCAGCTTGTGTGGGCGACGCGCCTTAGACGGTTTCGTCTAAGTTGGCAGTCGTCATTATTTGTCATACAATCGGATACAAAATATTATTAATCGTATGTACTCGTTAGCCGGTGTTGGTATCACTGTGTGACTTCCGAAGTGTAGGTATTGACCATTGCCTAACTTAGGTTCGTCTAAAAATTCGAAAATCAACATAACGCCTGATCAATCTATGTTGTCACATTCGTATAACTGCTATCACAAACTAATCAGGCGCTTAAATACATTATTTTCAAAATTCAAGCTGTAAGTCACAGAATTCGTGGCCCTATTTACATCTCGTAAGTATTTGCTGATATTCACGGCGTTCCTGCCGTTCTGATTATCAGGGTTGGCTGCTCCATTACATTTTGCAATTATTAAAAAACTACAAGGGAACAAATCTCCAAGTTTTGCACACATTTGACCCATTTTTTAAGCTTTCATTTCATGTACGAGTATGTTTTAAATTTATACCTATATGGCCGTTTTTATACGGCACTGATTTAAAGAGGCAGTTGTAAATAGCAGTTTTAGTAAGTTAAAAATTATAAATGGCACGTTTAATAACTAGTTCAGCAGTTAAAACTAAGCAGTAAAGTAATAAAAAATAATTAAATGGATCAGTGAATATATAATTGAGCAGTAAAATAATTAAATGGGCGGTAAAAATTATTATCTATAAATTTGTATTAAAAAAAAAAACAACCTAATCTCTGAAGAAATTATTGCTTAGACTTTGCTTATACCTATATACATAGATAACTTTCCATCATTTTTACCGCTCATTCAGTTATTGAACTGCTCAATTATTTTTAGAATTGACGTTGTATGATAAAATAACCGACTAATTGATTTTTTATTACTGTCCATGTTTACTGTCGCAATAATTAATCAACCGCCATTAAATTAAATAACTGCTCAATATGTTTTTGAACTGATCATAATAACATCTCGAATATTTAAATAACAGCTCAAAAAAATTAGTTCCCTTTTTATACCAACACCCGCCATTCTGATTCACACAAAATTCTTATCTCATCACATTCAATTATCTTTGCCGTTGCTAGGCAATATAATTTACAAACAAATAATTTTAGTATTCAAAGTAATATTTCTTGCGTATTTGTATTCTCTTGCTTACGTAGTTATTGTTAATATATTCTTTTCGTTCTGTTCAAGGTTTGCAAGTCAGCGAATAAAGTTCAAATTTACGACAATATTACAGGTAAGGTCGTCAGATTTCTACAGTATCTAAGCTCATAGACTTACAGTTCTTTGAAACGCATAATCTCATTTTGTCTTGTCCAATCTCATTTCACTGCGAGTATGTCGACGACTATGTGCTACGACCTTAAAACGAATTTTAAATGCTTTTCATCAGTTTTAGATAGATAACAACGATTTAGATGTAGTAACGTACGTAGGTAAAAAGTTTTTTTTTTTGACGAGGAAGATTTTTTAAAAAGATACTCGGCTGCATTGTACGTTGGGATGCAACCGGGTTATGTGGGATTGTACCCACCAAAGAGTATTGTACTATACAGGAAAACTCCCCCGGTGGCCTAAACCTTAGTGCTAAACGGGAGACTCAGGATTCTCGTGATGAATACATACCGGAGCCCTCAGCAATGTGATGCAATTCCTTCTCAGCCTGCAGGCCTGCTAGGCAGAGTCACTCTGCACGTCCACCTCGGGCCCGTTTGAGTAGTAAGGTCAGGGTTCCTCTCCCGACCAACCCCAGGCCCAGAAGTACCCTTTTAGTAGGTTCTTATAGCAGAGGATTTATCAATATTTTTTTATTACAAAATAGTAATGATGAATTAAATTACTAATAGGTCCTGGTAAATAAAAGGTAAATTACTAAATGCATGGTATAATATATTAATAATTACGTAGGTACTGTCAATGTGGGTACCATTGCGTTAAATTTTGGATATAGCCTGGTTTAAAGATTCTTGATTTTTTAACCAAAAGATGAGTAAATAAATTGATTGATGAATGCGAGAGTTGTAGTCGCCAAACATTATAAATGTTAATTTATGCACACAATTGACAAATGTGATGGAAGTTTTAAAAGTTTTTCACCATTTTCTAAGCACAAGAATTTGTGACTGAAAAATGTATGTCCAAGATTTCGGATTTAATTATACAAAACTTGTTTAAATCCCATGAGTTTTATTTAATATCGATAAAACATTGATCTATCTTACCGCTTTAAACAATATTTCTTGGTCTTATTTAGTTTTACTACGTAAAAATATTGTAAACAAAAAAGTCAACGTATTTTCTTTAATTGTGGGTAAAATTGACAATGGAGTTTCAGTTAATTATACACCTAAAAATGCATAAATAATGTGAATTATTTCACTTCTATGTTTGACAGAGATGTTTTAAGCAATATAATGTGGTCGAAGATGGTAAGCATACATAACACGGAATAAGAACTGGCTCTCAAGTAGGTGGTTGATAGTCATGGCATCGTTAGATGTTTGACGATAACTTTTCCACTTGAGGCTATAACTCTCAAGTGGAAAAGCTATCGTCAAACACCTAGGCTGCAAAATTAATACTCAAACACCATAATTCAGTTTCCTAATGATATTTTTCCTACACGGAAGATTACGAGCAGCTCGCAGTTTCTTTTTTTGAACGGGGTTTGGGGGGTCCGAATCCCCCCCGAAATCCTGGCCATTACCAAAAACCCTTCCAGGCTTCAATAATTTTATAAAATGCTTCAAAACTTTCACGCTCGCTTCGCTCGCGCTTAATTATTTCATATTGATCTTTATTTGTATTGGTCAATAAAGTGCCGTGAACTATATAATACGAGCAAATAATTCACTAAAAATACCCACTAATAGGCTGTAATTGGATACTTTAGGTAATTCAAAAATATATTAATCAATTTAGTATTCCATATTTGTCTTCGTCTCTTTTGCAAAATATTAGGCTAATGATAATTTTTGTTAGGGTCAAGTGTCTCTCCCCCTTTACAAGCTAAATGGTTCTTGTCGAATAGCTATGCTGAAAAAAATCCAGCAATTCATTTCCCTAACGAAATTGTAAGGAAAAATATCACAAGTAAGTAGGTTTTACAAGTTAACGAGTAATAGTCCAGGCCGTAGCCAGGAATTCATTTCGCGGGGGGGGGGGGGGGGGGGGTTCAGCAATGGACACGGGCATAGCTTATAGCCTTCTCATAGCGGGGAGGGGGGGGGGGGGGGCAGAGTCTGCGGCCATGTTGTCCCATATCTTACGTATAATGTGCGAGCGTAAAAAATGAGCACTTTAATGTCCCAAATGAATACCAAGTTTGTCATAGCAAAATGTGCTAAGTTTGGGTAGTACTTAATAAAAAAAAAAATTTTTCGTTTTAACGAGCACTCAGCGCTTGCATGACCTAAATATAAACAAAAATAGGTAATAAGTATGCGCGAGCTAAGCGAGCGTGAAAATTTTAGCAGTGCTTTAATAGTAATATGCTTTGTTTCTCGTATTAGTGAACCCACGGTACTTCTCTGTTAAAATTAGAATAAAGCGCGAGAGAAGCGAGCGCGAAAATGTTAGTGGTGTTTTATAGTAATAGTAATATGCTTTATTTCTCGTATTAGTGAATTCATAGTACTTCCATGTCAACATAATATGAATGCGCGAGCGAAGCGAGCGCGATTTTTTTTTGTGTAATATGCAAAATTTTCGTATTTGTGAACTCACAGTGTACTTCTATGTCAAAATAGTAATAAATGCGCGAGCGCGAAAATTTTTGTGGGTTTTTTATAGTAATATGCTTTATTTCTCGTATAGTGAACTCATAGAACTCCTATGTAAAAATAATATAATAATATTAATGCGCGAGCGAAGCGAGCGCGAAAACTTTTAATGCTTTTTTAATGAACCCACAGTACTTCCATGTCAAAATAAAAGATTTTTTTAAAGGTTTTTAATATTAAATCATGGAAGTGATTTGATTCATTGATCGTGTAAGCGAGTCCTAGCTTTTCGTGGACCAGATGAATCAAACAAGTAACTGTGTTAAAAGGAAATACCCGACTGGTAAAGAGCGACTTAACGCTATCAAAAATTATAAATACAACCATTTGAATGCATTGATTGCCAATTTAATAATCCTAAATATAAATATATGACTTTATATAAAATTACAAACATACCTACAAGAACGCGCAAAATTTTTGGTAAGTGGCTATTTTTAGTGAATTATTTACTCGTATTAGAAAGTTCACGGCACTTTAATGATCAATACAAATAAAGATCAACATGAAACAATAATGCACGAGCGAAGCGAGCGCGAAACTTTTTGAAGCATTTTATAAAATTATTGAAGCCTGGAAGAATTTTTATAATGGCCAGGATTTCGTGGGGGTGGGGGTTGGGGGGAGGGTGGACCCCCCAAACCCCCCCTGCCTACGGCCATGTAATAGTCGATCAACTTAGAACAAGATTATGTAGTAATAAGTGTAAGTAATACTTTGAAAGCAATTTGTAGAGTATAGTTATTGTTACTGTAATACCTAGTTATAGTTATTATTGTACTTAATCTAATGTTGCACGCCCGCAATGGGTAAAACTGTTTGGACTATTTATTATTAACATCTTTATGTACACAGTTTTTATGCAATAAAAATATTCTATTCATATAGTTCCCGTCACGTAAAAAGAACGCTGGTTTGTTCGCGCTTACGAACAAATCAGCGATCTGTTTACGTGACGGGAGCTATAACTTTGCTTAACTAGAATATTCTTAAAACAATAGGTATGCAGTTCATGGGATGGGGTGAATGTTTTTTAAATTTGATATTACTCACTATTAATCTTAGAACTTATATTTGATAATGAGGTCATTCAACACTCAAATTATTGTAGAATTTTTTGGCTTTATTTGATTTTTAAGAAATTATTTCATTAGTAAAAAAAAAAATGCAATTAAACTATTTTATTTTTTCCGCTCGTTTTAGCTCAAAGATTTTAAATGGCATTTCCCATGAAAATGAACATGATTGAATATGGCAAATTGATTTAATTTGATAGATCTATGTTTTTTACATCAAAAAAGTAAAATAAATCCAACCTAAATTACGTAAATCACCGTTTATGAAGATTTTCCGTTATCGAAATGAACGGGAGTCAATTTTACCCACATTCGCGTTTAACTTTGACAATCCATTTAAACGCGATTTCTTAAATATTTTCTATATTATTGGACTTGTTACTTCTTTACTTTAAAATTGACCACGAAAGAACACGCTTAAATAACTAAAATACTATTAGACTCATCATTAATACTCTGATATCGTCAAAAATATGAAAAAGTGTGTGTAAAGTTACCCACGCTGACAGTACAATATACCTACATACAATATATTTTTCTGTTCTAGAATTCAGCAAGGGATTCCATCATGTTATCCTTACCAGAAATTGCGTCGCAGTTGGTCGATAAAACACTTTCACAAGTGGATGAAGATAATGCTCGCACATTATTCCTGGCCGGGAGCAAGGGCGCGGTTAGTTTTTATATTTTGGTATACTAGGGAGATATGTGAATGAAGAAAATGATTTGCCTTGTTTTAACTTGTTTTTTCTTAATATTTTGTTTTTATTCAACGACACTAAGCTCCCACACACACGATAAGGTGCGATTAAAATCACTCCTTTTTAGAGTTCCGTAATTCAAAAGGAAAAAACTAACCCTTATAGGATCACTTTGTTGTCCGTCTGTCCGTCTGTCCGGGTGTCAAGACCTCTATCTCGGGAACGCGTAAAGGTATCGTGTTGAAATTAAAACCATATACGCAGATACATAGTCTCTTGCTGCAGAGAGAAAATCAAACTTCTCAGTTTTCATAAAAAAAGTTATAGCCGATATATCGCAAAAACCGCTTATTGCGATACTATCGCAAGGGAATCAAAACCTATGGGGTACTTCCCGTTGACTGTGAAATTTGGCAAGAAGCATTGTCATTACACAGAGGAAAAAATCTAATAACTGTAAATTTTTAATTTAATCACAAATAATTTTTCTAATAAATAAAACCGGACAAGTGCGAGTCAGACTCGCCCACCGAGGGTTCCGTACAAACTAGTAGATAAAAAGGGGAAATATTTTTTTTAAATATTATATATATTCAGTTGATTGAATGAAAGGTAAATTGCGGTTTACGATTTATGACGTATTAAAAAAAACTACTTACTAGATCTCGTTCAAACCAATTTTCAGTGGAAGTTTGCATGGTAATGTACCTACATCATATATTTTATTTAGTTTTATCATTCTCCTATTTTAAAAGTTACAGGGACACAGTTAACGGACACACATTTTACCACTTTGGAAGTATCTCTCGCGCAAGTTTAGAAAAAAATTATATTAGGTAAAAACCTCAATATAATTTTTGAAGACCTATCCATAGATACCCCACACGTATGGGTTTGACGAAAAAAAAATTTTTGAGTTTCAGTTCTAAGTATGGGGAAATTTTATGTTTTTTTTCTATTTTTGTGTGAAAATCTTACTGCAGTTCACAAAATACATCTACTTACCAAGTATCAACAGTATAGTTCTTATAGTTTCGGAAAAAAGTGGCTGTGACATACGGACGGACAGACAGACAGACATGACGAATCCATAAGGGTTCCGTTTTTTGCCATATGGCTACGGAACCCTAAAAACCGACTTCAAACGCAACTTACTAAATCCTTCACGAATGTAAACTTTTTAAAGAGACCTCTCTTCACTCGCTCTTCTTAGGGTTCCGTACCTCAATAGGAAAAAACGGAACCTTTATAGGATCACTTTGTTGTCCGTCTGTCCGTCTGTCCGTCCGTCCGGGTGTCAAGACCTTTATCTCGGGAACGCGTGAAGGTATCGAGTTGAAATTAAAACTATATACGCAGATTCATAGTATCTTGCTGCAGAAAGAAAAATACAATTTCTCAGTTTTCGTAAAAAAAAGTTACAGCCGAATATGTCGTAAAAAACGCACATTTCGACACTCACAGAGGAATCAAAACCTATGGGGTACTTCCCGTTGACCTAGAACTCTGAAATTTGGCAAGAAGCATTGTGTTAGAGTACACATATAGGAAAAAATCCGAAAACTGGACATTTTTAATAAGTAGTGCCTCTGTGCAAGGAATGAGGGCCCAAATTTTAAAGTGAATTAACCGTATCATGTGGGGTATCATATGAAAGAGCCTCATTAGCATAAGCTAAAACAGGTTTTTAACACATTCTTCGCCCCCTGCAGATCCTTCACTTCAGCTGGGAACCAAAACTTCTTAGGCGAATTTTGATTAAGTACAGAGTGGCCGCACAAAGCAACGTTAACTGCCTCAAACGCCGGCGGTTTACTGACTACTACAAAATGAACAGGACGCTCGCCCCGCTCTACTCGGATCCGAGTGGTGAGCAAGGAATGTGATAAATATTTTTATGATGTATATTTTTCGGTTTATGAAGGAAAATATAAAAAAAATATGATTTCCCCCTTTTATTTAGTTTGTACGGAACGCTCGGTGGGCGAGTCTGACTTGTACTTGTCCGGTTTTTTTTTCTTTTGTCAAGAATGCGATTTGTCATTGGATGTCAGGTTTTTGGCGGGAACGTCCTTGAGACATATCGTTGCTCTGTTTTATTTTCTTAAACTTATATTATTTTGAATATTAATGCGATAAAAACGGTGGTGTTTTATTCATTAATTGTTCGATCAAGTGCGTGAGTGTAGACAAATAAAATAAAGCAGTGGATCGTGTCATTTAACGTTGTCGGCAAAACTCCATAGAAGCAGTAAAGTCGCCATCACTTTACTGAGAATTATAATGAGATACCATACATAAGACAAGGCAGTATGGCCAAACGGTCTTAGCCTGCCCGTAGGGCAAATTAAAACAAAAAAAAAAACATTGAATGTCAAATGCTCGTCTTCGAAGATTAGAAAGTGTGCAGATGTTTGTACGGATAATCATGTTTGACACTCTTGCAAAGGAAAACGTGTAGGTGGAACTCTGCGATTCTATAATCTGACGCACATACTCAGGAATACAACAAAAATATTTTAATTTTTAGAGATTCAAAAAGTAATAAAGCGATGTTTATAAAATAATTATGGGACCAACTTGGGAGCTTTCTCTATACGCCAATTCAGGAAACACAAAAATTGGTTCTCGAATGACGGAGTAATTCGTGTACATACCTACATAAAAATAATATATACGGTACGAGTTGATAACCTCCTCCTTTTTCGAAGTCGGTTAAAAATAGGGTATTTAAGCAAGGAAGGAGTGTCTAGGGTTTAAAGTGATTTAACTGTATTGTATGGGGTATCATATAAATAATAATACGATAAAAAAAAGGTTTAAAGTGCTTTAACTGTATCGTGTGGGGTATCATATGAAAGAGACTCATTAGCACAAGCTAAAACAGGTTTTTAAATATTTTTACGATATATATTTTTCGGTTTATGAAGGAAAATATAAAAAGTATATAATTATATCTACTAGTTTGTACGGTAAATTTTACTAGATACCAATACCTTTACTAGATACCATGGCTTTGCGTGGCAAGTCTCAAGTAAGGCAATCGCCAGACTCCTCTTCAATCGGGACACGTCGGGCAACGCTGTTAGACGCGTGTCGTGACTTGTGAACATATTGCCATCCTGTGTATTTAGTTGGCATTGCGAACTCTTAATTTGTTTTTGTTTTATCAGGGAAAATCTACGCTATTGAATTCTTTCTTAGATAAAACCGATCCTCCTAGAGAGACGTTAGTATTGGAGTACTCTTTCGGCAGGAGGTCTAATCAAAAGCAAGGAATTGAGAAGACTATATGCCATATTTGGGAATATGGCGGGAAATTAGATACACTCGTGAACGTCTTGCCGTCTGTTCCCATCAATGGAAGCTTTTATTTTATTATAATGTTAGATTTGAGCAAAATTAAACGAATATGGGACACTATTGAAACATGCTACCAAGCCATGAAAGATGTTTATCCAGAATCCGGAAAAAGGCCCGAAATTATCATTATTGGCGGCAAATATGACATTTTCAAGAATTACGGTGAGGTATTCCCAAGATCTAAGTTATTACAATATAATACAATAGATAATTATGTAGATACCAATACTTGTTTTTTCGTTTCAGACAGTGATATTAAGAAATTTATTTGCACAAATATTCGAAGCGTGGCTTTGCTCTTCAACGCTAATTTGCTATTCTATTCGTCAAAAGAGGCTCCCTTAGCAAGACGAGCTAGAGAGATACTGCAGAATGCTGGATTTGGGAATGGAATTCGTTTTAAAGAAAAAAATACAAATTTTGGCAAGCCATTAGCAATCCCGAGGGGTTCAGATTCATGGGAGAGCATCGGAACAACTGCTTTGACTTCGGATCAGGTAAGGAATAGCTGGAAATAGGAAATTACATTGCTAGAAGAGTTCATTAAATAACTTCTTCGTACTTAGTTGTTCTTGCAAGTCAATGCAAACAAAGTAAATATATTATACGTGGTGGTAGCACAAGGTGGTCACAGGTTGCCTGATGGGAAGACTAAAATATCTAGACAAAATTTTAAAACAAGTAACATTAAAGTTTAGTCTAAATAACACCTCTGTTTTTATCACATCCATTTATATTATATGATTTATTTCTTTTGAAGCCACGCGATGGTTTGTCGAGACATTTTGTATTTTCTCGGGACTCTGGACATCACATGAAAGAAGGGACAATCCCGACCATCTGGCAACCCTAGGTGGTATAGACATACTTATGGCTCAAAGGACTCAGAATCCAGAGCCGTTAAATATTTAATAAAAAAAAAATAGACATACTTATGTACACCTTACTCTTCCTTTTGATTAGTTGTGCCAAACTTTCCGGATCTAGGACTGATGTAATGAATTTAATATTATTATTATAGGTATGTAGGTACGTACCAAAAATAAGAATGTAGGTAATAGGTATTTAAGTTAATGTAAGTTTAATGATTTGAACAATGCGTTTTGGTGATACGTATGAATATTATTTATGATTTAATTTTTACAGCTGAAAATGAAACATATGGCTCGAATACCCCCAGAACCTATAACTGCGGGGATGGCTTTAAATAATTCAGACCAAAAGACTGCGCACCCAGAACAGAGTCTAGACAAGTTGGCTGCCCTCAAGTATGACGAATTACGTAACTCAGAATCATTGGATATTTGTTTAGATGAATACTTATTTAATGTGAATAAATGAAGTAAGTTGACAATATATTTTTTTTATTTTCTTTCAGAAAAATCAATTACTAGAACAATAACTAGAAATAATTGTCATACTTACTGTACAATGCAACATATGAGACAACTGGAATCCTGACCCATAAATACCTTTAGATCCGAATGGTGCGTTCCCTAGATTAAAGCTACGTAGGTATAGAATTCGTCTATTCTATTAATCAATTAATAGGATCGTTTGATTTTCAAAGCTCGACTTGTAACTGTAATCAAGCAAATCAAGTGATCATGTTGTTTGAGCATTGTTGAGAGATACTTGGCCTCTTACCTTTTTTTTTTTTTTTTTTTTATCTTAGTTCCGGTGTAATGTCGGGTAGATTTAATTCTTTTTATTCGGGTTGTGCAATATTAAAAGAAAGTATATAAGTTTTGAATGAAGAAGTTGTTCATGTTTTACGAGCACGAAGTCTAGCTTCTAGGGCACGTAAGGCATCTCTTGCTGCATCGTTGTCCGAACTGACGGCAATGCTCACTTGAAAGCAACGCTTGGCGAGAGTCATATCACCTGTTGACTGAGATTTCATGTCATAAGCCGAATATACTACAAGAATTTTAATGTTGAGTATAAAGTTCTGGGTGACATTGAATTGTTGCCGGTAAATGTTTACGTCACATTATACCATTAGGTAAAACGACTTGTAACTATATCACCATAGCTGATGTAGATATATGTATGTATGTAGCAACATACGTGTAGGTACATATACTAGCTGCAACTAGTATAGGTACCTACACTAGCTCCTTCCTCGGCCACACCGTCGCTTAACATCAGGCGAGTTGGTGGTCAATCGTAGATCTATCTTGTATTTAAAAAAACTAGGCGCTGGATGCAGGCTTCTTCCAACTGATCTTTTTTTATGTCTGCGTTCCCACGCCGCGCCGTGGACTTATTATGGCTGAGGGAGGTGATGATGATAATGATATCATAATAAGTACCTACTTATTATATCATCTTGGTACAGCTGCGAAAATGACTAAATCGAAGTATGTATTTAAATAAGTACTTACAAGTGCTACATGGGCAAGATTAAACCAAATATTTGATTTCGTGTCTGGGTTAGTAGAAAAGTATAAAGCTTGTCTAAAGCATGGTAGAATTAGATCCCATTGATTACAATACAGACAGCAAAGACCCAGGTTATTGTATATTTCGGGGCCTGCAGTGTTAGTAGCCAGTAACCTCCTGAAAATACAAAAGTGTGATGAACAGTTAGGTATGAGTTTCTTATGACCTGGGGTGCGATTTTTTAATCACTCGAAAGGAATTCACATGCGAATTTGAACCACCCAACAATATCAACAATATTTTCATAGAATTTTATAGTTCGAAAGGTTGAGATCATTCCTTACATTAGCGAGTGATGAATGATTGCGAGCAAACATTGAGCTGTACCTATGTACTTACGTACGAAAGCAGACACATCCAACTGCGGCGAGAGCGCCGCACCTCACTCAGTAGTTATAATAACGATGTAATTATTATTCCAGTGCTGTAACGCTGTTTAGTTTACTTTACCAAAAAAATGTGACAATAATTTTGCTTCAGATAGCTCCTCTGGTATACGTAAGTACATACAGCTCCAATGTTCCATGCGAGCAAACGAATTCTTGAATATGGTTCGTCCGAAACAAAGCCGTATGCGATAAAATTCGAAAGATTCAAAAATTGTGCCCCGTGCATCTAAATACGTCATGGTATTTACTCGTAGATGCTAGTCGTTACATTATCACATGAGGTTCTAATTACAATAGACCTACGAAGAAGATGGAACTTATAAATTCTGTCAAATTCAAAACATGTACTTGTACCTAGTTATTGACATCATATCGATTTAGGACAAGAACCATAATATCGCTTATCATCAAAGAAATGTAAGAGTAGAATAGTTTTGTGCAACTAAGCTAGCACTATGTCATATTCAGATAGGTATAGATAACCTTCAGAGTCAGAATTTCACTGTCGATGTCAAATAGACGGATACGATTATTCCCGTTGTCCCCCAGTTCCGTGACCGTGTCCCCCACTGGGGGACGACGGGAACCGAGAACCTTAGAAACACGATACTTAATTTATTTAATTTAATTTATACTAAGTATATTTTAATACTTAAGTACTTACCTACTTACGATATAGTAATTATGTCATATATATAAGTAATCTTTATGCACTTACCTATAATATCTCAGTGCTATTTCTGGTTGATCATTATAAAAGTTGTATAGAGCAATATTGGCGATTGCTTCTATATTTGACGGATCCTCCAAAGCGACCGTGCGATATTCTTTCACGGCAAGTGCAGAATTTCCCATCTGGTCGTGGATCCTCGCTTGTTCTAATAGAAGCGGGGTATAGCCATGAAACACTGACAGGCCTTGCTTACAGATATCAAGTGCTGAAAGAGGTTGATTCAGCCCCACATACATAGCCACCAGTCGCAGATAAATAGAAATGTGTTTGTTCAGCTTTAGTGCCTGTCTAAGACACTCTTCCGATTTTCTATACAAACCGAGAGCGTAGTAGCATCTTGCTAATGAAAATTGCCACCACCAATCTAGGGTCTCTTCGATTTTCTGCGCTTGGAATGCTATTTCCATAGCCTGAAATTTACGAAAGTATCAAAATACACATCATACTCGATGAAATCGTGAGAGAGCAATAGTTAAACTATAGGTTCAGTAGGTACGAGCTCCATCCTCGGCCACACCGTCGCTTAACATCAGGCGAGTTGGTCAATCGTAGATCTATCTAGTATAAAAAGTAAATAAATAAAACTATTTAAATATCTCTCAGGATTTCCTATGCCATATGCCTTCACTTATACATTTGTATATTGGTAACGAAATACAGTTACGGTCGCTAGTCGAATGCTTTTCTGTGCGTGGTGCAGTGTATACATTAATAGTACCTGGGCGAACGAGCTCCACTCGGTTTTTTTATGACTGAACATACGAGCAAACCCGGGTTCACTAAAAATGATACCTAGCAAGATCGATTTATCGTCCCCTAATCTACCTACAAACCAAATTTCATTAAAATCGTTGAAGCCGTTTCCGAGATTCAGTTAGGTATATATGTACATATAAAGTAAGTAAGTATATATATAAATACATATATACAAGAATTGCTTGCTTAAAGGAATTAGATAGATTATATAGATCAGATTAGTGAGAGATATAATGAGTGGGTTGCCTGAAAGACAACGTAGAGAGAGACGGGAGTAGATAAGTATACCTGCGAGAATATCCTTCGCATACTTTATTTCTATTTTATTTTTAAAGAAAAACTAAGCTAAATATAAAAGTTAGGTAATGGAAATAAGAACGGAAGGCCAATTAAAAGTTTCCACAAATAATATAAAAAAGTAGACAAATAAATATACCCATAGAAAAAAAAACTTAAAAAACTAAGATAAAATAGATAGAGATAAATTTAGAATATTTCGTATTAATTTAAACGCAGAAGTGTTGAATAAGTCAACATCCATTTCTTTGGCTAGAAAGTTGAAACACCTGCATGCCCTTATAAGGATGATGCTTATACGCCGCATATCAAATATGGTTTGATAACAGGTAGGTCCACGATATACTTAGCTTACCTTTCTGACATCTCCCTCGCAATAAAACACATATTCGAAGAGCGTTTTCGCGGCAGGGGTAAACATTTTGTCCGCCTTACTGAGGAATCTCAATGATAATGGGGCGTCTGGATTGAAGCCAATTCCACCTGCAATTGCGGTGGCTGCCCGAGACACCCGAGCAGCAGTATGAAGAGCTGTTCTTGCACTGCGCTGGATGCGAGCTGTTCCTGTCCCAATACGGGATCTCGTAGTGGCTGTTGCAGTAAATCTTTTCTGCAACAAAAAATTACATTATTTCAATTATTATTGCTTAGAAATTAGACTAAGGGCATGGTTGTTGCGACAGTTTTTACTGGTACATTACTATTTTTAGGGTTCCGTAGTCAACTACGAAACCTTATATTTTCGCCATATCCGCGTCCGTCTGTCCACTGCTTAGCTCAAAGGTAGGTAGGTTGTTTACATACACGAAAGTTCTAATTAAGTATGAGTACCTATACATATTATTTATTACGCTAACAAAATGTTAGAATAAAAAAAATTAAAAAAATATTTTTTACGTAAAGTGGTGATGATTTTTTCCTCATCTACCTCATCGTGTGGGATATCTTTAGATAGGTAATAAAAAAAAAAAACGGGTGTGCAAAAACCATATTTACCGGCCAAACCGTCGGCTAAACGGTTGACTTTGGAGGGAGATATGAAAACAAATCGTGCTAGTAGCATATACTATGAAATTAAAAGGAAAACTATCACGTTTAAGACTAAGTAGGCTTCACAAGTTTACGAGTTTAAAATCAACTCATAAAATTTACTTCGAGCAGCAAATTTCGTTCAAAATCAAGGAATATGTACATACTATCAAACAATAGCTCTATTCTAAGTCTACACATAAGTAACACAGTGACACAAAGGGATGGATGTAGCGTCGGTCTTCAAAAACGTCCGAGCTCAATGAGATTTAATTAGACCCCTTACACGATTAAAATAATTAGACTTTCAAAATAATTCGTAGCGGCAATCGACTTCTTAATCTAATAGTCTAATAGTCCAGTCAAAATAGACAATCAAGTTAGCCATAATTCGCATAGAGCTGAAAATTGGTATAGACGTTAAATAAACCATTACTAATGAAATGTCAAAAATCCCCTTCGATCCTACTTCTGCAAAAAAATCGGCTGTAACTTTTTTAACGAAAACTAAACATTTGATTTTTCTTTCTGCAGCAAGAGATTATGGATCTGCGTACATGGTTTTAATTTCAACACGATACCTTCACGCGTTCCCGAGATACAGGTCTTAACACGGACGGACGACGCCGACGCCGACGGATGGACGGACGGACAGACGGACAACAAAGTGATCCTATAAGGGTTCCGTTTTTTCCTTTTGAGGTATGGAACCCTAAAAATGGGAAAAAACTTGAATTTTTGACCTTTGACCTTGGTTTTTTTTTTTTTTTTTTTTTGCAGAAGTGGGATCGAAGGAGATTTTTGACATTTCATTAGTAATGGTTTATTTAACGTCTACACCAATTTTCAGCTCTATGCGAATCATGGCTAACTTTTATTTTTTTTTGTCTATTTTGTCTGGACTATAAATTAGGTTTTAGCGCGGCGGCATAGAGTCTTTAATATCAAAATCTTTAAATTAGTCATTGTTGGTATTATGAGTATCGGTCACAGACTTTTGTATCGGTCACAGACACCTTGTTTTTATGATCTGTGGTATCGGTCAACCCAGGACACTGTGTTTTCGATTTTAACACCCATGTGATGAAAGTCATTGTCGATTTTGAATATTTTTTTATTTAGTAAGCAATATTGCAAAATTCGTACTACTAATTATTTAATTTTGAGGTATAACGAAATTTGAAAAAATCGTCTCTAGAGGCTTAGATTAATTTTAATATTATAATTTTTTGTGGTTTTCTCTTTTTTTGTATGGAGAAACGCGCGACAAGGTTTCTCTTAAATTTTAAATGTCAGTGTCTATTTATTTATTTATTTTAGAAACACCAACAGTATACATATTACATTGACTTAGTAGGTAATCTCTAATATAGGTTCTGATATGTATACCTTTAACAGGCGTTTACATCATTCTTTAACTAAAACTAAAACTATATTAATTTAAACTAAAACCTATAAAATAATATAACAGTGATATTATAATCTATTGCGTTCAGTAAAAAAAAGTAATAACTTAAACTTGAATGCGTTAAATTTGTCGTGAAATATATCGAGATCGTTTAGCAAAACATTAATTTCATTGTATGTACGACATAGTCTTGGTAGAGGAGAATTATATGATAAGTTAGTTTTAGAGTATTAGTTTAGTATTAGTTTTAGTGTCAACATATGAACAAAAATACATGTTCGTAGATGCTATTGCAATAGTCATCATTTTAAAACGTAGGTAAGTATATAGTAACATTTACCTTGGATGAAGAATCAACCCCGTGCGATGCTCTCCGAGCATCTTCCTTTATAAACGAAGTTCCCGGTCTCGGTGTTTTAGCTACAGCCGTTGTTGATAATGTATCT
The DNA here is from genome assembly GCA_947563715.1 of Lycia hirtaria. NCBI lineage: Eukaryota > Metazoa > Arthropoda > Insecta > Lepidoptera > Geometridae > Lycia > Lycia hirtaria. Next base: position 33,278,088 of record OX387378.1, read on the forward strand.
TGCGGTGGAAAATAGTCAACCTCTTCATAACCATTCCCAGCAACTTTTGCTAAGATAGTCATTGCGCGCATCCGAATAAATTCCACCATACGGTCATCTTTTTCTTGAAGTGTGATCTCACATAACTTCAGACATTCGTCGTATTGTTTAGTTTTATACAAATTTAAGATTCTGTAGTCAATTTCCATCGTATCATATAGAGCGAATGATTTATAAAGTGCTTATACTAGAGACTTAGATATGTATGTCACTTCGTTGCCGAGCAACCAACTTTACCCCCACGATGTTAGGGATAATTTAATTGTTCTCATTGTATACATCAGTCAGAAACTATTATGAATTAATTACGAATGCATAGTAAATTATTACAGAAATGATAATAGTACGGGATAGCCAAAGACTTACTGTAAATAGGGCCACGAATTCTGTGGGGACATCACTGCAAAAAGCTTATCTCATCGGGTTGAGACCTACTCCTGGTGAAAGACAAAGTTATTTATTAATAATTATAGATTTACAAGTCAAAAGAGTCCGTTATTTTTGCACAAATCTTAGAAATTCCTGTATGAAGAGCGTTGATTGTTTTTTTTTTCGTTCTATGTTAACTATCATAGGACAAAAAAATCGAAACCATAACTACCTATAGCAAAATAAGTTTAATTTAAATATTTAAGGTAGCATGTTTCGTACGTAACTAGCAGTTACGTACGCGGCCGAAGCGGCTAAAATAGGTTACCTACCATAAATATTGAAACTTATTTTGCTATGGTACAACTAACAATAAAAAACTTAAAAAAAACGACTTCAATATACGCTATTAATTTACTTGGATGATATTTTTTTCAGATATTTTGTTATAAAAATCAAAGTACTGAACCAATTTTGATAAAATTTATATGGGATCACATCTGATGCCTACAAAACAAAAAATAATCATCAAAACAATTCATAATTAGTCGGAGTCATCGCTGAACAAGCATACAAAACAAACCATACAGTCGAATTGAGAACCTCCTTCTTTTTGGACGTCGGTTAAAAAAGGAAACGATCTGTATATTTCACTGTTGGCCACCCTTCTCATGTTCGCTCCATAACACTTTAACGTCAGACGTCAATGCAATGGGTTGAAAACGAATCTACGTAGGAAATGTTTGGCAGAGATTGTCAAGTTTTGGCGCATATTTCATGCAATCTCATTAGTTTCATGAGCAGAAGATAAAATAAATAAATAAATAAATATTTGTGGACGTTTCACACAAAACCGTCTAGCCCAAACTAAGCAAAGCTTGTACTATGGAACTAGATGGCTGATAGAATACATATATACTTTTTTTGTTGTAAATATATACATATGATACATAGAAACACCCAGACACAGAACAAACATCCATGCTCATCACACAAATGTTTGTCCTGGGTGGGGATTGAACCCACGACCTTTCAGTTCAGCAGGTAGACGTAAACACACTACCAACTGAGCCACAAGGCCAGTCAGATATTCAGATATATATCAGATATTCAGATATCAGGTTTGAATAGGAAGATATTTGAATGTCTGTGAAAGGATCTGAGGATTCTTTAGCCGTTCCTCTAGCAGCATGCTAATATTATTTGATGCCATTGTCTATGAAGTAATTACCTAATTAATGGTATTGATGTAGTACCTACTACTACTAGTAAGCAGCATGAGAGCAAACCGAGGTAGACCGGGAATGCAACTGTTACTGCTTCTTAACCGATTTCCAAAAAGGAGGAGGTTCTCAATTCATCTGTATGTTTTTTTATACATATTTGTTCAGTGATAATTTCGTCAACTATGAATTGATTTTGATGATTCTAATTTGTTTGGTAGGTCCATATTTCAGAGGTGTGTATGTAGGTATATGGGGATACATTTTATCAAAATCGGTTCAGCAGTTTGGTTTTTATAACAAATTGACTGGAAAAATATGCATATGTCATCGAAGTAAACAAATTGCGTGTTTTGTTATCGGTTTTTCCAGTTTTTTAAACTATAATTAGTTATTTCTTTTTTATGTGAAGTTCAGCAAACAAGCAGACTGCTCGCTATATGGTAAGCGATAACAGATAAGGGACGTTGCTGTTGCTGATGCTTTGCTAACCAGGAGGTGCTTAGAAACCGGGGGGTAATGCTTATGTAGACTACCTTTTTAAAATGCATTTTGTTAAAGCGCGATAGCGGGCTAAGGTTTTATTTTCTGAATGGAATTAAATACAATTATGAAGAAAACTCCTTGTCTGAACTTTATGACGCTTTATTATTACTTATAACACTGCACTTATTTCACTGCACTGAGCGGTCTGACGCTAAGACCGCCTTTTTACTACCGAGTTACGCCGCGACTACTTTTACGAAGGGCCGCTCGCGCTCGTCCGCCCGCGATTTATCCCCTCCCCGGAATTACAACATCACGCCATCATCCGGGGTAGCGTTCATTCTGTTCGATCACCGTTCTCCAGAGTATATAAATTAAGAAAATAGCAGTGCTGCCACTCTGCAACACTGAAAACACCGCACACCACATACAACAAATATTCAAATCATGACACAATGTTGGTTTGGTACCTACTTCCCAAGACAAGAGTTAAATGTTTATGATCCCTGCATTTATGCGTTAGATAAAAAGGAGACTTTTTCTGTATATTTTCATTCTCAACTGTCTCCAAGACAAACCATCATGCTTTTAAGGTTTCTTTTGTTGCTTTTTTCCATCAGCCAAACAATATCTGCAGAGTCATGGAGAAAACCCGGTTGCCACATAATTGGTGCGTATCATCCTTCATCATCATTATCATCAGTCTATTAAAGCTCATCTTGCTTATACCTCCTTTGGTCATGTAATTTGTCCATTGTCAATCAGTTTATTGATCATCACCAATTCGCGTCAGAATACATCGCTTATCTTTATAGCTAAAAACGGCAGTTTAATGATTTAATAAATACTTACTAGTTGTCCCCGCAGCTACGCCCATCCTCCATCCCATTTCCTGTACGAAACGTACATATTTCAGTATAAAATTATAATCAGTAGAAATATAAATTAAACCAAATTATGTTCTATTTGAAGATTTGAATACAATCCGATTGGTATTTTTACCGCCTGTACAATATATTTTGTTAAAAATGTTTGGTACATATACTTACAAAATTTTAAAGAAGAATTTTAAATATGAGTAAAACCAGTCTAGAGGTAGTCGAGATAAAATGTTATGAAATCTCGGTTGAAAAGGAAGTTTGCTACGGGGCCGTAGTAGATAATTTTGCAAAAGTTTGTGTTCACGAAGTCTACTGTTCGTAGAAATTTTAATCATTTTTAAATTATGTGTTAATAGGTCACACAAGGTATGTCAGCATACCAGGCTGCATGAAGTTCGAGATCACGACGAACGCTTGTCGCGGTTACTGTGAGTCGTGGTCTCTGCCCAGCATCATGTTAGGGTTTAAGCGGCACCCTGTCACCTCCCTTGGTCAGTGCTGTAACATCATGGAGTCAGAAGATGTAAGTTATCATGATCATTATTCAACCACAAGTACAATCTTCAAAATTTTTGAGCTATATATGTATACATAGTAAACAGATTTCTTCTAGATTTGAATCTTCCTCAGCAGTACAACATAGTCATTAAATCATATGAGAACAGCCTAGGTTACGTACCTAAGCACAAAGACTATAAATAAGGAAAAAAAATATAGTGTAAAGCGTAAACTAGTATCTAAAATGTAGATATCCTGTACCAAGTAATATATAGGTACGTAGTTTTACGCAACTGATTGACGAACAAGCAAATGGGTAAGCGTGAATGGCTTTGGACTTCTACAGTTCATTTTTCACACTGAACTGCAACCTGTGACTGCAACCGTGCTTTCATGGTACCTATGAAAAGTGAAAGTAATATTGAAACAAGAATACATAGAACATACAAATAAAACGACTGGCCTTGTGGCTCAGTTGGTAGTGTGTTTACGTCTACCTGCTGAACTGAAAGGTCGTGGGTTCAATCCCCACCCAGGGCAAACATTTGAGTGATGAGCATGGATGTTTGTTCTGTGTCTTGGTGTTTCTATGTATCATATGTATATATTTACAAAAAAAAGTATATATGTATTCTATCAGCCATCTAGTTCCATAGTACAAGCTTTGCTTAGTTTGGGCTAGATGGTGTTGTGTGAAATGTCCACAAATATTTATATTTATTTATATATATTTAAATAATTTGTGCATATAACGCTTGTGGTAGGTAACCTCTTCACTCAGTGCACTCATAGAACAATTTTCTTTGGGATTTTCTCTGGAAGTTATTCTATCCGGAGCCAGTGCGCAATAATGTATATACACCATTTGATTGCTTTGCTATTGGCGACAAGGCTATTTCCCTAATTCCCGAAATAGTCTACCTACTTTAATACCTACCATTATATTTGAGCCAGGTACCTAGATTATTATTTCTAACTGTAGATAATATAGATTTTCTTCTGTTTCAGGTACCTATTAAAGCTCCTTGTATCGAAGGTGATAGAAATCTGATTTTCAAATCTGCAGTATCGTGCTCCTGTTATCATTGTCAAAAAGAATAAATAATATTTAATTTATATAATAATATTTAATAGTAATAATGTAGTTAAATTAATTAGAATTATGATATAAATTTACTGGTACAAAATATGGAATTTATATAAGTTAATATTCTTTTTTAGATAATTCCAAAAGTGTGACTTGTAATAAATATATATTTTTTAATATACCTACGTTCAAAAACTTTGCTATTTCCGTCTAATTTATTTCTTCGTACTCCTTCATGCTATGACGCCACCCCAATATGTTATGTTTGCACACGAGCTCAAAACATGTTCACTCGGTGGCAAAGGCTGTGCCGTGCTGTGCTATTATATTACGCTGTGTTAGGGCGATTTATTTTTGAACTATTATAAATATCATTTATTGATATTGTTTTAAATCATTTTTAAAGGTTTGTAGTGGGGAGCGCTGTGACGTATACGTCGTAAAGTAGTAAGTAATCTTGACTTATTTTCCTATATAAATAATAACAAATAGTTTTGAACGCCAAAGTAAACTATGTGATCCCATTATAGGTACACTCACACCCAAAGAATTTAATGTAAGCCACAAACTACTACGGCAACTATCGTGGTTTTCACACATTTTAATTAAAAACTTCGAGCGCAGTGCGGGGCACGTCACCGACCGAGAGTGATGTTTGCATTGCGTTCTGTGGTTACGCAACCATAGAACGCAATGCTTTGAAAAAGACCGCCGAATGCGGTTGAAACTATAGTCGGATTTTTCGACTCAAAACATACGTGAGTAAACAAACAAACTACTACATGATACTACGTATACAATCCAAAAATCAATCCTTTCATTATCTGAAACGGGAAAAATAACATTATAACAAGAAATTAAATCATAACTGGCCTTCTGCGTATTATGTAGATACGTAGGTACACGGTACATCTACAATTTTTTGAGGTCGGTGCGGTGTCAACTGTTAGGCCCTAACCTCTTTGGCCCTAACTATCACCAACTAAGTCCTATAAACTTTATAGGACTTATAAATAAAGACACTCAAAAATTTGTTTTTGAACGTTCTTAGGTACATACTTAGGTATATAGACGCCAAGTTTTGATATAATTGTATGTTGTGTTATTTCTCCCTTTTCAGTTAATTAGATAGTTTTGAAGTCGATTAAATATTTATTGTTACTTACTCGTTTTGCTTGAAATTATTTGATTCATCAAACTTCACTGAGTACGTTCGTTTAATTTTCAAACACATTCACTTCTTTTGAAATGCTTAATTTTTAGGTTTTATATAGTGATACGTAGTATCTGATATAGTGCTAGATAGAATATCTTGCGTAGTGTAATAGGATAAACCTATTAAACGAGTTTTGGCGGGAACGCCATCGAAGCATGTCGTTCCTTTGTTTTATTTTCCTAAACTTTTTTTATTTTGAATATTAATTCGATAAAAATGGTGGTGTTTTTAAGTGTTCGATCAAGTACGTGAGTGTAGGCAAGTGAAATGAAGCAGTAAAACGTGTCATTTTACGTTGTCGGCAAAACTCCATAGAAGTTTCTAGTAAAGTCACCATCACTTTACTGAAGCAGAACTTGATTTTGAAAATCAGAAATCAGAATACCTATATTTATTGCAAAAAGAAAGTGAAGGTTGCGTTATTTTCCTTTTGAGGCACGGAACCCTAAAAACGATGTTTTAACCTCAAAATTAAGAGTTTTGGTAACTTCCAACTATCTATATAGTTACCTACTCGCAGTTTTTAATAATAAAAACCGGACAAGTGCGAGTCAGACTCGCCCATCGAGGGATTTATCCATAAAATCATATGAAACCGGGAATTAAGTTGTTAAAACCTCAAGGTTAGTCATCAATAAAAGGGGGTTTATTTAAAAAAAAACATCATAAACCGAAACCGTAAAAATAATTAAAAACCTGTTTTAGCTTATGTTAGCTCTTTTACATATTACGATTAAGTTAATTCACTTTGAAATTTGGGCCCTCATTCCTTGAACAACGGCCATTTTTTTTAAAATTAAATTAAAAATGAACAGTTTTCAGGTTTTTCTTTTATGTGTACGTACTCTAACAATGCTTCTTGCAAATTTTATAGTTCTAGGTCTACGGGAAGTATATATATATATAGGTTTTGATTCCCTTGTGAGTGTAGAAATAAGCGGTTTTTGCGACATAAAAAGCTGTAAGGCTGTAACTATTTTTTACGATAACTGAGTTTGATTTTTTCACAACTGCAAGGTGCTACAGATTTGAGTATAGAGTTTTAATTTTAACTCAATACTTTTACCCTTTTCCGAGATAGAATATCTTGATAGACGGACAGACGGACAACAAAGTGATCCTATAAGGGTTCCGTTTTATTTGAGGTACGGTACGGAACCGTACAAACGATGAGTTAGTCAGTTTCTATGAAGTGTTATGAAGTGTTAATGTTGTTAATTGTACAGTCCTGAAATTCCCCTTTGGAGGAAAAACCTCTCATCAGCTGGCATCAGTGTTTCCGCGATTTGCGCATTCGGCAAACCAGCATTGTGTGGATGCATTGTTTCGGCAAACATTCGCGCGTTATCCGCGTCACTGTCGGTTTTTCGAACCACAGGAGTTCAAAGGAGCCAAATAGACGCGTTCGTTGTATTCGGCAATTCGGCTCCATGTGTAGATGATACGAGGCTCGTATATTCGTATCGTCGATTTGACAAACCTTCGCCGAATACACGAACGCGCATGTGAAGTGCCACCATAACAGGCGTCTACACGATCGGCGACAAGACGCGGCGGCTTGCGACTTAAGGATATTCACAACTTGTCGGATTCGGACTTATATTTCCGTCTCTGTCATTTCGATACACGATGATAGAGATGGAGATATAGTTTTCGACCTGATTCCGAATGATTGTGAATAGGGATGCAGGACGCCGCCGCAAACTAGTGCTGGGTCGTTTTTAGTTTTATGTAAAACGAAACGAAACGGTTTTTTCTTTTACACACAACCGTTTCTAGAAAAAAGCGTTTCTAGAAACGGTTGTAAATAAAACGGGTTTTTTCTTATTTCAGTCAATATTAGTCTTTATTTAGTTACGTTAAAGAATAATTTGCCTTGTATCAGTATGTAGTTAGAAAAAACTGGTTTCTAATTTCAATCAATAATAGACTTTATTGAAGCTCTTTGAGATAGAGAACTTTCTAACTTGGGCCAAAATGTAGTTCCAAAAAACCGGTTTACTATTCAATCAAAAATAGACCGTATGCAATAGAGATAGAACATTATACTAAAGTCGCTCATAAAGTCGATACGTTTTCACAGCAGTCGCGCGACGCGAATTCGTTTCGTTCGTTTTTTAGGGTTCCGTACCTCAATAGGAAAAAATGGAACCCTCGCAGGATCACTTTGTTGTCCGTCTGTCCGTCCGTCTGTCCGGGTGTCAAGACCTTTATCTCGGGAACGCGTGAAGGTATCGAGTTGAAATTAAAACCATATACGCAGATCCACAGTATCTTGCTGCAGAAAGAGAAATTAAATTTGTCAGTTTTCGTAAAAAAAAGTTACAGCCGAATATGTCGTAAAAAACGCACATTTCGACACTCACAGAGGAATCAAAACCTATGGGGTACTTTCCATTGACCTAGAACTCTGAAATTTGGCAAGAAGCATTGTGTTAGAGTACAAATATAGGAAAAATCCGAAAACTGGACATTTTTAATTTAATCACAAAAAAATAGTGTCTCTATGCAAGGAATGAGGGCCCAAATTATAAAGTGAATTAACCGTATCATGTGTGATACGTCATCATATGAAAGAGCCTCATTAGCATAAGCTAAAACAGGTTTTTAACACATTCTTCGCCCCCTGCAGACCCTTTACTTCAGCTGGGAACCAAAACTTTTAGGCGAATTTTGATTAAGTACAGAGTGGCCGTGCAAAGCAACGTTGACTGCCTCAAACGCCGGCGGTTTACTGACTACTACAAAATTAACGGGACGCTCGCTCGGATCCGAGTGGGAGGCGCCGCTACTATAGCCCCGCTCCACTCGGATCCGAGTGGCGAGCAAGGAATGTGTTAAATATTTTTACGATGTATATTTTTCGGTTTATGAAGAAAAATATAAAAAAAACATATATGATTTCCCCCTTTTATTTAGTTTGTACGGAACCCTCGGTGGGCGAGTCTGACTCGCACTTGTCCGGTTTTTTTTTTGTAACTGGTTGTGCCATAACGGCATAAGCGTTTGTTCGTTTTTCATAGAATAACTAGTTTTTAAAACCGTTATTGTAAAAAACGCCCAGAACTACCGAAAACGTACGCGCGTTGACAGAGGACGTTACGAAGTCGAGAGCGGGTTTTCGACTTTATAAACGTCTGTCCGTAACCTTTCGGGGTCACCCGTGTCGAGAGATAGATTTTCAACTGTGTAGCGCAGCCTTTAAGAAAAAAAAATTGTTAATGACAAATTATAGGGTACGTCATTGTCATTTAAGACGTGGAGTGGATGTGGAATCATGGGAGCGAAAATCTTCAATTCTGCTTGTTATTTTAATTTATTATTCGGCTCTTTCTTGCCTGATATAAATTAAACAAAAAAGTACATAAATAAACCATGTCTTCATAAATATCGTACGAGCTTAACGATATTGTTCACGTCGTCACAATATTGACATTGACGAAGATGTTATGGAGGACGAATCAACTCCGAAGAAGCCTACATGGCAAAACTGCATACACTGTCCGAGACTACTATTTTCTACTCCAGCTGAATTTGAAAGGTATATTTAATTGAAATGGAAATCTAGATAAACACTTTATTGTCGATGCTGTCGTCAACTTAATAATGTAATATTGTAATTTTCAGACATATTCAAGACAAACACAGTATCAAAGAAGGATCTCTTATTCTTTGTCAATATGGACAAAACGGAATGTGTTCAGCTCTACAGTTCGGTGATTTGCGGAAGGCGGGCTTTAAATATCATGTGAGAAAATACCACTCATATTCGAATGATGAAACAGATGACTGGACATTTTATTCTTCATCACAAAATCTTCCAGCGGTTTTAAATGACCCCAATAGAGGTAAACAAAGCAACTTTTTCACAAAAACATGGGGTGATAGTTTTATAGACAAAGTGGAAGTGTTTCCCAGCCCATACTTACCCGAGATCTCACTTGCCCATTTTGAATCTTATTGCAAAAGAATTGCAAGGAGATATCGAAAACATTGTAGACTTAAAGAAAATATCCCTGCTAAAACAAAAGTTCACACTTTTGAAAATGTGTGTGAGGTGCCAGAAATTTTCTTTGAACAATCATTGCCACTTAATGATCCTAGTGTCTTCAGCAAAGTATTTCCTAGCCTTGGTGATGCTGAGGAGAGGCATGTTGCAATCAGGTCTTTGCAAGAAACATTGAGCACTTATCTTGATGTCATAGAGATGAAAATATCTAAACAAGTTGCTCAGAAGTCTGATGCATTTTTCCATGCAATGTTATCTCATGACACAATCATGGAACAAATGGGGAAAGCTGTTAGTACAGTAAAGCAAACTAGAGAGAATATTAAAGAAGTGAAGATCATGTTAACAGACAGTCCTTTGAAGCTAGTGAGTTTAACTAAAGTGAACCATAATTTGGGCAATGTACATGAACTGTTGAAGTTAATGGGCACAGTACAGCAAACTCAACCTATGATTCAGCTGTTGCTAAGCACTTCTGACTATGTGGCAGCCTTGGACCTTATCAGTTCCACACAGAAGGTACTCTCAACGCGTCTGTCAGGCATACAAGCTTTTCGACACTTATCACCTCAATTGACAGAAATGAAAAGGCTGATTCATAAAATGCTGAGCAATGAATTCCTCAGGTTTATTGTATCAGATTTAAATAGGCCTCTTAAGGATGATACCGAAACACCTGAAAAGGATAAAATTGTATCAATTGTTTCAGGAATTCTTCGCCTAAAAGAATTTGACTTTATTGATAGTTTTAAAATGGAAGCTATGACTTCAATTCAGGCTACAATAAAACAATGTGTCATAGAAATCATTTCACAAAGGGATGGCAATACAGAAATTGTATTAAGAGGATCAAATGCGGACAATACATTTCTGTTACACAATGAAGGAATTACATTCTTACAAAAAGTGTCACCATGTTTGCTTAATTTATTTAAAAGGATATTGTCATTGACCAATGTAATGATTGAAATTAGTCAAATGGATGATATAACAGGCTATGAGAGCGAAGAAGCATGGACACAAGAAGAAATCACTTCTGTAGAAGAAAAACTCAAAAAGATGATTATTTCTCTTTCTGACTATTGCAATGATCGATGTGCCAATCTCATTTTGACAAAATCAGATAGGGAATATTTATTTTCTGATCTGTCCCAGTTGTCAAAATTATCCAAACTAATTGAGAGTTTCTGTGAGGAATGTGAAAAAATAACAGGCCATTATAGTAATGCAATGAACCTGGCCCTCAGGAGTTTTGCCATGAAGTACATACAAAATTTACACACAGAGCGTAGATCCCAGTTGACTTCTACTCTTAATGCAGAAAGGTGGAAGGCAGCAGAAGTTCCATATGAGTTGCAGAGTGCTATTACCAAAATTTGTGAAAATGGTGAAATACCTGACAAAATAGTTTATGAAGGTGGAAAACCGGATGGCAAAGTATTAGTCATAAACAAAGAAAACTTTGCTGTTGTCGGTACAGTTCAATTACTGACGAAAATTCTTTTAGAATACTGTGATGCCACTAAACAATCTACCGTAATAGTTCAATATCTCGTGCATTGTATGCTGGAACTAGTTAGATTATTTAATTCACGTTGCTGCCAGCTAGTATTAGGAGCTGGAGCCATTCAGAGTGCCGGCTTAAAAACTATCTCCACATCAAACTTAGCACTAGTGTCTAGGTCTCTGCAAGTTGTTCTTTGGCTTTTGCCTCTGATAAGACAACTGCTGGAAAAGCAACACTCAAAAGAATTATCACTGAATGGGTTTGGAAGTATTGAAAGTGATATAGTTAGTCATAAGAAAGAATTAGAAAGTAAGATTTGCCTCATAGTTAGCAATATGTTGAGTTCTCAGTTGACAGGATGGGATGCAAAACCACCTGTACCATCACAAACATTCCGAAATATTTCTAAACATTTAGTAAAGCTACATGAAGCTTTAATAGATATTCTACCAACTGAACAAATTAGAATGATCTATAAGAAAGTGCATGATAACTTTAAAGATAAATTAAGAGAACAATTAGTGAAAATGAACATTGTAGCCAATGGCAGTCCGCAACATGGTGTAGTCACATCAGAATTAACATTTTATTTGCAAACTCTTAAAACTCTCAGAGTGATAAATGAAGCCGACAGTGAGGATAATATATTGTATGATATTTGGTTGACTTAGTATAGAGCACTTAAAAATGTATTAATAAAATGTATGATAGCAGTTGTACAGCTTAGTTATTTATAACATTTACAAACACCAAAGATGTTATAATATTGTAACCATGCTGATGATTCCCACTATTTATTGAATAATATAATATTTAATAAATAATAATACACAATACTATAATTGATTTAAATATAACCTTCTATTTGTCTATAAATAGACGCTGTCTTCAAAGGAGAGGTCAAACAATGTATTGAAGTAAAGTTGTAGTAGTAAAATTGAAGAATGTACCCAAAATAATTCTTTATACGTAAAGAAACAGCATATTATTCTAACATACAGGCAAATATAAAAGCACTGGCACTGAGGCACATGCCTCCATTTTTTTTAAATAAGTTTGATTAATATTACAAATATACCATATTAACCACACTAGGTAGCTTTATTTATAATTGGTAACTCTGATTTGTAACGACCGTTGTTGCACATTGAGGAGTTGTTGCATTTGTAACATGGCATAAATAGTTATTGCATACAACCTTTTTCGTCTTTAAATGAGGTATATATAATTTTGCGTAGAATTTCATCTGAATAAAGTACCAATATTGACTTCTCCTTTGTATGAGTAGAAAAAAAATCCCACCTCCTGTCCCATTCACCTTTTCGTAAATCTACGCAAAATCTCGATTAACTGCTGTCCAATCTTTTAACATTTCATAACTCTCTTACTAGTCTGTGCATTTCGTAAGTGACAAGAAACGAGACTATATATAGATAATGGTCTCTGGAAATAAAAAACAAAATTTTATTAGACTAAGAGTAATTTTTATATCGAACATAAATAACGGTTATGTAAATAAAAATACCGAATATACAATAATAATAAATCTATTTCATCCATTGAAAAAAAAACATTGACTAAAATACTTTATCTACAAAATGTTGATCTTAACATTATAACAAAAGATATATTGTTTGGTACATTAGATTGCTACAATATATCAGTAGGTAGGTACAACAATATCAATAAACAGAACAAAAAGGAGATCTAATTTTATACATATATGCACCACATTCCTATTTCTTTGGATTTTGTTTAATAACACTAACTGCTGTGGTATTTTTTAAATGCTTGCCAATCACTGCGTGTTTTTTCACAAACAATAAACGCGTTGTAAAGAAACTTGGGCCAACACGCCTGGCGTGTGTAGCAGCACCTGCGTGGGAGTAGAAAAAACACAAGATGTATGTTATCGGCAGTTATTGTGTTAGTCATAATATTCCATTACTTTAGTAAAAAAAATAGATACACAATTATTTATTTGAACGATCAAAACACGTTCAATGCCACCGACACGCCTAGCATATCCTCACGAATCCCTATCGCCATGCCGCGTGCACGCCAGGCGTGCTCTCGGTTTTTTGTGGATAAGTTAAATATTTGGGTATATTTTCTATCGAAAAGCGCAGAACTTAGACTTTATGCCATAAGCTAAAGAATTTTGAAGTGGCCCGCAGGATCTAACAATTTTTTATGTTATCAAAAAATGTAATTATGTAATGCCGCGAACACGCCTAGCGTGCTCATGTAATTTCATTTTGCAATGCCGCGAGCACGCCCTGGTGTGCTCGCGATTTATAAAGGGCGGCATCGCTGGGAACTACTGGAAAATAGTGGTGGCAATGAATGTGTTAATAACATCTTAATTTTATCTCAGCGGAAGCATAGCTCGTAGATGGCGAAGATTATTTCAAGTTGTAAATTTTTGAAATTCTGTGTTTTCTAAGTGCTTGGCATGTCATTCTATTTACCAATAATACGTCGTGTTACTTATATTTTCCTAGAAATTCAGACTGCGTAAGAAGGAGGGTAATGTATTTCGAGTGTATGTATGTTTCTATATGACAGCATACAGCCTAAACGGCTTGACCGATTTTGATGTGCGAGGTGTCATTATATTCCTGAGTGTCATAGGCTATATATTTTTTTGTAATAATAATAACAAACATCAATCTTTTTGTAACATCTCTTACAAAAAGTAAACAATGCGTTCTTTTTATAATAAACAAGTGATTTTACTAGAATTATTGTAAAGAATGCGCATTTATAATCTTTTACGGCAATTTTATGCATACTTTTTCACAAAAAAACGTACACTCAACAGCATATTAAGCGTAACGAAATCGTAAGTTAGACTGCAAAAACTGTCTTTCTGCAATCGGGTATTACGTTTTTCTTTTAATATACATACTTGTTACCAATTCAATTAACTTCTCGGGATATACGTATAAGCAACGTAACAAGGCACATTTAATTATTGTTATACTGACGTGATAATATAAAGAATAATCTTAGATTGTCGCAAACATTGTTATCACTCACAATAATTATCCGAGCTAGCTACAAGGGCAAAAAAACTGTTTGAAATTTAAATTTCCCGCCGCATATCTACCGTTGGCCCTTAAAGTTTAGCTTAAGCAAAGACGAATAAATCTTCTTTTGCATATGGTGCCATAGAGATTATGAATTTTCGTATTTCTAAAATAAGGGTATTTTTACTATATCCTTATTTCTCATCCAGGTAGGTGGTACACAATTCGCGTTTCTCCAGCAGACAGCTTGTGACCATGCTTTGCTGCAACTTGGCGAAGAAAATTGATTCAATGATTTTGTCGACTGTGTCATTAATCATTATGTGTTCCAATTGTGAAATTTAAACAAAGTAGACCTACCTACTTAGATGAATCTTACTTAATCAATTAAAACATGGCACACTGCATGTACATTTTTCCTTTTGTCTCTTAATTATTATATAATCTATTAAATTAAAACCACCCAAATAAAACCGCTTTCCATTCTTGTCTTTACATTTGATCTATCTCTCTCTCTCTATAAAATTCTCATCTCTCTACATTATCGACTTATGTTGCACTGATAATTAAAATTAATTACATGATCAGCCCCCGTATTCTGAATCCATTCAGTTTCGGATTCGATTCAATTTGTATATCTCCGTCTCTGTTATTCTCTATGGAAATGACAGAGACTGAGATATACAAATCGAATCGATTCCGAAACCGAATGAGTTCAGAATACGGGGGCAGATGATCAAACCTCACTGTATTTTCTGAAGACCCTTTTTCAGACGTGATATTTTTTATTACAGAAACCGATAGATTAGCAATCACAAAAACAATAGACTTAAACTCCAGCGGTTCTAATATGTTTAGTTACGGAGAAAAGAAATCTTCAAGTTCCCTTTAAATTGAGCTCTATAATTGGAAAAAAAACATTGTAACAATAAAACTATGAATAATTCAAGTAAAATTAAGAATAGTATAAAAGCATTTTAATATTTTCTATCTTTCAAAGCTTTTGCAAATCTTTTTTGTTGCTTCTAATCAGAGTATTTTTTGAACCGACTTCCAAAAAGAAGGAGGTTATCAAATCGGTATTTTATATTTGGTAGGTCATACTTCAGAGGTAGTCCCATATAAATTTTATCAAAATCGATGCAGTACTTTGGTTTTTATAACAAAATAATTGGTAATATATAAAAGTGCCTATAGAAAAGTGAACAGTAAGTCGCGTACATAATGTATTATATTGCTTATTTCGAAGTCGATTGTTTCAGTTTATTAAACTTTAATATTATCGACTTTTGACGAATTAAACGAGTGACGCCATCTAGCGTTACTCGCGTCTTCTTATTATAATATTATTTTTACTTTACGAGTACTGACCCATGCAGCAGTCATCTTATTTTATCAAATTCCGCTAGATGGCGCTTTTATAAATATTTTCGTCGGATGTGCCTTCCGCTTCAGAACTTTCAGAATATTTCTACTGTGTAGAAAATATGTGAAATTACAAATATTCGTACATTTATAGAACATTTTGCTAATTAGTCCTGTTATCTATGTGTTGTGTCATATATTGCATAAGAGTACCTACGAAAGCCTCGGTGTGCGAGTGAAACTCGTACTTTGCCGGATTTATTACTGGACTATAAACTAAAAATAAATTTTATTTCACTTGTTGTTTTCCTACATCTTAGGCATTCACTTGCTTGGTCCTTAAGTTTGTAAAATATAGTTATAAAAACTATATAATACAAAATCTATTTACTAAAAGTGTACAGAGATTTGTCATAAAAATAAGATGCCATTGGATATCGTATTAGAAAAGCTATACAAGTACAAAACACTTGAAATGCCAAAAGGCTCTTTGTAAGTCGCACTTCTGATAAAGGTCCTAATTTGATCAGAACGAAATTAATTAACGTTAAATTATTTAAAGTTATGCTTTCATCATCTTCCAGCACATCAACAAGACGCAAAATTGTTAAAATATACATTATTAATTTAGTTAACATATTCATTTCTTTCTTAATGATAATGGTGCGACTGGCATGAAGTAAATCAGTTTCTGCAGAATATTTAGGCAAGCGATGCCTGGGACAAGATATAAAATGGAATAGTTGAGGCACTGAATACAGGAAGTTAATTATTTGTGGCAAGAAAAATAGTAAAACAGTTTTACTGAAGTGACTCAGAATTGCAACAACAGCAAATGTCATCCCAGAGACATAACAAAATGTGTCTCCCACAAACACCTTTGATGGGTACCTGAAAAATAATGCTAATATTAGAAAAGAATCACACATCATTCTTGATGCATACTGCATATACAGGAATAAAACTACATTTCCTAAGAACAATTTATCATGGTAGGTACCTACTGTAGTGCTTCATTTCATTTTAAAGCAAGATGCTTGTTTCTCGGCCGTACAGTCGCTTACCATCAGGCGAGTATGTGGAAAAACATAGATTTAATTAAATTAATATTAAGCATATTTTAAATCTTTTTGAGGCCTCAAAAGTTAGCGCATTATGCATGGGATCGACGCAAATGGCCAAGAACGCAAAAGACCATTTGGCCTTTTGCTTATTTTAAAAATATTTACGCGAATGGCCACATCAGCGAGAGGCCAAAAACGCAAAAAACCATTTGGCCTTATGCTATACATATTATGTGAAAGGCTGATAATATAATATATTATAATTATGTGATTTATCTTAATAAACTTTATGTGTTTTATATGTACCTCTTAAAGAGTTCTTTTGTATTTCAGCAATTAATTATGTCCAACAAAAAGTAAAGTTCCTTCCTATAAATATATATTGTCTTTTCTTACCTTATAAAACTCTATGATAAAATACTTTAAATCAACGAGGTAAAACAAGTAACCAATTACGATAAGAGTTGGCCTGTAAACCAAAATCAAGCCAATTAGCCAATCAGAGTTAAGGATATTCAATCTTACTATAGCAACTTGTGTTTTTGCAAAAACCCTATCTTTTTTCAGTGAGATTGAGAAATGTCATAGCCATTGTCTAATTATCCGTGTTTTCGCGATATCCCTAGAATTTTTACGAAAATCCGCATTATTAAATCTTCTTACGACATATACACAAAACACATGCTACAATTACTTCTTCACAATATACTGGCTCACTGAATTTCAATAAAATTTGGAATTTAGAAAGCTACACGCTTAGATTAAAACAGAAAAAAACACATGCTGCAGTTAATTAAGTACTAATTGTAAGAACTGTACAGTGTGCAATAAATAAATAAATTATAAAGGAAATAAATACCTACCAATTATGCTTTAGCAATGCTAATGTTGTTGCCATATACGGTATCATTATATTCAATGAGAAACGGTGGGCTTCATATTGGTCTCCAGTCAGTTCTATGACATTAAAGATAATAATGGACAGTGCTATGATTACCGACTGCCCAACTTCAAGGCCATTTATACCAGCCAAGATATTAATAGCATTTGTGCAGAATACAGCAAGCATGCCCATGTAAATATAGTAGAGGAAACCTGAAATAATAAACATTTAATTATAATAATAATAAACCTTAAATTCATGATATAATAAATAAATACATGTACTTATGTCAACTTAATTATCTTTATCCATTTTATTCCACTACAACAGAATGTGTAACTCTAGAGCTATCAATAACAATTTATTGATAGCTCTAGAGCTATCAATAAATTGTTATTAGCTTAGAACTTTCTCAACATAAAATTTATCTTCTGAAACTCAGTCCTCATCATCATCATCTAGCCACAAGAAGTACACTGCTGGACATAGGCCTCCCTCATGGAAGCGGCCTGCATCCAGGGTCTTCCTACCACTTGTATGATATCTTCTGTCCACCTTGTGGCTGGTCTTCCATCGCTGCGCTAACCAGTTCGTGGTCTCCATTCGAGAACTTTTCGGCCCATCGGCCGTCAGTTCTACGAGCTATGTGCCCTGCCCACTGCCACTTTAACTTGCAAATCCACTGTGCTATAACGATGACTTTCATACGTCTACGGATCTCTTCGTTTCTGATACGATCTCGCAGAGAGACCCCGAGTATAGCCTTCTCCATAGCTCGTTGCGTGAAATTGAACTTCCATAAAAGGCCCACAGTAAGTGACCACGTTTCAGTGCCGCATGTCTTCACTGGTAGCACACACTGGTCTTAAACTTTCGACTTGAGGGATTGGGGTATATTGGACGAGAGGATGCTTTTGAGTTTCCCGAACGCTGCCAAGCCGAGTTGAATTCGACGATTGACCTATCTCGCAAAGTTGGACCTGCCTAGTCGGACTGTTTGTTTGAATGAGTTCTAAATACGGGGGCAGGTCAGAATCTACATCTCCATCTTTGTCATTTCCGTACAGATTGACAGAAATGGAGATATAAATAGACATAAATTTATTGTATCAAAAAACAACAGAGAATAAAAATCATATACATATGTACACAATATAGATCTACCTATATTAATAAATAAATAATGTTTTTTTCAAATTAGGCCCCAGCTCAGCAGACTTATTTAAAATCATTCGGCTTCGGAATCGGGTCGGAAACTATATCTCCATCTCTGTCATTTCTGTACAGAATAACAGATTCCGAATCCGACAAGTTGTGAGCTCTGCAGATATAGTTTCCGACCCGATTTCCAATGATTGTGAATAGGGGTACTGAGCGCGCAATACGCGAATGAAGCGAGTGCGAAAATTTTGTTAGCGTTTTTATATATATATATATATATATATAAACATAATATATATAAAAAGTTGAAAAGTTGAATGATCCTTATTTTTTTTTTTTTTTTTTTATCAGCCCTGTTTGTACAAACTGTCCCACTGCTGGGAACGGGCCATCTTCTCATTGTGAGAAGGGTTAGGCCATAGTCTGCCACGCTGGCCAAGTGCGGGTTGGCAGACTTCACACATCTTCAAGATCATTGAGAACTCTCAGACATGTAGGTTTCCTCACGATGTTTTCCTTCACCGTTTGAAGTTGGCGGCAATCAACAATACGCACATAACTTCGAAAAGACAGAGGTGCGTGCCGTGGGATTCGAACTCAGGACCTGCGGATCGCAAGTCAGACGGTCTCACCACTAAGCTGCCGGGAATGATCCTTATAAGTAATAATATTATAAACATAAACATTGCATTAACCTTCCCGATACGTATTTACAACAAAAAACTCAATATTAATATTTTCGTAATTTCAAGTTTTATTTTTATTTTTATAGAAGATAGATCTATGATTGACTACCAACTCGCCTGATGTTAAGCGACGGTGTGGCCGATGATGGAGCTCGTCGATCTAGAAGATATCTATTCACTCTAGCCTTGAAAATTCCAAGATTGTAGGTCTCAGGAAACAGAGATGGCGGCAACGAATTCCATTCTTGTGCAGTACGCAACAGGTATGTGGATCGATATCGCTGAGTACGGATTTTTGGCATTTCAACGAGAAATGGGTGGTAATTCGCCGACTTTCTGCTAGTCCTGTAGTGAAATTGGGAGGGTGGAATTAGGTCGTGAAGCTCTTGCGCACATTCCCCGAAATGAATCCTGTAGAAAATAGACAGACGTGCTACTTTACGGCGGTGCTCGAGACTAAGTAGCTTCTTGGCAGCTAGTTAATCGTCACCGATTAACCTCACAGCTCGCCGGTCCACTGATTCTAAAGCTACCAGCTGATACTTGGCTGATCCATCAAAAAGGTGGCAGCAGTACTCCATACACGATCGGACCTGTGCTAGATATAGATGAAGCAGTTGTCCCGGTGAGAAGTATCGCCTAACCTTATTAATGATGCCAAGCTTTTTACTAGCCAGTTTAGCCTTAGATTCAAGGTAGCCCTTAAAGTTCATTGTTGGGGTTAACGTGAGTCCCAGCAGTTCAAGACGATAGATGTTTATAGTAAGGCTTATGTGCCCTAGTAAGTACAACCGTCAAATTTTTGATCGGCCTTACAAGGAACCATTGACTTTTCTAGGAAAACTACCGATATTTTAACTGAATTCCAAATAAAGTAAGTATTTTTTTCTTTAGAACCATATCATATCATTGTATATTAATTTAGATTAAAAAAATAAAGAAAATAATAGGTTATTTACTTTAAAACTCACGTTTTACTGTGAGCACAAATAACAATTTTAACGTCGACGACTGAAGTCAATAATTAAACAAGGGACTGCACAGACAAAATAGCAGCGCGAGCGACTCGCCGCCGCGTCTGTGTCCTTCAGTACGATAAATACGATGGCAATAAATACGACTTTTTAATAATTGGCCTTCGAAGGAGCATGGCCTTCCATGGTCCACCCACCTTATTTTACTTTTCTTCATGAAAATACTAAAAGTTAAACCAAAAAATCATGTAATTGCATAAATGTCAGGGACTCATAAAAACTTCAAAATTTTCGCTTTCGGTTTTCTCGCGTAAAAAGATTTCCTTTGTAATTTTGGGGCATAGCAGTGCTGAAGACGAACTAACACGAAATTACTTAATACCAATAAATTTAATTTATTTACTTTTCAACCTCTCTACAAGCCCAAGATGCATAACTCTATTAAAATAGACCAACCTTACCAAATATTTGTACACTCGCTGCGCTCGAGTAATTTATGGTATTGTAACGCATTTTATAAAGTGAGGTAGGAGTCTTAAGGACCAGGAAGAATTATGATATGTAACTACGGAACCCTACATTGCGCGTGGCACGACACGCACTTGGCCATTTATTTGTAGTCAGTTCATATCTAATGTAATAAGAATATGAAGATAGTACTAATACATACTTTTAAGCTTAGTATTATAGGTCTACATCTACAACTACAAATTTATTTACCAATATTAACAGAGATGCCAAGCCACTGTCTCAAGGGTATGGGAATGATGAATGTTGTAGAATTGAAATTGACATAGTAGACTACTAGCAGTGGCAAAGACGCTATGGTTGGTAGAAGGAGTTTGTACCTCCATCGTAAGTCCAACACATCATCAGCAAAACCGAGTAGCAGCATGCAGCATATTGATAATAATGCTGCAAGTAATTCTGCAAACTGTAAATAAAACTATAATTAGAGTCACCTGACAAGTGTCTATATTAAAAGAAAAACAAAATACCCGACTGCAGAAAAGCAGTTTTTGCACTATGACTTACAATTTCGTTACGCTTGATACGCTGTTGAGAGCACGTTTTTTGTGAAAAAGTGTGCGTAAAATCGTTGTAAAAGGTTATAAATGCGCATTATTTACAATAATTCTAGTAAAACCACTTATTTGTTACGAAAAAAGGCTTTTTTTTATTTTTGAAAGATGTATTAATTATTATTACAAAAAAATATAGCCTATGACAATCTGGAAGTGAAGACGAATCTAACTACACCTCGCACATCAAAATCGACCAAGCTGTTTAGGCTGTAAGTGATCATATAGAATCATACATACATACCCACATACATACAAACATATGTACACTCGAAAAACATAACCCAAGGAGGGTTATTACGCAGTCGGGTAGTTGTATACATATCTTATACCAAATTTTATAGACATGAACATAGATTGTAATATAAGATTAGTTTTGTTTAGATCCTGAAAAGTCCAATTTAGAAGTTGTTAGTCTACTACACTAGCCAAATGCAGATTGGCAGACTTCACACATCTTTGATTAATTTAAGTAATTGTCAAACATACAGTCAGTCCTTCAGCACCATTATTCACAATCTATCAAACGCTAACTGTGACAGGTTGTGTAGTAGGGCTATTTCGCTGCATAATTGTGCACTTTTGGTAAAAAGAAGAAAAATTCTACCATGGATAATATATAGGGTCCACCAAGACAAGCATTTTAACGAGGGAAGACAGAATTATCCCCTCAGCACAGGGGGCTGAGGTGAAATACACACTCTTTTTTGTGTTCTATATTTATTTTTCTTCCTGGAAACTTAAACCTAATAGGGCTTATTTGGTATATTTTATAGAATAAACATAAACAATTCTTTTTTAGTGTCTAACAGATACGATTTCTAGCAAAAAACTTAAAATTTTCATAAAAATTTCAAAATTAGTCATTACTTTTTTCTCAAAAAAGTTTCAGTTTATTTTTTTTATTTATTCGAAGATAGGCTTGCGCTTGACCGTCAACTCACCTGGTGTTAAGCGACAGTTACGGTCTACGATGGAGCGCGCTTGCCTAGAAGAAACCTATTCACTCACGATTTGAAGACACCTAGATTATATCCAGTCGGAAAGACCCATTCAGGAAGCGCATTCCACAGTATGGCAGTATGTACAATGAAAGTGGAGCCAAATTACATGATTTTAGTGATTTAAAAATACTGTAGTAAAGCTTATTTATTAAAATATATAGTTGCTATGTACTTGTCTCACAAAAAGATTAAAAAAATATTTCTTGGTTGAAGAAACTCTCTCACAAACACAATACATTTATCATACAATGAAAGTGTGGGCATACAACAGATATATCATAATTTTACTCTCAACTTTATGGTTTGGATAGAGAATCACATAACAAGCATTTAAAGGGTTCCTTACCTCAAAAGAAAAAAAATATCTTAGTATCACTTTGTTCTGTCCGGGTGTCAAGACCTTTGTCTCGGGAACGAGTAAAGGTATCGTGTTGAAATTAAAAGCATATACGCAGATCAGATCTCTCTTGCTGCAGAAAGAAATATCAAATTTCTCAGTTTTCGTAAAAAAAAGTTACAACAAACAAATAAACAGGTCAAGCTAACAAAAACCGTTTAAAAAGCAGTCATCTGACATACTATCCCCACTCAGAGAATGAATCTTCATCTTCTGAGCGCGGGGGGAAAATAAAAAAAAAAACGCATACGCATACATGGTAAAATATTAATTTCTATCATTTTATATTTATTATTTAGTTATATTTTACGGGTAATAAGACTTGTTAAATATAATTTTCATATTAAATTAATATGTAGAATTTGTTTTTTGTGTCTGATATGCATAATTTTTTACAAAAAAAATTATAATTTATTATGAAAATATAATGAAATTTTCCAAAAAGCATGAAATAAGCATTCCTATAATTATTTTTTTTACTCATAATTTAGTGGTAAATATGGGCTTGTTTAATATCATTTTCGTATGAAATAAACATAAATGATTTATTTCTAATACCTAACAAATATTATTTATATAAAAAATAACCGGCCAAGTGCGAATCGGACTCGCGCACGAAGGGTTCCGTACCATTATCTATAAAAACGTCAAAAAAATCACGTTTGTTGTATGGGAGCCCCCCTTAAATATTAATTTTATTTTAATTTAATTATTTATTTTTAAAGTGAAAAATCTAACTCAATATTCTGTGAATATTTCAAGCGTCTACCTGTTGCCGTTATCAATATCGAGCAAAAAAATCACGTTTGTTGTATGGGAGCCCCCTTAAATATTTATTTTATTCTGTTTTTTAGTATTTGTTGTTGTGCGACAACAGAAACAAATCATCTGTGAAAATTTCAACTCTCTAACTATCCGGGTTCATGAGATACAGTCTGGTGACAGACGGACAGATGGACAGACAGCGGAGTCTCAGTAATAGGGTCCCGTTTTTACCCTTTGGGTACAGAACCCTAAAAACTTGAAATGTTTATGATAATGTATAGTATAGTATATATGTAAAAACTATATATTTTATAAAGTAGAATAAATAGGCTTTTCAACAGTATTTTTCAAAATCAGTAAAATCTTGTTATTTAAATATTATGTAGTTACTTTAAAAAAAAAACTTTTTACATTTTCAGATATATTTGTACATTTTCATAAAAATTTCAAGTTTTTATTAGTAATCATACTTGTTGGCACAAAAAATAAATTATTCATGTTTATTGGGCTCAGCAGATCCGACAGCAAGCGACCGGATGGTTTGACACTGGTGCCTTGGAAAAATGGCAGATGTTTAGTGTGAGACGCTACTTGCGTCAACACTGTCGCGGCCTCACACGTGTCGTACCGTCCACTCACCGGCAGCGGCGGCAGAGGATGCCGTTAGCAAAAAGTTGGAGAAATACACGGCAATTATAAAGTATATTATTAGGCAATGGAGCTACAATATTATTTTGTACCCATCGCCGTTGAAACTTTGGGCAGTTGGGGAGCGGATGCCAAAGGCCTCGTCAGTGATATTGTCCGAAGACTGAAGGACAACAGTGACTCTAGTTCTGCTTCAAAGGTTGGCTATTGCCATACAGCGTGGCAATGCTGCTTGCATTATGGGCACCTTTCCACCAGGATCGATGCAGGATGGGTTTCAATTGACGAAATTGTAATTTGAAATGAATTGATTACTTTTTACATGTAAATAATGTAATGTGAATAAAATGTAATATTTATTTTAATGCAATAAATAGAAAGTATGTTTTTTTTATTCAAAAACGATACCAAACAAGACTTACTCATAAATTATAAGTTAAAAAATCAAATGATGGCAATGTACATCTCACCTTCCTCCCCCCGCACTCAGGATGAATCTGAATTCATTTTATATCTAAAAATGTTCATCATATGAGACCATGGGCGTAGCTATAGGTTTCTCATGGGGGGGGCCCGCGGGTACAAAAATGTATACAAATATACTACTATTTGCCTCTTTATTTGCGCAGACTATACGCAGACGAGTACTAGTTTCTAAACGTCAATGTTTATATAATTATAATCTTTATATAATTATATGTTATAAACATTTAAATACACGAAAATTGTATTACGGACAAACCACAGAATTCGCCTTTTACATTGGCACAAACGTATAACTGTAAATAAAGTGTAAAAGTAACGTCGGAACAATATTAATTCATATTAAACTAGAGGTGACTTCACCCGTTTTAACGAGCGCTCAGCATTTGCATGACTCAAGTAAACAAAAACATAGATAATAAGCATACGCGAGCGAAGCGAGCGCGAACATTTTAGTAGTGTTTTTATAGTAATATGATTTATTTCTCGTGTTAGAGAGCCCACAGTATTTCCATGTTAAAATAGTATCTAATAATGCGCGAGCGAAGCGAGCGCGAAAATTTTTAAGGTTTTTAAAATTAAATCTTGGAAATAATTTAATTCATTGGTTGTGTAAGGAAGTGGCCCAGATGAACCAAACAAGTATAAAAGTGTTTAAAAAAATTAAATATCCGACTGGATGAGTAAGACTGACTTACGCTATAAAAAAATATACATATAACCATTTGAATGCATTGATTTCAAATTTAACCAAGGCACTATAAGAGTCTTGTTCGATCTTTTCGAAATTATTAACGCAAACATATTTTTTAATATTTTTTATATTGGCTTGGATCGAATTGAATTTTTCATGGAATATTTGTGTTTTTTTTTTACGTAAGATAGATCTACGACTGATCTCCGACTCGCCATACATTTAGCGATGTTATTTTCTAGTTTTACGAACGAAGATCTTTTTATAGATATATATATATTAAAATCCTTGCTCTTTTTAAAGTTAAGTAAACTTTAAAAAGAGCAAGGATTTTTCATAATTGCCAGGATATTTTGGGGGAGGGTAGGTTGAACCTCCCCTCCCCCCCCCCCCCTGCTTACGGCCTTGTTCATAACTTGTCGGATTCGAAATCGGCCTGGAAACTATATCTCCACTCTCTCAATTTGTATAGATATGACAGAGATGGAATTAGGGTTTCTTAAAAAGTATGTATATTAAAAAAAAAAACGACAGCAGAAAAGCAGTTTTTTGCAGTCTAACTTACGATTTCGATACTTTTAATACGCTGTTGAGTGTACGTTTTTTGTGAGAAAGTATGCGTAAAATTGCTGTAAAAGATTATACGCGCATTCTTTAGAATAATTCTAAAAAAACACTTGTTCATTACGAAATAGTGCGTTAGTGATTACGAAAAAACGTTTTATTTGAATTTTTGAAAGAGATGTATTATGATTACAAAAAATATAGCTTAGACACTTTGGAAACGAAGACGACTCTAATGACACATCAACCTCGCACATCAAAATCCGTCAAGCCGTTCAGGCTGTCATATAGAAACATACATACATACCCGCATACATACATACACTCTAAAAACATTACCCTCCTTCTTACGCAATCGGGTAAAAATATATAGTTTCCATTTGATATACGCGTTTGTAGTATGCACGGGCGAAAGACGAACATGGGTCATACTGCATCTCTTTAGCTAAGCTGTAGTTATGCACACACATTACCGCACATAAGGTTTTTATTTATATTTTGTGACATGCGTGCCATCCGCGCCTTATTTATTTTTTTCGGCCAATGCCATGGGGGGGGGGGCCGGACCCCCTGGATCCCCCCCTTATATACGCCCATGTATGAGACTATACCCATGACAGAAAGTTGAGGATAAAATTACGATATGTCTGTAATATGCCCAAACCTTCATTGTAGGCTTACCACTGTATTTTTAAAAATCACTATAATCTATAATCTTGTAATTAAAAAGAATGACAGATTTTTACATTGTTGTTAAAATTTAAAGAGATTTTGTTAGAAATCATACCTAAGACTAAAAATTAATTTCTCATGTTTATTTTATATGAATATGATAACCAAACAAACCCTAGTAGCTTTAAGTAACCAGTAAATATAAAGCAAAATAGATGCATACTTGATCTCTCCCCTCCCAGGGGATGATTCTGTCTTCCCTTCACAACTTAAAATGCTAGTCTTGGGGTACCCTATCAATGGTAGAAATTTCATGCTTTTAACGAAAACTGCACAATTCAGCCAAAATTTGCAGTGAAATGTCCCTACTAGAGAATACAGGTGTTGATCGGGCTGTTACTATGCTGTCTATTTTGAAATATAATTACCTCATTATGAGGAAAATGTTTAGTATCCATTAGACCACTTCCAAAACTAATTGGTATAAATATAAAGCTGGTTACTAAGAAAACACATCCTGATACAACTCCCAATGCTTCCGGTCTGGAATTAAAATATTATAAAATTAATACAAATCATAATAGATATACTATATTACCTAGCATGTGAAGTTGATAGCCACTCTTACATTTTGTTTTTGTTGGATTTACAAAGGTCGACGCCGAAAAGACCGGCTTTGATAAATAATTCCTTTAGTTTCGGTAGTAACTCGTCAGTGACTATAAAAGCAAGTACCGAAAGAATTATCAATATAATTAAAGACCACATTTTAAACACTTTACGCTCAATAAAATGATATCGCGAAGATTTTATCCAAGCATCTAAATCTTTAATTTAATCCTTCCTTGTTCCCACAAAACATTAAGGAATTTAGGTATTCTAAATATATGTATTCCACAAAATATTTGATGTATTCTTAAACGAATTTTAACTAGGTAGTTTTATTTTTCTCGTAGGTATATCTAGTAATTTCCATTTTTCTTTTACGTTTGCGACAGAATAACCAATAACATAACCTAAGTTCACGTTTTTTTTTTTTTTTTTTGGATTTTTGCAATTCAATGTCACGTTCATTCTTTTTTTTGTATTGGACCACGCGACTAGCGATTTGTCTTAATTAATTTTGCCTGCCATGCAGCTCGGCGACAGGAGTTTTGGCGGGAACGTCTTAGTAACATGTTGTTGCTTTGTTTTATTTTCCTAAACTTGTGTTATTTTGAACACTCATGCTATAAAAATGGTGGTGTTTTATTTTATTCAAATCTTTATCGTGTACGATAAAGTGCGTGAGTGTGGGCAAGTGAAATAAAGCAGTGAAGCGTGTGATTTTACGTTGTCGGCAAAACTCCATAGAAGCTTCTAGTAAAGTCGCCACCACTTCACTGAAGCAGGACTCGACTTATAAATTTACTGTATACGTGACTAGAACATTAACAACTTGTTTTATTCAAGAAACTTGAAAAAATCCTAAAACTTGACACTGGCAAATGCATTAATGCGGGTCCAATACATAAAAGAAGAAGAAGAACTCGGCGACAAAAAACCGTTTGTTGCTCGTGCTATTGCCATTCTTACTACTAGTAGTAACACCGGTAATTGACTTATTTCTTACTACTTTAGTTGAAATTTGTTAGAACAGCAATAAAAAATTGCCCGTGTTACTACCGTAAGACTAAAACAAAACAAAATGTAAGTAGGTATTATGCATATGAAAGAAAACATTGAATTTAACCATAAAATAAAATAAAAAAAATCCGCTTCGGCTGCGTACGTAACTATAGTTTCGTACGAAACATAATATTCTTGGTACGAAACTGGTGTCGATCGGAGAAGTTTTTTCCGTAATCGTAACCACGGTTTCGTAGCAGTAAAAATACATTTGCAAAGTGCACAGTTTCGAGACCGGTATTTATTTTCTTTGTATGTAACTTTACAACGAAGTTGATT
Source organism: Lycia hirtaria (assembly GCA_947563715.1). Classification (NCBI taxonomy): domain Eukaryota; kingdom Metazoa; phylum Arthropoda; class Insecta; order Lepidoptera; family Geometridae; genus Lycia; species Lycia hirtaria. Next base: position 33,306,824 of record OX387378.1, read on the forward strand.
CACGTTGTTTGTGTCAGCGTAGCGAAAAATTCTTAAGAGATTATTATATCTATATCGCTATCGTAATCGCTATCACTATCGTAATCATTATCGCTATCGTAATCGTTATCGTTATCGATATCGTTATAGTTGTCATTATCGTTATCGTTATAGTTTTCGTTGTCGTTATCGTATATCGTTTTCGTTACCGATACCGATGCCGATGCCGATGCCGATGCCGATGCCGATGCCGATGCCGATGTCGATGCCGATGCCGATGCCGATGCCTATGCCGATGCCGATGCCTATGCCGATGCCAATGCCGATGCCGATGCCGATGCCGATGCCGATGCCGATGCCGATGCCGATGCCGATGCCGATGTCGATGCCGATGCCGATGCCGATACCGATACCTATACCGATCGGTTTCCGACTTCCGGTTCCGATTAACCGAATAACGACTAACCGAATAACGATTAACCCAATAACGATTAACCGAATTAAGATTAACCGAATAACGATTAACCGAATAATGATTAACCAAATAACGATTAACCAAATAACGATTAACCGAATAAAGATTAACGATATACGATTAACTCGGTTAATCGTTAGGTATTTCCATCAATAATGATCAAAATTGTTTTTTAGGGTTCCGAATTTACTTGACTAGAATTTGTAAGGAGGTTTAACATTTTGTATGGACCTGACCTGACTGAATGTTGCTTGTCTTCGGTGATCGTTTCGGAACACCTAAGTTAGCTAAGTCATGACCGCTTCGTTTTTAAAGGAGGGTAATCTTCATAATTTTTATTGACAATATGAAAACACCCTAACGTTAAGCAATCTCAATTACAATGAGACAGAAAAACTTTTAGAAGTAATGAAATAACTCACGTTTCACCACAAAAGCACGCGCAGACAGACATACATACACAACACATACACAAACACACAACATACATATACACAACACACACACATACGTATTTTAAAAAAACTTATAACTTTTAGGTTTAAATTAACGTAAATATAAAATGCAATTTAAATCGTTAACATAAAAAAAAACATGTACTTACCTGATTCAATGTAAGGACACCAAATTGTACTTCGACTATGGATTATTGGAAGGCAAGTAGCAACTGCAGCACAAGTATTATCTTAGAGCAGTTGCTACACGGCTTAATATTATGGTACACTTACAAGTTTCGATTGTGACTGTAATTAATTTGGTGATTTGGTGGGAACGTCTTATTAACGTGTTGTTGCTTTGTTTTATTTTCCTAAACTTGTGTTATTGAGAACATTAATGCTATAAAAATGGTGGTGTTTTATTCATTAAGTGTTTGATAAAGTGCGTGAGTGTGTAAAACGTGTGATTTTACGTTGTCGGCAAAACTCCATAGAAGCTTCTAGTAAAGTCGCAACCACTTTACTGAAGCAGGACTCGACTTATAAATTGACTGTATACGTGACTAGAACATTTACAACTTGTTTTATTCAAGAAACTTGAAAAAATCCTAAAACTTGACACTGGAAAATGCATTAATGCGGGTCCAATACAAAAAAGAAGAAGAAGTAATTAATTTTTATTGACGATTTTAAGTAACTTGTAATAAGGAAATAAATGTTATTTGATTTGATTTGTTACCCGTGAGTTACATTTTTAACATGTGAGAAATCATGGCACGTTACATGTGAGTGCCATGTGAGTTACATGTACATTTATTTTGATCACCACCCATTACTGTGGTCGCGTTTTTAAGCTTCCCTCGAGAAATTACGGTGATTTTCCCGCTTCGGCCGCGTACGTAACTAGTTTCGTACGAAACATTATTGTTCTTGGTAAGATACTATGTATAGTTCCCGTCACGTAAAAAGAACGCTGAGCGGCAGTGGATATGTCTGCGCATGTGTACAATCACGTCCTAAAGTTTTAGCCTCTTTGTAGGTACTAGTCTATTGTTTTATAATTTCAGTGTAACAACAGGCACATTTCTAGCTACTTAGTACCTACTTTGGAGTAAGCAGGAATTTAAAAACCGGACAAGTGTGAGTCAGACTCGCCCACCGAGGGTTCCGTACAAACTAAATGAAAGGGGGAAATCATATTTTTTTTTCTATATTTTCCTTCACAAACCGAAAAATATACATCGTAAAAATATTTAAAACATTCCTTGCTTACCACTCGGATCCGAGTGGGGCGGGGCTAAAGTAGCGGCACCTCCAACTAGGATCCGAGCGAGCGCCCGTTCATTTTGTAGTAGTCAGTAAACCGTCGGCGTTTGAGGCAGTCATTGTTGCTTTGCGCGGCCACTCTGTATTCAATCAAAATTCGCCTAAAAAGTTTTGGTTCCCAGCTGAAATGAAGGGTCTGCAGGGGCGAAGAATGTGTTAAAAACCTGTTTTAGCTTATGCTAATGAGGCTCTTTCATATGATACCCCACATGATACGGTTAATTCACTTTAAAATTTAGGCCCACATTCCTTGCATAGAGACACTATTTTTTTGTGATTAAATAGAAAATGTCCAGTTTTCGGTTTTTTTCTTATATGTGTACTCTAACACAATGCTTCTTGCCAAATTTCATAGTTATAGGTCAACGGGAAGTACCCCATAGGTTTTGATTCCCTTGTGAGTGTCGAAATGTGCGTTTTTTACGCCATATTCGGCTATAACTTTTTTTTACGAAACTGAGAAATTTTATTTTTCTTTCTGCAGCAAGATACTATGGATCTGCGTATACAGTTTTAATTTTAACTCGATACCTCCACGCATTCCTGAGATAAAGGTCTTGACACCCGGACAGTCGGACAGACGGACAACAAAGTGATCCTATAAGGGTTCCGTTTTTTTTCCTTTTGAGGTACGGAACCCTAAAGATATATAATATTTAGATGAGCATTATTTTTTGTTTTGATCTTAAAATATTAAATAGCTTAGCAAGAAAATTTACGGTATGACTTTAGTTTTTAACAAATCGAGTTGAGACTTCATATTTTTTCAAATATAGGTATTTTCCTAGGTAAGCTTCGTGTAAAGTTGATTTATTAATTTTATCGTTTTCATTTAGTAGCTGTTAGTTTTCCATGTAAAATAAAATAAAGTCTTTCGCGTCGAATACCAATACTCTCCGAGAAAAAAAACCGGAAAATGATGAGGAACGCGAAATGCAGTCCGTTTAATATATTGCTTTAAATTACTACCTGCTTCTTGTTCAGCAGCTTTCTTCATAAAACAATAAACACTATAAATAATTTTTCTTTCCTTCCTATGTAAAACCATCGTCGTGCAAAGTAAGTTGTGTGTGCGACTGTACTTTGAGAGCAAACGAAGCAAAATCCCAGCGCGGGAAGCGAGGATCGAGTAACGAACCAATAGCGTGCGGCCGGCTGAGCGTTCCCCCGTCGCCACCCCTGTAATCCACCATTTTGGCCGCTAAATCGCTCACTGCGCAGGTTCAAGGTCAGCGTTCTTTTTACGTGACGGGAACTAAACGTTCCATTTCGATTGGCAATAAAGTTCGTTGACCCCACGTCAGCCACTAAGAGCAAATTAGCGTTACTTCAAATTTTACCAAAATTGATCACAAAAATATTATTTTTTATCGTTTTTTTTACAACTCTACATAGTACTAGAACACACTTGACTTATTTATTTGTCATATTTTCATAATCTCTATACTTATTGTCAGTTATTTTTGTAAAAAGGGTATTTAACGCACTAAAAGTGTTCTATGTTATACTTTATTTTAATGATTTAGTTAGATTTACAACATCTCTTTTTGTAATTATTCTACTTGAAATCATCATCATCATCATCATCTCAGCCATAAAAAGTCCATTGCTGGACATAGGCCTCCCCTATGGATTTCCAAAAAGACCGATTGGAAGCGGCTTGCATCCAGCGTCTTCCTGCCACTTGTATGAGGTCATCTGCCCATCTCGTGGCTGGTCTTTCTACGCTGCGCTTGCCGGTGCGTGGTCTCCGCTCGAGAACCTTTCGGCCCCATCGGCCATCAGTTCTACGTGCTATGTGGCCTGCTCACTGCCACTTCAACTTGCTAATCCTCTGTGCTATATCGGTGACTTTCGTACGTCTACGTATCTCTTTATTCCTTATTCGATCTCGTAGAGTGACTCCGAGCATAGCCCTATCCATAGCTCGTTGCGTGACCTTGAGCTTCCTTATAAGGCCCATAGTTAGTGTGTCTCAGTCTCAGTGCCGTAAGTCATCACTGGTAACACACACTGGTCGTAAACTTTCGACTTGATGGGCTGGGGTATATTAGACGAGAAGACGCTTTTAAGTTTCCCGAACGCTGCCCAGCCGAGTTGTATACGACGATTGACTTCTCTTGCAAAGTTGGACCTGCCTAATCGGACCGTTTGTCCTAGGTAGACATATTCGTCAACAACTTCAAGAGTGAAGTTACCCACAGATTTTGGGGTGGGCACTACATGGGCGTTCGACATAACCTTCGTTTTGTCCATGTTCATTTTGAGGCCCACCCGTTGGGAAACTCTATCGAGGTCTTCGAGCATCGTACTGAGGTCTTCCATCGACTCTGCCATGACTACTATATCGTCGACAAACCGAAGGTGAGTGATGTACTCGCCGTTAATATTGATGCCGAGCCCTTTCCATTTCAGAAGCTTATAGGCATCTTCCAAACCGGCGGTAAACAGTTTCGGAGAGACAACGCCTCTTTGCCTCACGCCTCTCTTTAATGGAATTGCCTCTGAATTCTGATCTTGTACTCGGACCGACATGGTGGCGTTGTTGTACAAACACTTCAGCACTTCGACATACCGATAGTCAATACGGCATCGTTGGAGGGCCTCAAGCACCGCCCAGGTCTCGATCGAATCAAAGGCGTTCTCATAGTCCACAAACGCTAAGCAAAGGGGCAAGTTATACTCTTCGGTCTTCTGTTTCACTTGCCGCAGCGTGTGGATGTGGTCTACGGTACTATAGCCTTTTCGGAAACCGGCTTGTTCGGGAGGCTGGAAGTCATCAAACCTGCGTTCAAGACGATTCGTAATGACCCTCGAAAACAGCTTATAAACATGGCTCAGAAGCGAGATGGAAATACTACTTGAAATATAAAAAAATAAGCATTACAACACCTTTTGTAAAACTTGCCAAACTACTTCTTGAAAATAACACAACACGCGAGCTAAGTCACTTTTCCATTCAAGTTCAGATTTTGTTACGTCTGACGTACAATGACAAACAGAGATGCGTCACCTTCGGTCGCGTGGCGAGCAACGCCGCCATTTTGTTCAGTCGTGTTCGGCTAGCACTAGCGTGTGTACGTTCTCGTTGTTTCGTAAATATTTTTGTTGAATTTTAGTTATTGAATCTGTTAGATTTTTGTTACTGTTTTGTTGTTATTTATTTATTGTTATTGAAAAAATGCGTGGAACTGATGCTACAATAGATAGAACTGACGACAGATTCATAATTAATGTCACAAGCATTTCGTCTGATTCAGAGAGCTCCACAGACAGTGAAGAATTAAGTGGTGGCAGTGAATGACAATATCACAGAATTCGTGGCCCTATTTACGACAATATATGTGTACCTACTACATAAATGGCATTAAATAAGTACTTTCGTTGTGTAGAATTCTAAACCATTGCTAATAAATTATGGCTTAAATCGACAAAAATACGGCGTACATGAATAGGAATATTAAGTAATGACAGACAGTCACAGAGTGGCATAAGCGATGTTACTAACTATGGTTTTCAAAATAGGTTGCATATCACCACACGTTGTTTATGTGCCTAACTATTTTTTGGCGCTCTTGTGATGGTAAGTTATAAATAACACCTGCGCTTGCCTGTTGCACTAGTAGGTACTAGGTACCTACAACGTTGAGTAACAAAGTCCTTTTAAAAACAATAAACTACTTAGTAGGTACAATTTAGCGGCAGAATATTTGATACCTATATACGCCAACTCCTGTCATAAAAGGTTTGTCATCTCTGCTAGACCACTCAAAGGTTAACGAACTTTATTGCCAATCTAAATGGAACAGACCATGAGTCGATCGGAGAAGTGTTTTTCCGTATTCGTAATCACGGTGTTTATTATGTAACTAACTACAAAGCAAACATAATTATTCTTTGTACGAAACTGAACGTTTCGATAAAATATGTGTCCTTATGTATTTGTAACTTCTTTGCTTCACTAGTACATATACAAAAATATACAACCAAATACACATTTCTTACAGTTTTTATATAAAACGATTTTTACGTCCCTGCAATAAAAAGTTTGCGACAGATGTCAAAGCGACAGCTGTCATTTGATTAACTTCTCATTAACTAATTAACTGAAGGCTTGACATATTGACAGCTGTCAAGCTGTCAGTTTGATATTTGTCAAACTTGACGGGCCATATCTCGGTAGGTACGAGTAACTATTAATTCTAGAATTCCTAGATTAGTAGTTCCTTCACAAAAGTGATAGATATCGCCGAGAACTTCATTTCTAATGACAGCTGTCAAACTTGAAACGTCTATATCTCAGAAACTATTGACTCTAGATTACTTTCTTCACAAAAGTGATAGATATTCAACGTCAACTTATTAGATATCCAACGATTGGGTAGATTATAAAAAATATTTTACGTGTAAGGAAAGTATTACCCGAAATACATTTTTTTCAAGGTTTTACTTTACGACTTTTTCAGCATAACTATTATGCATATCCATTATCCATGCCCAATTACAGCATACTACTTACTTAATAGTCTTTGAGCAAAGCCATGGACAGACAGACAGACAGACGGACAAACAAACGGACAGACAGACTGACAAACATGGCAAAACTATAAAGGTTCCTTGTTTACTACGGAAGCTTAAAAACGCGACCACAGTTCTCTAAAGAATTTTTCGCTACGCTGAAACAAACAACGTGAATCAACTTCGTTGTAAAGTTCCGTACAGAAAATGAATTCCGTTCTCGAAACTGTGTACTTAGCAAATGTATTTTTCCTGCTACGAATACGGAAAAAACTTCTCCGACCGACACCAGTTTCGTACCAAGAATATTATGCTTCGTACGAAACTATAGTTACGTACGCGGCCGAAGCGGATTTTTTTGTTTATATTATTTTTTTTTTTTGTTAAATTCAATGTTTATTTTTTTCATAAGCATAATACCTACTTAAATTTTGTTTAAAATACAAATTCGTCATATTTTGTTTTGTTTTTGTTGTTTTAGTTTTACGGTAGTAACACGGGCAATTTTTTATTGCTGTTCTAACAACTTTCAACTAAAGTAGTAAGAATGGTGAGTCAATTACCGGTGTAACTACTAGTAGTAAGATTGGTAGTAGCACGGGCAACAAACCCAAAAACAAGGGAGTCTGTTTCCGAATATGTGAATAATGCCACTTCAAAGCAGTTATTGCTTAACAGAATAAAAATGATTATATTCGCGACGTCATCATATCAAGCATAACCAATCAGAAAATGCGACAGAGGCTTTTAGAAAATTTGGCGTTATCTTAAGAAGACGCTATAAACCAAGCAATTGCATTAGAAACTGTTCAAGTGTGTAGTTACCTGCGTAGTTAAGTGATTAGAAGCGTGTTCTATTTTTTTGCGAGTAGACTGCGAGTAGCCACGTCCTGCACGCTCTCCCTTCCCCCTCACTCGCAGCGTGCCTGCCACAGTGCCACTAAACACGTCTGGACAGCAGTGTTTAGTGCACGTTTAGTGTTTAGCGTGTAGTTTAGTTGTGTTTTTAATTTTTCTTTCACAATTTCTTGCAATTGCAAGCGCGCTTCTTGAGGTCCGTCCATACTTATTTTTTTTGTTTTTTTCATATTTATTTTTGGGACTTTTATTATATTTATAAACATGACAGTCCTATTGTATATTCTTAAACTATTGATCACTTGAGATGACTTACACAGTCAAACAAGACTTTAGCTGCGCAAGAGTTAGGATCCGCGTTCGTCCATACTTTCGGGCCAATGGCTGACAACTGAATTATACTAAACACAGCTACTTACTAAGCAGAATTCTTGTCCTTTTTTCTATTGGGCCCGCATTAAAGCATTTGCCAGTGTCAAGTATTAGGATTTTTTCAAGTTTCTTGAATAAAACAAGCTGCAAATGTTCTAGTCACAATCTAAGTCACGGATACAGTCAATCTATAAGTCGAGTCCTGCTACAGTAAAGTGGTGGCGACTTTACTAGAAGCTTCTATGGAGTTTTGCCGACAACGTAAAATCACACGTTTTACTGCTGTATTTCACTTGCCCACACTCACGCACTTTATCGAACACTTAATGAATAAAACACCACCATTTTTTATAGCATTAATGTTCAAAATAACACAAGTTTAGGAAAATAAAACAAAGCAACAACACGTTACTAAGACGTTCCCGCCAAAAACGCCATTAGCAGAATTGGACACTACTCGCACTACACACCCCCGTATTCTAAACCCATTCGGTTTTGGAATCGATTCGATTTGTATATCTCCGTCTCTGTCATTTCCATAAAGTTTGACAGAGATGGAGATATACAAATCGAACCGTGAAATAGACATGAGAACTTATACGTGGCAAACGTTGAATCCGTCAATTGTCAATTATGCTTATTCTAATTTTTTACCCGACTGCGTAAGGAGGGTTATGTTTTTCGAGAGTACATAACATATGTATCTTTATATGTATGTACCTATATATGTATGTACCCACATACATACCAGTCAGTCGCGATTACTAATTACCTGTACTCGCACTAATCAAAGTGAAAACAGGCCTTAACACTGACTGAGGAATAATACATATATTTATTATTTACTGGCAACTATGAAAAAATATGTTTCCCAAATTGACAACTGGCAACAAAATTGATTGATGAATGATGATTTTAGTTTGCTGATCGCGAGTTTTTTTTGGAAAAAATCATTGTGAAATTGCAAAATATTCTTTGATTTACGTTTATCAAAAGATCATAATTTGAGTTGGACGTGCATATTGTGAAAAGCATCGATGAATATATTGGATTGACTTTTGTGGTAAGAGATATTTTCACCTTCACTCATGTCCTCAAAAGGTATATATTTATTTTCCGTCTTCTTTTCTACTTCAAGTCGAAAATGATGTAGTGAAGTAACATAGATATCTCTCAAAATAAAACAAACAAAATACAGCATCATGTCTAAAGACTGTAACAATTTTATGTGTTATTTACTGTCGTAAAGAGAAAGGTGTGTTCTTTATAATACATTGTTTTCATATATCGTAACCTACTTTTTGCTTATAAGATTGCAGTCACATCGTTAATGCATGCTTTTGTTATGCAAAAAATTGTGGTTCTGTATCCACATCTATCTCCAATCTTTATAAAAGTTGGTATATACTCATGTTAACTTTACATCTTAATGCTTTAAAAAAAATGCTCTTTTACATATTACATGGTCAAGCATCTGCTTTAACAATGTTTCAGATATAGCACATGTTAATAGGGTTAGACTCCCTAGACAGTGTTATAAAGTTCTACTGTAGTATTTTGGTTTGGTTATGAGGCTTGGGTTGATGTATGTGAGTAATTAATTTTAGACTTGTCTTTGTCTATAAATGTACCTTAGAAACAAACCTATCATAAAATATAAATAGAAGCTGTCATAGAATATAATTTCTCTTTCTATTAACAACACACAACACTCAAGAATAAACATTTGTTTATTTATTTGTTATTATATAATGCAAAAACAAGTATATAGATATAATAAAAGAAAAACAAATTACCTGCTTGGATAAGAGTAATTCTCATTGTTCTACACTTGATAAGATATTGAGTGTACATTTTAGTGAGAAAGTATATGCAAAGCCCATATTTTTTTTTTAAATATGTATTATTTAAGATAATTCTTGTAAAATTACTTATTTGTTACAACATCATTGAAAGTTATGGAAAAGTGCAATTTAAAATTTTCGTGACAGTTTTATTGACTAAGTGAGCAAAGCGAACAAAGGTCACTGCAACAACTATCAAGTTTTCATTCTTCTGTCTGGATGTTTGTTGGTTCTTGTATACAGGTCATAGGTATTTTTCAACCAATCTTGACAAAATTTACTATACAGGTTCCTCATAAAATAACTTTTTTGTCAATGGGAATTACTATTAATGACGCGTTTCTCCCAAAAAGGCGGATATTTAATGCAGCACCATTTACTAACCAATTGTGTTAGTATTTGCTAAAATTATTTTGTGTTTAATTCTAAACAAGAATTTTATGAAATTGACTGTAACATTATACTGAATATAATTGTAAACAGCCTAATAAATATAACTGTATAATTTGATATACTTACTTAGTATTAAAAAAAACTGGACAAGTGCGAGTCACACTCGCCCACTGAGGGCTCTAGTAGATAAAAGGGAAATTATATATATTTTTATATTTTCCTTCATAAATCGAAAAATAAACACCATAAAAATATTTAAAAATCTGTCTTAGATAGTGCTAATTAAGCTCTTTCCTAGGACACCCCACATGATACAGTTTAAAATTTGGACTCTCCTTGCTTGCATAAAGACCCAATTTTTGTGATTAAATTAAAAATGTCCAGTTTTCGGATTTTTCCCTATATGTGTACTATATCACAATGCTTCCTGCCAAATTTTATAGTTCTAGGTCAACGGGAAGTACCCCATAGGTTTTGATTCCCTTGTGAGTGTCTAAATGTGTGTGTTTACAACATATTTGGTTGTAACTTTTTTTACGAAAACTGTGAAATTTAATTTTTCTTTCTACAGCAAGAGCCTATGGATCTGCATATATGATTTTAATTTCAACTCTGATACCTTATCCCGTTCCCGGGATACAGGTCTTTTCAAAATTTTATTCTACGACTTTCTCGGCATTATAAATATGCAGATCTACACCAAATTACAGCTTTGTAGTACTTATAGTTTTTGCGTAAAACCGCGGACGGAGAGACAGATAGACATGGCGAAACTATAAGCAAAAGTAACTCTGTTTGCTCACGGCTGAACCAATTGATTTAGGATTTGGCATAGAGATTTTTTAGAATCTGGAGGACCTAGACTGTAATTTATCATCATCATTATCATCACCACTCGGGTGAAACCATGGGTCACAGCTAATATTCAAATAAATTGGAAACTAGCATTTCTATTCTTCACTTACCTCAAAAGTTTACTTTGTTCTTTGTTTAAGATTATGTAAGAAAAGGATTTAATTAGGGTAACTAAATGCCCTATAATTTATCAGATAAAGAAGTAAAAAAAATATTGTTTGTTTTAAGGTGAGCAGAGCCACATCTTTGAAGGTATGCATAAGATTTTTATTTTTTGACAAGCATTAGCTTCTCTACCAATTATCAATCCTATTATCTATACAGATATGTATAAAAGCTAAAGTAACTGGTTGTTACTAACCTTTTCACACACAACGGGCTAAACCAACCGTTATGAAATTTGGTACAAAGATGGCTGTGTGAATTTGGAGACCGATATAGGCTACTTCTCATCATCATCATTATCATTACCATACTTTTAGACATGAAATTTTGAGTATCGTAAGAAAAATAAAAACAAACGGGATTTTCTTCATTATACAGGTTCTACAATTTTATTTCATCAAGTCATTGAAATATCACACCTAGGGGGTATTATTTCATTTGGTTTTAGATTATGGATTAATCCACATTATAATCTTGTAAAATATTAGGACTTCCACTGGCCTGGTTATGTTCGCATTTAGTTGACCGAGCGAGCGAATCATCTCTGCATCAAATGGCCAAATTTTCTTTCATCTGTCAGTTTGTTTGTATGTTCGTACTCGCGTACAGGGCGTAATTTTGAAACAATTTTGATGAAACTTGACGTGTAGGTTCTATGGATTATTTAAAAAAAAAAAGTTGGTGATTTTTGATAGGAGGGGTGGTTCCCATGAAAAGGGGGTAAGTTTATTGCGGCGCTAATTGCCAACTGATTTTAATGATATTTGGTAGTTAGGTAAAGTACACACACACACAATTATTACAACTTATGGTAATTATAAATAGAATTGGTCAAGTGGTTGTCGAGATACGACAACCAACTTGAGATTGCGTGTAACAGTGAGGGCACGTGGATGTGCTAAACCAACTTTATGTAGGTATTATGTACAGATGACCCAAGGTGAGCTGCAAAAAAACTCTCTCGCGAGGTCTACTGTTCGTAGAACTACTAGTATATATAACTTCCATGTCAATGCAAATAAAAAGAAATGCGACTGGTGTGCTGTCTTGATGGAGCCAGAATCTTGGTACAATAATTTCATGAGATTGCAAATGGTAGGTTCGTCAAGTAGAGTAAATTTGTTTAGTTAACGTAAACACTATTCATTAATAATGTCTAATGATGAAGTTTGTAATTGAGACCACTCTTTAGCGCATTTTGGAATTTTAAAGCATGTGACAAAAAATATTTTATAGATCATTTCTCATAATGTATTTATGTTAATGTGATAATATGTTGTTTACATGTAGATGGCAGAGGTGGATCCAGAGACGTTGCTGGAATGGCTGCTGACGGGGCAAGGCGACGAGCGCGACATGCAGCTCATCGCTCTCGAACAACTCTGCATGCTGTTACTCATGTCTGACAATGTCGATAGGTGCTTTGAAAGGTAAACAGCTTTCTAATTTGAAGATTTTATTAGAGGTATGATTACACATAAAAGCTCATTTTATATTAGAGCTCACCTCTAAAATTTTATTTTAGAGGTGAGCTCTAATTTAATTTAATTTGAGACAAACAAAGAACATTTTTCTGGTAATATTTGATGTGAGCACAGAGTTATCCAAGTGTATTAGATACATCAATCCAGATAGACAAATAAAGAAACTCATTAAATACTTATCGTTGACATTTCCCTGAAACACTTGTGATTTTACAATGTGTTGGTTGATTTACCCTGTTGACATGACTCATATCTAATGCGTATGGGACATTAAAGCTGCCTATAATATTAAGTATAATTAATTTTTAGGGTTCCGTACCTCAAAAAGAAAAAACGGAACCCTTATAGGATCACTTTGTTGTCTATCTGTCTGTCCGTCCGTCCGGGTTTCAAGACCTTTATCTCGGGAACGCGTGAAGGTATCGAGTTGAAATTAAAACCATATATGCAGATCCATAGTGTCTTGCTGCAGAAAGAAAAATCAAATTTCTTAGTTTTCGTAAAAAAAAGTTATAGCCGAATTTGTGGTAAAAAAAGCCGTTTCCGAAAAAAAAAAGTTTATTACAAAAATTTCCCGCGTCGTCGTATTGCGTCGCTTCTGTTTGTCTATTTTATAATGTTGAAAAATAATAAATTTTTAACGGATTTATCGCGTATATTTTAGAAAAATTATAATGTGCCATTATTGTTGTAGCTGCCCTCCCAGGACATTCTTGCCAGCGCTGTGCAAAATATTCCTAGATGAATGTGCACCAGATAATGTGCTGGAGGTTACGGCGAGGGCCATTACTTACTATCTGGATGTGTCAGGTACATAATATACAAATGATTTTTTTTATTTTTTATTTCTATGTAGATTCACTATGAAAAACCTGTATTATGTAAATACCTACACTTACACATTCAAGACTTGGCTGTAATTGGATTTGTATTCAACTTAGCATGATTAGTTTATGGTCCGCTAAACACAGATTTATAATATGAAAAAAATATTATTAAATTTACTTATTTGAATGATTATTTAACAGGTTTGCTTAAATGTGATGCAGTTATTTAGTTTATAATTCAATTACATTTGCCCGATTCAAAGAAAGTATGCTAATGCTTATGCTAAACTACAAGTTATTACTGCTAGGGAATGCGTCATGCTTCACACAACCACCGGAAGTGTGAACACATAAGACGGATTTATAGTTTTATAGAGTCGTTGAGACGATAATTTTGCCAGCGTTATGCATTGTTCCTATACAATAAGATAAAACTTGGTCCTAAATATAATCCAATTTCGATGGTTCTTTTTTTTATAAGCATGATTGTAACCATAAATGGCTATGCTTCTATGTTTTACTTTTTTTGCTTGAACTCTTTCCAAAATCTTTTTGAACTTTACTGGCTCGCCATCATATTTATAAATCTTTTCGTCAATCTCTATCCATCATCTCTGTGTCCATCTAAAACTACCTTTCCTTTTCTTTATCTATGTTACAATTATGTTTTATTGTTTTTTGATTTTTTTTCTTGTTTGATGATGAAACCATTTCTTAGTTTTAATTGGATTGCAACAATTAATAAAACTAACTTGTATCATTCAAATTGACAGCGGAGTGCACGCGCCGTATAGTTGCCATCGAAGGAGCAGTGAAGGCCATTTGCAGTCGACTTCTGACCGTCGATCCCAACAACCGCACTAGCAAGGACTTGGCCGAGCAATGTATCAAGGTCAGACGCTAATTACACTGCACTTTGCTACCGTGTTGCTGAGCTAAATGTCCAATGTTTTTTTCTGGTAAAAAAACGTAGTTTTTGGTTTAACCTTCATAGTTCAACGATATTACATAAAATTAAATGAAATGTTGCCGTGTCGTGATTTCATGCTAAAATGTTATTTAACTGGTTGCGTCATGAAGAAGCAGTGGTTTATCCATAAATATAAATTCAACATTTTTCATAAGTTAGCTCAGATGTCTTTGTACTACTATAATTACTTTAGTTGATTTTTTAATATCCTCCATAATAGCATGTTAGATATACCGTAGTAATCTAATTTACACAGTATACATGATAGGCCTGGACAGAGTATATCTATAATATCTATAAAGTGCGCCAAAGATTCTGGCACTTGATTGCATAGCCAGCAGTCTCAATGGAATATACATTTATGATACTGCTTGCTGCCAGCTTGTAAAAAACTTAAAACTAGGGTGCCGCCGGCAGCGGGGCAGGGCTCAAGCTGTCGATGGTAAGGGCTATAAACTGAGGAATCTCCTGATAATAAGCCCCGTGTCTAGGATGACTGCCTTTTGTATTCGACCCTTGATCCAACTGTCTAGCGAGAGTCTTTTGAAGTGTTGATCGAGGCTCTTCGCTATTGCACCGTTTACCGATACGCCTATCGGAAAAATGATTATCGAGTTAACATCCCACATGGCGGTTATCTCGTGAGCCAAGTCAAGGTACTTGCTGAGCTTGTCCTTCTCGGCCTTCACGAGATTCTCACCATGTGGAATGGTGAATTATTATTATAATAACATGCTGACTAGTTGTGCCTTGAGTGATATAAAAATCTACGTTCGTCAGGTTCTCAGCTATCTCTATACAAAATTTCATAGTAAATAATCTGTTTAACTGTTTGAGAGTGAAAAGATACAAACAGAGAGACGAGAATTATTTTCGCTTTAAGTGATAATAATAACATTTTATCAGACCCGTTTTCGTAATATTATTCGGTGTATGCAGATCCTTACAATAAATATCATTGAGTTATAAGTTAGGTACGAGGAGTTTGATAGTTGTTATTGGAGTTGGTGGTCAATCGTGTATCTATGAAACATTAAAAATTTGCATAGAATTCTTTATTGGGCACTCCCTGCCTTTTGTCAATCTCTGCTTATCATCCAACCCCCGTGTTCGCCTGTCCCCTTGACGGAGTTTGATTGAACGACATATTTCGCTATCACTCGTTGAAAGTGTTGCGTGCTTGAAGCGCTCTAATCCCAACTGACATCACGATCGAGCGGCAGTTAGATGACGATCCTAACTTCACGCATTTTGCATTATAAATAGAAACGTCAATTTGCTTATGTGCCACTGTATAGTGTTGTATAGATTGTAGGATGTGTGGATAGTTTGCAATAAGGCCACGCTGAGCTATGACACGTGTTACAGGTACTGGAATTGGTGTGCACGCGGGAGGCTGGCGCGGTGTGGGAGGGAGGCGGGTTGCCCTCCGTTCTGCACTTCATCACACACCACGGAACTGCAGTACACAAAGACACGTTGCACTCTGCCATGGCCGTCGTCTCCAGGTGTTTATAATACGCACAATATTCTATTAGACATGACAAGAACGATGCTACAATATTTTCTCTAGTATTTTGAAAAGTATAGAGTAAAAGTATGTATACATAATAGTATTATTATCTTTTTAGTTCAAAACAAACAATTCATTATAACGTCAATTCAATAATAATACAAAGTCATAAACAACCACAATTAATTACTTTCCTAAAAACCATCGAAATAACGACTACTTGGAATTTTCAAGGCTAGAATGAATATATCTTGTAGATTGACGAGCTCCATCCTCAGCCAATCCGTCGTTTACCATCAGTCGAGTTGGTGGTCAACCGTAAATCTAATTCATGTAAAAAAAACTATGATGACAATTGGGTGACAACTTAATGATCGTTTCACACATTGACAATGACATCTAAGGTAATTTCTTAATTGGACGGACTCAATGTTGTTGTGTCAGGGTGTGCGGCAAGATGGAGCCGGGTGACGCGCGCGTGGGTGACGCGGTGTCGTCGCTGTCGGCGCTGCTGCGTCACAGTGATGCGCGCGTGGCCGACGCGGCACTGCGCTGCTTCGCCTCGCTCGCGGACCGGTTTGCGCGCGCGCACGCCGATCCGCAGCCGCTCGCCGAACATGGTACGTGTACCCAATAATTATATAATTGTAATGTGTAATAATTGTAATTTAAAAGACTGATAAACCAATTTCTAAAAGCGTGATTTTGTTTTAAAAAGATTTTGACGAAATTTCTGTGGGACCAATCTGAAAGTATGTTTTTTTTTTTAAATCTATTTATAAATGGCGGAGTTATGCGCTAAGGAACAATAAAAGTGTTTAAAAAAAATTAAACCCACTTCAATACAATCTAATGAACGGAAAAGGGAGAAATAACAAGAAATAATAAATCAAAACTGGGTGTATACCTAAGGTATGTAATTTTTTTATTTCGGTGTCAGGCCCTAAACTATCACCAACTAAGACATAGACAAACACCGACTTCAAAAATAGTTTGTGTACGTACTTTTATATTCAAATTATTAAAAAAAAAAAAAACGCAAAATTGGAAGGAGGGAAAAGAAGCCAATACAGGCTGATATAATAATATATACTACTTATTTGTGTGTTGTGTGAACACAACACACAAAACATTTACCGGCCTTACGTCTTTGTTCACTGAGAGTTACAAAGCTCTTTTCAAGGTCAGAGTGTATAGGTCTATTCTCTTCTATATCCGCATGCTTCATCTTGGACTACATTTCCAACAGCGGTTTCTTGCTGAGGAGCGCATTATATTGTAGATGCAACAGCGGTCTAGTTAGCGGTCAAGCAAATGAAAATGCACAACTTCAGAATAATATATGATCAGTAAGGTTCTACAAATTTATAGACAGTTAAAAAATTACACATATCCGACGGGACTTGAACCCGCATTATCCCGACATGTACCTGGGAGGGTTTACCATTTTGGCCATGGAGGTGTCACGGTGGATGGTCGAAACTTTCGAACAGGCTTTTTTGCTTAAATCAATCAAGCGTGCAATCAATCAGTGTGTAAAACACTAAAAAAAATCGAATATCACTAAGGTTGTTGTTCACTTACGTAAAGTGCAAAAATGTAACAAACAGATCGTCTTTTCAGACACATATATCATTTCCTGCATTACTCTCTATGAATAAAATTACTCATCATAATATAGTGATCATTAAACCGAGGAAGTGAGTCGCCGAATCGCACGAGCCGTTGTGTAATCGTCTGTGAAGCGTTGGACGCCTGCATGAGTATTATTTGCAAGTAAAATTGAATGATTCGAATCAACCTTGGTAGGAAGTTTATTTGCATTGTATATCGTTCAAACATTTTGTTGGTTGTTTTTTTACATGTATCATGTACATAATATACAAATTAATAAATAATAATTATTCTTTTAACCAATTTCACTTAGGCGCTGTCAGTAGTGAATCCTCTGCCTCGCTCACGCACACCTACATATATGAAGATATAAAATTATTCTATAGACTTATGGAAAATCGGATATGCATAAAACTAGAGAATACCATTATAAACCTTGAGCAACAAAAAACCTTTGTATATATTAATTCTTATAAATGTAAATATTTAATAAAAAATAATAAGTACTCGAATCCATATTCTGAGTAAAAATATACTTGAATCAAAATGAAATTTTTGGTAAGTATTTGCATTATTTATAACTAGTTTTTTGCATAGCAGAGTTTTCGTAGCTCATTTCAGTAATTTTATATTTTAAATCCCTAATCCAAAAAGAGGGGTGTATAACTTTGACGTGTGTGTATCTCTTGTGTCTGTCTGTCGCATCGTAGCTCTCAAAAGGATGGACCGATTTTGATCTAGTTTTTTTGTTTGCAAGAGGATTTCATCGCGGGTGTACTTAGCTATGCTTCATCAAAATACCTTCTGCTGTTTTTTTTTTGTCTGAGATTTTTGAGTTTTCCACTTATACTTAACTTAACTTATACTTGTCTCAAATGTTGCTATTCGCGAACAAGACAGCGGAGTCACTACCGACAGCGCCTTAATGTTTAGTTCGTTTTCAGGTTTGATCGAGGAGCTCGTGCGTCGCCTGGGCAGCACGGAGAGCGGTGATGACAAATGCTTAGCTCCGTCCGTCTCCACCACAGTCAGCCTGCTGTCCACCCTCTGTCGGGGATCGGCGCAAATCACACATGTAAGTAACATTTACTAGGCTTTGGCAACACTTGGAAGTGTTGTCGCGCAATCTACCATACAAATAGGAGAAAACTGTTTTCTACCCCTAAACATGACTTTATTTATGTACTGTAAGTAGCGTTAGGTCACATATTTTAGATAGTCAAAGCGTTAGGTTATGTTATTACCACAGATCATTTTACTGTTGACAAGACACTTAGACTTTATAAAATTCAGTTCTTTAGATTTAGATAATAACATTTTCCTAAATTGTGCATGCCGTTAGGCGGAATAAGGCGTTCTTGTTCGTTATTTTTTTCCAACTCTGTACACCCATGTTCGCAATAAAATTATTTGAATTTGAATCATTAACCGATTTCGTTGATTCTTTTTTATCTGATATAAATCATAAATGACGCTGCCTTTACGTCGCGAAACACCGAAGCAGAAGTAAACTAGATATTATAGTTAGATTTAAATTATGGATAAATATTGTTATATTGCGCAGGACTTGGTGCGTCTAGAGCTATGTTCTGCGGTGGAGGCGGCGGTGCAGGCGGACGAGCGCTGGTGCCTCGAGTGCATGCGCCTCGTGGACCTGCTGCTTGTGTTACTCTGCGAAGGACGGCACGCGATACAAACGTAAGTTTCCATAAGCGCTATATATTTTTTAACTCCCGACCCTAAAATCGTCATAGTCGTCGAACAACGACGGTTTTGGAAATTGTAAAACTTAGTTTTTTGTCATAAATGAACATTATTTGTTTTGTTTCATCGGCCTCTCTTCTATTATACGTAACATTTGACTTTCCTTACATCATACATAATATTAACAGTAGTGAACTAACCAATGAGAGCTCTTATTTTAGAAATGACGAACTGTCACTGTCTGTTGATTGTCTGTCCGCCATCATTGTATGACTAATAGACATCAAAGGTGAACGATGATGCTGATATTAAGATTGAGATATTAAACATCTCAAGTTTTGGATCAGAGATAGGTAAGGTATGCCTTACTATAAAGAAGGAAAGTAAATGAGAGATTTGTTTCAGCGGCGCGCCTCGCAACGGCACCCCGGCAGCTGGAACCAGTGGCTCGGGCGCGGCCGGGGAAGGCGCCAGCGGAGGCCCGCGTGGGGACAAGTCGCATCGCCAGCTTATAGGTAACACCAGGCATACACTACAAACTAAGGAGCCGATTTCGATGGTGAAACTCTCACGATACCTCTTTTCAAGATATACAATTTATTAAATACTGTTAAGATATTGAGATGGTTTGCCTTATGAACACTGTGAAGTATTCAGAACCATTTTTATTGTGGTAACTATGAGATAGAGAGATATTAAATGTGAAAACCTGGTTTTTTTCTCGTCTAGAAGTTTATTCCGATCAAAATAACAGTTATAAAAGTAAAAAAATATTTTCAGTACATTGTAATAGTTTTATTTATGAATTCATTTCTTACCTCCCAAGTGTTATACTACATCTTTAAAAAAATGTCAAGGTCGCGAAGAATTTTACCATTACTTTTGTTAGCTAAACCATTATAAGTTAAATCAATGCAAGTACAAGCGTCGGACATGGCGGCAGTCCAAAACATGTTGGTTCTCATGTATCCATTTCTCCAGACTGCATCCGCGGTAAAGACACAGACGCGCTGCTGGCGGCCGTGTCGAGCGGCGCGGTAGATGTCAACTTCACGGACGACGTCGGACAGACCCTACTCAACTGGGCCGCGGCATTCGGTACCAAGGAAATGGTCGAATTCCTCTGTGAGAAAGGTTAGTTCTTTTTTGTTAGATAGATCTACGATTGACCACCAACTCGTCTGATGTTAAGCGACGGCGTGACTGAGGATGGAGCTCGTCGATCTAGAAGATCACACCTCACCAACCAAGGCAAGGCGCGTCACCGACCGAGAGTGACGTGTGTGCTGCTCCTTTGAAAAAGACCGCCGAATGCGGTTGAAACTATAGTTGGATATTTCGGCTCAAAACAGACGTGAGTGACCCGTAGTTTTTATTTAAAAATGTGTGAAAACCACGTTAATTTTCATAGGTATTACGGTATTTTGTATAAAAGATGTATAATAAGCACAACCTAAATTTCATATATAATGTATAGGTTCGGACGTGAACCGCGGTCAGCGCAGTTCGTCACTTCACTATGCGGCTTGCTTCGGACGGCCGGCGATAGCTAAGGTGCTTCTGCGGTACGGTGCCAACGCGGATCTGCGCGATGAAGACGGCAAGACGCCACTAGACAAGGCCAGAGAACGACACGATCAAGGTAAAATAGCTATCTTAAATAAAATACTGTCAAATGTCTACAACAGAAATATCAGATAGTACCAATTCACGTGACACCTTCGTGGCCAAAATGGTAAAGGCTCCCAAGTACAATTCGGGATATGCGGGTTCAAGTCCCGTCGGATGTGTGTAATTTTTGTACTGTATAAAGTTTATTAGATAGAAGCTCAAAAAAGTGAAATTGTTTAGTGGTGTAGGTGTAAAAATGCAATTACAGTTTTATTAAAGTATTTGGATTACTCAAATAAAAACTGTAATTGTATTTTTATTGTGCTAATGTGGAATATGCACCTTTGTAAATTGAAAGTCAAATCGGTTTCGTTTAGGCTAAAGCATCATCAACCTCTGAGGACCTCTTTAACGTGCAACGTCGCACTTACGTCGGAAAATTCAAATTTCAAACAATTTGTTTGGCGTCTTTATGATAATTTTTTAACTGACTTGTGATCACTATGTTTGCAACAATCTATGTTTATTTTATGTATTTTAACATTAATCTAACTATCATTAATACACCTCATTGTTTACGCAAGTCTACATGACTGTAATTAAACAATTTGAAACAGTAAAAATAGAGTTAAATTGGTAAGTAATTTGACAGTTGATGATATGAAGAATAATCATAGATTGTCGAAAACATCACAATCATTTGCAATAGTTACATGGCCTAACTACAAAGATATAACCATGATGGTTACGATATTTATAGGAGACTAAAAAGATATTGTTATCTCCTTCGTGTTCTGTACATCGTTTTATAGTGCTGGGCATCAGATTCTTATTGGATTATTTTGACTGGCCTTGTGGCTCAGTTGGTATAGTCCGTTCCATTTCGATTGGCAATAAAGTTCGTTGACCCCTCGTCAGCCGCTAAGAGTAAATGAGTAACTTAACATTTAACCAAAATTTATCACAAAAATATTAATTTATCATCGATTTTTATTACAGCTCTGCATAGTACTAGAACACGCTTGACTCATTTATTTGTCATATTTTCATGATCTCTATACTTATTGTCTGTTATTTTTGTAAAAAGGGTGTTTATCGCATTAAGATGAGTCATGGTAATAAAACCATTTTTTTATAATAATTTGATTTTAAGAATACTTGCTTGAATAATTCAATTTTTGTAAATGTGTTTGTTGACTATATTACCTCCATTAATTAGAAGACAGAAACATAAAACAAGTAACTTTCCTCGATAGAAAAAAAATCAGAACTTACCTCTAAAAATAACATTTTATGAATTTTATGTCGTAGTCATGTACTTTCTGTTACATTAAAATAATGAAAAATGTAGATAATATCTTATTAAACATTAATACCAAGTCAGTTTTTAAAGAAACGTAAATACGAATTTTAAATTAATTTTTATTTGGTATGGCGCTTACGTTATTTTTTTGGGGCAGGTTGCATGTTTCCTCTCTCTATCTATTTACGTTGCTATCGCTTAGTTCTATCCTTCTCAACCATTTACCCAGTTCGCCCGTGAACATCGTGCGCGACGGTTCTGTGTCGGTTGACGCTTGACGAGCTTTACGAATTACGATTATTTACTTCTTTTATTCAGTTTTTAGGCCATATTGATTTCGGATAGTTTTATTTCTTCGAGACTGTGGAGTCGCAACCACAACTAAAAGTTTTAAAGTGTTGAAACTTGAAAAGGTAAAGTTGTTATTTTGTACTACTGTTATAATCAAAAGTATACTGCATTTTGAAATAAATTGTTTTAACCGACTTTAATAAAAGGGAAGTTTTCGCACTTTTTTTATTTGGCGATAATTCGTTGGTTGAAAATCAATTAAGTATTAATAAGCGCTTCGGCCGCGTACGTAACTAGTAAATACTAGATGGCTAAATAGATATCAAAAATACCTTTAAATCAATATCAAACAATGTTCTTGAAAGTCATAAGAAGGAAAAATAATCAAATTAAACCAAAAAAACTTTAATCGGCCATTTTCTCAAAACACGTTTTTTCGACTTACAGTGTATTGCCTTTACACGGTAGCGCTCTTCTGATGGTAACACCTGCGCTGCGCATGCCTGTTGCACTAGTAGGTACCTACAACGTTGAGAAACAAATTCCTTTTAAAAACTTCAAATTACTTACTAGGTACTGCTTGGCGACAGAATATTTGATATTCTGTTAGCACCTATCTACGCGAACTCCTGTAAATGAAACGTACCGCTAAGTAAAATAAAACGAATTATAATCACTGTCTTAAAAGGTTTGTAACCTCTGCTAGACCACTGAAAGGTTAACGAACTTTATTGCCAATCGAAATGGAACGTAGTATAGTGTGTCTACGTCTACTTGCTGAACTGAAAGGTCGTGGGTTCGATCCCCACCCAGGGCAAACATTTGAGTGATGAGCATGGATGTTTGTTCTGTGTCTGGGTGTTTCTATGTATCATATGTATATATTTACAAAAATATATATATATGTATTCTATCAGCCATCTAGTTCCATAGTACAAGCTTTGCTTAGTTTGGACTAGATGGTGTTGTGTGAAATGTCCACAAATATTTATATTTATATTTATTTATTATGAGTGACGAATCGTGAAAAAGTTACGATCCACGAAGGTATTACTCAGCTTCTGTAGAGCAAATGGGGTTGATCCAACTAGTTATACCATTTCTTATACAGTATAACAAACTGGACAAAAAAAAAACAATCTGTTGTCCTAGATATCCCTTTCGTTGTTTTCATTATGTATGTAGGTACCATATCAAAAACAAAAATGATTATGATGACTACAATATCAATATTGTTATGCAGGACACCGAGAAGTGGCGGCGATATTACAGTGTCCCGGCGAGTGGCTGGTGGTGGGTGGTCACGATACCCCGTCGCCCAGCAACGACGACGACTTCCCAGAGACGGGTGATAAAGAGATGGCTGCTATTTATTTGGAGTTAGTATTTATCGCCCTTATTTTGGCGTCATAGAGAGATTGCCTTGTCATTTTGGATAAGATATATAGGAAAAAGCGCGCAGATTAAATAAAGGATGCACTTAACTATTTCGTGAACGATAGCACGAGAAAGGCGTCTATTCGGGAGGAGTGATGACGGATTGTGAAGCGACCACCCGAAATTATGACTACGACTATGTCAAGAGGGATAACAACTAAGAAGATTATGGCGCCTTAAGATAAATGTTTATCGACTTATGTTTATGTTTATCACTTGTCCATACCCCTAAAACTTGCACGTTTTGTATGATTTTTTATCGGTTTGGAATCATAAATAGACACGCAAGCTTTGACTTTGAAATTTCGTTATAACTTACGAGTTTCAATCGCACACCTGGGCTGGTATACGGAAGTACTTCCATGCATGACGCAATACATGAACACTAACACCAGGGCTAATTACGCCTGAAATGCGAAGCGTTCACATACAATATCAAGTTCAAATAAGTATGTCTTACAGACCTATTTATATTTACATCGAAGAAAACTCTATATTCTTGCCAATTCTGAGACTTGATCAAAAGATACATCCGTTTAAGTGTAGGACAGACAGACACTGTAGTCTCACGAATCTCCGCACCCTTACTACGGAAGCCTAAAAAGATTTTCACTTCAAATATGTATAAACTGTGAGAGTTAATAACGCATGTGTGTATGTGTGCAGACGCCTGATCCCGGTGTTCAGCGCGCGTTACCTGGGCGCGGGCGGTGCGGGCGTGCGGCGCGCGTGCCTCTCCTTGGTGCGCAAGATGGTGCACTACGCGCCCGCGAGCCTGCTACGCCGCGTGTCGGCCGAGCCCGCCGCGCGCGCCGCGCATCTACTCACCATGCTTATCGCCGCCGTGCTCGACAACGCGGTAACTATACACATGTGTTTAAGAGTGAAGTCGACCAACGTTCGTCTCGCTCACGCATAACACATTTTTGAACATATAAAATGACTGAAAAAAATGTATTAAAAATAATATAGTCATACAGACCACTAGAAAGCAACGTTACACGTTTTCGACAAAATTTCATTTTGATCAATGTTAATTTTCAAAATTAATGTTTTCAAAATGTGTTTAATAAAAATGATTTTTAAAAAATTTTTACGCATTTTTTTTTAAATAGAAGATAGATCTACGATTGACCACCAACTCGCCTGATGTTAAGTGACGGTGTGGCCGAGGATGTATAGATGATGTGTTTATGTACACACACAAATGTATGTAACATGGATGAAAATTTATTTTTTGGCGAAAACTTTGATGTTGTTTTCAAATATTCTGTGGGACTATTTTTCAGTGATTCAGTCATTTTATATCTACAAAAATGCTTGTATACACGAGTGAGTCGAACGATGGTCTAAACGCAGACTCTTAATGACAGCGGCTTGGTTACTAAATATGCACATTAGAAGACTTTCTGTGGTAATCCCACTGTAGAAATATTAATACGCGATAGAATATGTAACGGCCGGATCACCATCGAATCAAAGACGTAGAAAGAGTCATTAGTTTCTTTCTTGTTAACATATGGTTGTTCGGGTGTACCATATTCGTTCTTGTATTAGTATTTTAAGTTTGATATGCTTGCTAATAAAATTGGCGTCCCAGTGACAATATATATTTAAGACATTTCAGCAAGTGTTGAGTGTTAAATTGAATATTAAGGGGGCACGTGTTTTTTATGAAAATTTATCAGGGAAATATTAGCTACTTATCTAGCAAAAATAGCTACCATATACACGCTTAGGTATAATTGTGAACGGAAAATAACAAAAGTTTTATTCTTGTCATATATTTTATCATGTTTGGTTTGGCGTTCAGAAATTGAGTCACCGATATTTCGACGCAGTCGTAAACTGTACCATGTTCACGATAACACACAAGACAAATATTTTTAATCAATAACAAGTTTTATTATTTTTGCGAATATATTGCCAAGCAAATATTCATACATTTTTAACCCCCAACCCAAAAAGAGGGATGTGATGATATGTGTGTCTTCTGTGGCAACGTAGCTCTCATACGGATGGATCAATAATTTTGATCTAGTTTTTTTTTTATATTTGAAAGAGGATTTGAACGAGTGTTTTTAGTTCCTTCATCGAATTGGTTCAGCCGCTTTTTTAGAGCCGTCACGCCCGGCTATGTAACGCTCATTCGAACAAAATCGGCTCGAGTCGACTAAAGTGGCGAGAGAGTCAACGCGTCACTACTATATTGCTATTTTGTATTATTAACGTCGCCTTAAGTAAAGTTTTAACTTCTCTCGTGTGGCTTTGTGCACATACAATTAAGTTTATTGTACTTGTTATCATTGAAAAGTCAATATATTTGGTAAGTATTTAGCGGATTTTCGTAAGAAAGACGTTCCACTTTAATTGTTGAGTACGTGTGGCATTTTCGCTATGCGAAAAAGCACGTAAAATAAGGATAAAAAATGTTGAGTACATATTTTATAACAATTGTGTTGTAACTGTGGTGGTGGTCAGGGCGAGGTGGGGCGGCGGCCGCAGCCCCGCGCACTCCGCAGCCGCTACATCCGCCCGCCAGCGGTAACGTTCCGATGGTGTGATGTGAACCCTCCACACTAATATTATGGCTCCCAAATGTTTACCAAGACCACGTCTAGAGCCTTTTATTGGCTGTTTTTCTTCAATTTTGTCGGTTTCGGAAGGGGCTATAACAATTTGGTTCTATTATTTTATTGGAATTTTTTATATTTTGGCAAAAGTTGAATAAGTTAGTTAGAGTTCTTAAAAAGTTAAAATATTTTGGAGCTGTACTCCCATGGTTGCTTACGGTGCCATCGCATGGATTATTAAAGTTCTTAACTGACATAAATGCGATTCAAAAGAAGGGTCATGCCTCTCCACTAACTTCACTCATATTGGTAGAAGAACATATTGTACCAAATGATCCAGCTGATATCAAGTAAAACTATTTGTTTATCTTGGTAGTGCCATCTCATAAATATGTTATTTATATATCATATATCTATATCATATACCATATTTATATATTATATATCTATGATATATGTTAATTATTAACAGTTTCCGAAAGATTCGGTTTCTGAAATGATATGTTTGGGCGCCTACATTCTCTGATATTTTCGCCGGTTGTATTCTTTTTATATTAAAACGGGGGCATAATTGCCATCTCTGATAAATCCCGTGACAAGTATCGAATTTCAGTAGTTATTTGACCAGCTTGAATTGTATGTTCAGGTGCCTGATGACTAAAGTTGGATTTTATTTTTTTTACTATAATTTCCATAATAAGACCGTACCAAAGTTAGTAGATAACGGCAAGATGGCTCCTGGATATGACTTCTTATTCCTTATCGAATTGCATTGTACTTATGATCCACGCTGTGATGCCATCCGCTCGGCTGTCAATTGCGGAGAATGTTTGGTAAAGTCAAACTCATTATTTTCAAATACTAATAAAAGTAAACTAAAATTGTACATATCACATTTCTCTTGAAACGCATTCACATTGTGTAATAAAAATCACACCATCGAAACTTACTTGCATCAAGTTGCATCTTACTTGTTGTTTATTATATAATATTTTTTGTGTTGAGTTTTTCTTGTGTACTGTTAGATTTACTTTTTTTGCATATATAACAAACTGTAATCTCATACCTGGGTCAATATTATTTACGTGCCATATGATGACCTGTATTTCTATAATAGTTTAGGTACACAATTGCACAAGACACCACCAATCAATAATCACTGACCTTTGTAGATGGACTGGTAGCTGTCAAATTATGTTTTGTCTTGTCTATTTGATAGTCAGCGTTCTGGTACTTATAGGCAGATGCGATATCTGTATTGAACTATATTATAATTAGTGACATGATATCGGGAATTTGGTGTCGTGGCCCATCACCATGTTTGTGGATCCGCAAAAGTAATATCTGCAAATTTAGGTTTCGAAATACAAGCATGGTGAAAAGCATGTCAAGTCGAAAGAAAAAGAAAATCGAGGTTAGTGGGCCTAGGAAACAAGAATTTTCTGGACTTGTTGTGTAAATCTCCTAATGATTATTACTAGATCTTCTTCTTGCCGGAAGTCATCAAAAAGGTGATTATGCACTGTATGGTATGTCTGTCTGTATGTTCTGTCAAATCTCATATGGTCCTGATGTTAATATTCACACACTTACATCCATTTTTTCAACATACAGTTATAGTTTAGTTGAGATTATGCCCTATTATTTTTTATTACTTCTATATTTGTCATGATTAAAGTTTCGTTTTTCGATAGGATGACGATGACGGTCACTTGATCGTGCTCGGAATAGCAGAGGAGTTAATGGTGAAGGCGTCAGATATTTACCTAGAACAGTTCGCGCGTCTCGGAGTCTTTAGCAAAGTGGAAGCTTTGGCCGCGGCCGGTGCCGGACAACTGCCGGACGACGGGGAGGCCACAGGTAACACGAGAATTATCATATACAGGGCGAGCTTTTGAAACATTTTGTGGAGATACATTTTAATTGCGTGACACCCAATGTTGAGTGTTTTTCCTATAAGCGTTTTTTCTTGCTCAGCTGGTTTAATTGGATAAATTTTACAAGCTTTTATTACTTTTATCTGTCCTGTCCTGTCCTATATGTAATCAAAACTTCCAAACGATTGGTATGGAATTTGTCTATTAACAAAAACCAGTGAAAAGTAATTAAACAAATATCATTCTGGACCGAAATTTTTTAGACAACCCATTTGCAATATATTTATTGACATATTTAATTGAATATAAAATACTTTTCATCCATTAACCAGCTCGGTGAAGGTCGTCCTATAGCGGGATCTTAGACTAATTACATAACTATTCAGTTTATAAAATCGAAGATACCGGTTCAATGATATTATGTGATGGTTGTCAGAAAGCGGAGGTACCGTCGCGTCGGATGCGGGCTCAGGTGTCGCCAGCGGCGGCGCGGATGCAATGTGCGTCGCAGCGGGCGTGGCGTACTCGTGGCGCGAGTGGTCGCTGTGCCGCGGCCGCGACGCGCTCTACGCGTGGAGCGACGCCGCCGCGCTCGAGCTCAGCACTGGCTCCAACGGTTGGTTCCGTTTCCTGCTCGACGGCAAGCTCGCCACCATGTACTCCAGCGGCAGCCCTGAACACCAGACGGATAACACAGGTACACCACACATCAAACTGTTCGCCACTCACAATGACGCTTACCAAGATTTTTATGTGGAACTCAAATTAGTCATTTTATGGGTAAAAAAGACAAGTTGCTATGTATGAACACAAACGCTGCACGCTGGTTTACATTTATGGAGTTATATAGCGAAATACCGAATATTGGTGTGAGTAGACCATGACACTTAATTATATTTGTTACAGAAAATCGTGGAGAATTTATCGACAAATTGCAGCGAGCGAGAGCGTCAGTCAAAAACCACGTGCCGCAGCCAATACTCTCCAAGCCCGGGCCAAGCAAACTTATAATCGGCAATTGGGCTTTGTCATGCAAAAAGTAAGTTAAATTAAAAGCGATATTTCATCTAAACAAAAAATATAACGCTTTTTCGTAACCTCCAACTCCATAATATTATAGTTTAACAAACTGAAAAAACCGACTTCAAAACGTAATACAACACATACGCTACTTGCAGCGTACTTGCTGTTCACTTTTCTACAGGCACTTGGATAATATTTTACCAGTTATTTTGTTATAAAAACCAAAGAACTGCATCGATTTTGATGGGATATGGGATCACCTCTGGAGTATGACCTACCAAATACAAAAATAATCATCAAAATCAATGCACAATTTGCTGAGTAATCTGTGAATAATCATTCAGACCGAATTGATAACCTTTTTCTCTTTGGAAGTCGGTTAAAAATTATGTAATATCGTCCTCTTAATAGATGTATTAGGTACGGTCTTTTAACGGTTTAAGTTAATAATGTAGCTTAAAAAGCGTACCCAATTCGTCGTCGGTTTTAAGGGTTCCGTAGCCAAATGGCAAAAACGGTACCCTTATGGATTCGTCATGTCTGTCTGTCCGTCCGTCCGTATGTCACAGCCACTTTTTTCCGAAACTATAAGATCTATACTGTTGACACTTGGTACTCGCACAAAAATAGAAAAAAAAACAATAAATTTTGAATAAAAAAATAAAATAAAATCAACAATAATCAGTCTCACTCAAAGTCTCAAAACCTCTGATTTAATACAGAATTGATTACTTTTACTTATGGACGCAATAGTAACATTAGTATTAGTAATTATTAATTTTATTATTATTTTATTTAGACCTGCAAGCAGGTCTTTCTCTTTACTCGTTATAGTGTCCATTTGAAACATAGTATTAGAATAAGAAACTAATAAAGCTTAAAGCACTAAACTTGTCATAACAACTTAGATTAGATAGATAGATAAACTTTGGTAGCTTTGGTAATATTTGGTATAAACAAAACAAATTCTTATTGGCGTGTCAGAATGGCAACGTGGCAGCTCGCAGCGGTTGTCATGCGAATTTTCTATGATTTCGCGCCTCCTCCCGCACCGCGGTTTTCATATCTAACGGGCCGGGCCCGGCTGGGCTCAGTGCGGCCGGGCCCGGTGGGTGTCTTAAAAGGTACCGGGCCCGGTTTGCAATCTCTAGTTAAATTACATTTCGGAAATTAGGAGACAAGTGAACTTTTTTACCGGAGAAAAGGCAGGCCTGTTGTTGAAAAATGTTGACAAATTGAACGCCAGTAAGACAAATGGCGTTCAATTTGTCAACATTTTTGTTACCCCAGTCTGACACAGTTTCTAAAGCTTGAGGTGAAATAATATTTTTTCGGGAACAACTGGCGTGTAGTTAGGTAAATCCTCTTTCAAAGAACAAAACTAGATCAGAATCGGTTCATCCGTTTGAGAGCTACGATGCCACAGACAGACACACAAATACACAGATACACACATCAAACTTATAACATCCTTCATTTTGGGTTGGTGGATAAAAAACGCATCAATTCCAAAAACATCGAAATTAATTTCTAAAAATAGTTTAAGCTTTTGATTTATTATTATAAAATAAACACCTAGAAAATTACTTCACATACCCCAATGATAGAAGTAATAGAAGGCAGTTACAAATAAGCATTTTTTACAGGGAAAAAGAACTTCACATTCACAACACCGATGGACAGCAACAGACTACGATTTTAAGAGAAGATTTACCAGGATTCATTTTCGAATCAAACAGAGGCACCAGACATTCATTCACAGCTGAAACATTCTTAGGTAAGAATTTTACACAACGTGCAAATCTCAAAGGTCTCAGTCTTGTGGACTCATTTCCGCTAACTTTTATTTAGCAAATATATACTAAGAATAAATTATTTATACCGCTCAGCCCCTGCCCCTTGTGACGGTGCTGGTAATAATATTATCTTAAGTATTGCTGCAGCAATATAGAAGCGAGTGAGTGTACACATTCAGTTTTCATACTTCTTTACGACTCGCAACAATAGCTGGCTGATCAGATGTCGGAGTTGTTACAGTGTTAGCATTGAAGTATATTATGCTTCACTAGAACTGACGTCCCAGTTAACTATGAAGATTAAAAAAAATGGGGAAATGTGCAGTGAAAAGATGTGATTCTTGCTCTGTGCATAATAAAACAATTTATCGATGAAATGTAAGTAAGTGTTATATCAACACTATTGTGAAACATAAAAAAATAAATAGGTGAAAAGTCTTCTATTGAAGTATGTGGCGGTGACGGCACGAAAACGTTTGTCTATTATAGAAAACCGTGGTGCGTGGTCAAAATTGGAATTAACTTCAAAGATGTACCTATTTACATAAAAGTACAACAGGTTATCTTTTTATTTTTTTGACTACTTTTAACTGTTTGACAATATTGACTAGTTTAAAAAAAAAATTGTTTGATGAATTTTTACTGATTTTGCTTATTTTTAACACGCTTTTATTAGGTCGACCTGTATGTAATGAAATCTAAGGTAACTAATTTAACCATCTTCCAAGGATCGTAGCGTTATGAAAATTGGCAGCTGTATGTAGTTCTGATGACAATACAATAATATGGTACTGTCGAACTGATCTGATGATGAAGCCGGAAGATATGAACTAGAACTTCATGATGGAACATCGTATCATAGCTGTGTTTGGATTTGTTAGAAAAGTCTTGTAATGAACTTTGACCACAATAATTTGTAGCATGTTTTTAGTTTTTTAAACTGTAATTTATAAATATTATTTTGATAGACATTTTGAGTATATTGACTGTACTTGAATAATTTAGCTATTTGTAAATGCTTCTTCAAAATTGACGAGTTTTGACTATCCTTTACTATTTAATATTAACAGCAGTTCGCTGACAAATGTATTGAAAAACTTTGTATGACACACGAGCGAAATTGATTTTTACAAATTCGATGCTAAGCCTTGGATTTCACCTCGGGCTTACATTCATCTACACGTTTGAAAATAATCAACTTTTCGCACTTGTATCATAAATAACTATAATCTGTTCCAAATATTTCAGATCTGGAAAAACTAAAACAAAGAAGCCCATCCAAGGTCGCGTCAAGTTATCTGAAAAGCTTTTTCAAGGGTCCTTGTGATAGTGGTATTCTTTTACATTATTCTGTAGTTACACTTTAGCTATAAGATAAATATTAATTCATGAATAAGATGGATTAATTCATGAAGTGCGAGTTGGACGCACGTCGTCGAGGTTTCCCTATTATGCTAACATTACAGAAAAAAATAATTGGTTAGGAATCCTTTGCTAGCCCAACTTGCGCTAAAATAAATTTGTTATATTTAGTTTATACTAGTAAATGAAATAATTAAAACATGTGTATACACATAAGTGTTACTACACTACAAAATGCGAATTGAGTTTATGAAAATCAATTTCACTCATGTGTGTTTTAATACAACGATGACAATTAATTTCTGAGAAATCCAATATAATCAAACAGTCAAGTATAGTCAAACGTAGTCCAATCTTAATCAGAGTAAAGATAGAAAAAATAGTTTTATAGTCAATAATTGTCGAGAACAGAACAAAATAATTACAGTAAAATATAGTTAAAAGTAGTTAATATTTCCGGAAGCGACAAGAGAAGTGGCAGGGGCTGAGCGTAAATTCGGGGTTCGGTGTTGAGGGCCAAGAATTGCGGCGGTAAAGAAGAGTGTCTCTACTGCTCTATTAGAGATATGTATAGACACCTTATTTATATGTATATAAAAATATTCGGACAAGGTGCTAGTACTGCTAGTCTATGATCAGTTCCGCGATTGTCAGAATCCCATCCTCAGGGCACACATGCGTATCTGGAGCAGGTCAATACTATACCCCTTTTAGGGTTCCGTAGTACTACGAGGAACCCTAATGAATTCGCCATGTATGTGAATGGAATTCGTTGCCGCCATCTCTATTTCCTGAGACCTACAATCTTGGAATTTTCAAGGCTAGAGTGAATAGATATCTTCTAGATCGACGAGCTCCATCCTCGGCCACACCGTCGCTTAACATCAGGCGAGTTGGTGGTCAATCGTAGATCTATAGTATATAAAAAAAAATGTATGTCCATTTAGCAAAATGGTCTAAACAAACAATACTCGCCAAGTGGTTTTCTTTCAGATTACAGCGTTATCTATGGAACCCTGTCTTGCGTGTCTCGACACGGTATTGGCCACTAATTTAGTTTGTTGAGTTTATGGTGATTATTTCATAGGTCCTGAGTTGGCTAGCGGCTGGGCGGGTCGAAGATCAGAGGCCGCCGCGACTACGACGTCTAATCAAACACGAAATCGACTCTCAGCTAAGACTGAAGCAGTTAAAGCTCAGGTGAAACAGCTTACTCTGTCTTAATATTAGAACAGTAGATGTATAACTAACGAATGATGTGATTTTTGTGCTATTTATATTAAGATCATAAGACTGCTTATCTTGAGAGATGCCGTGAATGCTTTTGTCGGTCATGGAAATTAAATCATTGGTGTGTTCTTACCAATGATTTAATTTCAATGACCGACAAAAACAGAATTAACATTGTGCACAGGCTAATTATGAGTATGACTGATCGCATCGATAATGTACATAATGTAGTAGCCAAAAGTTCATACTTAAGTTGAAATTGCGAGTGTTTTTAGGATAAAATTACTTTTGTCAATTGTTTTTGTATCGCAATACAGTTGTTTTCTATGTTTGTCGATGCACAATATTTGGTATAAGTATCCGATAGCTTAGTCGGGAGACCGTCTGACTTGCGATCCGCAGGTCCTGGGTTCGAATCCCGCGGCACGCACCTCTGTCTTTCCGAAGTTATGTGAGCATTGTTGATTGTCTAACTTCAAACAGTGAAGGAAAATATCGTGAGGAAAGCTGTTTGAAGCCAATCCGCACTTGACCAGCGTGGTAGACTATGGTCTTACCCTTCTCACAATGAGAAGATGGCCCGCGCCCAGCAGTGGGACAGTTTGTACAAACAGGGCTGATAATAAAATATATATTTGGTACTGTATGCTACATGTGTTGCACCCTAATGGCGAACGAATTTAATGTAATATTTATTTATTTATAGGAAAATCAACACCTTTATAACATATAATAAAAAAATTGTAACAACAGAAAGCTAATTATAGATTTTCACGGATAGTGGCAGCTTAGGATACAATCATGAAAATATAGCTAGCTCGGCTTACACAGTGACATACTCGTATATATTAAATTTTAAATTTCAATTTCATTGCATACTAGTTATTGCTACCGTTCAGAAAGTAACAACTGCTCAACCGCTGCTTGGCCGAATTGACACTTGTACAGAATAAGTCAAGGTCAACTCGCCTGCATAGCTTATTGAAGTTCTCTCTAGCTCGCCACAGAAATGAGTTTTACCTGTACCTTGTTCCCACAGTGGGAGTAAGTAGGGTAGTATTTAATCGAGTGATTCTGGAGCGGACGCGAAGAGAAACCTTGCCTAGCAAGTCTGGGCAGTCGATTAAGCTTGATGTTATCTTTAGTAGGAATATTAAATCAGCAATTTCACGTCTTTTATATAGTGGAAGGAAATGATTTTTTTACAAAGATTACCGTATTCTGATGACTTATAAAGAATTTTTTGACGGAAATACAGATATCTGATAAATTTAATTTGGATTCTTTCGATTCTATCAATATAAACAGCGTATTGTGGGTTCCATACCTGCGAAGCATACTCGAGAATGCTTTGGACAAACGAGCAGTATAGTACTTTAAATGTTTTAGCTCGGTTAAAACTAGCCGAACTCCTCATAACGAAACCGAGTGTTCTCGAGGCCTTAGAAACAATAGACTCAATATGTTATGTCAAAAAGCAATCTCGAGTCACGCAGCACACCGAGATCTCTAACAACATCACACTTTGATAGAATTTCTTGCTTCAACATAAGATGATGAAATTTTATTGATTGTACGGGTAAAAGTTATATATATGTATATGTATATGAATGGTGTTGCTGGTAGGTGTGGAGTCGAGCTCGCGCGTTATACGCGCGGCACCTGTCCCGCGCGGCGGTGCGCGCGCCGCGAGCTCCCGTGGCCCGGCTGCGCGCGCTGCTCGCGCGTCTGACGCGCCTCGCCACGCAGCCCACGGCGGACTGGAAGCGAGAACTACCCGCGGCGCTCGACAACCTCACGCAGCTGCTCTGTGCAGACGACCAGCTCTCTGCGTATGAACTGCATTCTGAAGGACTCGCCCCCGCGCTCTTACATCTACTCTCACCGCAACCCAACGGTCAGTAACTCTGCCTTGTTAATTGCACTAAACTTGCAGTAATCGAAATTTTTGAGTTTTCACTTTTGGACAATAAAGTAAATAATAATATGTCAATAAGAAACTTATTTTTTTCTTGTTTTTAGATACACTTAAAAAGTTGTATATTTTACCCTCTAATACCCTCTAACTCTCTAGTCACTAATGCCATATAACCCTCGAATACGCTCTATCCCATTAATACCCTTTTCCTCCCAACTAACCCTCTAACCACGGTCAAATGTGGCTTCAAATGGTTTTATGGTCTTTTCCTTCTTCTTTTCCTTGTCTTTTCCTTACCCGTAAGGGTAAATAGGCGTGATTTTATGCATGTCTATTGTACGTGTGGTACAGATGGCCCTGGCATGGCGGCGGGTCGCGCGGAGGCGGTGCGAGTGTGGGCGCGCTCATCGGGCGCGGCGGTGGCGGCTCGCCTCGTCGCCGTGCTGGAGAGCGTCGAGCGGCTACCCGTGGTGGCGCCGGCCGGGGACGCGCCGCCGCCGGCGCACCACGCCATGCTGCACCACCTCACCAAGCGGATCAGGTACTTTACGCTTTTTATATACAATAATCGGTACCTCAGTACTAATCTATATTTCTCACTTTGGTTAGGAACGTAAAATTTATTTGATTGTTAATTAAGTGAAAACAAGTTATGGTTTATTTGTGTCTTAGAAACATTTCCCTACTTCGTGTATCATCAGCTGTTTGTTTTCCGAATAGCATTAAATAAAATAATAGACTTGCCAACGCCATTATTATTATATTAACTTTACTTTCAGGAGAAAGCTAAAAAACCCGGTGTCTTCAAATCTAGAGTGAATACAAATATAAATACTTTATTTTGGTCTTAGAAAGTAGATACATCCATCAAGCGAGCTGGTGGTCAAACGTAGAGCTATTCTATCTATAAAAAATAGGTTTGATATAATCAAACATTGAGTCAAATCAAACATCCGTAGACGTTCGAAAGTCTTAATTTACGTGTGCGTTGCGTAAAAGTTGATTACACAAGGAAAAAATCCGTAAACTGTGTATTTTTTATTTAATCACAATAAAATAGGGTCTTTATGCTAGGAAGCAGGGTCCAAGCTAAACACACATTTTTACGATGTATATTTTTCGGTTTATGAAGGAAAATATAAAAAAAAAAATTACTTTCCCCCTTTTATCTACTAGTTTGTACGAAACCCTAGCGAGTCAGACTCGCACTTGTCCGTTTTTTTTTCTCTAATCTGAAATGGTATTTGTATTCATTGTTGTTTTCTTTCGCGGATAAATGAGTGATAGCCACATCGCCTGAGTTTGTTATAAATGCATGACATTAACATTATCTCCTTTAGGTTACGTGTCGAGCGTGCTAACGATGACGCTGTCGACGACCCTAACGCAAACGCAGTGAGCAACAACAACGGTCGCAACCTAAAAGTGGAAGCTCTGACGACGGTGCGACAACTGGAGCGGTTCCTGGCCAAGTCTGTCGCGCGCCAGTGGTACGACCTCGACCGCGCCTCCTTCCACTTTGTGCAGAGAATCAAGAATGAAGCGCCCATCACTTTCAATTATGACGTGAGTGTTGTTTGTCGAGCGTTGCTCACAGTTCAGTTATCTAATGTGTTAGATCGCGTTACAGAATTTTATACGGTATTTACTTTCGCATTGTTTGATTGCTCGGTGGTGCTTGATCGCTGTTCGTCACTTTTCCGCGAGCAAAATTTGCAACTGATTGAAAGGCCCAGCCCAAGGTCAAGTGCCTGTTCGAGGCAAAATTTGCTGGTGACAAGTTCTGATGATTGATGACTAGCCGAAGAGTAGCGATGACGTTCGGTTAGCTTCAAATAAGTTTTTTAAGTCTTTTCTGTCTTAATATTTGTAAACTAGCAAATATCTGCTAGTTTTCTATCAACTCTAATGTTCGTGCATTAGCAGTGTTGAATTTGATTGGTGCTATAGTGAGATATTATGTAGGAATCGAAAAACATATCTAGAATTCACAGATAACATATTAATGTAATGTCGTTTCCAGCACGATTTCGACGAGAACGGCGTGTTATATTTCATCGGCAGCAACGGCGGCACTTGCGAGTGGGTGAACCCGGGCGCTCACGGACTCGTGTGCGTGTGGTCGTCGGACGGACGGCAGCTGCCGTACGGGCGCGCCGAGGACGCGCTCTCGCGCTCGCCGGAGCCGCTGAACGTGCACACGAACGACGACAGGCGAGCGTTCATCGCGCTCGACCTCGGGCTGCATATCGTGCCGTCTGCGTACACGCTGCGACACGCGCGCGGATACGGACGCTCCGCGCTTAGGAATTGGCTGTTCCAGGTTACTATCAACTTTTTTTGTAAAAGTTTTCTCTTCAAGGGTAGGTTTACGTTGGACCGCTGATTCACATGATGCTAACCGAATCTGCCAGAATAAGTGTGATAAATTGCATGAAACATCAATCATTTTTTCAGAAAGTTTTTACTATTGTCATGTACTATACTTACACATTTAGTATAACACTCTAATATATGATGGAGTGATGATATATGGAAGGTATTTGTCAGTGGCTCGAAGTGAAAAGCTCAATGTCAGGCCGTTCAACGTTCAACGGGAGAGCCTTACGTCGAGCAAAGCGAATTAGAGTAGGTAATGATGATGATGATGACAAATACTTGCAATTTCTTTTTTCGGTCAATTCATGTACCGCCAAGCTCCGATCTGCTTCAGTGTAAACACAGTTTTATACTTGTAGTAGATTCCCTGTATGTGAATCGCGTGCGATGTTGCAGATGTCTATAGACGGCGTGTCGTGGTCGACGC
This sequence comes from Lycia hirtaria, assembly GCA_947563715.1. Lineage (NCBI taxonomy): Eukaryota > Metazoa > Arthropoda > Insecta > Lepidoptera > Geometridae > Lycia > Lycia hirtaria. The sequence goes on from OX387378.1 coordinate 33,345,385, forward strand.
TGGTGGCGCACAGCGACGAGCAGGCGCTGCAGGAGCCGGGCAGCACGGCGACGTGGCGGCTGCGCGCTGACGCGCCCTACCGCTACCTGCGCGTGCAGCAGAACGGCAAGAACGCGAGCGGACAGAACCACTACCTATCGCTCTCCGGGCTCGAAATATACGGGAAGGTTAGCGGACACACGGCCGCTATTGAGTCGGACCTACCTATTATATAGAATAGCGAATATGCATACTGATAACATATTAAAATGTAATATACAAATACTACAAAAAATTTGATACAACTTTGAGACTTAACTTGGAGACATGCATTGTTGCAATCCTACGTTATACTAGGGATCTAATATGTTGCTAGTGACATAAAGCCCTACTTTATCCCTTTGGTGCGTAATCTACTATTAAATCGTCTAACTATATCCATGTATAAGTATAGTTTTTTTTTTCTTACTGTTTTTGTATATGTATTATAATAATTGTCATACATATCGTTACTGTAGTATCTATTGTGTGAAATTAAATGTATATTGTGATATGCAGGTGGTGAGTGTAGTGATGGAACCGCCGCGCGCGGCCGGCAGCGGCGCGAGTAGCGGCGCGGTGGCGGCATGCGGCGGGGCGCGCGCGCGACGGTGGTCGCGCGGCGCTCGCGGAGTGTGCGCGGGCGCGCGCGTCGTACGCGGACCCGACTGGAAGTGGCGCGACCAGGACGGACCGCATCCCGCTCTCGGCACGCTCACATCCGACCTGCACAACGGATGGGTCGACGTCAGGTACACAAAACTCGCCTTAATAAAGAAAATTAATCGGAACTTGTTATCTCTTTCTCTCCATTGATTCGAGTTATACACGAACCCCCAAAAACACACTATTTTCTATCATGTTAAACTAATAAAGCGCAGTTTTTTTTTCTATACATATGAATTCTCTGCGACAGGCAAATAAGTCGAGCATTTAAAATATATGTATGTATTTATTTTGAATGTTTATTTATAAGTTAATGACGTTATGGCAACAAAAACCCTTAAAAAACTGAAGGAAGAATTAATCTTCAAAACCATAACTTAACATATAAAAATAATTGCTATCTATTTAATACTTTTCTCAAACATATACGTAGCGGCAAACATCTTGGGCCATTTCCATCATGCCCTTTATCAAAAAAAGAAAAAACAGGGCAGGAAACATTGCTCAAGATGTTTGCCGCTAACTATGCGTATGTTATTTTGACGCGTATTTTAAATTTAACGCGGGATTAAATATATAGCTAAAAATGTTCACTTTCACAACATTCGCTTGTGTAATGTAAGAATGGCCTTTTATTATGAAGGTGGGACCACGGAGGGCGAAACTCATATAGAATGGGCGCAGAAGGCAAATTTGATCTCAAGGTAGTAAGCGGCGGTGCAGAGGGCGCCAAACAAAGTCGGAAGAGCCACTCCACTCCCAGCCTACCCGACGCCACGTCTGTCGACAACCAGGTAACATACAAACTGTATATTTAATTTTGAGATATTGCTTTCCTACCTACCTACCTGTTACTGTATAAATCAGAAGGTCGCGCGTAGGTTATTTGTGCATATAAAAATAATTAATCAATTAATATTAAATGATAAAAATAATGAATTATTTTTTATTAGTAATACCTCTGCTCTATCACGTTTGCTGCACATAGTATCATGCCATTTTATATGTTGTGGCCAGGTGTCAGTGGCGTCCACCGAGCAGGCGTCGTCCGCAGACAACATATCAGGCGAGGAGATGTCCAGCAACATGTCTCGGCCGCGCACGCAGCCCACCGATCTCTCCGCCATCAACCACTCCACTCACCACATTAACACTGGTAACTTGCTTTGCTTATTTGTACACCCTTGTTTTTTTTTGGGTTTTGTATAAAACTGTATCAGAGTTTGTGTGTGAGTGTACGCAAATCAAAATTACAACATGTTATTGCCAACCCAAAGGCCCCTAAACGTTATAACTATGATAACAGGAGCCAATTATATAGGTATTTATCAATCTAGGGTAAACTACATCCCAGCTCATATCTGACGCAAGCCACGGCGACGCTTGTTAGGCCCACGATGGAGCGCGCTTGCCTATATATTATGGTTAAACACTAGAAACATCTCTGGGAGTTTTGGATGTACTTGAAAATGTGTGAAGACTTACACGCATTTGTCTAGGGCGGTGAAATAATAACTATGGCCTTGAAACATTATGAAAAAGATATAGTTAAAAAGACTGAAAAAAAACGACTTCAAAATATTCAATTTGTTTACTTGGATCATATTCTACTAGTTATTTGGTTATAAAAACCAAAGTGCTGAACCGATTTTGATAACATTTATATAGGACTACCTCTGAAGTATGACCTACCAAACAAAAATCAATCATCAAAATCAATGCACAATTGACGGAGTAATAGGTGAACCAAACATACAAAAAAAAAAAAACATACAGTCGAATTGATAACCTCCTTCTTTTTGAAGTCTGTTAAAAAACTGTGCACATATTTTTTGCATACTGAAAAACAATGCAGATTATTGTTGTTCAGTAAGCAAAAAAAAAAAAAAAGTATTTCAGAAGATAGTAAGAAGTATAATTTACTTAATGGAATATTAAAAAAAAACCGTCACGGGACGCCCGTCAGCTGGATATGAAACAAAAGGTGATATTGTCGGAAGCGTAATATACAATAGTAACGAACTGTTTAGTATACACGTACCCACCACATACCTAAGGGACTTGAGAGTGGTGACGTTACGCCATATGAATTTGTTTTACTGCCAAGGCGCGCCAATAGATATTTAACATCAAAACAGCTTGTAATCGACATATTTGTCGTAATGTATCATTTATCATAAGGTACACGGGATTCAGTTCCATCAATCAGTTTATCCAACATATTTTTACACACAAATTTGTTTGACCGCCAACTCGCTTTATTGTAAGCGAAGGTGTAGGCGAGGTTGAAACGTGCCCATCTAGAAGATATCTATGTGGTAAAGTAACTGGCAGCATTTGGCTCATCTATGTCACTCAGATGTATCAGCAACATCCATTATGTCTTCGTGTGTTTCAGATCTCGCTACGATAGTAGAATCACTGACACTCGGCGCTGAAAGCAACAATTGTATAGATTTGGGCAATACCTCATTCACAAATATGGACATGGGACCTGCAAGCATCACCGATATCACCAAACCATATCCTGCTAAGGAACCCGTACCGGAGGCTAATTCGCAAGAGGCATGTTCCTTTACCTTAGTTGAAAATATACATAATTGTGTACAGACTTCCTTTAAGTAACTATTTTTCTTGTTGTTAGTGCATGCCTATTGAATGTGATATCTGTTAAATGCGGAATTGGGTTGCACCTGTTGATCTACGCATTACAGTCAATAGCAATATACATTTCTTTTTACAAAATATGGTGTTTATTCTTATACAGGTAAACCAAAAGCCGTGTTATACAATAGTATTAGTAAAGAGACACCCTGCTATATAAAAGTGTAGTTTGTGTTAGTGTGTTGTATTTTAAGTGCACAATATTTGCTATTGACTAGCTTGAAGAGCGCTGAAAATGCCATGCAATTGTTGCCCTAGGAATAATAGCAAAATTTTATTTTGACATCACTTTTGTAAGACAGTAACACAGAAACAGCTGTTACCTTCGCAAATTATGCAAAGTGATATGGTATAAACGGTGTGTGTGTGTGTGTGATATAAACTGATCACGCAGGCGCCACTGCGCGTAGAAGGTAGTATGTAGTTTCTGCTTTTAAGACCTGTATTTGTCATCGAATTAATATCAAAAAGAAATAAGTTGCATAGTAATATTTGAGAACTGGCCCTAGTCACCAAATGATACGTAGTACTTACACTACTAAGAATTGGATATTGAATTACCATTTTTTTCCACAATGGATGGAACAACGATGGAACGAGTTCAACACGAAGAAAAACTAGTTTTCGGTTTTTCCTCTTACTTTCGATGACATCGAAGTTAAAAAGGTTAAACTTTTCATTAATTTGTTGAAGCATATATGCGTCTTGACAGAATTTTGCACAGTTTGTGATATTAGTTCGATGGTATCTTTCCCTCCAAGACACTGCGTTGTTTGCTGGTATTGTAGTACATTAGGCCCGTTTGTTTGTGTGTTGTGTCGCGTGACGGCCCATTTGTGTGTACCAGGAGGGCGAGTCACGCAACGAAGTCGACGAGGTGCGCAACAGCGCCAACGCTTTGCTTTCCAGCGAGCTCCTGGGCTTGCCCGCCTCGCTATTACATACACTCAGGAATAATGCTAACCGAATACAGATACAGGTAACTAAAAAGATATTTCATATCTTTTGCACATATCTAATGTCCTCCTATGAGTAATTTTTAAATTGGCAAAGTAGTCATAGTTCACTTATTTCGTAATGCTTATTCTTTTCACTGTCGATTCCCCAGTCTTACCAATTTATACATCTTATTAATGCAATATTATGTGAGGATTTTTGTTATTGCATCATGTAAAACAAATTGATTAGATTTTGATCAAATTTTCTAGCAGAATAGCTTTTGTGTTGAAAAGTTTGTTTTATTCCGAGAAACATGTTTTTTGTCATGAAATCCATAAAACAGCCGTTTGGAATGGAGTACAAATGGAAAATAAACTAATCTGAATTGCATCACAGAATAGGTTATAGCAAGTGTCATAATCGGGGTTCCTCTAATTTAGTATTATTAATTATTTAATGTCAGTCAGTGTTTCCAATATTTATATTTCTGTTGTGCAGTGCTTGGAAAACGAGCGTGCCGAAGGTCAATACGCCGACCACAAGAAAGATAACCAGTCTAGCGGTGGCTCCGGTAACATGAGCGCCAGCGAACCAGATTTAACGCAACAGGTAACTGTAAGTTTATTACAGATATCTTAATTTATTTTGTCTCCCATGTAACCATGCAACTTACCACTGATTAAATCTCTGTTTCTTTCAAGTTGCCAATACAGCTTATTGTTTAGCAAATGTTTCACTCTTATATTTCTATCTCTGCTAGCGAAAGCAGCTGTAACCCTATAACTTTTAATAGAAATTGCTCGACTCAGCAGCTGCACTGAATATTTGATCTTATAATAATTGTTAAAATATTGGCGGCAAACTAGCTAATAGTACTCGTAGCTTGGCTGGTGATTGTTTGCGAGCACGGTATTATTTGCGTGTTGTCCTTTCCGAGTCCGCTCTTATTTTTTCATGCCTAATATTTTGCACATTTCTACATTATTACGTCTTATTTTCCTCTAGTCCGAGGTATTTATACCTAGAAAAATAAGACGCAGTAATTAGACCTTGTAGTAAGTGCAGTTAGCTCTTTGCAAAGGCTATAAGATCGTGTTTAACTTAAACCAGATAATGATTACATAAAATCATTTTTTTAAATATCTAATTGTATTCTAGTCTCACAATAATTATATAATATAATAAACAATTAATAACTTATTATTTTCCAGTTCTTTTCGTATTCTGTTTTACTAACGTATGTTTTTTATGTATTCTTTAGATTCACTCTAAAGTGCAGTATGCTCGGCTTCCTTTCTCTAGTCTGAGGACTGTTAACAAGTACAGTTTTTCTGTGTGTATGCAGGGAGCAGCGCGTCTGCTGGAATCTTTGGGAATGACTCGGGGCGCGGGTGCTGGCCGCGGGAACAACCCACAGCGCGCCAACCGTTCCAACAACTCTTCTAGTCTCTTCCCAAGGTTCATTTTCGTCTTCATACATTTCCTTCTTTATTAAACGATTTCGAAAACGGAGAAGTTTCGCAATAAAACTGTATTTTTATTGTGTACAACATATTATGTTACGCGTCATCTTCTCTGTTTATGAAACGATTTTTTGTTTATATCTAGAGGAATCTCACGAAGTAGTTCCACAAAAAATTCATTATTTGTGAAACTCATAGTTTGGGACCATGATTATTATATCATGTAATGCGTAGACAAGACAGAAAAAACATATTAAAATAACTTATGTAAATGTGAGTATCTGGTACATTTTTTTGTGTAGTTAGTTATTATTTTCGTTATTACAGCTTAGTGCGGCTGGCGCTATCAAGCAACTTCCCGGGCGGTCTTCTATCGGCCGCGCAGAGCTACCCTTCGCTAGCGCCGAACGCACAAAATGCACTCACGCTATCTCTTACTTCCACCTCCAGTGAGAGTGAACAGGTATTTTTAACAGACTTTCAAAAATGATTGAATGATTATGATAATTGTGAAAATCGCGATTGAATTGGTTTGTTGTAGACAAGCGTGATCAATCGTAGAATACAATGTACCGTAGATGCAATCGCGTCAGGTGGTTAGTGGTCAAATTTTTTGATGAGAAAAAAATAATCAATCGACAGGTATATCAAATCTATAATGAATGTGTTATATTGTGACGCCAGGTGTCGCTAGAAGACTTCTTGGAGTCGTGCCGTGCGCCCGCGCTGCTCACGGAGCTGGAGGACGATGACGATGCGGACGACGCGCTGGACAGCGACAAGGAGAACGAACCCACCTACCATGAAGTGGTTAGCATATTACATGTTACGCACGTACTCATTATCATCATCATCACATTGCTCTTATCCTACTAGGTGTGGTCAACACGACCGTTTCACTTCACGCCATTTTATACACGCACTCACACTGCTATTTGAGTAACAAGAATTACTCTTTCTTACTGACTTTTTTTACGCAAGATAGGTCTACGATCGACCACCAACTCGCTTGATGTTAAGCGACGGTGTGGCCGAGGATAGAGCTCGTCGAATCTAGAAGATCTATTCACTCTAGCCTTGAAAATTCCAGGACGGATTGTTTGATTTTAATGGCTGATAGAATACATATTTTTTTTTTGTAAATATACATATGATACATAGAAACACCCAGACACAGAACAAACATCCATGCTCATCACACAAATGTTTGCCCTGGGTGGGGATCGAACCCACGACCTGCAGTTCAGCAGGTAGACATACTACCAAATGAGCCACAAGGCCAGTCACATACTACCAAATGAGCTACAAGGCCAGTCCAATTCTAAACAGTTTGAATATACGAATTATTTGAATTCAAAATTTACACCATCATCATCAAGAAGTTGTTTGTATTATAAACAACTTCTGCATATCATATATTCTCTGTGATAATTGCATATTGATACCACATTCTGTCACTGACGATGTATGACTTGTCTGACAGTAATTTGTCAGCTTATGGGGGTTTAGTTTTCTGTGAAGTCTTTCTTGTTCATGAGAAGTTGGTCATACTTTAGTTCAGAATACTGTCAGCTTTGTGTCCCGATATAATCCTGTAGGAAACAGTGGAAAGGGATGGTCGACTAAATCGTTCTAGTTTGGGCAGGTATCGCGCAACCTGCTGTCGCTGATGGAAGAGGAGGCTCTGGAGGTGGTGCGCGGGGGGCTGGCGGGGACCGCGCGGGGTGGGGGCCGCCGTCCTTGGGACGACGACTTTGTTCTCAAGAGGCAGTTCTCTGCTCTCATACCTGCCTTCGATCCTCGCCCTGGCCGAACAAACCTGAATCAGACCGTCGGTGAGTACTTTACATCCATTTTCTTCAATTGTTATGAGGTTTTGGATTAATTTATGGCTGTTTATTCCCTCAATTACTTTATTTCATACTATTCTCGTATATTAATATGCATGTCTTATGTTACACTCAGACACTCGTAGGTATCTTATTAGTTTAAGACTGCTGTAATGTTTGCTCGAAGATCTCATATAGGAACACGGGCTCCCTGCGGCGTGATTATGACGTGTAAAAGTTGTTTATAATTATTATGAGTACATTAATTAGCTCTCTTTGTCTTGATAGTACCTATTACTAAGCCTAGGTAGTGTAGATATACGATAAAACTGTATTTGAGGAAAAAACAGTATATTAGATTATCCATGAATGTCTCCGCATACCCACAGTTGCTAAGGCTGCCTCGGAAAATAATAGAAGAGAACTTTATAATATTAATGAATTTGAAATCTTCTGATATGTCGAAGTTGTGTTTTATTATTAGTTACAATGGTTATAAAAAATCTGCTTTTCTAGTCATCGATCACAGCATCACCAATGGGTTGATGGTCAAACACGGTTTTTAGAGTATATGGATTTTGAGAGTTGACTATATGCATTAATTTTTTTATCATATTAGATCTCGAAATACCACTGGATGAGGTTTCCGATGAAGACGAAGTCGATGAAGCGACCGCCTCCGAGAACAAAGAAAACAATGCTAGCTATACGAGTAGCAACATCAGCGGTGGCGCGAGTACCGCTAGTGCTTCAAGCAGCTCGTCACGACTCCCGGCGCTGCGACTCGTGTTGTCAGCCCACGGCGCTTCCTTGCCGCTCGAGCGTCCTTCCTGGACTGTGTACCGCGCCGTGCTGGCGCTCAACCAACGTCTTCCGCCCACGGACACGCATCGAGATACTACATACACGCTCACATACAAAGAGCTCGAGGGAATGGAGACGTTCGCTTCATCCAGTGACAGTGAAGACGATGAACCTAGTGATCCAGGTGAGTCTATATATATATATGTGTGTAAGCATGATATATTTATAGGTTTTGGAACGTTTTATGTCAACAGCAAGTTGACAGCTCAGTAGCATTTATGTAGAAAAAGAGAAATAAATTATTGTTGGTTGACGTGACGCCATCTTTTAATAACACCCCTTTACACACACACATATATATATATATATATATATATATATATATATATATATATACATATATTTGTCAGTGTCAAAGCCGTCTGTATGTAGATACTATAATAGTTATATAGTATCTTATGACATATTTCTAGCATCGCCACCCAAACGTTTAAATGGAGCATAACACACTGAAGATAATATATTGTTTGTATGTCTAGCGATAATAGTAACGGCCTTAGCAGAGGTGTCTGGATGAATATAATACTATGTATGTGTGCGTTTAGAACGCGGTATCGCGGGAGCGACGGGCGCGGAGGGCGCGATGGCGACGTGCTGCGTGCGCGTGCTGCGCCGGCTGCGTGCCGCTGTGGCGGCGCTGCCCGCGGACTCCTTCCTCTCCACCAAGCTGACCAACAAGCTGCACCAGCAGCTGCAGGAGCCGCTCACGCTTGCAGCCGGAGCCACGCCTCCCTGGTAACCACACACTAACAAGCAATCTGTCGTCCGATGCCAATCTACGACGGTTCATCGGCGAAAATACTTTAGATATTGGGGCAGGGGAAGGTGACTGATTTTACCGTAAAACTCCATAGTGCGTCTCTCTCCTCGTCAAACACCTGAATATTTATTTTGTGTATTCAAGGTCAGCGTTGTTATTTGTGATGATCTACTTCTGTAGTACTATATGTAGAAGTCCGTCTTAGGAATTCATACATTTGGTAGTTATTATTTAATAGTTGTTTTGTTTTAGAGGTACCATGCCGTGCGCTTAAAAAGTGGATCATGGGATCGATCACATCCATATCATGCTATTAAATACAATATTTCTATGTAACAAGTGTCTAATGAATAAATAATTAATTTTGTACCCGTGTGTCGTGCAGGTGCCAGCAGCTGAACGACTGGTGTCCGTTCCTGTTCCCGCTGGAGACGCGGCAGATGTTCTTCGCATGCACGGCTTTCGGCACTTCGCGCACCATCGTCTGGTTGCAAGCGCAGCGGGATCGTGCGCTCGACAGACAAAGGTACATATAAAAGCTTGTGAATCCCATCTTGAATTGACGTTCTATGAAATGGAATTTTAATTGAGAGCATACATTTTATTAATTTTTAACTCGTTATCAATGACATTGTTTTTATACTTATTTCCCATTCCTGAGTGCCTTATAAGGCCTACAGTTTGGGTATGAATGTCTTGTCGTTCATTGAAATGTACTGTGGTTTCATGTACGGATTCTTTTGCAGTATGGTGCAATTGAGAGTCAGTATTGTAATTATCGTTGACTTGCTTGCACTTGCATCTTGTCAGTGTTTTTTTAACCCTCGACTCAAATAGAGATAAGAAAATTTATTCAGTCTAGTTTAAAAAACCACTTTAAAATACGCAATTAGTTTACTTGGATGTTATTTTTTTAGTTATTTCGTTATAAAAACCAAAGTCCAGAACCGATTTTGTTAAAATTATTATTTGGGACCACCTCTGAGGTATTTATTACCTACCAATAAAAAAAAATCATTTAAAACAATTCAGAGTTGGCGGAGTAAACGCTGAACAAACATACAAAAAAAAAACCGATGAATTGAGAAACTCCTTTTTGGAAGTCGGTAAAAATATTGAGTTTTTTTTTGTTTTGAATACTATGTAAGGTATGTAAGGTTAGTTAATCATTATAATAGTGTTCTTATGAGGCTAAAGTACGCATATTTACCAAAAGGACATTGAACAATGTTTTATATGTTTATACAAAGGTGTCGCATGCGAGCAAGACAGTGTCACTCAATTCTGGGCCTTAAGTTATTAGCACAGACATGCCTTAGTAGATGGAGCATGTGACTTCATTTATATGAAAACCTTGCGTGCCATATTTTTGGTACCGACTGTGACGTCACATAAACGATTTTGTGATGCAATGTTCCATCCGCGCAAAATCTATTCAACCCAATGCATCCGCGCGCTTGTACGCTAGTAACTAGTTGACAAAATATCGCCTCGGAAGTATATATTACCTGAAATTAAGAAATCTTGCGTTCGTCAACTGCGATTTTTTATCGTACTTGACACGCTCGTTTTGACACGCTAGGTACATACACTTGGGGTATCTATATAAGTCTATGGTTATTAGTCACATATTCACAAGGATGTATGTATTATCAGGGCGGGTAACACCGTGTCTCCACGGCGGCCGGATCTGGAGGCGACAGAGTTTCGCATGGGCCGACTGCGACACGAGCGCGTGCGCATCCCGCGGGAACCTGATCTGCTGCGTTCAGCGATGCAGGTTAGTCGACTTATTATCTTATTGGTTCTATTTCCCATTCTATAGTTGACCTTCCTATTTACACATTAGTTTTAATCTCTTACGGCATGCTCTCCGTCCACCAACTAATTACAAACATAAAGCTAGTAATCATCATCATCATCTTTGCCACAAGAAGTCCGCTTTCTCAAATGCCTATATTTCCCAAATGGAGATCTGATGGAAGTGGCTTGCTTCCAGCTGCCACTTGTATTAGGTCGTCTCTTATGCCTGGTTCTTCCTATACTACGTATGCCCGAGCACTCGAGAACTTTCGTTTTTTTTAAATAATAAAGCCAGAAAACTAATATAATTGAAGGCATGGTGTAATAGGGAATATGCATGATTTATTTGGTCATAGAAAAACTAATTTCTTGTTAGACAGAGAGCACACGATAGCGATTGATGACGCGGTTTAAGTTCGCCGTACAAATTTAATACAAACTGTTGTTTCGCGAGAGAGGGGGACAAGAGCAACCCCCCCTAAAACTTTAAATATTTATATCTCGGAAGTTTTTTATTTTAATTTTATTTTTTTATACATTTAGATCTACGATTGACCACCAACTCGCCTGACCTTATTGAGCGTATGATGTTTTTTTACATTTCGGTATGTTATCAATTAAAACTATTATTCAGGTGATGCGCGTGCACGCGGGACGCAAGTCAGTGCTGGAGGTGGAGTTCGCTGGTGAGGAGGGCACGGGGCTCGGGCCCACGCTCGAGTTCTACGCGCTGGTGGCCGCGGAGCTGCAGCGCGCTGACCTCGGCATGTGGCTGCACGACGGTGCGCCGGCACACCCAGACCACCTCGACCACCTCAACCATCTCGTCACGCCGCACGGTACGCTCCCACATATATGTTACATGTATAACCGACTGCACAAGGAGGAGGGTTTTATTACTATTATTATCACTTTATATTTATTTAATGTCTTAAATTTCTTACAATGAAAAAAATATTAAAAATATATATTACAAAATACTTGAACCTAGGGTACCGCCGACAGCGGGGCAGGGCTCTGGCTGCCGGTGGTTCGGGGTTCAGACTGAGGAACCTCTTAACAATACGTGCCGTGTCTTATTATTATTATACAGTAATTGGTTTGAGCTTGACCGCTAACTCACCTTATTTTAAACGACGTTGCGGTCTACAATGCAGCTTATCTAGAAGAAACCGATTCACTTGCGATTTAAAAATACTCAGATTATATCTCTCGGTGGGAAAAGGAGGAGGTTCTCTATTCAGTTTTATTTTATTTATAAACTGATTTGTTTTTTTATATGAAACTATATACATTTAGATATCAAAGTCAATATCGGTTCAGTACTTTGGTAAAATATGTCATTAAAAAAAATGCGTATTTTGGATTCTTCGTCGGTTTCAGTTTTTTAATATTTTTTTTATCAGCTCTGTTTGTACAAACTGTCCCACTGCTGGGAATGGGCCATCTTCTCATTGTGAGAAGGGTTGGGCCATAGTCTGCCGCGCTGGCCAAGTGCGGGTTGGTAGACTTCACACATCTTCAAGATCATTGAGAACTCTCAGACATGTAGGTTTCCTCATGATGTTTTCTTTCACCGTTTGAAGTTGGCGGCAATCAACAATTCGCACATAACTTCGAAAAGACAGAGGTGCATGCCTTGGGATTCGAACCCAGGACCCGCGGATCGCAAGTCAGACGGTCTCCCGACTAGGCTGCCGGAAACTTCTCTTTAAATTATAATAACTATTAAATTATGTATAAATTTTAGTTTGAATGTTTTGTGTTAAGTGAATAAAAATAATGTCGTATTACAGAAAAGCCTCCAGGCTACTACGTGACGAGATCGGGCGGCCTCTTCCCCGCGCCACTGCCTCAAGACTCTCCCATCTGTGATAAAATTTGCAAATATTTCTGGTTCCTAGGAGTATTCTTAGCTAAGGTAATTAATCATATTGAAAATATTTTACTTTAAATAAATAAATAAAATAAATATTTGTGGACATTTCACACAACACCATCTAGCCCAAACTAAGCAAAGCTTGTACTATGGAGTTAGATGGCTGATAGAATACATATATACTTTTTTTGTAAATATATACACATGATACATAGAAACACCTAGACACAGAACAAATATTCATGCTCGTCACACAAATGTTTGCCCTGGGTGGAGATCGAATCCACGACCTACAGCTCGGCAAGCAGACATACTGCCAACTGAGCCACAAGGCCAGTCGACTTTGTTATCATACATTGTGTTTGCAGAATATTTATCAAAAACGAGCCAGTAATAACGTGATTTCTTGGTACAGGTGTTACAAGACGGACGATTAGTTGATTTGCCGCTGTCCGAACCCTTCCTGCGAATCATGTGCGGAGAGGAATTGACGAACGATGTTCTGGAGGAAATCGACCCCATCAGACACAGGTACATATTTAATATAGCTGACAAATTTACGTATTTTTTATAACTGACTATTAATTATTTCTTACGCAATCGTTAGTTCTTATTTCATTATAAAACTTTTATTTTTTCTTTTGATACTGATATCTGATTATCTGATCTGACTTTTGGTTTCGAATTTCAACTTCTACTTACTCTGGTGAAGGTTGCGGGGCACAACTAGTTATTATATATACTGTGAAATACAGTGTTATATTGTAGTGTTAAAAGAGTCGTTTACGTGACCGTCAAAATATTACAAAGAACCCTGGTAGCAATCTGATTTTTGTATTAGTCATTTAATATTTTGATTTTTTTTAATGTATTGAACTATTTTAACGCATTTTTTCTTTAGTTTATTCAAGTGATCTTTGTCTGTAGATTCCTAGCAAGTGTTATGTCGGCGGCATGCGAATACGACGAGATAATGAAGGACTCCTCTCTCGATGAGGAGGAGAAGACTCGTCGTACAGGTGATCTGACCGTGGAAGGGGCCACGTTCGACCAGCTCGCGCTCACAATGACCCACGTCGCGCCCATGGCGGACCCCGCGGCCGCACTGCAGCCGCTCTGCGATAGCGGAGAAAATATCGAGGTTATTGATCATTACATTTAGAACAGCTGATAAGGTCAACGTACTCACTCATCTTGATATCCGAAATTGAGTTAAAATGACACTTTTTTTTCATGATATGTTTGAGCTGATCGTTAATATTCAAGTTTTTAAACGATGTCTCGATTTACGATGGAGTGCGCTTACCGAGAAAAAAATCGTTTTACAGGCGATTTAAAGACACCAGGTTCACACTTAAAGAATAGTTCGCTATCGAATCTAATTTCTAATGAAAATAAGCAATAGTCGACACTATTGCTTATTTTCATTAGAAATTAGAATAGACAGCTGTTTGTACTACTTTATGAGCGATTCTTCTATAATATGTCCAATTGTACACAGAGGATTACTTTCTAATTTGTAGAAATGGTGATGTTGTTAGGGGGCGATCAAGTTAGTCTATACTTAGTCTGGCCATAAATACTGTTACAGTTAAAAATAAGAAAGATATTACATTTTAATTTGGAATCTGTCATCTTTATACGATTGTTCATTGAGTTTTCTAATTTTGGCGCCAATACATTGCACAATATTTTGCGATATTAAAATGAAGTGGGGTGATAAAGAGAACCGAATCGATGTGATTGCATTACACAAAGTTGGTATGGAGCCAAATGCAATTTTTAAAACTCTCCATACGCTTGGTATTAGTCAAATGTTTGTGTACCGGGCTATTAATAGGTACAATGAGACCTCCTCTGTTTGTGACAGAAAAAGATCTGGCCGTCCACGTAGTGTTCGTACGAAAAAGGTGGTCAAAGCAGTAAGGGAAAGAATTCGAAGAAATCCTGACCGAAAGCAAAAGATTTTATCTCGGGAGATGAAGATAGCACCCAGAACCATGTCGCGTATTTTAAAAGATGACTTAGGACTTGCAGCCTATAAGAGACGCACTGGTCATTTTTTAACTGATAATTTAAAAAAGAATATCGGTAAAATCGAAACAACTACTGAAGCGGTACGCAAAGGGAGGTCACAGAAAAATTTTGTTTACGGATGAGAAAATCTTTACAATTGAGCAACATTTTAACAAACAAAATGACCGTATTTATGCTCAAAGCTCTAAGGAAGCTTCCCAATTAGTCGACAGAGTGCAACGTGGGCATTATCCGACTTCAGTGATGGTTTGGTGGGGTGTTAGCTATGAAGGAGTGACTGAGCCATATTTTTGTGAAAAAGGTATCAAAACATCGGCACAAGTGTATCAAAATACCATTCTTGAGAAGGTAGTTAAGCCCCTTAACAACACCATGTTCAATAACCAAGTATGGTCCTTCCAACAAGACTCGGCGCCAGGTCATAAAGCTCGGTCCACGCAGTCTTGGTTGGAAGTGAACGTTTCGGACTTCATCAGAGCTAAAGACTGGCCGTCGTCTAGTCCTGATCTTAATCCGCTGGATTATGATTTATGGTCAGTTTTAGAGAGTATGGCTTGCTCTAAACGCCATGATAATTTGGAGTCCCTAAAACAATCCATACGATTGGCAGTGAAGAATTTTCCCATGGAAAGAGTGCGTGCTTCTATTGATAACTGGCCTCAACGTTTAAAGGACTGTATTGCAGCCAATGGAGACCACTTCGAATAAGCTTTTATATTTTAAATTGTTTTATATTTATGTATTAAACTAACACACTGTAAAAGTAATAAATATTATTTGCAATAAAAAAATATTTTTTTTCTTCGTGACAATATTTATGGCAAGACCTAATATACCTAATATACCAATATCTGACCAATGAAAGCTCTCTTTTTAAAATTAGGAGTTCTCATTGGTCACCAGTGTTGTTTACATTATAAGAAAAGTAAGGAAACCCAGGCTTTATAGAGTATTTGTGCTCTCGTGCACCGTCACCCATTTACATATGAAACTAGGTGATTGTTTGTTGTGAAGTGTTTCAGTACACGTGTGTACGGATGTCCGCAGGTGGGTCCTACTAACGCGCGCGCGTACGCGGAGAGCAGTGCGCGGTGGATGGTGCGCGAGGGCGTGCGCCGGCAGACGGCGGCGTTCCGGCATGGGTTCGGCGCCGTGTTCCCGCCGCGCCGGCTGCGAGCCTTCTCGCCCTCCGAGCTGCGGCTGCTGGTGTGCGGCGAGCGCGGGCCCGCCTGGACGCGCGACCACCTGCTGCAGTACACGGAGCCTAAGCTCGGCTACACACGGGAGAGGTGCTTATCTTGATACAACAAATACTTATCAGTTTATGTATTTGACGAGTATAAAGGGTACTACTGCTCTTTTTCCCATTTTTGATTGGCTTGCACTTGACCGCCAATTTGCTTAATTTTGAAAGACGTTGTGTTTTACAATGGATCCGCTTGCCTTATACTGTAGATTATATTAGGGAAAATTCACTTAAGAGCTGCATTCTACAATTTAGAAGTTCGTACTAAACAGTGGAGACGAAATGTTTCGTTCGATTTTTTTAAATATCCATTATGATACAATGTTCGAGCAGTTCGCCCTTACTTAGGTCTGAATCAGCGTCACGCTAGCCGTTCTGTGCCCATGGAGAAAATATCGAGGAAAATGAACTATTTTTACATCAACTGATAAGGTCAATACTCGACGTGTGTCGAACAGACACATCTATACTTAAAATAGATGGAACTCTTTTTATCAAAATACAGTTTTTTGTTTCTTTACCCGACTGCGCGAGGTGGAGGGTTATGTTTTTCGAGTGTATGTATCTGGGTATGTACATATGTATGTTTCTATATGATCACCTACAGCCTAAACGGCTTGTCCGATTTTGATGTGCGAGGTGTCGTTAGATTCATCTTCACTTTCAATGTCATAGGCTATTTTTTTTTTGTAATAACAATAACACATCTATCGCAAAAAAAATGCATGTTTTCGTAACTTCCAACGAACTTTTTTACTAATAAGCAAGTGGTTTTACTAGAATTATTCTATAGAATGCGCAATAATCTTTTACAGCGATTTTACGGATACTTTCTCACCAAAAACGTACACTTAACAGCGTATCAATGGCAACGAAAACATAAGTTGGACTGCAAAAACCTCTTTCCTGCAGTCGGGTATTTTGTTTTTCTTTTAATATAGATAGTTGTCGCTTTCAACGATTAGAATTACGTATCTAATAGTTAACAGTGTGTTAGTGTGTGTAATGATAATGTGTGTTGTGTTGTTTAGCCCGGGGTTCCTGCGGCTGGTGGAAGTGCTGGTGGAGATGACTGTGCGCGAGCGCAAGGCGTTCCTGCAGTTCGCGACCGGCTGCAGCAGCCTGCCGCCCGGCGGACTCGCCAACCTGCATCCGAGGCTCACCGTCGTCAGGAAGGTAAACTAACACTTCTAAGTCAAGCGCAGCTTCCTTACAAAATGTATGAAACAAATTACATTTACACCGTTAGACACATAAGACACAGTGTTCGTAATGAAATAATCTTTATTTTAATTTAACTTTAATTTATTAACCAGACTGGTGCAAGTTACTAGTATCGATTTACCTGTTTATACCTGCCTACCCAAGAGTTGTGACGGGGAAAAAATAGACAACCTAACGTTTGCATATTCTATGGGCTTCATACTTTCGATTGGTATGGAATTTGTCTATTAACCAAACCAGTGAAATGTTAAAAAAAAAAAAAAAACATATTCTGGACTGAATTTTTTTTAGACAACCTAACCTAACCTAACCTAACCAAACCAGTGAAATGTAAAAAAAAAAAAAAAAACATATTCTGGACTGAATTTTTTTTAGACAACCCATTTGCAATATAATTATTGACATATTTAATTGAATATAAAATACTTTTCATCCATTAACCAGCTCGGTGAAGGTCGTCCTATAGCGGGATCTTAGACAATGACTATTAAGAAACACAGGCACAGGCAAATGCGCCAGTTGCGCGGGTTCAAAACAAAGAAAAGAAAGAATACACACTTCCACGGCACAAACATTATTTTCTTTAAATTGGAATTGGATTCGCTTAGAGCATTTGCCAGTTTCAAGTATTAAGATTTCTTCAAATTTCTCGAATAAAACAAGTTGTAAATGTTATAGTTACAATGTAAGTCACGTATACAGTCTTTTTCAAATTCGAGTCATGCTTCAGTAAAGGGATGGCGACTTAACTGGAAGCTTCTATGGAGTTTTGCCGACAACGTAAAATGACACGTTCCACTGCTTTATTTCACTGCCCACACTCACGCACTTGTTCGAACACTTTATAATGAATAAAACACCACCATTTTTGTCGTATCAATATTCGAAATAACACAAGTTTAGGAAAATAATACAGAGCATCAACATGTATCCATGACGTGTCCGCCAAAAAAACCAGTGTCATTTGTTTAGGAGTGTATTGTTGCGCAGGTGGATGCCGGCGACGGTTCATATCCGTCGGTGAACACGTGCGTGCACTATCTGAAGCTGCCGGAGTACTCGTGCAAGGAGGTGCTCCGCGAACGGTTGCTCGCCGCCACCAACGAGCGCGGCTTCCATCTCAACTAGACACCACTGTACAATGGTACCACTAGGTAAATGTCTACAACTGACGGACCGGCGACCGGACGAGCGCGCTATATTGTATATCCGCCTACTGTCGTTCCGTACGCGCTGCTTGTTGAATCTGTAAACTATTGGCGTATTCATTTTTATATTATAAAATCAGAAGATCGGCCGTCTCTTTAAAGATTCTCATTTTTTATGTTATTTGGCAGTATTTACTCAAATAATACGTTTGTGTTATTTTTTTGGAACCTGTGATTAAGTGATCTTTGCTTATTTCTCGTCCAGTGATTTATAGATTCAAAGACTTATTAATATTCCAATATGCGTATTATCCTGTATTATTATCGCCGCACTCGTGGAGCTATAACTACACTAGATAAATTATATGAAAAATTGCCCATTTAATTGCAATTTCGTAATTTCATGATGTAATCGAATACCGGTACATTTTGTGTGTGTATGTCAGGGTAAATCTGTTCGAATACGACTAGATGTGGATAAGTGACCTCAGTTCTCACGTTGGTATTAATTGCGATTTTAATCTAAAACTTTGTTTATACACTGGTTTATTCTTGAGGTCACCATATTTTTATATATATATGACAAAATCATCTCTTTATTAAATAATCCAAATAATTGAGAGTATTTTGTAAAATTTAGTGAATGTAATTTTATCCTATTTGAAGTGATAATTGTACGTGTGGAAACAACTAACAAATCGTTTTGAATTTGTTTTGTATAAGCCCTTGTAATAAGGCGACCGGTATGAGAGGCTAGACTAGTGAAAGTATTTCTTGGTAAGATATGTTAATATCACTGATTTATGAACAAATGGATTATGGGTCAAAAATGGTAGATCTATCCTAATGTTCTTTGAAATCCAAGTTACCCTTACCATATCAGTAACAGATGCGATGACTAACAATATGAATTTAACAGATTGACAAAAAAAAAAAAACTAATAATATAAGTAATCTACGCTAAAGTAGATAAAAAATCTACAGAAGCAATTAAGCATTGCTATAAAACCATAGCAATGAATTTTAATAATGTACTTCACAATAGTTGTTTAGGTGAATTCAACACATTTATCGTGAATTAAATACTAGACCCTAAATCCAAATGTTGGCAAATATATGGTTTTTATCATTTAACTATAGTACGGGGTTGGGGCGTAGTTATTTGCTTCGAATGAATTGCACTTTACAAGCAGGTTAGTATTTTTAAATTGAAATGTATTTTTGGATGTTGTTCTAGCCATAGGTTGAATACCGCCCGGGATCCGCGTCTCGGGTATTGGTAAGGGCTTCACACCTTGACAGATAATATTGAAATAGTTATCATAATCCACTTATATACGCATTTAGTTTATTTCCAGCACTATTTAATTTGATTATATTTGTTTAACTTTATCAGAAATAAAGCGGGGTTCAGACATTCGCAAGGCATATTCTGTGAATGCGACGCCACGCATGCCTCGTCTGTGGCTTGCATTGTTGTGGCGGGGAGCTCCCTTGGAAGAATCGCGAATGCTTATAGTAAATACTTCGTCCACCAGGCACGAAGGAGCATGCGTGACGAGGTGAATCTCCGCTTATACCTCGCAATGTCTGCGCCCACTTTAATATCGAATCCATTAACGTAAAACGCTAATGAAATCCAAGAAATTTCGTTTCAAAATAGCGAATCTATTTTTCATAGAAAAATACGACAAGATTTGTTTCGCAGAGGCATTGTTTTTTCGTGAAGTTTGTTTGTCTTTTTAGATGTCGAGGTGTAATTTTCAAAGGTTTTTGCTTGTTCTTCAGAGAATAACATTTAAAAATGCGTATGTTATTACATTGTGAGCGATTATTCGCCGATTTGAATAATTAGGACTGATATTAGTTATTAGAGAAATTAATTTCTGGGTGTGAAACACTAATTCATGCGTTTCTGATATAAATATTTAGCATGTTCCTTTGTTTTAAAAAATTTCACCGACTTAAAGTTGGTAAGTATATTGTGATTTATTATAAAAATGAAATTAATTTACGAATTATATTAGTTTAAATTCATTAGACATTAGATTTTAAATAATAATAATAATATCTTGTAGTTCTCTTGTAATTCATTGTTGATGATTATAATATCAATAAATAAGAAAAAATGCAATTTTGTGTTTTCATTTTACCCTCTAAGATTCCTTTATAAGGGTGGTGAATGACAGACGGCAGACAACAGTCACCACTCTTGGAGTGTAAGCCTTTTATCTGTGTAGTTATAAAAAGCCTAGCTAGGGAGGGACCCCTTTTTCACGGACGGACTCTCTCGTTTTTTAATGAAATAAATAAAAAAACTTAATGTTTCTAGTTTGAATCTTATGCATGGCTTATTTAGTAGGCCAAATTTTTAAAACTGCTTTTAATTTTTTTATGATGATCCTAAATCTGAGCGAGTAAGACAGATGCTCTTAGTTCTGGAACCTAATTAGACAATTTAGACATACCCAACTATTTCATAATTTTGTCGTGATGTCTGTAATAAATGTCTATTGCTATTGTTAGTACTATTGCTCTGCCAAGATAATTTCGCTCGAAACTTTAATATTCGATTTATATTTCTCCTATCGAGATAAGATTGTATTGGATGCTGTGAAATATCAAAAAAAAAAAAAAAAAAGATTTGGAAATCCTCTGTAGGCTAAAAATATATTAATTAATTGAAACTGACCCTTTGAAGTGCTTTTTCAGAAAAGAAGTCCACACACGCGGGGCTGTCATCGCGGGACGTAATATTGACCGACCTGGGAAATGCAGCAGTTTCCGCTGTTTTGACGTGGGACTTCTTTCATGAAAAGCACTCCTTATAAGTATTGAAATATAATACTTATTAAAGGTCTCAGCACGAATAAAAAGCGCTAACGTATGCTGATTGCGTATAAGTCAATTTTCGATTCTTTTTAGCGGAGAGGATGACGCGCCACTGTTGTATGGTAAAATTAAACTTATTATTAAACTCCCACTTACTTACGTGAATATTTTCATGACAATATTATAACTAGTTTAACTAAATTTAGTTCGCTTGCAATGCCTGAAAAGGGCGACAAAGTTTTTAAGTGCTTTTTTTTTTTTTTTTTTTTTTTGTAAATGTAATACTTAGTGGCAATACAAATATGAATACTTTATCAAAGATTGTCGACGAGCGTTTTGTCATTCGCGACCGTACTTGTACCTCCCTGGAATAAGAACAATGGCAGATGTACCCTCAATGAGAGTTTGTAATTTCGAAAATAACAGTTTGAGCGAACAAAATAATGAAATAAGGACGGCAGTGTCCTCAATGCCACATTAGTTTTGTAGCTGAACATACTAATAAGTTTAACAGATCAGGAACAAGTATCTAAACAAAAAACAAAACACCCGAGTGCACAAGAGCGGGTTTTGTAGTGTTTGATATTGAGTGTCAGAGTATGCGAACAGCCAATTTATTGTAAAATTTATTCCAGTGAACATTATTTAGAACCATTAATAAAATCATTATCACTATTATTTACCCACTGCTGAGTAGGTCACTTTTTCACCGCGACATCCTTTCCCGTCCTCTGCCAGTCTCATCCTTGTCGATGTCATCCGACCAACGTTACATTTTTAGGCGAATTCTTGTATTCTTCGTTTTATATTTTTTGCGAGGTTTTTATTGTTAAAAAAATGTAGTCTATGAAATTTAAGAATACGAATCTAACGACACCTCACACAACAATATCGGCCAGGCCGTTTAAGTTATTGAAATGTACATATATATATATATATATATTCGTATACGTAACATACAACTAACCAAGACAAACAGTTACACACACACACACACACACACACACTCCACACACCTGAAGAACCTTACCCTTGTTCTTTCACAATTGGGTAAAATAGTTATCGATTGAGCCTGGCATGAATGGATTGGATGAAAGTAATAAAGACCTGTTGAAGATCCTTCTTATACAGGAGTATCAAGGGTATCATTTTTATGAAAACGAATGTGGTAATACGTTTGAATTTGAAAAATTACGGGTAATAGACGTGAGTAATCAGGTCTATTTTTAAGTCTATTTGTCAGTTAAGTCGAAATCTTCGATTATACGAACCAGACGAGACGTCCTTCGAGAGTGACATCTATGCTTCTCTTTTTGAAAAAGGCTGCGGTTGCACCTATATTAGGAGATTTCTCGATTACGACGATGACTCGATTTCGAATAGACGTGAGTTATCTGTTTTTTCAAATTAAAAGGGTGTTATTGTCATGGACGAAGCCAGGTTTTAGTTTTGGGGTTTTCGGAGTTTTCATCACTAAGCAGATAAATCCTCGTCTCGTAAAACTGGATGGCGTCATGTACGTTGGTCGACGTTTGTTGGCATGCATCTCACTATCTTCGCTTGTAATTATGTAATGTAATAATTGTAATAATAAACTTGTAATAATTCGCTTCGATTTTTATTTTCTCAGAATTTGGTACACACTGACATTGGAGGATTAGTCAGTTCCAATAAGATAATGACTTATTAATGACACTGGGAAATGGAAATATAGGCTGCGTAAGGGGCTCTTTTAACATAACTAGGTACCTTTATTATAAATAACTAATGTTGTTTTATGTATACTCATTTTAATTAAGTTTTACTTTAAGGCCACTATCTGTTGCCATCTGTCCTATCCGTGCAAGGTTGCCTGGAAGAGATCGCTCTAAGTGATAAGGCCGCCAATTAAAACGTCTAACTGTAATATTATTCTCTATGTGTTTAATGTTTTTGTATGGTGGTCTTTTAATAAAATGTTATCTATCTATCTACCTCACGGCGTGGCCAAGTTATATAGGATTGCACACATTAAAATCTTTCTATGGGCAGTCTAAGGAGAACCGTAGTATCTGAATATAATATGATACTCGACATTTACCGTCAAGTTCCACTTCGGCTCAGCGCAGCAGCGTAAGCAGATGTTCTCGATCTTTTCCTCTTATGACCATATCCTCTTCTACATCTGGCTCATTTGTAAGACGGGGTGGTTTCACCCCCATCCAACCTAAGTCCAGAGATCCCTTATTAATAGGCTCTTAGTACAGGCAAGCAATACTAGTTTCGTATTGGTGACATCAGGGCGAATGACCACATTAGCTTGAAATGGAAATACGCATGTTTATTAAGGTAGTATCCTAGGCGTGTGTTACTTATGTAGTATATATAAATTAACTTGAAAGTTTTGGATTTTAAGGAATAATTAAGTAATTATTACAGGACTTTAATTTTGTATTTTATGCTATATTCATCGGCAAAGAAGCGGACGGTCTGTCCGATGAAGGACATGCTGTACGTTGCGATAGCGCCACAAAATGTAAACACGTTTTTTTGAATGATCTGTATTGTTCAAAATGATATTGCAGTACCTACGGTCATTTTTTATTTTAAAGTTGCAGTAGTACTTATTGAGACACTGGGTGCTGCAACAAACCACGACCCGGGTACACGGTGCAACCTTGGGCTTTACACAATTTTCATACAGCGCAGACTAAACGGACAATCAGTATAAAAACTTGAGGACCACCGGTATCATTATCAGTCAGCTTCGATCTCTGGTGTTTCATTCATCCGAAGTATGAGGGTTTTACTTGTGTGCTGCGTGGTGGTCGCAGCGCTGGCGGCCGTCAGCTGCCGCGCCACCCGGGAGAAGAGGGATGCCGACCTGGAGACTGCCGCCACTGGACACGGCGGCAAGTGGGACAAGGGTGGCGGACACGAACATCACGCAGACCACCACCACGACCACGGAGAGAAGGGACACAAGGGGTACAAAGGACACCACCACCATGAGCATGGCAAGAAGGGACACCACCACCATGAGGGACACAAGGGTCATCATGACGATCATGGCGGTCACAAGAAACATCACCATCACGACGATGGTCACCATCATGAGCATCATCACGGCGAGAAGGGCGATAAGGGACACGGCCACCACGAGGAGGGTCATTACCATAAAGGTCATTCAACTAAGGGTCATCATGGTGTCCATAAGCATGACGAGTTCAAGAAAGAGAAGCACTTCCACGACAAGCATCATGAGGGCGGTCACCATGAGCACCACGGTGGGCACCACGAGGAACACGGCCACAAGAAGGGCGGAGAGTTCCACAAGGGACACAAGCACGGTGGCCATCATGAACACCACCACGGCAAGAAGGGACATCACGAGAAGGGAGGTCACCATCACGACCACAAGGGACATCATGAGGATGGCGGCCACCATGAGCATCACCATCACCATCATGACCACGGAGACAAGGGAGGTCATGAGCACCACAAGCACTGGGGACACAAGAAGGGTCACTAAAATGTACCATCTAAATAACCCTCTATCCCAATGCAGCCTTTTCCTAGGTTTATCATATTAAGCTAAGCTAAGGTTCGTGTTAAGTTGTTGACTGTGATTTTGTTACCATAAAAATATTGTTTATTATATGCAATTTTTATTTATCTCCAATTGCACACAAAATTAAAAACACCCATACATTTCCGACCATATTCGTCACCAACGGAATAATCTGGTACCGTTTCAAGTTCCAAATTAATTTGCGGCAATATGAATCCCTGCAAAAAGGTTCTCTTACTGTTTGCCAAAAAATTAAAACGGTTCCAATGAACTGCATGACGTTATCTGTAACGGCGCACCGACAGCCACCGACGAAAAATGTTCTACGATAACAATTAAATCGGAGTACAAACAAACTTATCAATTTCACAGCACGTTTCGACAACAAAGTTACATAAAATAGTTGGCGGTGGACAGTTGGCAACGGCTCCCGGCTAGATAAGTAACTCGCGTTGAGAAACTAGAGCGCTGCCCGAGATTGGCCCACATAGTGGACAGCGAATTAGCCGTGGCGGCAATCAACCGTTTCCTATACAAATACTCGCAGCTGAAATTGATATCATTTACCAATATTAGGTACACTTGCTCGGAAAAACTAAAGAATTTAACTGTTTAAAACCCTTTCAAATAGTTTGGTTATAGTTTCGCTTCTTTGTCGGATACCTACTTACATTTCGGTGGGAGTGCATTGGGTTGGCATAATATTATTTACTTCAGCCCTATTCCTTCTTATTTTTTGTATTGGACCCCACGATTTTAGCGATTTGCCAGTGTCAAGTATTGAAATATTTTCAAGTTTCTTGAATAATATAAGTTATATATTGTTCTAGTCACAGTCTATAAGTTACGTAAACAGTCATTTTGAAAATTTTAGTCTTGCCTCAGTAAAATGATGGCGACTTACTAGAAGCTTCTATGGAGTTTTGCCGACAACGTAAAATCACATGTTTCACTGCTTTATTTCACTTGCCCACACTCGAACACTTGCACACACTTGATCGAACACTTAATGAATAAAACACCACAATTTTTATAGCAATTATGTTCAAAATAACACAAGTTTAGGAAAATAAAACAGAGAAACAACATGTTACTAAGACGTTCCCGCCAAAACTCTCGCTCTATTTACAATCAGGCTAGACTCACGAAAATGCTAGGTACCTACTTATATCGTGCCATGGTAGATATCTCAAAATCCTGAATAAATGTTTTAATTTCACTTTTTTGGAATGCACGATATATGAAGTAAAATTGATTAGAAGTAGGACATTTATTATGCTTCCCTCCCACGATATGCCGTTAAATTCATCATCCAGAATCGCGAAACTAGTCTAGTAAAAATAAATCCGTTTGTATGGAGCAGACCGCAGTATTTGCAACTGGGGGGATTCTTTGAAATTATGATAAGAAAAAACAAAACAAAAAAACATAGATCAACAATAATCCCCGATTTATAGACTAGCTGCGTTCCGCGCTTTCACTTGCGTAGTTATGAAAAATGGTGATGATTATAAGTAGCTTATGCCCGTCTCCAGGTTCACAGCTATCTCTATACTAATATTCATAACGATCGGTTTAGCCGTTTGAGCGTGTAAAGGTAACAAAATTAGATTTTATAATATCATTTTGAAATTGTGTCAAATGTATTTCAAACCACCAGCACATTCATTTAAATAGCAATATACTTAGTTGTCTTTTATGTTGTCACAAATCTTATTTTTACTAGACTAAACGTGCTCCGGTGCAGATCTCGAGCGGAACGGCTGCTTAATATCAAACCCCGGCTAGCAATGCACTTTACTCGTCACCCTGAGATACCTAATATTAGTGACCATGACACACACACGGGCACAGCGACACTATAAGCGGTTCTAAGCATCGCCTTAGTAAAAACGATGGGCGGTGCTGAGGCTCTCCAATGATGCCGTATTTGACTATGGGTATGTCGAAGTGCTAAAGTGTTTGTACAACAACGCCACCATGTCAGTCCGAACTCCGAGTACAACAAGTACAACTTTGCGAGGGAGGTCAATCGTCGTATCCAACTCGGTTGGGCAGCGTTCGGGAAACTTAAAAGCGTCTACTCGTCCAATATACCCCAGTCCCTCAAGTCGAAAGTTTACAACCAGTGTGTGTTACCAGTGATGACATACGGCACTGAAACGTGGTCCCTAACTATGGGCCTTATAAGGAAGCTCAAGGTTGCGCAACGAGCTATGGAGAGGGCTATGCTCGGAGTCTCTCTACGAGATCGAATCAGAAATGAAGAGATACGTAGACGTACAAAAGTCACCGATATAACACAGCGGATTAGCAAGTTGAAGTGACAGTGACCACGTACCAGCAAGCGCAGCGTAGGAAGACCAGCCACGAGATGGACAGATGACCTCACACAAGTGGCGGGAAGACGCTGGATGCAAGCCGCTTCCAATAGGTCTTTTTGGAAATCCATGGGGAAGGCCTATGTCCAGCAGTGGACTTCTTATGGCTGAGATGATGATGATGAATAATATACTTTAAATGCCCAATTTTGTTTTAAAACTAAACTACTGAATTGAGTTTGGATTGATTAATTTGAAAGAATAACCTTTCAAATAAATAAATATTTTTTCACATCGGTTTATAAATGACGTATTCGGTAAGAAACATTAACAAAATACAGAACCGCCGCAGAATAGAGAACCGCCTTCTTTTTGAAGTTGGATAAAAAACTGAAACAAGTGACCTTAAAATGCGTCATTTTGTCATTTTGTTTTAAAAACTAAAATACGGGACCGACTTTGATATAATTTCTATGAGACCAATCAAAGTGTCTACACGTAGGTATATCCTTATATCTACTCGTAGGTATTTTCGGGAAGATTTTGCCGTCATTTTCGCATCTCGGAATTTGTTTCGCACATCTTCTATACCTTCCCCCTTCCAATCCACGCATAGCTTAGGCATAGCTATAATATAATCTGCACAATTTCGCAATCGGAATGATTAACAAGGCAATAATAGAGAATAATTGAAGTTTTTTTCGAATTTTTGGTTAGTATCAAACTTTTTTGCTCCTATTGTCGAGCTTTTAGCATTTTCATGCTGCAGATAAACAAAAACTAGTTAGCAATAATGCGAAGCGAGAGCGAAAATTTGGAAAAGTTTACTATTTATGAAATTTCTATGAGACCAATATAAAAGTATCTAAATTATTCCAAACAAAAGGTTTAAAAAATACGGAGTTATGCGGGTAAAACATTGAATTGAGATCTTGCTTTTGAACCAACTTCAAAAGCAAGCAGAACATTTTGTCACGTAACAATACTAAGAACGGTTAGAGATAAGGTACTTGTATATTTCACTTTGACCTTTACTTTGAAACCTGTAGATCTCTCAGGATGGCTGATATGGTTGCCTGGAAATCCGACAAGATGTTTCATTCCTTAGTTAATTTTTAGGGTTCCGTGCCTCAAAAGGAAAAAATATGAATTGTAGGTACAGATACAATTATACCGCCTAAGGACTTTGGTTGCTTTGCAGTTGGCTACATTTTTTAAATCTCTGGGGGGGAGGGCAGCTGCCCCCTCTGCTCCCCCTTGGCGACGCCCTTGTCAGAAACGCGTAAAGGTATTGAGAAATTAAAACCATTTACGCAGATCAATAGCTCTTGCTGCAGAGAAAAATCAAAATTCTCAGTTTTCATAAAAAAAAGTTACAGTCGAATATGTTGCATAAAACGCATATTTCGACACTCGCAAGGGAATCAAAACCTATGGGGTACTTCCCGTTGACCTATATCTGTGAAACTTGGTAAGAAGCATTGTTATATAGTACACATACCTAAAGGAAAAAGTCCGAAAACTGTACATATTTAATTTAATCATAAAAAAATAGGATGCAAAGTTCGCTTAGCGCTTGCTTTTTACCCGACTGCGTTAGAAGGAAGGTTATGTTTTTCGAGTGTATGTTTGTATGTATGTATATATATGTATATGTATGTATGTTTCTATATGATCGCCTACACCCTACACGGATTGACCGATTTTGATGTGCAAGGTGTCGTTAGATTCGTCTTCACTTCCAGAGTGTCATACGTAGGCTATAGTTTTTTGTAATAACAATAATTAAAAAAAAACAAAAAAAATGGGTTCTTCGTAATTTCCAACGAACTTTTTCGTAATAAACAAGTGGTTTTACTAGGATTATTCTAAAGAATGCGCATTTTTAATCTATTACAGTGATTTTAAGCATACTTTCTCAAAAAAATTACGTACACTCAACAGCATATCAAGTGTAACGAAATCGTAAGTTATACTGCAAAAACAGCTTTTCTGTGGTCGGGTATTTTGTTTTTCTTTTAACATAATATAATATGTATACTAGTGTTTTGCTTGTTCAGTAAAGTAAAGTAAGTGATCCCGGTGTCTGTGGAGATAAAAAATTATGATAATAATATTGACCTCTCCTTTCTGTAAGTTAATCAATGTAAACTATTTTGTTTGCCGTTGGTTTGGTAAATTACGTGTGTTATATTGGGTGCATGGATGCATTGTGTGAGTGCGTGTGCGTGCGAGGGTGTGTGGGTGTGTCGGAGTCTGTGTATATGTCTAAAGAGTGTGAGTAGAGGGGTGTGTGTGTATGTGTGGTGTGTAGGTAGGAGAGTGTAAGATAGATGATAGATAGATGGACTCTTTATTGTACACACCTTAAAAGTAATAACAAAGAACTTAAAACTAGTGCAACAAAAGGCGGCCTTATCGCTAAAAACGATCTCTTCCAGACAACCATCATATAGCCATGTAAGTGTGAGCGGGTGTACGTGTTTGTGAGTGAGATTGTGAAGTACTAAATGTTGAGATCATATACTTTTACAAAATCCTCCGTTTCCTTATAACAGAGGGACTCTACCCATGCTTTACCTTCCCTCTGGCTTTTCTGTGTGGGATTTCTTTAATGTCACAGAGCCTGCATACATAAAAGTTGAAGCGATTATTAAAAATATCACAATTTAAAGTAGGCTCATTTGAACTTTTGTCTCACACTCTTAATTACAGTAAAAGCAAGATAAAAACGGACGCTGAGCGAACTTTGCATCGCTATAAGAGTTGAGAGTAATCCAGACCAGACACACTTAGGATGCTGTAAGATCCTTACATATGTACAACCTACCGCCGGCTCAACTGGACACTTCAGTAGCGTAGCGAAAATATTCTTGATCCTAGAATAGCTTCTGTACCATGCAGGGCGTTCGAAGGGATAAGAGTAATACGAAGTAGGTACGAGATGAACTTTGTGTCTGTAGGTTAATATGAGAGTGTGTGAGTTGATGTGCTTTGTTACGTCGTAACAAAATTATCTTATAATTAAATGTGTTGGCGGAGTAAATTCTCTGTACGTGTACACTATACTGTTACGTCTATACTGTTCATAGTACACGTACAGAGAATTTACTTTCTTTATTGGTAACTCAATTATAGGTTCAGTCTAAGGGTTCAGTATAGACTGAACCTATGGTTGCATTTCTTACTAATAAAGAAATTTAATTACAGCAACGTATAAGATGACGATCGATGAATTCATTTTCCCTTAACCTACACATACCTAGTTATTGCCGTTCTATTCTATTTTGGGAACATTGTCAAATAAATAGTAATTAGGTTGATTTATTGTAGTCTGTAGTTATTTGCCAAGAGTTTAAGATGCTATAAACCTTGAACTTGCCTGTCTATTTAATAAAGGAGACGAAACGAGCTGAGGTAACGTTTCATATTTTCTTAGAGCTACAGCTATAGGTAGGTTTTATGACCCATTTCCGAAAATCGTCGCATTTATTTTGTTAATATCGTTATTTTTTACAAATTGGAAAGACTATTACTAAAGTAAGGTACGGACCTGCTTTTCAATTAGATTTTATTATTGTGCCGTAGCGAATTCGTAAAATTTTCATGTAAACCTAATAAGAAATTCTTACCTTGATATAAGTATAAGGAACGAATCATATATCAACCTTTATTATCTACATACGATACGAGAAAGACTAGTAGGTACGTAAGTACCTTACCTTCATAATTTATATCAGCTTTGTGCCGGTTGTTATTAAATTGTTAGCGAAAAGTCAAATTTTACCGGTAGTTTCCGTACACATGAATGTCTCGTGACTGTAATAAGAAATTGCAGAAGGTATAGGTACGTCTGGCAATATGCCACATGGACATGACCCTAATGATTGGATTTAGTTTTTGCCAGCTTTCATGGCGGTAAAGCGCGCGATTCTGTGATTGTTGCCTCAGATTTATCATTTTAGTTTATGAGTTGTGTAGAGTGACCCAAATGTGGTTCGGACGCATTCTCGGGCAACAAGTGAGGGTGAGGGTGTCTTGAGGCGGTGCGGCGAACCACAGAATCCAATGATAAGGGAGAGCTATCAACTGGAAGCCCGGTTATTACACGCGCATGCTTTTGTAGAGTAGAGAGGTAATTAAATTAGACGCTAGTCAATGTATCAATTATGTTTGAACATGTCACGCTCGGTTGGAGTTTAATAATGGTGAAAGATGTTTGTCACAAACAAGAGGTACCTACAAAATTATTATCGTAACTCTGAATTGACTGAGTTAATCGATTTTTGAAGTTTCTGATTTGCTATTTGTAAATATATTATTTTATTGTAGACGTTATAAGAAATTAGTTATTCATCAGTTTGGTTGAATAAATAGAATGTTCGAGCGAGGGCTTGCCGCAACGTGCCACCGCGGTCGAGCCGCTGCCGCCCGCGCCGCTCTTCGTCAGCAAGACGTGACGATTACCACACCTTACTCAACTCTTTATATAAAGCTGCTGCACCATCAATGATGTCGCCAATTTTAGGCCGAGTGCTTACTGCAACGCTGCCTCGTAATACCGGCGACCCCGTAACATGAGGGCTCTTTTCGTCTTAGGAATTTTGACATTCCTTTTACTAGTCGAAGCGCGTCGTCTTCCCGCAGAAGGTAAAGAAAAAGAAAACCAAGATGTAGTCGATCAGGCTCCCGCGGCAAGTAGACATAAGAAGGCCCATCACCACAACGAGGAACACAAAAAGGGTGGAGGCAAAGAACACCATGCTGAACACCACCACGATCACAAGGAAGAGGGACGAAAGGGTTACAAAGGACATCATCATCACGAGAAGGGGAAAAAAGGCCATCACGACGAAGAAACCCATAAAGGAGAATACGACGACCATGGTGGACATAAAAAGGACCACCACCACGAGGACGGACATTATGACGAACATCACAAAGGAGAAAAGGGACACAAAGGCCATAAATATGCCGAAAAAGGACACTACAACAAAGGGCATTCGACGAAAGGACACCACGAAATTCATAAGCTCGATGAATTCAAGAAGGAAAAGAAATTCTTTGATGAAGAAGGCGATTCCGGCCACGAAGAGAAGCATGGAGGGTTCCACGAAGAGCACGGCCACAAGAAAGGAGGAAGCTACCATAAGGGTCATCATGACGGTGCACACCACGAGCATGAGCACGGTGAAAAAGGCCACCACACGAAGGGAGGTCATCACCACGAGCACAAAGAGCACAAGAAGTCCGGAGGTCACGATTCTCATCACAAACATCACCACGACCACGGGCACAAAGGCGAACACGAGCACCACAAGAAATATGGATACAAGAAAGGCCACTGAAAAAGGATTTGATCGGCTTTGGCTTATCGTTTTTACTACGTCACGGATCGAGTCATCAGTTTATTTGTTAGCAATTATTTATTTCTTGGAGTTAAACGTGGCCGCGTTTGTTCGTGGCTCGCCTATTGCAGTTTGATATTATTCAAATGTAGAGGCAATACAACTAGGCTAGCATTATTTAAATTATTTAATTAAAATAATTGTTATAATTTTTGCGTTTTTTAGTTTTTCTGATTCATAGTGCCGGAAACAAAAAATCTATTATGTACGTACTAGTGACTTTCTTAAAATAGGTAAGTACATAAGTATATTTATTTACATAATTTTATTTTATTTGCCTCGGTATTTCTCGGGTCAATATTTATGGCTGGTCCGATCGCGCTGGTTTTTGGCATACGTATGTAAGCCAATGACAGTGTAACTTTGTTTGGAACTATGGAGCTGGTCTACTGGTAGACACGGAAAGAAAACACTGGTACTTCGTGATGGCAAATGCTAGATCTGTTGAGGTAGAGTGCATTTGTTTTGTAATTTATAAGTATTACAATTGATGAAGATTTAATGTCGAGGGAATCGAGGTTCGTGAAGTAAT
Source organism: Lycia hirtaria (assembly GCA_947563715.1). Lineage (NCBI taxonomy): Eukaryota > Metazoa > Arthropoda > Insecta > Lepidoptera > Geometridae > Lycia > Lycia hirtaria. The sequence goes on from OX387378.1 coordinate 33,378,568, forward strand.
TTTTAAAGTATATATTTTTTTGTATTTATTTCAAATTTTAAACTATTTTGAGAAACTTATTTCAATACTGTTTTTTTTTTTTTTTTTTTTTTTTTTTTTTTTTTTTTTACGTTTTTCGAGCTTTGTGTTGGGGATGTCAAAAGCTACGCTTAGTCCCTTAGTAAACTTATATATAATATTTTTATTTTACATTTATATAATATATTCATAATTTTATTAATATTTATTAATAACTAACATCGTTTTGCCTTTTTTACTATCATATAGAAGGTTCAGGGTCATAAGTTTAATAATATGATACAATTTTATAAACAGTTCATAAAATGATGGATTCTTAAGTGTGTAAAACACTCAAAATATATTGCATAATATGATCTTAAAAGCTATCAATGCACATTTTCGTGTAACAATCTAATTTAAAATAAATGGGAGTCATTTTTATTGTCACAATGTCACAAGGACTGGGTGTAACTTGTTACGTAATGGCGTTCCCAATTAGGTAATCTAATTATTAAATATTTTATAATATAAAAACGGCACTAATCGCGCAAAAATACTGAAGTACGTTCTTAAATTACTTTAAAGTATAAAATAAATACCTAGCTAAATATATTTTACATACCTACCTCATTGCCAAATAGCAAATATTAGACCTACCGAGTTTCGGCTCATATTTCAGTTACCGTGAGCACTTTTTAGTCCTCAATCGTTAACGAATATTTTGTAGCTAGTAAAAAGTTGCTCTTACACTGTTTAGGTAAAATTTCGTTTAGAGTAAGAATTCTTTTTATTAAGTTCCTAATGAGAATTTTTCAAGTCGAGGTCTGTGACTGCTATTTCCAGGAACAATAATCAGGTTGAACGTTTGGAAGAAATTGAAAAGAAGGCTTGGATTTCGAACTCGATTTTCGGCAACTACTTTCGATGTTTTGCATAAAGGAGGCAATTTACCCGTAAACGATTGTGATAAAACGCAGATGCTTTCTGAGTTTAGGTTATCGACAATCGATAACCTAAACCCAGAAAGTAAAGTAAGTAGGTAACCTTTGAAGTGGGTGGATAAATTGACGACGCGTTATTAGTACTATTTAAGGGTATTAAAAAAACTAAAAAAACAGAACACAAAGTAGTAAAGCTCCCGAGTGTTAGTATCTGATTATATTTTCAGTCATTTAAGTACTTATTTACATGTAATATTGTATACTTATAGCTGTATCCCGCGTAACCGCATAGTGATTGAAAAACGGTGATGATGATGATCATTTTCTTTCATACGAAACCTGTAATGATCACGAACATATAAAAAAAACAACAGGGCAAGCCGATTTTGAGTTTTAGTGAGGCTAACGAACAGCAATTGTTTTTTATCATATGTATGTAGGTATAGTAAGTATATTAATAATCTGAATTTCGGAAACGGCTCCAACGATTTTAATGAAATTTGGTTTGTAGGTAGATTAGGGGGATGATAAATCGATCTTGCTAGGTATCATTTTTAATGAATCCGGGCTTAAAATCCGAGTGGAGCTCGGTCGCCCTAACTATAAGTATAATTACAGAAGACTTTAACAGTAATACTTAGTATAATTTATAGTTTAAACCACAGTAAACGAAAAACAAAATACTCGACTGTAGAAGAGCGATTTTGCAGTCAACTCACGATTTCGTTATGTTTGACACGCTGTTGAGTGCACTTTTTTTTTGTGAGAAAATATGCGCAAAGTTGCTGTTAAAGGTTATAAATATGCATTTTTTTGAATAAATTTGAAAATTCATAATTAATTGCACTTATTTATTACGAAAAAGTTCGTTGGAGGTTACGGTTGGATTAAATAAATAACTAAATATTAGTAGACATTTCACACAAGATTAGCTTTGCTTAGATTGGGCTAGATGTAGCCCAATCTAAGCAAAGCTTGTACTATGGACGGTTGAATCGATAGAATACACATATACTTTTTTTTGTTAATACATACTTATGATACACAACCAGACACAGAACAAACATCCATGCTCATCACACAAATGTTTGCCCTGGGTGGGGATCGAACCCACGACCTACAGGTCAGGAGGCAGTCGTACTACCACTGAGCCAAGAGACCTGTCACAAATATACTTTCATCTTCCATACAGATATACAAATAATTATTTAATTGTTTCTATTATAATAAATTAGTTAAAATAATTATGACAGAAAAAACTAAAAAACCGACTTAATAATGTTTGTTTTAAAAATCAAACTATTGAACCGATTTTGTTTTTTTGATCTATACTTTTTTCAAACAAAATTGGATTTTTTCAAACCGGTTTATAAATGACAGAGCTATGCGGTAACTTATAGGTACAAAAATTCACTGAAGAGCTCTAGCGCATGCCAGCGCAAAAATAATGATCCTAGAAGCAGTAATTCTATTGCAGAATAGAAATTTCACAAAGGTAAAGTATCTATATTCCAATAGTGTAGTGATAAAGTTTTATTGCGAAGCTCTTGTAAAATATGATTTGGTAGTTCTCAGCGTACAGGTTATTGGATCCTCCCATGCGGCACCATTGTGTTTCTGTGTATCGAACGTAGCGTAGGCACTAGCGGGCGGAGGTATCTTCTCATAAATCTAACCGCTCCATATTGGTATACTGTGTCCGCTTGGAATACACGACAATGCTCCCCAGACAGATTCACCTACAAAGCACACCGGAGTGCCTTTTATCAGCTCAATGGAAATCTATAGCGACAGATCCGGATTGTTCAACTCTTTGTTTCCAGTTCCACTATTTAGGAGTGGATCTCTGTAATCTAGGCCATCAGGTAACCGAGGAGATATTTTATTTCCCGCAGATATGTGTCGCCTTTGTTCTTAACTCAGCTTTGTAGACGCTCAATCAAACGCGTTTCCTTTCAAAGCGTTTTCTGAAAATGCGGGCTTAAGTTGACTCGAATTCTTTACCGAGGAAATGATGTTTTTGATTAAATTTTGGGTGCTGACGGTGTGTAAGATATTAAGTTAGCACGGCAGTTACAAGAAAGTGATTGAAGAAAGTGAATGAAGCGTTAGTAACTTTTTTTTTTTTTTTTTTTATAAAATAGGAGAAGCAAAAAGGCTGACGGCTCGCCTGATGGTAAGCGATAACCGTCGCCTATGGACAACTGCAACATCACTGACATTACTGTTGCTTTGCTAACCCGGAAAGGTGCTTGTAGATACCCTTTTTAAAACGCTCTTTGTTGAAGCTCGGCGGGAAAACCTTCCGAGGAAGGACATTCCACATTTTGCTGGTTCGCGGAAGGAAGGAGCGTGAGAACCTGACTGTATGGGATTTCCAGTTATGCAAAATGTGGGGGTGACAGACAAAGTAAGTCTAGCTTATTAGTAAGCTTGGGATCGTCAACAATTCTAATGGCTCGTCGCTGTAGGGAGTCAAGAGGCTGAAGTTGATAAGCAGGTGCGCCATTCCAGAGGTGGGAGCAGTACTCCATATGGGGCCATTTTTTTTTTTGGGTAACGTAACTACTAAAGTGTTCATTATTAATAGAAAACCATTGTTTTTACCAGATCTCTATCTAGAGATTATTTTTGAACTTATCAGTCAATGCCTAAATTTCACAATGGACCACCTACAATTTAAAGGGTGGACTCATTGTGAAGTTTTATGTAATTTCATGCCTTTAGTTTGTCCGTTGATATATCTATCAACGCACAAACTAAAGGTATGGAATTTGGAGGGTGGGCTCATTATGAAGTTTAGGGATCGATTTAATTTATTTTTACAATATTGGGGTCATTCTGGAGGCATCAATGAAATAATTAAAATTCTAAGAATCAAAATATTGTTTGAGAATTTCGATTGTTTTTTATTTTATTTAAGTGATTATAAGAATTTTCATTAGTTGACTGGAACTTTCAGAATTGTCCCCATTATTATGAAAACTAACGGTAAATGTAACACATTTCTCTAAAATAGACACGAGTAACCCGTAATTTTATTTAAAACTTCTTAATCGCAAGTAGGTCTCGATTTAGGTTGCTCTTTTCTTGACTAAACTCATCGCCTTTTGAAAGATATTATAAACGTAGATCACAAGAACAGTCTTTTGATGTGCGTCCTACGATATTGAAGCACTATAAAAATTGTGAATACCATGCGAATCAGTTAGTTATAATGTACGATAGATACATTACATTACAGAACTAGCTGGTACTGGCATTTATAGGTAAATTAACAAGAACCGTGACTGCACGGTTCTTGTAAATTTATAAAAGCCAGCTAGTCACTAACATAGCACAATAACACACTGGTATTATCCATTGATAGCCCTTTAACTCAAATTAGCGAGTGAATACGAGGATTAGCGATATTACATCCCTCTAGATTTATGGGGCGGGCGGCAGCGGCGGCGGAGGGCCGGTAATCCTGACCGAGTGAACGGCTGACGTTCGCAGGATCCCAGCTTTCTTGGTTCCTGAGCTCATGAGCTCGTCTATCCCGGTCTCGTCTACCGACCGCCGCCTGATGCAGTTCTGACACTCAACACATGAGAAGGTAAGCGGGCGAGGGTTGACACAGACCCTATGTTGTCTAAATTAGAATGCTTAAAAAAAAAAAAAAAAATATACGTAGTAGAAATCAAATTATGTTTGTTATAATGCAAAAAATAAACTGAAACGTGGTCCCTAACTATGGGACTTATAAGGAAGCTCAAGGTTACGCAACGAGCTATGGAGAGGGCTATGCTCGGAGTCTCTCTACGAGATCGAATCAGAAATGAAGAGATACGTAGACGTACAAAAGTCACCACCAAAAGATATAGCACAGCGGATTAGCAAGTTGAAGTGGCAGTGGGCAGGGCACATAGCACGTAGAACTGATGGCCGATGGGGCCGAAAGGTTCTCGAGTGGAGACCACGTACCGGCAAGCGCAGCGTAGGAAGACCAGCCACGAGATGGACAGATGACCTCATACAAGTGGCGGGAAGACGCTGGATGCAAGCCGCTTCCAATCGGTCTTTTTGGAAATCCATGGGGGAGGCCTATGTCCAACAGTGGACTTCTTATGGCTGATATGATGATGATTATGCATAAAATTTGAGAATGACTGTCTCAATTACTATATTTTTTATCAACGATTTATATTTAGTTTTAATAATATTTGTATAATAAAAATCAAATGATGTTTATTAGTAAGTAATCATGGCACTTGAGAATGGCTGTCCTATTTTTGATAGTTTTAATGTGTGTATCTAATAATTAAAATATGGAATTGTTAACCAGAAAATTGGAAAAACTGAATTTGGTTATCTAAGTATAATTGTGTAATTGATTTTATTTGAAGAAGCCAATTACATTTACCAATTGTTTTTCAGAAATGAGATTGATCCAAGTTCGGTTCAATTGTTTTTTAGAAATGCGATTGATCCAAGACCCGGTTTTCAGTTTTCTAAACTACTTGTAATTAATTGAATACATTCATAGTGAACGCCTGACGAGATCTAACGTTACAAACCTGTCGCTAGAGTGATCACAGAAGATCTCCAGGAGCAACCAGTCGGGTTTTATTACGTTATCTTTTATATTATGTTGGGGTTTCGCTATTATTAAGTATAGCAAAAATTAATAAAACCGGACAAGTGCGAGTCAGACTCGCCCACCGAGGGTTCCGTACAAACTAGTAGATAAAATGGGGAAATCTTATTATTTATATTTGAGTTGATTGAATGAAAGGTAAATTGCGGTTTACGATTTATGACGTATAAAAAAAACTACTTAGGTACTAGATCTCGTTCAAACCAATTTTCGGTGGAAGTTTGCATGGTAATGTACATCATATATTTGTTTTAGTTTTATCATTCTCTTATTTTAGAAGTTACAGGGGGGGCACACATTTTACCACTTTGGAAGTGTCTCTCGCGCAAACTATTCAGTTTAGAAAAAAATAATATTAGAAACCTTAATATAATTTTTAAAGACCTATTCATACACGTATAGGTTTGATGAAAAAAAAATTGAGTTTCAGTTCTAAGTATGGGGAACCCCCAAAATTTATTGTTTTTTTCAATTTTTGTGTGAAAATCTTAATAAGGTTCACATAATACATCTACTTACCAAGTTTCAACAGTATAGGTCTTATAGTTTCGAAAAAAAGTGGCTGTGACATAAGGGAATCCATAAGGGTTCCGTTTTTTGCCATTTGGCTACGGAACCCTAAAAAATTGTCTGTTCGTTGTATACACATATATTATAAGTTCATCGTAGTCTTCGTCATGTACGTAAAACTTTTAAACAATTGTCTAGGTACCTACTAGATATTGTTTTTAGAAGATGAAGCAGCTATAAGTCCGTAAAGTTTCAGTTTTTTAAACAATAAAACTAAAAAAATGTCAATTGACCAATGCACCCTTTGAGATTTTTACATGGATAGGTGAGAAAGTAAATTGGACTTTTGACAGCTAGGTGTCTTCTCCATAAACTCAATACAAGATAAATTAACTCTTAATGTAGGTATTGTGTATACCTACATTTAAAAATAATAATAACGTGTAATAAGAAGTTACTTAAAAAATTAGCTAATCTGTTAGGATAATCTAACTTAGATTATTCTAAATATCACAAATGAAGTGTAAAATGGAAAATAAATCAGAATTCACCGAGATTGATTTGTCTAACATTGACACTAAAAATGCAAAACAATGTTGAAATGCAGTTAGTACTAATAACCTGAATCTATTCTTCAGTAATTCGGTGTGTAATTAGTTACTTGCATTAGGTACTAGGCGCCTGCTTGCGCAACCTTATTTGCAATTTCCAAGCTATTAGTGAGATTACAAAAACTTGGCACTAGCAGAAGTAGTTTTGCAGGCTAGCTTCTCTTGCACCCAGTGTCAAGAAAATTAAATTTAACTGAAATAATACTTCTTATCTTATCAGAGTATAAGCGCTTGCTTATTATCCTAATAATTTCAAGTTTCAATCCAAATTTCTTTCAAATCTTTAAAGGAGATTGAGATTTAGATAGAATATGTCGGATTGTACCCATTAAAACCTTGACGATAAGCAGTTTTAGGATTAAAAAGAGAACATCTGGTTCTACAGTGAAATACACACCAGAGCTTTCAGTACTGCGAAATAGACTCCTCCAAGAGCACCTTTGATTTTTTTGTATTATAACAAAACCTGGCGTTATGAAGCCCGGCCCAGAGGCTAGCCCTGACGTGATTGGGACTCAACATAGCAGACTTAATTCTTCTGTAAATTCTGTAATATTTATCTTATGTTAAATTTACTCCAATGTTTTAGTTATTACATCAAATTAGATTAATTTTATTTTACACCAACAATTTATATTTTTACACCATATCTTTAGCTATTGTCTTTGGGCTCCTCTGCCTCCACACTATCGACGTCGATACGAGCCTCGTCTCATCTAGCCTTTATGGACAATATAGAAAGTAATTGATAACGATAAAAATAACAATATCATGTAGATAATTTATTGTTGTCAATTATAACTCATTTTAAGTTCTGTTAAAAACATTGAGTCGATTTTACTATAATTACAGCTAAAAAAAAAACTGAAAGAACCGGCGTCAAAATATGCCATTTCGTTTATCTGGATGACATAATTTTCTCAGTAATTTTGTTTTAACTAAATCGATTTTGATGAAATGTGTCGGTTCATGAATGACGGAGTTATGAAGTAACAAACAAAAAATGCAACTTAATTTAGAACCTTCTTTTTTGATAAGAAACGTTTCAAGAATAGGGAAAAAAATCACTAAAAGTTTTCATTTGATAGAACGAGACGAGTAATTTGTAGACATGCCGAAAGATCACGAGTAAAAGTAAAAAAAAATGTCACAGTTTGTCATAGCTCTGCTGAACTATGTAGGTGCCATATTATTTAAGTACTCAAATAATTACTATAGAATAAAAACGTCCACCAAATACGTAAGGTAGCTTACATGGAAGGCATATTTTTTCCAGTTATTTTGTCTTAAAAACCAAACTACAAACCGATTATAATGAAGTTTATGAATGACCAATTTCAATGTAAGTATATAATTTTAATACGAAAGTAATTTTCTAAATCGTTTAAAAAATTATGGAGTTATCACATAGCTATCGGGCTATGGAGAGGGATAAGAGGCTCTGATCTAAGAGATCGTATTAGAAACGAAGAGATCCGTAGACGTACAAAAGTCACTGACATAGCACAGCGGATAAGCAAGTTGAAGTGGCAATGGGCAGGGCACATAGCACGTAGAATTGACGGCCGATGGGGCCGAAAAGTTCTCAAATGGAGACCATGAACCGGCAAGCGTAGTGTAAGAAGAGCAGCCACAAGGTGGACAGAAGATATCATACAAGTGGCAGAAAGACGCTGGATGCAAGCCGCTTCCAACCGATCTTTCTGGGAATCCATGGGGGAGGCCTATGTCCAGCAGTGGACTTCTTGTGGCTAAAATGATGATGATGATATATTTAAAACAAACATTTGCATTGATAACCTCCTCCTTTTTCAAGTCGATTAAAAATATCCTAACTCGATGACAGACTCTCTCATTGTTATTAAGACAATATAATTTTAGTTATTCAATTTGCGAAAGTTAATAAAATGTGAGAAAGAAACTTAAAAATTTGAATAGAGTAACAATATTACAAGTATCTAATATAATGTTAGAGTTAAAATAATTTTACTGAATACTGACAAAATATTTTCGCATTTTCATTAGGTATGAGAAAAACCAATATCACAACTTCAATATTTCAGGATTCCAGCAGAATAATATGAATTTTTGTATCAAACCATAATTTGTATGTACCTATATTAAATATTTGGTTTATACTGGTTTCAAATGTTTTGGAATAATTCCTCAGAGTAAGTATTATAATAATACCGGAGGCTTTTTTTTAGTTTTAGGTTTCTATTCTTTCTTTTAGTTTTAATCTAGTAAAACTAAATCCGTATACATATATTTAGTTAGTTTGGAGCAGATTGAATGCAACTCGGGGAATTCTTTGGAATTATTATAGGAAAATACCTACAATCATAGATTCACAATAATAGCCGATTCATATAACTACCTGTGCCCCGTGGTTTCACTCTTGTTATAAAAAAGACGGCAATGATGATGATAAGAAACTTATACACATCTCCAGGTCCACAGCTATGTCTGTACTAAACTTCATATAGATCGGTTCAGCCCTTTGATCGTGAAAAGGTAACAAACTTCGCTCTTATATATTATGGTGACAAATGTATTTCAAAACATACTAATTTTATTTAAATATAATAATTTTCTTAGTTGTATTGAAAAACGCTGGCTTAATGTTCTTGACAAATTCCAGAAAGATAGGCAGCGGATTGTGCTGGACTAATGGCGGGAAGTGTCTGAACCTTTGTCCAGCTGTGGGACAGTATAGGTTACTAAGAAACGTAATAAAAATAGAATAAAAAAAAAAAACGTATATAATCGTTTGTAATCGTATAGAATAAAAATTTAATATAAATCACAAGATGGATAGACAACCCCATACAAGTGGCAGGAAGGCGCTGAGTGCAAGCCGTTTCCATTCGTTTTTTTAAATCCCCCATGGATTTAAAAAAAAACGGTGACCTATATCCTGTAGTAGAGTTCTTATGGCTGAGATTATGATGATTTAATTTATTAAACAGACAGCAGCTTACGGATTCTTGCCAAATTTCGTAATTATTATATTTATAGGTCAATGGAGAGCATTAGTTATGTTTTACATACGACTGTCAATAATATGAGGCATACCTAATTACCGTTTTTATAAAGCTAGAAGCTCTATATTTATATTTTTTACTACTTCAAGGAACTACAGATCTGTTGTTTTTGATATTAATTTATACCAAAATATTTAATCTTGACACCTCCTCCAGAAAAAATGAGTTTAATAATCAGACGGACAGACTGAGAAATAGATCAACTTTGAAGTGTGATTCTACAGGGGTTCCGTTTTTACTTTTGCAGTACGGAATTTTAAAAAGAGAGGATTTCACTGCGCTTCTTCATTTATTTATATTTTTTGCTGCTGGAAAACAAAACTTGCCAGTTGCTGGGTTACTGTTATTATTATGGATTGTGTAACTTATATAGTTTGGTAAGAAGTATAAAATTTAATCAGCGTTTATTTATCCAACTAGCGCAGCGAAACCTCGGTACAAGTTTAAATTAAGTTTAAGCTTGTGTGCTCTTCTACTACAATACAATACTCTCCAAGTGATGAGGTTGTTGTGTAAGAACTTTTAAAACATAATATGGATATTATTATGTGGTTGTTTGGTTTTGAATTTCAATTATATCTAAAAAATGGAAGTCGGCTAAAATTTCAAACAAGGAAATTAAAATACTAAAATATATATTACATTACAATACATATATATTAATTTAACAATAATAACTTATAGGATACTTGTTTATTTTCTAAGGAATGAACTTTGTGTTTCTTGCTAGAAATAAAAGGCTTTTTAAAATATTTTTTATTATTATTAGGCATAGTTGAATATTTTAAGTTAGCCTACTTTTTCTATATCAATGGGAAGTACGCTCTTTGTTTTTTTTTAGTTGCTCGAATATTTGGAGTACTTTTAGACCGTCGGCCCACACCGAGGTCGTATATGGTAATCTGATAGCTATTTTGTGTAATAGTTTAGGTAGTTAAGTATAGTAGCTCATATTTTGTAGTTAGTAAAGTCACTTGCCCTATCAATCTTCTTTGAAAATATTTTTCACCCGACTGCATAAGAAGGAGGGTTATATTTTTCGAGTATTTGTATGTTTGTATGTGGGTATGTATGTTTGTTTCTATATGATCGCCTATAGCCGTCTTGACCGATTTTGATGTACGAGGTGTCGTTAAATTCGTCTTCACTCCTTGAGTGTTATAGACTTTTGTCATTTTTAGGGTTCCGTACCTCAATAGGAAAAAACCGAACCCTTATAGGATCACTTTGTTGTCCGTCTGTCCGTCTGTCTCTCCGTCCGTCCGGGTGTCAAGACCTTTATCTCGGGAACGCGTGAAGGTATCGAGTTGAAATTAAAACCATATAAGCAAATCCTTAGTATCTTGCTGCAGAAAGAAAAATAAAGTTTCTAAGTTTTCTTCTTAAGTAAAAAAAAAAAGTTACAGCCGAATATATCGTAAAAAACGCACATTTCGACACTCACAAGGGAATCAAACCCTATGGGGTACTTCCCGTTGACCTAGAACAATGAAATTTGGCATTAAGTATTGTGTTAGAGTACCTACATATATAGGTAAAAATCCGAAAACTGGACATTTTTAATTTAATCACAAAAAAATAATGTCTTTATGCAAGGAATGAAGGTCCAAATTTTAAAGTGAATTAAACGTATCATGTGGGGTATTATATGAAAGAGTTTCAGTAGCATAAGTTAAAACAGGTTTTTAAATATTTATACGATGTATATTTTTCGGTTTATGAAGGAAAATAGAAAAAAATATTTGATTTCCCCCTTTTATCTACTAGTTTGTACGGAACCCTCGGTGGGCGACAGTCTGACTCGCACTTGTCCGGGTTTTTTTGCAATAATAATACCTGCATCTCACACAAAAATAAAAATATGCATTTTTCAAAACCTCCAATAAACTTTTTCGTAATAATCAAGTGATTTTACTAAAATTATTCTAAAGAATGCGCATTTATATTCATGTACTTTCTCGCAAAAAAATTACACTCAACAGCGTATCAATCGTAACGAAATTGTAAGTTAGACTGCAAAAACTGCTTTTCTGCAGTCGGGTATTTTCTTTTTCTTTTAATATAGATACTCATTGTTACAATAAAAAGCATACAAAAACGCATACTTAGGTATACGTTGTAGCACCTCACAGCTACGGGAAGCGTAGCAGTGCGATACGTCTCGTAGCTTATGATTGGGAAATTGATTACCGGCACTGTTCTTTCGCACTACTGGGTGTGGCTTCTTTCATCGTGAGAAAAGATAGCCATAAAATAGCCATTAAACTTCATTCTTCTACTTTGTAGATTATGTAGTTGTGAATTTGTGTGATTAAAATGTAAAAATAATGCAAACATTAATCGATCTAAAACAAATATAATCCACTATACGTCATTTCAAGCGGGCTTTTACTTTAGGAATATTAAATTTACTTTAGTAAATAATTTAATCCTTAGTCCCATTATGTAACATAGCGATATGTGATTTGGACTTTGAAACCTGAACGCCTAGTATAATTATTGTCTGTGTCTCAATTAATTCGCACGAATAATTTAAGCGTCAAGAGACACCCGTAAAAAAAATACGAAACTCGACCTTACAGTCTATGAATAGAACATAAAACAAAAAAATTGGCGTGAATATTGAAATAATGCCGAAACCGAAAGGCTTCAGTTTGACTGAGAATCCGCCTGATTTTGAACGAAATTGTGGACTATGATGAAGAGCTTGCCTAAAAACTATTTACTCACATTTTAAATTTATTTATTATTCATTACACGATTTATTCTCATGACAATCATGCACAATTCAATATTTTGGTAAAGTAATTGATAACTCCTTAATTTTTTACTAATAAATATGTATGTTTATGTCAAGTTTATTTGTTCTTGAGCCCAATAATAGGAATTTAAACGCGACTAGAGCAGCGAATGATATTTTAAAAAGTCAAAATTTTCCAGTAATTGTTTCCAATTCTTCGGAAGTGGAGTGTTTTGTTACTTAAATATTTTGTTGTCTTATTCTTCTTCATAATAACGCTATTAATTTTATATATTTAACTGTTAATTTCTTCTAAATAAGTAGATATAATATCAAAATGTGTTAATGTAAATTAAAATCTTAACGGTAAATTCAAATCCACCACCGAGACGTCATACTTATTTGTAATAGATTTCTCCAAGATTTACTTTGCTAAAAATGGCGGACAGACTTGGCGATGGCTCGGCTAGTTGGTTGGATTCTATTCTGTTCTGAGCAGCGGTGCGATGAGCGTTAGTAAAGTCTTTACTTTGCCTAGTATAATGTGAAGTCTTAATGTGAATACTTAGAAAGAAAGTATAAATTTATAACCTGAAATCTATAATGCATTTCTTTTCTTCACACTTGTTATCAATAATTATACTCACTCTAATGTGTTCATACCCCGAAAATCGGCGTAGGTATATCCTGCAAACTGGCCACTTTGGTTTGGTTTTAAATACGTCTTCTAGGGATAAAATAAAATAACTATACTACTACGTTTAACTGGGCTTAAGCACACTTAAAACTTTTTTTATTTAACTCATTACTCCTTTTAGTAGACAAGTGGTTATAAATCATCATAAGTGTTCATAAATTATTTATTTATGTACAGTCAAAGGTCAAGTTATTGTTAGCATTTAGTGTCGAAAATTTAATGTCTCTTTCTACTTATTTAAACGGTATTTAGATATTTATTTTTGATTTTATAGAACACGACAAAGATTTGAATATGTAATATTTACTAACTTTTTGTAATGATTTATAAAATAATAATTTTGCTTGTTCGAGCCTCTTATTCTTATGTTAAGTTGAAAGCACAAACAGTTGATGTGAGAGTCTATTCTATGCTTGTTATGTGTTTGTTATGTTAAATCATACTAAGTAACATAAATATGACAAGCCTGACAAAAAAATATTACAGGAAAATGATGGGATAAAATTGGCTGCTTAATACGCATAGTGGGAGACGTCCAGTTGGACGGCTACATACCGCTCTGAGAGATGTTGTATAGGAGAACCAGTTTCAGGCTGTCCCTTGGCAGAAAACTACACAAAACGGGGAGATGTGACATTTTTTTGTATCTGAAGTCAAAATTCGCTAGGTCGACGCATCACTTTTGACACCAAAGTGCTTTTACATTATGATGATGTAGAAAGATAAGTAGAAACACTAACTAAATATCAACGGTGTTTATTTACATGTGTGTCGTTTTATCGTAAAACATAACAAAATACATCTATTAACAACAATAAATTATACGGTAGGTTTAGTTCAGTGTCCCTTCTTGAAGCCCCAGTGCTTGTGATCTTCATGGCCGCCCTTCTTGCCGTGTCCACTGTGATGGTGGTGATGTTCATGGTGACCACCCTCGTCGTGATGTCCCTTGTGGTCGTGATGGTGACCTCCCTTCTCGTGGTGTCCCTTCTTGCCGTGGTGGTGTTCATGATGGCCACCGTGATCATGCCCGTGGTGGAAGTGGCCGCCCTTTTTGTGGCCGTGCTCGTGGTGGTGACCTCCGTGACCTTCTTCAAACCCAGACTCGCCATGCTTGTCGTGGAAGTGTTTGTCTTTTTTGAATTCGTCTATTTTGTGTACACCATGGTGGCCTTTCGTCGAATGACCCTTGTGGTAGTGTCCTTTTTCTTCGAAGCCGTGTCCTTTCTCGCCTTTTTCTCCGTGGTGGTGCTCGTGGTGGTGTCCATCATCGTGATGGTGTCCCTTTTTGTGACCACCGTGTTCATCGTGGTGACCTTTGTGTCCTTCGTGGTGATGGTGGCCATGCTTGCCGTGTTCATGATGATGGTGTCCCTTGTATCCCTTGTGTCCCTTGCCACCGTGGTGGTGGTGGTGGTCTGCGTGGTGTTCATGCCCGCCTCCCTTGTCCCACTTGCCTCCGTGCCCGCTAGCGGCGGCTTCCAAGTCCGCATCGCGTTTTTCTCGCAAGTTCCTCGACTGCACCACCGCGAGGAAAGCGACCAAGCCCAGAATTAGAGCTGCCTTCATTGTTACTGTCCACCGCCTGCTTCTGTTGAAGGTGTATTTTGTTTTGATAGATATTAATGTCGACCACAAGGTTTTATAGACACTGGCTCTGATTTTCTCGGCAGTCGTATTAGGCAACGATTGCATTTCTACTTCGGTACGTACTGTGATGGCATTGAATGCTGTCAAGGTCAATCAGTCTGCTGTTTATAGTGCAGCTTCGGTAACTATTACTAAGTACGGTATAGAAAATTCTAGTGCCATATATCGATATAGTGTCTAAATAAGAAATTGAGATAGATAGATATTTAGAAATTTAGAAATTTAAATTGATTTTTTCCCTTCCGGTAAAATTGAAAATAAAAGCTGGAAAAAAAGAATGTATTTATAGCTTTGATGACGTAGCCCAAGGTCATGCATGTTGACTAGTGATGCTAATTAATATTTTTATTATGATCCAAGTCATGATAATCGATCGACAAAAGACACCAACCTAATTCAATATCATTGTATCTATTATGACATCAAAATTATTATCCTTTAATTTTATTTATTATATTCGCTATTTTGTGACATTGAATTTGTATTTTTTATTAGGTGCTATATAGATAAATATAATAATGAATAAATAAAAAATAGATTGAACTAAAAATCATAATTACACATTAAACATTTAAAATAACCAAAACAACTTAAATAATATAGATATACATAAATACAACACAATAAAAATAAACTAGGTAACTTAAATAAATTAAAATAATGAATAAAAATATAAAAATCAAATATATGTTTGGTGCCCGTGTGGTAGAGTTTCTACAGAACGCTGGCTGCATTCCCACGCTGAATGGAAATGTTAGCTAGGAATGAGCCAGCTCTCTTTTCTCCAGAGGCGTCGAAAACGTCGTCGAAAGAGGCGTCGTCCACAGGTAGCACCAAAGATTTTAAACTTGTATGAATAATTTATTTTTATTTTATTACTAAAAATATTCCATTAGATAACATTGTAAAATTGTAATTCTTGATCTCAGAACAAATTTCTGGCATTATTTTACCTCCCCTGATTTTCTGTCAGAGTTAAAACTCTTACTGTAATATGTGCATCGCGGTTTTAATAGGTTAATCCAAGGTATATGCTATCTTTATCTATCTATACATATCATAGGAAGGTCACGGGTTAAAATCTGTACATTAAATATTTTTGAAAAAAATTGAGTGAAGGATGCGTTACTGTCGATACAGAAGCTATAACAACAATTTTCAACATTTTGTCTGTCTGTACAGTGTGTCCGATGGACGCTGAAACTACAGGACGGATTTGGACGAAATATGGCAGGATTATTATTTATACTATGTAGAAGGATCTAGCATACTTTTTATCCCGAAAAATTTGACAGTTCCGGTTCCGATCACCACGCCGGTGAAACCGCGGGGCGCAGCTAGTTAGTGTAGTAAGCTTATTAGTACGCGTGTTGTGACATATAAGCTATATAAGTCATTAGTTGATTTTATAACTAATTTCACTTATTAGAGTTCAGTCTTATCAACGTCAATATATAAAGAGTAAAGAGAGTTTAATCACAGGGTAGACATAGACATAGACAGAAATTTATTGTGACAAAAAACATACAACACAAA
This sequence comes from Lycia hirtaria, assembly GCA_947563715.1. Taxonomy (NCBI): domain Eukaryota; kingdom Metazoa; phylum Arthropoda; class Insecta; order Lepidoptera; family Geometridae; genus Lycia; species Lycia hirtaria. The sequence goes on from OX387378.1 coordinate 33,394,936, forward strand.
ATAAATATCATTCAAAAAATATAAATCATACACAAAATACCTATATAACATGTTTTTGTCACAATCCGGTCCCAGCTCAGCATAATGCTAGTTGTAAACAACCAGCGCTGGTCTTCCGCTGAGACCGGGGCTGGGTACGCTGCCAACTGGCAGTGGGTTTGAGCACTTGGATTGTCTTTAGACCTTTATCGGTCTGGGGTAATCGATATACTTTTTGTATAGTAGTTTAGTTAGTTGAGTTTGTAATTTGTTTTGTTGTATAGTTAATAAAGGCACTTGCCCGTGTCTAAACAAAATCACAGAAGAGTTTAACTAGTTTAATGTAAATCGTGTTAGTCTATAAAAGATATTATCATTTATTTAGAGTCTATTCCGTCCCAATGCTGGGCAAAGGCCTCCCGTATCCTATTTCCATTCTTCTCGGTCTAACGATTTTTGTGCCCAATCTTTGCAGAAGGATCTTCTTCAGTCTTGATCATCCTGCCATCTCCTTCTGGTCCTCCCAGGTGGTCTGACGACTTGTGAACACCACCGTGTAGTGTGCATATACGACAAATTGTCTGACATACGGTAAGCATGCCCAGCCCAATATATAAAATATACATACTAACATACATAACAGTCACGCCTGTTTTCCCTTATGCGGTAGGCAGAGCATCAAATATCATCGGGCCGTTTGACACCACATTGACTGGCCTTGTGGCTCAGTTGGTAGTGTGTCTACGTCTACCTGCTGAACTAAAAGGTCGTGGGTTCGATTCCCACCCAGGGCAAACATTTGTGTGATGAGCATGGATGTTTGTTCTGTGTCTGGGTGTTTCTATGTATCATATGTAAATATTTACAAAAAAAAAAAATTTAAGTATTCTATCAGCCATCTAGTTCCATAGTACAAGCTTTGCTTAGTTTGAGCTAGATGGTGTTGTGTGAAATGTCCACAAATATTATTTATTATTTATATATTTATTTGACCGTGGTTAGAGTAACCATGTCTTATTACTAATACTAATTTATGTCTTGGTCTGCATAAGTCTATATAAAATATAATAAAACTAATTATTAGTTTCGTAGTTTTATGATCATAAATTAAACACAATATTCGAACAAATGTCAATGACATAACAAACAAAAATATATCTTATCAAGCAGCCTTCGATAAAATAAGATCGCAAAGTACACATTCGCTATTAATATCTACTTTGATAAATTGAAATAATCACGTACGGCGAGCAGAAATAATAAACTAATGCGGCTGCATAATTTATTATCACTATTTATTTTGTAGTCTGTGAAATACTTTCTTTTATTTACTGTTCACACCGAACGCAATAGAGCGTTAATCATACGAATAACTGGACCAATATATTTGTATTTTATTTTCAGTCACTACTGATATTTCTTCTCTTTTTCTATGCATGATAGGTACTTTTTGGTCCAGTCTAAGGCTCATGAACCAATTTTTGTTAGTCCAACCAATTGAGTTATCATCAGATTTTGGTGCAATGTCTTTTGACCATCAAGCTTGGATTTTCGCGCCTATTACAGCCCTGCTAGCATGGACATGGACAAATAGTCTTTCCCCCGTTTTATCCACCCTTCAGAGGAAATAAAGTATGTACTGACATTGACAACTGACATAACAACGTGGACAAAAGCGTTTTATCTACCTTCCATGCTAGCAGGGGAGTACTATTCAGTGACTGTCTTATCACCTGTCGCCATGTCCGTCCAGCCAAGTATCATGGTTATTTCCATTTTGGTCGTACGTTATGTGTTATGTAGACAGAGTAAAATAGAGTCGAAAAACTCTCTAACCTCTCCTCTCTCCTCTCTAACCCCCTTTTATCTACTAGTTTGTACGGATCCCTCGGTGGGCGAGTCTGACTCGCACTTGTCCGGTTTTTTAGAGCTAGGCCAAATTTTTAGATGAAAATATATTATAAATTTACTAAATAATATTCTCGCTATACATGCACGAAGTTAAAGATTAAATTGTAGAAACAATTTGAAACGTTAATCCCAATTTTCCGGCGAAATGCGGTTTCCTTAATTCCCCTAGTGGCAGTATCTAGGGGAGCCTGAGCAAACTTCTACATTTGTTGAACTATTGACCACTTCGCTACCCGATATTTGGCTATCGTCAGTTTCTCTATATTCGGTAAATAGCATTGCTATTTACCGAGAATTAATTATTTATAGAGAAACTGACGATGCTACTATAGCACTATGCTAATATTGTTCCGGTAAGCGAAGATGTTACAATAAATAAGTCAAAAGTTTTAGTAGATATTTTTCTATAAAATATAATTCTTTGAAGTATAAAACATAACAAAAACATTCATGTCTAACAATGCAACAATTAACAAATGTGGCACATATAGGTACAGATTAGTGACCTTTGTGTCCCCAAGACTTATGGTCTTCATGACCGCCCTTTTTGCCGTGGTCGTCGTGGTGATGCCAGTGTTCATGGTGGCCGCCGTCTCCATGGTGTCCCTTGTGGTGGTGGTGATGTCCACCGCCCTCATGGTGTCCCTTCTTGCCGTGGTGGTGCTCATGGTGACCCCCATGCTTATGTCCCTTGTGGAAGTGACCACCCTTCTTGTGTCCACCTTCATGATGATGTCCACCGTGATGCTCATGGAATCCTTTCTCTCCGTGGTGGTCGTGGAAGTGCTTGTCCTTCTTGAACTCGTCGTGTTTCTCGACGCCGTGATGTCCCTTCGTGTCGTGTCCCTTGTGCCAGTGGCCGTGCTCGTCGTGTCCGTGCCCGTGCTCGCCCTTTTCGCCGTGGTGGTGATGGTGATGGTAGCCGTCGTCGTGGTGGTGATGTTTCTTGTGTCCGCCGTGTTCACCGTGATGACCCTTGTGTCCCTCGTGGTGGTGGTGTCCGTGTTTGCCGTGGTGGTGTTCATGGTGACCCTTGTGTCCCTTGTGGTCGTGGCCGCCGTGTTCCCCGTGATGATGACCGTGGTGCTCGTGGCCGCCGCCCTTGTCCCAGTGGTGTCCCGAGGCTGCCGTCTCCAAATCCGCAGCGCGGCGCGAGCGCGTGTCGCGGGCTGCAGTGAGCGCCACTAGAGCCACAAGGCCCGCTAACACCAGCAGGCTTCTTCCCATGGTTGATGTGGCTCGTTACAGTTGTGAATGGTAACTGCATCGCTGACAATGAATTTATATACCAAGAACAGAAACGGTTAGGTAAGCTAACTATGTTCGATAGTGTCAAGGTTGCATCCGCGACAGATTTCTACTTCCTTCCAGTTAAGACAATATTGTCGACGGCGCTAGTGATGATTTGACCGGTCACTGAATTTTTCTAACACTGTTATTAATAAATCATAGTAACATCTTCCTTTTTTTTCTTCTTTTTTTTTGCAAAATCGTGTAAGGTTTTTAATTAAAGCATACCTTAGGGCGGTTTGCACTGTGCCATAAGAGGGCTCAAGATCCATGGCGTAGCAAGGAGTAATTATTTATTTATTTATTTATTTATTTATTTATATATAACGCAACATAAATGAAACGCTTACGCGTACGAATTGTAAGTGTATTGTTCATTTATTTTTCCACTTCATTTGCTTTATAAAACGCGTGTGTTGAGGCTTGTGTACTTACGGCATTCACATGTTTGTTTGTGAAACAGGTTGCCACTGTTGTAGGCATTCTCTCGTGGTTTTACCCTTTTCTGAATTCAGCTGCGTAATGGAAAGCCTTTGTAAATCATGGTCATGTGATTTACAAAGTCTTTCTCTGGTGTACGTCTGTGAGCGGTATTACTTTGCGTGTTGTTCTTTTAGGTACGTTTGTATCTATATATCTACCTATGATATTGTACTGCTGTGAAATTAAGATAGGTATAGAAAAACCATGGTATTTTGTAAAATTTGAATTGTTATAAACACACACTTTACTCGACAAATGTGTCTTAACGAAGTTGAGCTGCCAAACATAGCAAGTAAATTTCAAATATACTTATTATATTGGGTGTCTTTAAATCGCGAGTGAATCGGTTTCTTCTAGGTAAGCGCGCTCCATCGTAGACCGCAACGTCGCTTAACATCAGGCGAGTTGGCGGTCAAGCGCAAACCTATTTCTACATAAAAAAAAGAACTGAACATTTCTTGAGTTCTGAAAATAGATAAAATTCTCTGGTTTATGCGTCTAACTTGTCTTGAGTTATCGCACGATGTGGCATTTTTTTTATTTCTGTACATCTGTACATGTTATAATTGGAATATAAAGCAACATGAGAGTTTTAGACGATTTGTCGTCTAAAACTCTCATGTTGTTCATCTTTAAAATATAGGGAGCGGCAATCAGAGTGAAACAATCTGAAAACAAGTAGCGTTATATGTACAATTTTTTTGTAGTATTTTTGTTAAGTTTTCCTTTTATATTATATATATTATATTATACATCCAAATATGTCACAAATTTGCGAAATTTGATGCTTGAATCTAAGCTAAATAAGGATAGGATCAGTTTAATTTTCTAGTAAATGTTGCACCATTTTTTTTTTTAAATAAAAAGTATGCCAGATTTTTCTACATAGTACAAGTAATAATCCTGCCAGATTTCGTCCAAAACCATCCAGTACTTTCGGCGTCCATCGAGTACACCCTACAGACAGACAAACAAAAATTTTAAAATTGCTATCTTGGCTTCTTTATGGATAGTAATGCATCTTCAAACCAATTTTTTCTAAAAATATTTAAAGTAAGTACAGATTTCGGCCTGTTACATTCTTATTAAGTATCTGTATTATAAATAGATAGATCGCTGTTCTGTAACTGGATAGGAGCGGAGGAGTACTCTTATTTAGAGGAGGAGGAGGACTTATTTCCCTTCTACTGAGAATAGCAATCTTGGAATTTTAAAGGTTTTTAGGAATAGATTTTTCTTCTGAAACTTCAACCGATCGAGGAAATCTATGGAGAAACTATACCCATTTCATATGAGATTTTTTTTTTTACTAATGTAATGTCTAGAAGTAAAATTAAAAATTAAAAAAACATTTCAATTCATCGATAATCTCATATAAAAAAACAAAGAGACACTAAGGTAATAAGTTCACGAAATGACAAAACAAAAATACTTCGACAATAATACGATTTCACGTCGGATACCCATCTAAACTACGTATTCTATTAGCTATGATGTTTACATTCCACATACATTATGTTGTATGTATTTTATCTCAAGCTCTTCTGAGATATTTCCAAGGAAGGGGAAAATACGAAAGAAAAATGAAACTCATTATTATCTCGATTACTGTCTAACACCGACTATATGTTCGTGTCCTTTCTTGCTACCTGCAAGCTTTAAGCGCGCAGTTTCTCGAGGTAAAATAAAAGGTCGCTTTTGTTATAAATATATACCTAAACCTACTTACACTTATCATAACTTATGCAGACTTATTGTGGGAATATTTATATCGAATATGAATGAATGAATCAGGCCTCAATTTATAATTTATTTGAGAGGCAGTTGTCGCGGCATAATACGCGTTTTTTCATGCAATAGAAGGCATCCTTTTGTATCTCATAAAACTTGTTTCATAATATTATTTCTCAGGGCAGGATTCTCAGGATTGATATATAAATATAATGTAATTTAATTAGTATCAAAGTTTTTTTATGATAAGTAAGCTTTATGTGTAACATTTTTGGGCATATTTATTTTATGTGTACTAATACTTATCTGGATAATATTTATAATACAGATTTTTATTTCTTACTATTTTATGATTGAGAAAAGTTGTTATGATAGCTATAAGTTATATAAATAAGTAGGTTCAAGAGTTTTTTTTAATGAAATACAACAAAGAATCGTATGAGACACTGTTTTCTGCCTTTATACATTTTCGATAATAATTTTCGACTGATTAAAAATAATTATCGCAATAAAAATAATCGTAAAACATTTGTAAGTATGATATAAAATAATTAATCGTTTAACATGTAATTTAAAATTTAATAAAAAAAAGTTACAGCCGAATATGTCGTAAAAAATGCACATTTCGACACTCACAAGGGAATTAAAACCTATGGGGTACTTCCCGTTGAACTAGAACTATGAAATTTGGCAAGAAGCATTGTGTTAGAGTACACATATAGGAAAAAATCCGAAAACTGGACATTTTTAATTTAATCACGAAAAATAGTGTCTTTACGCAAGGAATGAAGGTCCAAATTTTAAAGTTCCCCCCTTTTATCTACTAGTTTGTACAGAACCCTCGGTGGGCGAGTCTGACTCGCCCTTGTCTGTTTTTTTTTATATAAGTAATCTCTGAAATAAAAGGCCGATCAATGTACGAAGTACCTATCTAAGACTAAACAGCTGAATACGATTTGTTTGTTATAACTGTTTTTTTTTGGGTAATTATAAAATGTTGATGTATGCCAACATCAACTGGTCTATAAAAAAAATTGTATTTCAGAAATCTAGAACAAATAAAATGAACTAGCACTGTAAATTCTCTATCGGAGATTTCCAATAGCGCGCGCTTGACTTTGGAAAGGAAGTTTATATATATTACCTGCGGTGCTCTAATCCTTATCTTAATCTATTAGAATTTTAAACTTGGTGTCAAGTGGTTAAGGCGTGATATCTCCAATTATAGAGAATCTCATTTAATTGTCGACTTAGATTTCGAATTCGGGAATTGTTCAGAGATATTTTTTAATTTTATTTTATTAACTCTCTTATTATTAGCTGAAATGGGACTGGGCCGGCCATGTCGGCTGCATGCCGGAAGAGATGGCGAGACGAACTTGACACCTTCGATAAAAACTGGCACATCAATACACAAAACCGTCAAGACTGGATATATCGGGGGGAGGCCCTTGCCCAGCAGTGGGACACTACAGACTAACAACAACACTCTTATTTACGTACAGGGTTTTGGCATTCTCTAGCCCGGATGTTTTTTTTTCATGTTCCCTTAAAGTCCTCTTCAACACGATTCTTCCTAAGTCTTTTCTCTTGCAGTTTTTTAACAGCCCTTCTCATGTCATTCATTTTACCCAAGTGGTTTATCTATCGGAGCATATGTGATTTGCAAAACCTGATTTTTAGGGTTCTATAGTAACCACGACAAAACCATATACATTCGCCTCGTCCGTTTGTCTTCTGTTTGGCTATCTTTTACATTGTCATAATTATCACCGTTTTTATCACTATGCATGTGAAACCGCCATGCGCAGCTAGTAAAGTACAAAATAAAACTCATTGTAATTTGTAAACGTTTTATTCAAATGTATCGTAAGGTATCACAAAATTACAACAATAACAAACAGCTTTATCACAAGTTTTTAGATTAGTAAAAGTTTATTAATGTCCCTTCCAGCCCCAGTCTTTATGTTCGTCGTGCCCGCCCTTGCTGCCGTGTCCGGCGTGGTGGTTGTAATGTTCATCATGCCCTCCCTCATCGTGGAAGCCCTTGTGGTCGTGGTGGTGCCCTCCCTTCTCGTGATGACCCTTCTTACCGTGCTCATGCTCATGGAATCCACCTTCTTTGTGTCCCTTGTCGAAGTGGCCGCCCTTCTCGAAACCACCTTCATGGTGATGACCGCCGTATCCTTCTTCGAATCCCGATTCGCCGTGCTTGTCGTGGAAGTGTTTGTCCTTCTTGAACTCGTCTATTTTGTGAATACCGTGATGACCTTTCGTGGAGTGTCCTTTATGATAGTGGCCCTTTTCTTCAAAACCGTGGCCCTTTTCACCTTTTTCGCCGTGATTGTGTTCATCGAAATATCCTTCATCGTGATGGTGGCCCTTCTTGTGTCCACCGTGCTCGTCGTAGTGCCCTTTGTGCCCTTCATGGTCCGAGTGTCCCTTCTTACCATGGTCGTGTTCGTGGAATCCCTTGTATCCTTTCTCCCCGTATCCTCCGTGCTCCTCATGGTGGTCGCCGTGATGCTCGCCGCCGTCTCCCTTCTCCCAGTGTGACGCAGCCGCCAACAGATCTCTCCTCTGGCGCACATCTCTTGCACAAGCTACCGCTACGACCGCAGCCACGCAAACCAACACAAGTTTTCCCATCTTGTTCTGCTCTCCTGGTTCTGTTAGGCAATGATTGCCAAATGATGCCTGTTACTGTTTTCTCTTTGCTTATATACTATTGCCAATAATACTTGTGACTTTTAATGTCAGGGTGAAGAGAGGTGGAGTGGCGGTCACAAGTTGGCCTGAATTACATTTCTATTGAAGCAATACGCGTCACCTCTACGGTTACAGTCATAGTTCACGTCACTCTGGTAAATATTAAAAACTGACTTCTGATAAATAGATATTGAATAGGCACATTCAAATAACAATTTTCTTTAGTGGAGTAGCTAGAAATATGTGTATATATGTGCATAATATGCATATTTCTGATTCACCACTTAATGATACTTAATCGTCAATCAAGCGTTCTACGACTTTGAACATGAGTTCATGACTTTGCCTATAAGACAATAGTCGATAGTCGAACACACAGCAAATATGTATTAAAAGGGTAAATATGTATTTACCCTTTTTTTTTATTTTCACATTTAAATTATTATTATTTAATTTATTATTTATTCTAGCATTTTTTTGTTGAAATTGAATCTAAATTTGTATTTTCAATTGATTTTATTTTATTTACTGTTTTTCGTGTATATTTTTATAATTAAGTGTACCTAGTGTGTATCAATAAATAAATATGAATATGAATACTGAGTGACAAGATCGAGTCGCGCATCCATTGTCCTTCTAGAATTTCGAACTTCTATGGTTTAATGAATATTTTAATAATGTATAAGAAAAGACTTCAATGCTTGTGAAACAACATACGGCCTTATCGCTAAAAGTGATTGTACATTACTGCTTGGTGGTTGAATAACTGGTAGAGGTGTTATTCCTCTAGCTAGACTGCAAAAGAGTTCTCATCACTAAAAATATTTGTAAGTATGTGTAAAGAAAAGAATATTGTCTTTATTATGATTTTGTTGAATCACATTTGTATTTTTTCATTATTTTTACTCAGTTTACGTCATTACATATTATTGAAGATCATCACCTGATGCGCGCAGCAAGGCGTCTCATTTGCGACCGTTTTCTCCACAGTCAAGGGCGACTCGGGTCAAGGTGTCGTTGCGAAGCCGTCGCCCCGATTTTTTCAATATAATTTGTTTAAATAAGTTTCCTCTGATCGGTTTCTTTCGTCACGGTTTCCGGTCGAGTGAGTACGCGCTTTGATCTGTCGAACAAACAACGCGACACGCTCGACCCAACAACACTTCTCTTATGTTATGATTGAATTTCGTGTTATTAATTAATTTACATTTTCATTGTAATGTACTACTTTAATTAAAATTGTTATTCTAATTTTATTACTTCAATAATTGAAGAATAGTTTCAACATTCACTGTATTGGGAATAAACTAACTCTAATGCTATTGCGTATAATCTAACATGTATAGTGTATGTTTGTTCGTATTTCGTGAAGAATTCCAGTAAAATTTCTGCAGTACAACGGATGAAGTTGCGGAATACAGTTAGTGAGTGAATCAATGTTTTTATAACATTTAAAAAACCTATAGTGTACTAAAGTACCCATTGAAAAAAAGTCTCACTGCGTGGTGGCAGCTGCTATTTTTCCTAAAATTCAAAGTGTCACCCGAATTTGATGAACGAGTTTGTCAATTGTTTTGTTTTCGGTCACGAGCTGCGTTGTTACTGAATCACTGAACGCGGAAATCTCTAAAATAAAAATGTGTTGTTTTATAACTAATACGTGTTCAGATATATTGTAATCATACATTCTCCGAAGCGGCGACAGGTCAAAATATGGAGTGAACATGAATTATACACAATAGATAAGCAATTAACCATTAAATTAAACAAAAAAAGGCAATTTATTATTATTTAATCTTAATTATTATCTGTGTATTTTGTCTGTTTACACATGTGAAACGAATACTATTCGCACTGTAATTAGAAATTTTAGAAGTAATTAGAAGTTTTCTACAATGGCACTGTCAATATATCTTAAACACCGCGTTGGCGCAGATGATTATTATGTTTATATAACAGAGTCACAGAAAGTACTGACCCTTGCGAAACCTACATATTCAAATTCAAATTCAAAGCATTTATTTGCAGAGACATGAGTAAAAATGCAGATGTAAAGATATGTACATAATAGTGACCACCATGCTCTAGCACTATGGCATGCAAAATATATAGATAATAAAGGAACATTACAATATTTTAATTACTAATTTCATTTTGCAATGTAATAATTATTTAACAATTTAACCTTGGCATTATTGGCCATATAATCGTACGAGCAGCCATCACTTGTATATACTGATCTTTTAGAACCTATCCATATGAAAAAAGCTTGCTAATTATGCAATCACATATCAAAGGATTTCTAAATGCCATGAGAAAAGTTGAGTGCTACTCCGTGTTTCTTGATTTCTTCACTCCATGTATGTATGTATGTGATGTATGCTATGTTCTCCCGTAGATCTGTTTCGGTAGAATCCGTGTTGATGTTTCCTATGGTTTTAGCAATTGTTACTCATTGAAATGAAAAAAAAATAACGGATTTATAAAAATATCATTATTATGTAAAATATACGTACACATGTAAATAAATATACACCTGTGACCACAGACGCTGCAAAGTGTTCGAAACGTCAGGTCATAAAATTATGTAAAATATTCACGATAAATCCGTAAAAAAAGTTTCATTTCAATGAGAATCCATATTAGCAATCACCGAGGTGATCATTCGAAAATAGGTGCTTCAAGAACCTCATATTGATGACGAATATCACTGTCTTATAGAGTATCTAGAGGTGATTGAGATAGGCTTATAGTGGACAGGTTCAGCTTGACTACACGTCCACAAGCTACCGTGATTTCGACACTTGACTAGTCAAGAAAGAGATGGAAGAAGCGTGCCAGCAGGAAGGGGTCGACTCTAGAGCACACGCGTTCAGAATTATGGACGATATAACAACTGGTCTACTGGCTTTGGTCACGTCAATGTCGTGGTGCTAATTGGTATTGGAGGTGATGCATTACCAGTGTCGAGAGGTGAGGATTCCGCGAAGAAAGTGTATTTTCTTCAGTAGTGTGAGGTAGAGTCCCGTCTAGTTTCAGCTTATGGCGGCAGTTAGCAAGCCTTCCATGAACCTTGATGCTTACCTACAGACAAGTTGGTAGTCAAACACGGACTTATTTGTCAACAAATACTTACATGCAACATATGACAACAACCTGTTAAATTCTGTATAATTAACTATTTAACCTCTAAAATCTGTGACAAGCGCAGTGCATTGCCACATAGAACTTTAAATGTTGAAGTTTAATTTGTAGGTGGTCTATCGTAATGTTTTTAACAAAACGAGCAAATCGCTCGTTTTGTCACTCAAGTACCATAAAATATTTAATCCTGCTCCCCCATAATGCACTTTAGCATTAAAACCGAAAGCGACGGTGTTAAACGGAATTACCATTTATTAAAGCCAGGCTTAGCCAATGAAGCGGTTCAATATTGATTTAGCCACTGCGTACGGACGCGAGCACGTTGGATAGATAGGTAGATAGATAAATCGTACAGGGGATTGTTTGTGTAGCAACTCGTAACACCAAAACTAATTACAACGTAGGCCCTGTAAGCCTCGCCCCGCTAAACCAAACCAAAGTATTAATCCGCAGTGTTGGGATAGATACGCGCAATCCGCGCCGTACCTACGCAACAGGCATACTGACGCTAATTAAACACGCCAATCTATCACAACCGACATTGCGCTCCAAACTCGTTATGATTTATTTTTTGACAGACATTTTGACCACATCCATTTGACCGGACGAACAACTTTCTATATGGTGCCGTAAAGAAACCAACAAAGTCGTTCCTAGTGTTTGGAATATCTAGCATGGACATTATAAAAACTGGAAACGATTTACTAAAATTTTTGCGCGTCTGGCAATATGTGGAATATGTTTCCTGAATGGATTTACCCGCAATGGTATAATCTGAGTGTCTTCAAATCGCGAGTGAATAGGTTTCTTCTGCGTAAGCGCGCACAATCTTAAACCGCAATGGTCACTTAACATCAGGCGAGTTAGCGGTCAAGCGCAAGCCTATAACTGAATTAAAAATTTTGTGATGGGTGTATTTTATTTTTATTTTTATTGCTAATAGGTCCGTTGTATTCGATATCACTTCAGCATCGTCTACCGTCAAAATGTGTGTAGGGTTGGTATAGCCGAATGTGGTAAATACACCTATTAAAAAAAAAAACTAACTGCCAACTATTGAGAGCTTAGGTTTTGGTCACAGGTTTGCAACTTGAGGGCAGCAGCTAAGTCAGTCGACTATTAGAAAGTTAGAAAAACTACACTATTTAATGATCTTCACCAAAAGCCTAAGGTATTCGGATACAAGCCCAATCTCCAACCAACCCAATACCTCATTTGTCATATTATGAGTGTAGTATAGAAGTTAAACGAGAAAATACTTAATATGTACGTACGAGTTGAATTCATAAAATTGTTCTTGGCTTTAACGTGGTCGGGTAAAATAGTTATTGGTTGTACTAGGCTCACAAGTTGTATTTTACCGTCGAGTGCCAGACAGTCAAACTTTGAGCAGAATGATGGATTCAAGAAGGCACGAGACAAAATAACTTTACAACCGATTGGAAAACAATTTTTTGTCACCTTAATAGCGAGAAAATTGCTTAGTTCACATATTTGCTCTGGCAGAAACAAAGAGGTTGGAAAATATTTTCCAATCTGCTGAACATCATCAAAAAAGTTAAACTACCTGCCTACACAGACATAGTGGGTTTGTATCCTTACGTCTAGTGAAATGTGACGGAACATTACCTCTATTTTACTGCACTTGAAGTCCGAAATGTGTGTCACATTTTGAATAAATAATGATTTATTGAAGCTGTGGAATAATCTATACAAATATTTATATGTTTGACGCATTTTTAAAGTCTAATCGAAATTTTGGTAGATTATTTGATATCTTATTAATATTACAAATGCAGAAATTTACTTGTACATGTATTTTCGTTACTTACGCTAAACGGCTGAATGAATTTGAATTAAATTTTGTTTGATAGTAGGTAGATACAATTATACTGAATTATTGGACTTGTCCTGGATTAACACAGGTTGGCTATATTTTACCAAAAAGAAATGGCCCATTTTCAACTTGCCATACAAGCAAATGTACATTTGTATGTAACATTATAAATTCTTAAGTGTGGTACTTAATATTTCAAAATCTACTTTTACACATCGAATTTCCAATAATTTTATGAAGATAAACCGAGTAAAGTTTCAGTAGAGGGCAAAGGCTATTTATTCTAATTACGTGTAAATCTTCACACAGATAACTTCATTATATAGGCGTATCCGAGCGAGCGGGCGTTATTCATACAAATGGCTACGTGAGCCATGGGCGTGCGAATACATGATACGATATTCAAATTCAACCCCGAATATCGTACTAAACATTCGAACATATGAGGTATTTTGTTATTGGTAGCAGTTAAGTAGTAACAGTAACAAGCTTGAGGCGATAACAGAATTTCAAAGCGATTGTACATTGTCTGAAACTGAAGTCAATCCAAAGTTGGTTGTAGTTACGCGAGCTTATATGCAGAGTTTGTTACATATTAACCTCGGATACACGAGTACACGTATACAAAATCTCGCGTGGAAGTTTCCAAGAGCCAACTTTACTTCCGTTAAATGCTTTTAAGTTACGTCGATATATGAACAGGTACATATATGATGCCATGTAGGGGAAGGGTGTGCGTAGAGAAAGGGTGCAATATGGATGGACTCCTTGTTTTCATTCTTGACATTTTGGTATTTTTAATATATCATGATTAGGTAGTACTAGAAGTTCTAGGTATAGTAGATCTCGCGAGCATCCTTTTCTCGAATCATATAACTTTTCGAAGCAAAACCAAATATTTCAATTTAAAAAAATTATGTTGCCAAATATAGTGAGAAACGGCCGCTTAATGGCGCTGTACCACATTTTCTTTCTTATTACGCGACATTTTCCCTCAAAAACATCCCTAGGTATATATTTTTTTTATGAAATTGTAAGACCTCCAAATTTATCTGACTTGTAAATGACATATTTATCAATAATTTATTTGTATTTACTAGACATTAGAAACTTTACTTTTTATATTTATAGGGTTCCGTCGTAAACAAGGAATCAATTTCAAATTATTTATTACATCATATGTAGGTACATGTTCATTTAGTAATACATAAGGGCATAGCAACACTTGATTTATAACATTTCATTTTCATATCGTAAAACTTATATTAAAATCTTGATTTAAAAATCCTTATGGTTTCGCTATATCCGTCTGTACGTCTGTTAATGGCTTTGTTCAAAGACTATTAGTAATAGGAAGCTGTAATTTAGCAAGGATATACCTACACATTAAATTATGCCGCAACACTGCACTCGTCTCTTTTAGAATTATATACTATTGTACAATATTACCTATATGTTTGAAAATAGTAAAATATATATAAGATCGGTGTCGCAGCCATACTCTATCATATCTAGATAAATGGTCATCCACAAACAAATGGAGGGATTGAGGCATTTGGAATGCGTGGCGGCGAAGGGTCGAGGCGAGCCATGGCGGCGCGAGGCGGCGGGCTGGCGGCGAGCAGAGCCGGCGGCGGAAACCATTAATGAAATTGGAATTGTCGCCGTCCCCGGTGCTCATCGTTCCCTCCAATTGATTTTCATAGACAAGAATTGTCATTCCGCCAGAGAGCCGACTCCTCGGGGTCGGCAATTGTCGTGATATGAAAAGCAGGTGGATCGGGCTTCCGTGACCGGAATACTAAACGCCTTGTTATCATCTCATTCTATGTGCCAGCGAAGGTTAAAATATCTCCCTCCCCTATCTCCTGTTGATGTTCTTTTTGAACTTTCATTTTAAAAATTTAATTTAACTCGCTATCCTCGGAGACTTGAGCTTTTACTTTGGAGAGTGCGCGTCTTAGTATTTATTTAATAGATAATATTGAGCCAAGGTGAAGGTAAAGGTTATAGAAGAAAATTTACTATACTTCAACTTTTTGAAAGAAATTTTGATTTTAATTTTATTGTGCTTCTTAGTTTATATTCTGCTGTTATAACCCGATGTATTTTTGTGCTTTACCAAACTATTTTAAATGTGTTATTATTATATCATATATCATTATAATTTATATACGTATTAACCAAAATATAATATACCTATTTCTATTTTGTGGCTGACGTATGTCATCAAATAATCACGAGTAGCATTTTTACACAATAAAACTAAATGGAAGCTTGTGATTTCAACCCAATTAGCACGTTTTATGTTCTAGGTTGAACAATTTTAGTGTTTAGACAACATACTTATCGAAGTTGAAATATCCAGGGTCAGATACCTATAGCAATTTGTGCGTTCGTATAGACAAGTAACTTACGAGTAGATATTTTTTTTTTTTTTTTTTTTTTTACCCAAAATAGATCTACGATTGACCACCAACTCACCTGATGGACTCACGCGACAGTGTGGCCGAGGATGGAGCTCGTTGATCTAGAAGATATCTATTCACTCTAGCCTTGAAAATTCCAAGATTGTAGTTCTCAGGAAACAGAGTTTGCAGCAAAGAATTTCATTTCTGTGAAGTACGCATCAGTTTGCTTAGTGCAAAAAACCATCAAAGCTTAATGATTCGCAAACATATATTTACATTGAATAATAGGCCAAGTGCGTGTCGGGCCACGCGCAACGTATAGTTCCATAGTTGTACTTCACTATACGCGAACTTAGAATAAAACCACTTGTTTGATACTTTGAACATATTGATTGATTTTACGAATTAAATTGAATTTGTCTAATAAGTCTATTTTAGCTCAAAGGTTCCCAATTCCCAGTCACTTTTCGTCATACGGGATTTGTCATACGCGAAAGCGAAAAAAAAATTTTTTTTTTAAACTAAACTGCGCTAATTAGATGTTTATGAATAAGGCAGTAGAGTTGGTAATCCACATAAATGCAACAAAGATTAGCTAATTGTTAATATGAATACGCGTACCGTGCCATAGTCTGGGTATTAAGATAATTGCTACTTATGAGTAGAATTAAGTAACAAAAGATACGTGACTTGTGCATGTGTATGCACGTAGAGCATAATTGTATATCTCTTAAATATTCGATGGCACGGTAGAACAGAGTGCGGTGGCGGCCTGGGATGCAAGCGCCATACATGCATTTCTCAGTTCGCTGACTCGGAATGTATATTTTAATTGATTTCAGTGTTGCGGTCGGCACTAACAAACCCAAAATTTCAGTCATATAAAATGTAGCCTTTTAGCTGGCCACACGGGTGACTGTTTGCGGTAAGACATGTTGGTGTTAGGAGCGTGAATTGCTTGCTATTTTGATAAAAATAACTACGTTTTTGGTTGGAATAGTGAAATTGAAATACTTATGAAACGTCTATTCTGAGTGATTTTTTCATGAGACCAAATGAAAAGTCGAGTTAATAGCTATCCTGATGTTAAGCTTCTAGCTAGTCTGTAACAGTTTAATACCACCAAGAAATTTTGGGCTTCAACGTTCAAAACTTTGTATGACAATGCATTGTGCTCGTCGTTTTATGATTTTAGATATTGAATAGACATATACATATATTTATTTATGAAGACAGAATATAGATAGAGAACACTTTATTAAAAACCGCATAATTACTAAATAATAGAAAGATAACATTAAGTACTTATGGCTATGTTATGTCATGGCTTTAATAGGCGGCCTTATCGATCAGGGCGATCTCTTCCAAGCAACCATTCGCGGACAAGAATTATATGAAATATAAATACTAAGCATCTAAAACATTATGATACTTAATTATATGATAAATATAAACTCATATGATACCCCACATAATACGGTTAAAATTTGGACTCACCTTCCTTGCATATAGACCTTATTTTTTTTATTATTCTTCGTGATTAAATAAAATAAAAAACGGATTTTTTCCTTTATGTGTACTAAGTATATGTCAATGCTTCTTGCCAAATTTCACAGTTATTAGTCAACGGGAAGTACCCCATAAGTTGATTCCCTTGCGAGTGTCGAAATATGCGTTTTTGCGACATATTTGGCTTCACACGACACTTTTTTTAATGAAAACTGAGAAGTTTGATTTTTCTCTCTCCAGCCTATGGACCTGCGTTTAAAGTTCTAATTTCAACTTGATACCTTCACGCGTTCCCGTCTTGACAGACGAACAGACGGACAACAATTGATCCTATAAGGGTTTCGTTTTTTCCTTTTAAGGTACGGAATCTTAAAAATAGAACTGAATTGAGAAACTCCTTTTTGAAGTCAGTTAAATATAACTTATTTTAGCGATTCTGATAAATAAGTTACAAAGAAAGTATCATCTAAGTTTGTTTAGTAGATTTTGCGTGATCAAGTAAAAAACTTATAACGTTAAATCTTTATGAGCTCTCACGCTTAAAATACAAGTGGATCGCGACGGATAGTGGTCTGGTCGGCTCGACACCTCTCCAACTATAGTACGTTCTGTCATGCAATTTGGACTCGTCTATTTTGTACTCGGACTCGTCTCGTGTCGTCATGCGCTTGTTTTAAACATACATAGGCAATGTACTACTATGCTGACATAAAAAACTATGAGATACATATACATAAATATGATATATTGCAGACAGTTTCATCAACCTTGTATCCATATTTTTTTGTATTCGTGATCTACACACAAATTATGTTTTAAACTATTAAGTTTGTTCGCTACACTCAAGTGATTAATTTATATGTACCTATTTATTACTTATTTTTTTAGGTATTACATTTACATTCAGAGTATGTAATTTTCAATATTTATTTTAAAATATTATTGTATCATGGATTTAATTTAATACCAAACTCTTGTACATTTTCCTAAATTAGAAATTCAAAAACACAATTTGAATTTATGATATTAGTAGGAAGTAAAATATAAAGCCTTACAATAATACAAAAAAAAACATTGTTTAATATTACATAAGCAAAAAAGCAATAATTGAAATAAAAAATATTAAGTTCATTCCTTTCCCGTTGGAGATTATTCCTACCTATTTATTTACTCTATGTAAGGATAATCAAAACGATATAAAATATCATTTTTCTATGATATATTGTGATCCAACGAAAGCAGACAAATATATTTTCGTACGATAAGTCTAAACGAACGACGCCCTTTTATGCAAAAACGTAACAGAATAAATCTGGCAAAAATCTCAGAGCCGCTCAGCTACGTTTTTTGTAGCATTCGTAGTCTACGAAGATCGTAGCGCGTTGTAGCGAACGTTCTCATTTTGATTTTTTCAAACGCTAGTCATGTCGTTGTAGTCAGAATTTGATTTGTTCTTCATCCCCCTCGGAGCACGTCCTTTTGTTCCAACCAGTGGGTTGCATCGATTGTAATAAATTAGACAGCTCTCAATCAATAGATTCGTCTAGATAACGTCTGTGTCATAGGCCAACCTTTGTTCACGAAATTCGCCGAAGAAAATTGACAACCAATATGTGTAGCACATTGTTCTATTCAGATGCAGTGTATGTGTGGATTGATTACTTTTGTGAAGGTAATGAAGGTTTTAAAACAAAGGACTGATTATTATTTTTAAAAGAATCAAAATTTGGCACAATTAGGCCTATGCCTACGCTATGCATTTCTAAAGAGACCGGTTGGAAGTGCCCAGCATCTAGCGTCTTCTTGCTACTTGTGTAACCTTTATGGTATCTCTGTAAGGTCATCTTTCTCTTGTGACAACTTATATGTTATCATATGTAGGTAATATAAGAACTGGAAAATTACAAAAAGAAACTGTTTTTAAATTATTTTTAACAAGGAAAACCGATTGCAAGAGTTAATATACTTCAAAAGTCTGAACCTATTTGGAGGTAACGAAATACCACTACTAATTGAATTTAGTAACTATTATGAAACAGTATTATTTGAAAATAAAATAGTACTTGTGCATTACTGCAGTAATTGGATAGCGTTTATAAATAATATCACTCTCTACTGAAACTAGAAATGTCCGCAAATAAAGAGGTCGAGCTGAGACATTTATTTCAGCAGTCAGGTACATTATTCGAAGGTCCATAAAATGTAAAAAGAGTCACGCGCACCGGTAGGTATTAATGGTGGCTTAAATGGAGGTGAAACTTTAGCCAAGTCCCGTTACCACGGCAATTTGTCAAACAAAAAATATGAGTGAACTTTCGGTTCAGAGGCGGTGTCTGACATGACTTATATAAATAACTTGCGCCGGCCGCCGTCCGTCCGTTAGATTCTACTTTATTCCACGGAACTTTTTTATTTGATATCATTTGAAATGTTGGAAAAGTTCCACTCCAGACGACATCTGTCAATAATATTGTCTGTAATTGGATCGCGATTCGCTTGTGATCATTTTATCGTCGGACGCCGGTACACCGCCGCGCCGGCGCCGGTACGAAACGTCGGTTATTTCGAATTCTGACAAAATGCCGGGCGAGCTAACGCAGTCAAAAACCTGAAGGAGTCCGGGTCCGGTGGCTCCCTAATGGATTTAAGCGAGCTCAATATCCGTAATATAGAAGGGTATGGGAGGGTACCTTTCCTTAACTTAATGGATAGAGTACCGAAGTCGTTCAGCTAATTAAATGTTACGAATCATTGTTATCGAAGCCCACACTCGGTGAGAACTCTCGGGTTCCGAATAGGTATCTATCGCGCAAACACTTAACGAATTACCCGAGGATTACTAACTTATTTCATTAGGAACTTTGCGTTGGCGAAACGTTTTGGATGGACGTTATCCAGACTAGTGCAGCCGCAATCTCGCTCAATCACGTATGCCCACCGTCCGTGCCCACCGGTGGATTCACGGGGAATTTACTCACTGACCGGCTACACATAATAATGAATTAAGGTGGTTAACTACAATCGCCTGTCCAATCAATCGGTATAAGGAGAGGGTGTGCTTCATTTCCAGGTACTCATTTGGGAAAAGCCAGTAGGACCAGGGGGATTGCAATAATCGACATTAACATATTAACGTGTCTAAAGTTAATGAGGAATTTTTCTGAACCCATCAGTGAATCTACAGTGATTTAAATAATACATTACTACAAATACTTAATACATTCTTGTTCTTCATCGAGATGATATACTGCTCATATTGACTATACTGCTTATATACTATTTTTACCAAATATTTGGCCACAGTGACCACGCAAGATTCTCCACATTAGTAGGCCCTTTTGAGTATAGAGGCGGACCCAGAGGGAATTACGCAATACCCGTGAACTCACCATTGGGTGCAGTAGGTGAGACCATAGGAAGGTATTTTCTATGGTTCTTTCAGAATCATTTGTTCTCGTTACAATGTTTTGAAAATGTAATGATGAAAGGTTACATAAACGAGTTATGTAAGTGGTTATTGCGAAAATATATCCGCAGATTCGTCGTTTGTAACAGCATGAATTTATATTCACTACCTATTTATCTAGTTGTATTTGGTTACTGACCAAATTGATCTATTTTAAATAAACAAACAAACAAATTTATTTACGTAAAATAAGACTTTGTTTAAAGGTGAATTGTGGTACATTTCTTATATATTAGGCCAGTCATAGAAAATGTAGTAAATTATTTAATATACTATTGTAGTTCATAAAATACATATCCATTTTTCTGTCGAGTAATGTTTTTCTTTTAATAGATGTGGTCACTTCATTAAGTATCTATATTAAAAGAAAAACAAAATATCCGACTGCAAAGAACAGAAATTTGCAGTCTAACTTACGATTTCGTTTCGATACGCTGTTGAGAGTACGTTTTTTGAGAGAAAGTATGCGTAAAATCACTGTAAATGATTTTAAATGCGCATTCTTTACAATAATTCTAGTAAAATCACTTGTTTACTTATTACGAAAAAGTTCGTTAGGGGTTACGAAAAACAGCATTTTTTATTTTTGTGAGTGATTAATACAAAAAAATACAGCCTATGCCACTCGGGAAATGAAGACAAATCTACGACACCTCGCACATCAAAATCGATTAAGCCGTTTAGGCCATAGGGACTCATGTAGAAACATACATACATTAAAAAAATCTAGCCCTCCTTCTTAAGTAGTCGGGTAAAAATTAAAAGTACAAGTTTAATCAGCAAGTGTCTGAAATATTATTAGAACTGATTATAATCACCATTGAAATTTACATATTGGACCACTACCGAAAGCTTTAGCAAAAAATATCGGATGACGTGAAAAATGATTTGTTACCGCTAAAAATACAACTACAATCTTTGACTACAATGAATTATGTGGCTACAGTAAAATCAGTAAAATTATATCCAAGCTGCAAACCAATATGCCTGTGATCTATGTCTACATTTTTCAGTTCTCAACAGTGTAATAATTCTTAATTTTTTCAGTATGTAAGTCTCACAGCTACTTCGCTCTGCGACGGCCTTTTGTCCCTTGTCTTTGATCGAAAGCCCCCTCGATTGATGACTTCGATTTGCACAGAATGCGATCAGTCTCCGAAATGAGATGAGCTTCAGTTTGGAATCTGCTGGAGGTACGTACTTATTTGGATATATATGTGACTGTGGCAAAAAGGGCTACCCAAACAAGACACGTTTGGTGTCATGCTTTGGATACCGGAAATTTATGAATAAGTATCTATCTATATATCTGTTCCTCCTTCTCCTTCCTCCTTATCTCCTCCTCCTTCCTCCTTATCTATTATAAAAAAGAAAGTAAGCTTGTCATTTTGTCTGTTACGTTTTCATGATCGAAGTGTTAAACCAATTATAAAAGTTGGTACACTATACACCTTTCCTTTTGGATCTCATAAAACTTGTTTCATAATTTTATTTCTTAGGGCAGCTTTCTTATACATTTGTATCAAATAAAAAGACATTTCCTAAAAAATTATTTCCATAAAAAAAAAAAACATAGGTATGGTAACTCATTTAAATTAATTATATGTAAGAATTAGTCGTCCATTTTTTTAAAAATTAAACTTTTTTTGAGCTTCATATATATTTTTTTGGAAAAATAATAATATATTTCTCGCAAAAATAAAAAATGCATTTTGTCGTAATCTCCAACGGTCTTTTTCGTAATAAACGAGTAGTTTTAATAGAAATGTTATAAAGAATGCGCATTTATAATCTTTTACAGTCATTTTACGCATACTTTCTCACAAAAACCGTAAACTCAACGGCATATCAAGCATAATGAAACCGTAAGTTAGACTGCAAAAACTGCTTTTCTGCATTTTGTTTTTCTTTTAACATAGCTACTTGTTATACTATCAATACGTACTTATTCTCTGACCGCGCACATGTAGACGTTTGGTATCAATTTGCTGCCATTTTGCATATATATTTAGACATTCCCAATTAATACGTCTACGCGACCACATTTCTCGGTTTTGACGTCGACATGGGAGTATCACGTCGATAGGCTACGCGGTAAAATCGGAAGCGCATGCTTCGCGGTGCGGTGCGGTGTTGTGTCGGTGGACGTCGCCCGCGCCTGCTACTTCGCCACAGTGCTTTCGCTCATAAAGTACGGCGCGGAGCTGCGGGGAAGATGCGCAGACTGGGAGAAGATCTTCAGACTCCAAAAACGCACCATACGAGCTATAGTGGGCGTGGACCAGAACTCCCACACTAAACCCTATTTTAAGAGCTTGGGAACCCTTACATTTCCCTCATTAGTCATACTACAGGTAGAAATGTACGTGAGACAAAACCTAAGCTCTTACGAGACGCGCGGTAATCATCACAGATACCCCACAAGAACAGAGAACAAGCTGTCAAACATAGCACGCACGCTGATCAAGTCCGCTAAATTAACGCATGTCATGGGCCCCGACGTGTACAACCACTTACCAGAACACGTCACCGCAGCTCCTATTCTGCCGAGTTTCAAAGGTCGCCTACATCGTTGGCTTGTTAAGCAAGCATTCTATAGCGTTGACGAATTTTACAAATTTGTATGTTGAATTTAACAATTGACTATTTATTTATTATTTTTAGCTGTTTTTTTTTTACATTGAATATTGTTTGAGCTCACCCTACCGTGACTATAGCTTATATTTTCTATTTATAAATTTTTGCAACATCTGAAATGTAAATTAGCTTTACGCAATATATTAATATGAATACGTTCTTAAGCTTAAAGTTTTCGATTTTAAGCGTAAAGAGAGTATAAAATGTTTAGTTTCTGACACTAGCAATTTGCAATTTTACGGCTACTGAGTTAGATTACTATACTGGCCTCTTATCTTATCTTATCTTATAAATGGGGTCCGATTCTCGGATGCACTTCGAGCCATTAGGTCCTTTTGTGCTTTTGTGCCATACTGGCCTCAATCACTAAGTAATAATTTCGTATGTCGGAAATTAAGAGATCTCGATTTTGGAAATCTGCATCGTTTGCGCGGCGCGAAAAATGTATTGTGCGAGCCAGAGCTACTTGGTTTATAAAGAATCGTATACAATCTCGTTACAACTTTTTTCACTTAGTATTCAAATCCGAACAAAAAGTGGATAATCAATGTTCTCTTACTCAATATTTCATTAAAATCAACTTCTCAAAGAGAAACCGTGAAATAGCATTTGAATTTAAGTCGCATTAAAAGTTTGCGTGAGCTGAGTTCGTAGCACAATGGGGCCGTTGGAAAAATTCTAATTACTTTAGTGAGTTGGTTTGGAATTTAAAAAAGTTGCGCTCGCCGCTCGGCGCGGGGCACAGTCTTGATACATAAACGATTTTTATTATTATTAACTCAGACTAGACAATAATGCAAACGGTACACGTTGAAATCGAAAGTGATACCAAACTTTGCATCCTTTGAAAAAAAAAACTAATTTTACCTATTTAGCTCAAATTACTAGTAGAGAAGATTTTTTTTATCAAATGTAAATCATAATATAAATAGGGATTCTATGAACGTATGAGTTAAAGTATGTTTTTTTTATATGTTTTTTTATACATTATGACCACCAACTCGCGTGATGTTAAGCGATGGTGTGGCCGAGGATGGAGCTCGTCGATCTAGAAGATATCTATTCACTCTAGCCTTGAAAATTCCAAGATTGTAGGTCTCAGGATAAACATTATTAGTTAGTTGTTAGTTAAACAGAGATAGTTATTAGTTAGTTGGTAGTTTAAATGAAATCTTTACGTGTCCCCATTCCAACATAATCCCTACTTTACGTGTCCAGGAGGTACCCCAAAAAATAATTTCCAAGTTTCTATTCTATGACTTTTTCGGCATAACTGATATATGCATATCAATGCCAAATATCAGCTTTCTAGTATGTACTACTAGTCTTTGAACTAAGCCGCGGACAGACAGACGGAGATGGTGAAACTATAAGAGTTCCTTGTTTACTACGGAACCCTAAAAACTGTTCTTTAGCTAAATATGATTTTAAATACTTTGCGAAAATTGCCTTCACTCTTGTGTTACGTACTGCGTTTGCCTGTTTCTATAGTCTGAGATTATCAACTTAATTACTAAATTATTTCAGAGTAGGCTCACATGAGAATTTAAAAAAAACAGCAACTTCAGTATACACTACAGGCAGGAATGCAGACAATAAAAGAAAAAACACATTTTCGAATTAAACCTTTTCCAACAACGAAAACAGTTCGTAGTTTTAACGTGGACTTAAGCCGTAGCACAATATTACTCAGCAGTTATGTTCCAACTTCCTTGCCGTCATAATAACTATATCGCATTTCCATCCGAGCGGGTTTATTGGCTCTTTTTTATAGGTGGCACCTTTCCTCCATCCCGGATCGATGTAATGTAACAAATAATGAAGTAGAGTGAACTCCAGTAAACGCTCGCAGCTCAGAAGTGTTGGCAATTTAGAACAGCCGGTACCGCTTGTTGCCGTCGTTTTTCTTGCCGCTTTGTTCAATAAATGTGCGCCTCGAGTGCCTTTCTCACAGTGGTAGGCCCATATTACACAATCATAATTGCATATTAAGAACGTTTTATAGTTTGTTCAGGGTGAAATTTGCCTGTTAAATGAAATAATAAGCCAGGAGTGCGGTGAAACGAACCAGCATAAGTTGGTCGTTCACTCGAGTTTGACAGAATTCAGTCTTAGCTTGGTGACACACGTCAATAACAGTATTTATCAGAATTTGCCAAAATTAGCTGTTCCATCTCAATTAACGAGATACAAAGAAATTACCAACAGAAATTCTCTTCGATTTTAGGAGAATTTTTGCGTTCAAAGCTCCTGCAATAAATTCTACAGGCACATGGACCGTAAGTGTAGAAATCAGCGTATATCAACGCGATTTTAAGAGTTTTCATGCGTTGAATGTGACTGTCGCAAAATTATCCGAAATCACTGGACAATTATACACTAAAAGCACAAATTCTCCGAAATTGGGTAAAATTACTCGCGCTGGCGATATTGGTTATACGAGTGTAGTGTATGACCAGACCGAGGCTAATTTAACAGATGAACCTCCCTTTGGGCACTGACGCCACTCTAAGCGCAACGGAAACTTGCCTCTATCTAATTCCCACATCCGTGACGCAACTTCGTAGCCGAACATAATGTATTACTGTTAAATATTCATAGATTCGTATGAAATGCCTCAAAGTTTCGCACCTGCAATACCGCGAGACATGCCCATTTCGAATAATCACACGTTATCCACCCTAAGCCGAGTAAAGCCTTAAAACGCTTACGTTCACACGGGCTTAGTCCACTCTTACTCAAGAATTGTTTAATTAAAACAGAGTGAATATTCTTGTAATATTTATGCTGTAGATTTTGTTTTAATACCAACTACTTGCGGAAAGAATATCGCAGCTGTATTTGCAATAAAGTGAGCATTTACATGATTCGAGGCGAGCGGCGAGTGTACTGCGGCCCGAGTGAAGCAATACGTTCGCGGCGCAGTGAATATTCACACACAAAGCCGTTCCGTACAGTGCCCCGCGCGAATTAAAACGCCGACAATACATCCGGGCAGGTGTTTAACGTATGTTGTGTTACGTATTATCCTGTAACATCCGTCCGTACGTACTTTCAGACCGTTTCATCTTACGCCCCGGGCGGGTCAGCGTAATTTATTACCTATTGTGCGGATATTTCATTTATCACGGTGAATTCAATTTACAGAACAATTAATCATTCCACAATACTTACTTGCCGACAGCGGACTGGTTGTCGGCTACTGTAGACGCGCCCGTCCGCCGCCCGGGAACTCTAAAAACATTTTTATTCTAAAAATATACTTTATTCACTGTGAAGCATGATAACGTGTACTTACATGGATATAAATAGGAAGGAAAGATAGTAAATTTATTCGACATAAAAGAACTTTCAAATTTCATCTCACTAAAATTATTTTATAGTAAAAAAGCTGAAACTGTTGAAAGTCGGTTGGCTTCAAAATACGGCAAATCGTTTACTTAGATAACATATATATTTTCTAGTTATTATGTTAGACAAAATCTGAAAGTAAGTAGGTATAGCACAATATAGTATAGGTAAATAAGTTTAGAAAATTCAAAAACCCCCAACAAAAAAATTATGTTTTGTCGCTAATGTTTTTGTAAATAAATAAAGCTATGTTTATAGCTAAGAATATTCTCGATGAAATCCTCCTTCAAACAAAAAATAATAAGCTAGATTAAAATCGGTTCATCCGTTTGAGTGGTACGATGTCACCGACAGATACACATATTAAACTTACCTCTCTTTTTGGGTCAGTGGTTAAAAATAATTTTACAAATCGTTACATAAATGACGGAGATATGAATAACAGACTCCTCCTTTTTTCAAGTTCGTTAAATTTAGTTAATAATGATTGTGTAGTGTGCAACACAAGCTAAATAAGTAGATAATGTAGTAATTTTAAAATAAACAGTAAGCCACTTTGGTTTCACCATTCAGGGAGAGTAAAGTAATTTGCTTCATACATAGTTGCGGAATGAATAAGAAAATAAAAACTTTTCCGGCTTTTACACAGATTAGCCATCGAACTTCTCAACTCCGAGGTAAAGTGAAATTATTTTACCTATAAAATTATTTTCCATTATAAAAACGTTTCAGGTTCAGAAAAACGGTTCAGAAGGTTCGAGTCTATTTTTGATCAACGTACAAAAAGAAGGAGGTTTCATAAAAAAAAAACAGTTGAACGACTGTATTTTTTTTATGTCTGCACATCGATTACTCCACCAATAATTGGGCATGTATAAAATTAAAAACATAAAAATTATCTTACCTTGAAATGTAATAAAAAAGAAGTAGAAGTAATATCAGAGTGGCAATATCCTGTAATTTTTTTTTTTTTAAGTTTTCAAATTCTATAATTTATTCATGTGTATACAGGTTGTGCACGTGTGTATATCATCAACATCATCATCTCAGGCACACGAAGTCCACTGCAAGACGTAGGCCTCCTTCGGGGATTTCCAAAAAGACCGATTGGAAGCGGCCTGCATCGAGCATCTTCCCGTCACGTGTATGTATTTCAATAAAACTTTTTTCTTAAGAAAACCTACTCCATAGATGATGTCATAACATTTTGTTAGCTTAATTTCAGTAGTTTTAACCAGCTAAAATTACATTAATATCATAAATATATTATTAATTTATTTTATTG
The DNA here is from genome assembly GCA_947563715.1 of Lycia hirtaria. Taxonomy (NCBI): domain Eukaryota; kingdom Metazoa; phylum Arthropoda; class Insecta; order Lepidoptera; family Geometridae; genus Lycia; species Lycia hirtaria. The sequence goes on from OX387378.1 coordinate 33,422,679, forward strand.
AACAGTACAAAACTTAATTATTACAGTATTATCGTTTAAATAAATATGTTCTGTAGATTAATCAATTTAAACAAAATTCGCATTTGCCTTTACATGAAATCTTTAAAAAGTATGAGTACGTCGATTTGAAAGGTCGTTACTTCCGGTTCGTTTGTGAATGTTAATGGTAAGTGAAGTGGGTGTGTTTCACATGTGATTTTCTGTACTTAGACCCTCGTTAGTATTCCGCGAGCTACTTGGAATTGAATTAAGCGTCGTAAGCTTCCGACGGGACATTAGACACGGCGACTGACAAGTTTCCCTGATTGCAATCTCACTTTCAGGTACACCAGTTTTATTGGATTATCTATTGATTAAATAACGTCCATAGCATAAAATACCAATATAAAAAATCCTGACCATATGCATGTGTGTTTTATAAATGCATTCATAAAATGTTCTGAATATGTTTAAAATTAAAAATTTAGAAGATTGCTCCTGATTTTACTAATAACTACACTAATATACGAGTGGATATGTGATATACAGACAAATTTAATTTACATATTTCAAAACCTTGTATGGGTTACCAAGCTGCTACCAAGAATTTTCGCTTGTATTGACTCAAAAATATTTAAAATTAAATGGGCTCACGTGAAATTCACACGATACGTTTCATGGTGGATATTTCAAAAACTCGAACAAAACGCTGATATTGTGGGTATGCTGTACAAAATGTGAATTAAGATTACTTTACGAGTTTTTTGGATCAGAATATATAATCTTCAAGGTATATTTGAATAGTGAGTAAATTAGTTTCTTTTAGGTAAGCACGCTCCATCGTTAACTGCAACGGCCGTTTTTAACATCAAGTGAGTTGGCCAAATGCATGTAATCACATAATTTAAAAAAAAATGTTGTCTAAGTATACATTGATATTTGACTGATGAACAAAGACAACGGCGTACAAGAGATTCTAAGGAACTTTTCTTTTAAGTCTGAACGTAAAAGATGGATACTAGTGTGTTGTTGCGAGAAATTATCAAGTATTTAAAATTTGATGAGAGTTAAAGTGAGATCCTTAGCTGCACGGGAAATATCAAATTTCATGCATACCTACTCTAGTCGTGCAATATTTGCAATATCAAAAAGCATGCTTTTGCAAATTATATTTGCAAAAAATAATTTGCAATTTTAATTTGTAATTTTGCGCATATTTATCACAGGTGATACAACATATAGTACCTATACATATCATAGGAACTAGTTACCTATATATATAAAAACATTTCCTTTGCAATTTGTTCTGCTATCCTAAGAAACTAAGAACTAATATCTTTTTAAGGAATAATATAAGCATGTTATCTATTTTTAAAACCATATACGCAGATCTTTAGTCTCGCTGTAGAAAGAAAAATCAAATTTCTAAGTTTTCGTAAAAAAAAGTTACAGCCGAATATGACGTAAAAAACGCACATTTCGACACTCACAAGGGAATCAAAACCTATGGGGTACTTCCTGTTGACCTAGTACTATGAAAGTTGGCAAGAAGCTTTGTGTTATAGTGTACATATAGGAAAAAGTCCGAAAACTGGACATTTTTAATTTAATCATAAAAATTGGGTCTTTAAGTGAGGAAGGAGGGTCCAAATTTTAAAGTGATTTAACCGTATCCAGATTTTTAATTTTTTTACGATGCATATATTTTTAGATTTATATATATTTTAATATAATTTCCCCTTTTTATCTACTAGTTTGTACGGAACCCTCGGTGGGCGAGTCTGACTCGCTCTTATCCGGTTTTCTTCAAAAATTTTGGTATGCCCGAGCCAGATGGATAATTTAGAATTTTATATATACTCTTGCTACATGGTAATAAAGAGACAATAACTTACGATAAAAAAAGTCCATTTGAAAAAGTCCAATTGAGACGTAAAGACCTAATAATATAACATTATTATAGTTATGAACTCGTACCTAATCCCTATGGTTCGATACCCGGTTAGAAGTGGGTGAATATTATATCACGCAGCTCTAAACCACAGTTTTGAGCTGTCTCTCTCTAGAGAAACTCACTATAGGCTGACGCAAACAATGAATTTGATTTTTTTAAAGTTCGATTTGTTGAACATAGACAGGCATATTGCGAATACCCAAAACCTTTGTGAAAAAGTCAGCTACACTCGGTTGATTCGCGTTTTGATACGTCACATAGGCGATAGTTTACAAACACACGATAGATTTTTGTACACTATTTTTGTGGTTTAAACGTCAATAGAGATAATTATTTTTCGGTCTAAGGCCTACGATAAGGCATACTCACAGAAGACAGAAGTAAATAGAAAGGGCTTAAACACAGTATTACGCAGAACCACTGTCGGTAAACTCACACAAGTAAGATATCTATCGTATTTTGCACTACAAATGTAATTATTATCACATTGGCATTTTATAGTTCAGTTTACTAAGCACAATAGCTCATTTGAAAATACACCTTAAATTCTAAACGTAAGACTTCATTTTGGCATTAGATCTCTATAATACTTAGAACTTATTTCATTGCAAATCAACATGACACAAACTAGTTCTGCATTGCACGCTAGATGTCGTCTAAATTAATTTTAACTGATAAAGTTCTCAGTGTTAAAGTCGAAAATTACCTAACGCAACTTCATGTTGAGTTGAGTAGCGTTAACCCAATTAGTGCAAATTATACTTTATTACGATAAGGATTTAGTTGTCTTTTGACTGTAACAATATAATTAATTTGTGATCCTCCCGAAATAGTTTTATTTCGTAAAAAAATAATAAGATAACACTTACATGTAAAATTAAATACTTCCATCTGATACTTTTTTGTAGTGCTACTATTTTTGCGTTCTAAAATGGCACAGTATGGTATTATTAAATTGTTACACGTCCACTTTGAAGTACTGACGTACGTACTGTCTCAGTCGAATTACGAGCTCAACTGGTGCCGGTTCAAATCTGCTGACCTTAACTGTGGTGATCGGGAACCGCCTACATAGCATTGCATAACGCGAAAATTACACATCATAAAAATAATTAAAATCCAGTTTTAGCTTGTGCTAATGAAGCTCTTTCATATGATACCCCACGTGATACGGTTAACTCACTTAAAAATTTGGACCGTCATTCCTTATATAAAGACCCTGTTTTTGTTATTAAATGAAAAATGTAAAATTTTTGGATTTTTCCTTTATATTTATTTTATGACAATGCTTCTTGCTAAATTTCATAGTTCAACGGGTTTTCGTAGGTCAACGGGAAGTACCTCAAGTAACTTAGAGGTATTGATTCTTTTGTGAGTGTCGAAATATGCGGTTTTTTGCGACATTTACAGCAGTAACGTTTTTTTAAGATAACCAAGAAGTTAGATTTTTTCATAGCTGCAAGGGACTACAGATCAGATATATGGTTTTAATTTCAACTCGATAACTCCACGGATTACCGAGATAGAAGGTCTTGACAGACGGACAACAAAATGATCCTATAAAGATTCCGTGTTTTCCTTTTGAGGTACGGAACCCTAGAAATTATAATATAATAATAATATATCACTTTATTGTATCTACACCATATTAAGAAACTTAAATATAAACAATAAAATAATAAACAGTAGTACAAGGGGCGGCCTTAGCATGAGGAAACTCTATGAAGACCTCACTAAAAACCCCATCATGACTATGCCCTCAGATACCATGATGAGTAAGACAAATCTACATAAACTCTTTAAGGTACCTGAAAGGACGACTGGGGAGGATGACATGCCTCGAGAGTTAAAGTCCGGTGACATAGTCTGGTACACGGATGGTTCTAGGAAAGATGACAGAGCAGGTGCGGGGATTTTTATAATATTTTTCAGGAAAAAATAAAACCGATAAAAAGTAAACAAGTGAACAGAATGGACTGGACTGATTAACTTGAATCATAGCTGTGAACATCCCTTATCAAGTCAGTTTTGAAACAAAATTAAAAATATATCATTTCTATTCGCTTAGTACCTCTATACCTATGGTAATGTTCATGGAAATATACAGACAGACACACAAATACATTCAGTTATAACACCCTAAGTACTTAGAATTTATTAAAATAATTAGTTTTAAGTTTACCTTTATATAAAAGAAGTTTAATATTTTTGATAAAATATCTTATTTAATTTTTAAGTAGTTGTGTACGCTTCGGCCGCGCACGTAACTAGAGTTTCGTAACTATTTTCGAACGAAATACTATTATTCTTGGTACGATACTGGTGTCAATCGGAGAAGTATTTTCCGTATTCGTAACCACGGTTTTGGTTCATAACCACCTACAGCATAAATGGCTTGACCGATTTTGATGTGCGTGGTGTCGTTAGATTCGACTTCACTTCCTGAGTGTCATAGGCTATATTTTTTGTAATATAACAAAAAACTTTCACAAAACTTCCACCGAACTTTTGAGTAATAAATAGATGATTTAAATAGATGATTATGATACTAGCATTATTCTAAAGAATGCGCATTTATAACCTTTATAAACGACGTTGCACATACTTCCTCACCAAAAACGAGAATGAAATCGTAAATTAGACTACAAAAATTGCTCTTCTGCAGTCGGCTATTTTGTTTTTCTTTTAATGTAGATACCTACTTGTTCAAAAACTGTTATTACTTATGTACGACACGTAAAAAGTATAGCAAAGATTGATCTACCGACTAGTGTGTTCAATAACGGCTATAAGGAAATTGAAAGGCGATGTCGGGGCCAAATAGGGATAGTTATGATATCGACTAGACATACTTTTATTTTACTAACTTGTCAATTTTATTAACTATTGTTAAATACATTGTTAAGGGAAGACAAGATTTTTCTTTTCTTAGGATTCCGTATCTCAATAGGAAAAAACGGAACCCTTATAGGAACACTTTGTTGCCCGTCTGTCCGTCTATCCGTCCGTCCGGGTGTTAAGACCTTTATCTCGGGAACGCGTGAAGTTATCGAGTTGAAATTAAAACCATGTACGCAGATCCATAGTATCTTGCTGCAGAAAGAAAAATAAAATTTCTCAGTTTTCTTAAAAAAAAGTTACAGCCGAATATGTCGTAAAAAACGCACATTTCGACACCCACAGAGGAATCAAAACTTATGGGGTACTTCCCGTTGACCTAGAACTCTGAAATTTGGCAAGAAGCATTGTGTTAGAGTACACATATAGTAAAAAGTCTGTCCGAAAACTGGACATTTTTATTTAATCATAAAAAAATTGTGTCTCTATGCAAGGAATGAGGGCTGCCTCAAACGTTCGCTCGCTCGGATCCGAGTTGGAGGCGCCGCTACTATAGCTCCTACTCGGATCCGAGTGGTGAGCAAGGAATGTGTTAAATATTTTTACGATGTATATTTTTCAGTTTATGAAGGAAAATATAAAAAAAAATATATGATTTCCCCCTTTTATTTAGTTTGTTACGGAACCCTCGGTGGGCGAGTCTGACTCGCACTTGTCCGTTTTTTTTTACTTACCTAACGTATTACTTTATTGTGTGTATACCATGAGAGACCGTCAATTATTTTTTCGGTTATATACATAGACATAGTAGATGGAGCATGCGACTTCAATTATAAGAAAACCTTGCGTGCCACATTTTTGGTATCGATTGTGACGTCACATACCTAAACGATTTTGTGATGAAATGTTTCATCCGCGCAAAATCTATTCAACCCAATGCATCCGCGCGCTTGTACGCATAAATCTTGGTCGTCAACTGCGATTTTTGTCGTACTTGACACGCTCGTTTTGACACGCTAGGTACATACACTTGGGGTATCTATAGAAGATAGGGTTATATACTATTGTATAGAAGTTATTATTTCTCCCTGTTCAGTTCATTGAATTGTTTTGAAGTCGATTTAATATTTTAGAATATGATAAATAAAAGTAAGTACCTCTACTTACTTTTATTATTCAGATTTTATTAGCTTATTTATAGATGGTACTTAAAATATAAATAAGTATAACAAACTGATTTCGATACAGGGATGTTTTGTATATATCATTAAAATTATATTATATTGCACCAAACTTTTAAGTGGATAAGTACTTATTCGTCTTACGTGAACCTAAAAATCTGATTCAAGATGCTTAATTGGGTGAGTCTGTTTGATGTTCAAATAGATTTTATCAACAATATTAATTTGGTTAATACCAAATTTAAAAAATGTATATATATATCAGACTCTTCTCCAAAGTATTAGTATTAGTGATTGCTAAATTTTATTCAATTCCGCCCGGTGCGGTAGTTTGAATTGCGACGTTGACGCGTTCCAGAAGCCAAGATAGACTAACATATATGGATATTTTGCAATTCTAACAATCTTAGACACATACACATGTATCGAATTGATTATCTCCTTTTTTCTATTTCTTTCCTATTTAAAACAGATTTTTAAGTTTTATGTGAATAAATAATTAAATAATTGCTTCAACAAAGGCTATTGATCCTTTGTTGAAGTCGATTTTTAAATTGCCTGCGAAAATAAAAACTGCATTGAATTTAGAATCTACGCTTTAGGTACTTACCTACTTTTGTCAAGAATTAAGTACCTAAAAGTGGTATTAAACTATCTTATTCCCATCAACACAAAGAAGTATAATTAAAATGCAAGCATTTATTTTACCGTATAGCCCTTGGGATGCTAAATTTATTTTATTTGACAAAGCTATAGAAATACAAAGAGAGCAGTAAAGAGTGGCCGCGCCCAGCAGAAGTGTCGTTAAGTTAGGGATGGCATAACTGCTGTGAAGTCCTCAGAGAGCTCTCCTATCCAGGGTCAACCGGTTTCAAAGACGGGACTGCGAGCTAATTGCTTGTTATATGTTGTTCGTTAGAAAATTTTACTCGTTTCATATTTAATGAATTTCAGTACTTTAGTTATTTGTTTCAAAATAGATTCTCAATCGCTTTGAATCAATGGATTGTACACTTCCTTATTATTACGAGTATATCATCTTGCCCATCCATACTAGCCTAATAAATACACCTGACTAGCCCATTTTAGCTACAACATAATAATTATATCTAAAATGTTGCCAAATATGACAACGGGAACTGTCACGCCCTAAAACGTACCTTATCACTTTTTCATTAAAATGCGCTTATTGAGGGTTTATGAGTAAGACGGACATGTAATAAATGCTGAAGACACCACTAAACTAATTACAATTATAACATTTTTGAAAAATAAAAACGAACGAATCCAACATTTTTTTTTTTTTTTTTAATTAATGATTTTAGTTAATTTATTGGTGCCTTAAGAATTGCCCACAATATCTCCTTATTCAGATAAAATTAACCTTGGTTTGGCACTTCTATAAAACAGTTGAAATATTGAAAAAAATGTGCTGGTCAAAGCAGATTTTCAGTTTTTTTTGTTTTATATTATTAATTTGTCAGGCGAGAAATTTTGAGCACGACCCATATGACTTTCAGAGCCCGACCACATGACCAGCTATAGAAGTGAAGAAGGCCGCCAGTTCGATAATTTCTATTGTGGATAATTTATTTTGTTAGATAAATGTGGAGTTAAGCTATCTTATCACCGTCGCTTTTAGAGTTAATATTTTTTTTAAACAAGATAGATCTACGATTGACCACCAACTCGCCTGATGTTAAGCGACGGTGCGGCCGAGGATGGAGCTCGTCGATCTAGAAGATATCTATTCACTCTAGCCTTGAAAATTCGAAGATTGTAGGTAATTGTATATTTGCGCCTTTTGGTTTTCTGAAAATTCAGCCGCAGTGCCAGCCTTATTTTGGGTTTTGGGAAGATGTGCCGGTGTCATCGCAAGTGGCGTAAAATCATAGTGATGGTTATTTGTTTTTGCTTAGTTTTATGAGATAACTCTCCTCGTGGTCGGAACTCACTATTACTTAAAAGAATACCGAATAGTCGCGATTCAGTCACCCAGATTATCACAGCCAGTGTGCTGCAGGCTAGGGTAGTAAGGGGCAGCCCTGCGCTAAGTGCAAGGCCCGTTGCCTCTCACAATTACCGCTGGGAGCTGTAATGACCCAGAGAGACCCTTATTAAAACTTGCTTCACCTCACTCCCACAAGTTCAAAGTAACGATGCATATTAATTGTAACATCGATAATGTAATTTGTGTTCAAAAGTGTTATAGGAAACTGCCATTAGGACAGCCCGGCAATTTGGATAGTTGCCTCCACGGTTCACTGGGTAGGTAAGCTGTAAGTGAACTTTAGAAATTCGAGTGCTGATGTTAATACTGTGATTTATGTGATCGATATTTTTATAGCTAAGTATTAAAGTTACTGCACGCTACTAATAAGTATCGTAGTTACGAGCACTAATATGGAAACGGTTGTTAAAGGCTGCAAACGGAAATATAATTTGGTTTGGTTTGGTACATAAGTTTGTTTAGCTTTAAGCCTAGTTCACATTATATCAGTAATTTAGTGGAGTAGCGAGTAACCCAGCTTTGCACGTACACTTTTTCAATTGAAATATACATAGCACAGAGTATCAGTTCACGTGGTGCCGTGCTAATGCGGGGTTACTTGTAAATTGCTATAATACAACACTACAATTTTATTCTGTATGTTTTAGTAATTGTAAGCTATTATTCATATGTAATTTCACAAGAATTAACATTTTGTGTCTGATGATGTGTGTCTTGTAATTTCTCCTGTAGTTCATACTCCATGTTTGCCTATCGTCGCTATTTTAAAGTTATCTGGTAATAATTGTTTTCAACGATATTTTATAATATATACACAATATTAATTCCTTTAATGTGTTTTACCTTCCTTGTATTACGAGTAAAAAATAATAAAATTATTTTTTCAGGGCCATCAAAATCTTAATTTTCAATTCCGATTGGGATTAGGTTTTTTGTTAGAAAATAATGATCTTATAAAAATTACCTTAGATTCAATACACTTCATATGGCTAAATAGCATACGCATATTTTCTACGTGCTCTTGTAGATTGAAGTCGGTGTTCAGTTTTTAAACTATTATACATATATAATTATCTTTATTATGTAATTTCCGGGAAAATAAAAAGTTACAAATTTATTAGACAGGTCATAAATTTCACATCCCACGGGACTTCAACCCGCATATCTCAATCATTACATGGGAGCCTTTACCATTTTGGACACAGGTGCGATGAAAAATATTTAACGATAACTTACATATTTTCTCCATCCCCGTATCTTTTTAAAACCTGACACCAAAATTAATCAGTCGATACGAATAAATTGTGTGTAACAGGATTTCATTCGACAGAAATACGGATATGGATACTTTTCTCTGCCAAACAGTTTATACAGCCCATTTAAACGCTCAGTATTAAAAAGCAATTCGTTTGATACAGTATTTGAAAACGAATAATATTTTACTTGGAAAGCGATAAAATAAAAACACTTCTTAGGCATATAAATTGTGAATGTCACATAAAATCGCGAATTGATGATGCAGCAATTTTATTGATGTCATCGGGTTGTGTGATCGTAAGCGCCGCTTTATTGCATCCAGTGCTTCATACTATCCCGGTTTATTGTTCGTTCAATATGGTTTCAGGCGTCAAACCAACAATATCGTGTAACTTTTAGCTTCCTCGAGTCAAACAATATTTGCCCGGAGAGGATCGGAGCTGAGTAATTGAGAAGGTTCGAAGTTAAGTAAACTATTACTAAAAACAACAATTAAAATAACCCACCTTTAAAAGCACTCATATTACTATTTTTTATGATACTAATCAATGATTTTCCATCACGTGGACGTAAAGTCTAAAACAAAATTCAAGAATATAGTGTCATCACGTGGACATAAAAAAAATTCACGAATATAGTGTCCTGGGTTGACTGATACTCATACACTAACAATGACAACTTAATGATTTTGATATAAAGACTCTATGTCGCCGCGCTAAAGCCTAATTTCGATCGAGAAGTCTAGAGACGTCTATTTTGCCGCTTTGAATTGTTTTGAAAACCGAAGTTATTTTACTCGTGCGTAAGGGGTAATTATACCTCATTGAGCTCGGACGCAACGCTACATCAGACTTTATTATTAAATATAAACTCAGAATAAATATTGTATTATAAATACTTAAATAAACTATACATTACTATCTACATAATAAGACTACTTTAAAAAAAACAATTTTAAAATATATATATACAGAAAACAAAGAAAATAAAATAAAAACTTATTCAAAAAGTCCACTGGTAGTGGGAAAAGTGGCCAGAATACTGGCAGCATTGCCACGTTGGATGGGAATGCTTACTTTTTGAGCAAAGTAGGAGCCTTCTGGTCACCTGTCACCTCTATACCAAGCGTTTGGCTAATTCCCTGTATAAACTCTGAGCGGCTGGACCCCATGTACCTAATGTTTCGACCCCAAACGGCACAAACATGTACATCCGGTCTAAATATGCATACTTATTTGCGCCTTTTAATAAACTTATTTTCCGTGTACATTATTTTCTTATAAATTTTGGCAGCCAAGATAGGAATCCGTCTGACTTCCGACTCCGATATCTGTGTTCAAATCCCAAGGCACGCATGTCTATATTTCGAAGTTTTAGTTTTACGCGAATTGGTAACTGCCCTAGCTTCAAATGCTGAAAGAAAACTTTGTGAGAATCATATCTTCTCACGATAAACATTTAACTGTATGTATACGTACGTAAGTACATACAGCACAATGACGATAAAAAGAATTCCCCGTCCAACATTGAGATTGTTTAGTTTCGACCTCGTTAGGTATATTCACGATGAGTATACCATTTACATTTTAAATACCTAGCAAGCTTAGCGCATAATAAATAAGCAATTATAATCATATTTAAAATACTTTTATAATCAAATAAACCATTTAAATAATATTTAGCAACCATCCCTGTATATCAAAAACAATTTAACCAAATAGTTTTAGTTCATTTCGGTGTTGGTTTTAACTTGTTTATTTTATCGTATTAGTTTCAAATGACGTGGTAATTTGTTTTCCAAGCAAATTAGGATGAATGACGTGAATGTAACGAACACCAAATTCAATTTCATCTGTCTGCACACAATGCATGATACAGACGTGTGTTCGGTTACGGAGTGTCTGGTGTCCATTGTGTCTAAATAATTTGCTTGTGCGTGCCGTGGCTCGGAGTGGTCGTCCCGCCACCGCGCACCGGCCGTCCGTCGACCGGCCGTATTGTTAAATGATTAATCGATGCGAAAATTGAATCGCCGTGATAAATGAAATACCAACACAATATGTAACAAATAGCTACGGTTTACGTCCTTCAATCGAGGGACTGTTTGATTACGGATAAAGTAATATCAGCTTGAGAGACAAGCGCGGGCGGTCTGTGTACGTACCTTGCTATTTTAGCACATAAGATAATATTATTTTTTTACTTACCATGTTTCAATATCGGTGTATAAGCTAAATACAGCTTATAAGTGCGAGTAAATAGATTTCTTCTAAGCAAGCGCGCTTTGTTGTAGGCTGCAAAACTGTTCAACATCGGGTAGGCGTTGGTGCAGACGAGTAAACAGTCAAGAGCAATCCTAACAAAGATAAATAAGTTAAACCAGATTTTGGCTCTAAGCTAGGTAGTAAGTTGTAACAATAACAACACATTTTTAACTGTTTCCTAGATGGCCTTCTACTGCACTAAAGTGCACCCTAAAAGAATGGTTAACTAGTCAAGTCTTCTATGATCTCAAAGAATATTTTGACGCAGACAAGACATGAATAAATGTTTGTAGTGTCTTTTATATCACTGTCTTGGCTGTATAGAACTTAACTATTTCTAATAATTTATGTGCATAGTATATTGTCATTGTAAAAAAAAGTTACTAGTAATATTGTATGTTCGTGATGGACAAACTGTTGAAACTTATTTTTATACTACTCGTACCACCTTTGTTCACAGTTATACAATAAATATTTTCTGATTTCTGATTTCTGCACTTGACGATTATAACCTCTGTCTTGAACAAAAATGTCAAATCTGGACAAATTATTGTAAGTATTCCACGTTATCATTAGTTACTTTTTATTTACCCACATAAAATAATCATAATAATAAAATAAAAAAAGTAAGATAAGTCTCTGAAATTTATTTCAAAATTCTATCAAATTTTACCCTGAGTACGCATCTAAGCACGTACACCGATTAACTTACAACCAACGACCGTACATAAGATAAAAAATTCAAGTGAGAAACATTTTTATTTACAGACCGCCTTCATCTAATTTATTTTCAATTATCTTCTTTATAGATATAAACAATCGCTGTGAGACGAGCTCTCGCTCCGTTGCTGAGTGTACAACAGCCTTTTGCACCAAGAGGAAAGCTGAATATAAAATAATATTCACCGGACTGTGTTTATAAGGGAAAACAAATTAATTTTTGAAACCCTGGGTATACTTTACATTTTATCGGATGAAGTTGGGTTCTATAAGCTTATTGTGTGTTCTCGCTTAATATTTTACTTGGATCTTTTTTGCTGAGGGAATGATTATAGAGGGGACTATAGGAAGAGGGATTCGTACTTTAATAATGAATGGGTCGTGCATTAAAGCCGTGACATTTCAGGCGAGTGGCGGAGGCCGGGGCCTGCGCTCATCGGTCTCCCGCTGCCGGACGCCTTGATTATGGCATAATTGAGTGCTTCCGGTTATGTAAGGAGTCTCCATTAAATAAAGCCGATGGCGAATAGCGATGTTGTTTCACCTTTCATATTTTTTATTAATACATTTTTGGCAATTATATAATAACCGTGCAACATACATATGATAAACAAATTCTGTCCGGAACAAAAGTAGGTTATTAGCGCTATCTATTTTTGTCAGCGCTAAAAAAACAAAAATATTATCAGTTATAATATACATAGCTATGTGGAGGTACAATCGCAATTCGGCAAAAAAATTAGAATACATATATTAGTGATAAAAGAGCAGTAAGGTATCTGTGCTTTATTTACAATGATAAGCAAAAAACTTTTGGTAAAGATATACTTAGTTAGGTAGGTTGGTAATATTTCAAGTATAAATAAACATAGTATTATAATGCCAAACTTAATAAGGGAATATATATGGGCACCCACAAAAATGTGACTGGTATTTTTGTTTGTTTTATTTCGTAGAAATAAAACAAAAAAAAAATACCATTATATCTGTGATTTATACTTAGAGCTAGAAGTATGACAAAGCGCATGTATGTTTCAAACTAATAGTTTATGTGCAAAAAAAATCCCCGTTTTATAATTTTTAGAGAGAGGGAATGAAAAAGTTTGGGAAGTTCGCGCTCGCTGCCACACCCGTTCTCAAATTCCTTGACTCGCGTCGGATCATATTTTTGCTAAATTCGTGGCAATGAATCTCACCCAAGTTTTGATTGTACACATTCGTTACTTCGCGCTATTCGTCAACGCTTAGGAGATTTATTCCATCTAACTTTCCCATCTAAAGAGTTACGCTGTCGATTGCTCTCTTCCGAGACACATTAAAGCTTGAGTCCCAGTTAAGCTAACACGTATTTCAATATTCCGTGAAATCCAGTTTTTGCCTCATAGATATAGTTATTTCACTAATAATGCAATAGCATTAACGTATTGTAAAATACTGAATTCTGTAGAAAGATTATTGTAAGCAATTGTTTGTGAACTATTTTTATTTTAGTATTATATACCATGCACAATTGCACAATATACCCCTAGCGGGACGTCAGTGCAGGCCTCATTGCCCCCAACTCAAATTAAAATTAGAATATATACTAATTTTTTTGAAATGAAATGAAATAAAATATTCTTTATTTGGAACTAATATAAAGGGTTACAATAACAGTAAGGGGCACGATGCTACCCGCGATAGTTTAGAAAACTGTGTCGCGGGGAACATCACCCACCTCCGGGATATATTACATTTTATATTACAGTTATGAATTGAATTTAAAGTATATATTTAAATAAATAACTAGGATTTAGATACATAAAATTTTTACGAATTTTAGATTTACAGAAAATTAAATAAAAATTACAATATGTATATATATACAAACGCAACATTTTTCTAGTAATACTTAAAAAATAAATTATAAGTGTAATATTTGCGTGCCGTGTGGGTGGGAGAGTTTAGGATGTGTGAGTGATGATATGTGTGCGTGAGGGTGTGTAAGTGTGGATGTGTGTGTGGAGTAATGAGTATGTGGTGTGAGTGAATACATGCTATTTTAAATATATACTAATTTACTAACTTGGATAATTGGATTCCACGAAATATAAGGATACGTTGCAGATCAGTTGCTGATATCAATCAGGTGTAAACCTGTGTCTTGCACGGAACTGTGACATTTTATGTGTTATTGTTTAAATTAAGATCAGTCATGCATGTTAGCATTACATAATTACAAGTTCACCTAACTGATGCCATTATAATGTTAATAACATAGATGTATTGTAAGTAAGTAGGAAAATGGTATGAAAAGCGTAATAGCGTAGATATTTGTTACCCAATACCTTATACCGTAACAAAATTAAGCACAGTGTTGTCATATAAGTTGAACGATAACCTATATATGATCTGAAATGCATTTACTTTACCCGAATCTTACTTGTTCGAATCGGTTCCATTATAGAACTGTCTGATTCTAGAAATATGTTTTTCTGAAACGTGTTTGATAGGCGCCAGACGCTCCTAGTATAATTACCTAGACCTAGACGAATAATCTCACCAATTGCGTTCAACTTATTATTGCCTTATTAGCTTTTGACAATCTTATTATAGTGCATTAATAATTAATTGATAACTAACTAAAATTATTATTGTTATAATTGCAAAATTACATGTTATTAACTGCTTGTATGCTTCAAAGTACGATCTGGCAGAATACTCATTTGTAAATACCAACTTAACCTTGTACCCAGGCCCACAAGCTAATTTTTTTTTATTTTTTTTTTTTTATTTTTTTTTTATTTTGTACTTATTAGCTTGTGTTATGAGTAGTGATGAAAAACTGTGATGATGATTTATTTATTATTATTTATTTATTTATTTACAATGAACGGTTGGCTCCAATTACAATACATTACATTACATTATTTATTAATTTTTTTATGATGATAAAATTCTGATCTTCAACCATCTCTGTACCAAAATTAATCATGACCAGTTAAGCTGTTTAGGCGTGCAAAGACATACAAAGTGTCAGGGAAAGACAGAGTTCATTTTCATGAGTTTTCTTTCACGTTGGTTAGGAAGTTATTTATTGTAGTGAACTGCAAAAATTTTGTTTAGTGTTAGTATTACAATTCTGAGCGTGGCGATGGATTCAAAATGGCATACTGATTCAGTACCCGATACTAATGGAATATAGCAAAAAGGGTAAGGCAGCTTTGTGGGGACTTGCGTTTTTTTTGTACCTTTTTTATTGTATAACTTTATACCCCCATTTCTCTTTGAAATGCCAAAAATCCGTACTCAGCGATATCGATCCACATTCCTGTTGCGTACTGCACAAGAATGGAATTCTTTGTCGTCATCTCTGTTTCCTGAGACCTACAATCTTGGAATTTTCAAGGCTAGAGTGAATAGATATCTTCTAGTTCGACGAGCTCCATCCTCGGTCACACCGTCGCTTGACATCAGGCGAGTTGGTGGCCAATCGTAGATCTATAATGTATTTAAAAAAAAACTTATCTTTAAGATAAATACAGATACATATTCCCTGTAGAAAGATCAGTCAGAATTATTTATGTATAAGAATCACTACACAAATAGATACTTGCTACTCCACCAGGTAAGTAAATTATTTATTATAATAAACTGTCTGGGTGATAAATGGCTTGGTTTATTTCCTTAATATTATTATTTTTATAATGGTTTTACCACAGAATACGAGGTCCTATTTTACCTTTCTAAGGAAAAGTTTTGTTTCCATAAGTGAAAACAAATAAACTAATGTAACGTAAAATTCAAATTAATTTATTTCTTGCAAAAGCAGGTGAAACAGTAAATTGTGATCTTAGAATATTAAATATCAAGGCCCTCTGTTTTCGCTAACATAGCATGCAAGTATTTACATCGTTAGTCTTTTAAATCTACACAATTAAAAAGTAAAAAAATAATAAAAAAATGTAAATTTTATCGCAAACGAATAGTGAACGCAAAACGAAACGCTGAAATAAATTCTCGTAAGTTCACAAAAGAAAATGTAATAAATAGCTCTAATTATCCAATGTCTGGGCACTTTGCAGCGCATTAATACTTTTGTGATTAACAGTAATCTGTATCATTAAATAGACACTCGAGAAGATGAGCCTAATGTTCTACAACTTTGCTCAAGTTAAATTCGCTCTATAATCATGATTTATATTTCTTTAAAGAGGTTACCTATTAAAACTTTTTTCAGATTGCAACTCCTTTAACACTTTCAATTCCAAGTGCAATAAATCAGAGCTAACCGCGGCAGCTTTCACGTTATGACTTCCTCGTAAAATTTACATTTAAAAGTTAATTTTCTCGTTCCCCGGCTTAGGGCAATTGTTAATCTTGGATTCTCTCGTGTTGCCTTCTCGGTGTAAAAAATTATTAGCATTATTTTCTACGCGAGTCTATGGGATTCATCCCACCCGTATAACAAACACATGTCTAATTGTGCTGTGATGAAGATTTCATCTACGTGATTTGTTATCTACTTTACTATATTTTTTCTCCGAGTTCAGAGCACAAGCTTAGCTTAGCACAAGTTTGTGCTTAGCAAACACAAAATTAGAGGCAAACTATGCTAACTATGCAATACATTTTCCAAGTTTTTTTCCAAGACTTCCAAACTATATTAGAAGAAAGGTGGATGAAACTGATATTTCAGTTAATAACCTGTCGATTTAGAAAAGTAAAAGGACATTATGAGCCCCTATTTACCTTACATTGAATAATGAACCCATCAGGTTTACAAAGCGCTCCCATTTTCATAGACATCGGGAATTCAGCCGACATTTATAGACACGAAAAAGTGTGTGACCAAACTACATAAATATGCAGAATCTAGGTCGTTAGCCGAGAAATCCGGTTACACAAAAGACTTGGTCGGGTGCGGAGTATTTCGCAGTCTGCAAACGAATTGCAAATGCGGCAGGAGTTTGCACACTCGGCGGCCAAACAAGGCGCGCGTCCGTGCCGCGTCTCTCGCGCCGTGCCGTGCGCTGCATGCTACCGCAGTCAGAACACAGCCTGCTATTACTATGTTTGAACACTTCGCAGCTTTGTGCTGACACAGCGGTAATCGCTCGCAGTGGTTGGATACACTGATGTCGCACGGTACAGACAAGGCCGTAGCCTGAAATTCATTTCAGGGGGACGGGGGGACGGGAGGGGGAAGGGCGCGCAGCCCATGTTAATGTGCGAGCAAAGCGAGTGGAAAAAATTAATGTTTTTTTTACCAATTTTTCAGTAAACAATATACTGTATACCTAATGCGCTTCTAGCACTTTCATGTCCCAGAAGAACACCAATATCATTTTTCTATGAATTTAAGTAATATGAGTTTTGTTCGTTCTAACGAGCGTTCAGCATTTGCATGACCCAAGTAAACAAAAACATAAGCAATAAGTTTACGCGAGCGAAGCGTGTGTGATAATTTTAGTGGTGTTTTTTTAATAATGTGCTTTATTTCTCGTATTACTGATCCCAAAATAATACCCATAATATGAACATAGTAATAATGTGCGAAGCGAACGAGCGCGAAAATTGGGGGTTGAACGTGATAGGTAGTCTTGAAATGCTGTCAGGTAAACAATATTATGTACAAATTAACATACTAAGTAAGGCCTAAACAACTCTAATAGAAACATTCTTTAAATAAGTGTCTATATATTAAAAGATAAACAAAATACCAAGTCAGTCAAAATCCGTTTAGGCTGTAGGAGGTAATATAAAAATACATATATACCCACATACATGCATGCATATATATATACCTACACTCGCAAAACATAACTTCTGCAGTCGGATAAAAGTATTAAATATTTCTCGAGACAAGCACCTACTTAACCAATTGAGTCTACTCATTATCTTCATATCCAAGTTCCAACGTAAAAGTGTGTCCTGAATTAATTTAGCAATAATACTTATTTCAGATCCTTTTAGCCTAGGGAGCGCTTTGGGAACGTGGTAGGTTATCTGCATTTAAATAGATTGCATTATGAACGCTTGGGAGGGAGACTGTTACAAGATAGACCCACATATATAGAGTTGCTAGATGTCCTAAGCTGCACGCGATTTATATGTATCTAATTCGTTAAAAACCGCATTATTTGAACGTAACTTACACACCCACACACATTTATATATTTGTCACAATTTTGAGAAAAAAATTGTCTCTTCCAGTAAACCGGACCATGGAAAAAAATAAACCTTCCGAGGTCACAGTACTATGGGAAAAAAACATTTCTCCTAGTTATGGCAAGAAGCGCTATGATATCATGATAATTGTATCATAGGGCTTCTTGCCTTATCTAGGGGATATAATGAATTTCAAATTCGACAATTAAGATATTCATTTTTCAAAAATGTTTTTAGAATATTTGTAGTAAATACAAAAAAACCCTTTAGGTAGGGTCTGATTTGAACAAAATAACATTAAAACGATTTTATTTTGATGATGATGATTAGTAATTAATTTGGTTCAATTAAATATTAGGGTTCCGTAGGAACTACGAGGAAGCCTTATAATTTCACCATATCCGACTGTCTGTCTGTCTGTCCGTATGTAAAGGTCCATTTTACTCAGAGACTATTAACCCTACATAAACGAAATTTGGCACGTAGATGTGTTATTTGACCCGCTACAAAATAAAAATCTATCTACATCATTGGTGTTAGGTGATGTGAATGTGTGTTGGAACTATTTTACAATCCAGGGTTGAAAAATCTTCGCTAGTGTGATGAAATGGATGTGACTTAAGAAATCAGTCTATGAGCTGATGCTCCCACACAAAAGGTAAAATACAGTACCTTTTTGTGGGAGCACCATAATGAGAAAAGGGCACCTGCCAATTTTGTCCCATAATTCAAAAAACTTTT
The DNA here is from genome assembly GCA_947563715.1 of Lycia hirtaria. Taxonomy (NCBI): domain Eukaryota; kingdom Metazoa; phylum Arthropoda; class Insecta; order Lepidoptera; family Geometridae; genus Lycia; species Lycia hirtaria. The sequence goes on from OX387378.1 coordinate 33,441,774, forward strand.
GGTAGGTGATGACTCCGCCACCAACTAAATGGACCTCCATAGAGGCGCCGCTTATTTGGCGTCGGAGAAGAACAATATTGATATTACAGGCATTTTAATGGATATATAAATATATTGTATTTTATACTGAGTTCCTATCAAATGGATCCACCGTTTTGATTCTAAATATTATGTTCTATTTTTTAGACGAAGACTTTTCGAACGATATCTATATCGATTTTGATAAAAATTATATAGGAGCACATCTTAAGTATTATCAACCAAATACAAAAAGAATCATCAAACTAAATGCACAATTGGCTTAGTAATCGGTATAAACAAACATACAGACCAAATTGATAACCTCCTTCTTTTTGGAAGTCGGTTAAAATAAAATATAAGGGAACCTAAATATTTCAAAATTTTCGTTTTTTTTCAGGTTTCAACAAATCCTTATGAAAGGTTCTAGATAGCTGAAAATCTGCAGGTAGACATGAGCTATATTTTAAACATTTTCCCCGTTGTTTATCACTATTCTGGAGCCGTAAGACAAAGCTAGGTATACAACTATAAGCACAATTGCACATTCAATTTAGTTGTCTAGAATACAATCTGAGGTCGATCGGGCGACCATAGTTGTTAATGTAAGCTGTTGTTGTATTGTATGGCTATTTCAATTCAACAGGCGTGTTTAATAGTAAGCCGGTTATGATAGGGGGATTAAATGAAACTGCTGCTATTGCTGCTGCTGGGTACTGCATTCCCGGTAGAAATTAATTTCAGAAAGTCCCGAATCTGAATAGTGAACTAATCATATTAAGTGATTTTATTGGAAGACAAATTACTGAACCGATTTTGATGAAATGTCTACGGGACCAATTTGAAAGTGTATCCTTAAAAAAACATTTCAAATCGGTTTGTTAATGATGGAGTTACGCGGTAACAAATATAAAAAAGTACAGCCGAATTGTTAACCTTCTTTTTTGAAGTCATAAAAAATTGAAGTATCAGCACGTCCTCGATAAAAACTGCCAAGACGTGGGTATGTCGAGTCGTCGCTGCCTGCGAAGGAAGGAAGCAAGTGACATTACTGTGCTGCGACTAAGTATAAGGCCTTCGACGTCTCTGATAACACCGTGCTCATGTAAAAGCTGAAGCACTATGCCATATAGAAGGTCCCGCGCATAGTGTTCTTAAAAGTCTGCTGCAATAAAGATCATAAATAGTTGTCGGTGAGGACTGATTCACAAGCATTAAGCATTGCTTAACATAAATTTTGGCAACTTCTCTTGACACTTGCGAAAAGAAGACAAATAATTTAAGACGATGGTAAAAGTTAAGTAGCTTTTTTCGGTAAGGCCATTAGTGGATAATAAGCAATATGTAGGTAGTTTATTATTTTGTTGTAGTTAATAAAGGCAATTGCCCTATTAACTATCGGGAATAATCTAAATTAGCATGAGGTTAAAAATTTAACTTTTAAGTAGATTACTAGACTAGAAAGCTGTCTATCCTGCTAACAAACAATTCCAATTCCAATACCTGCTTCCCCACAGTTTGCCGAATAATAGCTGTAGGCGTAAGTTCAAACAATGAAATTATCTTATGTTAGCTCAACTGTAAGTTTTTGAGGTTCTGTTTGTGTTGAAAATTATGGAAGTTAAAGCTTCAGAAACTTTTATCACTTTATCGTATGAGGAACGCGTTCATAGTGTTGTACTGGTTTATAGTCATCTTATTCTTTTATTCGATTGTCAGGTATTTTGACTACAGCTTGCTGACAGTGTGGTCCAACGAGGTAAGTTTGGCTCTGACTCTATTTCCTTATTTATACTTAGATCTGTTGGAGACTTCTCTCTCCAGCAGCTCGAGTATGTCAAGCCTTTTCGCAAAATCCATTCTTAGCTGACCTATTTACCCCATAAGGAACATACATGTCAAATTTTAGCTTATGTAGTTTTGAGATTTCGTGATGAGTCAGTGAATGTGGGATGAATAGAGGGTACCTAACAATTAACAACCTACATTACACATTTTGTAACCCTCATTAACGGCTACTCCCTGTAATGTGCAAAAGTCTATCTCGGTGGTAAAGGCAACTCGACTGTTAGAAACGATTGACGTTGGCGGAACCGGCGAAATAGCAAGGCATCGTGTGAAGGCCAAGGGCGGCAGTAGGAGCCGTTAAGTGACTGTCGGCTAGAACACAGCACTCAAGTCTGTCTCGGCGGTGAAGGCAAATAGACTGCTGATAATATTCTGATTATGCTGATATGACTGCTGATAGAACGCTTGAGAATATTACCAATAGAGTCTGTTACCCCTTTTATATATAGCAAAACAGCAGCTTGTAGGTTGACTGTGGGTGCTTTGGGTCGTCTTCTGTAATGCGACCGCACCGTGGCGACAAAGAGAAGTATAAGGAAAATATAGCGGATATGAAAATAGAAGCTCTAACTGGTCTGCAGTGTGTGAGCATGAACTAGATAAGCTCAATTACTACATCCGTTTTGATAATCCTCATCTTTGCTAGAAAAGACGCGTTTTTGTACCAAGTATGTTACATGAGGCTGTTGATTAATAATACCTGAATTTTAATAGAGAACATGGTTGGCAAGTGTTTCCAGCATGGGACCCGGTTTTAAATAAAAATAATAGGCGGTAGTAATTAATATTGCCATAACCAAAAATACAACTTTGTCATCTATTCTCATCTATGACCACTGTGATTTGAACCCATAGCTTCATTTAGTCCAGCTGGCATGCTATAAACACAGAATATTTTAATCAGCTTTAAATGTTATAGTTGATTCAATTTGGGTTTTCTCTTTCTCTCCCAAATTCTAGATGGCTTGGCTAGAGAAGAAATTGTTTACCTAACTTTAAGTACGATTACTGCTATTATGATTCGTATTATTCGAGTCTTGAACAAATTTCAATACTTGACACTGGCAAATGCGTTAATCGCGCGGGCCCAATACAAAAGAAACAATAAGCGGTTTAAACAGAGAACGTGAGCTACAAATTGCGAAAGCCACAGGCTCGGTTTCGCTTCCCAACCAGTTCAATATCACTTTCCACAAGATATGTGTTTCCAGTTTGGGCTGTAAAAGGGCCTGTTTCATTATTAATATTGGTCCCAATTAGAGCGCGAGTCGGCGCGGCGGCGGCGGGCTGTCACCATAACTGGAAGCCGAGTTAACCGCCTCTCTGAGAGTAATTACATGAACTTCATTTAACTTCCTCAGCTCAGTCCAAATACCAGTACCACTAAGCGCTGTACTTACTTTACTTAGCCCGTAACAAAACGATGCAATTTTAAGTAACGGTCCGGCGCGGCGGGTAAGTCGAAAGCTTGTATAGCTTAATGTACTTACTGAAATAAACTTTCCCGACGCCGAACTGGTGTGGGATTGCTCGTTGGATACAGAGCTGATTGTTAGCTTTTAGTTATTTGCCGCCACCCATTGTAAGAACTAACATAAAGCTAACACTTTCGAGGGTACTCTGCGAAAGCTTTGTTTCGGGGTTGATGTTCCTTTTTGTTATCTGTTTGATAGAATAGTATAAAAAAATATATAATTGTGAAATAATTAGTCAATGACGTTCTCATCAGTGTGATTAGTGATAACAATGTATATATTGTCTTATGGCTCTAGTTAGGTAACGCAAAAATTTACGTGCGGCGGAAATTGAATTTGAACGTAATGTCAGTTGGAAATGAATTGAATTGAATTCTAAGTTGTACGTAACAAAGTTGAAATTCTATGGAAGCTTCAATTCGTATTAACCCTTATATATTTTAACAACATTTTAATAATGAATGAGTTACGAATACGTGAAACGATATTCACTCAAGATTCGCAAAAAATTAGCTTTTCCGAATAAATTGTTTGTTGTAAAATAAATTTAAAAGACATAGGATTTTATTTATTTATCTGGATAAATAAATAAAATCCTATGTCTTTTAAATTTATTTTTGGAAGCGTTTGCGTAACAAGGCTTGACAGAAGATATCATACAAGTGGCAGGAAGACGCTGGATGTAGGCCGCTTCCAACCGGTCTTTTTGGAAATCCCTGAGGGAGGCCTATGCCCAGCAGTCAACTTCTTTTGGCTGTGATACATAAATAATAAACAAATATTGGTGGACATTTCACACAACACCATCTAGCCCATACTAAGCAGAGCTTGTACTATGGAAACTAGATGGCTGATAGAATACATAATTATATACTTTTTTTTTGTTATAAATACATACTTAAGATACATAGATACAAAGTAACATGATGATGATGAATCTCGGCATAATACCTCTATGATGAAATCAGACTGTCATGATAAGATACTAAACGCCTTACCGAAAAACGTTACTTAACTTTAACCATCGTCTTAAATTCTCTGTCTTCTTTCCGCAAGTGTCATTACGAGTCAGCGAGAAGATTGAAAAATATGTTAAGCAATGCTTAAAGTTAACTAATGTTTTTCGGTAAGGCTGTATATTGTTAAATTAATTATATCAGGCAACACATTTTTCTTTAGGTTCTACATACAATACATTCTTAACGGTGTAACAAAAGGAATCTATTTATGCAAGTACATGTTGTTTGTTTATATTGGTTACTTTCCGTTTAGCGAAATGTTTTCGTTCATTTCCTCTTACTTACTTCTGAAATGTTTGACGCCGAAAAACGGAAAGCGAGAGACTCAAAACGAGTAAAAGATTTGAGATATTCACAACAATCATTATAAATAGATCAAGGCTGTTCTGTTCCGGGCTCGTAAAATATTCAGTGTTTTGTCACTACCTACTACAACACTTACTTACATATATGCCTGAGCGTGAATGTTTAAGAGTATACTTGTGTATTTGGCTTATATTTTATCTAGGTTAGCGGCGAGATAAGATTTCGACTGTATATGTATTTGTGTGTACATATTAAAATGCAATAAAACCGATGTGTTTTTACCCGACCGCGTAAGTAGAATGGTTATGTTTTTCGAATGTGTGTATATTTGTAGGTATGTATGTATGTATGTTTCTATATGATCGCCTACAGCCTAAACAGCTTGACCGATTTTGATGTGCAAGAATAAACAGACAGACAGACGACTGACAGAGTTACTTTCGCTTTTATAATATTAGTTTGGATTGATATTAATAGTGCAGTATATGTTACACCATTCCATTGTTTTGGCCTTGCACCCTCTCTGTCACTTACATTACAACCAATAAAAAATAAGTTCAAATACTAAAGCCCAACTAGTGAAAAATCACGCTCTAAAAAGTATGAAAAGTATGTAAGAAATCCGTTTGATCTTTGCAAACTACTTAGATTCTATTTCAGGACATATACCAATATACTTAACAGCCGGACGTTGAGTCGGCTAATACCTTTTTAAGCTTTGATTGAATTACCTTTTGAAATTGTATCCTTAGGAATCGACATTCTGGCGCACAATATTTTATTAAAAGCTCAATCCGATCAGAATCAGAATCAGTATTTATTTTGTTGAACATGTACATGACAAATAGGCTACAAGATGGATTTTGAAAATATCAGCATCACCATGTATTTTATCAAAGTATTTTGTAATATATTTGCTGAAGAACTTTAGGTCGCACACAACAGGAGACTCGCACACTTTCCCTTACCATCACCACATTCAGGCGTTTCTAAAATTAGAAACGTGAATAGTTAAATTTAAATATACCCGTGTTTATTGTTTTTAACTTTAGTTTCTTGATTTAACTTAGAAATCTGTATGTATGTTGGAGTCTGCGACATGCAACCGCATACCCGCATCCAATCTTTCAATGCGTCTTGAAGTACAAGACCAACCTAAGAATTTGGTTGCAAAAAACATGTTTTATTACATAAATGAGTATTTTAAATTATAGATATCATGTTATTTTTATTTCATTATAATCCTTTATTTAAATATAATCTCGGTCTTTGGGTAGGCATCAGTGGAGTCGAAGCCAACACTGAGAAGCCCTTTACAAATTTAAATAAAGTTAAGTACAGCAGTCGATGCAATGAATATGATTTAGAAAACTAGTCTACTAGAGCAGGGTTTCACAAACTTTTGGCTCCACGAACCCCTGTTAAAGTTTCCAGATGACAAACGAACCCAACTAAATAATTTAATCCCTCCCATACAAAAGATAATAGTACCTCCCGTGTGGGAGCACCAGAATGGGAAAACTGCAATTTAACGGTAACGAATTTTATTAGTATTATTATTATCACTTATTTAATATTAACACATTTTAATTTTACTTTATGACATAATTTATTATACTGTATTCGTCTTATGGCTCGGGCGTTATGGATAAATTATTTGTATTTGTTTCAAATTTGTAAAGTTAAACGTCATGGTTATCATCGAAAATAACATTGAAATCGCACAATTTTAGGGGTACAAATAATTCTCCCGTTATATATACAAATAGGTTCTACAAAATTCTCTAATTTGTTATTAAAATTCAGTTTTTCGTATCGTAGTATGTTGTTTACATAATCTACGAAGTATATGTAGAAGAGAAGTTCAGCAGCTGAGGTCAGCAGCTTGCCGATACATTTTCTAATGTTATGTCAGGCCCCTATTCAGCAGGTATGGAATAAGGCTTTAGGAGCTCTACAGTCTGATGAATTGCCTCATAAATTGTAGCTTACGGCATCCTTCGAGAGACGCAAGTCCCGTGCTTCGGAGCAGTTGGCGCCGTGAAGGATGTCTTATTTGTGAGATTTGTAACGAACATTATACGTAGGCTTCTTTAGAATCTGAATTCAAATATGGTGGTATATAACTTTGGTCCGTCGGGGCTGTCTGTCTGTCTGTCTGTTGAAATGATTGTGTTTGTTTTGATATGTTCTACAAATATAGCTGATAACCTGAAGATGAACATAGGCTACATTTCGTCATGATTATTTTCACTATCTGTTTTTTTTTTTTTTTTTTTTATTTGAAAAAAATCGAGCACCACAGACTCCAGGGTCCATGCCTTTTATAAACTAATACATTTTATTTTTTTTAGCTAACTTTACATATTTTTTTAAACTAGAGTACAAGATTGTCACTATCTGATTAAATCCCTGCAGTGGCCCGCCACTGTTCATTATGTAATAGTTAAATAATTTAAATTTGATTGTAGATTTTATCAGTGCTTCAACCACCATCATATATAATCCATAGAATACGGATTAGATTTGGAATCTACATTTTTTTCTCTGTTATTTATAAATAAGAATGACAGATATATATGTATTTGGTTCAAGTGCAATCACATAACTATGAATTCCGATCTGAAAATAAATATATTTTGATTTTATTTAATACAGAGATAGACAGATAAACCCTTTATTGACACGTCTTAAAATTAACAATAAAGTACAAAAGAAAGTAAAATAACACTAGTATAAGAATGCTTTATCTGAGGCCTTATCGAGAGGAGGATATACCTATACACTTAGGTATCGAATGGAACACGTATCACAGCACAAAGTACTGTCAATTATATTTTTTATTAATTAGGACACACACACATTACAGCGAACACAAAGTTCCTAAACTAGCTTAAAACTGTGGTGCAGAAGTCAAAGAAATCGCACATTAAAATATTTCAATGGTACATAAAAATATTACGTCTACATTTTTCCGGATGTGAGTAAACAATTTATAAAACCAGCTAAACCAGAAAATTAAAATAATTTGAACAAATAAAAAATGTTTCAGGTTCGGTTGATTTTGTATATACATATAATATAAAATGATTCATAACCGATATGCATGACGTGAAAGCGGAAATAACAGTTTATTCATAAAGTAACGCCTGATTTACAAGATTTTATTTCAATAGTGGCGTTATAAGTTTATCCCAGTTCTAAGCCCAGCAGATAAAAGAATAATAAAATATTTTTTTATTATTCTTTGTCAAACATGTCATACAAAAATCTTTTATGGCTTAAATTGTATCACGTAGGCTTTGCACGAGAAAGTTTAGTAGTTTTAATTTTATGTTAAATCAATGATTTATACAATATGTGTATTCTTTAATACATAAGTATATTTTTCATTCGATTAGAATAAGAAAAACTCCTAAATCGATATTTTTTCGAATTTCATACGACCGAGCAAATAGCCAACTCGGCTGCAGTCTACGATAAGTCAGTAACTTATTATTTTGTTATTTTAAGAATGTATTTTGATTGTATAGCATAGTATTACAACGTTGCTTGTAAAAGAGACAATAATGGAATAAGTTCCTCCTAAACTGAAAAGAAACTTTGTGCAAAATGTTATTTCAATTCGTAGTCTGTAGCTTCATTTAGATTTGTAATTTCCAGTCAGCGGATATTACACGCAGGCTGAACTCATATTGCAAGCGTCAAATGCAACTGATGGGAAGTGGTAGCAATGTACCAAACATATACTCGGTAAATACGCCGCAGCAAAATACTAAATATAGCTCCATTTTAATTACAGATGCTGCACAAATGCATTTCGTATGAGAAACAAAGAAGCGTTATGTGAGACATTACTAAGTTTTTATGTAAGCATTTAAAACTTTTTAGGCTTAGATTATATACCTCATAGCTAAGAATACTCTCGATGAAACCCTCTTTCAAACAAAAAAAAACAGCCATCCATTTGATAGCTACGATGACACAGATATACACTCAGATATACACACAGATACTCAGATATACACAGACATACATACACACGGAGAAGTGGTTGAAGAAGTGGTTCTAATTTAGCTTCCAAGCTAAGCTTCCAAGATTTGATATATACTCATAGTCATACTCATATTCTTTATTGCCATATACAAACAGACAATCACAGACAAATACGGCAAGTTAATGAAACTTATAGCTTATACAGCTGTGGTTACTTACTTATATTTGTGAACTACTTTGGACAACTAAGAAATATTATGTCACTAGACTTGTACCTTCTATGTGATTTTTACTTACAGATAAATTCTTTAGATATCATTTTAACATGATGTATGAACAACCCGTCTTTTTACAAAGCGTCTGTTATCTTTTAATAGCGTGAAAATGAAACAGCCACACAAAATAGCTGGAACCATTTTAGGCTCGTTGAGTGGAATTATTAATAGCCGGCACAAAGCTAGCAGTAGCAGCGCTGTTCCGGGATCTCTTAGTACCCATGTGTTAGCACATTCAACAGGTAATAAGGCATAAATTTGGGGCATGTGATGACAGGTTACCCATTATCGCCTCTTACCAAAATCCCGAAAACTGTCCGCCTTATATAAAGGGTCCTCGCTTAATTTATTAGAGAAAATATCCATAACGCTGTCGGTCTAAGATAATTAGCCATACCCGCCCACATTTATTAACTAGCTATATAAATATGGTTTCTTTTGTTATTAAAATTAATGTAGCGGATAGCCGTATTCCTTAGTTTCTTTATTTGGCATTTTATATAATATAGGTAGTCTAATCATTTTAATTATCTTTAATTTTATTACTCAGCTGGTCAAGAAAGAGGGTGATGTTTTTCGCTTGTATTTATTGACCGAGCGAGCGAAGACAGTTAAGGTCTGCATCAACTGGAAAAAAATACTTTCATCTGTCTGGATGAAAGTCTGTTTTGATGTTGTTACTCATGTATAGGCTGACTTTGACCTAACTTGTTACCTAATATTTGTTGTCGAGTTTCCTGATATTGGTATTCTAAGAATTTGAGTGCTCTTGACCTCTAAGTTTATGAGGCCTTGTGCAATTTTAATGCATATTTTATGTGTATATTCACTTGGTACCTAATTAGTAGTCCAAGATCTTTACCACGATCATATTCACTTTAAATACTGTTTTGTTTTTGGGTATTTTAGTAACGAGTTAGTAGTTCTACGAACAGTAGACCTCGCGAGAGAACTTATTTGCAGCTCATCTTGGCTCACCTTTTTGAGAAGACATACATAATAACTGGTTTTCTGGGTTAAAATTAATCCAAAAAATAGGATATGTTTAGATGCCCTTAGTTAAAAACAATGTATATTCTTATAAAAACAAATAATAATTTTAGAAATGGAGAAAACGTAAAATCCAGAAAAATTCAGCACTAAAATCCATCAAGCTCATCCACGCGCCCTCACTGTAATATTAAATAAAAAAGTTAAATATTCAATCGAGAAAGCATTCAACAACGTTCAACATGCAAATAGGTATGGCAGTTACATATTGAATCAATATTAGCACAGCGCATAATCTCCGCTTATGATCTTAGTAATCTAACCGCACAATCCGCTCCGGAATTTGGAATACCAAACATTACAGTGATATAATACGCATACTCAAGTAGTGAATATCAGGAGGTATACGCACGCTCAGGTTTATCAGGGGTCAGGGTCAAATGTTCTCACTTACTTATATATTATATTATACAATGTACATTTGCTGAGAGTATTGGCGGTTTTTATCATACTGCGTAAGAAGGAGGATTATGTTTTTCGAGTTTATGTATGTATGTATGTTTCTATATGATCACCTACACCCTAAGCAGCTTGACAGATTTTGGTGTGTGGTGTCCTTAGATTCATTTTTACTCCCTGAGTGTCAAAGGCAAAAATTTTTGTAACAATAATAATAAGCCAAACAAATAAATATAATAAGTTTCCGCCAGCCTAGTGGTGAGACCATCTGACTTGCGATCCGCAGGTCCTGGGTTCGAATCCCGCGGCATGCACCTCTGTCTTTTCGAAGTTATGTGCGTATTGTTGATTGCAGCCAACTTCAAACGGTGAAGGAAAACATCGTGAGGAAACCTACATGTCTAAGAGTTCTCAATGATCTTGAAGATGTGTGAAGTCTGCTAACCCGCACTTACCAACGTGGCTGACTATGGCCTAACCCTTTTCACAATGAGAAGATGGCCCGTTCCCAGCAGTGGGACAGTTTGTACAAAACAGGGCTAAGACACTATTTTTTGTGATCTAATTAAAAATGTCCAGTTTCGGCAATAAGTAATAAGTTAGAGTACACATATAGGAATGTGTACTCTAACTTATTACTTATTGCCAAATTTCATAATTCTAGGTCAACGGGAAGTACCCCATAGGTTTTGATTCCCTTGTGAGTGTCGAAATGTGCGTTTTTACCACAAATTCGGCTATAACATTTTTTTACGAAAACTGAGAAATTTTATTTTTCATTCTGCAGCAAGAGACTATGGATCTGCGTATATGGTTTTAATTTCAACTCGATACCTTCACGCGTTCCCGATATAAAGGTCTTGACACCCGGACAGACGGACAGACAGACAGACAGACAGACAGACGGACAACAAAGTGATCCTATAAGGGTTCCGTTTTTTTCCTTTTGAGGTACGGAACCCTAAAAACTATCAAAAACTCACTTTTTGTTGCTCACCAACTCGTTTCTAGTTTCTAGCTGTACTTGCTAATCATGAGCAGTGGGACATGTTACTATACAAGGCAATGTTACTCGTATACTAAGATGGCGGTCGACCGCCGCTTGACATGTTAATGAACATTTCCTGTTGTTTTAAGGTCTCTTGGTCATTCTGAATGACATCACTGAGCGTGTTTTGAACGGTTTCCTCCCATTTTCCTTAACTGCAGTACCCATTGTGCTTATGACAAACCGGACAATAGAATAAGTATGAGTATACTCGAACACAATGCCAGCAATTAATCGAAGAGGTTGGCCGCTTTTTATCAATTATATTACACTCGGCTCATAAGGAGTTTTATAACGTAGTATTATGAAAAAGAAATGAATAAAAGTAACAATACGATAATTTCATTTGTAAGTGTAATACGATTTTTAACTTTTTAGAAGAGATGAACCTTGCGAGACAGCTTGGACAAAATGGACTACGTATGTACATTTTAAAGAATAAAGAATCCATGACATAAAATTATGTGGACAAATTATACTATTACACAGTTTGTTTAAAGTTTTAAAGTTTACATTTGAGGACGAAACGGCCCTCGGAGAACGGTTACACACTCAAACTTAGCTGTATCTTGATTTCTGGCCGGGAGAAGGCGTAGCCTTAATGCTGCCTTATAAACCTATATGACATGTAAAGCAAAGATATGTAAGCAGGCGTAAAATGATCTTTAACTACTTATTCATAGTTAGCACGCCTAAGCGTTTGTCCTGTACTTTATCGTTGAAAAAACGAGATAGAAGTTAAAGTTACTTTGCATCACAATTAAATCATCAAATTAAATATTGAACTTTACGAAATCCAAATACATCGAACTACATTTTTAAGACTAGTCAGCTTATTTCAAAGTATCAGTTTTGGCTATGAAAGCCGTTACATCAAAGAATCGTAAATAAAATATAGATACCATTAAAACACAGCCATATTTTGCCATCGAGATTATTTATTTTATAAATATTTTATCTTTATCTATTTAATGAGTATAATGACGTCAGTTCAATTTCAATCATTTTGGGCACTTATAAATGGATTATTATACAAGATAATTATGCTTTCGAGAATAAAAATTACTATTTCTATGTTTTACTAGTACAATATATATTGTCAGATAAATTGAGGTATATTATATTAAATTTAAAATTATTTTACTATTTTAAATGTTGATTTTTTTTCACACAATCGGTACACGTTTTGAACTAATATTTAGTCCGATTGTTATTTTGCTAACAGCGCCACCTCTTGTTTGAAATAAATAACTTTAGACGTAGACTTCGATCTGGTAGTTGAGGCCGGAACCCCTGTCACTCTTCAGCCTGATGTTGGCGTACGAGAATCCCACCCCTCCCGCTGTTACGCTGGGGACAGCATCCGTGTGGTCTAAATCACGAGCTATGATGCCCTGGAATGAAAGAAAGATTTTTATAATTGATTTATAGATACTTATTTCAATATTTATATTTTAAGCGGCTAAAATCTTTTTATCGTATTTTGATGTATTATTGAAGTTTCTTTTTATTTAATCACAAAACAAGGAAAGTTACGATGGATAGAAAATACAGTTTTCTATCCATCGTAACTTTCTTTGTTTTGTGTCGGTTAAGATCACAAGTTGTTTATTTATCTAACCTCCGTACGGTAGATAACTTTCAAAATAATGAAATTTATCTAATATTTTTAACCGCCTTCTAAAAAGAAGGAGGTTCTCAATTCAACTGTATTTGTTTTTTAACTACAATTATTTATATTTATGTAATAGTAATTAGTTTTTCGTCTCGTCAAAAAATGTCACCCTGCCAAATATATCTAACTTACTTCCAAAAAGGAGGAGGTTCTAAAATCGAATGTATGTTTTTTTATGTTTGTTTATCAAATACTCCGCTAATTTTATTAAGAATTGATTTCGATGATCCTATTTTTGTTTGGTAGGTAAAGGTCAAAGGTAATCGCATATAAATTTTATCAAAATCGGTTCAGTACTTTGGTTTTTATTACAAAATAATTGGAAATTGTCATCCAAGTAAACGAATTGCATATTTGATGTCGGTCTTTTCAGTTTTTTAAACCATAATTTATTTATAATCAGTTATTTTCATTCACACGCTTATCGCCTCGTTCGCTACGTCGCAGCCATTGTGTTGCATGTAAATTAGTTTATTCTTGTTCATGTAGGTGTAAAGGTTAGTAGGTACTAGGTTCAGATCATCGACTTCAGACCTTGTAGATACCCGGTATTGATACAAACACGTTTAGTGAATTTATTAGAAAAAAAAATGCTCTTTTAAAGTAGCGGTTCTCCAATGACTTGTAAAAATGCCGTCATAACCTCGAGCAGATAAACTATTTGTTACAGGGTCACCACACCACGAATCCGCAGCTTGTAACTAGTGCAATGATTTGTCATTATTATTTTGGACGATCATAAAATTACGCTTATCCTAATTCTTTTAAGTCTATCAAGGTTTGCTGCGATTTCATAGTGGCGTATTACCAAATTTGTATATCCTTCGATATACATACTTGTGGAGATATAAATAAACCTTGTTGGAAAACGTTGTTCATTAATTTGGTTTTCTGAATATTGTTTTGTAATAATAATTACAATTTACAAATTACAATAATACGCACTATGACAAGCAGTACCTAACATAGTTATCAGGAGTCTTAGGAGTCTCAGGAGCCTTAGATTATTTTGTTTATAAAAATCTGACTCTTATGAATGATAGGACGGCAAAAGGTTAGGATTATATTTTGTATGTAACACAAAAAATCATTCATAATACACAGTATTTTATATAATTGAAAACTTTATTCGACCTAAAAAAAAATAAGGCAGTTTTGCCTTAGAATCAAAATATGCTGCAAGCAGTAAGGTAAAACGCTAAACATTTATCTCCGATTGACATGCCTTCGCCTTCTAGCCTTTTCTTATTGACCCAGGTGTATCCAAATAATTTGCCCAGGCCCATCATGGTGGCAGACCTTGATAGGCTTGGGCAAATCATGATGGCATGATTATAGCATGTGATATATCTATTGACTCGAATCGTTGGTTCGTCGTTCATCATACGCGACGCCTATGGACGCGTGCGATGAATCAGCGACAAACTTCAATGTTTTGATACCGGATAATGTTTTCCCCCCAGGGTACGAGAAGGAGGAAAAGGCATCAAATCAAATTTCACATCAAGACGTACCGCGGTATTCCCCGATTCAATAAAGTTTCAGGTTAACCATTTGTACTCGTATTACACGCCTTTCTTTATTTATTATTCACTACCGCTAGTACTTGCAATTTGAATGTTATTACTACATCACGTATAACATGTTTTATAGTTAACTTAAGTAATATAGAAAGTAGTATTTAGTAGGTAATATAGAATTTGGGTAATGCTATTAATTTTATTGAAGTAGCTATGTAGGTATGTATAACATAATATGCATATTATTACATTTGATAGACATTTAATGATAATATAAGCATAACAGCCGCCTAGACGCTACAACAATTTATTTGGGGAAATCTGAATCTGTTCGAAGGTATGTGAGGGCTAGCGGCTAGGATGGGAACCTACATATCTAAGAGTTCTTATTAAATTAATACATAAATATAGTTCATACGTACTAACAATTTAGCAAGGAGGACACGAAGATGTGTAAAATTTGCATTTGGCCAGTATAGTGTTAAGTAAGTTTATTTGGATTATTCTATTCATCATCATCATCATCTCAGCCATAAGAAGTCCACTGTTGGACATAGGCCTCCCCCATGGATTTCCAAAAAGACCGATTGGAAGCGGCTTGCATCCAGCGTCTTCCCGCCACTTGTATGAGGTCGTCTGTCCATCTCGTGGCTGGTCTTCCTACGCTGCGCTTGCCGGTACGTGGTCTCCACTCGAGAACCTTTCGGCCCCATCGGCCATCAGTTCTACGTGCTATGTGCCCTGCCCACTGCCACTTCAACTTGCTAATCCGCTGTGCTATATCGGTGACTTTTGTACGTCTACGTATCTCTTCATTTCTGATTCGATCTCGTAGAGAGACTCCGAGCATAGCCCTCTCCATAGCTCGTTGCGTGACCTTGAGCTTCCTTATAAGGCCCATAGTTAGGGACCACGTTTCAGTGCCGTATGTCATCACTGGTAACACACACTGGTTGTAGACTTTCGACTTGAGGGACTGGGAAATATTGGACGAGAAGACGCTTTTAAGTTTCCCGAACGCTGCCCAGCCGAGTTGGATACGACGATTGACCTCCCTCGTAAAGTTGGACCTGCCTAATCGGACCGTCTGTCCTAGGTAGACGTATTCGTCAACAACTTCAAGAGTGAAGTTCCCCACAGATATTGGGGTGGGCACTACATGGGCGTTCGACATAACCTTCGTTTTGTCCATGTTCATTTTGAGGCCCACCCGTTGGGAAACTCTATTGAGGTCTTCGAGCATCGTACTGAGCTCTTCCATCGACTTTGCCATGACTACTATATCGTCGGCAAACCGAAGGTGAGTGACGTACTCGCCGTTAATATTAATGCCGAGCCCTTTCCATTCCAGAAGCTTATAGGCATCTTCCAAACCGGCGGTAAACAGTTTCGGAGAGACAACGTCTCCCTGCCTCACGCCTCTCTTCAATGGAATTGCCTCTGAGTTCTGGTCTTGTACTCGGACTGACATGGTGGCGTTGTTGTACAAACACTTCAGCACTTCGACATACCGATAGTCAATACGGCATCGCTGGAGAGCCTCAAGCACCGCCCAGGTCTCGATCGAATCAAAGGCTTTCTCATAGTCCACAAACGCTAAGCAAAGGGGCAAGTTATACTCTTCGGTCTTCTGTATCACTTGCCGCAGCGTATGGATGTGGTCTATGGTACTATAGCCTTTTCGGAAACCGGCTTGTTCGGGAGGCTGGAAGTCATCAAACCTGCGTTCAAGACGATTCGTGATGACCCTTGAAAACAGCTTATAGACATGGCTCAGAAGCGAGATGGGTCTGTAGTTCTTTAGCAAAGTGTTGTCTCTTTTTTTGAAGAACAGCGCCACCACGCTTCTGTTCCATGCTTCTGGCGTTGTACCTTCAAGCACGACGGAATTGAAGAGCCTCTGAAGGACTTTCAGTACCGGTGTTCCACCCGCTTTCAGTAGCTCTGATGTATTTCCGTCGTCGCCCGGTGCCTTGTTGTTCTTGAGCTGTTTCAAGGCCATCCTAATCTCGTACAAGCTGATGTCCGGGATATCTTCGGTATAATGTCGAGTCAGTTTGGCTCTTGGATCTTTGCCCAAACTGCTAACAGGTTTTGCGACCGATGTGTATAACTGTCCATAGAACCTCTCGATTTCCCTCAAGACTTCTGCTTTAGTCGACGCTATACTGCCATCTTCCATCTTCAGCTTCGTCAACTGGCTCTGCCCAATAGACATGTCTTTTGCGAACACTTTGGAGCCTTTATTCCGCTCTATCGTCTCTTTAATACGATTAGTATTAAAGGTACGGATGTCGTGTCGCATAGACTTTGATATGAGTCTATTGAGCCGCCTATATGACTCGGCGTCACCGGAAGACTGCAGTTGCAATGAGCGTCGTTCAGCCATGAGGTCGAGGGTATGGCTCGAGAGCTTTTGCGGTCTGTTTGTACGGTGGGGCTTATAAAACTTCGCGCCCACCGTACGGACAGTTTCCACAAACCTGTTATTGATCTCATCCACCGATGCGCAGCTCTCCAGGCACTCGAAGCGATTTGATAGTTTGAGCTGAAAGCTGTCGGGGTTTTGGATATGGGCGCGAGTGGGTCGGAGTGTAGACTTCATCATACGGGACCTCTCAAGTTTAACATTAATATTCAAAGTGCCTCGTACCATTCGGTGATCACTTCCGGTTTTAACCATGTTGATCACAGAGACATCATTGAATATTTGTTTCTTGGTGGTCAGGATGAAGTCTATCTCATTTCTCGTAGAACCATCGGGACTCAACCAGGTCCATTTCCTATGAGGTGGCTTCTGGAAGAAAGAGTTCATCATGAAGAGTCCCTCTTTCTCCAGAAAGTCGGCCAACCTCTGTCCCCTGGGGTTCCGTTGTCCATATCCAAATTGCTCCACTCTCAACTCACTTTCGCATTTCCTGCCCAGCTTCGCATTGAAGTCCCCCATAACAACATTAAAATAGGTCTCAGAAGTGTGTATGGCCCTACTAATGTCCTCATACATCACCTCTACCTCATCATCCGAGTGTGCCGAGGTCGGTGCGTATACCTGGATGACCTTCAACGAATATCTCTTGGATACTCTGAGTATCAGGTACGCAACCCTGCTCGATACACTGTCGATGGCAAGAATGTTGTTAACAAGGGACCTGTGGACGAGAAACCCGACACCACCTTGGGACTGTTGGTCGCCCTCCCGGTAGTATAGTAGGTTACCGGATTTCAGGGTTATCGTGTCCTCACCCTCTCGTCGGACTTCTGATAACCCCAGGATATCCCAATGTAACCTACTCATTTCTTCTTCCAGCTCAGCTAGCTTCTCGTCTGTCCTCATCGTGCGAATATTGTGTGTTACCAGGGCCAGTCGTCGTTTATGCAGGGGGTGGTAGCCGGATCTCTTCCGGAGATTCTTAGCACCCCTTGCTCCGCCGTGACCGGGACCGCTACCGTAGCCCGGAATAGCGGAGCTGCCGGGAACTGGGGGCCTGGTTTTTTCGTTGCTTATCATAGGGGGGTTTTGCCATTACTCGCCACGCTTGGCATGCAGGTTGGCGAGCGCAGTGGGTAGCGTTTTCCGCAGAGGATGCTGCTGCCCATCTCTGGTAATATTTCCCTTAGCCGGTTCTTACGGCACCCACGGGAAGAGAGGGGGAGGTACTATTCTAAGCCGGTACCCCACGGCACATTATGGAATTTGTAAGCCATACATAATTCATAGGTTCGCGAAAACCAAGAACCATACTTCCTAATCGCTGATTCTTTAGAAGATACTAAATTGGCCAGAATATGATTAATAAGTATGTACCAACAAGGATATAATAATATGTATAATGTACCAGCGAGATTAATGGACGATATCAAGTAGAAGGGAAAGATATCAAATATCAGCGCAGAACCGGAAATAATTGTCTGGAAAACACATGTTCAGCAATGTATCGATATAGGTTGAATTGATGATGATGATTATGAAGCAAGTATCCACAATGGTATTTTTGAAGATAATGTTGTACCTAAAAGTACCGTCTTCAGAGTAGGCAATATTTTAAAGCTTCGTTAAAGAAAAGCTTTCCCAATGAAAACAGTTCCTCGTCATTCGACTTCTTTACTTCGAGTGAAAACAATACGTGTTGATAACATATGTGGAGTTACGAAAAGGAATCAACCGCGGCGGCAGATACAAATCCCTTTAGGAAAGACTTCCGACGGGGAATAAATATGACATGATCCATATTATCTTTCGTACTGTTTTCATAAAAATATTACAGAATATATAGAGTTATTTTGCTAGTCATATAACTTAACAAGTATTTAACAAGTCAAATATAGGGCACACTCTTGGGAGTTAGGTTTTTGTAGTCTTAAGTTTATTTTCGTTGATTTATACTTGTTTAGTTTTTATTGTAAGTTCTTGTTACTTGTTGTGTAACTACAACTGTATAGTTTTTTAAGTATGTTATTCACGTATATATTAATTTTTCTAAATTTCCAAGTTTTTTACAATATAAATATAAAACATAAATGTTGTAAAAAACTTTAGTAGAGTGTCGTCGGTAGCGGGCCAGGGCTTAGCTAAGCTGCTGACGGTACAGACTGACTATTCGTGCCGTGTCTAGGACGACTGCCTGAATTATGTAGGTTTATTATTAGGCTGACATATTTTGGCATATCAGTTTTGAATAAAAATAATACTTCTTAAGAAGTATTATTTTTATTAGATCTAGATCCTAGAGCTATGCGTTTGATCATAAAACACCTAATTTTAAGTTTACATGATATTTCGTATTAGATAATAGATCTACGTAGATCTATTCCTACTCTTCTACTCCTGTGCAGTACGCGTCGAGATTGTGGACCGAAATCGTTTGGAATCATTGTACAACATCGATTCTAGATTGGGAACACCACCTTCGTCATGACGTAGGACGTGCTCCATTCTCGGCCACGCCCCCGCTTACCATCAGTCGAGTTAGTGGTCAAACGTAGATCTATTTAGTATAAAAAAGTTTGTTGGAACACACCATTATGTGCTGTATGTCGACAGATTTTCAGCTTGACCCAGCTAACCATCCGGGTATTAGTCATTAACTTACGTGATATAAGCTCGGTATTGGTGTTCGATTCCACGCATTCATGTACGTAAATCTATCGCAGAACAGCTTGAGCTATCTCCGCTTCAACAAAAATAACTTAAAAATCGCACTAAATTGCTTCAGAACAGAATAACCGAAACGGTAATGTATTCTTACTACCTACTTATTAGCATAACCTTCATAAAGTGGGGGAGAGAATAGCTGAGATATAGAGGGAAGCTACCTAAATGTAAGCAAACCATTTAAAATCCTTTTCAAGGTTCTATTTGTAATCCTTTCACTGAATACAAACAAAGGGTTCGTGGATTTTATATTTATTCTCTCTTTATCAGATTTACATTACCTTTACTTACCGTTCCATTATGGTATCTGACCTGCCTTTATTTAAGACTAGCTGCGCCCCGCGGTTTCACCCGCGTGGTGATCGCTTATGTTGTTATTGTTTAATGTATCCCACAGAAACTGTTAAATTTTTCGAAATAAAAATTATGCCAGATTCTTCTACATAGCATAAGCAGTAACCCTGTTAAATTTCGTCCAAATCCGTCCAGTAGTTTTGGCGTCCATCGGACACACCGTACAGAACAGAGAGACAGACAAAAAGTTGAAAATTGCTTTTTTTGGCTTCTGTATCGATAGTAATGCATCCTACAATAAAAAAAAATCAAAAATATTTAATATACAGATTTTAACTCAGTACAGTCTTATTATATGTACTCATTACAGTCTTATAGATGTATAGATATAGATAGAAGATCATTATTGAGACCACAGTTAAAGCCAGTTGCACATTATTCGAAATAACAGGAGTTATAATAGTTTTAGATAAACTCATATACAAGCTGCGCCCCGCTGTGTCACCCGCATAGTAAATTTTTTTTTAAAGTAGAAGCCTAGTTATTTATGATTCCATTTAGATAAAAAAATAATCATTTAGATAGGATAATGTTAGGGTATATATTCAATCATTTATTTGGATTGTATTAAACATTTTATGTGCGTCAAACTGTAGACAGACAGTTTGTTAGTGCTATGTGATCATTTGCAGTGAAGTGAAAACTGATGTCTACAGTCATCAATTTTCTCATTTTTAAACGACTTTACCGGCTTAGATTTTTTTATTTGAAAGGATATACAAATTATATATACACAAATTTGTCCCATAGAAATTTCATCAGAATCGGTTCAGTAGTTTGGTTTTTTAAAACAAAAACTATATATACCGAAGTAAACAAAATTGCGTATTTTGAAGTCGTTTCTTTCAATTTTTTAATCTATTAAATTTCTTGTATACAAAAGTACGCGGTAAACGTTTCTCTTATGAGTTCTTCATTTTTACTCAGGTGTTTGTGTAAGTGTCTTTAGGTAATATTTTATTATTCATTGTTTAAGTTGACGTAAGCGAAGTACACTTGAGTCGCAGTTCAGATCGTTTTGTAATACCGAAATGAATGTTTTTCAAGAAATTTATTTTTACTACATATTTGAAATACTATTAAAAAGATTGAAATATACCGAAGCGATAATTTATGTTAGATTATACTTACATATAACATGCAAGTAAGTTTTGGATTTACCATTTTATATGTATTTGAAGGTAAAGTTGTGACTGCAGAAAAGCAGATTTTGTAATCTAACTTACGACTTCGTTACACTTGATACGCTGTTGAGTGTACGTTTTTATGTGAGTAAGTATACGTAAAATCGCTGTTAAATATTTTAAATGCACATGCTTTAGAATAATTCTAGTAAAATCCCTTGTTTATTACGAAAAAGTTCGTTGGAGGTAACGAAAAACCACATATTTATTTTATTTTTGCGAGAGATGTATTAGAAAAATATTCTTACAAAAAATACTAATAAGTAGTATATAACACTCAGAAAGTGAAGAAGAATCTAACGACACCTCGCACATCAAAATCGGTGAAGCCGTTTAGGCTGTAGGCGATCATATATAGAAACATACATACATACCCACATAAATAAATGTATGTATGTATACATACACATAAGGTAAATGCATATTAGGTATTAGTTTAGTTACGGAGTTTGCGAAAATCAATCTTGAAGTAGAACGCATCATAAGCGCAAAAAATTATAATAAATCCCATCAAAAACATAACATGTACAAAAGGCCAAGTCTCGCTACGCATCTTTCCTACTACAAAAAGTTGTGAGATCTAATGTAAAACCAAGTCAATTAATAATTTTAGTAGGTACTATCTATGAGAGCATTTATCCAACAATTTTGTAAGAAATTGTGACTTAATTAGTTAACCAACAACTTTTGTAGTAACCGTAACTATATTAAACATCTTTATTTCTTTAATATTCTATAATACAGGCTTCTAGCTTTACCCACAACAAAGTTACAGGGGGGTCAAAATTGCTCTGAATGGCTTCGAGAAAAGGATGGTACGCCGTGGCCTTGCCGCTCGACTTGACCGGGGCCACTGCCGTGCCCCCAGATTATATTTAAATTTAGGTTTAAGATTTTTTTTATTGACAAGACATATTATTCTATTCAGGAAATGCTAAATGACAAATTGTTAAATAATGATTATATTGCGAAATGAAATAATTAAAATATTGTAATGTTTTTAATATCTTATATTTTTTGCATGCCATGGTACCATGCTCTAGGTGGTCACTATTATGCATTTTTACATCTGCATTTTTACCTATGTCTCTATAAATAAATACTTTGAATTTGAAAAATTTTAAGAATTCAAAATTCAAACATTTAAATGTAAAGATAATACCTAAATAATATAAAGTTTAAAAAACTGAACCAACTGATTTCAAATTCGTTTACGTTCGTTTCAATACGCAAATTCGTTTACTGGGATGACATACTTATTCCAGTTATTTCGTTTTAGAAACCAAAGTACTCAACCGATTTTAACAAAATTGATATGGGACTACCTCTCAAGTATGACTAAACAAAAAAATCTATTCATAAATTGGCGAAGTCATCGCGTAACAAACATACAAAAAAAAAATACAGTTGAATTACTTAATAATATTGTATTAATAATATAAAATTGTAATAGCGCGCCTCTGATTTGTACGCCTCATCAGGCATAACATGAAGGTCTATAAAACAAATAACATCAAGTGCATGCTACTCATGTTTTATGCAAATAAATTTACTTTGACTTTGACTTTGACTTTGAATTGAGAACCTTTATGAAAGTCGATTAAAAAAGAAACGAAGAAATTTTAAGATACGTTAAGAGGTAAAAAAAAAACAACGACGCGATTGGATAATTCGAATCTAAGTATAATAACATAACAATAATCAATTAAATTTACCTTTATAATCTGTTGTCCCGGGTCCGAGAAGAATACTTCTTTGACCCTCTTCTTGAGTGGGATGGCATTGTAGTCGGCCTTCTCTTGCCAAAGCAATCTATTGTTGAAACTGGTGCCTACGATCAGGTCTTTACAATAGCTGACACAAACACAGGAAAGGAGCACAATCAGTATTACGGGAGTGGTCTTCATTTTGTTGAAAACGGATTATTTAGGTATTGTAGGTCCGTGTGTCGCGTAATGTGCCTTGACCAGTGTGTGCTGATCGACTGGGGACGAGAACGGGCAGCCGCTCGATGTTGATTTATAACTTGTTTACCTAAAGGTAAACCACAACAACCGGAAAAAAAATAGGTTAGACGCGATGAATAACTGTGATTAAAACGTGTGCTTACGTATTTATAGTTTACCTAATTAAGTAAACATTAGAGAGTTTTGGTCAGCATTGATTTAATGACATACTGCATTTTGTTCAATTACTTAGCTGTTAAGGTGAGTATAGACTAGAGCATTTACTTGTAACAGAACAATGAGCTACTCTATGATATGTTCTAGTGTACCCCCACGAACCAGACGTCGAGCACGCTCGCCGTTCCAAACCAACGAGCGTATTGGTGTAACATTTCGTCGAGCCTTTGCACGAGCAGTACGTACGAGATAGTGCAGCAAAGTTCTTATATTGACCACTTAATTCCTGCGATTTTAAGTCCAACATCTTCTATTTCTATTTTTCATATAATTCATCAAGATAAACGCAGCACACGCAAATTGTAGATTCGACATTTCAAGAAAGAGTGAACGCAAGGTGCAACGAAATGTTACGGGTAAATGCACATTCGCTGTGAGCATTATGCCGAACAGAACGCCGAGCATTCGCTGGAACGTTACATTACATGGAAATGCTTTGGAAACTATGGTTTTACCTGTATTGTACCATTCGTAAGAACGTTACATTACATAGAAATGCTCGAAAAAATGGTCTAGTGTATATCCACCTTTAGTTGTATTATATCTAGTAGTATATTCTTTAAAGTTTTAAATGCGAAGTAAGTATTTTTGTTAAAGTAACAACTACTACTATGTACTTATAATTTTAAAGTTTAGGTGTTAAATTTAAATTGTTTCAAACAGTTTTAGCACTGTCTTAAGCCATTTGACTGTCAATTTGTTACGATAGTCTAAGATCCCGCTATAAGACGACCTTCATCGAGCTGGTTAATGGATGAAAAGTATTTTATATTCAATTAAATATGTCAATAAATATATTGCAAATGGGTTGTCTAAAAAATTTCAGTCCAGAATATGATTAATTAATAAATAAAATTATTATTTTAAAACATTTCACTGGTTTCGTTAATAGACAAATTCAATATATTTATGTGTAAATAATCTTTATTTCAATTTAACTTTAATTCATTAACCAGACTGGTGCAAGTTACTAGTATCGATTTACCTGTTTATACCTGCCTACCCAAGAGTTGTGACGGGAAAAAAATAGTCAACCTAACGTTTGCATATTTTATGGGCTTCATACTTTCGATTGGTATGGAATTTGTCTATTAACAAAAACCAGTGAAAAGTAAAAAAAAAAAAAAAAAAATTAATCATTCTGGACTGAATTTTTTAGACAACCCATTTGAGATATTTAATTGAATATAAAATACTTTTTATCCATTAACCAGCTCGGTGAAGGTCGTCCTATAGCGGGATCTTAGACCACGAGGTTTGCGATAAATTTGACCAGCGAGCGACAATTCCAAGTCAAAGGTCACACACGCCGTTATTTATTATCTTATATTTATACAGGATGTGTACTTTTGAGACCTCGATCCAAATGCTTGAACTTGCAATGCGCGCTAAATGAAAATATATATTATTTTTTAATTTTAACCGACTTACAAGAAAGGAGGAGGTTTGTCAATTCTAATGTATATTTTTTATGTTTGTTACTTCATAACTCTGTCATTATAAACCGATTGGGAAAATTATTTTTTATTTGAAGGGAAAATTACTATCAGATTGGTCCCATAGGAAATCAGTTTAGTAGTTTGGTTTTTAAAACAAAATAACTAGAAAAAAAAAATGTCATCCAAGTAAACGAAACTGTCGATTACTTAGTACTTACTATAAAGGAGCAACCGAAAAGTGAGAATTCTCTTCGTAAGAACAAAAGTTTTTCCAATTAAAAAAATATTTTTAAAAAATAATAATACAATCGCAAAAAAACGTCTCTGTCCTTCGGCCGCCGCCGCCGCGACGCCGACGCCGCCGCCGGCCGGTCGGTCAGTCGTTCCGTCGGTAGTCTTGGCCTATAGTCTTAAACTCTAAAGCTTAGACTAGAAGTATGTAGTACTATTAAAGTCTTCTGTGCTATAAGCCAAGACTAAACTAATAGTTTGATTTTGTGGTTTGATTCGAATATAACATTTTGAAATCAGTTACTATACAATGTATCGATAAAGGCCTGTGCCTAGCCAGTCTTCGAATCTGCGTACCCGGAACTAGAGGAATACTGGCATTTTGCACCAGGTGATATTCTGAAGCTCATGCAGTCTATTTTCAGAAATCCCGAGGCTGCTAATAACCTTTGCCTTAGCAAAGGGTAAGTACAGAAGAGCCACATGGCTCGAAGTGCGTCCTAGATTCGGCCCCCCAGATTAGATAAGATAATATCTAACTTTATACTAATCTAGCATATCTAACTAAAGTACGGACGCCGAGCAGGAACAGGTGCAACGAGCGGAACCTGTGCGAGCGCGATAGCAACATAATCACGCGGGAGTGACAGAGATAGGTAATCATAGTTCAATGTACGAAATTCTTCCTGCTCGGCATCCGTACTTTATAAGAGAACATTTTCTTTTACATAAAAAAATACCGGTTTCATGATTTTGAAACATTGCAGGTACGAATAACAAAAAATATGCTTCTCAAATAACGATACGATGACAATTAATAGTATTGTATATAATTAATTTACTTACTATTATTTTTTTACGACTTTCACATGAACATTTCATGTGGAATGAAATGTGTGTGAAAGTCGTACAAAATATTTAAAAAATACTTTTTTCTTCTTGTTAATAACTGTATTTATTTATTTATTTTATTTTAACAATTTTGGAGAAATGAACGGCCTTAACTAACAGAGTTATAATTATTACATAAACACAAATAAGCCATTTACAAATTTCTACTAATAGATTTAATATATGGTTTTGAACGTTTTTGTAATAGTAGGTATTTATATAAAAACGAAAAGAAAATACAGTACGATATAAACTATGAAAATACATAGTTATATAAACCTTAAGTACTGGACATACTGCATCTTATAAGGTATATAATTATTTACCCAGTGTAACAATATAATACTAATCTAGTAAATACCTATATCTATTGAAAAAGCTGTCACCCAGTTGCTTCTTTATAGATCCTATACTTGAGTTAAAGAGATCTATATCTGGATTAGACTTATGAAACTTATTACAAGATCCACATGCACGTATAATAAAACTATTGCGTCGATAGTTAGATGATGTTACAGGAGGTCGGAATAAAGGACTACCTACTACGAAATACAGGTATATTGTATATATACCTGTATTTTAGTATTAACGAAAAAATAAGTTTCAAATTCAGATTAATCAAGCTTGCATAAAAATTTGCCGATGCGTTATTCCCTTACGTGTAATATGTATATATATACTTTTCTCTTAACATGAATCTTTTGAAGCGACCCTATATTTCAAAATCTTGATGTTTTCTCTTTTCAACAGCGCTCGATAGCTGCTGGCGTGAATTAACTTTACGACACAATACGGAGATGCAAACATAAAAGTTAATCACATTTTGTCTTCAGTAAAACGGTAAAAAAACTCGCATCATTCATTCAACGTTTGATAATAAAAAGCAAAATGCGAGAGCGCAGGGCATCTTATCTGTTTGGCTTCTGTATAAAGCAGTTCTGAGCATAATTTATTTCTTGCAAAGAAGCAAAGTAGGTATGCTTCAGAAGCCAAGAGCGTTTGTACACATTAACGGGCCACACCTCATGAAAAATCGCTTAGGAGAGGAGCTAGAGTAAGCGTTACGTAATATAGTACCCGTGTCTGCCGAGCTGAGTAAAGTATTTTAACTTTTAACTAAGAGCGGTTTATTTTTTGCGCCCGTCGGCTTGACACGACGTTTTTTATCTACCTAATTTATAAATAACGATAACACTGTATCAAGGCCGTTTTATAGTCGCGTATTAATGTTTCTTTGGGCATATATGCAAGTACTAGTAGTTATACGAATGATACAGTCTTGTCAGTCAATGATACTTGTTACGAAACAGTCTATACTCGTAAAGTTCATATTAGAAATTTTTGCTCCGTTCAATACCGTTATGTGTTGAATATTTCTGTCAAATATTATCAAAATCGGCCAATATTCCCAACCTTTCTAGATCGATTTTAATCATATTTAAAATCATTAAATCATTATATTGGTGTCTTTAAATCGTGAGTGAATCAGTTGATTTTAATGAAGCGCGCTCCATCGTAGACTGTAATGATCGCTTAAGGCACATACACACACTGAACATACACTGAATCGGATCTCCCTTTGCTCATAAATATTTAAAAAAATATATACCTACGTACCTACTTAAAAATGTAGTAAGAGGAAATATAAAAAAAAACAGTATTACTGAAATTATTGAGTTGTTTTCTTTTTATTATGAATTGCCAACTTATTTTTACTATGTAACGCTCGTGGCGTAGCTTGACTAGGTGTTCCCGAACGATCACCAATGTTAAGCAATGGACGGACCGGTCAGTCTTCGGATGGGTGACCGTGTGTGGCATTTCTTTCTGAGCGCTACCGTGGGTCGAATGACACGTTAAATTGTAGGTCCCGGTTGTTCAGCAATCGTCAAGCTAAGTCCGAGGCCTTTCGGCGGCTTAATAACTCTGACAATAGGGCTGGCCACTCAGTCTATACGAACATACATAAAAAATTTATTGTTCAATCAAAATAGATCAACTTAATCGAAAATAAATAGAATTTCAAAATACACAAAAAATTATAATAACTCAGTGATGTTCCTCATATTACAACATTTTAACCGACTTCCAAAAAAAAAGGAGATTATCAATGCGTCTGTATGGTTTTTGTATGTTTGTTCACCAATTACCAATCTTTTTGTATTTGGTAGGTTATACTTCAGAGGTAATTCCATATAAATTTTGTCAAAATCGATGCAGTACTTTGGTTTTTATAACAAAAATAACTGGTAATTATCGCGTATTCTTATCTAGTTAATTAATCATATTCCGGACTGAAATTTTTTAGTCAACCCATTTGCAATATATTTACTAACAATAATCTAGATATAAATGAAACAATGTGCTTAGACGGTAAGAAGCAGACGTAGGTACGTGAGAGAATATTTCATGATATGATATGATATTATTTATTCATAACTATAATAAATTACATGTCAGTTAATCAGAATTAAAATTAGCATTACAAGTGCACAATTAATGTCATAAAATAATAAATATTAACAATAATGTCGACACTCCTTCATAATATCACATGGTATTAATGTAATATGTCAACAGAAAAATATCAAATTGTAAAAATAAAATAAAATCATAGTAAATATTCGAAAATAAATTAAAAATGTCAATGTAAATATAATTTTAAATGTCATAATATAGATGCAAAATCCAATATAGGCCTGTCCTACAATAGAAATAAAATAATACAAAAAAATATTAAATAGAGAGGTAGTTATTCTACGTTCATGGACAGGTTAGTTACAATTTAAATATTTAATTTGAAATAAAATACCTAAATACCTAAATCCATTAACCAATTCGGTGAAGGTATACCGGGATCTTAGACTAGGTAGATCTATATGTTTTTAAAATATTGATACAATAATATAAATGTAGTGAACAGCCATGATAGTTTAAACAAGTGTTTAACAGTTTACTATCTGTAACAATAACCTGTTACCAGCTACTGTTGTGATGTAACAGCAACAATAAGCAGATCCGATGGTAAATAGCGACGAGTTATTACAAACTGTACCTACATTTGTAAGGAGCTCTGTTGTAAATTGACTCAACCTGTTAGAATTGCACTCTACGACTCACTCTTAGGTAATGTGTACATTTGTAATCCAGATTTAACCCGAATTTGCATAATGCTTTAACTTGTCACATAACAGCACAGGAACACTGGCTATAGTGAGTTTAAATTGCATTTTGGTAGTTTCGGTATGTTGTGGTCTCCATATTCCATGTGCGTTGCTGCATTTTAGCATCGAAATATAACCAGCAATAATAATCGGCCTCTACTCGCACATGTAATTGTTCTCCGAATATAATAGATTGCTCTGGATTAATGACGCGTATAATCATCTGAATTAGGTACATGGGAATTACGCGCGTATTATATGTAGATGATACATAACATATACAATTATACATCTAAACTGATGTCGGATGTATTTTGAACAGTTGCCAAGGAATTAAATCTTTATTTGGATGTCATTTAAATAGTTGATTATATGTTAACCCGATTGCCTAATGGAGTTTTTTTACGATTGTATGGATAGATAGTATATTATTAATTAAATATGTAAGTAGATATACGGGTTTGTATTTGATTTTAATATTTATATAGGTATGATTGATTGATTTTATTTTTATTAGTTAATTAAATAATAATAAAATGTAATTGTATTTCAAGTTAAAATAATTTATTAATTTTCCATTTGTGATAATAATAAGTTTTTATATTTCCTAATGAACTCTCTATACAGCTTATTTCAAGTTGAATAATTTAAATTCATTTTAATTATAAATGTAATTAATTAGTAATTCAAATAATATTAGTAGACTAGAACGCTGATTCACACTATCACAATAGACTGCGGATACATGTGACGATAGATAAATATTTACAATCATGAGTTGCTCCATATCTTAGTTATTTAAAGCAATAATAGATTAAGTACGCTGGTTTTATAAATACAATTACAAATTCGACCCTAGCAGGGAATACGACTGTATCTTGATTGTTAGAGCATGCCTATCTCTACCAATCAAGCTACTGTGTTGCCTAAGTAATACATATTCGAGCCCTGTCGGTTGTCGAATTTTTCAATATACAATACAATACAATATTTTTAGAGTATTTAGTAAAATAACCTCTGTATTTGTCTCTACTAGATGTCAGGCTAAACGAGGTCCGAGGTCTAAGAAATGTATTCCGAAATTGCGAAAAGCAACACCACAGAAAAAAATTGCCGGCCAAGTGCGTGTTGACTCACAGTGTAGGGTTATGTAGTTGCACATCACAATTTACATGAACTTAAACAAGGTCTCTTGTTTGATACTATGAACAGAAGTTAGGACAAACATAAATAGGCACATTACAAATGGGCGAGGGCAATTTGATAGTAAATGTTATTCATTATTCATACTGTCCGGTTATTATATACCTATAATGTTAATCACTGGCCCCGTAACGTACGAAACTTTCTACGATTTGGTTGACGGTATTTTATTTATTTTTTATCTTCGAGCTTAGATTATACGAGTATAATAATAGCTACATGCTTTTTACCCATTTATCCCTTGTCCAATTTTATTATTCTAGGACCTAGAATCAGGGTTTCTCAAACTTTTGACTCCAGCAACCCCTGTTAAAGTTTCCAGATGACAGCGAACCCCTTAACTAACTAATTAAATCCCCCCCCCCCAGGGGGGGGCATGATTTATTTAGTTTGGGTTGGCTCTCAAAAGAAAATAATAAAATAGACTGTTGAAGAAAATAATTCAGCAGAAGTAGACGCAGTTTGAGTAGATGTACTTTGTACAGGTTGCGAATTGGATTGGATTGTGCAAAAGCAACTTTCGAATTCAGTGGCGCGCATCATACCTATGTGCTGCAGGCGCCTGCTAGTCATCAAGCCACCATTACGTAAATCATGTCGCGAACCCCCTACCGTCGAATAGCGAACCCCACTTTGGGAAAGCAGTTCTAGGTAAAGTCTTCTACTCCAATAAATAATGACGCAAATAATACGAGTACAGCTCTGTGTTTACCTACAATACAGCTCTGTGTTTACCTACGCATATGTCAAGTTCATTGCGCAGCCTTCTGGTTTTTGTTCAGGGTACGTTTACATTATTTTAGAGCAAATGCAAATTAAACGCCTTTTACAGCGGTCGAGCGGACCGTCCCCGATGATATACGAGGACATTTTCTTCATTTGAGGCTATTTACTCGGCGAGTTTGTATAATTTTGCAAGCAAAACGATTCCCGGTTGATCCCCTAGTCTGCGATAGTTACAATGATTAGTATGAGTGAGAGGGTACGATTAATATTCTGGCGGAGTGCCGTCAGTCACTGAATAATTTCAGATTTAGTGCGCGGCTTGGGGCGACTAGCGACTTCTAAAGATTATTAGAGTTTAGGTACCGGCAGAAGTCAGGCGTGCTACTACCGGCTCGCTGACACCACGATCCACGATTTAATTTCTGATTCAGCTGTAAAATTACTAGTTGTTTATTTATTGGATGAAACTCTTGTTGAAGTGAAAACTTCTTTAGCGGCTTTGTGCATTTTTGGAATGGGTAACAAATGTTAAACTCGCGTTAGATCGTCAGATCGTAAGACGGACAGTCAGAAACCTATTCTTCTGCATAACTTTCAGCATTTAAAGTTCATTATTGTATGTATAAGTTTTTCCTTCTAGCATGACGTCATTTCGTTGCGCCGAATGCTTATTTTCGACTCGTTAGCTCAATAGGTTAGAGCACCGATATAAATTTCAATTTGTCAATAGGAGAGCGGAGGTTGAAATCCTTCACAAGTCAGTCTTTTTGCTATTTTATTTTTTAGTTTTCACTTCTGCCGGCACGCAACCCGTTGTTTTTTTTAGGGTTCCGTACCCAAAGGGTAAAAACGGGACCCTATTATTGAGACTCCGCTGTCCGTCCGTCCGACTACCCGTCTGTCACCAGGCTGTATTT
This sequence comes from Lycia hirtaria, assembly GCA_947563715.1. Lineage (NCBI taxonomy): Eukaryota > Metazoa > Arthropoda > Insecta > Lepidoptera > Geometridae > Lycia > Lycia hirtaria. The sequence goes on from OX387378.1 coordinate 33,473,847, forward strand.
CATGAACCGTGATAGTTAGACAGTTGAAATTTTCACAAATGATGTATTTCTGTTGCCGCTAGAATAACAAATACAAAAAAGAATAAAATAAATATTTAAGGGGGCTCCCATACAACAAACGTGATTTTTTTCTCGTTTTTGATCGGTATTGTAATAGGTAGACGCTTGAAATCTTCACTGAATATTGAGTTATATTATTCAATTTAAAAATAAATAATTAAATTAAAATAAAATAATATTTAAGGAGGTCCTATAAAACAAACGTGATTTTTTTGCCGTTTTTATAGATAATGGTGCGGAACCCTTCGTGCGCGAGTCCGACTCGCACTTGGCCGGTTTTATTTTAATTTCATATTGGTTTACGATTTATAGTCCACTCGTCAAGATGTTACGGGACCGTTGCGTCACGGTCTACGATGGATAGCGATAGCCTAGAAGAAACTGATTCATTCACTATTTAAAGATAAGTACTCAGATTAGATAAGACATTTGGGAAGCATATTCCATGTTTTTACATACAAAAAAAAGACAAATACTGACTGACTAATCACGAAATTTCAAAAACAATTTGGGCTTCGAAGCTGAATTTTGGCCGGTGACTTTTTATGCGGTACAGGGTCAGAGGTCCACTAAGAAAGGGTTTTACGACAGGGATGAATTAAGATGGCCAAAAGAGAGTTGGAAGTATCAATGAAAGTCCCATAATTTTGATGTTTGGGGCATAAAATTTAGTATTAAAGTTAACAAGGATAGATTAAAAGGACGTGTAGCGGAGATTTGCCATGCGTAGGTACGAATTTTTGGGTAACAGTTATTCCTATAAGTATGTCATTATAATTATAAGTATAAAATATATAAACACAACGCCAATAAATTATGTTTAGATATTATAACTGAGTAATATGTATTTACAATTATTTGAAATAAATATGATTTTATGAAACAAACTGAGCTAAGTACAAAATGAAACAATCACCGCTAAGATAATTAATCAGAAACCTTAGTGAGAGTGCTTTAGCTTAAGTCAATTAATAAACTGACTCTTGGTATAATATTATTATAAAATAAACAGCATAATGAATTCAGGGATCCAGTGTTACATTTTCGGCAAGTATGGTAATATCAGATTATGTTTTGTTAAAGTTATGTTTATTAATAATGTGAGTGGCTGACCTTGAAATGGATGAAAAGTGTACGCAAGGAGGGTGAAGTTACGCTAGATCGCGGGGAGGTCAAATCTCTGCGAAGCCCCCGCTGGGATTAGCGTCAAACGAAGAAAAAGAGACGCGGGAAATAAGCCGTAATCCATGAGACGTGACCTAAATTCTTCCTTAAACATCGACGATTTGATATCCTCGAGAAAACAATTTGATTTTTTTCCCTTTCTTCCCTAACCTTGCCCTTTGACTGGGAATTGGATTGCTTCATATTTTCCGCATAATTCTTTGACAATTTACTGCTTCTAATTTTTGGCGCCGGGGTTTAAGCCTATTGCGTTAGTAATTTAAACGAGAAGTAACATCTTTTTTTTTTTCAAGTGAAATGGGCTTACGTATGACTTTGCCTCTCTAGAGTGAAGACTAAGATGGAGTACGCTTGCCCAGACGATACCGATTCACTCATCGTTTGAAGACACTCAATTTGTTCATACGTCACGGTGCCACGCATGGGCGTAGCTATAACTTTCTCATGGGGGGGGTCCACGGGTACAAAAATTTACTACTATTTGCCTCTTTATTTGCGCAGTCTATACGCAGACGAGTACTGGTTTCTAAATGTCAATCTTAGTTTAAAAACATTAAAATACACGAAAATTAAGCTACGGACAAACGTATAACTGTAAATAAAGTGTATAAGTAACCTCGGAACATTATTAATTCATATTATACTAGATATGATTTCACCCGTTTTATTTCGTTTTAACGAGCGCAACAAATGTTGAACAAATGTTGAATTTGCATGACTCAAGTAAACAAATCAGTAATAGGTAATAAGTAAGCGCGAGCGAAGCGAGCGCGAAAATTGTTGTAGTGTTTTTATAGTAACATGATTTATTTCTCGTATTAATGAGCCCACAGTACTTCCATGGTAAAATAGTAATAATGTGAGAGCGAAGCGACCGCGAAAATTTTTAAGGTTTTTAAAATGAAATCTTTGAAATGATTTGATTCATTGATCGTGTTAGCCTAGGTTTTACGAAGGACGTTTTTTTTACGAGTTTATTCAGTCATTTCATATCTTTAAAATGTGGTCATGCGCGAGCGAAGCGAGCGCGAAAATTTTTTAAGCATATTAATGCTTCAAAAACATACTTAAACATACTTAATTTGCTTCTTCGAAGTTATAAGTTTTGAAAATTTGAAAAGTTTGAAATTTGAAAATTTGAAAATTTGAAGTTTTGAAAAGTTCGAAAAATTTTGAAGCATATTAATGCTTCAAAAACATACTTAAACATACTTAATTTGCTTCTTCGAAGTTATAAGTTATAAGTTTTGAAAATTTGAAAAGTTTGAAATTTGAAAATTTGAAGTTTTGAAAAGTTCGAAAAATTTTGAAGCATATTAATGCTTCAAAAACATACTTAAACTTAAGTATGTTGTAAGCTTCTTCGAAGCAAATTAAGTATGTTTTGTAAAAATAAAAATGCGTAAAATCACTGTAAAAGATTACAAAATATGCGCATTCTGTAGAATAATAAAAAAGAACCACTTGTTTATTACGAAATAATTCGTTAGAGGTTACGAAAAAAACGTTTTTTAATTTAATTTTTGCAAGAGATGTATTATTATTATTACAAAAATTATAGCCTGTGACATTCTGGAAGCGAAAACAAATCTAATGACACCTCGCACATCAAAATCGGACAAGCCGTTCAGGCTTGTACTGTAGGCTGTCATATATAAGTAGAATCATACAAACATACTCGTACATACACTCGAAAAACATTACCCTCCTTATGCAGTCGAGTAAATACATAGTATAGTTTCGATTTGTTATGCGCGTTTGTAGTATGCGCGGGCGAAGGATGGACTAAGGTCATACTGCATCTCTAGCAAAACTGTCGTTATGACAACCGCGCATCAGGTGTTTATGTATATTTTGTAACATCCGTGCCATCCGCTATAATCCGGCATTATGATAGCACTTAATTATTTTTTTTCGGCCAATGCCATGGGGGGGGGGGGGTCCGGACCCCCTGGACCCCCCCCTTATATACGCCCATGGTGCCACGTGAATAGATAACTTCAATTGTATTTCAACGCAAGGAGTTTTAGCGAACAAGGCTTACTCACTACTTGTTTACATGAGGTAATGACTTAGTGTGAACTATATTATGTAGGTTTTAATTGTGTCACTGGTTAACCTGAGTCGCTATACCTATGTATTATTGTTTCTTTACACAAATATGTTACATTCATGCCATCCCTGAAGTTCACGTGAAATATATGACTTGCAAGGGCGGTTTTCCTGTTTTTATTTGAATGTACACACCGAGATAATAGCTGAATTTACATTTAAATGAGTTACTAAGGTTAGTCATTTTATGAAACAAAGAACTTGATTGAGCTTTACTGCATATTTTTTTTTCGTATAAACGAAATAGCATATTCAAGGCGCAGTCAGATTTAAATAAATATACGTTTGTAATGAGACAGGGCAGATAAAGTGGCTCTACAAAATGCTATTGGCATCAACGTGCTGAAATAAAAAAATGTCTTTGTTTTTCTTGATTTTCTCGAACAAAACACAGCAGGATTAAGACGGTAGATTGTAATCGTGCTAAATGTTAAAGAGCCCTGTTTACATTAACCGCTTTTGTGGAACAAATGAAAACTGCGCTAGAGGGTGGCGTTTTTGTTTGTTAAAATGATTTTTTTGGGCAGAAAAAACACCCCTGTTCACGTTGTAAGACTTCCCTTTATTATTTAGGTAAGTTATTATTTAATTTAGACAATTTTCGTCATGGTTGTTTTTCTGAGTAGGTAGCTAATACAATTTAGCGTTGTTAATTTTCGACTGCATTAATGTTTTAACTCCTTGCGAATTGCGATGAATAATCGTGTATGTTTCTGTATTTTTTGTAAAAAACATATTCTACAGACTAAAATACTAACAACATATTGCCAAAGTACCTAATACAGAAACAAAACGAAAAACAAAAGACCTTCAGACCTCCAGAAGTCTTGCAACAGTTTCAAAGTCATAAGTATTTTATTTACGGACTTCTTAAAGGTTAACAATTCGGCTGCATTATTTTTGTTTTTATTTTGTGTTTATTACCGCAGAACTCCGATTGTTAACCTCCTGTTTTGAAGTAGATAAAAATAAAAGACATATTTTTTAAGTTAGATCTACGATTGACCACCAACTCGCCTGATGTTAAGCGATGGTGTGGCCGAGGTTGGAGCTCGTCGATCTAGAAGATATCTATTCACTCTAGCCTTGAAGATTCTAAGATTGTAGCTCCCAGGAAACTGAGATGGCGGCGAAAATTACATTCCTGTGCAGTACGCATCAAGAACAAAATAGATCATTAATTTTATTCATCTAAGGAAGTAATTTAGGCCTAATTTTAATATACAATAAGTTCTATTTTAATAAACAATAAGATTAATATTTTCTGTCAAAAATTAATAATTATTTAACTTATTGTCAATACATACATTACTAACATTTAATATTATCTGATTTTAGACCGTCAAGTTAAATAATACACACCGATCATAAATACGTTTTTAACAAGTATAAGTTTAGGATACTCAAAACCCAAAAAAAAAAAAAACGGATGATCCAATTTTGATGGAACATAGCTAAGAACATTTGCGATGAAATCCTCTTGCTAGCTAAAAACTAGATCTAAATCAGTCTATCCGTTTGAGAGCTGCGCTGCCACAGACAGACACACTTGAAATGAAATGAAATATTCTTTATTTGGAACTGTAACATAGTGTTTTGAGAAAAATAAAGGTACGATGCTACCCGCAGTAGGTTAGAATAAAACCGGTCAAGTGCGAGTCGGGCTCGCGCACGAAGGGTTCCGTATCCATAAAAACGGCAAAAATCACGTTTGTTGTACGGGAGCCCCCTTAAATATGTATTTTATTCTCTTCTTTAGTATTTGTTATTATAGCGGCAACAGAAATACATCATCTGTGAAAATTTCAACTGTCTAACTATCACGGTTCGTGAGATACAGCCTGGTGACAGACGGACGGATGGATGCACGGACGGACGGACGGACAGACAGCGGAGTCTCAGTAATAGGGTCCCCTAGATTTTTACCCTTTGGGTACGGAACCCTAAAAAATATACACAGATACACACGTCAAACTTATAACACCCCTCATTTTTTCTTAATTTTTTTACCCCCGACCTAGGGGTTGGGCGCCAAAAAATCTTATAGGCACAAGCTTTTATTGATATGATAAAAACTTAATCTCTCCTGATGGATTTCCTATTTATTTGGATTATGGCAACACTGGCCGTGTAAACAAGTTCTATGTCGGTATCTTGTGTAATTAATTTGTGAAAATTACTTAATTAACTCAAGTGAATCTTACTTATTGTGAAAAGAAGTGTGGTAAACCAACAGACATCCATGAGCATTTGGAAGCCGGTGAGATTTGTGTTTGCTTTGTACTTCATAATTTTATTGATATGCGAACGGCATTCAAACATTTTGTAACCGTTGGAAAGTTTAAATTACAATTTGTTTTGTACTTTGGCAACCAAATTAGATTCACTCACACACGATCAAAACAAGATCAAAACACTGACTCAACCAAATCAGCTAATGTTAACAGTGAGAACTGGATAGACAAATAAATATGACCCATAATACATGACACGGTTTCGATGTTACACACTTGACTACGTTCAGAGTACAATAGATAAAGATAAAGCTGATTATTGATGTATGACTTTTGAATATAATGGATTCTGAAAATATCACTTTCCGACCCATACAGAAAGCATGTTCCCTGACTAATCTTTCAAGTTCAACTTTTTTGGAAAGCACGATACTGAGTCTACCCGAGAATACTTTAGATGACAGTAACATATATACGGATTTAACTAAACAAATAGAAAAACTGAATACCGACCTACAGTCTGCTAATCAAGAGATTGATAATTTGTGTTTAGAAAATCATAGTCTACGATCTGAAAATGATAATTTGAAGAAAATTATTGAAAGATATAAAAAGGTAGGATATGTTAGAAGCCCTATTGTGACTCAAAGAAATTTACGCTTTAAGAATGTTGACTTAGAACAAGACAGTTTAACTGTGACTCCTAAGCAAGCAAGAAATGACTATGCTTCGACTGAAACAGATATATCGCCTGTTATAGTGGCATCCCATACATTGCTATCAACGCAAAATGAAGATCAATCTAAAGAGATAAACAAATCTAGCAAAGATATAGATACCAAATTAGATTCACAATCCTTGGCGGATATGCAACACACTCACACACCGGCAAATCATTCAATGACAAACAATTCCAATACATGTATAAGTTCAAAAAATACTGCGACAGAAAAGGTAATGCCACCATCAAATAAACAAAAGATATATAAACACAAAATTGACAACACTGGACAGAGCGTTCACGAAGAAACAAAGTCAATATGTCAAAAAAATATCTACACGAAACAGGAAAATACAAAAATTAGGATACTAATTTTAGCAGACGAGCAGGGCCAGCATGTGTGCAATACTTTGCAACAGCTGCTAGGTGACAATTATGAGGTGAAGAGTTTTTGGAAACCGGGAGCGCGACTTCATGACATAGTAAATGGGAATGAAGCCACAGACTTTACGAATTCTGACTGTATTGTACTTATAGCAGGTACCAATGATCAAGTTCCATATCAATTCCAGTCAAGCCTTCATTCGTGGTTAAAATCAGTTTCGCACACTAATGTTGTGGTACCAGAAGTTCTTTATAATAAGCATCTCAGGGAGCAAAAGCTAAATTATGAGCTGGAATTGATATGCAACCAATACAAACATGCGACTTACATAAATATGTTCTATAATAAGACACGACCTCTCAGACAAGAATTTTGTATTAATCTATGTAGAAGTATACTAAGGGAAATCTTGCATATCACTTATAAAAATAATTTCAATTGTTACCACGATAAAATGTGTAATGGTGAAAATGATTTCAACGCACAGGCATTACACATTCTAAAAACGCCTATTTTGACTAACCACGCCAATAATGTAACATTCAAAGTCAATAAATATACGCAAACGTACGATATGCTGCACGAAGTAGCTGATGCAAAAAATGAGTCAAGAAAAGCAAATCAATTTTTTCGTGTCTAATAAACTCCATGTTATGCATCAAAATGTAGATGGGCTAATTAGTAAATTAGATTTGGTAGTAGCAAATTTAGATAATCTGCAGCAAGATAATATCATGGTGGATGCTTTATGTGTTACAGAGCACAATATGAAAAATGAAGATGGTAAATTATTAAACATTCCAAATTTCACACTTGGTTCTTCATATTATAGGAAAAATCGACGCGGAGGTTCATGCATCTTAGTTAATAATATACATAGATTTAAGCCGATTTCCGGATTACAAAAATATTGTGCAGAAGGCGCCATTGAATGTTCTGGTATTGAACTTATTGAACAAAAGCTCATAATTTTATGTGTCTACAGACCTCCGAAAAAACAAGTTCAAGATTATAATATATTCTTTAAAAATCTTAACTCATTGCTTCAAGATACATGCTTAGGAAAAAAGAAAGTTATTTTATGTGGCGATTTCAACATAGACATCTTAAAATATAATAAAAATGTTGTTGAATTCAAGGAATTAATATCTTTATACAATTTAAAATTTACAATAAATGAGCCCACTAGGTTGGTGAGTGGTACTTGCCTAGATAACGTTCTGAGTAACATACGAGGAGGTAAGGCTAGAACTCTTGAGCTTGCTATATCAGACCACTCAGCTCAATTGTTTGTCTGCCCTATCAAACCTACGTATTATTTAAAGTACTGGTACGTCGAGCGACGCGACTACAGTCTAGAAAATATGGACAAATTCAAAGAATGTTTAAACTCAATATCATTTAATGACGTAATTAAACAGAATGACCCAAATATTGCTTTTAATGACTTTTATGATTTGTTTATGCTATTTTATGACTTATGTTTTCCAACACGCAAAATAAAAATGACGATGCGACAACGACCGAGGTGGTTGACATCAGGTATTAAAAACTGTTGTAAAAGAAAAAGGGCGTTACTATGGACCTATCGAAAACATCGCACGCTAGAAAATAAACACAATTTTAAAACGCTATCTTATAGACTCAGTCGAATAATCAAGTTCACACAGAAGTCACAAAATGATAACTACATAAACAAAGCGTCCAACAAAAGTAAAGCCATGTGGAAAATCATAAATGGTCCAAAAGACAATATTCCTAAAGAACCGATTCAGCTGAATATAAACGGTAGCTTGAATGATGATCCTAGTCAAATTGTCAATAGCTTTAATGATTTCTTTATTAACCAAGTACCAAATAACCGATCCACAAAACCAAATTTAATTAATGACACAAACAATGTTGGTTCTCTTTTTATGACTCCGACCATTCCGGAAGACATACATAAAATAATTATGGCACTAAAAAACACCACAAGTACTGGATATGATGGTGTATCAACAAAAGTGCTTAAGCACGTGTCGAGTACAGTTTCTGTAATACTAAGTGATATTGTATATAAATGCATGTTGAATGGAGTTTTCCCAGAAAAACTAAAAAAGACTGTCATAAAGCCGTTGTTTAAAAAGAATGATGTGAGCGATATGAGTTGCTATAGACCTATAGCTCTAGTTCCAGTCCTATCAAAAGTTTTTGAAAGAGTTATATATGACAGAATTTATAATTATTTTGAAGAAAACAATTTGTTTGTACCGGAACAAATAGGTTTCCGTAAGAAAAAGTCAATAAATCTGGCAATATACAACTTTTTACATACTGTCATGGAAAATATTGATAATAACGTACTGATATGTGCTTTATTTATGGATTTATCGAAAGCATTTGACTATGTGGACCACAAAATTCTGTTAAGGAAATTAGAAGCCTACGGCGTAAGGGGTAATGCAAATAAACTCATTGAATCATACTTAGCATACCGCCAACAGTGTACGCAAATCAGCAACATCTGTCCTAAACTAAAAAAAGAAGTATTTCACACATCACAATACAAAACTGTCAAGTATGGTGTCCCACAAGGGAGTGTTCTTGGTCCCCTACTGTTTATTATCTACATAAATGATCTCATTAAAGCTACCAGACATCCTATGGTTCAGTTTGCTGACGACAGCACTGTGCTGTTTACAGGTAGAAACAAAATGAGTATTGAAAATGACATTAATTGTACATTGCATAATATTATAGCATGGTTAACATCAAATAATCTACAAATAAATCTAAATAAGACAAACATAATGATATTTCGAAATAGGACGAATAAGCTAGGTGAATTGGACATTAAATATTGCGGACACAAAATTGATATTATAAATACTACAAAATTTTTAGGTTTAAACATCGACTATAACTTAAACTGGAAGGAGCATTTAGATAACCTTCGTACGAAAATAAACCAGCATTCATATGCTCTTTACATGCTGTCAAAAACAGTGAGTAAATCGACGGTTGTAATAGCCTATAATGGTTATGTGTCATCTCTGCTTCGATATGGAATTTTGTTTTGGGGCAACAGTACGGAAAAAGACACAGTCTTCAGAGCACAGAAAAAATGCATTAGGGCTATCTGTAGGCTGCGTCAAACAGATAGTTGCAAGCCCCATTTCAAAAGTTTGGAAATACTAACACTACCATGTCTATATATATTCGAATGTGTGGTATTTGTGCGTTACAACTTAGACTTGTTTGCTAATCTTAAGAGTGCCAGGCATAATCATAAAATTGTTGCACCTACACGCAAAACAGCACTGCTCTCGAACAGCATACTATGCATGGCTCCTACAATATATAACCACCTACCAGAGGAAATAGCTAGCACAAGTCAAATATTCATTTTTAAACAAAAAATAAAAAAATTCTTACTGGATAAGGCATATTATTCTGTAAAAGAGTACTTAGCTGATAATTTTAAATAATGTTGGCATAATTTATAATTTTCTGTTGGCTATGATTGTATTTTAATATCATATTGACATTCTATGAGTACATATACAAATTACTATGACATTTAAATTATATTTTTTTAAATGACATTACCGTTACTAAATTTGAATATAGTTTAAGATTATGTCGACATTACTTTTGATTAAAATTTAACTTAATTAATTTAATGTTGATTTTTCACATAGATCTTTTTTGGTATGACATCTTTATTATTTTGTGTATTATAATAACTTTAACGTAACTATATTTTACTTGACATTAAATTTAATTGCGTGTTGACATTAATTGAATTTGAACTATTGATATATTTTCTTATCCGATATATTTTCACAAATCTGTTTTGTATTGCATAATTTATTTTATATCCATTTAACATTGACATAAATGTATTTTCATTTTATAATGCACTATAATTTAGTAAATTTCTATTTGTATCATTATTATTTATCCGTTGTATTTAATAAGACACATTGGTATGACCATGACTAGGTAGTTTTATGTAACTTATCTATACTGCGGTGACACAGATTATCATGCTGTAGATTATTGGCATTTGTTTGGTTTTGTGATTTCTTTAAGATGTGTAAGCATGTAGGTAGTGATTGATATGTACAAAGGAGTTTTGGCGGGAACGTCTTAGTAACGTGTTGTTGCTTTGTTTTATTTTCCTAAACTTGTGTTATTTTGAACATTAATGCTATAAAAATGGTGGTGTTTTATTAATTAAGTGTTCAATGAAGTGCGTGAGTGTGGGCAAGTGAAATAAAGCAGTAAAACGTGTGATTTTACGTTGTCGACAAAACTCCATAGAAGCTTCTAGTAATGTCGCCACCACTTTACTAAAGCAGGACTCGACTTATAAATAAAATTGACTGTGTACGTGACTTAGATTGTGACTAGAACATTGTTTTACAAACTTGTTTTATTCAAGAAACTTGAAAAAAAAACTAATACTTGACACTGGCAAATGCTTTAATGCGGGTCCAATACAAATAAGAAGAAGATATGTACAAAGTTGTAAGCAATCTTTTTTTTATTGATTTTTCTTAGATTTCCTTAGATTCTGTTACCATTTTATGTATTTCTTTGTTTCTGAGAGGACAAAACTGAGATATATTACGATTGAGTGAGAATGTCAACAGAAAGCATGTAAGTCGCATTATTTGACAAAGGTAGTTAAAATTCTAATTGTTATTTGACAAATTTTTGCATGCCGTAAGGCGGGATATGGCGTTCTTAACTATAATATTATGTATTCCATCAATGTATCATACCCATATACGCAAATAAAGATAATATGAATATGAATATGAATATGAATATGAATATTTGCCATTAGGGAGTTACAAATTTTCCATGTCCATTTTTCGTCTCCTTTGTCATCGCATGTGCTTAATGAAAAATGATTACTAAAACTGAACATGAATTCTAATTTGTCGCATCTTCTAAATTCCACAAAGAAGTTCCAGAGCAAATTTTCTGCCTCTATCATCAGAGTAACCCCATGGACCTCCATATCACTCATTATTATCATTATCATTAAAGTTTTAATTTTTGCCCGTGCGATTGAATCAATCGAAGCTGTCGAATAATATCGTTTCGAAGACTTTGACCCCGTACAAACACTGTGTAAAGTTAAATAAAAGCTTCTAAATTATTTCTCATATTTCAACGCTAAAACTTTTCATAGTTTCTGCAACGAAAAAATTAAATACATTTTGAAGGAGAGCATAAAATGTTTAATTCAAGTAAAAAAATATCGCTAGCAACTGAAATATAAGTACCTATTATACTTAATAATGTGTCTGCGAATACTTTTTTGACAAAGCCGTAATTTTGAAGAAGAATATTAAAATATGTTGTGTGATTCGGAGCCGTTAAGCCAGATAGGGTGAGTTTTTCAAGATTTTCTCTTATTTAGATTGAGCATTTCACCAGATGGCGTGGCACGACCCTCCTGCATGAACGGATTTAAATCGAAACGATTTCTGAATTCTTTCTCAATTATCGGAAAAAGGTCTAGGCAGATTAGAAAGATTATACGCGTAGATATGTGAACGGGCCGATGTAATTCGTCGACACCCGAGCAATGTTTCAATAACCTATATCTCGGATTAAAGGGTTTTGGTTTGCGCATAATCCCTTCTTATTCCGCCGTAAATGGATATTGAAAAAATTTGATGGGGCCTTTTTATCGGAAACTCTTTTTCAGAAGTGCTCTATTTTGCCTCTCGGAATGACGTCGATTTAAGGTGAATGAACGAGCGAAATCTCTCTTACATGGAAGAGGCGGTGCTGAGAAGGTGATGAGTTTATTCAGTACCATTTAGTCGACGGCGCACCTTCGAACCGATAAATTGGCGTCAAGAATAAGCTTACTGCTCGTTTGACTTTCAGCAATCCTTTCGATTCGTTTACTTCGATTTACAATTTATGTACATATGGTTAGGGCGCTTGCCGGCTGCTGCGGCTCCAGCCTTCTTTGTGCGCAGCTTTTTATTTTGTCAACTCGGCAATGTTGGTTTGGCGCGACGCTGCTAACAAGCTCTGCTACTTTAAACACTTTTTTAATTTGATATTATTTAAAATGTCGTTATGTTCATGATATTTATAATTTAACTATAAGCTTTAGAAATATTAACGTTTAACTACATATTATTATATATTTACAGATATATATAAATAATATATAGTTGCATATTGTACACGTAAATATATAGCAAACGAAAACTTTGGTCTAATTCGATTTGATATGGCCACCAAAATTAAGTTTATTTCCTTTGTTTATTGCATATTTTGTATTTTATTTTTACTAGATAGCCTAGAGATGACACTCAGGGAATTAAGACATATTATGTAACTACGAGCTCTAACTCTATTCAACGAATCAAGCCGTTTAGGCTGTAGGAGGTAATATAAGAAACATACATACATACATACATACATACATACATACATACATACATACATTGAGTAAAAATAAAGCAAGTACGAGTTAAATAACACTTCTCAACTTTCATGAAACTATAAAGAGCGGGTAAGTATTGTAGTTCGATAAGTATGTGTAGTTAGATATCCCTGATGTAGTTTGCTTATTGATTCCAGGTTCATCGAGCGGACCCGAGTACATTTGCCGTTGATTGTGTGCGTTATATTTTATAAGCTAATTTTGCAAATCCATGTGCCATTACGAGCGGGAGTCCGGTTACTATGTCTAGAATTTCATTTAACGATCCCAGCTCGACAATAACCACCCGTGGAATTTAATGGTTCGTAAAGCGGTCTCGATTAAAACTGCCGTCTATATGGATAAGGTCAGTCGTTTTAGTGTATGGAGGCAACTTTTAATGAGTTTATGAGTGCCCCCGGCGATGCTCGGAGCCTGTGCTACCTACAGTTTCGTTTGCCTGACAAACTTACTCCCGTAGCTCGCGTTTAAGTGTCTACTTAGATTACTGTTTCACTACTTGACGAAAATAGATTATAGCTTATAACAATTCCTTCCGTATACTTTGTTTTGTTTGTCTGACTTATTTACAGATACATGATTTGTAGGCGTTTACGACGGTGTGCAAATGGTACGTATTGTTATGAAATGTACGTTGTTTCTCCTTGTTTCTCTGTACATTTGAGACGTCATGTACAAATGTTGCAGGAACGAGGTGCAGAAAGTTGGACAGCTCGAGGGATATAAATCAGAGCGTGGAGTACGCCAGCTGGCAGCTCCTGAATAGTTCTGTCGGGTACGACCGCGTATGACATTCGATTACCCTCGACCCTGCCCCCCCTACCTGCCCCCCGCGTCGCCCACAACACCGACAGGAAAATTCTACATGTCGCGATCGGGAAATTAATGTTGAAAGGAAATCTATTCATCGTTCATTAACTATTTAGGAAATGTTATTTGTATATCTGGGTACGTATTTTATGCGCAATTAAGTAAACAAATACAATTAAGTAAATTAAACTAAGTAAATCGTATGTGTACGTACTATTATTTATTAAGTTACATATGAGTTCTTAAATCGTACACTGTGGTACAACTAAGAAGGATTGGAGAAGAGATATTTCCAGGCAATTTAATAAAAAAAAATAACCCTTGATGCAAAAAGAGTGATGTAATAACTTTGAGGTGTGTACTGTGTGTCTCTGGCATCGTAGCTCTCTAGGGTGGAATGATTTTGATCTAGTTTTTTTTTTATAAGATTCGATCGAGAGTGTTTAGCTATATTTCATCAAAATCGGTTCAGGCGTTTTTTATGTCGGGTGTTTTTAAATTTTTACAACTTGTTGTATGAAACTGAGTGAAAAGACGTGTCTTTTGCTTAATGTTAGTCTTTTAACTTACTCAAAACAAGCCAATGCTAAACTTGATAACCAAAGTCAATACAGTTTAAAACTCTGTGTGGTAATATATTGCGCTCGTCAAAATGTTAAATATAGCTTTGATTAAAATCTATGTTGGAAATAATACCTTTCAGTCTGGAACATGTTACACACATTGCACATCGCTGCTTAGTTGTCAAATAATTGCCAAAATTGTGATGCCATGCAAACTCAGTTAGTCTAGCCCCTATGCCTTCATTTATAAGTTATAACGATAGACACTGTCGGTAGTTTTTTTTTTTTTTTTTTTTTTTTTTTGTGGGGTATCATATTTTTTTATTTTTTTTTTATTTATTTAACAAATTCTACAGCCCTTTATAACATACATAAATAACTTAGATAAGGCTTAAGGCCAATATTATTTTGTACCAAATCAAATAAAGAAGTTTAGTCAGTATTAAGTTATGCCCCTCTTTATTTGAAACACATTTTAAATTCACCAAGTATTCGTCTCATGAATGTTGCTAATATGCGTTGAATTATCACCAAGAAAATAATTCGTTCCAGGAAACCGTTGTTAATGTGCAGAAGAGCGCGCCACGTTAAATATAAGCTCGCTGCTCGGTAATTATTCCTATTCTCTGCGGAGTTTCGAATTGAAATTTCTAAATAATAAATACGACCCACTTTCATAATATGGGGCCAAAAGGCAAAAAGTCAATTTATATGAGAGTAAAACAAACAATATTGGAAAGCGGCGAGCACGGCAAGAGGCGCATGATATTTCAAGTGTGTATTTGTTACTGTGGGTACCGACACTGGGGACGGAAGTGAGCTATTCTCAAAGCGCTCAATAAGGAAGGTGATTCACTATCGGAACGGCGTCATGGAGCGACATCGGCTTCTCCTATATCCTACGTTTCATTTCAACGTAATCGAAACCGTGTTCGTGCTCAAACTGTCGTGAATTAGATATATTTTATATAACATCTTCAGCCTA
Organism: Lycia hirtaria; assembly: GCA_947563715.1. Taxonomy (NCBI): domain Eukaryota; kingdom Metazoa; phylum Arthropoda; class Insecta; order Lepidoptera; family Geometridae; genus Lycia; species Lycia hirtaria. The sequence goes on from OX387378.1 coordinate 33,489,368, forward strand.
GTGAAGTGGGTGTTTCCGGCAGCTCTGTGAAGTTTCCGGTCGACTAATTGAGAGACCGACTGGCTTGTATTCCCTAGGTTCCAGGTTCAAATCCCAAGGTATACAGTTCTGTCTTTTCGAAGTTATATGCGTATTATTAATTTACAAACTTAGTTAGGAAACCTACATGTTTGAGTGGTAATAACATTCTTGAAGATCGTCGGTGGCATAATAATAGCTGAAATAGCGGTCAAGCGCAAGGAATAGACTAAAAAAATGCCTGAAGTTTGCCAATCTGCTCTTATAGTGGTTGTAAATTATTACTTCTTCTGACATCGAGAAGATCGCTCGTGCCTTGTAGTGGTACAGTTTATACAAACAGGTATGATCAGTACACGTATATAACATCAAGATTTCTTGTGAAGTGAAGTGGTGTGAAAACTCTTTCGGTTCCCGTCCCGGGAACCCGAAAGAGTTTTATTTACGCGGGGTGGTTCCTATACGGCTCCTATTTTGGAAATTGTATAAACGAAATGATTTCGAAACTGTTTGCATAAAATGTAATGGGAGATTGCGGCCGTGCCGGGAAGTACTACCAGCGATTCACATTGTGCCATCTGCTCGCATTTAGATCCCTTATAAAATGTTACTGCGCATTATCACACGTGGATATGGGCCCGGCCTCGCGGTTATTTCGAAATGTTACCTTTTATGACACTAATGGAAAATACTGTTTAGCTTCACACTTATTTATTTACCTCACTCCACCTTTAAGGCACTTACTGGGATTTCCCGTTGTTTATGATTCGTTTGTCAGCAGCTGCTTGCACCTATACAGTAATACGGAATATCTATTCCTTTTAGGTATGACTGCACAGGTGTAGGCAGCTGGGTCGGTATAGCAATCATGCTTTATTTCGCATCATTTCGGCATTTATATTTTTTATTTACTTCAGGTATGTTTTTTTTTATTTTTTTATTTAATTTTATTCTCCACAGACACCAGGGTCCGTGACCTTTGTCATAATTACAAACTATTGTTTACTAATTATCGTTACGGGAAAATGATTTTATTTTAATTTAAGTACTTATTACTATGTTGCGTGCATACCACGAGCAAACCAGCGACCCGCAAGCAGCACCCGATCACGAGTATGACGCATGTGCCAGCCATCGCCCTCCTCAACCATATGTTAGGGAAGAGGGCGACCCGCCACACGACGCCGCCGCAAGAAGGAGCCTTCGATGGTGAGCATGAATGCTCAAGGTATGCACACAACTCTTATTTCTAACTACTGAAATACTAGTATTTCTGTGAATGCAGTCACTGGTAGAGCCCGGTTTTAGACATGTGACATGTAACATATTGTAGATTTGTCTTTACCTCTTAAATGTGTACTTGTTCTATTGTGTGTGTATGTGTACTGTGTATCATAGAGTATATTCTTTTTCTGAGTTTAATTAACTAATCTTAAGTGAGGCGATTTTTTTGATAAAATAATAAATATTGGTGGACATTTCACACAACAAAAATGCGAAGGACCCGTATAATTATGGCAGGATGGCGTTTTCTTTGATGTGATAACGTCTTATAAATCGATGAACGCCGGCTGCACGCACGAAAAAGTGTCACGTTCTGCCTAAGCCGAGCGTGCAAACGAGAGCGCGGAACAAGCGATAGAGAGGCACGATCGGCCTAAGCGTTCAGCTTGTGAGACATCGATCACGTAAAATTATCGTCCGTAAACCGACTTTACACACAACCATTTTTTTAATTTTAATTATTTTACACCTTTATTACACATTATTCTTCAATGCTTTAGTCTAAGAAGATTGTGAACTAAAACTACAACGGGTATATTTTTATACAACAGGAAAAATATTACTTAGTGCATAGGTACTCTCAAAAGTTTATTTTTTTACACGATTGTAAACTAAAATGTAAAGTTTCAAGTCCAAGTCTGTTCCAACTCTTGCAAGGGTACTAATAGTATGCACTTTAGATATAGATATATATTAATTTATTATAGAGTTAATAAGCAAATAAATAACTGAAAAGGGCGCATAGAATTCGACACTCACAAGCAAAGGTTATTTACATGACCTTATAAATCATACTGAGTGACGTTAAATTGACATATCGAAGTCATAAATCAAAAGGGAATGCCGTGTGCGAGAAGAAGTTTTGACAAGCCACTTAACTGGGGTTGGGACAAAGTGATTTTCGGCAAAACTTTGTCACATAGGTATATACTCACCTAATATCACTTCCAGATATTTAAGACTGAGTGTTTACTTTGTAATGGTAAATTGGAAAGCTATTTTTAAAGTATAATTTTAGGGACTACAGTCTTTGTTATAGGTAATTTGCGTAAAATTTTGTGGAATTGCTAATTTTCAAAAATCTACATACCTATTATAATATCTAAAACTGTATATTATTATTTGAATAAATAAACAATGAAACACTAGTTTTTATGCGAGCAGCACAGTTCGCGAGCATAGCTTAGGTTATCTATAAAAATATAGACAATTAAATACTTAAGTAAAGAAATAAATATTAGTAGACATTTTACACAACACCATCTAGCCTAAGTTACAAATGTAAATACATACTTAAGGAACATAGAAACACCCAGACATGGAGCAAACATCCATGCTCATGACATAAAAAGTTTGCCCTGGGAATCGTTCCCACGACCTACAGCTTAGCAGGCAGACATACTACTAACTGAGCTGCGAGGCCAGTCACACTACTACAGTTAACGACCATACGCCTGAACTGATATTTGATACATAAATAGCTGAGAACCTGGGGACGGATATAAGCTACGGACAGATATAATCATTTTTTAGGGTTCCGTACATCAATAAGAAAAAATGGAACCCTTATAGGATCACTTTGTTGTCCGTCTGTCTGTCCGTCCGTTATCTCGGGAACGCGTGAAGGTATCGAGTTGAAATTAAAACCGTATACGCAGATCCATAGTATCTTGCTGCAGAAAGAAAAATAAAATTTCTCAGTTTTCATAAAAAAAAGTTACAGCCGAATATGTCGTAAAAAACGCACATTTCGACACTCACAGAGGAATCAAAACCTATGGGGTACTTCCCGTTTACCTAGAACTCTGAAATTTGGCAAGAAGCATTGTGTTAGAGTACACATATAGGAAAAAATCCGAGTGGTGAGCAAGGAATGTGTTAAATATTTTTACGATGTATATTTTTCGGTTTATGAAGGAAAATATAAAAAAAATATATATGATTTCCCCCTTTTATTTAGTTTGTACGAAACCCTCGGTGGGCGAGTCTGACTCGCACTTGTCCGGTTTTTTTTATATTTCTCCTATCTAAATAAGCAAACTGATCCCTCACTTTTCTAGTATCCCTAACCAATGATTTTATATGTTTAATAAATTATAGTTTAAAAAACTGAAGCAACCGACTTCAAAATACGAAATTTAGTTTACTTGGATGACATATTAACAGTTATTTTGTTATAAAAGCTAAAGTACTGAACCGATTTTGAGAAAATTTATATGGGACCACTTTTTAACTGAATTAATTTATTTTGATGATCATTTTTGTTTGGTAGGTTACCCACGCACCAGGCGCACCAGGGGCTATTTGGCGAAGTAATCGGTGAACAAGCATACAAAAAAACATACAGTCGAATTGAGAACCTCGTTTTATGGAAATCGGTTAAAGAATAAGTAATAAGTAGACGGGTATGTGTAGATATTCTTAATTTCGCTGTCGAACCCCCAAGTGTCATCCACAATGCAAGAGGCGTAAGAAATTGATAGAAACATTTGTTCAAGAGAGCGTCTCGAATGAGGGCAACGAAATAACGTATACATTAATAGCTAGGTAGCGTAGTGTAGGTAGGGGTGACATCCGTCCTTTTCCCTGTGCTCTAGTTTTGTGATTGTGTCCGAAATTTGGTACTGGTGGCGGTTAGAGAACAGATCTGAAATTATTACCGACCGTTAACAATTTATATTACAGAAAGATTCTTCTGAATACTGGAATGTTACATTTGAATGATTTTTCAGTAAGTTAAATGGAGAAATAGAAGAAAAAAATTGATTAGAGCCTAAAATGTTACAAAGGGTAGGTTTATTGTTATTGTTTAAAAGTGACGATTCCAAGGAAAGGAAAATACTCTACTATGCAACTACTTGAAAATGACTCTCTATTTGTACTAGTATCTAAATGTCTATTGATTATTTAATTTTCCGAGTTAGTTTTGGAACTTGGATCATTATTTTCATCATCAAAATATACGCCATTAACGGAGCATAAAACGGCCTTATCTTTAGATTGTGTTGACTTAGAAGTTTAATATTTGTCACTGATCAAATGCTACCGCATTTGATCATTTGATACCACGCGATCCTGAGAATAAGGGTTTTTACTTGACAGAAGAACTACAAAGTGATCATGTAAGGGTTTCGTTTGCCGACTGAGGTACAGAACCCAAAAAATCCGGCAAAGTATGAATTTCACTCGTACACCGAGGCTTTCAAACTCCTTTGCATGACACATGAACATGAACAATGGCACTAGAACTCAACAGAATGTGCTTAATGTAAGTAACGCACCGGCAATCGCAGCGTAGGAAGACCAGCCACGAGATGGACAGATGCAAGTGGCGGAAGGGCGTTGGATACAAGCCGCTTCTAATCGGTCTTTTAGGAAATCCATGGGGGTAGGCCTATGTCCATCAGTGGACTTCTTATGGCTGAGATGATGATGATGATTAAAGTTTTCTGTGTTCATATCTCAGAATATTTGTAACTTCATATAATTATACAGTAAGAATAGTTCATTCTATTGATATGTGCTAGGAGTTCACATATAATATCAAGTTCAAATAAGTAAGTGTTACAGACCTATTTTCTTTAACCAAAGAGATTTTAACACTACCGTTTACCTATTTTAAGTTTATGTTACATGACACCGACTGTAAACGAAACGTTCACGTGTTATTTTTTGTTTTTATTGCTCCATAGCATAAAAAGAAAAAGAACGGAACCCTTCTAAAATCACTTTGTTGTCCGTCCGCCCGTCTGTCCGTCTGCTTTTAGTGTGAAATCAACGAGGTTTTATATCGCAGTTTTTGCACAATGATTTCAAAATTATTAACGCAAGCTTATCTCGCAGTTGACCAATTTCTGGTATTTGTTTTACATTCAAATAAACCTAACAATCTTGCCAATTTTGATAAATTGGCAAGATTGTATGTTTATTAAATTAAATATTAAACTGTATCTATTACAGTTCAAAAGATAAATCCGTTTAAGTGTAGGATAGAGAGACAGGCAGTATCTTCACGAATAGGCTCCCGCACCCTTGTTTTGTAAGCCTAAAAACTGAAACAACCTTAAATAAATATGTAATACAATACATATACAAATAATACGCAATTTAATCTATTTGGATATCTATCTGTTTTTATATTTTTTTCCAGTTATTTTGTTTTTAAACCAAACTACTAAGCCGATTTGGATAAAATTTCTATGAAACCAATTAGAGAATATATTTTTAAATAAAAAATATATAAATCAGTTAATAAATGACCAAGTTACGAAGTAACAAATATTAAATTAGAATTTATTATAACCGAATCGAGAACCTCTTCTTTTTTGAAGTAATAGTTTGAAAGTACATAGTTCAAAATTGGTAAAAAAAATATCTATAATTTAGAATCTCAAGAAATCTAAATGTTTCGGTTGAAAAGTGTTGAAAAGTAATTCATTCGCAAATAATCGAACAAAGGGACGTTGTTCGTTGATCGTTTGTTGACCGATGTAAAAAGATGTGAAATTAAAAATAAAATGTTACACAATTTTGAATCTAAGGGAATCTGTTTTGTAATGCTACTAAAATATTTAGCTATCAGAGTTATAAAGCAACAAACATTAAAGGATAAATACGATTAAATTGAGAAAAAAGAAGGTTTATGATTTGAAGTCGGTTGAAAGTATCTCATTCGAAATTAATCAAATATTTGGCGAAGTTGTCGGCCGATATAAAAAGATGTAGAAATAAATATGTTCTAATTTTTTTAACCTAGAATGAAATCTAAATATTTTGTAAAGCTACTGAAATATCTTAGGTATGAGATTTTTCAATAGTATATATCGCTTGCAAACGAGATGCTTGCGAAGTGCTGAAAAAGTTAGTAGACTAGTAAAAATAAATCCGTTTGTATGGAGCTAATCACAGTATTTGCAACTGGGGGGATTCTTTCAATTTATGATAGGAAAATAACTAAAAATCATAGATCAACAATAATCCCCGATTTATAGACTAGCTGCGTTTCGGGGTTTCATTCGCGTAGTTATAAAAAACGGTGATGATTATAATGATGATAAGTAGCTTATGTCCGTCTTCAAGTCCAAAGCTATCTCTATACTAATTTTCATAACGATCGGTTCAGCCGTTTTAGCGTGTAAAGATAACAAAATTAGCTTTTATAATATCTTTATGAAATTGTGTCAAATGTTTTTTTATACATTATAGATCTACGATGTATTTCAAAACTCCAGTACATTCATATAAATAACAATATAGTTAGTTGTCTTTTATGTTGTCACAAATCTTATTTTTACTAGACTATAGCCATTTAGTCTTACTCTATGATGAATGAAAAATTCTCATAATTTAATAGACGCAGGACTGTGATAACTTCAAATAGATTTCTTCATGACCATTTCGTAAATATTTTCAAAGCCAATGTAATTTTAATAGGATTAGCAATTTAAAATATCAAACTTATTTCGTAAACAACAACAAAATACCAATTATAAATGAAACTTGTTAGCCCGATGCTATATGGTTAATTTGATTTTGAAATTTTTATTCCTTTGATGACAAACTTGAGAATAATGAATAAGAAATGCTCATGAAGTTTGTATAAACAAAGTGGATTGAAGGATGGCTTCAGACGTTGGCTTCGGGTTTTTATAGCAGATAAAGCTTTAACGTAATTTTCACAGGAATAAAAGTACAAAGTTAACAAAACCCTTAGGCCATGAATATGAAATATCTTAGCAGTAACATTTTTATGCTTTAATCTGACGGTGGCTGCCGTTAAAAGTTGCCTAAATAAGCAAAATAACTTAGTTACGTGGTAAAGGTCATTTTGTAGGATGTCCTCGTGTACATAAACCCTCTGCGCTCTCCGACGTCGTTATTTTTTCCCCACTGCCCAAGCAGGAGGTTTTAGTTTTTTGAGTATGTATATTAGCGTAAATATTTGTATATTACCTCCTAGTAGTAATTGTAACATATGGCCAAATGAATTGTTAACAAAAGCTTCGCTTAAAAGTGCGGTAATATATACTATACTCATACCTAGCATTCCGTAGATTTTTTCGGGATTAGACTATATATAAAGTAGACTATGTACTTATGTGCTAGGCTCTAAACTATTTCACCACTTTTTTTTCACAATTTCTTTTTCTCCTTCCTGCACACATTTACAAAATTTCGCATTTATAGAAAATAAAAACTTTATTAGAACTTATATTCGTAACACAGTGCGCTTATCCGACGTTTTTTTTTACTCGACGATAGGCTTGCGTTTGACCGTCAACTCACCTGGTGTTAAGCGACAGCTATGTTCTACGATGGAGCGCGCTTGCCAAGAAGAAACCTATTCACTCGCGATTTGAAGACACTTAGATTATATCTATTCGGAAAGACCCATTCAGGAAGCCCAACGTGAAGCGTAGACCCAGCGTGTTTGAGAGAATGCTACGAGGCTGCTATGCAAAGGTAAATCATTATTTTACTGTATCTACAATCACGTAAGTATACGGCCAAACAAATTATTTCTTCTACTTACTAGATTTAAAATAAAATAAATGTGCCTAAGATTTCGTACTATCTCTTTGATGTTTAAACACTTGAAAAAAATAGTTCTCCTTCTGATGTTTTCTTTTTTCATAGTTATTATTATACAATTATTGAAGTAATCCATACCGAACCATTGAAAAAGATTTATGCCTAAATCTGACTTAATCAAAATAACGGATTATCTTCACTTTTTCAGATTTTTTTAACGTTTCCAATACAAACGCAGTAATTAATATAGTATATTTTACATCTCTCTGTATACTCGTAGTTCCCGTTACGTAAAAGAACGCTGGTTTGTTCGCGTTTAAGAACAAACCATAGTTCTTTTTACGTGACGGGAACTATCTTGTATATACTATAAGCATTCATTACGCACCGGCAAGCGCAGCGTAGGAAGACCAGCCACGATGGCCAGATGACCTACTACAAGTGGCGGGAAGACGCTGGATGCAAGCCACTTCCAATCGGTCTCTTTGGAAATCCATGGGGGAGGCCTATGTCTAGCAGTGGACTTCTTATGGCTGAGATGATGATGAAGTAAGCATTTATAATTTATATTATATACCGATGATCAAGATGCTGTAGGAATCTTCGCAATTGTATGTCAAAAAGATCACCGGTTTAAGCTATACATTATCTTTCGTATCTTCAGTCAGTCAACCTCTCATTCACTCAGGATGAATACTTATTATGTAGGTCATCGCGGTCAGTTTTTGAAAATTCATCTTCAAAACTAGAAAACATGCCACATGTTTGAGTTTCTACTTCTCTACCAAGTTTCCACAATTTTCTGCAATATAAAGTAATCAACTATTTGAAAGGGTTAGCGTCAAAATGTAATCTAAAACTTTCGGAAAGGCGAGGCTGTTTATAAGTTTTTTTTATCCCTTCCGATAGAACATGTCTTACACAGTTGTGACTAATGTGCCTGACCCCCGTCAGCCCTTGACGAAGGTGGAGGCACCAGGTGTACCCTACTGGATAAACAGTATTGGCTTTCGTGTAACGAATCCCATCGAACTAAATTTCTAGTTCGACATTTTCAAACGTGTTCGGGAGTTTTGTAAGATTTGGTGATACATTTTTAATAGATTAGAATTGATCATGGTTTAAGATAATTAATATAATAAAATAACTATGTCAACTAGATGCTTTCTTGGATTTTGCGAATCGTATCTGATTCTCGCGACACAGGCTATGCCTAGTGCGGGAATCAAAGTTTTTAGATTTTATTTAAATTCTTTCATAGACGTAATAAAAAAGATGTATCGAGAGTGAATAGTAAATATGCATAATTATAATTATGTAAATAAATATATTTTAATTATTTTTTCAAATTAATACGGAAGCGAATTGAATGGTCTTTGATCATTATATTGTTCTAGAGGTGGTCGTTTTCTCATTATGGTGCTCCTATACAGCAGGTACGATACGCTACTTCTGTGTGGGAGCACCAGCTCATAGCCAAATTTTTTTTAAGTCACAACCATTACAATAGATCGGATTTGCTTAACGCTATATTGTACAATAGTTCCATCAGCCACTCACGCTCATTTACTGTATATTCTTTTATTTAAGTATATCTGTATAAGGCCTTAAAGTCTTGACTTGGGTACCACTGATGTCCACCAAAAGACCGGACTTGTGTCGTGATTTATTCTAAATGAGGACGATAAAAATTACAATACGCCTTTCTTCAAGGTCTACGTTATATCCATACATACAATTAAGAATGCTATGTTTAGCTAATTAGACATGAAAAGGTTGTAAACAGACTGGCTGGGTTCTGTAGTTTCACTCAGAAAGTGGTCTAAAAACGGAGATGATGATGATGATGACGATGAAATGTTTTCACAACAGTTAACACCTAGTTGATTGTGAAGAGGTAACAAACAGAATAGATAGAGACAGATTTACTTTCGCTTTTATGTAATTAGACAGTATTGTGAGAAAGGGAGGGTGTTATTCGATTTTACAAAATTAAAAGTTATATAAAAATGTTACTTCCAATGTAAGAAGTTAAAAAATCTCTTTGTAGACCATTACATTTCAAATAAAACGTCGCAAAAACACTAATTGCGCTCCACTGAACAAATCACCAAACGCCGACAGCTAATTCTTTCCCCCCACTTGATTTCCTTTTACAAAAGGGTAATTTGCCTTTTAAAAGGACACTTCTTTCTCGGAAAAGAACGTTAATGAGCCTAATTGTACCGTTGTAGGACATGAGGAGACTCAAATGAGCGTGAAGATGGTACGAATCGAGGGGGACGTCCCAATTGACGTTGTCGGCCGTGGTCTCTTCGCAACAAGAATTAATTTAATGAAATCATCACAGTTTATTCTACTGCGATGGCGGCACGAGCGTTCAACCGACAAGAAAGCGCCGCAAGACTCATTTACAATTCCAATTAAGGGCAATTCTCATTTACTTTTGTCCTCTAGAAGGAACGAATCCGAGCGAAGCCTTTATTATACTTGACGCGACCTACTAGAAAGTCATTACAGTTGGTTCCACTCCGCCTGTGAAATGAGAACCGATCGTTTGATAAACAACTTCACACATGTCATGTAGAAAAATGTCTGTCAAAAAAATTTAATGAAACTTTTATTGAAAAGTAATTTCAGAGATGGTTGTACCTCATGACATCGCGTTGTAATTATTGCAATATGTAAACAATATTTTTTAGGGTTCCGTACCCAAAGGGTTAAACGGGACCCTATTACTGAGACTTCGCTGTCCGTCCGTCCGTCTGTCAGCATGCTGTATCTCATGAAATGTGATAGTAAGAGAGTTGAAATTTTCACAGATAATGTATTTTTGTTGCCACTATAACAATACAAAAAAAAAGAGAATAAAATAAATATTTAAGGGGGCTCCCATACATATAACAAACGTGATTTTTTTGCTCGTTTTTGCTGGGAATGATAACGGCAACAGGTACCTACACGCTTGAAATATTCACAGAATAATGAGTTATATAAACACTTTAAAAATTTATAATTAAATGAAAATAAAATTAATATTTAAGGGGGGCTCCCATACAACAGACAGGATTTTTTTGCCATTTTATAGGTAATGGTACGGAACCCTTCGTGTGCGAGTCCGACTCGCACTTGGCCGGTTTTTTATTTAATCAATTATATTCTTTTTGGAAATATTTCATACATAATACGATTACTGCGCGCTGTCGAGATCCCGCAACACAATCTAGGACGGACGAACCAGAACAAGATTTTTTTGCTGTAATCTATTTAGGTACCTATGTTTAATACATTTATTACATTTATAGAATATTTTACTAACCTACCTGTGCTTGGCGGTTTCACAACATGGGTGGAGACGAATGATGTTGATGTTAAAAATGAAATGTAAATACTTTTTGAAACTATAACGGTCATTCATTGAATCACTATTATTATTAACGGGATATTTACGGTGGTTCGCATTAATTTTGAGTTCCCGATACATGGTGCATGCAACTGTGCCGAAATATCTGGAGCTCAAAATTAACGCGAACCACGGTAAATATCCCGTTAATAATAATAGTGCTGAAATGTAAACCTTTTCTCAGAAAATTTTACACTATTTTTTATACGGTACAGACCTACCTACTTTTGATTATCGACTCGCGTAATGATAAACGACAACGATGCGGCCGAGAATGGAGTACGTCGATCTAGAAGATATCTATCTGCTAGTTTTGGAAAGTCTAAGTTACTGTAGTTCAATATCGCTTACTAGTTACTTTCACTTTTACAAATCTTGGTTAGATTTCAGGATTTGCTATAAAACATACATTTAAAAAAAAAATGAAGACAATATTGCAGTCGAGCACTGTTTGCGATTTACAATGGAAGCAGAAAACGTAGTAGTAACCTCTCAGCCATAAGTACTTTTATGCTACTATTTCTAATACACTTATTGCGTTGAGCATCCACAGTAGGTTCAGTGCACCACTACAATCACAATAGAAATCTTATATTACTTTGACTATTGTCTCGATCTTTCTACAGATGAGAGAGCACCGACTTGGACATTGACCTCTATTACGGGCTTGTGATTGTCAAATTAGTCCACTTTTATTAGTTTTGTAGTTTCGTCTACAGATACTTCCTCCGGTACATGTCGGAGACATTGAGACATTTGAGAGACCAAACAAATTGCGTCAGAAATTTAATCTGTTTTAATAAATCGGCAAATAAATCACCTTTTTAGGCTTCCGTATCCAGGGTGCGGGAGCCCTATTAATGAGGTTACGGTGTCTGTCTGACCTGTCTGTATTATTTGAACGATAATAGATACAAGTCTCAAAATTGGCAAGATTATATGGTTTACTTGTACTTGTAGTTGATGCATGTACGATCGTAGCTATTAATATTTTTTATTATAGTTTTCACACATTTTTAAATAAAACTATGGTCTGATATTTCGAGTCAAAACAGACGTGAGTGACCCGTAGTTTTTATTTAAAAATGTATTATTTTTTATGCGAAACAGCCAATATGTTTCGTAAACTTTTATTTTTTTTATTACGTTTTATGATTACACAATATGACAATCATAGGGTACTGAGTAATAACAAAAAATCCCATATAAAGCAATCAAGGAGATAAATCAACATATTTGCGTACACATTTCAATAAGAAAGTATAGAGAAACGCAATCACAAATCTCCGTTAGCGTGCAGTAAGTTAAATTGAATGTCTAAGCTCACAATCGAGGATTCAGCAAATACAGGTATCTATTGGAAAAGACCAAAGTCTTTAAGAAAATCCCTCGGCTTCACTCGTCTGCCGTGTTCCTGCCGCCGCACCGCTGCTGTTGGCTGGATTATTTTACAAATGTACGTACATTTTCAGTGCGCTTCGAAAATAATATCGAGTGTAAATGTAATTATGATAAACACGGCAATGTGCCTGTCGCCGCTGAATTGATGAATTTTTCCGTTAGCTGAATGACTAGGTGAATTGGGAAGCCTAGGCCAATGTTTGAAATGTAGGAATATTCCGAAAACTGTATTTTTTTTATTTAATCACATAAAATCAGCCGAATATGTCGTAAAAACGCATATTTCGACACTCGCAAGGGAATCAAAACCTATGGGGTACTTCCCGTTGACCTATAACTTTGAAATTTGGCAAAAAGCATTGTCATATAGTACACATGGAGGGAAAATTCCGAAAACTGTAAATTTTTCATTTTAATCACATAAAATAGGGTCTTTATGCAAGAAAGGAGGGTCCAAATTTTAAGTGCTTTAACCGAATCATGTGGGGTATTATATGAAAGAGCTTAATTATCACAAGCTAAAACAGGTTTTAAAATATTTTTACGATGTATATTTTTCTATTTATGAAGGAAAATATATAATTTCCCCCTTTTATCTACTAGTTTGTACGGAACCCTCGGTGGGCGAGTATGATTCGCTCTTGTCCGTTTTTTTAATTATAATATCTGTTAAAACGAAAGGAAATGGCAAATTTATGAAACTGTAGGCGAACAATTCTAGCATCCAAACAATATACACAAGTATACACTTATTTATATCAAATTTGTCGATATAAATCTCTCTCTATCCTGAATTAGTAGACCATTAAGTGATAGCAGACAACGTCGTAGATACCTAATAGGTACAAAATGTGAAGTTTTGGCAAACTAGCGGCTTAGCAAATGACGGCGTAGAACATTTGCGGGGGCCCTTCGAAGGGTCTTAATCGGCCAATAAATTTTCTTTTATGTGCTGTGTATACGAGCGGAAGGATTGAAGAGTGCGCCTTGGCGAAGATGTGTGGGGAGGGGGGGAACTTGTTACACGGCCCGCTTCCAGTGTGTAAAGTGAATCGAAGTGAACAAGTCACTGTATAATCTACTAGTTATGCCCGTTTGAATAAGCTTGCGTGCGAGGCAGTACGCGGTAACGCCTTTTTGCCTTGTATTTTAGGCCCTCTCTATCATATCAACTTTTTTGTGTCTCTTTAGATCTGATAGAACACTAAATTATGTAATAGGCATTTATATTGCTAAATTTAGTTTTATTTGGTAGCGATAGGGCTGTCGTTGGATTTGAAATTGTGTATTATATAAGTTGAGGTACTAAACATATATTTTGTTTGTAGCTTGTATTTAAGTGGGTACTTAAAGACAGCCTCAGAATAGGTACCTAAACTTAATGAGTGAGCGTATAATTAAATTAATAAATCAAAATAGTCATAAGTTTCATATGCCCGAACAAGTAATAGGTTGTGTTCGCAAAATTTCTATATAATTATAATTTGGAATAAATTTAATCCAGAAACTTTATTATTTACAAAGGTTTGATTATGAGATATATACATAATCAGGTCTGGTTTGTGAGATTTCTGTTTATTATACACAGAATTTTTTGTAATATATAGATTCGGTTATCAGATGGGTTGTCTAAAAAAATCAGTCCATAATGATAATTTTTTTTATTTTTTTAACTTTTCACTGGTTTTTGTTAATAGACAAATTCCATACCAATCGACTGTATGAATCCCATAGAATATGCAAACGTTAGGTTGACTATTTTTTTCCCGTCATAACTCTTAGGTAGGCTGGTATAAACAGGTAAATCGATACTAGTAGCTTGTAACTTTAATTAATTAACCAGTATGGTTAATGAATTAAAGTTAAATTAAAATAAAGATTATTTACACATAAATATATTGAATTTGTCTATTAACCAAACCAGAGAAATGTTTAAGAAAAAAATATTATTAATTAATCATATTCTGGACTGACATTTTTTAGACAACCCATTTGCAATGTATTTATTGACATATTTAATTGAATATAAAATACTTTTCATCCATTAACCAGCTCGGTGAAGGTCGTCCTATAGCGGGATCTTAGACTATGACACAATTCATTGAGTGTAATTGCTGTTTGTCTATGAAGTTGGTTGACATTAGAACTAAGTAACAAGTTAAAATTAAACATTTATTCTATCAGCCATCTAGTTCCATAGTACAAGCTTTGCTTAGTTTGGGCTAGATGGTGTTATGTGAAATGTCCACAAATATTATTTATTTAACTTCCACTATTTAAAATTCACCTATTTGAACATGCGGATGAGAGCTACTGAGGGCAGCTCCGTAACGGATATGGGCTAATTTTCTCCGTTCTTTTCCTCTCCGCGTGAAATTTCTTCCAGTTTTTCTACTAACAATGCAACACAGCGTAGTTTAGCTTTATCTCTTTCACAGCTTTGTTCCTTAATCAATGTACATCTCTGGTTGAAGACTCTTATCCAGTTATCTACTATGCTTATTTATTAAGAGCTATGTAATCAAGTAAAAACTCAATTGGCAACTTTCGCGTGTCGTATTTGTTATTTTGTTCTATATTTATATCTATCTATATTTATCTATACCAATATTTACTTTTCGATTCACATAAGGCCAGTATGATTGGCGAATTATGCCATTAACAAAACAGAAAATGCATAAGCAATATGTTCAGCTTGACAATGTCCCTGACTTGTGTTGGGGGAAGTACAAGTGGAACAAAAAAAAAAAAAAAACTTTCGCGTGTCTATTAGCATAGACTACGTAGTTTATGTTCATAGAGAAGAAGGATCTGGACTCTTCTGACGAAGTTATGAATTAGATACAAATCGAGAGGTATGGTTATCTCTCTATTGATGCATAATCTAAAAAAACAATATCTATGGTTGGTACCATAAATTAACTTTAAAACACCGTAACCGAAATTACCCGTCATGTCATTTATTTAGTAAAATTGGATATCTGAAGTTGGCAGCGAGCAGGTGCGCGTGTCAGTTCGCTTCGTACGAAACATTTTTCTCTTGTAAGTTGGATCCATGTTTTTAATAAAACAAATTGCTATATTTTTACTTTATAAATCTTTAAAATATTTCTACATAACCTTTAAAATATATTTAAAATAAGTATAGAATTAGTTTGACTCTGATGGTATGGAGTCAATATTTGTTTGTCCAATTAGATAAAAGATATATATTTTTAGGCATCTAGAGATTTCTTAATTTAACCCTAAAGTGGGCGCACTATTCCGTATAACGTCAGTGTGGGCACGTGGGGAGCAATACGGTGCTCACGCTACGGTACGCATGTTTATTTTGTAAACAAGAATGCTATAATTACATTTATTTATTTTGTGTAATACTATAGTCGGATTTTTCGACTCTAGAACAGACGTGAGCGACCCGTAATTTTTATCTAAAATGCGTGAAAACCAGGTTAGTTTCCATAGTACAATTTATTGATTTTGTCACGTTTATACATAATAACAGACAAAAAAAAAACGATAGAAAAAAAATAACATAATTATAAGTTTTATCATTCTACAGGATATACTTTGGCATACAAGTATAAGCTTACCTATATATATAACTCAAAGCCCCCGACAAAAATAATTATAGTTTAAAAAACTAAAAAAAACCAAATCACTGAACCGATTTTGATAATTTTTTTATGGAACTACCTCTGAAGTATGACCTATCAAATACAAAAAGAATCATCAAAATCAATGCACAATTGGCGGTGTAATCGATGAACAAACATACAAAAAAAAAACACAAACAGACGAAATGATAACCTCCTTTTTGGAAGTCGGTTGAAAAGGGAAGCAACGGTTTAAAGCAAAGTACATGCAATAGGTACTCGTTGCACAACACAACACCTTTGAGCACCTATAACACCATTTTTGGCGCGCAATTTTTTTTGTTAGTTATACACTGCATATCTTCGTTTTTTGGAAGTGTGAAAAGTTCTTTAGGTACAAAAGGAGTAATTTGAGATCTGAAAAGTTTATTTAAAGTCTCGATAAATTTGGGACATATTATGAGGCTATATAGATAGCCCTTAACTATGGGAATATCTTTCAAATACAGGTATTAAATGTTTCGCGTATCAGCTGTGTAAATTCTCTGAATATTTATATAAGCAATATTAAAAAAGGGCTATAGAATATTTGTTACTTACTTATTCTATGTACGAGACACCATAAACAAATACAAATAGACCATGTAGGTAGCTATAGACTATAAACTAATTCTATATATGTTAAATGAAAAACAAAATACTCGACTACAGAAAAGCAGTTTTTGCAGTCTAACTTACAGTTTCATTATGCTTGATATGCTGTTGAATGTACGTTTTTTGTGAGAAAATATGCGTGAAATAGCTGTAAAAGATTATAAAAGCGCATTCTTTAGAATAATCCTAGTAAAATTACTTGTTTATTACGAAAACGTTCGTTGCAGGTTGCGAAAAAACGCATTTGGTTATTTTTGCGAGAGATGTATATTATTATTACGAAATAAATATATCCTATAACACTCTGAAGACGAATCTAACGACACCTCGCACATCAAAATCGGTCAAGCCGTTTAGGCTTTAGGCGATCATATAGAAACATACATACATACCCACATACATACATACACTCGAAAGCCATAAACTCCTTCTTAAGCAGTCGGGTAAAAATATGATAGAATTTGCACTTCAAAAAAGTGTTCTTAGCGACTTGTTGCGAAGCGATACCTGATGGTAACTTCTCATCCTGCTGTCTCCCGCGCACTTATCAGGTCCAGCCTTTTGACAAGGGTAGTTATAGCACGCCCACTATAGGCTTCATATTGTCGAAGATTTTTGTGGAATAATTAATTTGATTTATCTGTTTCCTTAACATTTCTATTGCATAAACATACTTACTTATTATTTTTATGATTCCGAAACTGAAAAAAATTTAAAGGAGAAATCCCGGAACCCACATTTCGTCATAATTACAGTCTTCGGACACCTACAGTCTTTTTTAATTACCTATCCATCGTCTACTCCCACTTGTTCTGTTGAGTAAGTAGTTCTGTTGACAGAACTAATAGGAATTTTTTCCCCATTAGTTCTGTTCACAAAACAAATGGGAATACAATTCCCACTTGTTCTGTTGAGAAGTTCTGTTGACAGAACTAAGTACTAAGTAAAGATTTTTTCTGTATTCGTAATCACGGTGTTTTTAAGTAACTGATTACGTAGTAAACATAATTATTCTTTGTACGAAACTGTACGTTTCGATAAAACATGTCTTTCTGTATTTGTAACCTCTTTTCTTTACTAATACATACACAAGAACATACAACAGAATACACATTTTTTATATAAAAATATTTTTCGATACCCACACCGTGGGATTGACGAGAAAAAATGATTAATGGTTAATGTAAGCATTTGTCGGCGAAATTAGTACGCATACCTGTACCAAATTATAGTTTTCTAGTAAGTACTAATAATTTTTGAGCAAAACCGCGGATTAACTGACGGACAGACAGACAGACGAACATAGCGAAAGTGCAAGGGTTCTTTGCTGATTACGGATTCCTAAAAAGGTTAATCTTCTTTATAGTATTCCAGTAAACATAAATAACTTTGTAAGTAATATAATATTTATGGAAGATTTGAAGATACAATTAATTTCCCTAATCATTGAGCACAAACGTAATTTCAACGAAATGCTTATTATTTTAATTCTCAATCCACATTTAGACGTTGAAGGTGACTTAATTTATTTATCTGTTTACTTCGTTATTAACTAAACAAGCGTTAATTTACTTAGAGAGAGTTGTTAATAGGTGTACATAGATAATGAAGTTGTTTGAGTTTTTGTGCGTCTTTAAAACGTAAATAAGCAAACAATTATACTGTTAAAGTATTTCTGAATTTCGGTTTTACTAACGAGTCAATATCAAATATTTTAATTAAAGCGTCGTAGTGCAGTCTTGAATTTTTTTAATTACAATACTAAAGCAAGAAATGTTATGCTGTCTCAAAGCTTACATAATTTATATTGAGCGTTATGTTTTTCCTAATTAATATCAAACTAATAAACTAACCGGCTTTATTCCGGCAATAAGTTTTATTACCTCGTAGCTTAAGCTTGTAAAATGTAGATTTCTAGTATTATTATCGACATTTCTAGGATTAAATACACACTGGAGATGTTTAAAATGTAACCTTTTTTGATTAATCAAGATATTTTAAAATTGAATTAAATTGAATCTTGAATTGTAGAAATGCAATAATTTTGTTGACTGAATCAGTCATTATCATGCGTATGTATGCATTATCGTATAATTCATGTTTTTATGTCGTTGGGGTAGACACATGCCCTCTCTTCGACTATTTCCTGTATTTAAGAACGAAACTTTTCATGATAATTTCAACTCAGTATGGAATAGACCTCAAAATCATGTTTTGTATCTTTAACCGTTAGTTAACATTAGCTATGTCACTTATCTAGACGGACCTCATACAGTAGAATGACGCTGGTTCCTGGATGTAAGCCGCTTCCATCAAATATTTTCGGAAATCTATACCTATTGGCGAGGCCTATGTATGTATAGCACGAAGTTGACCGATCGCGAAGTTGATCGACCGCAAACAAAAAGGCTGAGATGATGATGACCTAAATTACGATATTCGAGCAAATTTTAGTACTTACCTAGTATATGAGTATATAGAGTATTTAAAGATGTGTTAGAAACTTAGGGCAGGTTTTAATATTACATTATACTTACTTTCCTACTCGACCGCGGTCACGTAAACTATCAAATAATATGAAGTCGGAACCAAGCCAACTGGCGGCGCTTGCCCTGCATAGTTTTGATTCCATAGAAATAGTAGTTTGTGAACGTGATCGAGTAACAACTCGCACTAGTACCTAGTGGCTAGGGACTAGTGCGAGTCTTTCCTCTTGCAACGATCTGAATATACATCTCTCGCTCTTCTTCTTTCATTCGTATTTTAATAATTATGCACGTCGCTTACGGGTAAGTAGGTACTTCCTACTCGGGGGCTTACTCCCATGTGTTATAACGGTAGAAAGAGGGCTTGCACTCGTTTTTATCTTGCTTTTTCTGCCTTTAAGAAGTCGATGAATGAGTCAAATTTGATAATTTTAATGAACGCTTCAACTTTTACGCTACTCTGTTAATTAAATAAATAAATAAATATTTGTGGACATTTCACACAACACCATCTAGCCCAAACTAAGCAAATCTTGTACTATGGAACTAGATGGCTGATAGAATACATATATACTTTTTTGGTAAATATGATATACATAGAAACACCCAGACACAGAACACACGTCCATGCTCATCACACAAATGTTTGCGCTGGTTGGGGATCGAACCCACGACCTATAGCACAGCAGCCAGACAGAAAAGCAAGATAAAAACGGGTGCTAGTCAACTTTGATCTGCAATAAGAGATTAGAGTAAACCACTTTCTTTAACACGTCTTTAATTTGGTCATGGTTCTTTATCCTACAGCTTACCAACTTCGTTTTCAACAAAAACAATAATTCACATTCTTCTTTATAAAGCACTAACTCCACTGCCGTTCCTAATATAGTGTATTCAAAACTGGGCAAGTATTCCACTGAGGCAACTATCCGGGTTTTATCTTATTTGTTTATAATACTTAACATATATAGATATATTTATTATGGCTAAGTTACTTTAAAAGCATTGCTTTTCTTATTTATCAAGGAAACAAGTAAAATAGTACTTTTGTTCGTAGGGTAACAAAAAGACTGAAGTACATAGCTTCAGGCTAATACAGATTAACGAAAGATTTTTTAAATGATAATAAAGCTTAAGAAAATCCAGCTATTACAAAGATTTAATTATAGTTACTCGCTATCGTCAAGAGAGAAAGAATTACAAATTAATTTAAGAATTCCTTCACCAAAACAAATCTCAACTTATTTTTTGTGTCAACCGTCGCCAGAATCATAATTTGTTGGGATGTTTTCTGCGGGTGTGGAAATAAAGAAAAATAAAGCACACCAGGCAATATTTAGAGAAGGGCTCATAGGCACCCGGATAAAACATAATTCCTTGGGAGCAAAGCTGCGTCAAGGATATTTTAGGCAATAAATCAAGCCACTTTCGGGATTTTGCGTCGTGCGCGATAATGCGATCCTTGTCATCGTATCTTATTACCTGTTGAACACGGGTACTGTTTTATTACTTGCCAAATGGAGTGCTTAATAATGACATCATAATTGTTTATGATATTGAGACAGTAATTACAAACTTGGGCTTGTCGACACGACGTGACGATAGAACTTGCTGCCTAAGTCTGGTGGTACAAGAGACATGACATGTTAATCTACTTATGTACTCCACAAAATCTGTAGATAGACAATACAGATTGTTTGTTAACCTCTGATATTTGACGCGCAAAAAATCGGTATAAGTCAAAAAAGCTGTATAAGAACGTTAGAGCACAACGCTTTCACGTTTCTTTTTTTGATACTTCCCGCGAAAAATAACAAGCAACATAGCCTGTTTAAATACGAAAACAGTAGAAAAAGGCCACAATTACTTAAGAAATCGTGGGAGAATAATTTCATTTGGTAGGAGAGATCACAAAATAGAGCACAACAGAGAAATCAGTAAGTTCGGAAACAGTGACATAGTTCAGACTAGCCAACATACATACAGCTATTATTTGTAGGTATATCCGGACTGCTACCTGTCATCACTCGTATGAGTGAATAGGTATAAAAACGTCTTGCATTTTCAACGAAGATATCAAATTAATATTTTTTTCCCAGGAATGCACTAATGTTGTATCTAAATAAAATAAATGATTTTTTAGCTAAACGAAAACTATAAGCTTTATTCAGCTAAAAAAATGTATAGCAATGGAGCATTCTGTAGGTAATATGGGAACTGCTAACTCATACTGCTGTACAAAGTGAGTTAATTGTTATTACGTAACAAAAGTTCGGGATCGTTGGGTAAGCAATTGTAGCTAGCTCTTACATCATACATATAATTTTATTTAGAATCTCCTTAAAATCGTGTACATAGACGGATTTCAACCTCTAAACAGTACTATGTTTAGAAATCCGTTTTTGTATGAAAATAAGTAGGTAATAGCTTTAAATATGATAAAAATCCGCTTCAGATAATTAATATCCAAAACAAGACTTGTTTTACTACTACTGAAAATTCACGTTTGACGCTAGTTGTTGAACTTTCGTTCAGCTTCAGACAGAAAAAAGGTATGGGAGAATGAGATCAAGCAAATCAGACGCACACTCCCTTAAATGTAATCGATAAAATAACCCGATAGACTAGCGACTTTGCGACAATGTTACAGACTACTAAGTCTGATACGTATTTAGATATACGTGAATCGCTGGCCATATTATCAAGTGTATTATCCAGAAGCAATATCCTTCAACAAACGTTCGTTTGGAGCAGCGCCACCGCGCCATCCATTCCCGCTGTATGATTGATGAAGCCCGGCGCTCGCTCGCCGTCTGTCTCAGGATTGCAGATGTCCTCTTGTCATGTTTTCCGACCAATCACACCGTTAGAGCTCACTTATTTTATCCGACAATCTAAAAAGAGGGTTGTTTTTTTATGATGTATAGACGGTATGGAAATAATATACAGAATAAACTATTTTAGATAGACAGAAAAATTAAATAATTAAGTTTTTTTTATATCAAAACCGAAGTATTATAAAAGTAATTTACTTCAAAATAAGGTGACGTGAATTTGTTCATTGTAAATTTTAATTTTAATTTTCATTCTAACCTTTTCAAATAAAATTTAGAATGATTCAATTTTAATGCCTCTGATAAGCTGGGTACTCACTTAGCAGTGTTGCATGTAACGTATCAGATACTGTATCAACCTGCAAGTGGGTACGGCTCGTCCACGGTCCACCGCGTATCTAGCTACTACGAGCTGCCGGATCAGCGAGCCGCCTTTGTGTTCGCAGTGATACCGCCACTCGGCGGGTCACTGCGAGCTTACAGCGCGCCACGTGCGAGCGGCTCGCAGCGGGCTCATGCCTACGTACTCACTTGATACCGTATTTGATACATTACATGCTACACTGCTAGTGAGTACCCAGCTTTACAAGTCGTCGGAAGGGGGCACGGCAGCCGGCCGGCATTTGTTTACTTCTAAAAAAAACAATTACTATTAGTATAGTTAAGAAAATGGTTATGTGCAGAACTTTGTGCTGTGCAGGTTCCTACTGTTTTATAATTTTAATCGAGTGAAATGCGAGATAACGAAATAGTCACGTGGATTTTGTGTGTTTCTTGTTCCTAATTGAGTGTATTGTTGTGATTAGACCTATTATTTTATTTCTCACTCAACTTATTATTGTAAGTATATGTAAAATGGTGATTTTTTCGAAGCATGCTATGACTACGTAAGTGATTACAAAATAGTGGCAACCATTGACGTTACACACATAACTACGCGTGTACAGATTATAAGACGATGTCTGTGTAACATTGCGACGTTTGTGTGTAGATTTGGTCGAGTGTCTGGGGTGTGGTTGTGGGTTCCATTCCAAATCAGGAAACACATTTGTGTACACATAACAAGCATCGATGTTTGTTCTGTCTGGGTGTTACTATGTACGTTTTACAAAAAAGTGTATGATATATAAATATTCTATCTCGTTCACATAGCTTTGCATTTTATAGCTTATAACTTATTATATACCAGTTACTAGCTTATTTTTATTCAAATAATATTTTGCATGAACAGCAGTTTGGTTTTACTAAGGGTCGGTCAACTGTTGATGCTGGTTCAAACTTAATGAAATATGTACTTGGTGCCTTTGAAGAAAAATGTGACGTGATCGGGGTGTTCTGTGACCTTAGTAAAGCATATGACTGCGTCGATCGCAAAATTTAAATTCTATGGACTTGATCACACAGCAGTTAGTTTAATGTCATCATATCTCTCTGGCAGAACACAATGTGTTAGCATGGTAACGCTAAATCGTCTGGAACTACAGTGAAAATGGGCGTGCCACAGGGTTCAATAGCTGGGCCGTTTCAATTTTTGGTAAACATTTATTTATGATCTCCCTTAAATGATACGTTCCCAGACAAACAATGAAATACTCTTATTTGTAGATGACACATCTGCAAATAGGAGTATTTCATCTTCTTTAAGGTAAAAAGAGGCATTACGGATTTGACTTGTATAAACGAGGTACTATCGAAAATCGGTGACTGGTTTTCTGCCTATAATATGGTTCTAAACCCAACAAAAACCACATGTGTCAAATTTACATTACTTAACGTAGTCAAAGTAGATTCGCAAGTAGAACTTATGGGTAAGAAGTTGGAACTAGTAAATTCAACCGTATTTCTAGGATTGACACTAGATGCTAAACTACAATGGGGACCTCATATAGATATACTGGGAGGCAAACTAAGCTCCGCAATAATATTATATGCTATTCGGGAAGTACGCAAACTTACTGATTCAGCAACTGCCCGAATGCTATGGTGCTCTGTTGTGGGGAGCAGCAGCGGATATTGACACAGTTTTTGTTCTTCAGTAGCGGGCGATACGTGTTATCTATCATTTAAAACCTAGAACGTCGCTTGTAAATATATTTAAAGAAATCGATATCCTTACAGTACATTCATTATACGTCTATGAGAATATAATATATGCTCGTAAAAATATAAGCATTCTTAAAAAACAAGAAGGTTATCTCGCACATAATCGGCACAATAGACTGACTTTTTTTTTTTTTTTTTTTTTTTTCTTAAGAAAAGTACTAAATGTTTTGTGGGCAATGCAATCCTATGCTAAAGAAATTCTGCAAGAAATTTTAGACCTTAATGAGACCTGTTTTAAAAAGTTTATCAAACAGCACTTGATGAGGAAGGCATATTACAAATTTCAACATTACCTTGACGATAAAACTGCGTGTAAAATGTCCAGCTTTGACAGAAATATTTTAAATAATCTAAAAAAAAATGTGAGTGATTGTAATAAAGATTTTACATAGTTTAATTATTGACAAGGCGCCTTTACAGCCGCTTATGAATTTATTTTTTATTTTCTATATTTTATGTTTTAATTTATGAAATTTTGTTCTGTTGACATGTCCAAGTGCTCCTATGTGTTCCAATGGAAATAAATGAATATGACTAATAGCTTTTTAGTACTAAGAATATTCTAGCAAATCCATGGATGCACAGACAGACGCGTGGAAATAGCGAAATAGGACAAAGAACCCATATCTTTGTTGATTACGGAACCCTTATAGCACCAAACATAAAACTAGCTACATAGTTATATGTCTAAAACAATTATCAACATGGAATCTCGTTCGTGAAAATCACTTTTATCCTTTTTACCTGGGCGACCGAGATTCGCACGGATTTTTATGACTGAAAATACGGGAAAATCCGGATTCACTAAAAATAAAACATAGCTAGATCGATTTATCATCCCTGAATATAATAATCTACCTACATACCAAATTTTATCAAAATCGTTGAAGCCGTTTTCGGGATTCTTACTGTATAGATATATCACATATAAATTAATTTCTCGTTCAAATATATACTATCTTAAAACATACATACGTTAAAACAAGATTCTGAACATATCCGACATTATCCCATGAATATGTTAGTATGCAAATTAAACCGTTCAATACATTTTTATGTAAATGTGTAAGTCCTCAGATTGCAGGAGGAACTCATGAGGAACGGGCGCAAAGGGCTTATTCTATCTTATCGCGGACGCAGTAACTTGCTCTGAAAACTCCACCGGGAATATAGTCTTGTTCGAGAGCGAAGACAAATGGAATCGTCACGCGCCGCCGTGACACTCCAACGCAATAACTACGGACGAATAGTGGGACTCGAATATCCCAGGCGCTACGTACTTAGTACGACACTGTTATTTTGAAACGGCATTTCAAATTTTGAATAGCCTGCAGTAGTGTGTGGTAGTTAGCTGTATGGTGTTGTTAATCTAGTAAAAATATGTCCGTTTGTATGGAGCAGATCGGGTTAAATGCAATGTGGGTGATTTTTTATGGATTATGTTAAGAAAATACCTACAGAAAAATTTTAAGAAAATACGTACAGAAAAATGTTAAAAAAATACCTACAGAAAAATGTTAAGAAAATACCTACAGAAAAATGTTAAGAAAATACCTACTAAAACAGATTCATAGTAATTGCCGATTAATAAACTAGCTACCCCCAGCGGTTTCACTCACGTAGATATGAAAAACGGTGTTGATGATGGTGATAAGTAGCCTACGACAGTCTCTAAGTCCACAACTAAATCTTTACTAACGATCGGATCAGCCGTTAGATCGTGAAAAAGTAACAAACTTCGCTTTTATAATTAACCCCCGACCCCAAAAGAAGGGTTGTTATAAGATTAACGTGTGTATCTGTGTGTTCGGGTGATCGATCTTGATCTAGTTATGTATTTAGTTGGAAAGAGGATTTCATCGTGAATGTTCTTAAATATGTTTCATCAAAATCGGTTTAAACGTTTTTTTTTGTTAGGATTTTTGAGTTTTCTAAACTTATACTTGTTATTTATTCGAACAAAGTTTATTAACAGTACAACAGTACTACCTAGCATCCCCGGATCTACGATTTTTTCGAACCGGGGCAGAAACTTGACGGTGGCGCCCCTCTCTCCAGCGCATAAAATAACTTAATTAAAAAAACTTAATATTATCTATGTGGCGCCTTTTTCTTAAAAGTTAACGGTGAGTCAACCAAGCTTTCGCATTTTAGGCGCTTTGTGAAGCAAGTTATTTAATTTTTAATCATATTAATTATGATTTTTGCGCCCCCTGAAAATGCCGCCCGGGTGCCACGGTTTGAAAGCCCCCCCCCCCCCCCCCCCCCTAGATCCGGGGCTGCACCTAGACTACCGAATAACCATGAATAACCGCGGATTATTCGTTAGTTGCTTCCGAACCCTGACCGGAAGTTTTATACGAATATTTAATATAACCTTTATGTAAGGGCACGACACAAAACATTATGTAATTTAATACTTTCCTTACATAATAAATCTAAATAATGAAAATATGAAACGTATGTATTAACATTAACAGATTAGTTTTATTTATATTCTAAATTCAAAAATGGTTCCGTACAAACTAGTTGATAAAAGGGGGAAATTATATATTTTTTTCCTTCATAAATCGAAAAATATACATCAATATTTAAAAACTTGTTTTAGCTTGTGCTATTTAAGCTCTTCATACACCACGTAATACGGTTAAAGTACCTACTTTAAAATTTGGACCCTCCTTCCTTGCATAAAGACCCTATTTTATGTGATTAAATAAAAAAATTAGAATTTTCGGAATTTTTCCTTTATGTGTACTATATGACAATGCTTTTTCCCAAATTTCAAAGTTATAGGTCAACGGGAAGTACCCCATAGGTTTTGATTCCCTTCGTCTTGACAGACAAAGTGATCTTATAAGGGTTCCGTTTTTTTTCCTTTTGAGGTACGGAACCTTAAAAAACGATTCCGATAAATTGAAAACCTCCTCCTTTATGGAAGTCGGTTATAAATAATCTTAAATAGTTGTAAGCTGAATGTATGTAATAACTAAAGCTGTATTATTTTTCTCAATTGATGACTTGATTTCATATTTAAAAAAAATATATCATTATGACTTCTTAAATTAAAGTATCCACGTCTTTAATTGAGGCAACCTTCTAGAAATAGATCATACCTACGGGTGGTGTGCGGGTATTTGAAATGACCAAACACGTAAATGTACCTAAATTTTTTAAGCGATTTTCATTATTTACAAAATTTTGATTACGATTAAAATGTGTAGTACACTGTATGTAGTATGTACACATGTATGACACTGTATCTTTATCTGTTGTTATGAAAATAAAGGCATATACATATATATTTAAGTATTCTAGGGAACAATGTAAAGTAAGCTTTGTTCCACGTATCTGGCAATCTCGCGGACGGGATCTCGTAACTCCCAGGCGTGACCGGACTGGCAACCGACACTGGAGTTAGCGCGACCAGCGCCCAGCGCCCGTGGGCACCGCTATTCGATATTGCCATCACAATAGCAGTCGCGTCAAAACATATTACATATTTTTTTACTCTATGGACGCATTATTACAAATGTGTTTAACGGATTGTTTCAATATTTTTATACGACTGACCTATTTGGGCAGTCATCGAGACATTAAATGCTATACTAGGTATACGTATGTATTTATGAATAGTATAGTACTTATTGACCGAGCGAGCGAAGCGTCTCTGCATCATTGACCGAGTGAGCGAAGTGAGCGAAGCGTCTCTGCATCAACTGGCCAAATTTTCTTTCGTCTGTCAGTTTGTTTGTGAGTTTGTATGTTCGTACTCGCGTACAGGGCGTAGTTTAATTTTGTTGGCTTTACTAGGGCACATAAGCCTTACTATATACATCTAGAAATTACACAAATATTAAATTTGAGTTTTTAGTTGTAAATACGTATCGGGAAGGTTAAAACAATGTTTATGTTTATAAAATTATTACTTATAGGGATCATTCAACTTTTCAACTTCTTAGAATCATTTTGGCCTTGCAAGGAACCGACCCATTTTAGCTCAGTTTTTTTTTCATAATTTCGTTATGATTGTTATTGGCAACTTATTTGATATCGATATAATGCTCGTTAATATTATTTTCAAAACATTTCCACGAATACATTCTTAGTTATACGATTGTATTCAAGTAATGTTCGTTGAGGGTTTTATAAGTGAATATATTATGATAAGCATTTAATGTTTTGTTTTAATGAAATACATTTTTATGTAGTTTAAGTATAAGCAGATATTTTAATTTTCACAATGTTTGTTTTAAGTTAAACGGCTGATTTATTTTATTGGCCTTGTATGGAGCCTTGTTCCTAGCAAGGCCGTTTGAAAGAGCTTTACAAAATTGAAGTTTAATAAATACTGATTAATCTGCAATAAAAAAATATCTATGTTACACAATAAAACAAAGTGTTACTTAATAATTTGTTTGTTCCATTTATCCTGTAAATATAGGAATAATAACTGTTCATGTGTTATGGTGGCCTTCCATGGTCCACCCACCTTATGTCGATATCTGTGTAAGAAGTAGTTAGGCCGCGACGTTTGTATGGAGATTTGGTCGACTGTCCGGGGTGTGGTATAAGGTATTTTCATACAGTATAGTTGCGCTTGATTGCTAACTCACAGAACATGTAATAATATTACATTACAAGGCTGTAATAGGTAGCCGTCCGTCATAGGCATGACGGAACGCACTTACCTAAAAGAAACCAATATTCGCGATTTAAAGACACCAGGTTCAATCTGTCGGATAAAATCCACTCTAGCAACATATTCCACAACATGTAAGAAATGTGAAATATAGACGCTTCGTTTGTATTTTCAGAATCTACCATGAAATGAAGTTTCTACATAATATATGTTTCTTTGTTCGACGATAACCTTTAGGACCTTTGACACGGTCATCATTTAAACTTTCGTCATCATCTTCATCATCTCACACCATTAATTTCCGGGACATTAGTAGGCATGTAATAATTTCAATATTTTTTAGTCAATTAATTTCCACACCCACAAGACCCACAAGAAGTCCATTAATTTCCAGGACATTAGTAGGCATGTAATAATTTCAATATTTTTTAGTCAATATTGGAGCATCAGTTCAGAGGTTGTGAAGTGAGAGGGTTAATGAGATCCACGTATGTTAAGGAAGGCTAACAATAGTTACAAGTATACGTTTAGAAAACTCGAAAACTCCGAAAACATAAAAAAATGGCTGAACCGATTTTGATGAAACAGCTAAGAACACTCTAGATGAAATTCTCTTACAAACAATATAAAACTAGATCAAAATCGATCCATCCATTTGAGAACTACGATGCCACAGACAGACACACATATACACAAACACACAGATACACACGTCAAATTTATACCACCCCTCTAATTGGGTCGTGGGTTAAAAATAAATTATTAACAACGTCCATTTATCCTTGGATTACAAGTTTAAATGTAAATTCAATTTACCCAGGTGATTCACACCCAGGTAAATTCAATTTACTTACCTGTGATAATATACCGCAGATGCCAGGGAAACCTAATGGATTATTTCAATAACGATGTAATCTTTAGCGTTTAGCTCCAAATACTGGCTTATGAAGTCATTAAGTTTAATTACTAAAGTATTTAATTAAATATTTCAGAGCGGGTTGCTGCATTATTAAAACTGAATGACCATCGATGTTAAATAATAATTGCAGTAAAGTAATTACCGCAGCTATAACAGTGGTTTAATTATGCGCTATAAATAATATTTTTAGTTCATAAAATAAATACGTACTTGTAATATCTATAGGTATATATAAATCTGTGGTCATTATAATTGATAATATATATCATTACAGTTCTTTACCTACCCCAAAAAAGTATTTTTGATTTAAGTATATGTGTGTTTAATTATTGGATCAAATTGTTTTGTTTTCCGTCTGACTCTTTATCTAGTTTATTTTCCTTAGGAATGCATGGATGTAGATACAATCTTCGGTTCAATATCTTCTTCTTTCTGGAGTTGTAAAAAATAATAATCGTCTATTCCGATGTCAGAGTTCTTTTGACTCTTTTATAGCTCTTATGGCTACGGAACACACAGGAGGCAAATACGCTTTTGTCTAGTTTTAATAGTATTTATCAAACAAGTTTGAATTTAATAATAAAAATATAAACGAATCAAACTAGAACAGGAACAAAATAGCAGTTTAAACGTAAGCTATCTGATACAAATAAAAAATTTTTATTTTAAATTATATTTTATTAGCACCTAGCAAAAATACAATTTCAACAATTTAATAATAAGTACAATAATTACACGCGTGTCTGTCTGTATATAACTGGGTATCAAAGGAAAATAGACCTTATAATGCACACCTACGTACTTATATAGACGATCGATACGATAACGCCTACATACAGTTAGGCTGGCAACAAACTTTTTATGTAGGGAACACAAATCGGGATCAGATTTCATTAACGCTATTGGATCCGCACCCGTCCTCGTTCAATGAATAAGCGCTCTCAGCAAGGCGAGGCGTTCATTCGGATCCGCTCGGCCCGCACTCATGTCGAAATTTAATTGAAACGGACGCAATTCGACTCACCCGGACAATTTGACATACGTGGCGAGATGCAGTAATTACCGCCATCACGGTGTATTCCTAGCCGGCGCTGCTGCTTCTGTCTCTGCTGGGGGCAAATGGGAAAATAATTTCCATACGCCATTTTCATGCCACTTGTGATAAATGGAACAAAAACCGGACAAAGATTCAGTTTGTTAGCTGGCGATTGCTAATGACACCCATTTATTTCTCAATTTCCCAGTTTCTATCACCACAAAGAAAATTAAAATTAATTTAATCAATATTCTTTAATTGGATATAATAACAGTACATTAAGGTTAATTAGATACATGCATAATATATCACATAATTTGCAGTAACAATTTTTTGTGAAATAAAAGTAAACAAAAAACGGATGGACCGATTTAGATTTTTTTTTTATCTAGAGTGTTTCAGCCAATTTCATCAAAATCAGTTCAGCCGTTTTTTGTTGTCGGGGATTTTTGAGTTTCTAAATTAAAACACACAACTAAAAAAAAACAACGGGTTGCACTCCGGGATTGCCGGCAATAGTGAAAACTAAAAAATAAAATAGCAAAAAGACTGACTAGTGAAGGATTTGAACCTGTCATTTGTTAAATGTCATTAAGTCACATTGCAATTCAGAAAATACTATAATACATTTTCTATATTCGCATTTTTTTATATGACTGGGATCTTTTCCCCTGAATGTTTTTCATGTATACTCAAGAATATATGTATTTATTTATTTCCTATAGTTTAAAATATAGAAAAGTCATGTCTAATTCCTTTAAATTTAAGTTTCTTGTTTTATACATTGTAAATTTAAGTAGCTTTCTATGTTTATCGTATAATTGCAATCTTGTTCAAGAATATATTTGTATTATAGTCAACATGTATAAATATATTATGGGTGTCTTTGTCAGTTGTGTTTGTCCCAACGCGCAACGTTGCCACTGTTGGCAAATGTTGTCTCATCCACCACCAGTGGCAACCTATGGGACATTTTTTTCCATTTGCCACCAGTGGTGAGAACTACGAAAATACGGTATTACAAGCCGCCACTGGCCAGGGCTAGAGTGACGTCTAGTGGTTCACCCCAAATTGTGAGTGAGTGTACGCACAGAATTAACCCGACCCCTCTCGTCCCATTCAAAAATAAAATTCTCTTTACAATCACCGCGAAATTGTTGGTCGCGATGGAGCGCAATCTGCTTTAATAATACATGTTAATTTCGTTTCATTATGAATATTGGAGTTGCTTTGTTTATATTGGTGTCGTTTCAAACCCGAAGGTTAGAACGACACCGTTCGTTGACGTCACCCTATGAAAACACATATAATAATTTATACACAGAATCTATTTTAGTAGTTTATTATTACTGTTTAAATGATTCATGCAGTGATTATTTTTTGACTGTTTTAAGCCTCGTATCAAAAGAAACATTTGACGCGCGACTGTCATGCAACATGCATTCTATGGACTGGATATACGCAAAAAACTTACAACGCTCTCCGCGTCCAGTACAACAACACTTTCAGGATGTTGATTGGTAGGACTCCCCCGCTATTGTAGTGCATCAGGCATGTTTGCGGAGGCACGCGTCGATTGTTTCTACGCAACAATGCGTAAGAGTGCGCCTCTCTCGTGCGGCGGGTGCGGGGGAATCCTAACAGCATGCTGGCCGCGATTGCAGAGAGGCTCAACTGCCCTTACATTACTTACATAGCTCATTGCTGTAAGCTGTACATTGTCTCTGAGCACAGTGAGTAATGCTACAGCGGTGAGCCAGTTAAGAGCCAGCCTTTTAATTTATGTCTATGTCTATGTCTAATGTAATGTAATCTAATGTGACTATTGTATAAAGATGACATGCTATGAATTTTAAATATTCGAAATAAATGAATTTGAATAGCTTTTAGATATCATCGTTAAAACGTGATTGTCCTATGTGTTGCTTTTGCGTGCTCCTTAGTTACATACCTATTCTAAACATACTATTTATTTGCATGTAAATGATTATTTTAGCTATAGGTACGAGTACATTTGACAGTGAAGTAGAAGAATAGTTTTTTTTTTCATTTGTTGATTTTTATCATCAGCATGGATTTGTGTCTCAATATTTGATTATCTTAGTTTAAAAAAATGCAAAAAAATATTAGGATTTTGATAGGGTTCTTTCAAGTGGGTAATCCCATCCGATCACTTAGTTACTAAACTATTATCCTCCACTTGAAATTTGTTCCTAAGTATAAGCGTCTACTGATGACTTTATTTAAGAGCCAGTTCTCAATTCAGACTCGGCGTGGTCATTTTCTCTAACACAATACAGGCCATCGAACGCCACGAGCTCTGGTAAAACGCTTAGGTACTAAAAATTCCTTATTTATGTTATGTGTACTTTCATTCATGTCGAGTCATTACTCGACACGAAGAAAAAAAAACTTCGACACGAAGAATGAATGCATTCTTTGTGTCGAAGTTTTTTTTTTTATAAATAATATTTATATGTACTTACCCATTTGTACGATAAAATTAATAATATGTATTAACAAGTATATTATTCACCCTTTGCACAATTCGGCAAGCCTTGCGGCGTTTGTAAACACTGCGGAATGAAAAAGGATCCTCTCTCATCGTTGCAAATGAATCGTATTGTCCGTTGATTTACAAAACTCTGTAATTTTCAGCAATCATTGTTTTACTCGACTACAGAGGGCTATGTTTTTGGCGTATTCGAGTTCATGTAGTTATGTCTGTTTACATAATTATTACTTAAATGCGTTAATAGAATTTTAATTGAATTTCAATATCTTTATCATCCACATTATATAGTTTTTGTTTTTGACAAAGATGGAATGGTTTATACATCTAAAATCATGTACGTTTTTACTGAATAGGTGAATAGGCTTAACTTGATTTCTTTTGGAGACAAAAAATATCGGATTTCGCGTCAGCGCTCAAAAATGTCCAAACTCAATCAGGTCTAAAGTGGCTAAATGTTGTCATTTAGGCCACTTACACGATTAAAATAATTTACATTTTTTAAATATTTTGAAGTGGCAAATTAGATGTAACTAACTTCTCAATATAAATTATGCTTTAGCGCGGCGACATAGTGTTTAAATCAAAATCTGTAGTTCGTCGTTGTTGGTTCATGATCATGAGTATCCGTCAACTTGGGACACTTTGTTCGTGTTTTTTTTTCAGATTTTCTTTCCATGTTATAATAGCGTCTGTACGGGTGTGGCACCCGTGTCGGAAAGGTACTATTGTGCCTGAGGGGCACATATTAAAATAGCGCTGTGTTCACCTATCAGGGAAGTTTCTAATAAAAGATAATGATCTCGGTAATTAATTATATTTTAAATTTCAAATCCTACCTAACTGAGTGGCGGGCGTGGGGTAACTGGTAAGGCAAGCGCTGAACTCAAAGCCGCCAGCGTCAGCGCCAGCGGCCGCTACAGCGTCATTTTTCGCAGGGGTTATTTTATAAAGACTTCATTAGCTACCAACACAAATGTTGGTAGTGTTTTGACACCTGCTTCAAATATATGAAAAAATTGTTCCGGCATGTGCTGAATGTTTTTTTTTTTTCAGTTTTATAATTTCTATAGTAACCAAATTTTAGTACTTGTATTGAAAATGTTTTACAACTGTTATAAATCACGTTTTAACTATAGTTATCACGGCAAGTGTTTTATCAATATTAATTAATATTGTATCGTTTCCGTGAATCTATTGATGTAAACATTTAAACAAGTGCTTTTATCGGTACAATTATTTAGATATACCTACAGTATCCATAGTACATTTTTTTTTTTATCAGCCCTGTTTGTACAAACTGTCCCACTGCTGGGAACGGGCCATCTTCTCATTGTGAGAAGGGTTAGGCCATAGTCTGCCACGCTGGCCAAGTGCGGGTTGGCAGACTTCACACATCTTCAAGATCATTGAGAACTCTCAGACATGTAGGTTTCCTCACGATGTTTTCCTTCACCGTTTGAAGTTGGCGGCAATCAACAATACGCACATAACTTCGAAAAGACAGAGGTGCGTGCCGTGGGATTCGAACTCAAGACCTGCGGATCGCAAGTCAGACGGTCTCACCACTAAGCTGCCGGGAACTTAACATAGTACATTTGCTTAGTTCGAAATAAGTAAATCCACTATAATCGAGTATAACGTTGGGAGCGCGCGGTAAATTTAACACGTCCACCGTACTTCAAACCCAAATAATAATTAAAGCTGCGCGAGTGTGTTTCCAGAGTACCGCCTGCCGACACAAATAGGTACTTACTTCATCTATGAGAGCCCTGGTCCGTTTCATTGATGGCGATTGAAAGTAAATTGCATTTCACAGTCTATGAAGTACTGTTTGTCCCGGAAAAGTTTGATAAATTCAATTTTCAGCTGAGTAACTTCCGTGTCTGGCCGATTCACGCTTCATACTTTTTGAATAAATTGCTCTGCCACCAAATCGATAGTTTTATTTGAATATCCCAAACTTTTACCCGGCATAATATTGATACATCATAAAATATTTGCATTATCGCGATACGATGGAATTGGGTATTTCAAGACCCTAAAAGTTAGTCAACAGAATTTAGATACTTACTATCATTTATCGTCTTCATTTTAGGTACATTTGACTATTTATAGTCA
Organism: Lycia hirtaria; assembly: GCA_947563715.1. Taxonomy (NCBI): domain Eukaryota; kingdom Metazoa; phylum Arthropoda; class Insecta; order Lepidoptera; family Geometridae; genus Lycia; species Lycia hirtaria. The sequence continues at coordinate 33,524,905 of OX387378.1, forward strand.
AATGTGTCTAAAATGTAGACGGTATATAATCATAAATATATACAGATGTGATATTAGTACTAAATTAAAATATCGAGGTATAAAAGTTACAATTATTTTAATTTCATATCAGACGGCAAGCCTAATTACTATTTTAAGTACGTTACATTAATTCTACAACCTTAACTATAGAATTAATATGTTATAGGTTATACAATATAGGTACACAGTAGGTAAAAAATACAATATTCATTTTTTGGGTATTAGTTACCCAATAACATTAAAAATTATCTTGTACGTATCTTTTCCCACTAAAAACTTTCTCTTACATTTCAGAAGCGAATTTCGCGACGTACTTAAATAAAATTTATTCAGTCAAAATTCTTAAGTATTTGTGCCGCTAATACTATTACTTGTAATATAACTTATTAATGTGCATGTTTCGATACGGCATTTTATTAACATAAATATAAATTTAGTATATTTGTGATAAAAATCAGTCTAATACAGTAAGCTGTCATACCCAGCGTATTTATTTTCCGTTGAAAGATTGCACAAGTGTCCTTTTAACTCAGTGAGGTAGGTAGATCTTTTATCGATCAATCCTCGCCAACGTTTCCAAATAAAGTTGGAAACAAACTTTAAATTCGAACAAGGCAATTATTCAAATACGCAAATCAAAGTGGTACCTTCGAAACGTCAAGGGGCGTCGTTAGAGGCGACCTAAAAATAATTCAAATCGGGCGGTCCCCAATGAAGGATTAGTTTATGCGGTGAGCCCATACCCTTTAAATCTGGTGCAGGGAGAGCAAGACTAATCAGCGAGGATTGTTGCCCTTCCGCCACTCTACGCCCTGAATCAAGTAAATGAGAAAACTTTCTAATTGGAATTTCAAATAGGCCTCCGTTTATCCAGACGAGAACTGTTCGCGGTTCGGCGATGCCGCTGCGCCGTGCTGGTTCGCATTATAATACTCCCGGATTAGGTAATTGATACGCCTTTTGTTGAATTAACGTCGTCGCGTCACTAGCTTACAACACGCTCCTAAATAAATTCAAAATGTAAAGCGATATTTGTACGGCGCCGGGCTCGAGCTTGTACTCGCTAATGAACACATTGTGTTGTGACTGTCGACGCGCCGTCTTCAGTTTCTGTTATTAAATAAATGATGCGATATCGGATTTGAGTATTGTACTATATTATTATTAATATAACTGTAAGAATAGGTTGGAAGGTTCTCTACTCATGTTTCAGAGTTTATTACCATTTGTTATTAATGTTTACCTTTTTTTTCATTGGAGTTCGATTTCGACACTATTTTTGTGTTTGAAAACACGTTTCATTAGAGTTATTCGTGGCAATGTTTGGTAGAAATTAGTATCATAAAATATTCAAATTGGTATAGGTACTGTTGTTGTAAATACAAATGGGTTTATGCTTTTAGTTATTTATTTCGTATATTTCTTGAAGACGATAATAATTATACTACTCATACTTTTACTGATACACTTTAATTTACCTTAATATAAAGATATGTGCGTGTCTTATAGTTTATAAGCCAGCGATCCAGGGATTTTCCCACATGTAACTCTGTGTTAAGCAACACTGTAAACGAAGATTCTAAGCTTCAGTTTTATTTTTGTTTTCGTTAAATGTAACATAAGAGGTAACGTTTTACACAAGGCACAAACGTCCTTGATAAGTAGATAGCTATTATGGAGTCAAAGATTGCGGAGACCCGTATACTCGCTCCCGACTCGATTTCTATATTCCAGGAAGCGATACTATCGTTCCAAACCCGCAAACAGATCTTATTTTATCAAAATCGACGTCGAATGCAGGTTCCTGTACAAATGGCGTAATCAGGACCTCCTCGAAATCTATTTGTAGATACTGGAGAGCGCTCGAAACTTGGTTGGAGATAAAATTCGGGGATGATGACTCAGCAAATGAGTGTGCGCGCATGTATTAGAGGGTTCGCCGGCATTCGCGTTACATCAGAGACGTTGTAAAACTCGGCCGGCCGATGGTCGAGTAAGCTGCGAACGAAATTGCCAATCCTCTTTCACAATGGACCGTAAAATGGTTTTCCGTTTTTACCCGACCGACCGGAGCGCTACTCGTTGATTCACTGGACACGTCGCATGGCGGCCTATCACTACTTGCCGGATTTTGTGAGAATAACTATATATTCTACCTACCAAGCCATCCCTGCAAGCGCATGGATTTTGGCACTTTGCTTGAATTTACAAACGCTCGCTCCGGGAATGGATGGGCCGTGATCTCGATTATTATGCTTTTGAAGATGATTTATTTTTTAAACCCTGACCCAAAAAGATAGATGTTGGAAGTTTTACGTGTGTATTTTTGTATCTGTATATCTGTGACACGTCTGTCGGTGCCATCGTAGCTTCCAAATATATGGTCCAATTTTGATCTAATTATTTTATCATCTTCTTTTCTTATATGTCTTTTAATAAAGATTTAAATATCAAGTCGAAATCCAATGATTGCTGATCGAATTTCCTGCCTGTCAATCATAAAAATTGTCGTTAGATTCCTCTACGTACAAATAAATGTTATACTTTTCTTTTAATTAAATGTTACAGAAAGAAAAATTGAGAAATTTCAATAAATTTCTATAGAAACAACATTAAACTAGTATAAAATAATAAGCATTTGGCGCGACACGGTCCCTCCCCACAGCACAATGCGGAGGACACGAGTGTATAAGCCACTCCGCCCTGCAACTGACAGCTACAGCCAATATCTTTGCCCCAACAGACCAATATCGGCTGTGGTATAAAAATAATGACACTTTCCAAGAACCGTGTAATAACTTCGCATTCTTTCAGTAACAGCCTTTTATACATATGTTAAACTTATTCACACAAATATTGTAGATGCGAAATTTTGTGAGCAGCGAATTGGTGTTTGTTGCTCGCTTCTGCTAAAATGGCTGAACAAGTTTGAATGAAATTTGGAACGTAGAAACACAGCTATTAATACTATTAATTAATACACACTTATAAATTCAAATGTACCTTGTTCGGTTTGTTGCCTTTCAGGACGCGGCTGGACTGTTCGTGATGAGATATGATGATAAGCAGAAGTGTGAATCATGAATATTGGATGCTTTTCCCGCTCTTGGCGTTGGAAAAAAAATCCGAAAATTGTAAGTAAATATGGGCTATGCAAAAGTAATTTAATATGGGAAAAACATAATATTATAAAAGCGAAGGCAACTCTGTCCTTCTCTCTGTCTGTTTATTACCTTTTCACGGCTAAACAGCTGAATTGTCATGAAATTTTACACAAGAATAGTTTAGAACCTGGAGATGAACATAGGTAAAATTCATCATCGTCATCATCATCATAATTGCAGGGTGCAGTTAATATTAATAAAGATATATACAAGGTCAGATTAAGAACTTCCTTTTTTAATATCGGTTAAAACTACTGTTAACTGTTAATTACTGTTATTTGCTAATTGATACTGTTAATTGTTACCATATTCTGACAAATAAATAAATCTTGAATCTTGAATTTTAATAAGACATTTACACTCAAGTTTTAATCAAATTATAGTTGTTATTTTCACTGGTAGATCAAGAACTTTTTCGTTGTCTTGAGAAAACGAAAGAAAACTTAAGATCAAGGTAATTTTATTGGCCCGATTCCTGACCTTTCCAGTAAGCAGATTTTACATTGAGAGCATCTTTTAAAAGCTTCAAATAATTTACCTGATTAATTTTAGCATCCAAAGTAGTTTTATGATTTTTGATCATTGAGAGAACCAATACTTTAGAAAGTAACGAAAATTTGTAAAGTAGAGAAAGTAAGTATCATTACTTTAGAAACAATAAATGACCAAGTACGTGTCGTGCCACGAACCAAGTAGAGTTCCGCAGTGGTACATCATAATTTATGTGAAATTAAAAAGTTCTTCTGTTAGATACTATGAACATAAGAGTTAATTATGTAACTTTAAATAAAATTTGCTCAAAAGTTCTTATTTCATACGTCTCTACTTAAGTGATTTTTTAAAGTTGACTGGTTATCTTGTAATGTCTATTTAGCCGTGATAGTTTTCATCTTTTACCTTCTAATTCAATCATATATATTATGCTACTACTATGATTTTTATTATATCTCCAAAGTCAACCGTTTAGCCGGTAGCGGGGGCGGAGAACAAATAATTCATCCCCACGTTAGATGTAGAGGAGATAACACAAAAAAAACATTTTTTTTCCAAAATTTTATTCTATAACTTTCTAGGCGTGATTAGTATGTACGTTCGTGCCAAATTGCAGTTTTACTAGTACTAATAATCGCTTAGAAATGCCGCGGATGGACAGACAGACAGACGGACATGGCGAAACTATAAAAGTTTCTTGTTTACTTTTGCGAAAGAAAAGAAGAGAGAACGGCGTCTAAGAAATTAAAATGTCACAAGCTCTGTGATGATTGGCATTTGACTTTTTCAAGGTTCAACTTAGGTGACTGCTTGGAGACGTAGTAGTAAAATGTTGAAGCATTTTTTGCGAGCAATAGTATATCATCACTACCTAAAATGATAAATGTAATTAGATTATTCTTAGACTAATAAAAGTAAATACAATAATACCTTTATATATTTATATACTTAATGATATACATATAAAATTCGAAATTACTTACGTTATTTCGTATATGACCCCTTGTCACTGTAAGCCAATATTACACACCACCGCACATTCCTGTTCGATCCACATTCCTGTTAGTCCAAGTATAATATTTTTTCCAGTAAGTACTTATGTTTTAAATTCAATGATTCATTAGTATGAATTTAGAAAATCCAAAAACCCCCGACAAAAAATAACACTCTCGATGAAATCCTCTTTCAAACAAAACAAAAAAACAATATCGGTACATCCGTTTGAGAACTATAATACCACAGACATACTCGTACACACAGATACACATGTCAAACTTATAACGCCCCTCTTTTTGGGTTGGAGGTTAATTAAAATGCCAAAAATCCGTACTCAGCGATATCGATCCACATTTCTGTTACGTACTGCACAAGAATGGAATTCTTTGCCGCCTTCTCAGTTTCCTGAGACCTACAATCTTGGAATTTTCAAGGCTAGAGTGAATAGATATCTTCTAGATCGACGAGGTCCATCCTCAGCCACACCGTCGCTTAACATCAGGTGTAACGAGTTGGTGGTCAGTCGTAGATCTAACTTGTTTAAAAAAACCTTCTAATATCTTCTCTCATCTAACCCTCTAACCACAAAACGGCCTTATGGTCTTTGACACTCTGCTTACTTTTGAAATCTGAAGAAAGAAAAACAATTACTGCGTTTACTTTATACTAGTTTTAACAAAGATCCGATTGCTAGTTGAAAACGCTTCGCTAACTACATTCAAGTTTTCGCTATTAGTGAAGTTAAAGCTCATTAGTAACTGAATAGTCTTTAATTAAAATTCGTATTTTAGATTGTTTAAAGACGTTATAATATAACATGTACTACATACATAATTCAATAAATTGGATACCTACAAATGTTCCAGACTTTCTTAGACTTTTTTCGGTGTCGAAAATTTTTAGTAAATTAATTAGTGAAAATATTAACATTTATATGATTTACAAATAACAATAAAATAAATACATTACATGTCAAATAATCCACCCTCGAGCGTACCCGGTTCAAAGGTGCCCATAAGGTTAACGGCATTCCCGTGCTGGATTGCAAAAAATAAATAAATTAACAAGTGAAATAAAAACAAAATATCCGAAGACCTATTTTCGTAGTGTAATTTGTTAGTGTATATTTCGCGAGAGTTTTAAATGAGCATTCCTTAAAAAAAATCTTGTAAAATTATTATTTTTATTGTTTTTGGGTCAGAAGGGATTTCTTGGGGTTTCTTTTTATTTTATGCGAGATTACTCTCAATATAAAAAAAAAATATATGAAATAGACCTAACACGATATTTGTTTTTTTTGGAACTCATTAAGTAGAATATAAGTTAGACTGTATTTTTAACCAACTTCAAAGAGGAGGAGGTTCTCAATTTGATTGTTTTTTGTATATTTGTTGCGCGATTATTTCGCCAATTAAAAACTGTTTTGATGATTCTTTTTTAATTGTTAGGCTATACTTCATAGGACATTATCCATTACTTTTATCCCATATAAATTTTCTAAAATAATTGAATACAAAAACATTTTTGTAATTCTATTACTCTATGTGTATCCTACTCTACCTGTATTTTATCAACAAATAATAATATCTTAAAAAAACCTGAAACGTTTCGAGAAAATTTCTTCTATCACCAATAAATTTAATTTCCGTTGACGTTCCCGCCCGCGTAGCATGTAGCACTTTCGTAGTGGTGTAGCACGATATACATTTGGTACGGACCCAATAACGCGTGAGATCCGACACGCACTTGTCCAGTATTCGTAACAGGCTCTTATTCACAGATTACAACGTCTTCTATTCTGTACGAAGTAGTCTATTTAACAGCCGTACCTACGGCCGTTTCAGCGCAATCAAACTACCGCATAAAATGAAGTGAATAGTTATCTAAGATTGTCGGCAGCTATAAATACAAGGTGAACTTAGACGATCGTATAGCTGTTTACGTGTATTATATGAGCCGCGCGGAGGAAAAGATCGCGTATCGTAACGGAAACATTTCTGAAGTATCCCTGAACATTTGGGCGGGCGAATTCGGGTCACGTGCGGGTAACAACGGGAACGAGTAGAGCGCCCAGAGGTTTGTTGTGATATCACCCGTTTTTTCACGATACCTGCCCGCTGCCCGCTACACATTCACGTAATGTTAGCCCTATCTAGATAGGCTGGCTACCTATTCCGTTGTTTCACACCACAACCGGATTGGACTGTGATATGGATCGAATTGCAATTTTAAACGGAATACGCGAAAGGGAAATTTTTCGATTTTTATCTATTTGTGTTCGTAACGTTACACGTTTACCATTTTATTACTGGCCTGATTGTGGTAAATTTATGCCAATTGATGCAATAACATTACAAGCTATATAATTGTATATCGTTACAGTAAATCAAATTGTAATTTTAACCTAAAATAAATCGTAATTTTTAGAGAAAAAAACTTTGTGTTTAGTTTTGGAAGAAAAAGTATATTAAGCACATATTAAACGTTTTGATTGATTTTATATATATTATTCAGAAAATATATACATTTTCTGAATAATATAAATATATAATCAATCATAAAAAATATTTAACGAGAAAAAATGCAAAGAAGTAAGGAGACGGATTTTAGTTTTTGACATATAATAGTACTTATTATATTCATAACGATAAGCTTGATCGTGAATTCGTAGCAACATTGAGACCTAAAAGATACAGATGCACTCGTGATGGAAAAACCAAAACATACACACAACACACAACACACAGGCAATGGTAAATGTCGAAGCGTATTTCACACACAATCTACCTTTATTTGCCTTTACACAAATACTAGTTGGTATTCTGTGTCATATAACTAAGTTTCATTGTCTCTTGTTTAAATACAATTATCTAGTAAAATTCCTCGTAATTTGTGCGTTGTGTAATTACTTTATTACTATAACGAATGCTAATAAACCTCCGAGGCTTTATTAATGCTGTTTGCTCTAGTTAGAAAGCTCGTAAAGCACCACCGGTATTTAGATTTATATACTAAATAAGACTTCTAAATCGTTATAATCACGATTGTCGTTTCTGACAATAGCCCGGTAGTGTATGCTGAAATTTGTAGACAGTTCAAAAGTTTCACATTGGACGGGACTTGAACCAATTTATGCATATCCCAATCAGTGTTTGGCAGCCTTTACCAGTTTGGGCACAGGTCTGTGGCGTGGGATGTATGAAATTTCTGAACAGTCTTTTTGCTTAAACTAATCCAGCGTTGGTGGCGCCACATGTTTGGAGTATGTAATTACTGAGTCGGACCGCAACTATCTAAATCCGTATGCTGTATGTCGCAGTCAAAGAGACAGAGCTGCTACGGTTTCATTACGACGGTAACTGCGAAAACACGTGGCCTCCGACGTGATTCATCACGTCGAGACTGATTTTTCAGCAGCTTTAAAACAAAATGTAATAGAAAACCGTCTTCTGTATGTCATTTCAGAATAAATAAATGGCAAAGTGAGTGTCATGCCACGCGCAATGTAGGGTTCCGTAGTTACAACATCTCTTGTTGGATACTATGAACATACAAGTTAATAATATGTTAGTTTAAATGAACTATTAATTTTTTTAAGTTGATCGACTATTACTCGTTAACAAAGACTTACTGTAATAGGGCGAATTCTGTGCTCGTTAACTTGTGAAGTCTACTTAGCCGTGATAGTTTTCCTTATAATTGTATCGTATAAGTGTAATATATTATGACTTTTAGCCAGTAACGGAAGGCAAAATTTCGCAAATTGATCCCTAAATTGAAAAATGGGTTTTGCACGTCCCTAATGTTTTTTGATTACCTATTCAACGATATCCCACACGATGGGTTACTAACTTACGATTTTGTTATGCTTGTTACGCTGTGGAGTGTACATTTTTTGTGAAAAAGATTATAAATGCGCATTTGTTAGAAAAATTCTAGTAAAATCATTTATTACGAAAAAGTTTGTAAAGTTAGTAAAGTAAACATTTTTTTTTAGATTTCTCACATTGAATTATTATTATTACAAAAAATATAGCCTATGACACTCAGAGAGTGAAGCCCTCTTCACTCTCTGAGTGTCGCTACGAGGTGTCGTTAGATCCCTATCTAACGACACCTCGTAGATCAAAATCGGTCAAGGCGTTTATGCTGTAGGCAATCATATAGAAACAAACATAGGTACATACCCACATACATACATTCGAAAAACATAATCCTCCTAATTACCTATGCAGTCGGGTGAAAATATGTACACCCGAAACATTAGGAATGAGATGAATGTTTTTTTTGGGATGTCTGATCAAAATAAACGATTAACATCTCTTTGATACGGTTATTTTTTCAGGAGTTAGTTGTCCTTGTGTGATAACTTGTGTGGGTGGCGCTGACTTCAAACCGTGGACTAGATGCTGTCAAATTAAGATTACCATTATTCAATAATAATAATAATAATAGGAGTATACAAGGAAAAGGCAGTCATCCTAGACACAGCGCGCATTGTCAGGAGATTCCCCAGTTTGTAGCCCTTACCGTCGACAGCTTGAGCCTTGCCCCGCTGCCGGCGGCACACTAGTTTTAAGTTTTTTACAATATTTATGTTATTTTATTATATGTTTATATTTGTATTGTAAAAAAGATTCTAAATAAATAAATGTGAATAATAACAAGTAACACCGGCAGCTTGAGCCCCGCCCCGCTGCCGGCGGCACTCTAGTTTTAAGTTTTTGACAATATTTTTGTTCTCTTTTATGCAAGGTCCTATGTAATAGGGCGAATTCTGTGTTTTTATATATTTATATTTGTATTGTTATATTTATATTTGTGTTGTTAAAAATTTAAAATTAATATTGTAAATAAATAAATGAGAATAATAATAAAAACTTTACTTGTTCTTACAATAAACTGGGCATAAATATAAACATGAAATACTCGAATATTGTTTTGTCCCACTCACCACACCCAATAAGCTCATTCAGCCAAACAGTGTTTTGAATTATCACTATTCTACCGCTGTACAAGATGCGAGTGTCTATGGAACTAAAAAAGTGACATCTTGATCGCATCCGCAAATCTACGATTTGAGATCTGTTTCATTCACACCTTCATTAATTCGAACTGTGCGTTATTTCTTAGGATACTGGAACTGCAAATTAGTGTGACAATAAGCTGTCTTTTAGGTACATATATGAGGAAAAGCCCGCCCAGTAGTAACAAAAAATGAGGTCAGTGGTAGGAATTAAAAATAAGTGTGATTCTCCAGTCTTTAGATTCTTCAAACGTATAGAATCACTAAGAAGGCGGAGTATGAAGATAAGGCGTTGGTTACAGAGTTTCATATTTTTTACTACATTAAAACCTTCCTCTTTTATCGATGGTCCAAAAATAACTTTCAAACGAAAATGTTTACGTTTGCCCCTGACTGGGAAATGGTGAAAAGTAAATGAAAAATAAATAACGCACGAAAGTAAGCTAAACATGAGCAGTAAAACAACACAGATATTCAAATGTTGTATTTTTATTCATTAAAAATGTTCACAGTTTGATAAATTATCAAATCGTGAACATTTTAGATGAATATTGAACTCATCTTTTGTTAGGAAATGGAAACATTGATTCAAAATGTCATAAATGATCCATGTTCCATTAAAAAATTTAACTTAAAGAGTAAAGATAAGAGTGTGACGAATTGTTATTGACCTAACCTACGAATTGTTATTGACTAGTGTGACGAATTGTTATTGACTAGGTAACCTACATTTCTTTAAGTACTCCGAATTACATTTGTTTGTTGAAACTTACTTGCCCAAATCCGTTTCCTTATACTGCTTGATTCCAGATGTTTTTAACCGACTTCCAAAAAGAAGGAGGTTATCAATTCGGTCTGTGTTTTTTTTTGTATGTTTGTTCACCGATTACTCCGTCATGCGTGAACCAATTTTTGTGTTTCTTAAATTGACATATAGATAAAGCTCTTAAGTTGGTCCCATAATTATTATATAGACATTGCTTTATTACTTTTTGAATAATATCTAAAAATGAAAATTTTCATTGTATTCCTGAGTTAAGTGCGTCAGATTATAGGATCGCAGAGTTCCACCGACACATTTTTCATTTAAGTGTCAAATGTTAATGATTATCGTATAAACATCTGCACATTTTCTAATCTTCGAAGACGAAGCATGTGACATTCAATGACAAATCTCATTCTTGACAAAAAAAATAAACGAGCGGGTTAGAGGTTTTTTTTAAAAGTTTACAACCGTAAAGGATTTAGTAAAAGTAAAACCTTATTTGTCATCCAATGTGTGAAAATAGAGTTACTTCGACGATTGAGCGTTTTGTTTAATTATTGAACATGATGATATGAACTTTATTTAACCTAATCCTTTCTAATATTGCAAGTAACGAAGTAGCGTACTTTGAACTCGGTTGTTTAAGTTTTTTAAACTATAAAATTATACTTTACAAGTTTCTGATTCCATAACAAAAAAAAAAAAAGTTTGTTAACTATTAGTTTCATTTTCCCGAACAGTTATTTATTAGGGTCGCTTCATTAGGTTTCTGTTTTTTTTTTATATAGAACCATTTTATTTACAAAGGTTCGGTTATCAGACACATAATTTATGATGTTTTCATTATACATACGAAAATTCGTGTTAAAAAGGTTATCAAACGAGTTGTCAAATGATCGTTCGGGATTTTGATAGTGTATTAAATAAAATAGTTATCGGGAAAATTACATTCGGTATTTCACAATTCAGATCATAGATAGGTAACCGTCATTGGTAGCTGCTTCATCATCAGTATCATCTCAACCATAAGAAGTCCACTGACATAGGCCTTCCCCCATTGATTTCCAAAAAGACCGAATGGCAGCGCCTTGCATCCAGCGTCTTTCCGCCACTTGTATGAGGTCATATGTCTATCTCGTGGCTGGTCTTCCTATGCTGCACTTACTGGTGCGTGGTCTCCACTCGAGAACTTTTCGGCCCCATCGGCCATCAGTTCTACGCGCTATATGCATTGGCAGCTGCTTCATTGAAAAATAATTTCGGATGAAATTCGCCTACTTACTTACTACTCTTAACGGAAAGTACGGTAGGAGATATCACTCATTCGCAAATAGCCATAAATTTTATTTACCTACCTCTAATTAAAAACTTTTAGTAGGTATATGACGTTATTATTATTATCTGGTCGTAAAGTCTAAAACAAAATTGACAGTGTCTTAAGTTGACCAATATTTTTAAACCAAAAATGACGAACTAAAAGATTTTCTTATAAACTCTTTGTTGCCGCGGTAAAGCCTAATTTATATTGAAAAGTCATTTATTTTTTCACTTCGAATTATTTTGAAAATCGAAACTATTTTAATCGTAATTTGGTTACACTGCGCACTGGTTTAAAAGTTGCCGTTTTAGATCTCATTGAATTCGTTCGTTTTTGAGCGCACATACGAAATCCTGGTCAATATAATATCGTTGTAGTAGGTAATAATTGTATCTAAATATCGTAAATTTATGTTTCAAACTTCGGCAGTAATAGATAAACCGCTTACCTGAGTCTGTTTCTGAGGTATGGGAGCGGTACGGGAGGGTTCACATGTAATAGCAATGCTGACGCCCGACTGACGTCACGCGTCATTTAAAGTACCATAATACCCTCCCGTACCGCTCCCATACCCCAGGAACAGACTCAGTTAAGCGGTAGATCTATAGTTTATATCTTCGTGTTTTTTTACATGTGAAATGTCTACACCAACATAGACCAACATTGTAGGTATCAAATGATTTTTGTTCCGGCCATCAAACACAGTTTCTCCAAAGAGACAAATCAATCTTTAATACGTAGTTTCAACGATACCATTATTTATACGGAACGTTCGGTACATGAATAGCTCTCAACCTTGACATTTTTTACTGGAGGCGGGGTAGCTCATATGAGAAATATTAAGGTTTTGCGATCGCCAACAGCTGACGCGGGGCGCGCGTGCCTCGACACGGAAAAATGCCGTTCGACCTTCTTCACCTTCAAATCGTCTTTTATATCGAATATAAAAGTAATTGTTAAGATATCAACGTAGAATTGTTGCTGTTTTTTTTTTATTTTAGTTTTTTTTTTGTTAGTATATTTGAGATTATTGAATTTTATCTGCTACAACCTCAGGCTACAACTTAAAAGAACTAAGCCGTAGAGGCTTTGCGACTATTTAACTGTAGATTGAAGAGTCATATTGACTCATAGTTATTTTTACCTAACTGCGCAAGAAGGAAGGAAGTGTTTTTGGGGTGTAAGTGTCAAATCAAATATTTTATTTGTTACAAAAAGAGCGTACATGACAAACATGAAGCCTTCGGTTCCCAAACTAGCTTAACACCGTATTTAGGGAACCAGCGTATTATCTCTTATTATATAGTAACTGCACAGTATTATATACTGTGCAAATTGTGCAATTATTATATAATAAGAGATAATACGTATAATATATATATAGTAATACGTATATAGTAACAGCAGTGGGACAGTTTGTACAAACAGGGCTTACAAAAAAAAAGTAACTACGATTATATTTATTTCTAATTTTAACCTCATTAAGTGTTAATTTAGTGTGCATTTGGTGAGTATGAGTATTGCTCATACTCACCAAATGTACCTAATAATTACCAATTCGTACGATAATAATTACTACTCGTACTCAGTGAATTGCAGTTGTTACCTCCTTTCAAATAACGCTTGATATTTGCAACAAGTTATCTTTATTAAAAGATAAACAATATACCCGACTGCAAAAAAGGAGTATTTGAAGTCTAACTTACGATTCCGTTACGCTTGATACTTGACAGGAGTGTACGTTTTTTGTGATAATGTATGCGTAAAATGGCTGTAAATGATTATAAATGCGCATTCATTACAATACTTAATTCTAGTAAAATCACTAGTTTATTACGAAAAAGTTCGGCGGAGGTTACGAAAATATGCATTTTTTTAACTTTGCTAGTTATGTATTATTATTATTACAAAAAAATATAGTCTCACTCAGTAAGTGAAGATGAATCTGACGACCGACACCTCGCACATATAAATCGGCCAACCCGTTTACGCTGTAAGCGATCATAATTAAAGAACATACATACGTATGTATGTATATACATACATACATACACTCGAAAAACATAAACCTCCTTCTTACGCAGTCGGGTAAAAATTATACTCATGGCAATTTAACGCGCAGCCCGTGGGTAGTGGTGGCCGGCTCGATTTATGGCCGGCACGCCTATGCGCGGATTGTTTTCATTCAGGCCTGTCCAAGCCTCCTTATTAATTGGGAACCGAACTGGGACTATTGTCCAACCATTAACATGATGAAATTGTTTAATGCAAATAACGTTAGCTATGTTATCAATTTTCGCTGTTTTGTGTTCTAGTAAAGGTTATCTTTAGAAGCGTTTACAAGTTTTTTTTTCTTTTCAGAAAAAAAGTGTGATTATTGCCGTTGTGAAAAAAAGGTTTACCTATTTTACCAGAAAAAGTATTGTGTTAAAAAAATGAAACTGTAATGTGTAATCTATTGCATCAGTTCGTTCATCACACTTTGCTTAGTTGTTATACATATTTTTAACCGGCTTCAAAAAGGGAGATGTTCCTAATTCGGTTGTTTTTTTTTTTCGCCTACCCTTTTCAGATTTTTTTCCCACTGTATAGAAAATATGTTAAGTAAGAAATATTCATAGATTTATATTTATTTATTTATAAGATTTATAAAGCACATTTTGCCGAGTAGGTAATAAGCCTGGTATATTACTGCCGGAGTACGGAAGCGTCGGTGTGTGAAACTCATACTTTGCCGAATTTATTTTATGTATGTTATCTCATAACTCCGTCATTATATTGTTTTTTTTTTTTATTATTTAAAAGGGTATACTTTCAGACTGATTCCATAGAAATTTTATGAAACACTACTCAGCAGTTTGGTTTTTAAAACAAAATAACTGGAAAAGTTTGTCATCCAAGTAAACGAAATTGTTTTCAAAGTAAGATTTTAATTTCTGTTTAAATATACTATAATCAAGTTTGCTAAAACAATTTGGCAGGTTTAATTAGAATACTTTAATAAATTAATGTTTAATAATTAATATTTTTAGGTGACGCCCTTGTTTTTCTGCTTTTACTAACCTAGTCTTTGGGATGTACAACTACTCTTTATTTCTTAAATGTACGTATGTTTGTCTTTATTCTTCTGTAAATCAGCTTCATGTATTTCTAGTAGGCTATTATATTGTAAAGAGATATCACCGTCATTATTTTGTGATTTTTGAAATATTTTCGTTCAGAACTACGCTTATTCAGACCTTCAGTTATCCTAATTGCTCTTTTTTGACATCTTAAAACTTTTGTTGGTTGTAAAATACGACTCGTAGGCGAGTACCAACAAACATCCAAACAAAAAAATAAAAATCTTGCTAGTTGTCCCTTCCAAAATGCAAAAATATAATTTCTGTTATTACTTACGAATAAATAAAGGCATTTTTTTTATTGGTCAACAATAAAATTTCATGCTCTATATTTTATTGAGTGTAAGTTACATACAAGTACAAGTAGTTGTATTTTACTGAAATTAATCAATTTTTAACGGATTTATCGCGTATTATTTTACATAATTTTATAATTGTTTGATTTTAATGAGTAACACTTGCGAAAACCTTAGAAAATATTAGGTATATGTTATTTTAAGTCTTTCGGAATAAGTATATGTAAAAACACACTGAGTATCTAGTATATTTATAGTACCTATGTTGAGAGTTGACGTGTGGATCCATACATACAAAAACTTACGTCTCATTGTTTCGTCACAACACTAGTCCTCTCTTGAAGCGGGAGTAACAACAACGGGCCAAGAGGCGAGCCCTTATCAAACCCCGGCTTATCCAGGCCGAGGAAAGTTTGACAACTCCGTCACAAGTGCAGGCTTTACGAGCTCACGAATCATTAACTCATTGTTCCCTAGAAACTCAAAATACCTCGCTCACGTCGACGTATTGTTCCCCAAAATTATGATCGCTCCCTTGGTTATCCTCAGGCATTAGTTACATTATGTCCTCGAGTATTAGCTTAGTTACACGGGTGATATCTCGGACGATTTAGTTGGGAATGTTTCATGTGTAGGTAAAAAGTTGATAGCTTCTGTAATAACGTCTTCACATTACTCAAATCATTATATTAATGATTCGATATCACGTAAAAGTGCTATCATGATAACATCGATTGGTTATGTATGTAACCTAGTAGATAAAAGGGGGAAATCATATATTTTTTTTATATTTTCATTCATAAACCGAAAAATATACATCGTAAAAATATTTAAAAGCCTGTTTTAGCTTATGTTAATGAAGCTCTTTCATATGATACCCCACATGATACGGTTAATTCACTTTATGGTTATGTATGTATTAGTATCTAATGTAGTTCACTAGTCACTTTATGTATAGCTGTAATTTATTGACAATCGCATCCCATTATGGTTTAACTTAAGATTATGAAACTCCTACTTTGTAAAACCATTCATCCTTTACATAATGTTATATTGTTTATAGAATTAATTTAATTATATTCTCCAGCGACTGATTTAGAAAGATAAACTCTTTATTCTACACAAAAAGGGACAGATACCTACATAAATTACAAAAATATTTTTCAAAACTATTATGACAACTGGCGGCTTTATCGCTAAAAGCGATAAATTATAAATTTCTTCCAGGCAAACAGGGAATGGAGATTAGACATATTGATTTCAATAACCTTAAATAAAATAAAAAATACTAACAACTGGAGGGCTCACTGCTAATAATGATCTCCTCCAGGTAACTTTTGGTAGGAAATAATTGAAAAGAAAGAGTTCGGGGTGTGCAGTAACAAATAGGGAAGAAAATCATGACAGACGTTCATATAGAAAAAAATTGTCCTCGTCCTCGACTCGTTCGTTCGATATACCTACTAATAATTCATGGCTGGACGAACTCGCATGCAGTGCTCAAATGATCTTTACGCATAATACAAGTATAAAAAATAGGTAGGTAATTTATTATCTTTACTGTGTAGTAGTAGTAGTAGTAGGTACGGTAAAAACAATTGAGAGTCAATTGGTTTTACCGTACTACTACCGTTATACAATACAATCCTACATTATATTCTAATTCTAACCACATAATATTATTATGATGATGTTGGTCTTTTGACAATTGTCACGTGCGAGTTAAAATCGTGACACAATTTTATTAGTGTAATTAGTGAATATTCATGTTTTCGCTACATTACTAAAAAAAGTTATTTTTTTCAGTTTTCAAGTTCAAATATTTAATAATTTATGTGATTTACAAAAGATGCGGATTTCACTTAATTTCAGCAGGTCATACAAAAGTATCCCTTCGTAAAATACCAATAAAATAATATATTATTTAACATAGTTTACTTTTTAAAAAGACAAGTGACTTTATTACAATAACAAAACAAATTATAAACTATGTATTAATGTAGTTGTGTCTATTAATGTTAGGTAAGTATTCTGATATTAAAAAAAGAAAAACAATTATCCCAAATCGATGAAGGTCTCAAGATAATCCAAATTACATACCTATATCAATTCAATTAAATTAACCTTTATTTAGTGATTTCTTGGTTACAAATATATAAAATAATGTAATTTCAAAAATTGTTTTTTTAATTCAGTCTACCTGACCAGCATAGGCCACCTCCGACGACTTCCATCTCCGTGCAGCTCTTTTTCATTGAGTTCCCGCTGTCTTCCGCCCGTATATCATCCTCTCATCGTAGGTTTGGACGTCCGTTAAAGGGACGTCCAAACGTTAAAGGGAAGCCATACCTTGTTGGTCCATTTGTCTTTCTATTATCTGACCATGTGTAGGTACTGCCTATTTTAATTTAAGCTTTTTATGATAATATTTAAATGACATATTTAAAAGGAAATATTTCTAATACAAAAATATAATTCTATCAAAAGTAGTCAAAAATAGAACCAGAAAACTGATGACATAATCAAGTCCCAAGCGCAAAGGTGACAAGTTGTTCGAATGCGAACCCCTGTTTAATTACATTACACTATGCAATAAAAAGCTCGTTAAACCGCAGCACGAGAATCCCCCATAATAAAACTCCGCTTTCAGTAATGAAACTGAGAATAGGCGGAATAACTGGGCTAATCATTTTATTGCTTATCAAATGTTTGTTTACACGTTTGTGGCCAGTAGGTGGCGCAGTAGTCGCAGTGCCGGACGCTGCTGTAATCCTCAGTGCATCCATCATTCAGTAATCCAGGCTCTAGCTCACCACCGCTCAAAACGGCTATATAGGAGCTTTAAGAGATTACGTGCGTAAGGCGCCTTATTCCGTACTGTTTCGCTATTCATTAAAAATAGATTGTTATTGTAATTTGCCATTATTTAATTATAATTACCGGAACCTTTGATTTTATTTCTGTCATTAGAAATTGTCACGGTGTAATTTACACTATAAATGACCAAAAGCGTGTCGACACTTATGGTATAGTTTTGTAGCCATAATTAAAAACTCCAAGTGTATGTTGGGCCTCGCTCAGTGTAGGGTTCGAGTTAATGGCTTAGATTCAGTTAGTCTTTTATTTACTCGTTAATATGTAAAGCTTACTTAGCTACAATAGCCTGGATGTTTTTGGATATTTTAACATACCCAAAAACAACTACTTAGCTTTTAGAAGGGCAGAGGGGAAGAGGAGGTGGTGGTAGAACGAATAAGGTCGTCCCCACTTTACGTGTAGGGGAGATATCCTAAAAAGATGTTTTTCCTATTATTGAGATTTTATTTTAGCAATTTATCTTAGTGATTACCCATAGTAAATTACTGCTTTCTAGTAAGTAATAAGAGTATTTGTACCTACTAAACCGCGGACGGACAGATTGACAGACATGAAACTATAAGGCTTGCTTAGTTGACTACGGAATCCTAAAAATATAACATCTTGGTGAGTACATTTTAACCCCCGGCCCAAAAAAAGGTTATGAGTTTGACGTGTGTATATGTGTATCTGTTTATCTGAGTATCTGTGTGTCTGTTTGCGGCATCGTAGCTCTCAAACGGATGGATGGATTTTTATTTGAAAGAGGATTTCATCGAGTGTTATTTTCTTAGCTATGTTTCATAAAAATCGGTTCAACAGTTTTTATTTGTCGGGGGATTTTGAGTTTTCTAAACTTATACTTGTTTTTATTAATGATAATTTTATTGTAAATTCAAAGATTTATCTAGATATTGAAATATTTTACAAATTTATTCCTTTATGTATATCAAATATAAATAAATGTAATTACAAAATGTCCAAACTAATTGTGTTCGAAATTTTCCCCATGGTTTATTGTTGTGGATACAAAAAAAAATAAGAAAAAAAAATCTCAATAAAGTCACATTTTTAATATCAATCTAAATATAATTAAGTACTTTACTTACTTAACCTTGGTATAATTATTAAATATAATCGATTTAAATTAAATTATAGTATCCAATAAATTAGAATTACAAATATTTTAAGATTAACCGTTAAGACATGAATAATGATAAATATCAATACCTACCATTAAAAATATATTATATAGTCAGTTATAAGTATATTACAGTCATTTGGTACAAAGAATTAAAGGTGATTGTTATTTTTATAAAAAGTTTAAACCGAACTAAATTTGACTCAGTCGGTTTTAAATATTAAATTTATTTTTATTTTATGTAGGTATGTACTATCAATGCATATGGGTGTAACTTCTAATTTTGTATCAAACAATTATTCAAAACTAGAAGCTATAGTTAAAGTTGTAATTTGGCGTAATTTATCAGACGTCCGCATCG
The DNA here is from genome assembly GCA_947563715.1 of Lycia hirtaria. Lineage (NCBI taxonomy): Eukaryota > Metazoa > Arthropoda > Insecta > Lepidoptera > Geometridae > Lycia > Lycia hirtaria. The sequence goes on from OX387378.1 coordinate 33,544,464, forward strand.
TAATCGGAAAACAGTAGGTTTGTAATAAAAATCATTCGGATATTATTGCTTTTTCGCTGTCATATACAGTAGTTTTGGAAACATTTAATTCCATATTTATTATGAAAAACATTTACGTCAAATGTACCTACATTTGTTGACTTTTACAGTAACATGGCTGACAGACTCTTCGCGTAAATTGAATTCGATGGAACCCGATTTATGAAATTAAATGACAACCAAAAAATAGATAGTTAAGGTCATAGTTAATGACAACCGAGAAATAATAACCTATACTTAAACATAGGTTTTTCATAAAACTCATTGTTAGAAGTGGTCTTTTACTTACATCTAAATTATATAATTAATCGACTGAATTTATCGACAGATTTATATAGCGCTGTCGCTAATGCTTTGCTGCCGCGTAGAGACGTTTGTGAACATATGTATTTTAAACGGTCTATTTTATTCTTGTGGTGCTTCAAATTATGTTAATATACACAGACACATTTACTTACAAAATAGTCCCTTTTGTAAGTAAATGTATGGTTTTTTTTGTAAGTTTTGTACCATATACTAAGACTAATAAATAAAACAATTGAAGTGCGACTGACGACACGCATACAACGTACATAGTATAATTAACATATCAACAAATGACTACGTTATACGAGATGTTCAATATAAAACGATACTCTGCGAAATATAGTTTAACTCTTCACACTAAATGTTTCTTGTAGAGAGATAAATGTCTTAGTATATGGCAAGGTAATTGCAAACAATATTTAAATCCTATAGGTAAAATAATATAATAATGTAAAATAGTTGACACAGAATTCTGGGATCTGCTTGAGATAATTATATTCAAAAACAAGAAAAAATGGAGTGTACTCATGAACACATATACCTGCACTGCATTTAATTTTTTTATTTTTCCCAAGGTTTTTTGCCAAGAGCATTTCATTTGCCCTTTTTGTAACAATTTATTGTGGTGGTATTATGATAATTTAATTTACTTAACTGTAAATCTAAAGTACAAAGTGCTTATCACTCTTGTCATCACAAATACACTTTTCCGATATGATGCATAATATATACATAAATAATTAGATGTAAGCTTGTCTAACTTTGTTGCACAACATTAACTAAATTCAGTAAACAGTGCAAATATTTCATTCTATTGAAACAATATTACTCCATTTCAATACTGTTTGTTATATTTGCAGTGCTGTGACGTGTACGATAATTATGGGAACGTCTGAAAGCTATTATTTGTTTAAATACAATATTCCCTATATAAACTGATAGCATTATTGACAAACAAGCTGCTATGAAATATAAAACAGTTTTCGAGTTATCCGTATTTCTTTCATGAACAAAAAGTGATTCTTGAATAGGGTGACCTTTGGCAATATTTTCCAGAGCATTTTTGACTTCCTGTCGTATAGCATCGTTTTCTTGCTCTAGCATTTTCTTGAATTCTAAACGTAAGGACTGTTCATCTACAGGACTTTTCATGTTAGATCTACTGTCGAATTCAAACTCTTTCTTATTATTAAAAAGCTGTTTCAAATACGTTTTTATTTCTGCAATCTGACCATTAGAAACATTGTTAATATCAGCGATATTTCTAAGATATTTATAGATCTGTATATTAGAATCGTTTTTAATTTCTTTGTATTCCTTGAGATATCTATTACTGGCAATATGCGTATTGTTTTTAATACTAATGATATCTTCTAATAGCTTAGCTACATTTTTTCCTTCGTTTTTTAACTCATCACCTATTTTATTATTTTCACTCATAATCTGCATTGATTGGCTCAATTTGTCTAAAATATTTCTAAATGTAGCAATTAGAGGGTTGAAAATGGAACTGTTGTTTGTCTGATTATCATAAGTAGCTGGCATAATGTTAGTAACAGTCTGGCAAGTTATACCATCGACGTTTTCAGAATGATAATCTAATATCTTTGCAGTGACAATATTACTAAATTTCTCGGAATAATAATCTAACGATTTTAGCTTCGCAAGGACCATACAGGAAATTTGATTACCCCCTATACTCAATTTTGATAGATCAGAATTTAAGAAATCTTCTAAGTGAATATCAACTATAATGTTGTTATCTAAAAAAAGCCTTTCAGTATTGGGCAACAATTTGGCATCGAAACGTGAAAATAAATTACTTGATAGATTTAAATCTTTCAATGCTTCTATTCCATCAAAAACGCCAAACTGAATGGATGACAAAAAATTGCCGTGTAAATTTAAATTTCTGAGGCTTTTCAAGTATAAAAATGAACCTGGTTGAATGAATACAATTTTATTTAAACTTAAATCTAGGCTTACCAAAGTGGTAATATTTCCAAAAGAATGTTTGTTTATAGTAGTAATTTCATTTATACTCAAATATAAATAAGTTAGACCTTGCACATTGAAAACACTTATTTTGTTAATATCACTTAAACCACAATAATTTAAATTTAAAATCTCTATAGAGGCACTAGAATTTGCAAAAGATATGTTCCATTTAACGTTTTCTAGCGAAAGACTGTATAGTCTACTTAAAGTTTGAAATGGATTTCCTACAATTTTCATTTTTTCATTTGAAGAAAGGTCTAGATGAGTTAACGCTGATAAATGTAGAAATACATCAGAATTTAATTTTATAATATCATTGTTAGCCAAATTTAAAATGCGTAATGAAGTAAGATAATAAAAGGTTTGGCTGGAAATATTTTTTATATAATTATTATTTAAATATATTTCTTGAATATGCGATATACTTGAAGTGTTAATGTGAAATTGTTGAAGTTGATTATTAGATAGAAAAAGTTTTTCTAGAATGCCAAGTCCTAAAAATGCATTATATTCAATTTCCGCCAACTGACCAAATGTATAATTGACATTAGTTAGAGAAATTAATCCTGAAAACGATTCGTTTTTAAAGACCGTTGTTTTGGTTACAGACATGTCAATTTTTTTCAGAGATATCAATCCTTCTAATGTCTTACTATCTAAGATATTGACAAAATTACTATTCTTGACGGAAAAAAATATAACATTACTTAATTTTAAAATTGCTCCCGATTCAATCTGTCTTAGATCGTTAAACGACAGATCAAGTTCCTTCAGAGACAATAAGTTCTCAAATAAGCTTTTCCTAATTGTTTCTATATTGTTATGGTGAGCATATAATATGGTAAGATTTTTTAGACTCTTGCTATCGAAATCCAATTCTTCAAGTTTGTTGTGAGACAAATCAAGTATATTTAGTGATATCGTGGAGAAAAATGCTGAAAATGATAATTTGGATATCAAATTTGAACTTAAATTAAGACTACTTAATTGAAACATACCGTTAAATGCCTCGTCTTCAATACTGCTAAGATTTCCACCGCTTAAGTTTAATTCGGACGCATTTACACCTTTAAATGTATTTTTCTTAAGAGACCCATTAAGAACATTATTATCAATAGAAAACGTAACTAAATGCGTATTTATGAAACTATTTTCATCTATATATTGAATTCTGTTATCCGAGAGAAGGAGCGAATTTAAATTAATATTACTGACAAAAAACTGCTTAGAAATTATTATCAAATTATTGTGTCTCAAATCTAAATCTCTGAGCTTAGACAGAGTCTGTAAAGTGATGTTCTCAATTGTGGTTATGCTGTTGAAACTTGCATTCAACTTTTCTAAATTCGTCATTGTAGCAAAATTATATCCAAAAATGTATGAAATGTTATTATGTGATATAGATATTTCCTTCATATTACTAAACCTTGCTAATGCATGTCCAATTTCAGATAATCTATTATATGATAGGTCTAGTGTTTGTAATTGCACTATGCCTTCAAATGTTAGTAAACCAATGCTGGTAATTATGTTGTGGGACAAATTTAAATGCTGTAACTGAACGAATCTTGACAAAAAGTTATTTGGTAAAACTTGAAGAAAGTTATTGCTCATGTCTATTATTTCAATGCTACTTATTTTCGATTGAAGAGATGCATCGTTTTTACTATCTGTCTCAATGATACGTATCTTATTGTTTTTTAAAATAATTGATTTTAACTTGTCCATTAATAAAAACCTGTTGAAATTCACGGTGCCAATTTTATTTCCGGATAAATCTAGTTCACTCAAATTATCCATTTTAAATACATCTTCAGGTACATTTACCAATTCTCCATCTTCCATAATAAGTGTGATAAAGTGTTTTTCATGTAAAAGCAATGAATCTATTTCTACTGGTTCTTTAATATAAACCATCAAATAGTAATTTTCATCATAGTTATTTATGTTTCTATATCGTGTGCCGTAGGTGTAGTCATAATATTGTTCTCTGCGAGTGTGTTTTATGCAACTCCATGTTTCCACGTCAAAGTCTAGTTCTTCTTGGCAATCTATTCGGGCTAAGCAATATCCGTTAATTTTATCCATGTCAGTAATATTACAGGGATCGCTTTTAACTGGCTGGATTACAAACAGTAGCATTAGCAGCGTCCCTGAAACAATCCGTAATAATAATGATTATAGCTAAAAAACTGAAATAACCGACTTCAAAATACGCAATTTCGTTTACTTGGCCGATATTTTTTTTTAATTATTTTGTTTAAAAAACCAAAGTACTGAACCTATTTTTATAAAATTTGTATAGGATACCTCTAAAGTATGACCTACCAAACAAAAAATAATCATTAAAATCAATTCATAATTGGCGAAGTAATTGCGTAACAAGCACATAAAACAAAAAACAAAACGATAATACTATTTACAATTAAAACTTAACAAAAATAAATACACATATTTTATATACTTTAAAAACTAAAGCATCCGACTACTTGACTGCGTGAGATGGAGGGTTATGTTTTCAGAGTATATGTATCTTTGAATGTATGTAAGGTGTATGTGATTATGTATGTATGTATGTTTCTATAAATAATCACTTTACAGCCTTAAACCTTAAACGGCATTATTTAGCATTATTATAAATGATACTCATTTATAACCTTTCATACTCATCTATAGCAACTTTGCGCATACTTTCTCACAATTAAACGTACACTCAAGAGCATAACAAGCATTAAAATAAAACAAATTTTAACGGATCAAAAAATAAATAAATAAATGAACTTATAAAAAAAAATCGTTTAAGAAATTAGATAATAGCATCACAAATTTTCGACAAAAATGTCATTTTGATCCAAGTTAATTGTCAATATTGTCATACCTACATAAAAATCATTACTACTACAATTAACATAGTTTGTTGATAGAAAGTTTAAAAGATAACTAAACTGGACTTTAAACTAAGTAATACTAATAACGTTTCGTGCTATTGTTGTTTATTATAAAACCAGCTGCGCTGCGCGGTGTCACCCGCTTAGTGATTAAAAAAAATATTAATTAATTATTTTTTTAAACAAGCTTTTATTTAAATGTTCTAAAACGAATAAAATAAATTTATATTGATATAAATAAAAGCTTGTCGCGAGAACATTTTTTTTTTTTCTTCAAAAGAACAAACTACCTTTAATTCTAAGCAAATGATAAGAACGCGTCTAAGTCTTTTGGAATGAAATATTATTGTTTTTAAATTATGTTTTTAATTAATATTTTATTTACTAGACTAAAAAAAGAGTGCTTGTCAAGACTATTCAAACGAGTCCAAACTCGACGGTTTTATCTTGTTTAGTTTGGGAGTTCCTATGACCACCTTCCGACGCCATCTTGAGACCCTGGCTGTCATGTAGCACAAGAGTGCTTGTCAAGACTATTCAAACGAGTCCAAACTCTTCGTTTAGCTTAGGAGTTCCTGTAGCCACCTTCCGACGCCATCTTGAGACCAGCTTCATGGTACCATATTATTGCATTGTCACCGAAGTTATGTAAGTAAACCAAATTTCAACCTAATCTAACGACAGGAAGTGGTTCTAATTTAACTCGCAAGATTTGTCCCATACTAACAGGGCAAGTAGAATAAAAGCTTTTAATTAAAATAGTACCAATGATGATAATCGTAACGATTGGTTCAGTCGTTTAGCCGTGAAGAGCTAACGAACAGACATAGGGACAGACTACGCTTTTATAGATAGATAAACCCTTTATTGTACACACCTTAAAAGTAATAACAAAGTACTTAAATATATTTATAGACTTATATAGTATTATAGGAAGTTAGGATTAGGGTAAGCCTACGAATTGTAAAACAAATTTATTTGAAAGTAAAACAATCCTTCTGGTGGGCATAAATGAAAACCTTCAAATCAATTTTAATCATCATCAGACCAGGGGGGGCAATTCAGTTATTCAAAACCGATCCGTAACTGAACCTTGTGCGAAGCATTTCCTGTCGGCTGCTTTCTTTTTTTGATTTAGTAACGAGCGAAGGACGTGTTACGTTTCATCAAATGTGTCAATTGTATGACATAAAAGTGATTGAATCAAACTATGGCGGCTGACGGGAAACGCTCCACATATGGTTCAGCTATGGAGTGGTCTTGAATAACTGAATTGGGCCCCAGCTCCATTGTTACCTTCCATGTTATTGCATTGTCATCGAAGTTACACAAGTTTATAAATTTTGTATGATCCTCCCAGTAAAAGTTGTCTTATCGTTTGGAGGTTAGCATTTTGCAGTTTGCATTTAGAATCTCTGTCTTATTTTAGAAGTTGGAAAAATAATACTAATTAATAATTGCGATAGAATGGATTGTTCCGTATTCGACACACAAAATCTCGACCCATTCTTAACTCACCCCAAACGTGTATTCCTAACTCGGCTCATCTAAAATGTTGATAAAATATTTTCTTAATTTTTTTTTGTAGAAGATAGATCTACGATTGACCACCAACTCGCCTGATGTTAAGCGACGGTGTGGCCGAGGATGGAGCTCGTCGATCTAGAAGATATCTATTCACTCTAGCCTTGAAAATTCCAAGATTGTAGGTCTCAGGAAACAGAGATGGCGGCAAAGAATTCCATTCTTGTGCACTACGCAACAAGAATGTGGATCGATATCGCTGAGTACGGATTTTCGACATTTCAACGAGAAATGGGTGGTAATTCGCCGACTTTCTACTAGTCCAGTAGTGAAATGGGTATGGTGGAATTAGGTCGTGAAGCTCCCCGAAATGAATCCTGTAGAAAAGACAGACATGCTACTTTACGGCGGTGCTCGAGACTAAGTAGCTTCTTGGCAGCTAGTTTATCGTCACCGATTAACCTCACAGCTCGCCGGTCCACTGATTCCAAAGCTTCCAGCTGATACTTGGCTGATCCATCAAAAAGGTGGCAGCAGTACTCCATACACGATCGGACCTGTGCTTGATACAGATGCAGCAGTTGTCCCGGTGAGAAGTATCGCCTAACCTTATTAATGATGCCAAGCTTTTTACTAACCAGTTAAGCCTTAGATTCAAGGTAGCCCTTAAAGTTCATTATTGGGGTTATTTAAACCAAATGCTATTCTTAAGTCGACACAACTCAAAAAGTACTTATAAAGTATTAGAATGTATACTTACATGACTTCCACGACTCGGGAATCATTGTACATCCAATGATTAGTGATTAGTATCACTATGGGTACTTAATATACAAGTAGGTGATATTTTTCAGATAAGTAGCAATTTTTCTTACAGTTTAATTTACACAGTTATTATTACACGTTTGACTAAAATCCCGCTGTGATCCCTACTGAGTAATGAGTGAATCATTACGCAAAACATTTTATATGCAAACTTTTATCAATTGTTCGGTAGGTAACTTCGAAATGAGGATGTTTACACAAATTTGTATATAATTTGCAACAAAAATAAATATGTTTATCTATACTGATACTGAGTATATGGCCATCCTCCGATTAGTAGAAACATGTATGTATGTATGTATTGTATACCAGATGAAAAAATGTCGAGCGAGGTATAGCTTGATATAAAAGACCTCAGGTGTAGGGAGACCAGCCACAAAGTGGACAGATGACCTAGCTTGAAAATGCTTGCATCTAGTGTCTTCCTGCACTTGTATGTGACCTCATACAAGTGGCAGGAAGACACTAGATGCAAGCCATCGAGCCAACCGGCCTTTTTGGAAATCCAGTAAACTGTTTCAATATTTTTTTGAACCATGTTTTTTAAAATAATTGCTTTCAATTTGGTCATTGTTGAAAACTTGCTTAAATTCACGGTGCCGATATTGATGCCGGATAAATTTATTTCGATTAAAAAATATCCAATTTAAATACATCGTCAGGTACATTTACCAAGTCACTACCTTCCATAAAACGTGTGAATATAAACCATCACAAAATTATTTTCATAATAGTGTCCACATTTCTATATCTTGAGCCATAGTCATAATATGGTTCTCTGTATGTCTTATGTATCTCCAATCTCCACGTCGTTTCCACGTCAATGTTTATTTTTTTCTTGCCAATCAATTCGGGCTATAAATTAATAACTAATTTTATCCAAGTTAGTAATAGTGCAAGAATCGCTTTCAACTGGCCGGTATACAAAATTTAATTCTAGCAATGTCCCTGAAGCATATAAACGTTAACACATGAAAATAAAGTAGAAGAGAATAAGTTTTTTTTTTTAAGTTATGAAATAATGTTTTAATTGTCTAATATTTACACAATCAAAAATTTATAAATTTGAAGGACGATGGATGAACTCACCCGTTGTTGTACATACGATAACGAGGTTCCAGTGTCAAGAGCAGTTTTGGCCATCGTTGGCATTTATCATTACGTTAGTAAAAACTTTATTTATATTAGGAAGCTTAAAAGCATAACATGTGTATACTTTTAAAAATATGTACAAAATACAGCTCGATTTAGATTTTTTAGATCCTATATTGTTTTAAGTTACTAACAAGTAATAACAAGTATGTTAAAAGAAAAACAAAATACCCGACTGCAGAAAAGCAGTTTTAGCAGTGTTACGATTTCGTTACGCTTGATATGCTGTTTAGTGTACGTTATTTGTGAGAAAGTATGCGTAAAATTGCCGTAAAAGATTATAAATACGCATTTTTTTGAATAATTCTAGTAAAACCACATGTTTATTACGAAAAAGTCCGTTGGAGGTTATGAAAAAAACTTTTTAATATTTTTGCAAGAGATGTATTATTATTATTACTACAAAAAAATATAGCCTATGACACTCTGGAAGTGAAGACAAATGTAACGACACCTCACAGATCAATATCGGTCAAGCCGTTTAGGCTGTAAAGCGATCATATATAAACATATATACTTACATACCCATATACTTACATACATACAAACTCGAAAAACATAACCCTCCTTCTTACGCAATCGGGTAAAAATGGAATAAAACTACCTACGCTTTAAGCGATAAGGCCGCCTATTAAAAGATTAGTCAGATTAGATATGGTCATTTTTCAATATGTTTGTACAATGTGGTATTTTAATAAAGAGTTAGGTATCTATCTACCTACATAACTTCCACAAGCAGGAAATTAATATCTATACTTCACATGTATGCAGGTAATAATTTGGAAATAGTTGTCTAAATTTCAGTTCAGTAACTCACAGTTATTGTGACACACTTGTGACTAGAATCCCTACAGAGTAATGATTCATTACGACTAAACATTATACACATTTTTTATATATTTTTTTGGTAAATAATGAGGTAATAATCCTCATTCCATAGATGAGGATGATTATACATATCCTACTCGTATGGGAGCGTCCATTAATTACGCGAGACTCGAAAGAGAGGGAGAGGCATATACACTATACATTACACGTATGTATTTAAAAAATTATCTCTCATTCTGTCTTTCTGAAATTAGAAAGCGCTTTCTACTTTGTATTGAGACGTGCATTTTAGACTAAAAAAGCTCTACAGAGGTTGCTAAAAACCTGGAAACTCTAATAATAAGGTATGTATAGTTAACAAAATTATTTTGTATGGGATAAAGTAAAAAAACACAGTGTTTTAAATACAGATACATGTTTATTATCAAACTATAAATAAAATGTTAATATTTAGTAAATATCTAGCCTATTTATGGTTATTAGATATGAACATAATATTTTATACTTTAGTTTCCTAAATATATTTTGGTTATTAAAAATTACATCACAAAAATGTTCAGTCCGCACATCAGGAACTCAGTTCACATTGACATAATTTACTCAGTTCACAAGTACATTTAGAAAACATAAAAACTACCCATATTAAAATGGATAAACCGATTTTCATGAAACAGCTAAGAACACTCGATCAAATCCTTTTTCAAACAAAAAAACAGATCATGATCGGTGCATCCGTTTGAGAGCTACTGACAGACTCACAAATACAACAGATACACACGTCAAACTTGTAACGCTCCTCTTTTAGCGTAAGGAGTTAAAATAGCAATATTTTTTTGTCGCACAGTTATATATACCGGTGTAACAGAAAAACATAGACATACTTGAAGGATCAGCGGTAGACATTCGGCAGGAAATTTAAATTTCAGTTTTTTTTGTCCTGGAGCTCGGGTTATTATTGTATTGTGATCACAATGATTGCATTGTTTGCGACAATCTAAGATATTTTTTTAAATTATCACATCAATTTAATTCGAAAAGTTGTTTGAATTAGTAAACATGGATTTCAGGTTAATGTAAGTATATGGTTATAGGTAAATAGAATGGCTAGATAATAATTAAAGAATAATTAAACTTAGATTGCAAACACTTTGAAGAATAAAGTGCGTACATTACAATCAACTATAAAAATTAAATCATATAATTAGGTGTTTCAATCGCGAGAGTTTTGAAATTCACAGAATTATTTACTGATTATGAGAAGGTTCACAAGATCTAAACTACAAAATCCACAAAAAACACAGTATAAAACTTTGTTGTACAAAATCAATTGATTGCTAATTGATTGCAAATTACAGATCCAATTCTAATACTGTTAAATTTTATTCCATCTCAATATTTGTTATATGTGTGGTACTGTTACGTGTATTATTATTATGAGAACGCTTAGAAGCTATTATTTGCTTAAATACAATGTTTCCAATATAAACTAACAGCATTATAGCCAAACAAGCTGCCATGAAATAAATAACGGCTTTTAAATAATCCGTGTCTTTTTCACGAACAGTACGTGATTCTTGAGTAGGGCGACCCTTAGCAATAATATCCAGAGCACTTTTGAATTCTTCTCGTAGAGCATCATTTTCTTGTTTAAGCATTTTTTTTAACTCTAAACGTAAGTATTGATCATCTGTAGGACTTTTTGTGTAAGATGTGCTAATAGGATCGAAATCTTTTTTATTGTTAAATAGCTCTATTAAGTATTTTTTTAATTCTCCCAGCTGTATATTAGAATCATTATTAATCTCTGTGAGTCGGTTAAGGTGATTATCATTAGCAATTTGACTGATATTATTTATTTTAATGAGGTTTTCTAATAATTTTGTGTCAACATTATTAGCTTTGAATTTCGACTCGTCTCTGGCGTTAGCGTTTTCAGTAATAACTTGCAATGTTTGGCTCAGTTTGTCTAAAATATTTCTAAGTATAGCATTTAGGGGAGTAATATTAATATAGGGATTGTTTGCAACGGGATTATCATTAGCAGCCGGCGTAACGTTAGCAATAGTCTGGCATGATATACCGTTTACATTTTCAGAATGATAATCTAACGTCTTTGCTGTAATAATATGCTTAAATTTCTCCGAATATTTAGAAACTTTTAGATTTGCAAGAACTTTACATGAAATTTGATTACCCCCTATACTTAATTTGGATAGATTAGAGTCTAAAAAGTCTTCTAAATCAATGTCAACTATAATATTATTATCTAAAGACAACTTTTCCGTATTAGGCAATAGTTTGATATCAAAATTAGAAAACAAGTTGTTTGTTAAGTTTAAATCTCTCAATACTTCGATTCCATCAAAAACGCCAAATTGAATAGATGGTAAGTTATTGCTGTATAAGTTTAGATTTCTAAGGTTTTTTAAATACAAAAATGAACCGGGTTGTATGTAGATAATTTTGTTTAAACTTAAGTCGAGACTGACGAGCGTGCTAATATTTCCAAATGAATGCTTGTCTATAGTAGCGATTTCATTTATACTTAAATATAAATAACTCAAACCTTGAATATTAAATATATTAATTTTATTAATGTCATTTATACCACAAGATATTAAATTTAAAACCTCAACTGAGGCACGAGAATTCGCAAAAGATGTGTTCCATTTAACATTTTCTAGCGAGAGGCTATATAACCTACTTAAGTTCTGAAAAGGATTGCCCGCAATTTTCATTTTTCTGTTCGATGAAAGATCTAAATGAGTTAATATATTCAAGTCTTTAAATCCACGTGTATTTAAATTAACAATTTTATTATTAGCCAAATTTAAAATGCGAAGTAATGTTAGGTGAGAGAAAGTTTCACTTGAAATATTTCTTAAATAGTTATTATTTAAATGAATTTCTTGAGTTTGGGATATAGTTGAAGTATTTACATAAAATTGTTGAAGTTGGTTATTGGACAGAAAAAGTTTTTCGAGGCTGCCGATTCCTCGAAATGCATTATATTCGATTTCCGTCAATTGGCCAAATGTATAGTTAAAATCAGTAAGAGAAGTTAATCCTGAAAATGATTCATTTTGGAAGATTGTTGTATTAGCTCTAGATATGTCTAATTTCTTCAAAGATGTTAACCCTTCTAACATGTTACTTTTTAAAGTTTTGACAAAATTACTATTTTTAATGTTAAACATTATAATGTTGTTTAATTTTGAAAAAGATTCGGGCTCTATATGTGTTATTTCGTTAAAAGACAGATCAAGTTCTTTGAGAGACAAAAAATTCATAAATACGTTTTTTACAATTTTTTCTATATGGTTATGATGGGCAAATAATTTAGTGAGATTTGTTAGACTGTGACTACTAAAATTGAAATGTTTAAGTTGATTATATGACAAATCAAGAGTATTTAATGAGAATAGGGAGGAAAACGCTGAAACTGATAAATAGGATATCGAATTCGAGCTTAAATTTAGATCTCTTAATTTAAACATATCAGTAAATGCCTCATCTTCGATACTAGTAAGATTTCCACCGCTTAAGTTTAATTCTAAAATATTTACACCTTTAAATGTATTTGTCTTGAGGGTCCCAATAAGAGCGTTATTTTTAATACTAAATGTGATTAAACGCGTATTTGTGAAACTTTTTTCATCTATATATCGAATTTTATTATTTGAAAGTAGAAGAGAATTCAAATTAATATTACTAGCAAAAACCTGATTAGAAATTATTGTCAAATTGTTATAGCTTAAATCCAAATCTTTGAGCTTAGTAAGAGTTTGAAAAGTGATATTCTCAATATAAGTGATATCATTGGAACTAACATTTAACTTTTCTAAATTTGACAATGTAGCAAAATTATGAGCAAATATTTTTGTAATATTATTATGTGACATGGTTAGTTCCTTCAGATTAATAAACCTTGCTAATGCATGACCAATATTAAGTAATCTATTATACGATAAGTCTAATGTTTGTAATTGCACTATACCTTCAAACGTTAGTAGACCAATGTTGCTAATCATGTTATGGGACAAGTTTAAATGCTGTAGTTGGACAAATCTCGACACAAAGTTGTTTGGTAGAACTTCAATAATATTATTGCTCAAGTCTAACATTTGAATGGCACTTATTTGTTGTCCAAAAGCCGCGTTGCTTCCTTTGTCAACTTCAATAACCCTTATGGTATTATTTTTCAAAACGATTGTTTTTAAATGAGACATTGATAAAAACTTGTTCAAATTCACCGAGCCGATTTTGTTTCCAGATATATTTAGTTCACGCAAAATGGTCATTTTAAATACGTCTTCGGGCACAGCTACTATGTAACCATCTTCCATATTAAGTTTAATAAAGTGTTTTTCATTTAAAAGCAATGAATCAATTTCTACAGGTTCTTTAATACGAACCATCAAATAGTAATTTTCATCATAGTATTCTACGTTCCTATATCGACTGCCATAGTCATAATATTGTTCTGTGCGAGTATGTCTTATACAATACCATGTTTTCAAGTTAAAGTTAACTTTTCTTTGACAATCTATTCGGGCTGTGCAGTATCCATCAATTTTATCCAAGTTATTAATAGTACAACGCTGGCATTTGACGCGCTGGCTTATAAAAGCTAGTGTTAACGCTAGCGACCCTAAAACAGAAATCATGTATAAATGTAAAAAAACAGAATATTCTAGTAATATTTACTAGATTTTTCTTCTAAGCATGTGTGCTAAATTTCATAAGTGTATGCATGTTTGTCCACGTATTACGCAGAAACTAGAAGTCGTATTGCAAAACCAAATTTTTATTGAATAAAGTATCTTTCAACTTAGGAGTCACTGTTAGTTTTATCAAAATCGGTTCAGTAGTTTTCAAGATATGGACATTTTTAATTTTAAAATATGAGCGTTTCAACGACGCTGTACAAAACTACTGGGCGGATTTGAACGAAATTCGGTAGGTTTATCACTCATACTATGTAAAAGGATCTGGCATACTTTATAACGTAAAAATTAGGCGTTACAATATTAGTGATGTGTATTTGAATAAATAAACGAATTGATTCAGTGAAGTTTTGTGAATACAATTTTTAGTTTCAAACAAAACGAGTATATACTATTAAAAATGCATAAATAAAAGTAATTAAAAATAAATAAATCGACTCCACAACAATATAATTAACATAAACAATATAACTATAACACGAAAACAATCAAAACTGGGCGTCTACCTAGGTAGGTATGTGAATAACTATTTTTGAGGTCGGTGTCTATAGGCCTTAGGTGATGATAGCTTAGGGCCTGACACCGACCTCCGGGAGGAGGTAAAATATAGATTACTAAAATTGGCCCAAAAAACAAGAAACGGGAGGCTAAATAAAACCGTTTTAAAATACTCACATAACATCCACAAGTTGGGAATCATTTCTACTATACTTCATATGCTCGTTGATAATTTACAAAATAATAAAAGTATATTCTTTCAGTACACTTGGCACTAGAATCTCACTGTGATCCCGACTGAGTAATGGGACATTATTAACAAAACATTTTAAACATAGACTTTTATCAATTATTTGGTAGGTAAATATAAAATGAGCACGTTTGCTCAAAGAAGTACCTACGTAAGTAAATATAAGTACGTAAACATATATAGTTTACTCATTTACGTGTATGGCCAACCCCAAATCGATAAAATCATACCAAGCATACCATATGAAATATGTTTACATTTACATCTGCGTGCTTTATCTTTGATCACAGCGAAGCATCAAACGCGGGCTTGTTTGTGACAAGATATCTTGGACCTAATTTGTCCAAGAATGCCACAAAGATTTAGAAAAATAAATACATATATGGAATTAGGCATAACAACATTTTCATTTTTTAGGGCTTCGTACCTCAAAAGAAAAAAACAGAACCCTTATAGGATCACTTTGTTGTCCGTCTTTCCGTCTGTCCGTCTGTCTGTCCGTCTGTCCGGGTGTCAAGACCTTTATCTTAGACTCTTTATCGACCTTACAGCCGAATATGTCGTAAAAAACGCACATTTCGACACTCACAAGGGAATCAAAACCTATAGGGTACTTCTCGTTGACCTAGAACTTTGAAATTTGGCAAGAAGCATTGTGTTAGAGTACACATATAGGACATAATCCAAAAATTTGACATTTTTAATTTAATCACAAAATTTTAAAGTGAATTAACTGTATCATGTGGGGTATCTTATGAAAGAGCTTAATTAGCATAAGCTAAAACAGGTTTTTAAATATTTTTACGACGTATATTTTTTAGTGTATAAAAAAAAACATTAAAAAAAAAACTACTAGTTTGTACAGAACCCTCGGTGGGCGAGTCTGAATCGCACTTGTCCGGTTTTATTTTAAATATGCTTGTGCTCGACCGCCAAGCTTGCCTAGATGGAACGTGTTAGCTAGCGATTCGAAGACATCCAAATTATTTCAATTCGTATAACGTTTAAAAATTAATAAAAATTTGTAATAATGCCGAATTTGCAACTTTAGCGAATGCTTCCAACTCAATAGGACAAATTCATGCCTATTTCAGGCCTATTTAGTATACGCCTTGATAAATATAGTCAGAATTTTTGTGAATCAATATGTATTTCGGAGTATTTAGAGAAAACTAGAGATGGTGCCAGATTTTTTTATTAACTTTAGTTTTTTTTTTTACTACATAATATGTCGAATATAACTAATTTTGTTGTAATTGGATAGTATTTTCACCAAAAAACATTTTAAACTGTTAGAGTATGTTTGAAAAGAGAATTATCGTGGTCGGGAGTATTGCCGACGTAGAAACCCAAGTTCTACAAAAATCTTATCTAGAATTGGGTTAAATATGCATTTATTTAAAGAAAAAAATGACTTGAATAGTTGACTTGACAAAAAAATAAAAAAGATGATTTATGCTATATTTTATATGATAATAAAATTCTTAATTGTTTGTTTCGTTGTTAAAATTAGCAATACCAACTGGTGTCCAATTTTTACGTCAGGTTTTCTTGTAAAATTATATTAAATACAATATCACTTCCATATGGGGAATCCCCACTTTTGTATTTGTAAAAATAAGGGATGATAAGTATGACTAATTAATACTTGACACTGGCAAATGCTTTAATGCGGGTCCAATCCAAAAAAGAAGAAGTATGACTAATTTTGTTCTAATTGGGTAGTATTACCAGTACAATAAATGTAAAATTACTTGCTTGTAAAATTATTTATAACATCCCTGCTATAAGGGGAAGTCCCTACTTTTCGCTTAGGAATGATAAGCGAAATATCTATTAATATACAATACCTACCTACCAGGCCACCATTCCAATGATTCAGCGCTAAGTTTTGCATCCGTTCTGATAACTTTATTTACATTCGAGAAATTAATTCTGTGTGGTTAGATAATGTGTTATGCCTACTTATTTTAATTATCGATCCATTTAGAGTCCGTTCGGAAAGATAGTGTGGCATGAGGGAGCTGTGATGTCTTTATTTCATGCGTATCAAGGCTTCCAGGAATTAACCGTAGACCTAATGTATTTGGTTCTAAATTCAACTGTATACCTTTATATATTATGTTTCTGAAGTAGTGTTCTGGCAGAAAAATCAGTTAACGAAGTGCTATAAGTACCTACTAAGAATTATTTTAATTGGTCTACAAAAATAAGTATTAATGGTTTTTGGATTTAGGTATTTGTAGAATGTGAGTTTAAAGAATTAAATCAAACAAGTTAATAAATTTTGTCGCCTAAAGTATCTTTGCTTTTGAGAGCCTTTTATGTATAGGATACATACATTTTGTAGGCAGATATTTTTAACGCCTGACCCATATCTAAATGGGGTAATAAGTTTGACTTGTGGTTTGTGTAACTTTGGTTGTGTAATTACATATTATCTGTGTTTGTCTGTCATCATCATCTCTTACACGGACCGATTTTGATTTAGTATTTTTTTTTTTTTTTAAAAAGGAGAAATGAAAGAGAGAATTAAAATCGGGTCAAGCTGTTTATGTCGGGCTTATGTCGGGGTTTTAAGTATTCTAAACTTACTTATGTAGACTAGGTATGAGTAGCTGATATACCTGCTGCAATTGGCTAATTGGCTTTTGTGATTTTGTCTTTTAATGGTATTACTTGTTAATTTTAAGGTACAGAACCCTACAAAAATACCCGACACTACGAATATTTTCCAAAAAAAAACTCGCAGCAGTACTGTTTTACGAAATTCATTTTGAACATGCCCTGCAATCACTTGAATCGTTCATCAGTTGATAAATGAACGAGAGTCAATTTTGCCGACATGAATTTGTTATTGAACATTCTCGACGAAAGCTCTCCGGGATTTTCGCTTCTATTAAATCATAAATTAATATTCAAATTAACATTGAGTAACTTCCGAGCTTTAATTCTCTGCTAATTGAAAGTGTTGCTTTTAGTGACGTTTTCACAATTCGGGGGTTGGCTAATTGCGATTCTGAATAGAGCTTGGAGTAAAGGTGGTATTCCAGGGTTTGCGGCCGATGCGACAAGTGTGGACGGTTGACTCATGCTGTTATGGCACAGGCAGTCACGACTCTCTATAAAGGAAATAATTACGACTTGCCGCGATTATCGCTGTGGACTAACACATCGTCGTGACCCACATAATGCTTCTTATACATTTTCATATATCAGAAGAGCGCACTACATAGCCAAAGTGTTGAACTGAGTTTTGAATTTTATTGTCCAAATTATCTAGTCTGAACTAACTAACCAATCTTTGCCATAATGAATGGTGGGCTGGTAGAATCTGTTTACTTAAAGTTCTATTGTGTTCAAAAAGGAATTAACGTCCTGAAGCATATTAACTACATACTATAATAATAATAATATTTTTTATTTTATTTTCTGTAAAGGGCCTCTCAGTGTTGGCTTCGGCTCCACTGATGCCCATCAAAAGACCGGGCTGCGACCCGAGATTTAAAATGAATAAAGAGAAATAATAATAAGAAGAGCCTCGACCAACATCTCCAGAGGCTCTCGCTCGATGGTTGGGTCAAGGGTCTGATACAGAAGGCAGTCATCCTGGACACGGCACGCATTGTCAGGAGGTTCCTCTCTCTGTAGCCCCTACCACCGGCAGCTTGAGCCCCGCCCCGCTGCCGGCGGCACCCTAGGTTTAAGTTTTTTATAATATTTATATTTTTGTATTTCTATTGTAAAAAACTTAGATTTAAGATATAAATTGAATAAAGAGTATAATAATATTAATAACTTTATTTGCAAAATCAATTTTACGTATAAAACACTATTTACATACATAAAATTTTTAACTTAGGTAAAATATAAATTATATGCCTGAACTAGGTATTCCTGTCAATGGTATTCTGTGGTCTTAACTAAACACTTAAAAGTTCTCTAGCTGAATAGATCCAATGAGAGTTTTAGTTTTCAAAATTACGAACTTTCATTGATCATCGGTTATTGTTCATTTTGTATTCCTATAAAATTCAAAATGTTGACTGACTGAGTCAACAAACTGCCTAAGCCCCTGGTGGCAAGAAAATTTAAAAGGTCCCTTCCTTTCCTACAAGGAAGAAACAGTATCCGCCAAAAAGTCCGTCATGTACTGCAGCTAATCAATTTTATAATAGGTGAAGTAGCTTGGACGATACGTGGCATTGAATTGTTATTCTGTTCGAGTTGCACTCTTTTTTTTTTAACCGACTTCGAAAAAGGAGGAGGTTATCAATTCGTACCGATTTTTTTTTCATGTATGAACACGAATTTCTCTCTCATTCTTGAACCAATTTTTATGTTTCGTGAATTGGCATATAGAGAAAGCTCCCAAGTTGGTCCCATAATTATATTAGAAACATTGCTTTATTACTTTTTGAATAATCTCTAAAAGTAAAAATATTTTCATTGGATTCCTGAGTGAGTGCGTCAGATTATAGAATCGCAGAGTTCCACTGACACGTTTTTCTTTACAAAAGTGTCAAATGTTTAGGTTTTTTACATAAACATCTGCACATTTCTTCTTCTTCTTTTTTGTATTGGACCCGCATTAAAGCATTTGCCAGTGTCAAGTATTAGGATTTTTTCAAGTTTATTGAATAAAACAAACTGTAAATGTTCTAGTCACAATCTAAGTCACGTATACAGTCAATTTATAAGTCGAGTCCTGCTTCAGTAAAGTGGTGGCGACTTTACTAGAAGCTTCTATGGAGTTTTGCCGACAACGTAAAATCACACGTTTTACTGCTGCTTTATATCACTTGCCCACACTCACGCACTTTATCGAACACTTAAAGAATAAAACACCACCATTTTTATAGCATTAATGTTCAAAATAACACAAGTTTAGGAAAATAAAACAAAGCAACAACACGTTACTAAGACGTTCCCGCCAAAAACCCATCTGCACATTTTCTAATATGCGACGACGAAGCATTTGATATTCAGTGACAAATGTTATTCTTGAAAAAAAAAAAAAACGAGCGGGTGAATAGAGGTCTCTTTAAAAAGTTTACAATCGTGAGTGATTTATTGCGCTTGAAAAGTAAAACCTACTTACTCCTCATCCAACGTGTATAAGGAGAAAATAGAGTTACTTCAACGCTTGAGCGCCTTATTTAATTATTATCCTTACTAATATTACAAGTAAACGAAATAACGTACTTCGAAGGCGGTTGTTTCAGTTTTTTAAACTATAAAATTATTTATCTGCTTAATGGCCTGTGCGACTCGGTCACCCCGCCAGTTTCGTAAGAAAAAAAATTGCGACGCTTGAAACAGCAGGTTAAGGAAGGTGAGCTGGCTCTGTTGTGATGTCCGCTGTATCCGGATCACGTGCGGCCGGCTCCCTCGGGCTCCCTCGGCCCATCTACTTGTTTTTGACATTTCATGACTATAATTCCAGTGATGATACTATTTGTACACCCAGTAGTTGCCTGTCACTCATGTCTAATAAAGTAGGTCAGAGTATTTCGACTCGTTCGGGTCGCGTCGCCATTAATGTTTTTCTTTTTCGCATTATCCATCAGCGGTTGTTTGCGTGGATAATGACGAATAAATCTTATGGCATTACTGTCTGCAGCGAAGAAAAGAAAAGGTTTTATTTGTTTTTATGGTATTTTCCTTGGTGAATAAAAGTTTCAGTAACATTCGTTGCTCTACACGGAAACTCATTAGTAGGTACATTGTAATCAATAAAAATGTGGTAAATCGTTTTAGCGAAACGAAGACCGTAATTTTTAGGGTTCCGTAGTCAACTATGAACAGTTACAGTTTCGCTATGTTCGTCCATCTGTCTGTGTGTACATACATAGACTCGAAAAACATAACCCTCCTTCTTGCGCAGACGGGTAAAAATAAAATTATCACAGCTAAGTACATTTTACAATGTAACGAGTAATCAATATAACCATAATATCTAAGTCGCAAAAAAAAACACTTCAAAATGAAACATGGAAATTTCGTACTCACATGTTTTTTTATAGTTTTTAACAAAAAGTCCTATTTTAAGTCTACATTTCATAATGTGCAACTACGGAACCCTATTGCGCGTGGTCCGAAATTGCGTGGTGGTGGCGTGGTGGAATGCACTTTATTATTTTTCCTATGATACTCAGAGAATATAATATTATAAAAGAAAAATTACGTATTAAAATGTAATTAAATATTAGGAACTAACTTATTATTTACTATGGACTATGGCCTAACCCTTCTCACAATGAGAAGATGGCCCGTTCCCAGCAGTGGGACAGTTTGTATAAACAGGGCTGATAAAAAAAAAAAAAACTTATTATTTTGTCTGTTTTAATAAAATGCATTATCAGTTTAATAGGCGGTCATAGTATACAACTAAGAACGTAACAAAAATAAAAAAGCTTGACGTTTCTATGTAATAGTAACTATTTCTAAGATACAAATAAAGAGAATGCAGTGAAGTTCGCTGTTGATATGTATTCCCCGAAGAGACGCGTAGATAGAGGTATTTTACAGACTGAACGAACTTTCAGACGTGTTTCTATCTCTTATGAGTACTACGAGGTATGTGAACTCTTGTGATGAAACCAGTTTACTGGATAATCTCTCAAACAACTTTTGAAACGTTGTAGCTGCAATATAATCAAAGTTTAATGAAAGTTTTAACTATGGTCTGTTTTTACTAATTACTAGTAATAATAATAGTTTAAAGTAATAGTATATAATAGCAATAGTAAATAATAGTAAACAAAAGTAATAGTAACGTTTCCAATGATAATATTTGGATTACTCCAAATTTTGTTTTTTTTCTTAATCTTACAACAAAATTACATGAACTGTGAAGCTGAAATTTGGCATATAAGATGGGTGCTAGGGGTTACATGAGAGGGTAGAAGCGTTCCGACAACTAAATATTAACTAAGTATGTATAAAAGTGTGTTTTGCTTTGATGATAATCGCATTTAAAAATTGGAAAATTAAAATGGCCATAACTTTCTGTAGAAGAAGTATTGTAATATTTTTTTGAAGAAATTATAGTTAAGATTTTGTTTAAATATTATTATTAAATGTTTAACAATTAACTTAACTTTGAGTAAGTTAATTATTTGTATTTTTTTTATATTTTGCAAATTATATTTAAATTGACAATGAAAAATCAACAATGCTTAATCGAACTACTGATTTACAAGCGAGCTAAATCGGTTTAGTTTAGATCAAGGGAAACAATTAAATGACTATTTATTTGTAATTTATATTTTTGCAACATTATAGAAAAGATAAAATAATTAACTAAACTAATTTTTTAATTAAGTACATTTTATTTTAGGACATATGTCGATATCCCTATTATGCTCTGTCTAATTTAGGATGATAATTTTGACAGCTCTCAATAGGAATGGGGTAGTGTATGATCAATATGATCATTAATGTATCTATTCGATTATTATTTTCATAGAACTTGCAATCGATAGTTGCATGTTTATGCTATATGGATCACAATACAAAAAAGTCTTATCTATTTAATAATAATGTATTATTAATACAACAAAAAAGCCTTTCCAGAATTACGCGCGAGTCGTAATAGTATTTGAAAGGACCCTTAGGATAAAATAAAAACGGAATTAGGATTAGTCCTTTCGGTATTGTGCAACAAAAACAATAAAAAACTCAACAAAACAGTAAATAACAGAAAACAACAATAACAACGAAAAACTCAACAAAAACTGTAGATAACAGAAACTGGAAGAAAGCGTATATACATACAAGGCGCTAGCGGCCCGGCGTTAGTACTCGTACTGATTACAAAGTGGCTAACTGGACTGGCGTAAGGATGATTTGTTGGTTTTAAAAGGCTTAAAGGCAATTGGATACTAGTCCTTTACACCATTTCTTAATTTTTTTCTTCTATTTTCTTATTTTCGTCAATATCACTGTTAATCTACTTGATAGAACACTTATTGTATAAAACACCATCATTTTAAAAGCTTTTATTCTACTTGCCCTGTTAGTAGGTATGGGACAAATCTTGCGAGTTAAATTAGAACCACTTCCTGTCGTTAGATTAAGTTGAAATTTGGTTTACTTACGTAACTTCAGTGACAATGCAATAATGGTACCATGAAGCTGGTCTCAAGATGGCGTCGGAAGGTGGCTATCGGAACTCCTAAACTAAACGAGATAAAACCATCGAGTTTGGGCTCATTTGAATAGTCTTGACAAGCACTCTTGTGCTACATGACAGCCAGGGTCTCAAGATGGCGTCGGAAGGTGGCCATAGGAACTCCTAAACTAAACAAGATAAAACCGTCGAGTTTGGACTCGTTTGAATAGTCATGACAAGCACTCTTTTTTTAGTCTAGTAAATAAAATATTAATTTAAAAAAATATTTAAAAACAAGTTTTTATTTAAATGCTCTAAAACGAAGAAAATCAAATTTATATTTACAATAAAAACATAAAGTGAACTAAATGTAAGAGCAAGCACAGCTTTTCAATGTCGTAACAAAATCCCCAGTCTATGTTATCGTCTGTACATAACATAAAGCGCGAGCATTCTTGCTATACTCGTAACAAGCAGGCTTAAGTATAAACTTAGAGAAAAGGAAATAAAACATTAAAACTCGGATTGCTTTCGGTTGTTATGTCGGTATAATTTCAGAATAATAAGCAGCTTTAAAACTAAGTTTCGCGTATACCTACTCCTATAACCGAGGAGATACTTTGGTGAAATTTGTTTCTTCGTGTTGGTTTCAAACTGTTTTATTTGATACCGAGACGAAAAATACTTGAATATTGGAAACGAGGAAAACGAAATAGCTTGTATTTTTCTGTTATTAATAATCATTGTTTGTCAGTATTGTTATATAATTTAATAACTACGACACTATGAAACCCAATCAAATCAAATAACATTTGTTTTCGTAACACAAGTTACATACAATCGCGAATATAAATTAATTGAAGTCACAATCGCAACTTTGTTATGTACCGTAATTGCAGGTGCTAGTAGATATCTGGAATTAAAATAGTGAACCGCGAGATGATAACTTGAAATCTGTAACAAATCATTTCTTGGGTACGAAAACGTGTCATTCTCAAATGGCGTGCAAATAAGAAGTTTTTTTTCATCAGCCTTGTTTGTACAAACTGTCCCACTGCTGGGCGCGGGCCATCTTCTCATTGTGAGAAGGGTAAGACCATAGTTTGCCACGCTGGCCAAGTGCGGGTTAGTAGACTTCACACATCTTCAAGATCATTGAGAACTCTCAGACATGTAGGTTTCCTCACGATGTTTTCCTTCACCGTATGAAGTTGACGGCAATCAACAATACGCACATAACTTGGAAAAAACAGATGTGCGTGCCGCGGGATTCGAACCCAGGACCTGCGGATCGCAAGTCAGACGGTCTCCCGACTAGGCTGCCGGAAACTTAATAAGAAGAAATAAGAAGTTATTTGTATAGAAAAAGCCTTTGCTTATACTAACACAAATCAACGTCTATAAATAATGGTCTAAAGTTAATTAATGCAATACTGGCAAAAGTAACTGGCCAGAATCTAATAAAATTGGAATAAGCAAGTTTAGAAAATTTAAAAATCTCCGACATAAAAAAAAACTGCTGAAACAATTTTGATGAAACATATCTGAGAACACTCTAGATCAAACACTCTTTCAAACAACAAAAGTCAAAATTAACCTATCCGTTTGAGAGTGCGATGCAACAGACATACATGCAGACGTCAAACTTACAACATCCCTCTTTGTAGGTCAGGGATTAGGAACAAAAAAAAAATAAAGATTGTAATACATTATAATCTATGACGTTCTGGGCCAAATCTGTCTAATAGAGGGGACATCTCCTCTTTCATAACCTTTAAAAAATTTCAATCATTTTATTCCTTTTTTTAATAGTAAAGTTGTACTTGTTTTGCTTAGAGAGAACAAATACCTATTTTCAGCAACATATAGATAAGTTCTTGTAGATTTATCACGTTTTATACTAATTTCTCACACATTTTTATAAGCAACTGACTTGTTGTTAAGCCTCATGCTTACTTAGAGCCTGATAACAGGCCCATCTCTTCAAATTTAGGCTACATTACTTTGCACTTGTCTTCTATATATATTTTTTTTTTTTTTTTGAATAATAAAAGACAAATTTAAAAAAAAAGTAAGTCCGAATCCTAAATATAAGCGGTATATAAAAAAGCTCCAAATGGAACTACGCTGTAAATTTTTTGGAACGCTTTTTAAACATTTTCAAGAGCCGTAATTTGTAATTGTAATTCGGAGCAAAGGGTCTTTGAAGTGGAGGAAAATCTGACAAAGTTACGAGCAAAAAACATTTTCAAAGAAAGTGTTCGGCAATATTTTGAGACGCGGCTTGTGAGCGCATATTGGTACCCACAAATCAATCTACCGCGAAATGTTTTGTGTAAAAATACTTTTTATGTAAACTGTGGAAAGGAACGCGCGATAACCGATCTCCGCTCAACGTCCCGTAAAACGGAATGACGCGATTGATGATCTGATGAATAAAAACTTATAGATAGAGAATTATTTCTTCGCAATTTTCCATCTTTATATATTTTTACCGCACCCTTACACCACCCATGTTTCAAAATTGAGAGAACAATAATTCTAACTATATGTTATATCGCTCTATACACTTTTACAATCTTTGTTCTTTAAGACTTGTCGCTAAGGTTTATATTTGTAATTAGGATTAATGGGAGTGGCATAGTCAAATATTGACAAAACGTAATAAAACAGAATAAAAAAAAGACTTGCCGCCAGTTTTAATATTCAAATTCAATGTCTTTATCTCCTACCGTTTAAATAGATTTATACCCTTTGATAAAGTATTAACGGGATGTAACGTCAGTCCTCGAAAACGTCCGAGCTCAATGAGATCTACCTAATTAGACTCCTTACACGATTAAAATAATTTCGATTTTCAAAATAATTCGAAGTGACAAAATAAACGTCTCTAGACTTCTCATTCTAAATTAGGCTTTAGCGCGGTGGTATGAGTCTTTATATCAAAATCTTCAAGTTTGTCATTGTTGGTATATGAGTATCGGTCAACCCAAGACACTATATTCGTGAATTTTGTTTTAGACTTTAGCTTCGCGTGATGGAAATTCATTGTTCATAACTAAAATTGTTGAAATAACCAATCTGGAGAGTGCGATGTTTTAGGATACGTTATAGTATATCATTTCTAGATCGACGTGCTCCATATTCGACCACACCGTCACTGCCATCAGGCTAGTTGGCTTTAATGATGTGTAAAACCAAAATCTGTTAAGTTCTTTTCCATCCCCTTTATCTCCGAAACAACGAAGTCTAAAATTTTAAAAAGTGCAGAAAAAAGTTATTACTCATAGATTACATAAAAAGCTATAAGATATCACTAAGGTCTTAAAATATCTCAATATCATGAGTAGGTACATACCTACTTTGAAATTTAACCGAGAACATGTTTCGATATTGATTCTAATAAGATATTAAGTTATTACGAAACTCTGGCACTTGATAGATAAATAGATAGTTAAACTCTTTATTGTGAATACCATAAAATTTACTTATCCGGTTACATTTATAACCAGCAACCAGGTAAAATCACAGGACACAGCAAGTTGGCGGCAATCGTGAAAATGTACGCACAAAATTGAATGCATCGAAGAATGCCGCCATTACACCGACAGATACGATGTGTATTTGCATTTAAATCTGATTTTGTCGTTCTTTCGTCTCGCATTCGTCGTACATTTTATAACGTTTACATAAGTTTCCGGATTTCCTCAGCGCGATTGTACACGGAAAACGTGCAGTGTAACACATACTAGACAAACACGGTCATTAATATGTCCAAGTATTTCTGTGCGGGTAGTGGTACATCATTAAGGTTAAGACTAAATGGGACAGCGTTATAGAAACGGTTGTGCAATCCATCACGCGTAAGCGGGTCCCGACAGACCACTTAGCCACTGTCGGCCGCGGACGGACGCGCGCTCACCAACCAACATCCGCCCTGCGCTGCCCGTAGTGGCCCGTACATGAACCGCCCTGCTGCAACGCAGTGAATAGCCTTGCATTCTCCATATCAGATAGTGGTAAACTTACGTACAGACCCACGGAATTATTTTTATAAAGATGTTACGCAGTGGATCTCAAATGGTCGAGGCTGTTCAGGAAAGCCTAAAAGATCCTAACGTCAGCACCAGGCAGCGCTGGGCCAAAAGAGATGGAAGAAAATTCACCCAACAGTGTGTCAGACTATGTTAATTAAAAAAATTAAGTCTTGATCTTAGATTTTTTTAATGTAGAAATAGGTTTGCGCCATTTGCGCAATAACTGCCAACCATTGCCAACTCGCCTCATGTACTCGTAAAGCGACGTTGCGGTCTACGGTGGAGCGCGCTTACCTAGAAGAAACCAATTCACTCGCGATTTAAAGACACCCAGATTATACTATATTATCTGTATTAAAAACGACTGAACTACCTCTGATGGTAACAGTATTATGTCTAATTCAGTCTCCCAATCGTCACTTATCCTCACCTGCAGTGCGGACAAACGCCTAGTCTGCCAATGATAAACAATATGAACACACTGTTCTGCTAGATTTGACTTGTAAGTACATAATACTTATGTTATCTCGTTCAACACACATGTGGGCAAATGTAATAAAAAGTAGAGTTGATTCACGGTGTTCAGTTACATTGTGAATACGGCGGTGTAACTACCGCGCCATCCACAAAGGAAAATACTTCAGTGCCATGCGTTTTGCCGGAAAAGGTTTTAACGTGAATGGTTCATTATTCTAACCGAAAATAAACGTAACAATTGTTCTGTCGTCACAGCGAGCGTGCAATTGATGTGCTGCTCAATAAATACCAGTAAAAATGCCAGATAGGACAGACAGTTTTTGCGTTGAATTTCAATGTATGTGTATTTGTAATAAAGATTTTTCGTACTCATACCATTTTGTATTCTTTTTGGAGTTCCTTGCCCACTTCTTTGCCCGTCAGTTTGGCTGTGTGTATGTATTATCACTTGTTTTATAGTGTGTGGCACGGGGAAGTTGAAATTAATTATTTATGCCTAAGTATAGTAGAAGAACAATATTAAAGCTAACTACATTAACTTTATTGTAAAACTATAAGTACTATATGGACATAATTGATAAAATCGATTCATCGTGTCCGAATCTACCTACATACTAAATTTCATCAAAATCGTTGGAGCAAGCAAACAATAATTACTTGTTTGAAGTATAGGATACAGTAACCGTCATAAGGTATTTTAGTTCTATAGAACAAATGGGACAGATTTCGTTGTAATAGTTTTACCATAGTTCTAAAGGGATAAAAAAGTTTTAACAGTTTTATGACGTCACAGTTCTATAGAACTAGGTAATGGAAGTTCCCGTATTTTGACACTCGTAAATAAGTAAAAACAAACCTAAGTATATAATATATACATAAGTACATTTACATTCCAATAGCAGAATTTGATAAAAAGCAAGGTGCCATGATGAAAATAATTAATTTTTAATTGATAGCCTTTAATTTTTTGCATTATTCACGAAAAACATATTTCATGAATGAAGATACGAGTTTATACAAATTCCACGGTGCGTGGGTTAGACTCGATTTTGTGCATTTTTTTTTTGTTGAATATGTAAAATTTTCAAGTATTCAATGAAAAAAATCACTAGTTTTTAATAATGAATTGGAATCCTCGGCACAAATCGACTTCTCTTGAATACATTTGCGACCCTGAATATTTGGGGGATTTTTTATTGATCTAAAGTTTAATTCGTAGCTACTAAAACAATTAGGTAGTGTTGTCGCGAATAGCGGCGGTATTAGAATATAATTATATGTAGTTATTTTTAGCTGAGATACAAGCGCCTGTATTAAAATAACATGCAAGAATATCTATGTAATAGAGTGGGTAGTATTTTCACGACAGGCACTAGGCTTCCTATTCAGAGCTCAGAAATAATTATTACCCCGAATTATGGGAATCTGAAGGGTCGCAGAGATGTCTCACAACCCTTATTTATATCTACATTTTCCCCAGCCATAATTAATATAACTTTTAGCATTATCAATTAAGCATTAAACTTAGATATACTTCGGCTGCAAGATGGATGGACGATATTGCGTCTATCGCGGATTGAACCTGCCCCCGTCTCGATTAGCACAGGATCGAGACAGGTGGCATGACAAGAGAGAAGCCTATACACAGCAGAGGGATAGAAAGGACTGCGGATGATGATGATGATACTTAGATATTGGTATAATATTTATTGATTACCTATTTTAGATATTTACTTCTTGTTACCATAGGATATACTTTAGCCTTTAACTTGAATTTACTGAACTATATAATATATGTTATATATAATTTAATCACTATCATTAGAAAGCGAATTCGGTATGTCGAAGTGCTGAAGTGTTTGTACAACAACGCCACCATGTCGGTCCGAGTACAAGACCAGAATTCAGAGGCAATTCCATTAAAGAGAGGCGTGAGGCAAGGAGACGTTGTCTCTCCGAAACTGTTTACCGCCGGTTTGGAAGATGCCTATAAGCTTCTGGAATGGAAAGGGCTCGGCATCAATATTAACGGCGAGTACATCACTCACCTTCGGTTTGCCGACGATATAGTAGTCATGGCAGAGTCGATGGAAGACCTCAGTACGATGCTCGAAGACCTCGATAGAGTTTCCCAACGGGTGGGCCTCAAAATGAACATGGACAAAACGAAGGTTATGTCGAACGCCCATGTAGTGCCCACCCCAATATCTGTGGGTAACTCCACTCTTGAAGTTGTTGACAAATATGTCTACCTAGGACAAACGGTCCGATTAGGCAGGTCCAACTTTGCGAGAGAGGTCAATCGTCGTATCCAACTCGGCTGGGCAGCGTTCGGGAAACTTAAAAGCGTCTTCTCGTCCAATATACCCCAGTCCCTCAAGTCGAAAGTTTACGACCGGTGTGTGTTACCAGTGATGACTTACGGCACTGAGACGTGGTCCCTAACAATGGGCCTTATAAGAAAGCTCAAGGTCACGCAACGAGCTATGGAGAGGGCTATGCTCGGAGTCACTCTACGAGATCGAATAAGGAATAAAGAGATACGTAGACGTACGAAAGTCACCGATATAGCACAGAGGATTAGCAAGTTGAAGTGGCAGTGGGCAGGCCACATAGCACGTAGAACTGATGGCCGATGGGGCCGAAAGGTTCTCGAGTGGAGACCACGCACCGGCAAGCGCAGCGTAGGAAGACCAGCCACGAGATGGGCAGATGACCTCATACAAGTGGCAGGAAGACGCTGGATGCAAGCCGCTTCCAATCGGTCTTTTTGGAAATCCATAGGGGAGACCTATGTCCAGCAGTAGACTTCTTATGGCTGAGATGATGATGATGATGATCATTAGAAAGCATTGATACTATCTTAATTATTCTGCCATAATGCTCTATAAATTAACCAATTCACTCATTCAACATTTAGTATAGATAAATCTCAATCATTTATTTATGCATGCCTAGTCGCGCAAACCTCTATGTAGGCAAATATAAGTCCTGGGCCGTCAAGATACAGCCATCGCCTAGTTTGGGGCTCATTAATACACAGCTAAGACTATGTAATACCTTACCTTAATCGCGAGTGAATAGGTTTCTTTTAGGCAAGCGCTCTCCATCGTAGACCGTAACTGTCGCGTAACTGTCGCCGCAACTCACCAGGTGAGTTGACGGTCAAGCGCAACCCTATCGTCGAATTAAAAAAATGTAGCTTTACATTTTGTGCATAGTGTTATAACAAAGTGAGTCAATGAGTGGACCCGATATTTTCTCAACGTTTAAGCCTTCCCTGGACTACGACAAACATTTCAAAACCAAAATCAGCTAAATCGGCCCAGCCGTTCTCGAGTTTTAGCGTGACAAACGAACAGCAATTGATTTTTATATATATATGTATATATATATAGAGATTAAAAAGGTTTGACAGAGCTGAGATTTGGCATACTTATATAACTTTCATGACAATACAATAATGTGATAATACCATTGAGCTGACCGGATTTTACGTAGAAGCTGGAAAGTTGTCACTAGAAATTCCTTACATCCTTCCATCCTTCCAAAGATTTATATTAATTCTTCTTAGTTTAAATTATATCCATCGAAGTATCAATCATACATCATTTTATCATTGATCGATGGATTTTGCTAGGAAACCACAAGTCGGCCAATTTTGATAATATTGAGCAACAATATTAGATACTGAACACAGAAAAAGAATTTTGAATATAAGCAGTTGAACTCGGGAGTACATACAATCGTGACACAAGATTTTTTTCCAAATATTTGTGCTCACGCGGTCTACTTTTCGTAAAACTACTAGTAGATATATGAATACAAAATACCAAACTACAGAACAAAACATAACCCTTCCTTTTGCTTCGCTGTAGTCAGGTAAAAACTTGGTTGGCTAAAATATTATTATGTTCAATAATTACTGACACCCAGAGCTATTTATTATTTATCGTACTATTTACTTAGTGTAAAGCCGAGTACCGAAGGATATCAAGAAATAATCACGATTTTCTGGACTCTTTCTAGATTTCAGATTCTGAAATGTCGATATTTACTAGGAGTAGGCCTTAGAAACACAATGGTAGGTAGGTAGCTCTTTTTATTAGGTAATAAAATAAAAATAAAAAGCCTTTTTTTTTTTATGGCAAGCGCCTGTATTAACTACAACACAACAATATACAGACTCAACTAACTAAACTACTACACAACAAGCACATCGATTTCAATTTCAATTTCAATTCATTTATTTCGGGCCTTGGGTATACATAATATACGCTTGGCGACGTCATTTACATCATAAATCATAATCATAATAATATCATAATAAAAATTAAACATACTGATTTTATATAAAAACAAAAATTGTTTGCAGCTGTAAGAAGGCATTGTCAGTCAAAAGCAGCTGTAAAGGGGCTTTGTCATAGATAGCTAGCTAATTGTAATAATACAGTCAGTAATATTAAATCAATAAAAATACAGCATGTATTTAGTAATATCATATTAATTTGTTATTGTATTGCAGATTTTGATGCCACTTTTTTCCAATGGGTTTTGTCTTTAATGAACAAATCTATAGAATAGTATGCATTATTCATTAAATATTTTTTAATGACAGTTTTGAATTTATTTTCCTTGAGACCCAAAAACTGTTCTGGAATAATATTGTAAAAACGTACACTGTTTATCAGGAATGATTTATTTGTTTTTTGTAGCCTATGTCTAGGATGAACAATTCTATGCTTGTAGTGTGATGTTTCAGGTTTTTTATCAAAGCTATAAAGATTTTTTCTAGCATACATAATGCACTCATAGATGTAAAGCGATGGCACGGTTAAGATATCAATAGTTTTAAATACCTCTTTCAGTGACTTCCTGGAACTTAAATTGTAGATGGCACGGATTGCTCTTTTTTGCAGAATAAAGATAGAATCTATATCTGCTGCCGATCCCCATAATAATATACCGTAGGTCATTACACTATGAAAGTATCCAAAATAAACAAGCCTAGCAGTTGCCACATCTGATATTCTTCTAATTTGTCGTACTGCATGAGCAGCTGAACTTAGTTTGTCAGCTAGTTTGGAAATATGTGGGCCCCATTGAAGTTTAGAGTCTATTGTTACACCCAAAAATACTGTAGTGTCCACAGGCTCGATTATTTCATTTTTCAATTCAATGTTTAGATCAAAATTTTTGACATTTGGGAGAGAAAATCTTATGACCTTTGTTTTTACAGGATTTAAGACTAGATTGTTTGCGTCAAACCAACCACACAAGCTCTCTAGAACAATATTTATTGGAGAATAATCTAACAGCCCTCTCTTTGTCTTGAAAAGGAGTGAGGTATCGTCTGCAAATAGCACTATTTCAACATTAGGTAGTTTTTGAATCATGTAAGGTAGATCGTTTATATAAACCAAAAATAAGAAGGGTCCAAGGATGGATCCTTGAGGAACTCCTATTTTAATAGGGGATCCTTGAGATTTCACTCCATTAACTTCTACTATTTGCACACGATCTCGAAGATAAGACGAAATAAGTTCTAACGCTGATTCAGTAACACCGTAGAATGCTAGTTTTTTTAGAAGGGTCTGATGATGAACACAATCAAATGCCTTTGATAAGTCACAGAATACACCAATAACATCACAACTATCTTCCCATGCTTCCAAAATATATTTAGTTAATTTCAATCCAGCATCAGTAGTAGATCTACCTTTTGTGAACCCGAATTGATGCCCATGTAATAAATTATTACGGTTGAAATATGATACAAGCTGGTTTAACATTAGTTTTTCGAATATTTTGCTGATGCATGGTAATATGGAAATCGGTCTATAATTTGCAACGTTTTCTTTATTACCAGATTTAAATAGTGGCACAACTTTACTGTGTTTCATTAGATTAGGATATATACCTTTCTTTACACTGGAATTAAACAATGTAGCAAGATAGGGGGCAATTTTTACGACTAAGTTTTCAATGACCTTTACTGACAGTCCCCATAGATCTTCAGTTTTCTTTACTTTTATATCTTTAAATATTTTTATTATACAATGCGCAGTAACGTCATGGAAATTAAAATTAGTTGTAGGAATATCAACATTTTCTTTTAGTTTTTCTTCTGCTAGTAATGTTGAGGAAGTGATGTGTTTGGTTGTCTCCATTGGCAGATTTGCAAAATGTAATTCAAAAGCATTTGCGATGTCTTCGTTTTTCGTTAACATTTTGTCGTTAATTTTCAATCTATTAGTCTTTTCATGGATCTTCGATTTTCCTGTCTCTTTATTAATTATGTTCCAAGCGGTTTTTATCAAATTATCGGAGTTTTTGATTTTATCTCTAACAAAAATAGTTTTCGCATAAGCACATGCTTTTTGGAATACATTTGAATACTGTTTAACATATTTGATAGTAGCTTCATCAGTGCAATACGTTTTTAATTCATATAAACTATATAAAATATCTCTACTTATAAATAATCCAGGAGTGGCCCACTCAGCAAATTTAGGTTTAGCATTGACATTAATTTCTTTAGTTTTGAATATTTTATTAAATTCATCATTTAACATATTAAAAAATAAGTTATAATTATGATCAGGGTTGTCAAATGTTAAGTCAAAATTAAATTTGAGAAAATAGTTGTCTATCGATGTTTTTAACGAGTCTATTTGTGTTTGTGTAATTGGTCTAATCGATATTTTTATTTCTGCTGGTTTTACCGTTGTAGGTAAAGTTATACTGAGTCCTCTATGGTCCGATCGTAGATGGTCCAACATTTCACTACGCAGATATTCACAATTAACGTAGATGTTGTCAATACAAGTCGCAGAAGAACCTTTTTTAGTATTTGCAACCCTCGTTGGATCATTAAAAACCTCCACAAGGTTAAATGACTGAAATAGCAACTTTATTTTATTTCTGCTAGACGAATCCTTTAGGATATCAATATTGAAATCACCACACAAAGCAATAGGTTTCCTCTTATTAGTTACGCGACACAGCGCTTCTTCCATCACAGTTATGAAGGTCTCAATATCAGCACTGGGTGGTTTATACACACACAAGATTATATAGGTATCCAGTTCTACACAAGCAAGTTCACAATGACATTCTCGACTTAATTTTTCAATATCTTTTCGTGTTTTAAATTTGATATTATTTTTAACAAAAATTATACACCCTCCTCCTTCACAATTTTTTCGATAGTAAATGCTACCTACATCATAATTTTTGAGACAAAAATTCAGTGTAGCTTTCGAAAGCCAGGTTTCAGAAATACATAATATATCATGCTTTGCACTTTCTAAGTATATTTCTATCTCTAAGAGCTTACCTAACAATCGATTTATATTTTGGTACAGGATGTTTACAACATTGATTTTCTTAGTAATATCTTTTTTGCGAGGGACGCCTTGTATGTTTTTACACTTTGATGTAACATGATAAGGCATCCCTGTTGTCGGATCACCACAGACCGATAAAGGTGTTGTTTCTTACATTCTAAAATACTTTTTTTTTTTGCCTAGAGTTAAAATATTAGCTAAGGTAGCTCTTTTTATTAGGTAATTGAGTATTTATAATATTTTAATAATTGTGTTTCTAGCCCGAGTATGCCCCACAGATGAAAGAAATAGATAACATGTTATACTGGTCGGCTAGATAACCATTTTTAAATCTAGTTGTAACACTAATGGTCCTTTCTTTCATCGCGTGACCGTTGAATTGAGTCCAACTCGTTCAGAATTACATTTATACAAATATTATGAGAGGTAACAAATTAAACGAGTTTACCGTATATACGATAATATTTACTGAAATAATGACGGCTTAACAATGCTTCATGGAATTGGGGAAGCAATTACGTACCTATACTTATATGTGTTACAATAACTGTATAATTGCTAAGATACTATCAATATTTAATGACTAGCTTCGCCCGGTAGTCGCCGGTAGTCTTTTATCTAGTTTATACGGAATCCTTGGTGGACGAGTCTGGCTCGCACTTGTCCGGTTTTAATTTTATTTTTGCGAGAGATGTATTATTATTACAAAAAATATAGCCTATGACACTCAGGGAGTGAGGACAAATCTAACGACACCTCGTTCATCAAAATCGGTTAAGCCGTTTAGGCTGTAAGCTATCATATAAAACATACATACATACATACATACACATACATATACATACATAAATACAAACATACATACACTCGTAAAACACAACCCTCTTTCTTAGGCAGTCGGGTAAAAAGATACCTCAGGGTGAACTTCAAATACCTAGTCAAAGTAAAGTTTTTAATAGCTAATATTTGCATATTAGTTATACATTCATTTCATTATGTAAGTATATTACTATAGACAGATATAATTTTAAATTAACTCTAACATTTGTATAATATATAAAAAATTTAAACATAACTTCATTCGTACTATATATGTATACTTAAATTATACTACATTATAATATAACCTTAAAAATATAGTTTTGAGAAAAATTTAATATAAAATATATCTGTAATCCTCAGACAAATCCGCGAGACGCAGCAATATATTTTATTTGGAGAATCGTGTCCTCTATGTAAAGACGTTAATATCTTATTGTTGCCTCTAGGCAGAGCCGCGGAGGAAGGTTTACTCTTCTGGGAGAAATGTTCAATATTAACAGATTAACTCGGTTGGGGATCCAGCTTCATAAAAATAAATTCCAATATTCCCCTCGCTGCTCTCATAACTCGTAAGAAACGGCTCTCTCTGGAAAGTTTAAGGCGGACGATTTGAGAGTAAAAATTGCATTTATACTATGTTAAATTAAGTTTTTATTGAGAAATTTACGACGGGAAGGAAAACAGTAGCGCGCATTTCAAAGTTATGCGCGCGCCTGTAAATAAAATCGTAAGGACCTATTCCAGGATGAAAAAATTATTAGTAGGTATTTAATAAATAGGTTCCACAGCTTATATGAATTATTCTTTTAAAACAGTCAACAATACTGTGATTAATAACTGTGATAATATATGACTCATATTTTTTTATTATATTAACACCTCATTTTTTCCTGGTGTACTTAAATAAACTCAAACCAGGGTTAACATGGAAAAATAGCGACTAGCGAATAGGAAAAAACTTTAGAAATAAGCTTATACTTTCGTAAAACGGATCGGAACTATATCTAGTGACATTTATCGAGCACTAACTTTTCCAGAGTTTTCCTTGTTTTGTCCCTTTTCAGCGATAAAGTGACACCAAACACTTCACTTTGTCATTCGATCAAATTGCGTGAGCGAAACACTTCGGTGGAACAATTTATTGACAACCAAATCAATCCTGATTTATCTGTAATCGAGAACGATGCAATCGTGTTAGAATAAGAATTATTGAAAAGATATTAAATGAAAACGTACTATAGTGGAAATATAATTCGTGACTACAACCTAAAACCGTGTCAGATGCACGGTGTGACAGCTGCGCTGACATTGATCTTTTTTCGCTGTGTTCTTAGTAAAAACATTGTTTGTCTAATATTTATGCTTATGTTATTTTATGTTTTTATAAGCCTATCTGTATATAATTATTGTATTGTGTATTCGCTTGTGCGGGACGTGCGTGACGTCACCTACCGGTCCCGGCGGAAGACCAGCGCTGGTTGTTTACAACTAGCATTATGCTGAGCTGGGGCCAGATTGTAACAAAAACATTGTTTGTTTATCTATTTTGTGTATGTTTTTTACTCTCTGTGTATGTTTCTTGTTACAATAAATTTCTGCCTAGGTCTATGTCTATAAAAGAAAAGTAATAAAAATATTATGAAAGTACAATTTTGAAATACGTTAGAATTTCTTAAGTATCGTTACTAATTTTTTTTTGTTCGTTAGAATTTCAAAAGTATCGTAATTAATATTATATAAGCAGAGTGTTACCTTTTTTTTTTTTTTTTTTTATTTAAAACCTAGGAGGCCAAACGGGCTATAGCGGCCCCGGCACGTCACTGCGACCTTTGCAGATCTATTGTGACAGCCCCTTTGGATCACAGCACCTCCCCAAGTCCTATACCGATCATATAGTCAGTGATGGCCTTGGGGGAGGAGGTTTTAATCTCTTCGGGTGAGATTATGTGGCCTCCGAGGTGCCGGCTTCTGCTATGGTGCAACGGTTCGCACTCACACAGGATGTGTATGGGTGTTTCATCGTCTGTGTGACAGAATCTGCAAGCCTTGAGTTCACCCAATCCCATAGTGTTGAGGTGTTTGTTAAGCTTGCAGTGCCCGCTTAGGGTTCTGATCAGGATTCTTATACGAGCCCTGCTTAGTTGTAGTGCTTCTCTGGACAGTTTGTCAGTGAAGCCTGCTATAAGCAGTTTGGAGTGCTTCTGTCCGGAGCTAGTTCTCCAGAGCTTGAGAGCCTGGTCCCTACCTCCGGCCTTAAGGGCACTGTATGTGTTACATTTGGATATGCCACAGAATGGCTCGGGTCCAATCGGTTGTTTCTCCGAACCAGCTCTTGCGAGCTCATCAGCAGACTCATTGCCGCTGATGCCGCAGTGCCCAGGGACCCAGGCCAGGGTCACCGTGTTGGAAGAGCCTAGGTTATTTAGTAGCTGGGCACATTCAAAGGTGAGTTTAGAATTAATGTTATCCGACATCAGGGCCTTCAGAGCGGCCTGACTGTCGGAGAGGATAAAGATCCTCTTGCCTGAGTATGATCTGAGCAGGTTTTCATTCACGCACATTATGATGGCGTACATTTCAGCTTGGAAGACAGTGGCGTATTGTCCAAGGTGAACCGTGAGGTTGGCCTTGGGAGCGCCACTGAAAATCCCCGCTCCTGCTCTGTCATCTTTCCTAGAACCGTCCGTGTACCAGACTATGTCACCGGACTTTAACTCTCGAGGCATGTCATCCTCCCAAGTCGTCCTGTCAGGTAGATGTACCTTAAAGAGTTTGTGTAGATTTGTCTTACTCATCATGGTATCTGAGTGCATAGTCATGATGGGGTCTTTAGTGAGGTCTTCATAGAGTTTCCTCATGGTAAGCGATCTCCAATTTACTCGACCAGATATGGAGGCCCTTAACACCGCTGACCTTGCACATGTTTGCACGTGTATGTGTAACGGTACGAGGTTCAGTAGTGCCTCCATTGACGCTGTGGGAGTTGTGGAGAGCGCCCCAGTAGCTATTAAGCAGGCAAGTCTTTGCACGCTGTTAAGGGTATTAATGCAGGTCGCCTGGTTGGTCTTCCTCTGCCACACTACGCAGCCATAGGTGACCATGGGTCTCACAATGGCGGTGTACAGCCACAGTGAGGCCTTGGGCCTTATCCCCCAGTTAGCCTTGGCCAGGCGACAGCACGCCCCCAACGCAATTTTTGCCTTTCTTTTCACCTGTTGGAGGTGTTTATTCCAAGTGAGACATTGGTCTAGGGTGATACCTAGGTACTTAGCCTCACTGGAAGTTTGAAGCGTTTGGCCAAAGAGTTTTGGAGGCTTGAGTGTTACCTTTTCATTATCAAACGTTTGAACTGGTCATTAAAAAAATTAGTACAGAAAGATAGCTGTTAAGCTGAAGACTAGGATGCTGATCATCTTCATCGTCACCACCGTGTTTCATAACTGCGCTGGTTCCCCGACCACCAGCATTCTACGGTTTATAAATCGAGGATGAATCATTGTGAATTAATGTTTATTTTTAATAATTTTAAGGAATCCTGCAAGTTTAATTTAATGAATCTGCTGCTATAATAAACGGATTTATATTTACTAGACAATTTTTTTTGTATCTGTCGAAATTTCAGTGTGTTATTAAAAATAATAAGGATAAGGATAAGCTGATTTTGAAATCCCAAAAAGAAGGATGGTTTAAATATAATCTGTGATTTTTCGTATTTTTATGTATATCTATGGCATCGTAGATATAAATAAATAAATAAATATTTGTAGACAATTCACACAACTGATGGACCGATTTTGACCTGTTTTTCGTTTAAAATAATATTATTCACTCTAGCCTTGAAAATTCCAAGATTGTTGTTCTCGGGAAACAGAGATGGTGATAAAGAATAAAACCTGATTGATGACAGATGAGTCAGTGTGAGTTTCAATGCCATTTATTTCATAGAGCTTATTAATAGTAAAATAAAAATTTCTACGATAAATACGTCCGCTGCTTTGTTTTATTTTATTTTTATTTTATTGACTTGAATCACAAATATAACGGAGTTTTCTCCGTTATATTTCTGATTCAAGTCGTGATGATAGTCGATAAGGCTTTTTCGTTCAAAATGTGTTTCTGGCTGGAAAATCTAATTAATTAACAGTTATTCGACAACATTCATCGTTTCATGGAAATCCCGTGTGGTGAAACGTGAGCACGTGATACACTGCAGAATCCGGATTAATTTTGTATCCGACGTAATTAGAAGTAAAATTCTGATTTGTTCAGTAAATTTGATAGACACGTGATACTTTTGATCAGATCGAATTATATTGTTTACGGTTTATTTGGGTTGTGATGCAACAAATATACTAGTCCGTTTACAGTTGATTTGCCTCTGACGTTTGAGCCACGCGGCCTGTAGAAGCGACTATGTAGTACTATGTACGGTTTAAGATCCAAAATAAATAAATATATAAATAAATATTTGTGTACATTTCACACAACACCAATAGTCAATAGTTTATTGCATTCATTATAGGTTACATGGAGATGTTACAGTACATGTTTGTTTTTAGTAATACAATGACCCTGGTAGGGTGTAGCAACTGGTACGGAGCGGAACAGTTTACTCGATAATTTTTTCATCATTAAGAAACTCGTCTAAGGTATAGTAACACTTATTAATTAATATAGTTTTGAGGGTCTGGGCAAACTCCTGTTCATTTTAAATTTCTTGTAATTGTTGTGGCAACTTATTATATATTTTAATGGCCATAACATGAGGGCCAGAGCTATGCATTATTAATTTGGACGTTGGTAATATTAGGTTATTTTTGTATTGTGATCTTAATTGATATTCTCTTTTCTGGTCTAGTTTTGACCATCTAGCTCAAACTAAGCAAATCTTGTACTATGGAACTAGATGGCTGACAGAATACATACTCGTATATACTTTTTTTGTAAATATAGGTACACATATTATACATAGAAACACCCAGACACAGAACAAACATGCATGCTCGTCACACAAGTGTTGGCCCTGGGTGGGGATCGAACCCACGATCTACAGATCAGCAAGAAGACATACTACCAACTGAGCCACAAGGAAATACATTTGTTTTGAATCTCACTTACCCGAATCTTACTGTTCCAAATACATTTCACAGAACTGTCTGATTACAAATGTTTTACTTGACATGAGCATTTGATTCCATAAGTTGGTCAGCCATAAGTTTAATTTGCCTGAACAATTATTATGTTAGGTTTATGTTGTAATAGCTAGAAACTTTATTATTTGCAAAGATATAGTTATTAGTTATGTAAATTATTAGGATATATTAGGTTAGGTTTCTATATATTATACACAGAAACTATCTTATTGCAAAAATTCTGTTATCAGACGAGTTTTCAAATGAGATTCCGGGATATCGATAAAATGAGCCTTGAAAAAAAAAACGTTCTTAAAATATAGTTTGGTATAATCTTACTGAACCCTTCATTAAAATTTAAAGGTCATTTAATAACCTCTTTGTAAGGTAAAAACTACCAATCAACTTTTACTTAACTTTACTTTGCATAATGCTTAACTACGCTCAAAGACATTTGCGTACAATGGGGAAACTTTGATATTGCAAAATGGTTTTTACTAAAGCCACTGAACTGGACTGCACTTCGAAAAGGACCGAAATAAAAAAATGTTAAAAGCGTCTGTAGTCCTCTAATCTGGACTTTGCCAACGTGATGGATACCTGATAAATACCTATTTTACTTGTATCTTATATAAGAGGCCCGCATCTCGCGTGTGGGACAGCTTATAAAAACATGAATTATCTGACGAGGAAAATTGTATTTTCGGAGAAAATCTATTCAGAGTAAAAATAGGACACAATCAAACAACTGTCGGAATCATCGCTTATAGATCGTTTTTTTTTTTTTTTTTTAATTAGATGTTTCCTTAAATACAACACCTAATAGGAAATAAAATTCAAAATGGTAATAAATAAATGTTGGTTGTTTGTTTTGTTAGTAACTGTCATACATACGACCGTCTTAACATAGTGACTATTGTAGTCACATAGTGTTCATGATGCGTGATTATATCTAGAATGATAAGTCATCTTTAGGATACGTTAGCATAAATAATAAGAGTATGACTGATATAGATAGGAGGCCTCTAGCACGTAGTACTTAGTATATAAGCTTAGTTATTTGTTACAATAAATTAGACCGATACCAGCATGTGTCTCATTAACACCATCCCTCCAGCCTCCGGCATAACTATCAAGTAATATACAAATTAAGTGATATTCAATGAAAAACGCTGTGCTCTCGTAGTTTCATATTTAATTCAATCTCGATCATAATGTTATAATTAGGTTGGGATATATTTATAAAGTGCGTTTATTAAGTGCCATGTAATACTAAAAAAAATATAAAACAAGTGTCTATGTTAAAAGAAAAACAAAATACCCAACCGCAGAAAAGCAGTTTTAAGAGTCTAACTAACAATTTTGTTACGCTATGCTGTTGTGTGTACGTATTTTGTGAGAAATATGCGTAAAATCGCTTCAAAAGATTAGAAATACGTATTATTTAGAATGATTCTGGTAAAGCCACTTGTTTATTACTGAAAAATTCGTTGGAGATTACGAACAAACGCATTTTTCTATTTTTCGAGAAATGTATTATTATTATTTATAAAAAATATAGCCTATAACACTCTGGAAGTGAAGACAAATCTAACGACACCTCGAACATCAAAATCAGTCAAGCCGATTAGGCTGTAGGCGATCATATAGAAACATACATACATACCCACATACATACAAACATGCATTCGAAAAACATAACCTTCCTTCATACGCAGGCGGGTAAAAATAAAACGTACGCCACGAATTGATAACCTCCTCTTTTGTTGAAATCGGTTAAAACATTGAAAGGAGCGACTTCACCAGCAAGCTCTCTAACACAATAATCATACTATTGGCCATGGTTATTAACTGGAGTTATATTAGTAAAAAAAAAAATGGGTCCATGTGAAAACTATATGCGAGATCTAACTCAAAAACAATTTTCAAAATCGATTCAAAAATTCAAAAATATACATACCGTCGAATATATAATTTTCTCCTTTTATTGAAGTCGGTTAAAATAGTATGGCGTAATATACGACTCGTCGACTCGACGACGACGATGACTTATATTTTGTTTCATGGAGCACCATACATTTTTAGCACATAATAATCTCGGGTCGAACTTAGAAACTTGATATAGCCTCAAATTCTGCGCTCAAACCGTTTTCTATAACAAGTCCTAGCCTTACAGGGTGAAATGAAAACGTCTAGATACTTGTATATTTTTCCAGAGTAGTCTAGTCAAAATAAGATTTGTGACAACATAAAAGACAACTAACTATATTGTTACTTAAATGAATGTACTGGTGTTTTAAAATACATTTGACACAATTTCATAATGATATTAAAAAAAAGGTAATTTTGTTAACTTTATACGCTCAAACATCTGAACCGATCGTTATGAAAATTAGTACAGAGATAGCTTTGGCCCTGGAGACGGACATAAGCTAGGTACTTATCATCATCATAATCATCACCGTTTTTCATAACTACGCGAGTGAAACCGCGGACCGCAGCTAGTCTATAAATCGGAGATTATTGTTGATCTATGATTTTTAGCTATTTTCATATCATAATTTCAAAGAATCCCCCCAGTTGCAAATACTGTGATGTGCTCCAAACAAACGGATTTATTTTTACTAGACTAGAGTTTGTAACTTACACATCGGGTATGTAATGCAATTAAAACTAAAATAATAGCTACCTTGCTAAGCATACCGATATTAGGAACTATTACTAATATACTTCCAATGTAAAATGAATATTACG
The DNA here is from genome assembly GCA_947563715.1 of Lycia hirtaria. Classification (NCBI taxonomy): domain Eukaryota; kingdom Metazoa; phylum Arthropoda; class Insecta; order Lepidoptera; family Geometridae; genus Lycia; species Lycia hirtaria. Next base: position 33,588,186 of record OX387378.1, read on the forward strand.
TGTGTAACACGATTAAAACTGTACCAGTAAAACCGCGTAATTTATCGATACAGCAGTTAATCGATTCGGATTATCGGACAAAAAAAAAATGCTAAACTAAATTTAGTAGATCGACAAATTTGCCTACTTAAACTCAGCTTAGATAGTTGTTCTGCTTTCATAGCGACCAGTTCAAGTATGATCTCCGAGTGACCGGCAAAGCTATTCAGTATTCTCTCGATTCAAAGCACGGAAAATGTTTTTGCTTTGCATGTACGAGTATAATGCAGATAACCCGCAAAGAATGGGTGGGTTAGGGGTGCGGGTAAACGAGGGTGGGGAGGTCGATGCTCAGGCCTAATGGCTCTGTCGCAAGTCAACAAGCCGACGTGCTCAGCGTCCCCAATTAACACGTCCCAAAGAAAATAAACACTAACGATTGACTTTTCCGATATTTAAGAATTCTATTCCTCGCTGTAGCATGTCGTGCAGCGCCGAAAGCAAACTTCATATTCGCGAGTCCAATGTTGCTTTTAAATTGAAATCATGTGGTTCCGTTGGGAATTTCAACCGGCTAGCTAGGCGGCTAACGAACGTCTCACTTTATTTTTAGCCCACGACCAAAAACTTATAACACCC